>OY748328.1:30242321-31623571 GCA_963556525.1 Cochlearia excelsa | reverse complement strand
GTTTAGTGGTTGAATTGATTTGAACTTAATGTTTTCTAAAACTTAAACTATCCAAGGCATTGTTTTAGTTTACTTGTTAGGAAAATGATCATTGTCACGGGAGTGGATTGATCTAAATTACGTTTTCAAAACCTTAAAGTTACAATTGTTAAAAGACATTTAGAAATCTGAAAGTTGATCACCCGTTAAAGTACCCCAACCTGGTTGTTTTGCTATTAAATTTAGTCTTAAAACTTGTCAAATTAATCTTTTGTTTTCTTGCTAATTCACCATCGGTTACAAAATCATAACAACTTTTTTAATTCGCTTAAACTGAGTGTATTTTCTCATAAGGTTTATTACATTAGTTGCTCCTGATTCGGATTGACACCTTAAATACTACAATAAGGCATTCAAAACAACGAGAGTGTAAAATCTCGTTTATCAAAAACCATTAAAGTTTTTATTAAAGTGACTCTCATTTCACTTTAAACATCGAAACTTCTTAAGCTCCAGTTTGAAATAAACATTTTTTTAATTTAATTTGCAATTGCATCTCACATGCTAATGTGACATCAAAAAATAATATTATTAATCAAAACTTGTTTAAAATTATTTGATTTTACCATTTTATTATTTGTTTAGCAAGCTAAATTCTTTTTAAAAAAATCTAAGAAAACCTTAAAAACAAAAAAATTAATAAAGAAAATAAAATATATTTAAAATGAGGGGGATTACAAAACTACGTCTTTTCAATTGCATTTCACAAAATTACACTATTCCAAAGTCACTTTCACAAAACTACACCTAAATACGAAAAATAAAATTCAAATAAACTCTACCCACTAATCCCTACACTTTTAATACTAAACCCTAAACACTAGTTAGTGAATCCAAATTTGAAAGGGGTAAATTGAAAATTGAAAATTTGGTAAATTGGCAATTTAAGATTTTAATTTTGGCAAATTGACAATTTGGTAAATTGACAATTTAAGATTTTAATTTTGGTATATTTTTAAAGGGTAAATTGACAAAAAAATTTTTTTGAAAAGGGTGTAGTTTTGTGAATTTCTCTTAAAATTATTTCTATTCAGAAGTTAAGAAATTACTAAATTAGTCTTTTAAAAAAAATCTCAAGAAATGAAAACACAACTAGTAAAAAATAAAAAATTGAAATTTTAGTTTAAAAAATAATTATGGAAACTTCATCATTTATTCCCTACATAATATAGAAACATATTCATTTGAAAATTTTAAAAAGGGATAATTATAAAACTACACCATTTGAATTACATTTCACGAAACTACACCATTTCCAAAATACTTCACAAAACTACACCTAAACACTCAAAATTAAATCCAAATAAATCCTACCCAAATAATCCTACCCCCTTAATACTATACCCTAAACACTAATTAGCGAACCCAAATGAAAAGATTTTAATTTTGGTAATTTTTAAAAGGGTAAATCAAGCTTTTAAAATTTTCAAAGGGTGTAAACTTGTGAAAATATTGAATTAGGTGTAGTTTTGTGAAGGGAGGGTTGAAAGGGTGTAGTTTTGTGAATTTCTCTTTTAAAAAACATCTCCTTCATGTGTTATTCTACATAATCATATGTAAATATATTTTAACCCTTATAATTTTGGATCCTGAATTGTTTCAATTCCTCTATGGGTTACTTTTTCAGATCCCTGAAGTCAATGCAAATTATTCATTTCTCATGTTTCTTTAAGATGACGACAACATTAAGGGATATTTTACCTCGCGGATAAAATTTGCTCGGAGTAAGTTATTGAACTCATCGTTGATTATGAGATCTAAATCGGTTTATAAAACCAAATTAAAATTAAATTATAATATATAATATTGTTTTAAACTACAAATAGAAAAACAGAAAATTAAAATATCCAAAATAAAACAAGTTTAATTTTAAAAACAAAATACAATTTAGGGATATCAAAATCCAACTTCTGCTATAAATTTTTCATTTAGTTAGATTTACGAAGGTTCTCGAGATTCATCTCCTTTGCCTAACGTTTGTTAGGCCCGGATTGCTACAAGTCGATTAAGGTTCCCTTGATGCTCTTTGTTGACGAACGCCACAATCCGATCGTTCTTTGATTGCAAAACATTGGTGAGCTCGGGATCTCTAGTATACTTTGCCGCCTTCAAAGACAAAGATGAATGAGTTTGATATTACATTTCCTAATCCAAAAACTCGATCTTTACTTACCGGATTCTCCTACGAAAACAAACTCGTAATAATATATAAATTATTAAGTTTAAAAACGATATTGATATTCAATAGAATTTTGATTACCTTGGGGACGTTCCGCTTGATTAAGTCTCGAGTTAATTCGTTGGATGATGAATAACCATTCACCGATTGCAAAGAAAGAATTTATTTTTTCCCTTCTCCCTTGATGGGCGGAAAACAGTTGATTCCACTAGCAACACAACCGAATCCTATCCAAGAATTGTTCGACCTAAAAGTTCAAAAATAAGAAGTCGAAAACTGCCACGAAGGAAGAAATTCAAATTTTTTTCCCTCTTTGGTGATGAATTTAGGGTTTAGGGTTTAAGGTTTATGAATTAAGCGTTTCCGATTCTTTATTTCGGAACACATCGATTATTGAGATTCACCGTGACAATCCACCGAAACATTACTACCGATTTTGGCGATTCTTTTCTTACATAAATTTTAGAAAGATTGTTTAAAAACCTGAACTTCTTTTGGAAGATGTTTTTCTAAAGCTTTTAAAACAAACGATATATAAACACATTTGGTTGAACATATATTTCTTGATGCTACATGTTGATGAATAAATTTAAAACTACAAAGAAAACAAAATTTTTTCACAAAAATTTAAAATTTCAAAGAATTTTTTTTATTATAATAATTGCATTAGTAATGTTTCAAATGCTTTTACCACCATGAGTCAAAACATAACATATCAAAAATGTACCAACGATGTCAAAAGCTTCTACCAATTATTGCTTTCTAACTCATAGGGTATACGGTGGTTCGTCGCAGTTTAGAAGATTTCAGAGATTTTGTGGTGAATCTGTAAAAAATCAATAAACTTGAAAAGTGTGGAAAGTGATGCTCGAGAGAGAAAGAGGTAAAAAATAATTTTTTGAATTCATAAAAATTGATAGATATATTGTCGGCAATTACATTAATTAGCTCACGAAAATTTAAACCTAAAAATAAAATATAAACCTAAAAATTTAATTAATATAATAAGTTAACTTGGTTCGATTGTAACGTGACAATTAGTTTATTTAAGGGTAATATAATCTTTATTTTAAGTGAAGGTATCCGAGGAGTTGAAAGTATCTCTATGTGTTATTAGGTTGGTTTAAAGTGCTTGTATTGACAAAAAAAGTGCTTGCAGGTGTAAATATATCTACCACTAGATTACCGGTTCTGTTTTAGTTTATTGTGTATTATATCTATTGATATAAAAATATACATATATGTATATATAAGATAGTTTATTGGTTAGTGGAAAAAAATAAAAATATCCATAACCTTTGTTTATCTTATTTCAAATTGATGTGAAATAAATTTTGGTTTAGAGTTTTAAAGTCACAAAAATAATTTAAAGAAAATTATGAATATATGTGAAAATTATGAAAAACTTATCATAAAAAATGGAGGGGATACTTCTTATTTAAGTTTAAACCAAAAAGATGTGTTTATATAAGTATCAAAATGTGTGAAAATTATGAAAACAACCTATCATAAAAAATGGATGGGTTATTTATGATTTAAGTTTTAAATTTTAAATTATATCATATTTTCATTTTTACATTCGTTTCGGTATGTTTATTTATTTAAATGTTGTATATAGTAGCAAATATTTTCAAAATTTCATTACTTATTTTTGTTAAATAAATATTGGTTTAGAATCATTAAATTTTTTTTAATACAAAATAATGCATTTCTATCTAAATATGAATATGTGTTAATAGATATATTTATATTAAGTGATCATAATTGATATTTTATTTTGAATTGAAAGAGAAGACACATATCAAAATAGAAAGAGAACACTTGTCAACATATTAGAGCTTGTTAAAAAAACATTGTATTTTATTATATAAGATTTAAGATAAGCTATTCTAGTCTTTTAATTACAGTATTCCAAGTATCAAACTAAAAAGAAGTAAACAAAATTAGAACTTAATAAACAAGAAAACTAACAATTTATAGAAAGTCAATTTAAAGGTCAACACAAACTTAGTTTGTGACTAAAATGATAAAGCATGGATCTGGTGCTTTATGTCAATTGATGATGCTAGGAACACTAATAAAGACTATATCCATTCCATTACTCTAATTCATTCACTAATCATTAAAACTAACAAGTCTCCCAAATGAGCCTAAAAGATTAAAGATCATTAAACTCAATTCCTAAGTTCATTAAACTCAATTCCTAAGTATGAAAAGCATGCATAAAATTCAACTAGACATTTCATCGAACATCTTTCGGACATGAAAAATCATCTAAGTTGTAGGTTTGATTAACAAGATCTATCCGAACATCCGCAAGAAATTTTCTAGTTTGTCCAAATTAAAAACTTTCATTTGTTCTTACTATTTAGTGTTTAGAATTTATTGTTAAATGGGGTAGGATTGTGTATTTAGGTTTTACTTGGATTTAATTTTGAGAGATTAAGTGAAATTTTGTGAATTGCACTTTAATATGTTGTAATTTTGTGAAATAAAACTATGAAGATCTAACTTTGTAATTCCCCCAATCTTAAGAATTTAACTCCAATCACATATAAACACACAAGACTCTTAGTTTAAAATTTTACATATAAAGATGCGTGTAGAGAATGTTATCGATAATCAAAAATATTTTGAAAACTTTTTACCGTTACTATAATTCTTTATCTTATATTATTATTATTAATATCTTATATTATTATTATTGTAATTTTTAAAAGGAAAATCAACCTCTTAAAAAATTTAAAGGGTGTAAATATAGAAAATTATCGAATTATGTGTAATTTTGTGAATTAAGAAAATGTTGAAAGGGTGTAGTTTTGTGAATTTCTCTAAAATAAATAGAAATAGATTAAAATTTAAGTAACCAAATAAAATCAAAACCCTATCAATCCGAGGAATTAAACAATTTCCTCAACCGTTACATGCTTCTCCTTGTTGTTGTCAGAAGAATCTTTGTTTCTAAAGTAAAAATATTGAATCAAAATAAGAGAATCAAGCACGGCGCATCCTCCAGCATCAGCAAGCCATGGCAGATTCGGCGCAATCTTAAACCATTTGACACTGTTCACAAGTATGCTTGCGATGTAAGTAACATTGCCAAGTAATGCAAACATAAACATCAATGGATTCAATCCTTCAACATGTCCTCTCCTTATATTCAAAAATATTTGTGGTATCCTTCCTCCCATATAAATAGCTGCCATACACCAACCTAATAAAATTCCAATTTTGCCCTTACTTTCTTCTAATAAGACACTAGTATTCAATAGCTTTCTTGGTCCCCAAGACATAGTTCTTGTTCCAAAGGTAAGGTAGAATATTCCTCCAAAAAATAAGACGGTCGAGAGGCCCGAGACAACGTATATCAAAGATTTTGTGGATGGAATCTTTGTGTTGTTCTCATGAGGTAGTAATGGATCTTCGAGTTCTGATCTTAGATTTATCGTGTTTTCTACGCGCGTGAATATATGGTTGTAATATATGGATTGAAGATATAGGATTGATGTAGCTAGTAAATACCCAAGTGCCATGTATAGTTGTGTAGGAAGAGTGGCTGGTTCCATTAAACAGCCAAGAATGTTGAAGATATCGCCGAGCAACCATGTTGTTAAAAAGGCGATAGAGAGACCTCGAGTTGATTTTTGATTGTAATTAGTTACGATTTGTGGTATTTCGGCAACGGTCCAACTAACAAGACTTATGAAGCCAAGAGATAATGATAATCCATCTCTAAAATTGTTGTGGAGGAACATTGTGTGTTATAATAATCTCAAAGAAGAAGAGTATTGAAAAGTTGTTGTTGTTGTTGAAATCAAAACTAAAGGTAATTGAAAACGTAGAGTAGAAAGTTGCTTATTTATATACACGAGGGATAAATCCAAATGCTTAGAGGAAAATATTTATAAACTGACTAGGATTAAAAAAAATCAAAATAAAAAAGGAGAAGAGAAAAGAAAAGTAAAAATAAATCCTATTTTGATTAGTAATGTGGAATGCATGGTCTCGTAAAACCCCAAACTAAACAAATCCCTGACCTTTGCAAAGATAAAGTCTTTATTTTATTTTAATTTAAGACGTTTACCTACAGAAAAAATACTAATGTTTATGTTAAATATTCATTTAATCCATTTCTATTTTATATTTATTTTTACCTTTAGTTAATACAATTTAAATTAACCAAAACATACAAAATTATTTAAGCGTTTGAAAAAGGAAAAAAGAGTGTTAATTATATATATATATATATATATATATATATTTATAATTCATATTTTAGAGAAAACTTATTTTTTGTATAACATCTTATTATATAAAAATGAGCGCGTTTAACATATGGTCGACAAGAAAAAAATTATAATGCGAGAAATTATAACATGTGTCACATTTAATTTAGATCGCAACTTTTGTCATTATTAAAATACGAAATGTTGTTAAAATAAGGAATAACGAAAATTAATAATAAAATCACCTAATGTTGTTAGAATAATATTTATTAAAAAATATTAATAAGAAAAAGATTAAAAAAAATAATAAGGTAAAAAAGAATAAAAGGAAAACGCCTAATGTTGTTACAATAAAGAAATATATTTTTTAGGAAAAACAGATCAAAATAAAAACACCTTAAAAAGGGAAAAAACGAAAAAAAAAGAAAAAAAAAGAAAAAAGTAACAAAAAAGAAAAAAATAAATAAGTAAAAACATAACAAAAGAAAATTACATATTAGAATTTAATTTTAAGTTTAATGTAATTAAAAATTTAATTTTATGAAAAATAGTTGAATAAAAGTTTAGTTATATTATTCAATATTTATCATCAAAAATACAATTTTATATCAAGTTTAGTTATCAAAAGTTTATGGTATAGTATTAAAGGGGTAAAATTGTGTGGGTAAAATTTATGTTATAGTATCAAAAGTTGAGTTCGTAAATTAGTGTTTATGGTATAATATTAAAGGGGTAGAATTGTGTGTGTAAAGTTTATTTGGTTTTAATTTTAATTGTTTAAATATTGTTTGAAAAATGACTTTAAAATGATGTAGTTTTATAAAATGTAATTCAAAAGATGTAGTTTGTAATTGTCCCTTTTAAATAATCAAATTTTGTAAAATAACTGTACAAAAGTTTTTAGGCCAAATGTATAACCAAAACGTTTTTAGACCTATCTATATTATTATTTTTGAAGTAATAATTTGAACTTTTCCAAAAACACACTTATTTACATCCCATGTCAGTGGTTTAAACATGATTTAAATTTTTAAAAAGGGCAAAACAATAACTTCCAAAAATACAAACAAAACCTCATATCCTTACCTTGATTAACAAAGAATAATTTTAAACTTACAACCAAACATATATTTAATTTAGTTTTCCTTTAATTATTACAAATAATATACCAAAAAATTATAAAGTGATAACTAACAAATAAAAAATACGCAATGAAACTATTTAAACACATATACAACATACAAAATTTGTACGAGATTAAAAATACTATATACTACAATTATAACAAGTATTTTTCTAAATATACAAAACTAATTTTCAGTTAATATAAGAAAATTATAGCATGTATTTTTGACAAATTATTTTCTCGGATAAACAAAAATTAATATTATTCTTACACTAAGTCACTAACATATACCATTACTATTTTCTAGATGTTCAAATAGTAATATAATAAATATCAAAAAATAACAAGAATATTAAATGTTTTGAACTTTACACGAGATGAATATTATTTGTAATTTTTTCATAAACCGTTAGATATAAATAATGTTTTTCCATGTTTATTACCATAATCATTGTCCGTAAAAACCATATATTTAAATATGTAAATAACTTATTACGAAAATCAAAATAGACAATTATTTAATTGCTAATTTTAGTCAATCAATCTTGGTTACCAAGTTTTTAAATCTCCTAACTTCTGACAACTACATGTTTCAACAATAATAAAAGGTAAGCATATAATTTTGAATTTTCACCAATTAAATGTTTAATAAAGTTGTTGCCAAAATATACAAAAATCTTGAGTTTTGCAAAAACCTAAAATTTATCTATTCAATATCATATATGATATCACTAGGTTACTTCTCGCGCCATGCGCGATGAAGAAATTTTGAAAATAATTACGTAGAGGTGGATAATTGTATAAGAATATTTATAATTTGATTTATTATTTGTTTTGGTTATAATTTTTTTACTATTTTCTTATTTACTAATTACTAAATTATATTTAATTTTAAAGTGTAAATTGTTTTTGTGAAATAGTTTGTTGTAATTTTTTTATCTCGTCTTTATTTTTTGTAAGTTCGTATAAGAAAGACATATTTTTTAAGAAGTGAGTAATGATTGAGAGGAAGGTACACCATTTATATAAATCTTTACGTTAAAAAAAATCATTAGAAGCACAAGCCGCGAGTTTTTAGGTTAAAAAATCATTAATACTAATGATTTTTAGGTTAAAAGACGGTGACAATGCGAATGATTCTTCTGTTGGAAAATGATTTTTTAGGTTAAAAATTATCCGTCCTAATTTGAAAGAGAAAATTTCACAAAAAATTATTACAACTCTACCTAGAAAGCCTAAAAATTTTCGGCCCAAAACTTAAAAATTCTCGACCCATTTGGTTTATATTTATTTGTGAAGGTCATGTCATCATTCTTTTGCTGAAATTGAATGTGTGCTGACACCTAAGCATTTTGTGAAAATCACTTCACAAATAATGTCTTAGGGATATGATATATATCATACTTACTCACAATCATAACACCAACTCCAACCCATCAAAAAGTTTTATAATAACAATGGCTGCTATCTTTGCAAAAAAACTTATTTCAACAATTTTTGATATTATTATTATTTTAATAATGATTAGATAATTCGGTTTGATTCTATAAAATTTGTTTCAATTCAGATTCAGTTCTGGGTTTTCGGTTGGTAAATTTATCTACACGTTCGAGATATTTAATTTTTGATCGATTTCAATTTGAATATTTCGATTATGTTCGGGTTTGATATTTCAAATCCGGGTTGTTTAGATATGAAACGATTAAATTATCTTATTTGTTTGTATAATAATAATAATACTGAAAAACTTTTAGTTATTTTTATTAGTTCTATAAAACAAAATCAAAAATATAACAAATTTCTAAATTAAATATATAGATATATAAAATCATTTGAAAAAACATAGACCCGTAGTGTAACACGGATTAAATCCTAGTCATAATATACAAATTCATTTGAAATTTAGTATTTAGTGATAAAATGTGGTTTGCTTTTTTTTAAAGGTCCAAAGTTTAAAAACCTTCTCTAGTATGATATGTAGCCTCCACTCCATGTATCCTAATTTCTAACCATCCAGGCTTTTCGACACACTAAATACCCATTGCTCCAATAAGTATGGACATTGAATTTTAGAATATCTATCTTTAATAAATGGGACTATTATAAAATTACACCTTTTAAATTGCATTTCACAAAACTACACCATTTTAAAATTATTTTTAAAAACTACATCTAAATTCTCAAAATTAAATCCAAATAAACCCTACCCAAATAAATTCACCCTTTTAATATTATACTTTAAACACTAGTTAACAAACCTAAATGAAAATATTTTAATTTTGATAACTTTTTAAAAGGTAAATCAACTATTTTAAATTTTGAAAAATGTAAAAATATTGAATTAAATATAGTTTTGTGAAAAAAATGTTGAAAAAGTGTACTTTTGTGAATTCCTCTTAATAAATTAAGAGTCCCAACTATCGTTCGAATATGTGACCTCTTGGATTTTGCAAAGGGTACTTTTCCAGTCGAGCTCTGGTATTGGGTATGGTGTTTGGCCCAACAGACGGGAAGAACACTTGCATCCCTTATGAGAAGTTTCTTAGGTTCTTCACGAATCACATGTAAGCTTACGCATTCGGGTATTCGGTTCGGTTTCGGATCCGAAATTGCGGTTTCGGGTTGGTTCGGTTCCTGAATTCTAATACCCAATCACTACTTTCAATATTTTGGTTTGGTTCCGGTTCGGTTCCTATCGGTTCTGGACGGTTCGGTTCTTTGTTTGAGAAACCGGAAAATACCCGAAATTTTCGGTTTCATTTTGGTTCCGGGTATTTCAAACCAAAAATAGAAAAAATACCCGAAAACAGAAAAATATACCCAAAAAAGTTCATAAAAATATCCAAAATTATGAAAAAACCCGAAAATTGAAAAAATACCCAACAACAGAAAAATACCCGGAAAAAGATAATAAAAATACCCAAAGTTAGAAAATAGCCAAAAATATAAAAAATACCCGAAAATATAAAAATACTCAAAGTATATAAAAATATTTCGGTGCTACCCATCGGTCCTCGGTTAGGTTCCTACCCGATACCCACGGTTTTTAAGTTTAGGAACGATAGGGTATTTAGGGTGGAACCAGAACCGTTTTTTTCGGTTCTTCGGTTCCGATTTTTCGGTTCCGGGTATTTTGCCCATGCCTAATTACATGGGTGGTGTCATTTAGTATCAATACAAGGGATTTGACTCATATCTTATATAATAAGACAATATGTTTTTGTAATTTTCACTCTCAAGACAATAAGTGTCACATTCCTTTTTTGACTTGTGTCTTTTCTTAGTTTATTTTCAACCAAAAATTGTTTCTATCTCTCTTAAAAGAAAAAAAAAATGCAAATTTTTTGGGAAATATGATTAATAAATGCCGAACTTTCAAATTTGGTATAATTAAATCCTGAACTTTGAAAGTGTCATTTTAAAGCTCAACTAAGCTGTACTTTCTAATTAAATCATTAACTATTGTTGATTGATCAAATTGAGTTTCGTTGACGAGTCGAGAAACGTTGACCTCGAAGGTGTTACTGCGATCGTTAACGGTCCGTTTGGCTTAAAAACGACGTCGTTTTCTCCTTACATAAACGTCGTTGAAAAATGCTTAATAAAAGCCGAACTTTCAAATTTGGTACAATTAAATCATGAACTTTCAAATTCGGTACAATTAAATCCTGATAAAGTTCAGATTAGTTAGGATTTTAAATGATAAAATTCAGGATTTAATTATACCAAATTTGAAAGTTCAGGATTTAATTGTACAAAATTTGAAAGTTCGACATTTATTAAGCATTTTTCGCCGTCGTTTATGTAAGGAGAAAACGACGTCGTTTTTAAGCCAAACGGACCGTTAACGGTCGCTGTAACACCGCCGAGGTCAACGTTTCTCGACTCGTCAACGAGACTCAATTTGATCAGTCAACAATAGTTGATGATTTAATTAGAAAGTCCAGATTAGTTGAATTGTAAAATGACACTTTCAAAGTTCAGGATTTAATTGTACCAAATTTGAAAGTTCGGCATTTATTAAGCATTTTTCCCAAAAAAAATTCGTGTGTTTCTTTTAATTTTTTACATATGATTCACATGAAGTTGATTGAGCATACATTCGAAAGTTAGTCCCACATGTTTCATAATTCTATTATTCCTTATGTGAAAATACAACACAAGGATAATGTTCAAAAATGTATGCTTTCGAGTGTTGCGAATCATAAGAATTATGCGGTTTTATCTTGGGATTCGAAACGACATGTAACCGTCACACTACGGGGAGTTTTCAGAATTAAAGTGTTATTGGCCTATGCAAACTCACTTTATTTTGAAATTTTTTTCCTATTAAACTAATATTTTAGGTGGAGAAAAAAGAAAAACCGGTTGTTTGTTGAAAACATGGGAAGTTTTCTCTACTTTTTAAAAAATAAATACGAGTTCAACAATAGCCCAGCCCGAATAAAAATATGTAAATTATTTATTAAACAAATTAATAATCTCGATAGACGTATAGTAAATATAATATTTTTAATTAGCTTACATGGTTAAATAATGTTTTTTATATATAATTTTAACTAATTTTTACAGCCAAAAAATTTATAAGCATTTTTATATTAAATTTTCTCGTGGAACGCACGTGCCACAAAACTAGTTATAAATAGAATAGGAGAATGATAATTAATGTTTAGGTGAATAGAAGATCCACAACCACGTCAGGGAAATTGTCAGAACATTCAATCTCAAGGACGCAGTGTGATAAGAGTATCATTATAGGTAGAGTCTTTGTAAAGACTCTTAAAATTTTTTTTTACTTCTTTTTTTCAAAAATTAAAAAAAAAAATTAATTGACCAATTGCGGGCCGCCACGTGTCGGTGGGGCCCGCGAAATAGTGAAGAGCCAACTCTTAGATAAAAATTTTAAGCTTGAGCTTTTAATTAATTTGTGGGACCCACAGATTAAAAGCCCTCCCTGGACCCCTATAAAGATGGTCTAATAACATTACTAGTAAGAAACTGAAAATCAACCTCCTCAATTTCAACATCAAGGACAACTCTTGGGCACCTTGAAACCCAAAATTTCCGAGAGGAATTTACTTTTCAATGCCCTTGTAGTAGTACCATGGCGTAATGTATGTATCCTCTGGAGCTTACACAAACTTGGTAGTACAAAAATAGAAGATAAGTACATTGAATCTTTGTTTTCATACAGTATGAGTTAACATCAAGCAAAGACAAATTTTTCTACCTAGTCTAAGACACGACACAACAACTTGTATTGTTGTGTTCATATATTATCAGGCCAAAACTCCCTAAAGAAGGCTCTTTCAAATTCTTTTTCCTTTATTTGTTTTTCGTGCTCAATCAACTTCCTCATTTTCTTTGATAGTTATAAAATAACATATAAGTCCAAAATAAACTGTGCAAGGCCCAATAAAAGCCCAATAAGACTTGAGACTAAATCTGAACCAACGAGTTTATATCTCGTCGTCGTCGTCGCTTCTCAGGCTCTAAGGAACTTAGACGCGTTTCTCTGTCAAGTTTCGTTTCCATGGTATGTAATTAGCTTTATTGATCTTCCTTCATGTAGATCTAAGAGGTCGTGAGATTGATTGCGATTTGATTTGATCTACTAAATTTTCAGAGAAGATGTTCGTTGATTCAATAGAGATTGGGTTGTTTTTTTCTCGATGATTTTGCTATGAACTATTTTTGTTATATAACGTATATGTTTTTGTGGGTATTGATGAATAGGCACCCATGAGAGGGGTTATTGGCTTGCATAGAGCAGTATCAGTTTTGAAGGGAAGCAATAGGTTAAGTCCAGCTTTGAGATCATTAAGCACAAAAGCTGCATCTACTTCTACTACTCCGCAGCCGCCTCCACCACCTCCGCCTCCGGAAAAGACTCATTTCGGTGGTCTCAAGGACGAAGATAGGATCTTTACTAACCTCTATGGTTTACATGACCCGTTTCTGAAAGGTGCGATGAAGAGAGGTGATTGGCATAGGACTAAAGATTTGGTGCTGAAAGGTACTGATTGGATTGTTAATGAGATGAAAAAATCTGGTCTTCGTGGACGTGGTGGTGCTGGTTTCCCTTCCGGGCTTAAGTGGTCTTTTATGCCTAAAGTATCTGATGGGCGTCCGTCTTATTTGGTTGTCAACGCTGATGAGAGTGAGCCTGGTACTTGTAAAGATAGGGAGATCATGCGTCATGACCCTCACAAACTGTTGGAAGGGTGTTTGATTGCTGGCGTTGGAATGAGAGCTAGTGCGGCTTATATTTATATCAGGGGTGAATATGTGAATGAACGTCTTAATCTAGAGAAGGCTAGAAGAGAAGCGTATGAAGCTGGTCTCTTGGGGAAGAATGCATGTGGTTCTGGTTATGATTTCGATGTTTATATTCACTTTGGTGCGGGTGCGTACATTTGTGGTGAAGAGACTGCGCTTCTTGAAAGCCTTGAAGGGAAGCAGGGGAAACCTAGGTTGAAGCCTCCGTTCCCTGCTAATGCTGGTTTATACGGATGTCCCACAACTGTTACTAATGTGGAAACGATAGCTGTTTCTCCTACCATTTTAAGGCGTGGACCTGAGTGGTTTTCGAGTTTTGGTAGGAAGAATAACTCGGGTACGAAGCTGTTTTGTATATCAGGCCATGTGAACAAGCCGTGCACAGTCGAAGAAGAGATGAGTATACCTCTCAAGGAACTGATCGAGAGGCATTGTGGAGGCGTTAGGGGTGGATGGGACAACCTACTTGCTATCATTCCTGGAGGTTCCTCTGTTCCTCTGATTCCTAAGAACATATGCGAGGATGTGCTGATGGATTTTGATGCACTCAAGGCTGTCCAATCTGGTTTAGGAACTGCAGCGGTCATTGTGATGGATAAATCAACCGATGTTGTTGATGCAATTGCGAGGCTCTCTTACTTCTACAAGCATGAAAGCTGTGGACAGTGCACTCCTTGCCGAGAGGGAACAGGCTGGCTTTGGATGATCATGGAGAGAATGAAAGTTGGCAATGCTAAGCTGGAAGAGATTGATATGCTTCATGAGGTAACAAAACAGATCGAAGGACACACAATCTGTGCATTGGGTGATGCAGCTGCATGGCCCGTGCAAGGTCTAATAAGACACTTTAGGCCAGAGCTTGAGAGAAGGATCAAGGAACGCGCTGAAAGGGAGTTGCTACAGGCTGCTGCTGCGTAAAACCCTTGTCAACCACAGGTTTGCATCTCTATCCTTGTTAAAACTTAAAAGCAGAGATCTAGAGTTTCATTGTTTATGCAAGAAGGGTAGACTTTTTGTAAGCCTTATAGTTAATGAACAGTTTTTGTGACTATCTTCTGCTTAATCCTTCTCTTATGAAATGTTTATATGTTTTTGCAGGGTATTTATTTGCTATTATGCTTTCAGAAGGAGAAGAAAGTAATGTTATTTGTTTAAATGGTTAATGGTAAAACTTATTCTAAGTTGTGTATTAGAAAGAGCTCTATTTGCTCTTATTGCATAATCTACTGTCTTAATTGTTCGCTTGTTTTTGCTTATAACTATAAGAGCACATTATGGGACCTTACCAAACAAACACTTTTCATGTTTGAAATAATGTATGCTACCTTTTTCCGTTTTAAAATTGTGTAGTATTGCAAGCAATTCATAATCAAATGCTCTTTTTTGGATTTTATGTGGAAAAGATCTATTAGATTATAGATTGTTAAATTTGTATCATTTGTTTCCTCAATAGATATAATAAAGTATATGGAACTATGGAAGTAATAAAATAACATTAAAGTGGGAAAGACATGTGAGTTGATGAAGACAAGTTTGATAAGATATTTTATGGATAAGGTGTCAACATCTTCCCTAACTTATTTGCCCTCTCTCTCTCTACTTTCTTCATTTTTACAATCTATAATCAAAGTTTTATATTACAAAAACAAGAAATTAATATACATTTCACAATATTGAAGCATTGTGAAAGTGGAAAAGAGAATCTAATAGACATTTCACTATATATTGCCAAAACACACTGATTATACTTTCATCCATAGTTAATACTGGGATGAGGTCCGTATCCACGAGCAATTTTACAATTAGTTTTTGATTTGATTATATCTTTAGTTACGTCTTATGTGTTTTTTAGTTTAATCTGAATCTTATCTATTAAGTAGAACTTAATGTTATAGTTTATTTTTGGATTTTTCAAGTTTGTTTTTCATTTTAATTTAATTCTATGCGTAAATTTATATTTTTGTGAACTCCTTACCATGTCTATAATTTGTTAATATTAGGTTAGGGTGTGATACTATAGTGTTTATATATTAAATTTTAGGTTAGATAATTGGAAATTAAATTAGTTGGTAACATCTATCATAATACTTTTTTATATAGTACTTGATTAAAAAGAAAGAAACAAATAATTTCATTAAACGAAGATCACATTTAATTTTATAAATAGAAATTAAGTCTTCGTAGGTTGTCCCGCTTCCCATCTTTTCTTAATTTTTTTAACTATTGATGCGTTTTCTTCTTTACAATGGGAGTTGATGCGGTTGATTCCAGTTGGAACCTGCTTGCTTGGAGTCATATTAATATTTATGCAATAAATTTTTTAAATTAAAAACATACCTAATAATTGAAAATCATATATTAAGATTTACCTTCATAGAGTTTTGGATTTATGCTTGTAACCAAAATGAAGACTATTTCTAATTTATTCATACATAATTTTCTTCGAAATCCATTAGCTACATCATCCCATAGGGCCAATTGAACAATTATTTTTCTATTTATATAAACAAATAAAGAATTAGAAAAGTGGAATAAAAAAATTAATATTTTATCTTCAATTTTTGTTAAATTGTTGACATTGATTCTGTATATTAGCATTATGCTAACATCATATGATGAAAGCAAATATTTTAAAGAAAGAATAGAATAATTGTTTGTCTAGAAAATATAATCAAACTATAATGTATGACATTATGATATTAAAACCGTTAAATTTTGAAAATTATAATTTATATTTATTTATAAATAAAAGTAATTATAAAGTTAACATAGATTTATTTTTATTCGTTGAAAGAGTCTTTCAATTGGTTTTTGATTGTTCTCTTGAAATCTAAGTTTTTCATCATCTTTTCGACTTTTAAACAACAATGTTTTACAATAAAAATTGATTAAATAAAAATTGATTGAATTAAGTCAATTAACATATTTAGTTTAATAGTAACTTCAAAAAACAATGGAAGGTTTTCAAACACTCTTTTAAAATCTTATAGTAACTCAATTTTTACAATATGCACTAATTGATATTTGTAAAAGAGAATAATTAATGAATTTTTTTAACAAGACACCAATACAAAAATTAGGAACTAACATGTATTTACGAAGGGGAAACCTTTTTTTATAGTTTTTGAAACGCCTCAGACGCCTTTTCGACGTTCCAAAAATCATTAACCTTGGAATCTTTTTTGTGTTGTGCTCTCAAGAGCACAAACAAAAATAAAACAAATAAAAGAAGATGAAAGAATCATCCATATTTTTAATTTTGTTGTTTGAAGAAAAAATATGCTAGATTGAACATTATTTTATTTTTCTGATTTTGTTGACAAACTTATTGTTGATTTTATAAACACGTATTGCTCGCGGTCGTACACTTTTGAAACCGTAATGTTAATCCCAAAATTCAAATGGTTTATGGGGGTGGAGAATGATAATTAATGTTTTCCTAGCATTTATGTGTGATATGGTGATTTTTCTCAAGTTACTAAATTTCTATGTTTTACTATTACTTTAAAATTTTCACAAAACAAATTATTTATCAGATGTTACCGAATGGACCAAAACCAAAAAAAATATATATCTTGTTCATTTTATTCTTTTATTTGTATTTATAAAATGTAGATATGAGTATTACTAATCTTGTTAGCTTACAATAATCCTTAACCTATCTAATTGGTCCCATACTAGAAAAATCAAAAACATGGAAGCGAACTAAATACAATGCGACAACGACCTTAACCAAAAAGGCTAAGATATCACGCGAATGCAAAAACTATTGGAAGACAAAAAAACATACCTTGAAAACCCCAAGTCCCTTAAATCCGTGATTCAGAAGATGAAAGCTTTTTCACCGGCAGCTCCTGGAGCCAGTTTTAAATAAATTGAAAATGTCTAATGTCAACGTCCTTGTCTATTGTCAATGACCTTGAACTTGTTGTGAACTTTAGGTGAACATAATCTTACCCACTCGAATGTTAAGTATTACCGATTTGATCCTCGAGTGAAAAAATTACACCAATTAAATCCTCGTTCTTTACTAAACCTAATTAAATTCTCAATTTATATTGATGAATCCAAATTGAATACGAAAAAGTCAACATCACACAATATTCGACACTCTTAATTTTTCCGTCAAGTTCAAATTATAAAACGACGTCGTTTTAAGCTCCTAAAAAGAAAAACTACGTCGTTTAGAGTGAAAAACAATAATATGTTGCATGAAGGATTTGATCACAAGAACTCTCGACTAATTACAAAAGCGTTAACCACTCTGCAACTTTACCATATAGTACATTGTTTACTAAATAATTAATAAGAATCTTAAAAATATATCCTTAAATACCCGAACACAAAACTCGAAAACCGGAGTCCCCGAACAACCTGAAGTTTAATGAAATGTATAAAATATTAATAATTTTATATTCCTAGTAACTTGTATATCCAAAACTATAACATTCTAATATTTCAAGTAGTTTTGCGTAATTTGAATACATTGAAGTAATATGTTCTATTATCCGTTATTTTCGGGTCCGGTTTGGGTACCATAAATTAGAAAAGACTCCTAATTAATACATTATAATATTCTAAAAATATTCGAAAGTATATATTTATTAGGATAATCCGAATAAAATAATTAAACTATCCAAAAATATTCAAATTACGCAAGCCTACTTTAAATATTAAAAACAATGTTATAGTTTTGAGATATACAAGTTACTATAAATATAAAATTATAAATATTTTATCATTTCAGGTAGTTTGAGTTTTCGTATTTTGCATTCGGGTATTTAAATAGATATGTTTAAGAGTCTTATAAATTATTTAGTAAATATTAACAATTTGATGAATTCGCACAATGATCAACATGTGTGCATATTGCTTAATAGTCCGGTGAACGAATCCTACATGCAACATATTATTATTTTCACTCAAAACGACGTCATTTTATCATTTAACGGAAAAATTAACAGAGTTAAAGATTGTGATTGACTTTTTATATTCAATTTGGATTGATTAATATAAATTGAGGATTTAATTGAGTTCAGTAAAGGATGTGGATTTAATTGGTGTACTTTTTCCACTTGAGGATTAAATCGGCAATTTACCTTTTTGTCTAATGGTTTGATTGATTAACTTGAGGTGAACCGGTGATGATATGATGCTCCAACACTTTTTGATCATTTTTATTAGATTTGGATGTTTTGACCTAAAATTACACAAAAATCTACAAAAATGCAAAAACTACCTTAAAGATTCAAATCTTTATCAAAGTAGGTATATAATAAAAATAGGGTTTATCACAAACATTACAAATATAACACAAGCTTAAGTTCCAAATGTAGATTTATTATTTTTACCATAAGTGAACAATCAATAAACCAAACTACATAATATCAAATATAACCGGATAAGAAGCAAATTGAGCCACACCACACATTCCTTGAGGCCACTCAACATAGCTACGGATCCTTAGGTATCCTTTTTCTCCCCAAGACTCACCCCATGAGTTCTTAGCCAACCAGTATTTGAGCCCATTTTCTGTCTTCCCGTACCCAACCAACGTCACAGAATGATCGACAACGACTCCACAGTCCAAGGCATTGTACACTCCCTCTTTGTAATTCTTGAAACTAGAAGACTTAGTATCAATCATCACCGAGACGGGTTGTCTCTTTACAGCCTCAAGCAACGCAAGCTCGTTGTTGCTTGTAACTTCTTTGAACCCATGTATTTGTGTTCCTGGGGCTGGACTAGCGTTGGCACGACACGTCCCTTTTTTCTGTTGGTAAGGGTATTCCGATTCTAAAGAAATGCCTTTGTTATTCATTATGTATTCAAAAGCTTCATTTGCCCATCCTCCATTGCAACCATCACGGTCCTTTGTGCTACAATCTAGAAGTTGTTGTTCGGATAGTGGTTCCAGATTTTCTCTTGATATTTTTATCAAACTTTCCACCGCTGATATAGCTGTGAATGCCCAACAATCACCTGCATTTCCAGTTATTAAATCATTTAGAAATAGTAATTACACTGAAAAGCTAATTTGAAACTACATAAAATTAATAGATTTGTTGATTTACTAACTAATTTATGGAATTTATACTATATACTTTTTTTTTTTTTTTTTTTATTACATCAGTTACCAAAAATAAAAAGTTAAGCAGATTCGTCGTAAATCCAACTCGGTGTAGCCTCGCTGATATACGTAGAAGCAAATGGATGAACTCTTCCCGAACGCGCCAACTTATCCGCTTTTGTGTTTACGTCCTCGATATTTTTTTTTTATTCGAAGTCCGTGAAGTACTCGAGCAACGTCTCAAACTCCTCGATCATTGTCTTAAACGCAGGCCACTCTGTGGGACTCTGCAAGATTGCCACCAATGTCGTACTGTCTGATTCGAATGTCTGACAGGGGATATTCCGTGCTTTGATAACTTCCATGGCCCATAATAAGGCTCTAAACTCAGTGTGTAGAGGAGATAAACATCGTCTTCTCCGACTTGTTCCATTAGATGGCTCGAGCCATCCCCATTTATACAAATCCATCCTAATCCTTCAAACACCTCTCGTATTTTTCCATGATCCATCTACTTGACAAACTAATCCCGAAACCACGTTCGCGATTCTTCTAGCGCAAAAAAACTTATCCCGTTATCTACCTCTTCCTCCACGTTTTGGGCTTCCGCCCAAGCTCTTCGATTCTTTTATTGCCATTTCAATTATATCGGGTGGATCCATTTCCACATCCTCATAAACCTTTCGTTTCTTGATTTCCGGATATACCATAATATCCAAGGATAACATTCTTTTTCATGATTCTCTCTCTCAACTACTTGTAGCTTGGATAACAAGTAATCCATGTTTGAATACACACCTCCTCGTGGAAAGTCCGGATTGATTGAGACCGGTGAGACACCCCATGTGTAAAGTGAATGTGTACATTCAAAAAACACATGATTTATTGTCTCAATCTCTTCCTCGCACCGTGGGCAAACCGGGTCACATTGTATACCTCGAGAGTTTAATCTTTCTCTAACTGCCATACTCCCCGATAATATTTGCCACGGAAATGCCTCAATTTCGTGGGCATTGTGTATCCCACACTTTTGTTATTAACCCGTTAATATTAGGTCCCCATTGATTAGTCGAAATACTTTCTTTCTTGATTTTTTGCAGCGAGTTAAAGCCTCGATTTTACCGTATATTTTCCTCGATTGTGTGTAGTGCCATGTCCATCTATCCAAAGCCGATCTTTTATCGATCGGTAATCCCTGGATTAAGACCTTATCATCTCTCGGTTACTAAGGACGCTAAGACTTGATTATCCCACTCAAGAGTGTTAGGATTAATCAAATCCTTAACTTTCAACTCGGAAATAACGGACTTCCTCTTCCTTGCGCCGGTCTTGGGTCCGTACCGGAATCCATGTGTCCCCCCGGATCGATATTTTGCTTGATTTCCCGGCATTATCCTCAACCCTCTCATCAATAGATCCCTCGAAGAATAAATACTCCTCCATCCAAAGGATGGAGCTCGTGGTGTCTTTGCCATAAAAGGGTGTACCCTCGAGAAATATCTCCCTCGAACACTCTTGCTACCGCGAGATTCGGGAATTGAGAGAAACGCCAAAATTGTTTTGCTAATAAAGCCTTATTAAACTCTTGTAACGATCGAAAGCCCATGCCACCTTCGTGTTTGGACTCACACATTTTTTCCCATGCTACCCAATGGATACCGCGAGTTTCTTCCATTGGAGATCCACCGAATTTGGATATCGCGCCGGTTAACTTTTTCGTTAACGTCCGGGGCAATTCGAAGCATGACATGACATACGGAGGTAGGGCTAAGGCCACCGATTTGATTAGTGTTTCCTTCCCTCCTCGTGATAGCGACTTGGTCGTCCGGCCATTAATCTTCTCATTTAACCGTTCTTGAACATAATCGAATATTTTACTTTTTGCTCCACCTAAACTTTCCGGGATTCCCAAATATGCACCCATACCTCCATCTTTTTGAATACCTAGAATATTTTTCATATCCGTCTTAGTCCCTAAATCCACATTGTGTCCAAACATTATCGATGATTTTGAAAAATTAATTTCCTGCCCCGATGCTCTTCCATATATCTCTAGTATCCCCAATATTTTCCTACATTCTCTTTCGTCTGTCTTACAGAAGAAAAGGCTATCATCCGCAAATAATAAATGGGACACCGCAGGACTATTCCTTGCCACTTTAATGCCCGAGATGTGTGAGTCACTCTCTGCTTTCTTGATTAAAGAAATTAACACCTCCGTACATAAGATAAACAAATATGGTGACATTGGATCCCCCTGTCTCAGACCGCGTTCCGGTATGATCAACCCTTTGGGCCGACCATTAATCAAGACTTGATATGAGACGGACCTAACACACCACATAATCCATTTTACCCGGGTGATACTAAAACCTAGTTTCGGTAATACGAGCTTCCGGGAAAGGCCATTCTACTCTATCATATGCCTTACTCATATCCGTTTTTATTGCCATATGATCAAACCTACATTTTTTATTTGTTCGTAACCCGTGGACCATCTCCTGCGCTAATAGTATATTATCCGTTATCAGTCTCCCCGATACAAACGCCGATTGGGTCTCTGATATCATTTTCGGCAAAAATCTTCTTAGTCTCAAGCATAATACCTTGGAGATTACCTTATATGCCACATTACAAAGACTTATTGGCCGGAGATCCATCATCCTTTTAGGTTTATCCACTTTCGGTACTAGACAAATATTCGTCTCATTAAGTCTACGGTCGAAAGTTCCAGATATCATAAATTCTTTTACCAACAGAACTAGATCATGTTTAATAACATGCCGGAATCGTCGATAAAATAAAGCCGTCATCCCATCGTGTCCCGGGGCTTTTTCCGGTGCATCGAATATAGCGCCTTCCTTACTTCTCCTTCCGATATATCCTTCGTTAATAAAACATTAATATAGTCGAGTACCATTGCTCTCAACTCGCTCAAAGCCTCATCCATGTTTCCCGTGTCCGAATGCTTGAATAGTTGTTGAAAATAAGTCGTTGCAATACTCTCCATCCCGTATTCCGAATCCTCTAGTTGTCCATGTTGGTCCAGTAAACCCGTCAACTTATTCCTCGCCCGCCTTTTCTTTGTCGTTGAATGAAAAAATTTTGTATTTTTGTCTCCTTCTTTTAACCACAAATTTCTACTCTTTTGTTTCCAAGTATAATTCTTCCTCAAGATATGCTTCTTTCAACTTAAGTACTAATGAATCCACCTCCTCTTGGGGGATCCGATCATCACTTTGCGCCTCTTCCGCAGCCACTCTCGCATTCTCTATTGTAGAAAGGCTAGAAGGTACATTATCCTTCCTCCATCTTGCAACACTATGTCTACAATGTGATATATAATCTACTATACCCGTTGTTGAACCTTTGCCCATATTCCACCCCGTCTCGACCGATTCTTGTAGTCCTTCTTTTCCTAGCCATCGTTTATCAAAGCGAAAATGTTTTTTCCTTGAGACATTTTGAAACAAGCATTCTGCAAGAATAGGTCGATGATCGAACCTATTAGTTCCAAATACTTTACCTTTGAAAGGGGATATAGTTCGTGCCAATCTTCGTTCCCGACTGCCCTGTCAAGTTTACATCTTATCCTTTCCTTGTTTGGCCCGTATGGTCTTCCTCGCCAAGAGTAGTGATTTCCTATGATTGGAAATTCTAACATGCCACAAGTACTCAACATTCCATTAAAATCGATGAAGGTTGAGGCCCTTCTCATGACGCCCCCTTTTTTATCTCTATTACCCGTGATTTCATTAAAATCTCCAATCATTAACCAAGGGCCGACCCTTGTCGAACTAACTTGTGTTAATTGTTCCCACACTATCTTCCTGTTTTGAGTCACTGGATCCCCGTAAATGAAAGATATAAAACCCTTTTTGTTCCTTAGAACTGCACTTGTATCTATAATTCGATTATTTGCCGAAATAATCTCCAAATTTATATCATTATAATAGAATATAGCTAATCCACCCCTACTCCCAATTGGGTCCACCGTGAACACTTTGTCATACCCAAAATGTAGTATAAAATTTGTCAAGAAAGGCTTATTTTGTTTAGTTTCAGAAATACTATATACTTTTTCTAACCAACAAAAATATTATATTATGTTTCTTACTTGATTTGGTTAAGATTATGTTTTGTATGTGGAATGTATATACATGTATTAAGACCTCCCTAAATATAATATTTAGTCTGTTTAGGCAAATATAAATTTTGAACCTAGTCTTTTAAGTTTGACAAAAAATAAAAATTTATTTTTAAATTTGGATTTTTTTGTTTTGAAGGATTTTAACAAATATTTAACATGGACGTAAAGCACTTATCCTCGGTACCTAACCTTAGAGTATAGATATATATAGTTTCTTGGTTTTTGTTACATTTTACGGTACATGTAGGGATTGTAAACAATATGTAAAATCAGGGCAAGCTTACCACATCCTTGGCGTTTAATAGGTGTCACAACTCCTTCGTCTCTCCAATCTTTGTTTTCGTTGTCATCGGCAAGACTAATGTTCCAATTCCTAGATGGTATGGTTTTATCAATCACTTGGCGTAGTGAAGTTACGTTAATGCCCCTTTGGCCGATGTGGGTGGCACGGAACTCTTCATCAGTCAAATCTGTGAACTCGTTGACGCCGAGTTTATAGCTTTGATTATCCATTTTATTGAAGTTGTCAATGTATTTCAAGTTTTTCTTGTACACTTCGAACCTCATTTCTTTCTCGGATTCATCCTTATAAAATCGAGAGTATTGAATCATCCATTTATGGTGGTGGTCCATAATGTATTGCTCGTGCAAAGTCACATTAGATGTTGCGTGAGAGATGTTTAGATTCATGAAAATAATGGTTATAAGAACCAAAAACATTGAGAATACCGATACCATTTTGGATTTGGTGCAAAATAAAGTTTTTTATATGATGGAAGCAAATGAAAATTTATAAACTTGCTTCTTGATCTTGAGAGGATTTATTCATTTTATCCACTGATGATACTGTGTTTAAATGTTTAATCACAATCCCATGATCCAAAACAAACTGAAAAATCTAGCTATATTTATTAATGGATAATGCCTACTGGTGGTTTTTGAAAGAAGATATCAATCAAATAATTAAAAGTTTTAGATAAGCTTGAAATTTCAACACTATAATGAAAAATGATAGAAATATATCTACACCTTAAGAAGAAAACATTTTATTCCAAATAAGAGGTATTTGAAATAAGAGGAGCAAATAAATCTCATTTCAAAATCTACAATATATTACTTATTCTATACTAACTACATACATGGTGTAGCTATTCGAGTTTTTGTGATAGACTTTGGTTATTTAATAAAGAAAATTGGCAAAAATACATTTTGAGACATAAATTTGCTAAAAGGTGATTTTCACGTGTTAAATTACAATTTTACTTTTAACTTTGAAATTGTCAAATCTCGTGAATGATTGTCTTTGAAAGGTATTATGTGAATGATTTTGAGTGAATGATCGTTGTGAATGATGAATTGTCTATGTGAATGATAAATAATACATGTGAATGACAAATAATATTTGTGAATAATCCATGTGAATGGTGAATCGTGAATGACCTCCCGTGAATGATCTATGTGAATGATTTTATGTGAATGATTTTTGTGAATAAGTTTTGTAAATAAGGGTAAATTTGTCATTTTAAATACAAAAATCAAACAAAATTACCAAAAATTTAATTACTACATCAAAATCACCCCATTGACAAATTATCTTTTAAAATGTACCCCAAACACTAATTAACTCTATTTAATATTAGTTTTACTGTTTTGAGTATTTGTATGTAGTTTTGAAAATTAACTTTGAAATGGTGTAGTTTTGTAAAATGCAATTCAAAAGGCGTAGTTTTATAATAGTCCCTATTATAAAAAGTTCATACATAACAATACAAAAAATCAATAATTTATGTTATGTTATATTTTGATTTACCAAATGAAAACAATTTCCAACTTATTCTAAATAAAATCATTGTATAAATTGTAAATAATTTATATTGGTTTTATATACTTTAAATTTTATAATATTTTGGTTCATCAAAATTATGATGGTGGTTTTCAACGAAAAAAGATGCTACTGTTGTTCAAAAAACTATTTAAAATAGTCTTTTTCAAAAATATCATGATAAATAATAAAAATAATGCAACAGCTTTAAATTTATTTATATAAAATATATACTTCAAAATTAAAACACCGCGCGCGGATTAAATAATCTAGTTTAGTTTGATATTAAATGGTAGACAGAAATACTTTCCTAATACATAGAGATTCCAGAAAATGATATATATGATTAAAAAGATATTTGGAATGAATATGTCAGGTCATAATTTAGTTAAGTCATGTAATAGTTTTTAAAAGATAGGTCACATTTGTTATAATGAGAATGATTATAGTTGCAACATATAATCATTTTCTACAAGTGATTTTACAAATAATGTTAAAAACTTCCCCGAGATACCTTAAAAAGTATTTATGTAAAAAAAACTTGTGATCGTATATTAGGCATAGTACTTTTTATTGGTATTTTCAGGAATTTCTCCTTTTAATTCTTGTATGGTTTTAAACAATTTCCAACCTTTGTATAGTTTTCTTTTTTTGTTGATTAATAAAATTTACATATGAACCAAAATTTAGATGATAAATTCCTTAAAACCGCATGAAAAGAGATTTTTTGGACAAAATAACCTTACAAGTTATTTTTCCCTTAATTACCATTAAAATGTTTTATACACTACAACTAGATGAAGACCCCACATACGTTCAAAATTTATATTTATAGATTTAAAATTATTTAGTAAAAATTATATATTGAAATTTCCTAACTTAGATTATATATTTATAAGTATATTAAATAAAATCCGTACATTATGCGGGGTAACAAATAAATTATGATTTAACGTGAGATTGACCCGCATATTAGAAGTATTTAAAAACTTGACATGTGACATACCTTCCAAGATGTCTAGATACAAATTAAAAAAATTGTTTATTGAATTAAATTTAATATAAAGTTCAAAACTATACTTAATGTATATTTTAATATTAGGAATATTAGTTACATCTTATAAATTATGTATGCTATTTTCTGACCCGTTGCAAAAATTTCATATATATATATATATATATATATATATATATTTATTTATACATAAATTGAATTCGATTAAATTTCATATCAATTATCATTGTTTCAAATTCGTTTTAATCTTTTAACGGCTCGTAACGAAATTTAAAATATGTATTTTGTTATTTTTTTCTTTATTTATGTCTTAATTAGCTATATATTAATTTAAACTAAAGAACGTTTAGATTGTTGTAGATAATATTCTTTGAATAATTCAAGTTTTATTTTATTTCGATATGAATTTTTTATGAAATTTTATTTCATTTGCTAAAATATAAATGTTGTATTTAAATTGATTTTTTGTTTATTTACTTTATTTGTTTTTGTAGAATATTTATTCGAATTTTAAGTTTAAAATTAGTGAAGATATTTAACGAATATTATTGTTTCTATATTTGTTTCCATTTTTAATGTTGTAATTTATTTTTTTCTTATTTTTTTATTTATTTTTAGAGTTAATTGTTAAAGAATATTAAAAACTATATGTTATATTGAATGACAACATTGTAATCACAATTTCTTTTTGTCTTCTTTCATAAAATGCTTAAACACAAAAATTATATTTTAACAAAAAAACTTTAAAAAAATCATTTGAGTTTGTTATATAGTGTTTAATGTATAATATAGAAGATGGGGTAGTGTTTAGTTTTGAAGATTTAGGATTTAAAATTTGAAAATTGAGTTTATGATATTTTTGTTCAAAATTTTTTTAATGGATTTAAGAGAAATAAACATATTGTATGTTATTTTTGTCCTAAAAACGTCTTTTTATGGTATTTCGTGGGAATTGCCCAAATTATAATTTCTTAAACATGAACAATAAATGAAAATATTAGTCTACATATTTTATAGAAAACTAAAAAAGTTGGCTCTGTAGAAATAATATTTTTATGGTTTTTTGTCCAGGGTGATCTTTGATTCTTTGATATAATTTTCATTTTAAATTAGTTTCAAAATAAAGTTGAGCAATTGAATATTTTTGAGAAAAAAAGGAAGTACAGTACATTGATTCACTTGTTGACAATAAAGGAAGTAATAATTCACGTTATAATAAAAATGTAAATACTCATGATTTAAAATATGTGTGACCATCAAGGAAAAGAAATTACGCAGATTTTACTGTTTTAATTGAAAACACACCAAAATGTAAAATAGAACATTTTCTTTTATTTTTCTATATAAATAACAGGAAGTTCCTTGTGAATATATATTGGTTGCTACCAATTCATACTAATTATTACAAGCTAAAACTAATAACAATCTACACTTAAATTGCTTAAAACCTAATATCAAAGTAGTATCAACTACACAAAGATGATGTTGTCACCTTCTGTCTGTACAATACCTTTCTTCTCAAGAAACTCGATTTCTCTTGTTTCTCGGTTGCTTCTTCTTCATTACAAAACTAGTCCGAATATCGCAATCATAAGCTATGTTCCATCTTCTAAATCGCGCAGTTTTTGTTCTTCCACAACACCAATACCAGAGTCACCACCACCACCACCAGCCACACCCTCGGACGATGCTGCGAAAACCAATATATCTTCGATGGCGAAGAAATCTTCGTTCTTTAGCATATTTCAAGATTGGAAGTGGAACAATAAGCATAATGTTGAAAAAGCGAAAGAAGTGGAACCTTGTGGTGGTGTTGTTGTTGATAAACCTAAAAAGAAGACTCCTCCTCCTCCTTCTGCTATTGATTTGGCTCTTAACACGGTTGTTAAGGTCTTTACCGTCTCTAGCGAGCCTAGACTTTTTCAGCCTTGGCAGATTACTATGCAGAGTGAATGCTCTGGCTCTGGTACGTATTGACTCGTATCCTTTATATATTAGTCTATCTCTTTACGATATTATATACCTAATGACGGTAAATTAGCATATAGCCTATATATAGAGATAGAGATTAGTTATCCTCTAACATTGTTTGAAATATTGTTGTGTAGGATTTGTAATCTCTGGAAAGAAAATTATAACGAATGCGCATGTGGTGGAAAATCACACATCAGTGAAAGTAAGAAAACACGGTTCGTCAACAAAGTACAAAGCAAAAGTTAAAGCGATCGGGAACGAATGCGATTTAGCCATCTTGGAGATCAATAGCGACGAGTTTTGGGAAGGAATGAAATTCTTGGAGCTCGGAGACGTTCCTTTGCAGCAAGAATCCGTCGCGGTTGTTGGCTATCCTTGCGGTATTATAATAGTTTTGATTTATCATCGTTATTATGTATGTTATATATCTTAGGTTTTGTTTGTAAATATATAATATTACGACGACATTGTGCAGGTGGTGACAGTATATGTGTAACGAAAGGTGTTGTGTCGAGAGTTGAACCTGGAAGATACAGTCACAGCTCTGCCGAGTTACTAACGATACAAATTGATGCGGCTATCAACTCCGGTAACAGTGGTGGTCCTGTTATCAAGGGAGACAAAGTTGTCGGCGTTGCATTTCAAAGTTTGTTTTGGTCTGATAATATAGGGTGAGGTTTTTTTTTACCATTCAAGATATTTTGTAACATTCGTCCCACATCGGATATTTAGATAATGAAAATCGGGAGAGTTTAACCCCAGACCTTTTGCGAAGGAAAACCATGCGGGCTTTAAGTCCAAAAGCGGACAATATCACATTAAGGAATGGTTAGACTCTCAAAGCTAACGGACGTCTGGGTCGGGGTCGTTACGTATTTCTGCATTGATATGAACATAGCTAATTTATTTTCTTTTCCTTTGTTAATTTTTATGCAGCTATATCATTCCAACACCAGTAATTAATCATTTCTTGAAAGGTGTTGAAGAAAGTGGTCAACATGTTGATTTCTGCTCAATGAATATATCATATCAGACTATGGAGAATGCGCAGATACGTAACTACTTCAAGATGACCAAAGACACGACCGGGATTCTTATAAACCGAATCAATCCTTTGTCGGATTCTCACAAATTCTTGAAGAAAAACGATGTCCTTCTCTCGATTGATGGCGTTTCTATAGAGAATGATAGTACAAGTGATAATACTTTATACTATATAATAAAAATACTTCTTTTATATATATTTTTGACTGTGTTACTAAATTTCTCTTATGTTGTATGCACAGTTCCTTTTCGTAACCAGGAACGAGTATCTTTCAAGCATTTGGTTTCAATGAAGAAACAATCCGAAACAGCTTTGATCAAAGTCTTAAGAGAAGGGAAAGAGCATGAGTTTAATATCAGTCTAAAACCTGTAAGTAACTTTTACATTTTTTTGTAGAGACAATTTACTAATTATGCGAAACAATGTAATTTTTGTGACAATTAATATATGTGTATTGGTATATAAAAATAATATGCAGGTGCAACCTTTAGTTCCAAGGAATCTTTTCGACAAGCTTCGAAGTTACTATATTTTTGGTGGTTTTGTTTTTGTGCCTTTGTCCCAGCCATACATTGACAGCTCTTATGACATTTCCGATAGTCTTTCCCGAAAAATACCCAAAAAAGCCGGTGAACAGATCATCATAATTTCTCAGGTTAGTCTTGGTTTTGTTACTGAAATGTGTACCATGTGGTGAATTTTTTTAGTTTAAAAATATGGAAATAGTTAAAGTAACAATGTCTTGTTGGTCATTTGTGCATCAAATTAATAAAATTTGGTTTCCTTGTACAGATTTTGGAAGATGACATCAATACAGGATATGATATTTTTGAAGACTTGCAGGTAATATTTGATTACTAAATCAATCTTTTGTTCCACTGTCTGATTTTTTATTTGCAAAGATTGTGAAAAAATCGAATCTTATAGTGTTTATTTACTACTAGAAGAGCTTTGTCAATATAATCTTGAACAATGGAAAAACAGGTAAAGAAAGTGAATGGAGTGGAAGTTGATAACATGAAGCATCTATGTGAGCTTATAGAAGAATGTTGCGCCGGAGATGTGATGCTAGACTTGGGTAAAGATAAGGTTCTTGTTCTCAATATCAAATCCGCTAAAAAGGCAACTCTTAAGATCTTGAAAGAATTCGAGATACCGTCGGCTATGTCCAAGGATCTTCAGCCTAGACATAGCAAAAAGAAGAACTATAATTAAAGTTATGGTCATAGATAGTAGGATTCCGAAAGCCATTACCTAACTCAAAATATGATAATACCAATTTTGTTTGCTTTTTCTTTAATAAATTTGTTGGTTAGTTGGTTCATACTTCTTACTAATAAAATGACAATATATGTTTTACATAATAAGAGCTAGAGGATTTTTTTTACAATGTGGTAGTATTGTCAAATCTTAATAAATTGAGACGTAGTTTTTTCTCAAATTGAAGCACGATTTTCCTCAAAATTCTTTTCTTTTTTTGTCAACATTTGGATTTGGGCCACAAATGGCCGGCCTATTAGTCATTCGTACACTTTCGTAGGCGCTGAGAACTAATCTTGAATGTAGTAGTGTTACCTGCCTTATGTAGATTTATGAACGCCACTAGACCAATGCTACTTGCCTCAAAATTCTTCTCAATTGCTTCCTTTTTTGGTGTTATTCGGTTAAAGCGTTGAGTAGATTTTGTCTTGTTCAAGAACTATAAATCTTGTCGGTGTTTCGTGTGTTTCGTGGCTCGACAATGCCGATTTAGGACTAAACCCAAAGACTGAAAACAACATAATAAATCGCATGCTCTTTAAACACATTTATACAATAGAAGCTTATAGAGTCCATTACTTTCACTTATTTAGTAGATAAACCACAATATGCAACACAAACAAGCAGAAACACACAAACTAAAAGCCATTCTCCCTTCACACTGCAAAGGATTTTTTATTACGAAATCAGCGACAACCCAAACGATGAACACATAGGACACAACACATCAAGTAGAAGACGAAGAGGAGGAGGCGGCTAGAAGAGGTGAAATCAAGTGAGGAAGATGAGCTTGATGATCCTCGAGACGTCCTTTGACACAATCACCTTCCCATCGAACAAGTGTCGGCACGCCTCTGAGCTTAAACCGAGGATCGACTCTCCACGGATGCATCGGATTCCTCCACGTCGTCCTGTCTCCCGCGTAAGCCCTAATCACATTAATCTCCTCCAATTCTGATGATTCCTCCTCCTTGTCTAGGATGGTTTTGTATATAACAGGCTCGGCTCTTACACAATCGGGACACCAGCTACGATTCGTTGCCGGATCGTCGTTGGCCAAGAAGAGTATCAAATTGATCTTATTGGTATGGTTTGATTTTTTCAATTCTTCTAATACTGATTCTAGATTTGATGGATTTGCTTCCCATTTCTTCATCTACGTTTTTCTTCGATTTTTGATTTTCTTTAAGCTGTGTTAAGTATTCGTATTATAGATTAGAATTCATTTCATAATTATGAATTATTAGTTTGTTAAGATAGTTTCGATTTTTTTTTTTGTTATGAAAGATTGAATCGGTCGGAAATAGAAAAGCTTAGAGAGATGAAGAAACCTGTAGGCGACGGAGAACGGAGACGATCTGCGATCGGAGATCTAATAAGATAAAGGCGGCGATTAGAGAGAGAGAGTCAAAAACCTAATTCGATATATGGAAGAGAGATTTCTTTGGTTTATTTAACAGTTTTCAATAACCGGATCGGTTCAGGACCTGCTTCGTTAGAGTTAAATCTACAATCATGCCTGTTTAAATTTTGAATGTTAAAAAATTTAATTTTTAGAGACTTTATAATAAGGAAGAATTACAAAACTACACAATTTGAATTATATTTCACAAAACTACACTATTTCAAAATTACTTCACAAAACTACATCTAAACACTAAAAATTAAATCTAAATAAATTCTACCCACACAATCCTACCCCCTTAATATTATACCCTAAACAATAATTAGCTAACCCAAATCTAAAGATTTTAATTTTAGTAATTTTTTAATTGGTAAATCAAGCTTTTAAAATTTTGAAAATGTGTAAATATGTAAAAAATTGAATTAGGTAGAGTTTTGTAAATGAAGGGATGAAAAAGTGTAGTTTTGTGAATTCCTCTTATAATAAAAGTTACAAATTTTATTTATTTTTTGATAAAATTTTGATTAGAAACAAACCATACAGAAATGTGATTCTTATTTAAAATAATAAAAAGGGAGAATTACAAAACTACACCTTTTAAATTGCATTTAACAAAATTACACCTTTTTAAAACCACTTCACAAAACTACACGTAATTACTAAAAAATTAAATTAAAATTAATCTTATCCACAAAACCCTACACCTTCAATATCATATCCTAAACACTAATTAGCGAACCCAAATGAAAATATTTTAATTTTGGTAATTTTTTAGAGCATAATTGAACCATTTAAAATTTGAAAAGGGTGTAAAAGTAGAAAAAAATTGAATTATGGGTAATTTTGTGAAGGAAACATTGAAATGGTGTAGTTTTGTGAATTTCTCTATTAAAAATATGTACCAATAATATGAAGAGGAAATTCTAAAACTATGTCGCTTGAATTTTATTTAACAAAACTACAATTTTTAAAAGTCATTTACAAAACTACACGTAAACATTTAAAATTAAATTCAAATAAATTCTACCAACACAATCCCACCCCTTTATTATTTACCCAAAACATTAATTAAAAAAACAAATAATTTTTTTTAATTTTGGTAATTTTTTAGAAGATAAATCAACTTTTAAAATTTTTAAAAATGTATATATAGAAAATTGAAAGGGGTGATTGGTTGAGGCTTTAGAAACTTTGTAAAGCCAATATTTTTCTATAACCACAAAAATAAACCAATCAAGCTCTGTATTTAAATTTTTTTTCCAAAGACACTTTATTTCCTTATTTATTTATTTTTGCTCTGCAGAACCATTTTTTCTAAAGTCCAAAAAAATAAGCTTTCATTTATTTTAAAGTTACAGCCAAAAAGTCTACAACAAAAAAATCTAAACCTAATTCCTACATCAAAAAATTCAAAGCTACAACATAACCAATCAGCCCCCTTAGGTAGAGTTTTATAAAGGAAAAATGAAATGGTGTACTTTTGTAATTCCTAATTAGAGAAATAGTTATCAAAAATAAATATAAGAAAATAGTTATCGATAATTTAAAGAAATAGTTATTAAAAATAGATATAAGAAAATTGAAAAACATATCAAATAGACTTTTGTTTGTTATACTTAACTAGGAGATCACCCGCGCATTTGCATATTTTTTTTGTATTCAAAAGATTAATTGTATGTTTTACTTAATTTTTTGAATTGAGATACACATAAGATGTTTTTGAAATAATTAAATTTGATAACATTTTCAACTAAAATTGTAGGAAAACATTTGAATGCGTATTTGAATAAGAAGATAAGTAATTTGTGCTAGATTTGGTTTGAAAATATTTTTCTTTCATGCACAATTTCAATCAGTTATGAACAATGTTAAAAAAACATACATGTTTTCATCATTTGCGAGGTTCGGTTAAATGAAGGTTGTATTTGATAGAATACAAATTCTCAACATCATATCTTCGATCAAATAACAAATTTTAATCAATCTCTCGGTAGTTTAACGACGACTTAAATTTTTTAAAACTATCATAAAATTAATTTAATTTTAAAATAAAGAAATACAAATATATATATATATATATGATAAGTCGAACAGTTTCGATGTAAGAAATTTGAGGGTCTTATTTACGTTAATGTTGTATGAAGAACTTTAAAACTTATAAAAAACTCAAAAATATTTTTAATATTGTATGATTTTCCTAAAATTGAAATATTCATGTTTTTTTTTGTTTTCAATTATGTTACCTATTAAATAGTTTGATAATTATTTTTATTTTATTTTTCTTTATTATTTAATTTTAATCCTATTAAATATGAATACATTTTTATATTTATTTTTATTTTTATTTTTTAATTTCGTTTTTCATTTTTAATTTTATTAAATAGGAATATTTTTCTGTTATTTTTTATCTAAAATTAACTATTACTATAATTTATGTAAAAAGAACTTTGACAGATTTCTCAAAATTTGTCATTCCTAATCAATAATATAGTTATATAGTTAGACTATATTGATTTGTTCTAAATTAAAATGATATGTATGAGAAATAGCGAACACAAATTTTATATTTCAACCATATAACATTTTTATATTATAGTTGAAATATAAATTTATTATTAAATTTTATTTCAAAGATTCGGAAACTTGATTTTTGAAAAAACGATTTTAGGAATTTAGGAAACTTTAAATACGAGATTTTTATGAAATTTGATTTTTTGGAAAATTATTAATCGAGGAGTTTTAGCAAACAAAAAGATGTTCCATATTTACTGTCGAATATTAACTTCTTTTATTTGCTTAAGAGATTTTAAGGTTTGGGTCTTTTAGTTTTAATGCCGAATCATTTTACAAGGATCCGAATTCGATAAAAATTAAAATTGAATGAAGCTGAATTAAATGATTGAAAATAAAGCGTTACATAATTATAATTTTTTGTGTGGATTGTCCATGATACGAAAGTTTCAAAATAATAGTTGTACTTCCTCGATCATGTGTATAGTGACATGGTTCTATATATACTATTTCACGACAAAAAGTTATACTTTAGTAAATAAAAAATAGTAAAAAATTTATAACCGAAAAAAAAAAAAATCAAATTATAAATATTCTTATATAATTATCCACCTCTACTTAAATATTTTCAAAATTTATTAGAAGTAACCTAGTTACATATATATATATATATATATATATATATATATATATGTTACATATATATATATATATATATGTTACATATATATATATATATATATATACTTTTCTTTAATTACGCAGTTTCGTCATCGGTGAATGTTCTTGGCCTAATATAGTATGTTTTCTTTCTTGCAGTTAATTTTAGGAAGAAAGAACAAATAAGCTTCACACATTTAGTTTCTATGAAGAAACCAGGGGATACAATATCACTTAACGTCTTAAGATAAGGGAAACAACAAATATTCAATATCATTATTAAACCACCAGTAAGTTAATTAGCATATTGTACAATGTCATCTTTATGTGTTCTTATTTATAAATAATCTTCTTATTTTTGGTGTTATGTAATAATATGTTAGGTCGAACCGCTAATATCCGTGTATAAATATGACAAGATTCCAAGTTATTACATATTTGCGGGTATTGTATTTTTGCCTCTAACTCAGCCTTACATGGAGTCGTCTTACATGGAAGAATATGTATTAAAAGACATGCCCAAAACAGCCGGTGAACAAATCATTCTAATTTCTGAGGTATGCATATGTTTCTTTGTTACTATAAATTAGACTTCATGCTTGATTGGTTAGGTTGTAGCTTTGATTTTTTTGCTGTAAATTTTTTAGTTGTAGATTTTTTTTGTTCTTGTTTTCTTTTGTTTTAGAAAAATGGCTATGCAAAACCAAAATAAAATAAAAAGGAAATAAATTGTCTCTGAAAATTATTCTAAAGACAAAGCATGATTGATTTCTTTACGTGGTTGTAGAAAAATAAAGGTTTTACAAAATTTCTAAAGTTGCTACCAATCAACCCCCTTAGTAATATATTACAAAGTATAAGAGAGTTATTTCTTTTTGGAGCAGGTGTTAAACGATGACATCAATATAGGATACGAAGGTTTCCAAGATCTACGGGTAAAGTTTGTATGAATACATATTATAATGATTTTAGAAATATATATTACTAGATGAAATCCCGCGTAATACGCGGACAAATTACATAAAAACATTTTATAATTATATATTAATATTGTTAGTAAATTCGTATAGTAATAGTTAGATACTAATATTATATCCGTTATTTTATTAACAAATAAATATAAAAGACACACAACAATATATGGTAATAGTAAATAAGTGATTTTTACTTTTTCATCTATTAAAAAATAAAAATAACACATTTTTGTTTTATTACATTTCTTTTGTTATTTACATGAAAAAACATTTGTTTTAAATTAATAATTAGATAGTGGATACATGATGATAACAAATAAGTTATCATAAAGATTTTCTTTATTTTTTCAAGTAATTTTACGTTTTTATTTTTTCTTATTTCTAATTTTTTTATTGATTATTTCTTAAAATATTCTTAAATTTTCCTTTTCTATGTTATTTTTCTTATTTCTGATTATTTTATTTTTCTATATTTCAGATTAATTTATTTTATTTCTAATTATTTGATAATTAATGTTAATTTTTATTTTTGATTATTTTCCTTTTTTCTCAATATTGTTAAGTTTCCATTTTATAAAATGTTTACATATCAATTTTAATACACATGTGAACTAACCATTACAAATGTTACGATCTCGTGAGTTATAATTATGTTTGTCAAATTCACCTTAAACACGCTCAGTTTTATATAATAAGATTATTTGATAATTATGTGACTTTTCGTTTGGTTATTTTTTTCTTTTTTTTTCTTTTTTCTTTTTTCTTTCTCTTTTTTTCTTATTTTTTCTTTTGCTTTTTTTCCTAAACGTTACATTTTTTTCTTCTTTTAAAATTATTAACATTTTTCCTAAACATTATTAACATTTTTCCTAAAATTATGAACATTATTAACATTTTTTTTTTAATTTTGACATGTGTCACGATCTGGTGAGTTATAATTAAACGCGCTCACTTTTATATAATAAGAAGATTATTTGATAATTATGTGACTTTTCGTTTGGTTATTTTTTTCTTTTTTTGTTTTTCCTTTCTCTTTTTTTCTTTTTTTTGTTTTGTTTTTTTCCTAAACGTTACATTTTTTCTTTTTTTAAAATTTTAAAATTATTAACATTTTTTCTAAAATTATGAACATTATTAACATTATTAACATTTTTTTTTAATTGTGACATGTGTCACGATCTGGTGAGTTATAATTAAACGCGATCACTTTTATATAATAAAATAAGATGTTATTAACTTATGGAAATTGATCAAACTTGCATGGGACCAACTTATAGGTAAAGAAAGTGAATGGAGTGGAAGTGGAGAATCTAAAGCATCTACGTAAGCTGATAGAGGAATGTTGCACGGAAGATTTGAGAATAGATTTGGAAGATGATAATATAATTATAAACCATGAAAATGGCAAGAATGCCACTCGTGAGATTTTAAAATGTTATGGTATACCAATCGCAATATCTGAGAGCATAAATATTGGTGACTCTTAGTGAGTTTTTAGTGTACTATTACGAGCTGGGGCTCACAAAATAACAAGAGTTTGACTCTTTTTACTCTTATTTCAGAATCGGTTCTTGGAAATTTGCGGGACCCACTGATACGTGGCGGCCCGCAATTGGTTCACTTTTTTTTTATTCAAAAAAATAAAATTAAAATCATACATATAATGAGGGAGTTTTCTCTCTCACCACAAGAAGCCACATCATCACATTTAAAATAATATAATTAAAATAAATTATTTAATACAACTATTTTTTTTATCAAAAACATTAATACAACCATTTAATACTAATAAAATTCAAATAAAATTCCAAAAATATAAACAACACCACTAAAATATTTTTGATAAAACCCATTAACATTAATAAAATTCGAAAAAAATATTTTATAAAATATCTGTTTATATATACATATATCAATTTTAAATAGCTATTAAAACTAATAATACATAAATCTTACAAACGATATAAACAAAAAACCAAGAAAACTAGAAACATCTTACAATTCATATGATCACAATCAATATTTAAAAAAACAAACTAAAATAAATATAAGTGAATTGTGTATATTTATACTATTAATTGGGAATAACTTTTATAGAGACCCTCCAAATCATCTTCAACTTAAGGGCCCTTAACCAAAACTCTGTCAAAGTATTCTTTACTCTTTTTTTTATTAACTTTTCTAATAATGATGAATTTTTCTAAATTTATACATTTAACTCAAATGAAATTCAAAAAAGTATTTTATAAGTAATTTTTCAACTTATCATGGTTTATAATTCTTATTAGCAATTATGTAAATATACAATTTTTGATACTAAAGTTACAAATATTTAGTTTTAGTCAATAATAACTAAATTCAAAATAATTATTTAAAGGAAAACTAAGTCCATCACACAAGTATTACGTCTTATCGAAATTGACGACAATCATTGACATAACGATCATGTGGTTGTTTACTTGTCTTTGTGGGATGATGTTGCGTCTGTTTTTAGGGGCATCCTCAAGTCGGGTGATAAGACACAATTTGTCATGTTTGTCACCACCGTTAATCCCGAACTTTTTGGAGGTAAAGTCTTGAAATTTGTAAACTTTAATTGGTTCTATGAGCACCATTGGTTTCTCTAATAAGTTGTTGTTCGAGTGTTAACTCAAACATTCTTTATATTTGAAATAAGTAAGAAAAGATGAGCAAGTGTGTGTTGCTTATCACTAACATTATCATCATTCTTCATCTAAGTATCAAACTTAAACGAAAGTATCTTCCTTTGATATTTTTTGTCCTCTTTGCCATGGAATGTGCTATTATCTTAATAGTGGTTGTTTGGCTTTGCTTTGTTTACTTTTATCTTCCTTTCATTAAATCTGATATCTCATGTGACTAAAATTTTGAAACCCTAAAGTCAAGTTTGTGTTCTTGCGTCTCTTTTTGTTTTTTTAATTACAACGTTTTTTTCTTTAAGATATTCGGTTTGTTCTCTCGTTTTCTCGTTTTCTCTTCGTATATACAAATAAAAATGTATTCACTCTTCAGGGTGCATAGGTTTCTCAATCTATATTTATGAACAAGTATCACTTTAAGATTTTCTAACAATTATTCAAACTTTAAAAATAAAAAAATTGTCACCCTATATGTTCACCGATTTAAATTTTCATCAACAGTATTAAGAACTATCACAATTTAAAACTTGTCTCTTACAGATGGAGAGCAAATATAAAATACATCAACTGTTAGCATTTGATATCAGCCCTTTTCGTCGTCACAACACTGCACACTCATATTTCAACTCATAACCTTTCTCATCGATTCACCATTAGTTAAATATATGTTACTATATTCAAAATACACATACGTCCTCACATTGCATGCAGCTTACCCCTAGTAAAATAAAAAGCCTACTTAGAAGATTGTGTATCTCTACCTTTGAACAACCTCTTTAATCTTCTTTCTAGGCTTAATTATGCTATTAAAGTATTTTTAATATGTTTGACAAAAAAAAGTATTTTTAATATATGTTTTAAGTTTTAACTAACGTTGAAAACAATATTGTGATTTTTAAGTGATTCTTATTTTTACTACACAACCTTTGTTTGTTTGTTCACACACGTTAAGAGGTTAAAACCTTGAGGCACTTGTACTATTGTTATTTAATGTATTATGTACAATTAAACTTTTCTATGTTGATAACTTTGGGACTTTAGTTGTGGGCCCACCAAATAGTTAAAAATTGTATCTCATGTTTCTCTATTTGGGACCGGTTCTTACAATGTTCATGAGATTCACTGACAAGTGCCGACCCATGGTTGATGCGTTTTTTTTTAAAAGAAATTTGTTTTAAATAAAAAAGTAAAAGAAAAACTTACCTAAGAAACTGCGGTTCTACCATTGATCATGGTCTAAAACATCCTACTAAGAAAATAGTAATTTATAGAAATATTAATCTATTCATATTAATTTATAAAGGCCATAGTTACCCACATGTCAAAAGAACACACAAAAGACATTCACATATGTCAATATTTTTATCATGCTTAGATTTTGTACCACAATAATGAAAAGCATAACCAATACAGGGGAAGAGAAACACCCTGCAAAAACGACTACAAGCAATAAAGAAACACAAAAGAACACCACAATTCTAAACTAAATCCAATAAAAAAAAACCTAGGAAGAGAAAGAGCAATGATAATAGTTTAAGCAGGATGACGACATAGCCGCTGACACATGTTGACCTTTTGCCAGAGTTTCCGAGGGCTCGAATCACTATGATCATCGTCGATACCACTCCTCCGTAGAAAGCTGCTAAACTATCTCTTCCAAGGACTTTAATTTCTCGCTCATAGAATCCATCCGAACCAAACACCGAAACCACATGATACAAAATCGATACGCTACCCACCATCGTAAACAAAAAAGAACCATAGTTTAAGTTTTCACAAAAAATTGTAACTATAGCTATAGCGTTGAACTAACGCCAGAACCAAGCCAGCCACCACCAGTTGAAGAAACCGAGCAATGCCGGAGACAAAGCGGCCGAAAGAACAAAAGACTCTTCCTACGCCGAGCCAAAAGTCGGCCTCCATGCTATTGAAGCCACGTAATCTAGAAACACAATGCCATCTCTCCTCCAAAAGCTTAAACCCGACCAAACCCCAAATAACTAAAGAATGAATACACCTTCTCTTCCACAAGCCTAATTCCATCTTCACCCCTCCACAAAACCATCGACCCAAAAGATCTAAATCTGTCGACCAAGCCGAGAATCCGTCAACACCAAGAAGTCTCACAAGAAGAATCGAGAAACTAACCACTAGATTACGAGAAAGGTCCGGAAAGGAGAGATTCAGAGAAGAATATGGCCAAACAATCGCAAGACAAGGCTCGTCACGGATCTGAACGGCAAGCAAGGAAGAAGAAACACCAAATCGCGATTAACAACTACCAAATCAAGCCAGAAAACAACACAAAGAGCAAGACCTGACGACGCCGGCCCCACCAGCGACCACGAAAACAACGACCTTGGGAACGACGCCTGGGACAGACGGCTAGGTTTTTTTTGTCTTTGAATATATAAACCAGATGTCAAAAAAAAGATTTTGTACCAAAATAAATTTCTATTTCATTTTTGTTTTCTTTAAGTTGGTCTTTTGTTAAGTTTATCTCAAACACATGTTTTTGTTCCTTATATTTAACACATGATTTAAATCTATGTGACATAAACATGAATGTTAAAACAACATCTTAATTCAAACTTAAAGCTAGAGAGAATCTATTTCTTGAGTGAATAAAATCAGAATACAAGAAGAGATAGAGAAGTGTATCAAAATGCTTAAAGAGGACAAGAGATAGAGAGAAGGGAGACAAACGAGTATCCAACACCATACTTTTTTGTCAAGTGGAGCTTTCTGTCTTCTGTTTCTTAGCCTTCTCAATCAAAGGTTTCAACTGTTTCTTCTCCGCGAGCAGCTTCAAGAAATTGAACAAGAAAGGAATGTAGTTATGCTTCCTCCTTATATTCTCTGTTCTCCACTTCATAAACTTCTCTTCCTCCATCACAATCTTATCACTCACAGCTTCGATACCACCGTTCACTTCCCTCATTAACATTTCAATCGCCTCCTCATTACCACCGCTCTTGTCCAAACCAGACAACAACTCTTCCCTCTTTCTCTGAAGCTCCTTGAGTTCCGCCGTGTATATATCCTTCCTGTTTTTAATGACAGCCAATAGATTGAACCTTATCTCGCTCTGCGAGTACCTCTCTATCCTTTCTTGAATCACGGGTTGAACCATCTGAAGCCATTCGATACCGTTTTGGTCACCTGAGCACGGACCGAGACTGATGGGTCCTTCTTTGAGCCCGTCGAGCTCGTACAGGACTCCGTCCACGGGTATGTAGCTTATAAAATGGTAGACGTCGTCGTCCTTTGTAGCGGATTTCTGTTCCTCGGGGACAAACGGTTCGGGCCTTGCGAAACTGTTGTGAGCAGCACGTATGGCGTCGCTGTTGTTGATAGCTAAACCTTTAAGATCAGATGGGAAGTTCTTGGTGAATTCTTTGAGGGCTGATAGCTCTGGACCAATGTCGACCTCTGGAGAGTTCAAGAGGATAGATAGGATAGCTTGTGTTGCACAAGCATTGTTAATAACCTATAAAAGTATACAAAAAGTGTTGAGTCTTACATTGTAGATGAAGAAGATCGGTTAAATCGCAATCTTATACATTTGTTACTGACCTGGTTTGCAAAAAAGAGGTTGGAAACAGGATCTTGGATTGTTGGACGATCGTCTTTGACACCAGCTTGCCATTTGAAAAGAAAGATCAAACCGTATACGGGTCTACAAGGAAGCCACATTGTTGAAAAGCGTATATATTAACAAGCGAAAAGATAAAGTATGCGAGTGAAAAATCTAAGATAGCAGCAAAGCCAATATCATCATGATTTAATAGTAAATGTGACTACTCACTTGAGGTTATTGAGAGAATCAATATCCAGGGAATACAACTCTTCAACCTACAATAAAAACAGAGTCAAATATCAAAAGTTTGTGGAAAAGTACAAATAAAGTGGTGAAAGCTGACGCAAAAAACCGTTGCAACCGCAAATTGAACGACTACGGATATAGATGCAGGACAGAGCAAACATGAAATAAAACACACTTAATACAGAAGGTAACTAAAAGGACATGAGTTCAAAGAACAAAGTCCAGATTTTCCTTCAGGACAATATTTACTGAACTTTTCATTACACATAGCAACATACAGCAAGAAGCACAATATTATGTTTGTTTGTCAATATTCATTGCATTGCATGTTCCTATAAATCTCCTGAGACTCATAAGAGATGCAAAAGACTTGTTAAGCCATATCATTCTCTGACTACTTCTTGTTCTCACACAAGAATATGCATCCCAACAACAAAACATTAAACAGATACAAACTATTAAAAAGTATAATTTACCTGCACGCCTTTGACTTGCATTTGCTGAATAAGCTCTGTAAACACACCTGTTGCATAACACAAATACACAAACATAAGCAAAACCCCACAAAAAGCAAACTCCACCACAGAGAATATCAATGGATAAAATTAAAAGATGGTTACAATGTGCAAAACTTTCACCAAATCTTAAACAGATACTAATTTTACTACGATAAAAGCTCTAAATCTCGCAATCTACGATAGAGGTTGCTATTACGCTTCTTCGAAAGACGAAGACTGAACAAAGCTAAAACTAACTTTAAGACCCTTTTGACTACTACTTCAACTTCAAGATTTTTCAAAGTTTGAGATAAATCTTCCATAGTAACAAACCCAAAAATAGTATAAACCCACTCACAAAGCTCAATAACAAACAATTAACAACAAAAAACTACAAATTTATTCATCAAAACACCAGAACAAATCATCGATTTCGAGCACTAATAACACAAGAAGTTGCTATTAGTCTTCTCCGGAGCCGAAAATAGAACAAAGCTAAATTAACCTTAAGAACCTTTTAGACAACTACTTCAACTTCAGGATTTCACAAGTTTGAGACAAATCTTGCATAGTCACATAGTATAAACAACTCACAAATCTCAATAACAAACACTACAAAAACTATTCATCAAAAAAACAACAAAAAAACATACATGGTAATAACATCATTGAACTCAAGCTATAATTAGCTAATCTAATGAAGTTAGAATCAGTTTCAGCAAAAACCAAACCTTACTATCGATTGCAAGAGTAAGAACAAAGCAGTTTTTGAGGGAAGAAGAAGAAGAAGAAGAACAAAACGTACCAGGATCAGATTCGATTGTGCACCAAGACATGACTCTAAAACTCAAATCTGTAAGATATGTAAAAGGAATCGCTTTTCGCTTTAGTGAATACCAATTTAGGGATTTAGGGTTTATAAAACTTCGTCTTTTTATTTTCTTTTGTGTTTTTTTTTTAGTTTTTAAGCTTTAAATTTAAGTAAGAATCTGCTTTCGCGTTTGGGCTGGTTCGTGGGTAAATCGTGCTTTGTTATGGAAGTCCAATTTGGATTTCGATTTCGGTTTATATTTGATTTTGGATATTTTTCTGTTGTTTCTTTGATTTATATCTCGAAAATCATGATGATATTTTATTTGATTTGATTTTAAAAATTGTAATAATTTAGTTTTGATATTTGATTAGTTTTTCACTTTTTTACTTCAAAATTGGTAGCCAAAGTAAATTATTAAACTTGTTGATATCAGTATTTTAATTTAATGTAAAAATCATTAACTTAAAATTATTAATTCTTCACATGAAAAATAAACTATATCAAAATATCGTTTTAGACGTCATATTTGAACTTAGTTTTATTTTCTTATTATTTATATAAAATAAATTATATTATTCTGAATAAAAACGATTACACTATTAAAATTATATATACTATGAGGGAACCCGCGATACTCGCGGAATTTTTCTATATTTGAAAGATATATTTTGTAAATATTAATAATTTTATTTTATAAATTATTTTTTTTATAGTTTTTCTTGATGATTTTAGTATTTTCTAGAATTTTCAATATTTATGTTCTTGTGTACCTAATTACCCAAACAATGATACGATATTTGTTACTTTCTCAATTCTATTTTTTGTATATTTTTCGATTATCTTAAATAGTTTGTATTTTTTTTTGTTCATTTAGATGAAGTTTGCAATATTTTTTAGTACATGTCTATTCTATATCTGTCTATTCTATATCTTAAATATAGTTTGTATAATTTTTGTTCGTATTCTTTTTCTTTATTTTACTTGTCATGTTTTCACTATTTTAATAAATTTTATATGTCTTTTATTTTATGTGTTATTTTTATTGTGATATTATATATAGGTAAACTATTTTCAATTGTTTAAAGTCCAAAAAAAATTGAGAATAGACATTTAAAACTTAGACTTAATTGATATTCATGTGTTGATTTTTAAATGTCTTTAGTTTTCTAATAATATTTAATAATTTAAGTTAAATAAATTTGATGACTGTATGCCTTTTATTTTATGTGTTATTTTTTAATGTGATATTATATATAGGATCAAACTATTTTCAATTTTTTAAAGTCCAAAAAAATATTGAGAATACACATTTAAAACTTAGACTTAATTGATATTCATGTGTTGATTTTTAAATGTATTTACTTTTATAATAATATTTAATAATTTAAGTTAAATAAATTTGATGATTTAAATGAGAATGATGATGTGTCAACACTAGGAAGGAACCCGCAATACTCGCGGGTTTTTTATATTATTTGTTTTTGTTTTTTTGATGATTCAAATAATTTAAATAATTTTTATTTTCACAATTTATTCAACTACCTATATAATGTGACATTAATTTTTATTTTCTAAATTCTCTGTTTTTGATATATTTTAACTAATCTTAAATAGTTTTTATATTCTTTAGTTTTTGTATTTTTTTGTTAGTTATGTATCACATGTTTTTTTCTTGTGTATTATGATATTATTTACTTATATTGATGTATTTTTCATATATTTGCTTATTAAAAATGAGTGTCATAATATATGTTTTATATTATTTGTTTATTTAGTGTCTTAATTTGTGAATTTTTTTATTTTTTTTTATTTTTCTTTCATGTTTTCTAACTAATTTTATAAATTTTGTATATTTTTTTTTATATGTTACTTATCTGATGTTATTTTAGATATAGAGGTTTAAAATAATTTTATTTATACAAAGCCCTATAATTTTAAAAAAACATATATTTAAAAACTTTAATGTATTAATAATTTTTATGCATTTGATATTGTAATATAATAATATTTTTAAATATTAAGTTGAAATTTAATATGTTTTATGAATTAGTAATTAAATTATGACATAAGTTTTTCAAAATTAATAAATTTAATAAATAAATTAGTAATAAATTTGAAATGGTGATGTGTCAATAATTGGAAAGCTCCCTTCAACTTTTATATATATGATGATTGATTTAATCATAGTCGCATTATTGTTTCTAATAGAGTAGCTTTTAATATATCCCGTGAAAAAATTTTAGGTAAATAAATAGCATAAGTTGTTTTCCCTAGAATAACATTAAAAAATTGCAAGATACTTTGGAAATTTATTTTAATTGCGTTCACTATTTAGTGTTTAGGGTTTAGTTACGAGGACTTAAGATTTAAGTTTGAAAATTTAAAGCTAATTTAAGTTTAATGGTATTTCAATCAAATTTGTTTTAATGGTGATCAAGAAATGAAAACTTTTCGTTTTATTTTACTCCAATTTTTTTTCTCGAGAATTGTGATATTAAAACAAATTACTCCAAATTTGTTGAATTTGTTTAACTACTCCAAATTTAATTTGTTTAATTGTGATATTAAAACTTTAAATTGTTTAACTACTCCAAATTTGTTTAATTTATCTAATTTATTTATAAATTAAAATATTTACAAAAATAGTTACAAAATATTTAATTGTGATATTAAATAAAATGTACATTTTTATTAAAAAAATAGAGTAAGAAATCGGGTCGAGTACTAACTCGCGAGTATTCATTCTTTTAAAAGATACTCATTCTAGTGGGTAGTGGGTACACATTTTTTGGGTGAAATAAAAATATCAAAAGTATATTACCCGCATGTGTCGGGACGGTAACAGGTACCCAATAAATAAGGGTATTCGATCTGTACCCACCCCTGCTCTCTTCTCGTTTCGATTATTGTGGCTCGTTTAGGTAAAGGTCTCTATTTGATGCATATTGACCAATACTATGCTAAAAATGCATGACAACAATTTCATATATCAAAATTACCATTGTAAGTTTCTTTTCGAAAAACGTGTTTTATATGTTGCACGGTTTTCTAAATTTTAAGTAAACTATATTAGAGTAAAATTATTGCAGGTTTTAAAGGGGTGGGCTCATCAAATTTTTTAAAAGTTGTCTCATTTGTCTCTTACTTTGGAATCGGTTCTTGCATTGTTCGTGGGTCCACTGACACGTGTCGGCTCACGATTTATGCTTTTTTAAAAATCAGAAAAAAGAAAAAAAAGAAAAAATTTTGCTTTAAAACTATGAATTAAGTTTTAGCAATAATCGTGGTCTTAGGTTCCAATTATACGAGATTATATCTAACCGTTTTAAACATGTAATACAAAAATTATATTATATTACTCAAAATGTATAAACCAATATAAAAATGCTTGTACACAAATTGTATTCTATATATTTCATCACAATAATTAGAACTAGAACTTGATACAAAAACTAATATGTGGGTCATATTAAACCAATATAAAATTATTTTTTCTTTTAAAAGTTGTCAAATTAAACTGAAAAATAATTTATTTCTTAATATTATTTCACATGCCTTAAAATCACGAATAATAATTTTTCTATATTTCAAACTATAAATATTCCATATATTGGATTTTTATGTTTATATTAAGATATGATATTTAAATCACATGTAATAACTTTTTTATATGTCAACTTTTACACTTAAGATCTTTTTTTATCCGAATCAATTGAATCATGAGATGAGATGAAAATCTCTATACTGCTTATAGAAGTATCATTGATGTTCACATAGTCCTCCTTCTCTGGATGACGTGTGTGGCTTGAAGTAAGTTATCCGAATAAATGGTATCGAGCTCGTTCCTAAGTCAAAGCTACCCCTCGGTATTTAGGGGAAATAAACTTTGCAGCAAGTGACATGAAAGCATAACTACCTAGAAAATAAAAGTTAGTAAAGTTCAGTCTTGTTGTTGATTTCTAATTTAGTTTTGTCATGGAATTAAGTGCGTATAACTTAATAGATAATCGAATTCATTTTGAGTGAGAAACACATCAACTATAAAATTAACAAATTATCCTTTCAAAGGAGTAAAACATTTGTCACATCTTTGTAAATCGAAAACCATTTATACAACCTTACAGTGTGAACAAAGAACAACAAAATGACATGTATAGGGTTATACTTGTACAATATGCATTTATGATCCGAAAGAGTTCACTCATCCTTTAAATACATATTTCTCTTCCTCCCACCATTTCGACTTTTACTCATTTGATCCATCTATATTCTCACTATTAATTTTCTTCATGAAAAGTTTTAACATTCTTATATGTCTATTTATAGGAGTAGTCAAAGGCACAATAGTTCCAACTCCATTTTTTTTGCATTTGTTATGAGGTGTTAGGCGCTAAAATTACACAATCATGCGATTCTTGATTTCTCGGCTCTTACCACTTTTCTCTTCTAACACAACTAATGTTTGATTAGTCTCTTCATTCTCGGGTTTAATATTCTCATCCTCAAAATTCAATAATCGCAACAAAGATTTTCGGTAAGAGTTATATTTTGAACCCGCGTGGCAGATTCTTGATTTTTTATCGATCGGTATTTTTTTATCCATAAGATGATAGTGAAGTTATATTTATATAAATAAAGTTTTTGAAAGTATAATTTTAATTGTATATATGTAAGAAAAACAAGATGATATTAATCAATGTACTATGAATTGCATTTACTATTTTAGTTTTCGTGCGGTTTTTGTTCACTAGGGAATACAATAACAATTAATTTGAATATAATACAGTCAAATACAAAAGGAAGAGAAAACAATGGAAAATGTCAACAAAAAATTCTACATTGTTGATAAAATGGAAGTGAATCTATGTATAACAAAGATATTACATTGTACGATAAGAAAAATGGATAAATTGAAAAATGATACATAGCGAAGTAACATTTTCAAGTACATAGACTTTAAAATATGATAATTGTCTACCGAATTATTTTGAACAAAAAAAACCACTACGAGATCTGGTTTGGGTTTAGACGGATTAAAACATAAAAATTTGTTGAAATATTTATTTCGATTTCCAACACACGTCATTCTTCTCCATCGTTTGACGATTGGATCACAAACTTTATAAAGTTTGGTGGAAAATTGAGAGAATATCCACAGAAGTTGTTAAATTCCTTTACTATTGAACTCACATTATTTTACATAACTCCCCGTAAAAATAACTATTTTCTGCTAGAGACACGAGGGACTCCCATTCTCTCCAGCGTCCTCATACTTATGACGTTCACACTAGATCCGGTATCGATCGTGGTGTTGTTAATTCGGAGGGATCATTCGGCATGAAGTCGGGGTTGTAAGCTCCAGCGGTCAATAAACCGCTGGATCGAAACCGATTGGAAGCAACTGAGGCGTCCTGAAGACGAAGAGTTCCAGCGGTCTCCAAACCGCCGCACCAAGCCGCCGATCCAGACTGCAGAAGCAGACTTGCGGGTGCGAGTTCCAGCGGCCTCCAAACCGCCGGTCCAAGACGCCGGAGAAGACGAAGAATAGAAGACTCGCGGATGTTCAGTCCATCGGTCTCCAAACCGCTGGACCAAACCGCCGTACCTGCGCGACCATGTTGCACTTTTTCCTTTCCTATAAATACTCTTAGTGTTTTCATTTAATATCTTATCTTATCTTTTTAGCACTCTCTTAAATACTCTTAGCCACCTTTGTGAAACCTAAAGAGGTTCATTGAATGTTGTTGAATCTTATGTTTATTTAGTATTAAATCTCTCATATTATCTTAATCATGACTTTATTTTCAATCATTAGCTTGTGTTTTGCTATGAATAGTGAGTAGTTACCTTATGGGTTTTGGGGTTTATTTAGGTTAGGATGATGGATGATGGTTAGTGATGTTTAGGTTATGGTTTCTATAACATTAGATGCACTTAACACTAAGGTAGAAGTAATTATCCTAACTTAGTACTTAGAGGATGTTTCATGCCCGGAAGGTGTTCGATGAAATGTCTAGTCCAATCTCTTGTTAGTCTTTTATGCTTAGCCAATGGAAGTTGATGTCTAAGGTTTAAGATGGGCTTTATAAGGACTTATACTTAATGATCCCTAATCATCTAGAGTCGATTGGAAGATTTGAGGTTTTTATGGTTAGAGAATGGACTTGAGTCATGGAAGTGATCTAATCTAGATTAGTGATCCTTGTTCTAGAAAGTCATCTCCTTTGTTAGTTTTAACATCACTAGCTTGATTCCATCTATCCAAAACCAATGATTTAAACCCCAAGATCCAATATTTATCTTATTTAAGCATTTTTCTAGTTATTTGTTGATTAGTTGAATTTAGTTGACTTTTACATTATTGTTTTAGATATAGTTTGGTCACTTAAACATTCTATTTGATAGGTCATTCTAAGTTAGATTCTTGCATTCTTGTTGTTCTAAGTTCATTCTCCTTGTGGATTCGATCCTAAATTACTGCAACGATCTCATCAAGTTTTTGGCGTCGTTGCCGGGGAGATTGCAACTTGTCAATAGGATTTAGAATCTTTTTAGCTTTAGACCATTTGTTACTTAAAGGTTACTAACTTTCTTCTTGTTGTTGTTTTCCATCTTGTCTTGCTTGAAGGTGTATGAACCTTAGGAGCAAAAGAGGAGAAATCATCGATTGTGTTCCCGAGTTAGGAAGATTTGAAAGAGCAAACAAGAGGGCTAGGGACCAAGAGAGAAGAGAGAGAGAAGCGCAACAACAACAAGAAGAAGAAATGGCTAACCAACAACAAGGAGTCGATGAAAACCCTCAAAACCAAGCCCACAGAGTGGGAGTTGGGGGTATGCCACCTCCCTTGCACGTTCCAAGGGAGGATAGAAGAATTAGTGATTATGATGAACCAATAACAAATGGAACGAGAATGGGAATCCGGCCGCCTTCGTATGTGAATTGTCAAACTTATCGTTCAACTCCTTGTACCTTTGGTCATTACCCTTAGACTCGCTCCTCGTCTCTCTCACCATCCTATCATAGTCCTTCCCACTTATCTGCTCACTTTGGGCTAGGTTTTCGACTAGCTTTTCACCTTTGGGAATGGTCAATCTTGCAAAGTCTCCATTGCTAGCCATGTTAAGGGCTATTTGGTAATCCATATGCACACCACGATGGAAGATGTCGAGGATTGTCTCCTTTGACATGCCATGGTGAGGACATACTCATGCGTACTCGTTGAGTCTTTTCCATGCCTCATATAGGCTCTCGTTCCCTCCTTGTTTGAAAGTGGCAATGTCGTTACGGATCTTCGCCGTCTTTTGTGCTGAGAAGAACTTGGATAAGAACCTCTTTTTGCATTCATCCCAAGTCAAGATAGACGAGGTGATGATGCTCTTCTCCCACTGGGCCGCTTTATCCCCAAGTGAGAACGGGAAAGGAGAAAGCTTGAGGACATCTTCCAGTGCTCCGTCAAAGTTGTCGAGATGCTCCAATGGATGCTCGTTTGGGAGGCCGAAGAAGCGATTATTTTGGACTATGTTGATCAAGCTTGACTTGATCTCCCAATTGTTCAGGGCGCATGGTGGTGGCCGGATTCCCATCTTCGTCCCGTTAGTGATCGGGTCTTCGTAGTCCCCGATCCTTCTCTCCTCTCTTGCAATGTGAAAGGGAGGTGACACTCCTCCAACTCCCACTCCATGAGCTTGGTTTTGAGGGTTGCCTTCCACTCTTTGTTGTTGGTTGTTGTTCACGTCCGCCATTTCTTCTTGTTGTAAGAGTTATATTTTGAATACTAATTGCAATAAAGATTTTCGGTAAGAGTTATATTTTGAACCCGCATGGCAGATTCTTGATTTTTTTATCGATCGGTATTTTTATTCATGATATGATAGTGAAGTTATTTTTATATAAATAAAGTTTTTGAAAGTATAATTTTAATTGTATATATGTAAGAAAAAACAAGAAGATATTAATCAATGTACTACGAATTGCATTTACTATTTTAGTTTTCGTGCCGTTTTTGTTCATTAGGGAATACAATAACAATTAATTTGAATATAATACATTCAAATACAAAAGGAAGGAAGAGTAAATAATAGAAAATGTCAACAAAAAAATTCTAAATTGGTGATAAAATTGAAGTGAATCTGTGTATAACAAAGATATTACATTGTACTATAAGAAAAATGGATAAATTGAAAAATGATACATAGCGAAGTAACACTTTCAAATTACATAGCGAAAAATGATCATTGTCTACCAAATTATTTTCATGTGAATTGAACAAAAAAAACTACTACGAGATCTGGTTTGGGTTTAGACGGATTAAAACATAAAAACTTGTTTAATATTTATTTCGATTTCCAACACACGTCATTCTTCTCCATCGTTTGATGATTGGATCACGAACTTTATAAGGTTTGGTGGAAAATTGAGAGAATATCCACAAAAGTTGTGAAACAGAAAGACAATTATGTTTTGGTAATTACTACTTTTAAATTTTGTGTTTTTGTGGTCAATGAAAAGATACATTGTTTATATAGCAACCAAATGGCATAAGAGACGAGGCTATATTCATTTATATGTAACAAATGAAAGATGTCCAAAATGATTACGTTTTTGTTTTCTAGACAAACAAACCATTATTTAAAAAGGTAGTATAATATTAAACCAATGAGCTTGATCATCTTTTTGCAGGTGTAATATGAAATTAACGAGTTTGCTTTACCAGAAATATGAGTAGGGGTGGGCAAATTACCCGATACCCTATACCGGAACCGACCCGAAATTTTCGGTTTGGTTCGGGTACGGGTATTAGACATTTACCCGAAAGTTACTTCAAAGTCGGTACCCGTGGGTATCGGGTAATACCCGAACCGACCCGATACCCGAACGGTACCCGAATACCCAAAATTTTATTATATTTCATATGTTTATAGGACCATATATCCGAATATACCCGAAAATATCCGAAATATCCGAAAATACCCGAAAATATCCGAAAAATACCCAAAAATATCCGAAAAATACCCGAAAATATCCGAAAATACCCGAAAATAATGGAAAAATACCTGAACCGAACGGATACCCGATTTTTCGAGTATTTTCCGGGTCCAAATATCTCATACCCGAAAGACCCGGACCCGAACGGTTTCTACTCGAACCCGAACCGAAAAACTTAAAGTACCCATACGGGTCCTAAATCCCCTACCCGAAATACCCGGACCCGATCGGTTCCTATCCGAATACCCGAATGCCCACCCCTAATTTATATGAGTGTATTGAATGATTGATGATTTTTTATGAACATACAAAACCATTCGATTTAAAGAATACAAAAAGAGACATAGTTACTAAAATCAATTTGAGTCAGTTTATTATTCACTTTCTTTTGGGAATAATAAAACACGATTAACAATGATACATGCAAAAATCATCAAGAATCGTTAATTTCATATTACACCTGCAAAAAGATGATCAAGCTCATTGGTTTAATTTCATTTGCTTCAACGATTTTAGTAAAATCGGATCGGCCATGTGTATATTACCGCCGAGTCAGGCGCCTAGTCCCCGCCTAGACCGATTTTTTGAACATTGACAAAAACTATATCACAAATATAGTTTTAATTTCCTTAACTATTAAACTCACATTATTTTATATAACTCCCCGTAAAAATAACTACTTATCGGACGTTGTTGATATTTTTGCACTAAATATGTTATTTATGGATCAATATTAACATTTTTAAAAGTTCATTATCAACAGTTAAATATTTTTTTTTATTAATTGGCTTTCATAATAAACTATTTCTTCTATATTATCAAACAACAATTATAAACACTTTAATTCTTCTTTGAAACAAAATATTCTTTTGTTAGTCCAACTGAATACTCTAGAACATGACATTTAGTGGATTTATCAAATGATGTAAAATCAAAATTTAAATGTCTTTATTATCTGAGAAGCTCAGTATAAGAAGATATTGAATCCTAAGTTTTGAAGACCTCATAACTTCACAAGTTAATTATAAACTTAGAAGTTAGAACACTAATATCAATTAGAGGTGTTAATGGGTTCTTAAGATATTTTATGGGAAATAAGAGGTTGCGTGGAACTCTTATAAAAAATTGTGAATATAGGTAGAGGTGTTTAATGGTTAATAAAAAAAATTGAATAAATCTAAATCAAGAACACACAAATCCAACTAAATCAAGAACACACAAATAAAAAAAGCTAAGCCGAGATTTTTGTGGCTCTCCGGAGAAGTTATCGTTTCTGAGTTTTGCGGCGGCGATTGAATCATTGCGATGAAAATTCTTTTTCCGGCGAGTTTCGGGCGGTTAGTGGCTCCGCCGCGTGCGCATATTAGTCTCAAAATCTATGCTAATCAACGCACTTTGCTGTTAGTCTCGGAGTCCCTGCTTCTGCTGCTTCTGAACAGCCCACAACGCAAAATATTCGAGAAAGAAGAGAGAGAAGGAGCCGCCGAGAGAAGAAGAGGCACGTCTTAGTTTAGGGTTTTCAGAAGCGCCTTTCACCCTATTGTTTTTTAAAAAAAAAATGGACTAAGAGCATCATTATTGATGTTGTTTAAAAGAGTTCTTTAGTAATTTCTTTTTAATTTATTGTAATTATTTTTTGGTCTAAGAAACTATAGTTCCTTAATAATTTTTTTGGCAATTATTGGTGTTGTTTAGTGAAGTTCTTAAAAATAAAATTTAATATTAAAAAATTAAATATTACAAACATTTATAAAAACATATTTGTTATTACAAAATTTTACACATTTTAAAACAAAATCAATTATACACTAAAGAAATCAAAACTACACTAAACCACAAATCAAAACTACACTAAACAAATCAAAACTACACTAAACCTCTTACTAAAACTACACCAAACAAACCATAAAACACAGTCAAAACTTATTCTTCTTACTCATTCCTTACTCATTCTTCTTCTTCTTCTATAATTTGTAACATCTTCTTCTTCTTACACTATATCAATATTAACACACAAATAAAACAACAAGTTTAATACACAAATAACACAATTACCACAAAGAGGATTAATTTTATAGAGGTTTAGGTTGCACTATTAACAAGCATTCAATATTAAACAAAAGCTTAACTAAATACCATTAAACAAGAACACAATAGGATAAACTTGTATAAGACAAATATTTCTCAACATACCGAAGCATACCACTAAACAAGAACACGATACCATTAATCACTTTCTTTCTTGTTAGGTAACACATATATAGCAACAAGTTTTGATTTATATAAAAAATTAAAAAGACCTAAGCTTAAAACTTGTGACATCATCAACCGCTGCTTACATTCACCAAACAAAGTTAATCCTATTCTAATCACATTTATCACAAACCAAACAAAACAAAGCAGTTCTCCTTTCTCACAAACCAAACAATGCAGTTCTCAGTTCATAGGTTGCGAATGGTGACACGGTAAAAGTGCGTATTTTAGTGCGAGACGGATCAACCGCTTTATATTCACCAATCATGTTAATAATTTGATCCGCAAATGTTTTCAGAAATTAAATAATAAAATAATTGAAAACCTGATTATTTTCATGAAGGAAAAATTTGATACGCACTTGCATATTACTACACAGCATTGATGCGGTCCACCGTGCATGTGCGGTTTTTGTTTTTCTTTATTTTAATTTTATTTTAAAAATTTGTATTATTAATATTTTTCATTATTAAGCCCAATATTTCATTACATTCAAAAGCTTTAACAATTCTTTTTTATACAGACAATATACATATATATATTATTAAAATATAGTACATAACTTATTACAGAATACCCACTTAAAATATCATGAAAAAGATTTTTAGGCCAAATAAGATAACAAATTTTATATTTAAAGTTAATATATAATTTAAAATATTTTTTATTTAAAGTTATTATATCATTTAAAATATATTTTTGTAATTTACCATTTAAATATTTATTTTCTTTAATAGATTATTAATTGTTTTAAAATATCTAATATATCACTATTTCAATTCCGTATTGCTTATTATTTTTTCACCAATCAAACATTAATCCGCACCGCTTATTCATGTGAACCGCACCTGTCAACTCGTTAATTCCGCACCGCACTTGAACCGCACCGCACATGTCAACTCGTTAGTTCCGCACCGCAAAAACCGCGTCACCAATCGGAGCCATAGATTATACATTGGCTATTGTGAATAAGCTTCTTGTGTCTTTCAAGCCTTATGCATCATTTGAATCTCCTTTAATGACTTTCCTGAAAAAGACAAGAACACATGAACTATTAATCACAAAGACATAAACACATGAACTATTAATCACAAAGATAAACACATGAACTATCAAACCAAATGCATCATTCACCCTATAGAACAATTGAATCTCATCTTTGAGTATCTCTGAGAATATTAACCTAAACAACGGTCAAAACGAACCATTGTTACCTATAACATACTTGAAATCGATTTACCTAGGTCCCTAGGCAATCGAATCAAAAAAACCCCAAATCAAAAATATCAAAACCCTAATAAAAACTATGTATTGTCGAATAATCTCATAAACAAGTTCATATACCTTGATTATTTGAAGGAGCCGACTCGTATTATCTTTACATCTCTGATTTTAGCTGGATTATCGCCGGATCGAGAGCAATCGTCGTCGCCGCTCTCTCTCTCTTTTTTTTTAAAACATCGACCAAATGAAAAAAAATTACAAAAAAAATATACTCATATATTTTTACCATATGTCGACACGTGTGCGCTTCTTAGGGAAAGGAAAGTTCCTTACCTTAACACCGATGCTTACCTAATATTAATTAATCCTAATTATTTTTAATTCTAAGCACCCTTAATTTTAATGTTAAGTTACACCGATAATGGTGGTCTAAGATGTTGGGTAAGATGTCCAATATTAGTGCTCTTAGAAACTATTATTCGTTTAGGAAAACATCTAGGAAGGACCGTCACACCAAAAGAAGCATTTCAAAAGACCAATATGCAAAAGAAATTTCTTGCAAAAATAAGAAGACTAAAGGAAAAAAAGATATCAATTTATAATTTTCTCTATATATATATATATATGCTTTTATGTAAATTATTAATATTCTAATCATTTGAATGAGAACGACACACTACTTGATGGTTCATTTGAGAGTTTCTTATAAATAGAAGCCAATTAAATTATGGGATAATGGAGAGAAATTAAAATTGTATTATACTTATATTTGATTAAAAAACCAAACTTTGAAAAACGACCAAATTAATTTTGAAGAAAAACAAGAATTAAACTTACAAACATACAACTGATTTGCAAAGTTGCACCATGTAAAGATCACTAAACAACATGTTCAGTTTATTACATTAACATAATTAAGAAATAAAGAAAAAAAAACTGAAAATAATTAAAATAAAAACACATTGAAATGGAAAACTTTCACTTTAGAGAGATATATGTTTCAGTGATCTTGTATCAAATACTAAATCACCAAACGCTTATTTGTTTATTGTGTACCGTCATCGATTCCTGCAAGAATATATAATATATACTTGATCAGTAAAACATATGATAAGTGTAATTAAAGTGTACCCAAATTGTTATAGTATGAGATTTATTGTTAGTTACCATTTTTAGACGATTAGGGTAACTTAGTAGTGGTATGGAGGAGGTGGAGATTTGTAAAGATAGGGTTGTTGTGGAGGTGAGTAGCTTTGAACCGGAGGAGGAGGCGACTTGTATTCATAGTCTTTTTTGGGTGGTGGTGGGGAATTGTAAACCGCAGGAGGAGGGGAATTTTGTTTATAATCTTTCTTAGGTGGTGATGGAGAGTTGTAAACCGGAGGAGGTGGAGAATTGTAAACCAGAAAAGGAGGTGAATGGTAAATCGGAGGGGGCGGAGAGTTGTAAACCGGAGGGGGAGGAGAGTTGTAAACCGGAGGGGGAGGAGAATTGTAAACCGGAGGGGGAGGAGAGTTATAAACGGCAGGAGGAGGAGAGTTGTAAACGGGAAGGGGAGGAGAATTGTAAACCGGAGGAGGAGGGGAGTTATAAACCGGAGAAGGAGGGGAGTTATAAACCGGGGGAGGAGGTGAATGGTAAACCGGAGGAGGAGGAGAATGGTAAACCGGAGGAAGAGTAGAATGGTAAACCGGAGGAGGGGGAGAATGATAAACCGGAGGAGGAGGTGAGTTGTAAACCGGAGGAGGAGGAGAATGGTAAACCGGAGGAAGAGGAGAATGGTAAACCGGAGGAGGAGGGGAATTATAAACCGGTGGAGGGGGAGAGTTATAAACCGGGGGAGGAGGTGAATGGTAAACCGGAGGAGGAGGGGAGTTATAAACCGGTGGAGGGGGGGAGTTATAAACCGGGGGAGGAGGGGAGTTATAAACCGGAGGAGGAGGAGAGTTGTACACCGGAAGAGGGGGAGAATGATAAACCGGAGGAGGAGGGGAATTATAAACCGGAGGAGGAGAGTTGTACACCGGAGGAAGAGGAGAGTTGTAAACCGGAGGAGGAGAGTTGTAAACTGGAGGAGGAGGAGAGTTATAAACCGGAGGTGGAGGAGAGTTGTAAACAGGGGGAGGAGGAGAATGGTAAACCGGAGGAGGAGGGGAGTTATAAACCGGTGGAGGGGGAGAGTTATAAACCGGGGGAGGAGGTGAATGGTAAACCGGGGGAGGAGGTGAATGGTAAACCGGAGGAGGAGAAGAGTTATAAACCGGAGGAGGAAGAGAGTTGTACACCGGAGGAGGAGGGGAGTTGTAAACCGGAGGAGGAGGAGAATGGTAAACCAGAGGAGGAGGAGAATGGTAAACCGGAGGAGGAGGGGAATTATTAACCGGATGAGGAGAGTTATAAACCGGAGGTGGAAGAGAGTTGTAAACAGGGGGAGGAGGAGAATGGTAAACCGGAGGAGGAGGAGAGTTATAAACCGGTGGAGGGGGAGAGTTATAAGCCGGGGGAGGAGGTGAATGGTAAACCAGAGGAGGAGGGGAGTTATAAACCGGTGGAGGGGGGGAGTTATAAACCGGGGGAGGTGGTGAATGGTAAACGAGATGAGGAGGAGAATTGTAAACCGGAGGAGGAGAGTTGTAAACCGGAAGAGGGGAGTTGTAATCAGGAGGAGGAGGAGACTTGTAAACTGGCGGTGGTGGAGATTTGTATTCATAACGTTTCTTAGGTGGTGGGGGAGAATTATAAACCGGCGGAGGAGGAGATTTGTAAACAGGTGGAGGTGATTTGTGATTGTAATGTTTCTTTGGTGGTGGTGGAGAATTATAGACTGGCGGAGGAGGAGATTTGTAAACCGGTGGAGGAGGTGATTTGTGATGGTGATGTTTCTTTGGTGGTGGTGGAGACTTGTATATCGGGGTAGGGGAATAATACTTAACAGGTGGTGGAGGAGAGTTGTAAACTGGTGGTGGTGGAGATGTGTAAACCGGAGGAGAGTAGTGTTTAATCGGTGGAAGAGGAGAAGAGTAGAAATAATTTGCGGTGGTTTCAGATACAAAGCCAAGTGATACTAAGAGAAGCAAAGTTGCTACCATAGAAGCCATTGGTGACCCCATGTTGCTTATGTGTTTATGTTTGTGTTTGATGATGCTCTTACTCTCTTCCTCTTATCCCCTTTTATAGATTTTAATTTTCACATTTTTGACTTTTTATTAGGGTGCATTATTGTTTTTTCTTCTTCTTCTAATATTTTTGGTCGTTGTTGATCGACATGTTCTGCATGTATTGTTAATAAAAAGACATGTTGTGCATGTTCCAAACATACCAAATATAATATTGAGAACATTGAATCTAAACCTAGCATAATTTTACCATGATATATGTTAAAGGAACCAATATTTTGCTTGTTAATTAAAAAATAAGCCGATAAGAAAATAGTTTCTTAAGAATGTACTTGTTAGTTTTTTTGTTAACTACATTGTTAAATAAATAAGAATCATATAGACCAAAATGCAATGAGTTATATTAAACAATAAGGTCAATATGTTATATATGATTTGCGTGCTTAGGTTTCATACGTTCTTCGTTTCGTAACCTCTTTTTCGTGTCATTTCTCGAATGATTGGTAATTCTATTAAAAGTACGTTTTAATATAGAAAAGACATGATTTTATGGTGAATTTTTATAACTTTAGCACTAGAAGAACATATATATGCTTGCTTATGAAATGATATTATAAACAACTCAATATGAAAGGCCATAATGCATATACATTGTATAGTCATTTATATATACTTTTAGCAAATTGGGAATAGAAACATTATCGTGACGGTGTTCTTGAAATATCTACAAGGAGGATAATATTAAACTGTAGATTTTGTGTACGTAGGATTTATTTAAATTTAATTTTGAGTGTTTAGGTGTAATTTTTAAAAATAACTTTAGAATGACGTATTTTGTAAAACACAATTCAAATGGTGTAGTTTTTAATTTTCTTTTTTTGTTTTTGTAACGGAGCGTTAAAAGATCACAAAACAAATTTAAACGAATGATAATGATTATGAGATTGAATCCAATTCAATTTATGCACAAATATTTATGTGTAATTTCGCATCAAGTTAAAAAATAGCATAAATAATTATAATATATAACTAAATTATATTCCAAATATAAAATTATACATAAATATAATTTTGAACTTTATATTAAATATAATTCAGTAAACTATTTTTAGATTTGTATCAAGACATTGTGGAAGGTATATCCCGGGGTAAAAAATTTAAATATTTCTAATACGCGGATGAATACCGCGTTAAACTATACCACACACAATCTACATGTTTTGTCTTATCTATTCATTGGAAAGAATTATTGCAAATTGCCCTTAAAAAATTCTAATTAAAATACAATGCCACTACATTTTTTTTACTAACCTATGTTTATAATTTGGGCCAATTTACAGAATTTACAAAGCTCATACTTGGACCCAATCGAATACTAATTATACAAATCATAATAGCAAATACATATTTTAATTTGAGGAATTCACAATACTACACTAATTCAACACGTCTTTCACAAATTACATCTAATTAAATATTTTCTATAACTACACCCTTTTAAAATTTTAAAAGGTTGATTTATCCTTAAAATAACTATCAAAATTTAAATCTTTTCATTTAGGTTCGTTAATTAGTGTTTACAGTATAATATTAAAGGGTTGATTTTTTGTAGGTAGGATTTATCTAGATTTAATTTTAAGTGTTTAGGTGTAGTTTTTAAAAATAACTTTGAAATGACGTATTTTGTAAAACACAATTCAAACAGTGTAGTTTTTTAATTCTTCTTTTATTTTTTGTAACGGATCGTTAAAAGATCACAAAACAAATTTAAACGAATGATAATGGTTATGAGATTAATCGAATTCAATTTATGCACAAATATTTATGTGTAATTTAGCAACGGGTCAAAAATATCACTTCATAATATATAACTAAATTATATTCCAAATATAAAATTATACATAAATACAATTTTTAACTTTATATTAAATATAATTTAGTAAACTATTTTTAAATTTGTATCAAGACATCTTGGAAGGTATATCCCAAGGTAAAAAAATTAAATATTTCTAATACGCGGATGAATCCTGCGTTAAACCATTCCTCGCACAATCTACATGTTTTATTTAATGTATATTATCAAAATAAGAGATTATCTACAATAATCCAAGTCGGTCAAAAAAAATTAATATATATATGTTTTACTAAATAATTATAATATATAAAATTAAAAACTATATTAAATTTCGCACATACGTGCGGGTCCTCATCTAGTTGTTAAATAAATAAGAATCATATAGACCAAAATGCAATGCGTTATATTATATTAAACAATAAGGTCAATATGTTATATATGATTTGCGTGCTTAGGTTTCATACGTTCTTCGTTTCATAACATCTTTTTCGTGTCATTTCTCTAATTAATTTGTAAATCGATTCTAAGTACATTTTAGTATAGAAAATGACATATGATTTTATGGTGAATTTTTATAACTTTAGCACTAGACGAAAAGATATATGCTTGCTTATGAAATGATATTGTAAACAACTCAATATGAAAGGCCATAATGTATATACATTTTTTTTTCAACATCCATAATGTATATACATTGTATAGTAATTTATATATATTTTTAGCAAATTGGGAATAGAAACATTATCGCGTCGGTGTTTTAATTATATAGGAGGATAATCTAATTTAAGCAAAAATTCCTTCTTGAAAATAATGATGTTAATACACAATTATACCAAAGCTTGGTCAACAGAAGATAATATACCATTTTGGATTAAAAAAATGTAAATAAGTTTTTTTGGTTTTTTATCAAATCCTATATATATTAATTGAGGAACATAACTTGAATATATAAGGTAAGAAAACACATGTCCTAACTACAACAATTTGAAGTTTTATGTTAATTGAATTCGTATGGGCGACAAAACTCAAGCCCAAAACCATCTCTTTTAACAAAACTAAATCATATATATATATATTAATTGAAATTTGAAAACTTAAATTTAAAGCCCATAAAATTTAAATAAAAAACTCATAAAATTTGAATTTAAGATGATTAATGTTAACTTAAATTTTAAATCCCATTAAATTTTTTATAACAAAATAATATATAAATATAAAAGGTTCCACATTAGTAATGGAAACTACATATTAGTTAAAAACTACTTATAAATAAGTCATTTGTGTTTCGAGAATTAAATGGATTTCGTAAAGTTATTAAATTGCTTCATCATAATGGGCATTGGACTGATTTGAGTTGATTAATCAATTAAAAATCGGTCAAAGATCAAAATTGCACGGTTCAACACTGAATAACAAATAAACGGCCGTTTAATCATCAATGTCGTCGCGTTTTAGAAAAAAGAAAAACCTACACAAAATAAGAAAAAATTAATTATATAAATAAATTGAATACCAATGGTAATAGAAATATCAAACATTTTTTAATAAGGAAAAAACTTATGATGTCATTAATGTTTTAAGAAAAAATATTTATGAGAAATACACTAATAATAAATAATAAAAATAGTTCGAAAACAATTTCAAATTTATTTTAAATAAATTAATATGCCAAAAATTAAAAATACGTATATATTTTCTATATATTAAATATTTATAAATTATAACTTTGCCCTAGACGCGGGTCGAAAAATTACGACATCGTAGTTTTCAGACTTTACTGCAAAAGAAATATTTATTATCAGAGATTTTGTGACCAATCCAAATATTAGACATATTTTTTGTTTTATTAAACATTTTTTGAAATATTTGTGACATACCATCTCTAATTCACGTTAAATCAAGATAAACCTTACTTTCTATGCTATATATAAATGGTAAATTTAAACGTATGTACACATCATTTAAACACCCATTCTCTTACATATTTTATTTCTTTTTCGAAATAATAACTCCGCGTTTGGCGCGGGTCAGAATCTAGTGAGCAAGTAAAAAGCTAGAATATAATTTAGACTTAAGTATTTTAACATTCTATATAGTAGTTTTCACTAACTTTGGCTATTTTGGTTAATTTTCAAAAGTTTTATTGACAGTTTTGATATATAAGAAAATTGACATTAAACTAATCACCGTCATTGATAATTCCTACTAACTAGACTTAGATTGAAATGGCCATTTAAACACGAAAATAGTGTTTGAATAAAAATATAAGTTTGAACACCAAAAATGACTAAATACACTTTTTAGCTAATCAAAAATAGTTTACTGTGGGATCTTCATCAAAGATCCATCAACATAACATGTAAAAATTGATTCACCCAAATAACTTTTGTTATAGTGCTATTTAATCATTCTAAACGTGTTCACTCTAGATCATTTCAATGCGTTCTTACAAGGGCATACCACATTAACCGATAAAATTTATTTTTAAAAGTTATTCAAAATTACTAGTTCAAATTCGTTACAACAAGTCATTTACGTTGTAAATGTGATATTATCGATTTTTATCTCCGAGCAAAAATAATATACTGCAATTCCAAAACTTCCACAATTTACAAAATGATTCCACATTTTCTCTCTTCCTTTGTCAAACACATGGGAGATTTGCTTCGTTGTCTGGTGGGAGATTCTATTAAAACTTGGGATGCAAAGCTTCCTCAAGGAGAATTTGCTCATAATCATGCTCTCATTCGAAGCTCGGGGTTCAGTCCGTTTCAGGTCGTTTATGGCCTTCTTCCTCGTGGTCTTTGGATTTAACGTCTCTTCCCGACCGTACACGTCTTCATGGTGTAGTTGATGATTTTGTTGACAACATTCACAACGTCCATACGCAAGTGGTCTCCAATCTCGAGTCGTCTTCGTCAAAGTATAAAGTTGCGTCTGATTCTCGTCGTCGTCGTGTTATCTTTGAAGTTGGTGATCAATTTTGGGCATTTCTTACTAAGGACCGGATGTCGGCGCGTGCTTACAACAAACTTAAAGCAAAAAAGATAAATCTTCTAACGGTCTTGGAGCGCATTAATGATAATGCATATCGTCTACAACTTCCTGCAAACATCAACGCCTCGGATGTCTTCAATGTTCGCTATCTTTCCCGCTTTGTTCCACCGAACCCTGCTCCAGATTTGTGGTCGAATCCTTCAAACCCGGAGGGACCTGATGCAGCATCATAATATCTTCACCGCCAAGCAACTATTTTTTATTTCGGCTTTTAAAAGTTTTCCTTTTCTATCTATGATTTATTTTTATTATATTTTCTATTTTTAAGAGGTTTAGATTATTAGAGCATGAGTACAAAGACCTTTAGAGGGGGAACTTAACCTCTGGGCCCCACAAAAAATTAAAAAGAGTCCCCAAAAGTCTTTCCCTAAGTACCACCTCTTACATTATTCGCGGACCCCACTGACATGTGGCGTTCCGCGATTGGTCCAAATTTTTTTTTAATCAACATAAAATAAACAAAAACAAAAAATTTTTAAGGAACCATAGCCGATAATGATGGTCTTGTAAACCGTCTCTAAAATCCTATATAAAGGACCGTAAGTTGGCTTTAATAATTAGTTTTTGAAAGATAATAAACTAGAGTTTTTTCTAAAGTCTTGCATTGATTCGATTTTGTCATCAATACAAGAGCCTTGTATCGAATTTGATTATGTTTTTCGATTCAAGAAATCAGGTCTCTAAAGATTTAAACCTAAATCTTTAGATTTGAGCTGAATTATCGTTGATATGTGCCACTAATCTTTATCATCAAAAACTATATCCCAAATATGATTTTAAACTAGGAATTAACCCGTGGTTCACCACGGATTTATATTTTTTAAATGATGTTATATATATATATTTTATTTAGAACGTATAAATGTTATTTTTCATCATGGTTTACACAAATAAATAGGATCATTTAATATTAAATATTGTTGAAGTGAGATTTTTTACTATTTAAAATTTGTATTATATATTTCGTATAACAAAATTTTAATATAATTTGTAAGTTGATCTTACTAGTGCCGTGCCTACGATTCAAGTGGCCTTGGGCAATATTTTTTAAGAAAAAATCCTTCAAATACCATCAAAAAAAGTTTTAGACCAAAAATAGCATCACCATTTTTTCCCTAAAAAACTATTAACTTTTTACCAATAAACACAAAAAACAAATATTAACACTTTAGAATTTAGCATTTAAAGTTTAGTTTTTGAGAGGTTAAAAGTGTATTTTTGAAGATTTATAATATAATTTTGAAGGTTTTAAAGTAATTTAAGTTGTAGTATTTCGGTCAAAAAATTGTGAATGGTATTTAAGGAAAAAGAACGTGAGATGATATTTTAACTCTTAAAAACCTTTTTGATGGTATTTTTATGAAATTTTCATATGTCAATGTGATAAATAATATTAACTAAAAATCTTGCAGAAAATAGAATTTAAGTTTTTTGTAAAATATAAACAAAAAAGTATTTAGTAGAAAAGATTTCTTTAAGATAAAAACAATTTGTTATATATATAGAAAAAAATAACAAATATATATTTAAACAATAAAATCATAACGATGTTTGAATATCAAACAGTTAACAATAATTTAAAATAAGAGATATGAAACTAAATAAATTTATCGCAAGTAGCCTTAAAAATTTGGTAAAAGTGATGTGGCCTGGGGCGATTGCCCCTTGCCTATAGGGTAAGGCACGACACTGGATCACACCAAACTATTATAAATTATAAAGTTTATTAATTTTTATACTTAGGAGCGAAAAGAGATCCGGATTCAAAATACAACCGAAACCTAGCTGAAACCCTTTTATCAAAAAAAAAGACCAAAATTCAAAACATAACTGAAACACACAAATCGAATTATGCGAATTACCCAAATTTATTTTAAATATTTCTTGTGAATATATTTAAAATAGGGAAATTCACAAAACTACACATTTTCAACCTCTCCTTCACAAAACTACATCTAATTTAATTTTTTCACATATTTACACTCTTTCAAAATTTTAAAAGCTTGATTTACCCTTTTAAAAATTACCAAAATTAAAAAAATTTAATTTGGGTTCGCTAATTAATGTTTCAGTATAGTATTAAGGGGTAGGATTGTGTAGGTAAAGTTTATTTGGATTTAATTTTGAGTGTTTAGCTGTAGTTTTGTGAAGTATTTTTGAAATGGTGTAGTTTTGTGAAATGTAATTCAAAGGGTGTAGCTTTGTAATTCTCTCATATGTAATATTATATTTAATTTCAATATTATTTTAAATTTCTTGTGTTTTTTTTAGAATCGAACCGGAAACCAAACCTGTTAACAAATGTTATGTTTTAATTTTTAAAAATTTATAAAAAAATTGTTTCAACTCATTTTAAAAAATTTAATCATATTAATGAAACTCATTTTTATTTTTTGTTATTTTTGTTAAAAAATGGTTTTTGTTAAAAAAAAATTCTAATGGTATTTTGACATAAGTACATTTTAATGGTATTTTTATAAAAAAAACTATGTAATATGTATTTGTATGAATGACATATTTTCCTTAAAATTTGAGTCCCATTTTAGAAAATTTTGGAATATCTCCTTATTTGTTTTTTTGTAATTAAATGTTTATATTTATTTATTTTTATGGACAATGACATAAATTCTAAATAAGTGTAATTTTTTGAACATTTTCAAATTACTACTTCAAAAATAATAATATAGATTGGTTAACTATTGAACTCACGTTACTAATATAAGTCTCCGTAAAAATAATTGTTTATCGGTCGCTATTGATAAAACAATTTGTGCACTAAATATGTTATTTATGGATCGGTATTAACCTTTTTTAAAGTTCATGGTCAACCGCTTGGTATGTTTTTTTATTAAGCGGCACTCATAATAAATAATCACTTATATTATAAAGCACAAGTCACTTGGCCAATTAGAATGCGCCAAGTGGCTTGTGCCTCATAATTTAAATAAATAAAATAAATAAACAAAGTAAATAATAAATAATTGGATAAGAAAAAAATACTTAAAATCCATAAAAAAAAGATGATCGGTTATCACCCCACTACTCATGTTTCATCTTCTTCCACAATTTATGATGTTTCAACATAGACTTTTTTTAAAAAACTACTTAACCGTTGAGTTTTTTTTAATATATATTTTCAGTATAGTTTGATAAAAAATAAAGATCAGTAAAGCCTAAAAAAACTAAAACAAAGCAAGAGTTCATCAAATACTAAATGAGAGAAAACATGATTGGGGAAGGTAAGATTCTTCACTTCTTTTGTTTATGTATTTCTTTTAAATTGCTATTATTTCATAAATTTACAAACACATGTATATTATGCATATTGTAAATACATAAATTATTATGGAGAGAACTTTTGAAATCTGTAATAAAAAACAATTAATCAAGAAAAGAGTAGTATGAATGCTTATGGACAAAGAGTTTGGCAAAAGACAAATTGTAAAATCGACAACTTCTTTAACTAATGTTCTTTTTCTAATTTTTATTTACTTACCACATGATTCATCATTATTTACCGTTGATTTTTTACTCAATTTTTGAAATGGTCCAATCTATATCAATTTTTCTTTGATTTCCATGTAATATAGATTTACCAACATAAAATTTGAATTTTACATAAGCAACAATACAAAACAAGTTAATTAAACTTGCCAAAAAGATATTTTTCATAGTTAAATCTATTAGCATAAAATTATTTCCGTGCGTAGCACGGGTAGAAATACTAGTTTCTTAATAATTGACATGTTTAATATGGATGTGTGTTTATTTTTTAAAACCAAATATTATTTTGTTAGTCCATCTCAAACCAAATATTCACAACTTACACTGCTTTTGGAGCAGCTCCATTTCTTACTCCATTTTTCTCCAAGTAATTATTATAAATTTTTATAAAATGATGTAAAATCAAAATTTAAAATAAGAAGACTAAACGAAAGATATCAATTTATAAATTTCTATATATATATATATATATATATATGTTTGATAGACGAGATTTTACCATCGTTCAATCGAATGCCTTATCGTAGTATATAAGGTGTCAATCCGAATCAGGAGCAATCAATGTACTAAAGCTTGTGAGAAATAAACTTAGTCTAAGCAAATTGAAGAATGGTTTGTTTTGTGAATAATAAAAAGACTAACGAGAAAACGAAAAAGCAATTTAACAAGATTAAAGATTCAATTCAAGGTTAAACAACCAGGTTGAGGTACTTAAACGGGTGATTAAACTTTCGGATTTTAAATTGTCTTTTTACGAAGGTAACTTCAAGGTTTTGAAAACGATTTTAGATCAATCCACTCTCGTGGCAATGATCATTTTCTCAACAATTAAACTAAAACAATATCTTGGATAGTTTAATCGTCGAGAAACTTTAAGAACAAATCAATTTTAACCACTAAGCTTATTAACACAGATCTCTCGGTTAAGCTAGGCTTAGTTCTAAGGTAATTGTTCGGGAACCTTTATAATCTCTCGATTCATAAAGTTTCCTAGGTTCGGTAATCGAATGGCCAACTCGATTAAGGCTTTAAACTTGTTACCTAAGACAAAAGTTTTATAATCTATTAAGTGCTAGACAATTATCAATCCTAATATTGATTCACCCTTTTTCCCCCAACCTAATTGCCTAAGGAAAACTACTCACTAAGCATAATGAATATCAAACCAATGGAGATTAAAGAAAGCATAAACAAATTAAAGAGATAAGGGATAGAAGAAACTCTGTTATTGAAACCGAAGATTCCAAGAATTCTCTAGGATCCAAAAGTCTTCAAAAACTTATATTATGAAAGCACACCTCTAAAAGAGGTTAAAAAGAGGTTTAAATAGGTTTGGGGTGTTTCCTTTACAAAATAGGAAAGAATCTTTGCAAATCTAAAATAAAAGGAAATTAAAACTTCTTTTGCTCGGCAGATTGACCTTGCGTCACCAAAACTGGCATAACTTGCGATCTAACCGTTGGAATCACCTCAAACCGCCAAATCAAAGCTAACATTCGTGTCCTTCCAGTGGTAAAATATCATAAAGATCCATTGGTGGGAACTATTTCAACGAGTGTCTTTTTGAAGCTTTTCGTCTGAATTCTCCATCTTTTCCGTCCTTTCATTCTTAAACTCCATAAATCCATCCTAAGTGCCTTGGGATGCCACTATGCCTTTTATCACCTGTAAAATAACTAAAAACACATAAAAACACTTTATTGTGTGGCTAAATCCTATGTTTAAAACGTTAAAAATGTCACACATCAACTCCCCCAGACTTAGCCTTTTGTTTGTCCTCGAACAAAACAATACACTAAGTGAGAAGAAGAGGTTTTGAAAAACTCTAAATATTTGCATCATCACTTAATCCTATCATTTCCAAAGTAACCCACAAACTACATAAGACAAACACCAGCTCTGAACCATAAGACCATACTACCACCACGAAATCACCCTCACAGTACTCTAAATCCACTAATCCTTGAAAATTTACGGTTTCACCTCAATTGACTTCTTAATCTCTTAAACCAAATAAAGTGCGGTCTCACTAAGTAAAAAATCGATCACTAGATATAAGTCTTACCTTTCAGGTTTCCTAAGCACTAAGAACATCCTCTTCTGGTTCTTTTCCTCTCTCTTTTCTCGCTTCCTCAAGGTCGAATGTCTCCCTAACTTTCTCTAGGGTGTCATTTGTATTTTTTTAATTCGACATTGGTTTTTCCCTTTGTTTTTTTCATAGAAGGGCGGTCGCTTCATGGTTTTAGTTTCCACGAATTTCGAAAGAACACGAGTTTACGTTCTACTTTCGAAATCACATATTTTCAACCAATATTCACGACTTTTTCAAATAATGTAACCTTTTTTTTAGAAGGGAAGAGAGAGGGGAACCATACTACACATAGATGTCTTATAGGACCTGAAAGCAAACCGTATCCAATGTATCTCAAAACCCAAAGTGAGAAAATTAGTCAAGATTAACAATTCTATCATGGTGAAGTCAAAATCAGTTAACCGAAAGATTATGCGAGAGTAAAAGGGACTTTCCTGTGGAACTAGTGATAAATCATGGGGTTTCTGAAATTTCGCGGTCCTTAGCTCTGTTGTCAAATGGTCTTTAAAGTTAGTTGGTTAGTCAAGAAAAAGATCATAATGCATCATACTTAGTTTTGAAAACAAATTTTTGACTAAAAAAAAAAAAAAAAAAAAAACGACTCGACTAGGACTAAAAGAAAAATCTAGAAAAAGAAAAAAAAATAAAAACAAAGACGAACAAACGAGATTAGAAACGAATGAACACCCTCCCCCAGACTTACTTCACACCGTCCCGGTGTGTATGTCAGTTCTAAAGAAGGATGATAAAGCTGAAAAATCAAAAACAAAAGCAAATAGAATAAATAAGTGATACACGTACCAATGGGTTGCCTCCCATTAAGCGCTCGTTTAACGTCATTAGCTTGACGGATTCATGGACTAGTCCGGTGAAGCAGAAGGGATTAGTAATAAGAAACTAAAACTTAGTCCCAAGTGATTTCAAAGCTCTAATAATTAATCGAGTTCCCGAATCGGCAACGGCGCCAATTTGATAGACGAGATTTTACCCTCGTTCAATCGAATGCCTTATCGTAGTATATAAGGTGTCAATCCGAATCAGGAGCAATCAATGTACTAAAGCTTGTGAGAAATAAACTTAGTCTAAGCAAATTGAAGAATGGTTTGTTTTGTGAATAATAAAAAGACTAACGAGAAAACGAAAAAGCAATTTAACAAGATTAAAGATTCAATTCAAGGCTAAACAACCAGGTTGAGGTACTTAAACGGGTGATTAAACTTTCGGATTTTAAATTGTCTTTTTACGAAGGTAACTTCAAGGTTTTGAAAACGATTTTAGATCAATCCACTCTCGTGGCAATGATCATTTTCTCAACAATTAAACTAAAACAATATCTTGGATAGTTTAATCGTCGAGAAACTTTAAGAACAAATCAATTTTAACCACTAAGCTTATTAACACAGATCTCTCGGTTAAGCTAGGCTTAGTTCTAAGGTAATTGTTCAGGAACCTTTATAATCTCTCGATTCATAAAGTTTCCTAGGTTCAGTAATCGAATGGCCAACTCGATTAAGGCTTTAAACTTGTTACCTAAGACAAAAGTTTTATAATCTATTAAGTGCTAGACAATAATCAATCCTAATATTGATTCACCCTTTTTCCCCAAACCTAATTGCCTAAGGAAAACTACTCACTAAGCATAATGAATATCAAAGCAATTGAGATTAAAGAAAGCATAAACAAATTAAAGAGATAAGGGATATAAGAAACTCTGTTATTGAAACCGAAGATTCCAAGAATTCTCTAGGATCCAAAAGTCTTCAAAAACTTATATTATGAAAGCACACCTCTAAAAAAGGTTAAAAAGAGGTTTAAATAGGTTTGGGGAGTTTCCTTTACAAAATAGGAAAGAATCTTTGCAAATCTAAAATAAAAGGAAATTAAAACTTCATTTGCTCGGCAGATTGACCTTGCGTCACCAAAACTGGCATAACTTGCGATCTAACCGTTGGAATCACCTCAAACCGCCAAATCAAAGCTAACATTCGTGTCCTTCCAGTGGTAAAATATCATAAAGATCCATTGGTGGGAACTATTTCAACGAGTGTCTTTTTGAAGCTTTTCGTCTGAATTCTCCATCTTTTCCGTCCTTTCATTCTTAAACTCCATAAATCCATCCTAAGTGCCTTGGGATGCCACTATGCCTTTTATCACCTGTAAAATAACTAAAAACACATAAAAACACTTTATTGTGTGGCAAAATCCTATGTTTAAAACGTTAAAAATGCCACACATCAACTCCCCCAGACTTAGCCTTTTGTTTGTCCTCGAACAAAACAATACACTAAGTGAGAAGAAGAGGTTTTGAAAAACTCTAAATATTTGCATCATCACTTAATCCTATCCTTTCCAAAGTAACCCACAAACCACATAAGACAAACACCAGCTCTGAACCATAAGACCATACTACCACCACGAAATCACCCTCACAGTACTCTAAATCCACTAATCCTCGAAAATTTACGGTTTCACCTCAATTGACTTCTTAATCTCTTAAACCAAATAAAGTGCGGTCTCACTAAGGGAAAATCGATCACTAGATATAAGTCTTACCTTTCAGGTTTCCTAAGCACTAAGAACATCATCTTCTGGTTCTTTTCCTCTCTCTTTTCTCGCTTCCTCAAGGTCGAATGTCTCCCTAACTTTCTCTAGGGTGTCATTTGTATTTTTTTAATTCGACATTGGTTTTTCCCTTTGTTTTTTTCATAGAAGGGCGGTCGCTTCATGGTTTTAGTTTCCACGAATTTCGAAAGAACACGAGTTTACGTTCTACTTTCGAAATCACATATTTTCAACCAATATTCACGACTTTTTCAAATAATGTAACCTTTTTTTTAGAAGGGAAGAGAGAGGGGAACCATACTACACATAGATGTCTTATAGGACCTGAAAGCAAACCGTATCCAATGCATCTCAAAACCCAAAGTGAGAAAATTAGTCAAGATTAACAATTCTATCATGGTGAAGTCAAAATCAGTTAACCGAAAGATTATGCGAGAGTAAAAGGGACTTTCATGTGGAACTAGTGATAAATCATGGGGTTTCTGAAATCTCGCGGTCCTTAGCTCTGTTGTCAAATGGTCTTTAAAGTTAGTTGGTTAGTCAAGAAAAAGATCATAATGCATCATACTTAGTTTTGAAAACAAATTTTTGACTAAAAAAAAAAAAAAAAAAAACGACTCGACTAGGACTAAAAGAAAAATCTAGAAAAAGAAAAAAAATAAAAACAAAGACGAACAAACGAGATTAGAAACGAATGAACACCCTCCCCCAGACTTACTTCACACCGTCCCGGTGTGTATGTCAGTTCTAAAGAAGGATGATAAAGCTGAAAAATCAAAAACAAAAGCAAATGGAATAAGTAAGTGATACACGTACCAATGGGTTGCCTCCCATTAAGCGCTCGTTTAACGTCATTAGCTTGACGGATTCAGGGACTAGTCCGGTGAAGCAGAAGGGATTAGTAATAAGAAACTAAAACTTAGTCCCAAGTGATTTCAAATCTCTAATAATTAATCGAGTTCCCGAATCGGCAACGGCGCCAATTTGATAAACGAGATTTTACCCTCGTTCAATCGAATGTCTTATCGTAGTATATAAGGTGTCAATCCGAATCAGGAGCAATCAATGTACTAAAGCTTGTGAGAAATAAACTTAGTCTAAGCAAATTGAAGAATGGTTTGTTTTGTGAATAATAAAAAGACTAACGAGAAAACGAAAAAAGCAATTTAACAAGATTAAAGATTCAACTCAAGGCTAAACAACCAGGTTGAGGTACTAAGTGCCTTGTGATGCCACTATGCCTTTTATCACCTGTAAAATAACTAAAAACACATAAAAACACTCTATTGTGTGGCTAAATCCTATGTTTAAAACATTAAAAATGTCACACATCAATGCTTTTATGGAAATTATTAGTATTCTAATTATTTGAATGAGAACTTCACACTACTTGATGGTGCATTTGATAATTTTTTATACATAGAAGCCGATTAAATTACGGGATAGTGGAGAGAAATTAAAATTGTATTATACTTATATTTGATTAAACAACCAAACTTTGAAAAACGAACAATTTAATTTTGAAGAAAAACAAGAATTAAACTTACAAACATACAACTGATTTGCAAAGTTGCACCATGTAAAGATCACTAAACAACATGTTCAGTTTATTACATTAACATAATTAAGAAATAAAGAAAAAAAAACTGAAAATAATTAAAATAAAAACACATTGAAATGGAAAACTTTCACTTTAGAGAGATATATGTTTCAGTGATCTTGTATCAAATACTAAATCACCAAACGCTTATTTGTTTATTGTGTACCGTCATCGATTCCTGCAAGAATATATAATATATACTTGATCAGTAAAACATATGATAAGTGTAATTAAAGTGTACCCAAATTGTTATAGTATGAGATTTATTGTTAGTTACCATTTTTAGACGATTAGGGTAACTTAGTAGTGGTATGGAGGAGGTGGAGATTTGTAAAGATAGGGTTGTTGTGGAGGTGAGTAGCTTTGAACCGGAGGAGGAGGCGACTTGTATTCATAGTCTTTTTTGGGTGGTGGTGGGGAATTGTAAACCGCAGGAGGAGGGGAATTTTGTTTATAATCTTTCTTAGGTGGTGATGGAGAGTTGTAAACCGGAGGAGGTGGAGAATTGTAAACCAGAAAAGGAGGTGAATGGTAAATCGGAGGGGGCGGAGAGTTGTAAACCGGAGGGGGAGGAGAGTTGTAAACCGGAGGGGGAGGAGAGTTGTAAACCGGAGGGGGAGGAGAGTTGTAAACCGGAGGGGGAGGAGAGTTGTAAACCGGAGGGGGAGGAGAATTGTACACCGGAGGAGGAGAGTTGTACACCGGAGGAGGGGGAGAATGATAAACCTTAGGAGGAGGGGAGTTATAAACTGGAGGAGGAGGAGAGTTGTACACCGGAGGAAGAGGGGAGTTGTAAACCGGAGGAGGAGGAGAGTTGTAAACCGGTGGAGGAGGAGAGTTATAAACCGGAGGTGGAGGAGAGTTGTAAACAGGGGGAGGAGGAGAATGGTAAACCGGAGGAGGAGGGGAGTTATAAACCGGTGGAGGGGGAGAGTTATAAATCGGGGGAGGAGGTGAATGGTAAACCGGGGGAGGAGGTGAATGGTAAACCGGAGGAGGAGGAGAGTTATAAACCGGAGGAGGGGGAGAGTTGTACACCGGAGGAGGGGGAGAATGATAAACCGGAGGAGGAGGAGAGTTGTAAACCGGAGGAGGAGGAGAATGGTAAACCGGAGGAGGAGGGGAATTATAAACCGGTGGAGGGGGAGAGTTATAAACCGGGGGAGGAGGTGAATGGTAAACCGGAGGAGGAGGGGAGTTATAAACCGGTGGAGGGGGGGAGTTATAAACCGGGGGAGGTGGTGAATGGTAAACCAGAAGAGGAGGGGAATTGTAAACCGGAGGAGGAGAGTTGTAAATCGGAGGAGCGGGAGAGTTGTAAACTGGAGGAGGGGAGTTGTAAACAGGAGGAGGAGGAGACTTGTAAACTGGCGGTGGTGGAGATTTGTATTCATAACGTTTCTTAGGTGGTGGGGGAGAATTATAAACCGGCGGAGGAGATTTGTAAACAGGTGGAGGTGATTTGTGCTCGTAATGTTTCTTTGGTGGTGGTGGAGACTTGTATATCGGGGCAGGGGAATAATACTTTACAGGTGGTGGAGGAGAGTTGTAAATCGGTGGTGGTGGAGATGTGTAAACCGGAGGAGAGTAGTGTTTAATCGGTGGAGGAGGAGAAGAGTAGAAATAATTTGCAGTGGTTTGAGATACAAAGCCAAGAGACAATGCTAAGACAAGCAAAGTTGCTACCATAGAAGCCATTGGTGACCCCATGTTGCTTATGTGTTTATGTTTGTGTTTGATGCTCTTACTCTCTCCCTCTTATCCCCTTTTATAGATTTTAATTTTCACATTTTTGACTTTTTATCAGGCTGCATTATTGTTTTTTCTTCTTCTTCTAATATTTTTGGTCGTTGTTGATCGACATGTTCTGCATGTATTGTTAATAAAAAGACATGTTGTGCATGTTCCAATTATACCAAATATAATATTGAGAACATTGAATCTAAACCTAGCATAATTTTACCATGATATATGTTATTTTGCTTGTTAATTAAAAAATAAGCCGATAAGAAAATAATTTCTTAAGAATGTACTTTAGTTTTTTTGTTAACTACATTGTTAAATAAATAAGAATCGTATAGACCAAAATGCAATGAGTTATATTAAACAATAAGGTAGACTCATGGTTAATAATCAATATGTTATATATGATTTGCGTGCTTAGGTTTCATATCATCTTTTTCGTGTCATTTCTCTAATTAATTTGTAAATCGATTCTAAGTACGTTTTAGTATAGAAATGACATATGATTTTATGGTGAATTTTTTTATAACTTTAGCACTAGAAGAAAAGATATATCCTTGCTTATGAAATGCTATTGTAAACAACTCAATATGAAACTAATTTATATATATATTTTTGCAAATTGGGAATAGAAACATTATCGCGACGGTGTTCTTGAAATATCTACGAGGAGGATAATCTAATTTAAGAAAAAAATTCCTTCTTAAAAATAATGATGTTAATAAACTATCATACCAAAAGCTTGGTCAACAGAAGACAATATACCATTTTGCATTAAAAAATGTTAATGGGATTATTTGGTTTAGTATCAAAAGGGGTAAGTAAACAGCTCGATTATGATTTAGACAAATCAACAACTTAACATCTATATTATTATTTTTGGAGTACTAATTTGAACATGTCCAAAAAATCACATTTATTTACAAGCAATGCCATTGTTTTAACATATGTTCAAAAATTAAATGAAGGGCAAAACAATAACTTACATAATACAAACAAAACTAACAAATGTTAATTATATTCTTATCTTGGATAACAATCATAAAATATAATAACACTAAACCTACAACCAAACAAGTGTGAATTTGTTTTTCATTTCTAATTTTAAAAAAAATATTTCATTAAAATACAATATACAATATAACAAGTAATTAAACATAATTAAGTATATTAACTTTTTAAAAATGGTTTCCATATAATATTTTATCACGAATTTTATACTAAATATTTTTATAACTTTTAAATTTCTAAAATAAACATAATTAAGTATACTAACTTTTATTTAAACTTAGACCATAAAATATTTTGTTATTAAAAATACCATATACCATGTTATTAAAAATTCTAACAAGTAATTTCTAAAATAAACATAATTAAGTATAAATTATTTATTTAAATGTATTCCAAATAATATTTTCAAAAAAACTATGAACTGTACTTTCAAATAACGATACAATATATTCAAAAAACTATGACATGTATTTTCTAAAATAAACATGGATATTGGGCCCAATATCAAAATACATTATTCATCTTTTCTTAAGTATAATAACTTAAATTTGCCTTATGCTAGACTTACCTTAGTAGTACCATTAGTAATCATGGCGTGTTACCATAAACATGAGACAATTAATACCATATATTCAAAATATGATATTAATTTATATTAAAATACGAAAAAGGCAATTAATTCAATGCAAATTTTAAAAAAGGAAACATGTATTACCAATAATGGGAAAGACTTGATGCCAAAGTTTGTAAATCTTCTTAACAAAAGGCAACATAATGTTTCGACAAATAAAAAAGGAATGTTAGTAACTAAAAAAAGAAAATCGTATTATCATTAATTTGTGTATTGATTACAAAATTGTAATACACTTGGTTACCAAGTATAAGAAAACCCTAAACTTTAGCTATGTAATATGTCACCTATATATAGGATATCCTACTTCCTACCTATTCAATACCATCACAAACCCAACAACAACTACAACTCAACGATAAACTTCATAATAACAATGGTAGCTACTTTGCACTCCTCCGTGATCTGCGCCCGTACAAGACACAATGACGCATTCAAGTGAAAGTTCTCCATATTTGGAGGCAATACACTGCAAAGTCGGGAGAGACGCTTGAGATGGTTATGTCCGATACAAGTGTAAGAATTGCCACATTTATGTTTTGTGTGTAACATATAATACATAAATATGTTTTTCAACAGTTTTTTAAACATTATTTATTTTGTTCTCTATCATACAAGGATAAAAAATTCATGCATCCATACAAAAAGATTTGGTTTTGCGATATGCAAACCAAATCACTGAAAACGAATGGCGGTTTATTGAGGTTTTCAGCCTCACACATGCAACAGGTCAATACGACCGACCGGCTTATTTCTGTTTAATGGCGGCTTATTTCTATTTAATCAAACAAACATTTTACATTTTTACTTTAAATTAATTTTGATAAATGTTGTTTGTTACATCTAAAGTTTGTGATTTAAATTATTGTCCATTTAAATTACGTTGGATGTACTCTGAATTACTTATTATTCTCATGTGTTAATATATGGATAGCTAATACAATATAATAACAACAACAATTTAAAAACACCATTTGTACAAAATATTTCATATATATTATTTGCTACTTTTTCCTCCTATTTTAATATACATTATTATTTTTTAAATGCAACAAAAATAAAATGAAAAATTGTTAAATTATAGATATATACATTTATTTATTTTAAAAAACATAGACCCGTGGTGTGCCACGGGTTAAATCCTAGTTCTATATAGTATTTTCACTAAGTTTGTTTATTTCTCAAAATTTATAACTAATATTGACAATTTTGATACATAAGAAAATTAACATTAAACGAATTAAACTAATAACCGTCATTGATTATTCGTATCAAGTAGACTTAGTTTAAAATGGTCATTTTTGTGACAAAAAAAGAAGTTTTAAATGGCCATTTAAACACAATTTTAGTGTTTGAATATATAAAATATGTGTTTTGACCAAAAAAATAATATATAAAATATGTGAACTAATCCAAGTTGTGGTGGGATGGTTTTCATTTACATTTCCGTAAAATAGGCCAAAGAACATATAATCAAAATGGTGTTATGTTATGTATTATTAAGTCTAGTTTAAAATTTGTGACAAGACTAACCCCAGATATCAATCCAAATGATTGAATAAAGACCTTAACTCATACACACATTCAAATTTATGAATATTTGAGACAAAAATAATTCTTGCACGTATAACAATATGAACTAACTTAACTATTGAAAATAACATATACTTTTTTCTTATTACATTGTAATGTTTGTAATTGTATACCCGAAATATGCCAAAAGAAAAAGAAAGTGTATTATTTTCAAATGATTTGTCCGTGTGAAAGCAATGGAAGGGGTTCGTCGACTTCATTTTATGTTAATAAATTACTTTAGTCAATATTTTTTTTGTCAAAACTGACTTCTATATAATTGATTAAATGATAACATACATGGCCCATATCAATAAACAAATAAAATACAAAAATTGTATAGGTAAAAGAAGATAGTTTATTTTGTTGCCCGTGATCCGTGTAGTTATGTTGGAAAAGTTGGTCATGACACTAATAGTAGTTGTTAATTAGCCGTAAATAATAATGACTCTACGTTTTTATACACTCCATTATGAAGAGGGACATTTGGTGTTCAATCTTGAAGTTGTAAGATTCGTCTACTTGTGACATCCCACATCATAATTCTAGATATGAGTTGTCTAATATATAAAATGAGTTTAAACCTAATTCAATATGAGATCTTTTAAGATGATACTCAATAATAAAACCGTGTATACGAGAGTCGGACCCACAAAGTAGGAGAGTGCGTCATGGAATCACGGACGATGGCGGGTCAGGGTCGTTACAAATTTATGCTTGTTGAATCTTCGTCTGAGATACACCGACAAATGATCCATGAAAAAGTTTTATTTGTTTCCATGAAATAAATGTCCATATACATTATATTACACAAGAATGTAGATTATAATATATTATGATAAAATGGTAGTATTGAATCGATTAGGTAGAAGCTCTGTTCAAGAACTCGCTAGGCGCTATGCGTGCTGATGACCGACGCCTAGCGCCTAATGAATTAAGCGGGATTTAATCGGGGATTACTCGGAGATTTATTTTATGTATATTTTTGCTATATATTATAAAAATATACATCAAACAATAATATTATGTAGGCTTTCCTGGTTATGTTACAGTTGGAAGCCTAATAGGTCACGGGTTCATTGTTTTTTTTTTTCGGGTTCTATTTAATGAGGGGTAAAATCGTCATTACGTCGTCATCTTCTTCCTCGTGAGAGATAAATCCCTGCAACCCTAAATCGGGAATCCCCCTTTTATGTTTCACAAAAACCCTAATTTTAATCATTTTTCATTTTATTTATCTCTAACTAATATACATATTGAATCTAATAGTATATTTCTTTGATTTTCGACAAAAAAAAATAAGTTCATGAACCAATCCGAGTTTTTACACGAATAAGCCAAACTCGCGGCGGTCTACCACCGCCTGGCGTATCGCCGCCGGTTAATCGTCCGAGTAGAGCGAGTTTTAGAATAGGGGGTAGAAGTCAAGCTAAATCCACTTGCATCATTCAAATATTGTATAAAATTAGCAAAGACATGTTCGTCCTTTATTTCGAGTTTCGACAAAAAGACAAGTTCTTCTTTAATAAATGCATCTCGTTTCCTTCTTTCCATATAATAAATAATTAAATATTATTCAACAATCTCCTAAAGATAATCATTCGTCGAGCTAAATAAACAAAAAAAACTTATAGAAATATGTAATTATTCGATAGTATAAAATAATATGTTAGTCACCAACATAAATTTTTTATATAATAAATATTTATAAATTATAACTCTGCGCTTGACTTGAGTCAAAAAATGATGACATTGTAGTTTTCAGACCTTGCTGCAAATAAAATATTTGATATTAGAGATTTTGTGAGCAATCCAAATATTCAATAGTTCTTTTTTGTTTTCTTAAATATTTTCAGAATATTTGTGACATATCATCTCTAATTTACGCTAAATCAAGATAAACCTATTTTTTATACTTTATATAAACGGTAAATTTAAACGTAGGTACACATCAATTAAACATTCATTCTCTTACACATTTTATTTCATTTTCGAAATAATAATTTCGCGCTTGGCGTGGACCATAATCTAGTTAAATATTATTCAACAATCTCCTAAAAATAATCATTCGTCGAGCTAAATAAACAAAAAACTTATAGAAATATGTAATTATTCGATAGTATAAAATAATATGTTAGTCACCGACTAGAAAACCTCAAAAAGTTACATATAGTCATTGTAAATCTAATCTAACAATAATTTGCCAATAATTTTAACCTTTTTCAATATTCATAAATAAAGAATAGTTGATTCAAGATGGACAACAAATATAGCGTAAAAGGATAAGTTTAATTATTAAAATAATTTTAGTTTAGAGGAATTCACAAAACTACACCCTTTCAAACCTCCCTTCACAAAACTACACCTAATTCAATATTTTCACAAATTTACACCCTTTCAAAATTTTGAAAGCTTGATTTACCCTTTTAAAAATGACCAAAATTAAAATATTTTCATTTGGGTTCGCTAATTAATGTTTAGGGTATAGTATTAAGGGGGTAGGATTATGTGGGTAGAATTTATTTGGATTTAATTTTGAGTGTTTAGGTGTAGTATTGTGAAGTAATTTTGAAATGATGTAGTTTTGTGAAATGTAATTCAAATGATGTAGTTTTATAATTCTCCCTTTAGTTTAAGATATTTTTAAAAGTAAAACTAGTGCAAATCCTTCTAGGGTTGTATTATATTAAGCGGATCCAAACTTTGACATACATTGTACTAAACAAGTTTAAATTGGTATTAAACTTTGACATTGATTAGTCTGTCTAGAGCAATTGATTTAAGGAGAATTACAAGACTACACATTTTGAATTTCATTTTACAAAATTATACATTTCCATAGACATTTCACAAAACTACACCTAAAAGCTAAAAATTAAATCCGAAGAAATTCTACCCATAAAATCCTATCCCTTTAATAAAAAAACCTAAAACTAATTAGTGAATTTGAATTTTGATAATTCTTTAAAGGATAAATTAATAATTTAAAATTTGGAAATGATGTAGATATAAAAAATTTAAATTATGTACAATTTTGTGAATAAAGACATGAAATAGTGTAGTTTTGTGAATTTTTCGTTAATTTCTCAAATGTAAAAACGCTACCATTTTCAGTGAAAGATTGTGTCGATCCATTAAATATGGTGAATAAATATCATTCATCCTAAACATATTATATTTCGGGCTCTCAACTCTTGATTTTTCTTAAGTTAAAAGAAAATATTCATAGAACTAAAATTTTAGCTTTGTATATCAAGTATCAAACTGTCAATTAGAACTCTATCATATATTGATTTATCAAAAAAATAAATCTTATTGATTTCTCAAAAAACATTTCATTGATTTATTTATAAAAAGTAGAGGAATTCACAAAACTACACCCTTTCTTCTCTTCCTTTACAAAATTCTATCTAATTCAATTTTTTCAAATATTTACACCCTTTCAAAATTTTAAAAATTCGATTTATCATTTAAAAAATTATCAAAATTAAAATTTTTTCATTTGGGTTCGTTAATTAGTGTTTAGGGTATAGTATTAAGGGGGTAGAATTGTGTGGTAGGGTTTATTTGGATTTAATTTTTAGTGTTTATGTGTAGTTTTGTGAAGTTATTTTGAAATAGTGTAGTTTTGTGAAATGTAATTCAAATGGTGTAGTTTTGTAATTCTCCCTAAAAAATAGATGAAATCCCAAAACTACACCCTTTCATCCATTCCTTTACAAAACTCTACCTTATTCAATTTTTTCTCATATTTACACCTTTTCAAAATTTTAAAACCTTGATTTACCTTTTAAAATTTACCAAAATTAAAAAAAAATTCATTTGGGTTCGATAATTAATGTTTAGAGTATAATATTAAAAGGGTAGGATTGTGTGGATAGGGTTTATTTGGATATAATATTGAGTGTTTAGGCGTAGTTTTGTGAAATAATTTTGAAATGGTGTAGTTTTGTGAAATAATTTTGAAATGGTGTAGTTTTGTGAAATGTAATTCAAATGGTGTAGATTCAAATGGCGTAGTTTTGTAATTCTCCCTAAAAAATACTCTTATCATTGATTTGAAGGAAGAATAGAGGATTTGATTTTTATTCCCTTTTAAAATCAGTAATGCTATCAATATAGTCAAAATATTTGTTCCCAACTAGTAGCTAAACAATATTTTAATTAATACACAAGATATTCTCAAAGATTTATAATGATTAGGAGTATTTGTTTATTAATTTGACGAGTAATTGTTGGAAAATATCATGAAGGTGCATGCAGCATGTTGCATCATTTCATCGAGATACATTAACGTGAAAACTATAATGTATGATCATGAAAGCAAATCATACATAAAATTTAGATTCAGACAATAATGTAAAAGATAACATTACATAATTTGGACAACAGAAATAATTTATTAATATATTATATATTGAAATGTTCTTTTTATTAAAACTTATCTCAAAATATACGAAGTCTATCCCCACCTACACCACCCGGAAACACGTCTTCAAATAACAATAAAACACGTTTTTCGGTAAAAATATTGAAATCGTGCTTTTTGGAAAAATATTGAAATCGCATTTTTCGGCAAAACCCCCCATAATTTGTGAAATCGTGTTTTCGGCAAAATCCGTGAAACCCCAAACTGTGAAATCTAATAATCTATGAAATCTCGTTTTTTGACAAAAATCTTGAAATCGCGTTTAACGCCAAAATCCGTGAAATCGCGTTTTTCTCCCAAAACCTCTAAATCTCGTTTTTTGGCAAAACCACAAAATCCGTGAAATCTCGTTTTTCGACAAAATTACAAAATTGTATTTTTAGTGAATTTAGATATTAATTATTGATTATTATTTTTTGTTTAAATGAATATATATTGATCATTTACAATTTTTATTTATCATTTCCATTGAAATGATTTAATTTGATCTATTAAAAAATTTAGCCTAAATTTTTAGTAACCATTCAAATCATCCATTTGGATGAAGTCATTTTTGACAATAAACGAATGTCAATTTTCATCTCCATCCGAATGGAAATTCTGAATGGACAAACAAACATGCCATAAGTCGATACAAATCAAAAACGCTAAAACATAGTCTTGAGTAGAGCCAATCAAAGCCAAAAATTAACCAACCATTAACAATGATAACTTCCACAAGCAATGCATAAACGCAATCGCGGTCGCCAAGAACGTTTGTGTTTGCATTTTTGAAATAGAAACAAATCTTTCAGGCACAAACGTTAGACATAGCTTTTGTCCTTAACATTACACAAAAGAAGACAAAATCTCAGACAGCAAAACAAATTGTTTACAATGTCTCTCTTAGTTTAGGCAATTTCTTAACATCATAACGCTATTTATGCAAATCAATGCATGACTGGTTTCAAAGGATGAGCTCTCAGTTTCGAAAAATCAAGACTCGCATCAAGCTCCTCGTCCAGCTCACCGATAACACCTCTGATCACAACACGACACAAACAAATCTATCGTTAGAAAAAACACGACAACACAAAACTATGGGTGGGGATGAGATTTACATGTTGTCGCCTCTGATAATGTACAAACCCAACACATGCTGCTGCACTCCTTCCTGAAATATCAACACATTAAGAATCATACACTCAAGTGAGAGCAAGAGTGTGTGAAATACATAGTAAGAGGTTTTTGTTTGAATCTACAAGATACTACATGCCCTTCCTTCTCTGTTTTCTTAACATGTTTTAGAGAGAAATAACATAGGAACCGAAATACTTATCTCTAAATATCCATCATTTAACTAGAAGAATCTCTATTTCCAACAACAAAAAGAGCTTCATTGTTGATCCATTACAAATAAGAACTAGTGCAGTACCTACATGGGACCGGCATAACATTGGCGAAAACAAGAAAATAAACAGGAAAACAAACCTTTAAGCTGCTTTATGAAAATAAGAGGAGGCAATCATTGCCAATAATGATTCACCTAGACTTAGCTAAGGCTTTTGAAGAAATATTAGCAGTATATATGATTCAGTGTAAGCTCTATTGCCATATACATCTGTTTCAGTTTAAAGCTATCAACAATAATTTGTTTAAATTATACCATTCACAGGCCATTTATTTATTTATCAACCATCCACTCTCACTCCAAGCCTATCTTTAATGTCAAAATATGTGTTCTTCAATTGAAAACATGAGACTAAGCAAATAAACGACACACGATATCATCAAGAATGTACTACCCATTAAACGACCAGTACCAAAACAAAGAAAAATGCCCTCAAAAAAAGAGGAAAAGAGTTAAACTAGCATCCTACCAAGCTTGCACAATCAAATTTTTCTAGATTTTTCTGATTACTACACACGAAAATGGAGACATCAAGATGGCTGATACATCAAAGACTATTGATGAAAATTAATACCATGGCTAGCGAGTCAAGAACATAAGACATCATGTGCACCAATTCAATCTAGCAACATCGTAAAGTTCATATAAAACACAAATACAAAGCTGACCTTTGTGGAAAACACGCGTTCATGAGATTCGTCGAGTATTATATTTGTAGCCTGGTCAAAACCTTTAAGAACTCCCTGTCAAAAACATACAATCAATAATGTTCTCTTTACTAAGATACATACTTGCTCTGATATAAACCATATATATAACAAACAAAAAGAGAGACAAACATACCACAATGTTGCGTCCATCGTTTGTAATCACCGAAATAATCTCTACAAAACAAACCCAGACAGATAAGATTTCTAAGACAAATCATGAGGGAAATAACATCAAGAAGAGATAAATATAAAAAATGAAGCTTAATGTTAAGACAAGGACAACTTACGATCAACAAGAGACTCAAGCCCAGTAGTTGTTGCCATGGTTGCAGTTACAAAAGAGCTAAAATAACCTGAAAAGTTAACTAAAAATCGATTCAGTGAGGAATTTCGTCGAACACTTGGTGGGCATTACATATTATCACATAACAAAATCAATCGCTCTCGTGATGAGACCTTTTACTAAGCCTTACTTTACATGAAACCCAGAATTTCTAGAAACAAACACAGAGATTCGACCCAAACCCAATAAAGGAATCAATAAAAGGAAGAACTTAGTTATATGGGTTTCATGGAATTTACAGATCGAATGTAAGAGGAAGAAGATAGAGAGAGAAAGGAAGTACCTTTGCTGCTTCTTCTCCAGAATCTATGGCAAGAGATGCTTGGCGGAGAGATTTCTGATTGATAAAAGCCCTAAAACCCGTTTTACTCGCTACGCTCTTTTCTCAAATCTCGGGAGTGTGTTTTTATGTGTAGGTTAAGAAAATTTATATAATTTAATTAGGAATCATTTTGTTTGAATTTTATTTCTCATATTTGCCTAAAACACCACTAAAACAAAAAAATTGGACCAAAAAATAACATCATAATTTAAAAAATATCCACGATAACATTTAATTGTTTTTCAAAAATATAACAAACGTAAAACCAATTTTACTCATTTTAATTTTTTTTATTTGGGTTTAGTATATATGGTTTAATTTTGAAGTTTTAAAGTATTTTTAACTTTTTGAATATTTTTTGTTTCAACAAATTTGAATTAGTACTTAAAAGCTTTGGTCTTTTTTGGCTTTAAAACTCGTAGTTTGGCCTTTGAACTTAAAAAATGGTATTTTCAAAATTGACTTAATCTCTGACAGGTTTCGGACCAAATATTTTTGATATACCAAAAAACGAAGACATAATAAATTTCTTATAGTTTTCTTTGCATCACTTTCATAGAGAATCTCATTTGCTAAAAAAATAATGGGGTCCTAAAAGCATTCAAAAATCTCATGGATTGATGTGCAAATCTCTTGAATTTCTCCATACCAATAATTTACTACATCATGACCAATTACATATCAAAGGGTTGTTTGAAGATGATCCTTGGGAGCTATCGCTGACGAGGAATACGATAAAACTTTGGTTGGAATGGTCAAATTTGCGGTTAATTTGTGAATTATGTATGGTACTATCACCAGAAGATGTGCACAAAATGGGTGAAACATGACAAAGGAAGCAAACCATAGGATCAGAGGCTACCGGGACACAACACTTTTCGACTGTTAATGGAAATCGACTGCGTTGGACTAAGATAGGTTGAGAATGGAACCAAACACAATCAAAGAATGTGAAATAGCTAAACTGACCATATAAGAACAGATCAAGAAGTATAGGTTAAAACCATAATCTTGAACCTTAATGATTAGACGAATCTATACAAAAGACAATATCGGGGACGGATCTTCCATATACAAAACAAGCTCCAATCAAAACAAAGTCAAGAACAAGACTAGAACATAAGCATAACCGAACAAGCTCGAAATGAAAGAAGCAGAAGATCAAGAAACCAAAAACTTCATAAGAACCTAAAGGACACAAAGGTACTAAAGACTACATCAGTACACTAATAGTTTCTTTAGAGCTCTACACATACAGAAAGACGACGGTAAACAATAGGAAACTAGACGACGCGACCTACTTTGGGGTATACCGAGTCAAAAGGATAATACGAAATTGAGTTCTCTTTAAAACAAAGGTCTACATGATCAAACCATTTCAGTATCAGCTCTTGAAGCTAATCAACACATTTGTCAAGATAATATAAACTATATATATATATATATATATATATGCATTATAAACAACATAATCATCATAATCACACTTAGATAATAATAATAAGCACACTGATATTTCAGTATATATATTAAGGTTTTATAAATCCAATTCACTGAGATAACGCAACATAGATAGAGACATACATAAATCGAAATAGTAGTGTTTGGGTAATAGGATAAGAACAACCTCGAATTTTAAGCAGATTCCTTCACAGGAGGAGGGATCTTCACGTAACCCATCTTCTTCAAGCAAGCTTCATCAGATTCTTCATTCTCGTAACATTCTTCTTCTTCTTCTTCTTCCTCTGAATCGTAGCTACGGCGATTCACTACAAGAGCCCAAGCCAGATACATAGTAGCGGCGGTTAAGGCGCCGCATCCGACGCCGAACAATAGAGCCACGACGACGCTTAGGATGTCTCTGGTGCGATCCTTGAAGGAATCGATGAAAGGGAAAGATAACAGATCGCTGCGGATCTGATGAGGCTTCTCGTGGCGGCGATTGACGAAGAGAGGGATCGTGTGCTGAGGATTTAGACGGCGGATCGTGAAGACGGTGACGGATCTCGAGGAGGAGGAGGAGGAGGTTAGATCGGAATCGAGATTAGGGTTTTCTGGGGTTATGGAGAAGGAATAGGAGGAGATGAGGAATGTTCTGCAAGGACGAGCGGAGATTGGTGAGATCGAGAAGGAAGATACGGTGATGATGGCAAGGAGGAGGAGGAGGAAGGAAGAGGAAGATGACGCCATTGTTGTTGTTGTTGTTGTTTTTGACTTCTTCGTTTATTTTCTTCCTTCTTTATGGTGTGAGAACAAAAGAGAGATTGTGAAGATTTTTTTTTTCTACTTTTTTCTTTAATTTGTTAGGGAAAAGCCCTTTATTATTGTTTTTAACCATATAGGTCCCTTAATTGTTTTAACAGATAATGCTTATAAAATTTTAAAAGCCCATAACATATCCATGGAAGTTAGGGCCTTAGGGGTGATTGATAAAGGTTTTAAAAATTTACAAGCCATTAATTTTTCTACGAAAACCAATCATGATTTGTTTTTACAATAATTTTTAGAGATATATTTTTTTTAATTTATTAATTGCTATAAAAATATATATATTAATAACAAAAAAATCATAAATAAAAAGTAAATAAGACGAGAAAAAGATCAGATGGTTACTAATGACATATGTTCTATAACATATTTGAAATCTCGTATGTTATTCATATATTAATCATCACTTGTTGCTTCTTCTTCAAGTCGTCTAAGTCTTTCATTTTCAAATCGTCGACCGTAATTATTTGGGACAATGCAATTTGCTTTTTTAAAATCAACATATGAAATTTTATCAAGCCGAATAAAATTGTGAATAACCATAGCAACATGCACAATTCTGTTATGAATCTTAACATCGTAACGAGGTAAATTGTCTAAAATTCTCCACTTTTTTTCCAAACTCCAAATGTTATTCCAACATAGAATGGAGTGATGCATGCCACATGTTAAACAATTCCTTTTTGTTTTTAGGAGGTCCTGCATCAAATTTTGAAAGATGATATCTAATATTTTTTCTATTGTTTCCTCGATACGGAGTTAGATATCCTCGTTTATTTGCATAACCGGAATCAACTAGATAATATTTACCTATATGAGTTGTAGGAAATATAGGATCTCCATCTATTGCGTAATGTAGCACCAATGAATCATGTGTAGACCGAGATGCACTTACCCATGCATAACTGAAAATCATATTTATATCGCATATGACCATTATGTCGAGGCTCGTTTGTCCATGTCTATCCCAATACTCAGTTGATTCCTGACCTTCAACCATTACTCGGTCATGTACATCGTCAAGAGTCCCAACAAATCCACTGAAAACGGTCAATATCTTGAATCTTCTTGTAGGATAACGTTGAAGTGACGCCATTGTTGGAGTTTTCAAGTACTCACATGCAAGACTTTCCACTACACTCAATACTTCATGAAATTTTCGATAGATAGTCTCTTGGGAACGACCAAAAATTAAAACCAAAATACCGTTGGCTATTATTCGAGACAAGCTTTCCTTAAGTTTCTTTTTTTCTTTTTCATAAACTTTTAACACATCTGATGTTGTTGTGTTTATAGTCTAAAACTCGACAAAAGGATTAAGATAGATGAAAGTTTTCCTAACTTTTTCATACTCAACAAAAGAATACGATATATTATGTTGAATTAAAGCTACTACAAACATTTCTCTAAAAATCTTCATATCAAACTTTCTAACACTATTTCTAGGTTTATTACCACGAGTCTTCGGACAAGATTTTATATGTCGGCGCATTGTGTTAGTTCCACTACGACGAAGATTCCATATGTTTCAATAACACTCACTTAAATTAGCGTGTAGGTGTAATTAGATGGAGAATTTTGAGATTGCGAAAAATATGCATAGCAAAGTACGATTAGGAAAAAATAGTAAGAGAACAAAAAATTGGATTATCGGTATTTGATAGTTCCGAAGGAAAAATAGATCGTTTTCAACGGATAAAAAATATTACTCATCATGTAAATATATATAGTTTATACTCTCCTCAGAGTTAGAATTAAAATCATATTGTGGATCCTTTTACTCTCTTTTTTAAATGCATCTTTTGATTATTTTTTAAATTTTTAGTGTTGTTTCAATTTGGATTTGCTTTTTTGTCTCGATAGTTTATCATCCTACTCTATTACAAATACGTTGGACGCATCGCAAATTCAAATAGGAAGAAATGAACTAAAATTTTGGAAGATAATCTCCCTGCCACGCGCACTTCGTGCTAGAAGATCCGCTTTCACATTCCTTTCTCTAGGTACAGACCGTAGTGTGAAACCGGAAAAGTATGCTTGCAGATCACGTAGCTCGTCAAGGTCAGAAGCGAAAATCGGCCATTGCTAAGGCGTAGACACCATCCGCACTAGGTCCATACAGTCTGTATAAAAGTATGTACAGTTGTGTTTGTACGTCCTTAGGCACTCCATGGCATACTTTAATTCGTAAAGTTCAGTATGCAGCGGCGTTGGGCTGTTGTAATACCCTTTCATCCCTAATACCTTCGTAAATTCATATTGTGTTTGCAGAAGCCAACCCACTCCACTTTTAGGGTCTCCATCTTTCCAAGATCCGTCTATGAAGCACGCGATCTCTTCGTCATATCCATTGTCAGCCATCATAGGGGCCTCCCCATTGTTATGTATCGTAGGTTCTTGGATCAACCTGAGCTCCTGAGCCTTACTCCATGCGTCGGCTTCTCCCAATGATGTCTCTTTGATTTCTAGTGGGGTTCTCTCAATACCCCTAAATAGTTTATCATTGCGCGTCTTCCAAATGTACCAGGCCACCCAGGGATATCATGGGATCGTCTCATCTGGTACTCGCCACCTCCCAAAAGAGGAAATCTAAATTTGCACCCAAACTCGTAGTTGGGAATCGTTTATGTCCAGAGGGGACTCCCGCCAGTGCCCACGTCTGAATCGCTAGGGGCATTCAAAGAGCAAATGGTTGACTATCTCTTTCAATCCACAACGTGGGCACACCAGGTCATTTCCGATGTGCATGCTTACCAGTCGTTCGTTGACTGACAGCGTGCCCGACAAAGCTTGTCAGAGGAAGTGCTTTTGTTTGTTTGGAGCCCTAAGTTTCCATACAAACTTTTTTAACTTCGTAAATGATGGTTCCTGTAAGAGGATCTGAATCTTCTCATCATATTTGTTTAATCGCAGAACCTGATAACATGACCTCACCGTATAGTTGTCTAATTTTGTGTGGTGCCAACATATCCTATCCTCCATATATCTCCTTGATGGTACGATACTCAAAACCAGAGGAACATCTTCTGGACGGATCATTTGGGCCACCAATGGGATGTTCCACCAATGGGATGTTCCACCCATTCTATGATTGTAGCATCAAATCCTTGACCCTCAGGTCTAGATAGTACTCCGCCCCTGGTCCCAGCGCCGCCCTTGGCGAACTATCCGAGATCCAATTGTCTCGCCAGACTTGTGTTTGTTTCCCTGCCTTTCAATTTGGATTTGCTAGTCTCCGGCTCTCCGCTATATACCATATGTATATACGCATAAAATTTAACAAGACAAGCTAAGTTTAATATGTTACTTATAATTTTGGATATTTTTAAAAAATTAATGTATAATATGTATTTAATTAGATATCAATACACGATTTCTGAGATAATATTAGATAATATTGTTTAAATATTGAGAGACCGTATATTGTTAAGATATGAAAAGATATTTTGAATATATTTTGTTATACAGAATTTTGAATAATTTGTTTAAAATTTAATGAATTATATCTAGAGGAATTCACAAAACTACACTACTTTATTCCTTCCTTTACAAAACTCTATTTAATTCAATTTTTTTATATTTACAACCTTTTGAAATTTTAAATGGTTGATTTACAATCAACCCTTTCAAAATTTACCAAAATTAAAAAAATTCATTTGGATTCGCTAATTAGTATTTAGGGTTTAGTGAAAATAGGGATATGATTATGTGGGTAGGCTTAATTAGGATTTCATTTTTAGTGTTTAGGTATAATTTTGTGAAGAAATTTTTAAAAAGTATAATTTTGTGAAATGTAATTCAAAAAATGTAGTTTTGTAATCCTACCTTACATCTATTTCTATATTATAATTGTTCATTTGACCATTTTTTTTTTCATTTGAAAAATAAACATTGTTCTTTTATCATACTATATAAAATTAACATGAGTAAATATGCATCAATACTAACTAGGTAAGTACCCCGCGCCTTGCGCGGAACAAAATATTCATAAATAATATTAAGTTATATTACGGAAACTATGAATTGATCAATTTAGGGCTGAACAATAACTGAGATCCGAAACCCGAAATTGAACCGACCCGAAAAATCTGGTTTCATTTCTCATATTATCCTATCGGATTTTAATATTTTCTAACTTAGGTTTCCGTTCTAACCCGAATCGACATGAAACCCGAATTGTACTCGAATACACCGAAAAATATACACATGTATATAGTTTTGATAAAGTAATTTGGATTTTAGTAGGCTATTTCAATTTTTTGTGGGTTATATGAATAAGCCGAACCAAAACCCCAACCGAACCCGAATTACCCGAAATTATTACCAAAAATATGAAAAACCTGAAAATTTGAACCATAAACCCGAACCGAATAATATTTGGTTTCATGTCAGGTTTTGATGTTTTGTTAAATATATGAAACTCGATCTGAACCCGAATAGATTCGAATCGAACAAAACCGTATTTGTAAATAAGCCGAACGGATCCTAAACCCTGTAACCCGAAAAACCCGAACTCGAATGAGCTCGACATGAAAACTGAATGCCAGGCTCCAATCCACTAATCAAAATTTTCGATACCCGTTGGCCAATTTATGAGGCATGCATCTATGAATGACCAATATCGAAAGACAAAAAAACTAATCAAAGTTTGCAGGCTTATTCAGAGAAAAATATCCGCATTATGAATACCCGGTAAATGAAGGCGCAATCCATTCACCGAAATTCGCATGCCCTTTAGATGAAGGTATGTTTTAATGATTTTGTATGTGATAAAGTCATATTTTTTTTTTTTTTTGTCAACATTTGGGCCACAAATGGCCGGCCCATTAGCCAAACCTACACTATCGTAGGCGCGGGGAATCGATCCCGGGTGGGGTGGTGCTACCTGCCTCCTGTGGACTTATGAATGCCACTAGACCAAGGCCACTTCCCCGATAAAGTCATATTTATATTAGAAGATTTCTTATTTTGTTTTCAATGTGGGAGAAATTTAATTCTTAAAAGTTTTATATGTGGACCTGAATTCGTTGGGCCTGAAATATAATTTATAAAATTCGCCGAACAAAAATTATTCAAAAATATAAAGACTAAAACGCAAAAAAATAAAAAAATTTCTAAAAGCTCTCACGGAGCGACACGTAGGCATTTTGTCTTCTCTTTTAATAGTATAGATTATCTAAACTATTATATAATTCGTTCATAAGACACCTATCATCATCATAAAATGTGAAAACAAGATCAAACTTTGGGCCATGGGGCCAGAATAACAAACGTTTGAAAAATTAATTTTCTTAACTTATTAATATCCCTATAATTTGATAATAAACTAAAAGATATAGACAAAATGTATACGCAAACAAACTAATTTTCATTGATTTGGTTAAATATAAAATGAGCATATTTGAATTACAATAATAATACGAGGCAAAATTATACAATGAAAAATTCACTACTACGAGGCGAATATCTCGCGCAACACGCGGGTTCTATCCTAGTAAACATAAATATAGAATTTGAAACAAATTCGCCAACTCACACGATACAGAATCAGTTTCTTCTTGATTTCCTTTTTAATTGCCGATTTTCTCTCATCGAATATTCTCTCCTTTATATACACATCCCAATCAAACAAACCCTTTCTTCTCTCTACACATACCCAGATCCACAGTTATGGAGGTAGAACGAGCAAAGAAAGACGACGATCTCAACGACGGCGGCGGATCCGCGGCGTCGGCGGCGGCGGCGGAAGAAGTCTCCGTGGAGAGAATCTTCGAGGCGAGCTCAGAGATGCCTCCGCCGTGGCAGAAACAGCTAACGATACGAGCGATGATCGTGAGTTTCGTACTATCGATTCTGTTCACATTCGTCGTGATGAAACTGAATCTGACGACGGGGATCATCCCGTCGCTTAACATCTCCGCCGGATTGCTCGGATTCTTCTTCGTCAAGACGTGGACGAAGATTCTTCACAAGGCCGGGTTTCTTAAACAGCCGTTTACTAGGCAAGAGAACACCGTTATTCAAACGTGCGTCGTCGCGTCCTCGGGAATCGCGTTTAGCGGTGCGTTACGATTACTCTGATCTCGTTATTAATTACTTTTTTGATTATAATAATAATTCGATTAATTAATTTGATTGAATTAAGGTTATATATATAATTTTAATAATTTTGTGATGTGAACGAGTCGACTCGTTCGTGTCACCGTCTATAATTATACCTTTTACGGCTACGAAAACTTTTTGATGTGAGATCCCTGTGAATATGACAGATTATACTTGTACCGGATTTTTCGATTTATTTTATTAAAATTAAATAATAAATCACGTGTTTTTTTTTTTTTTTTTTTTTTTAATAAATCACGTGTTATGTGTTATGTATAGTTATCGCGTATAATAGCCGTAAAAACAATGGACGACTAAAAAAATAATTTGTAACACAATTACCGCATATTTTCTAAAGTTTTACAAATAACTTTTAAAAAGTTTTTTTTCATAAATACCACAAATCTTAAATTTTCAAAATTACACCAAAAACCTCTAAAAACTATATCCTATACTTCAAAACTATACCCTAAACACTATATAGCAAACTCAAATGAAAAAATTTAAAATTTAAAATATAAAAGTGTTAAAACTTTTTTTGTACTTGTGATATTTTTGTAATGTGTTTATTATAAAAAATATTTTAATGGTATTTTGTTATAAAAAACTTTGTAATGGTATTTTCAAAATAAAAATTTATTATAATGGTAGAATATATATTATCATATAATATTAATTTTATAACAAAAAAATATATAAATATATATAATATATTATTTTCCTGAGATATCCTTTTAACGGTTAAATATAAAAGTAAATATATTAATTTTTGCGATTATCCGGTGTCAGTTAGGTATGCTGCTACTATCATTAGGTTATTTTGTATGCATGTGATTTACATAATTATATGCATACTAAAACTAAAACAGAATTCTGTTGTGGAGTATAAGCACACGAGAAATAATGCATCATACCTTCTTGTTTAACAATTTCTGTAAAAGCTAGCTCAGGTGCATTATCAGATCTAAGTGCTTTAACTTTCATATGATACTGTGTTAAAATGAGTTTTAAAAAAGTTGGAAAAATAGATGAAACTTCTCCTTTTGATTTCAACATGTAAACCCAAGTTACACGAGTACAATCATCTACTATTGTAAGAAAATACCTATAACCCTCAATAGATTCAACACTAAAAGGACCCCATATATCTAAGTGAATAAGATCAAATGGGTTTGCAGCCAAACTATTATTTGAAAGATATGAAAGACGTTTCTGTTTAGCTAAAGGACAAATTGAGCAATGTGAATTATCTAATGAACAAGACTTTAAAGTTGGAATAATATGAAATAGTTTTTGTAATGCAGATTTTGAAGGGTGTCCTAATCTTTGATGCCAAAGTATTGTGTTGTCAGTAATTGAACCTGTGAATGAACAAGTTGTAGGTGATGATGGTGAGGGGATTTTGATCTCTGTTTCCAGGATGTAAAGATTGTTGAAAAGCCTACCCCTCCCAATCATCAAGCCCCGAGAATGTTCCTGAATAAAACAACATGTAGCAAAAAAATGAGCAGAACAGGACATGTTCTTAACTAAGGAACTAACACTTATCAAGTTGAATTTGAAATCAGGAACATGTAAAACATTTTGTAAAGTCAATGTATGAGTAATGCAAATTGTTCCTATATGTGTAATTGGAACTCTAGTACCATTTGGTAATGTGACAGTGATATTAGACACAGGTATGGTCTCCTTAAACATAGCTAAATCTGAACATACATGACTAGAAGCTCCACTATCTATTATCCAAGCATCATGTGGTAAGAATTTTTGTAAGGCTGAAAGGGTATGTGTTTGAAAGGTTAGGTTATCATTTTCAAAGGTAAGGCTAGTAGAAGGAAAGGGAATAATACCAGCACTTGTATGTGTCATCAAACCATGTTCAGAGATAGTAGCAGTGGGACTAGGTACAACCGATGAAGAAGACGAGAGGCTCTCGAATCTTGAACCGAGCATGAAACTGAGAAACCAAATTCTGAAGTTGTTGTGGTGATAAGTCCTGAAGTTTAACATCATTACTTGTCTTGACTTGATTATGAACAGCCTCCATCTCACATGGATATGCTACAGCCTCAGCATAAACATTAGCAATTGCATTAGTCCTTTGATTGCCAGCTGAGTAGACATTCTGAGAGAAAGGACGAGGCCGAGCTTGATTTTGAGGTTGCATCATCCGCATTCTTGGGCGATTTGATGCATTGTTGGATCCGTAATTTGTTTTGTATCCTGGTGGATAACCAAGGATCTTAAAACACTTCTGGACAGTATGGCCTAGTTTGCCACAGTTAGAACAAATAGGTCTTTGAGCAGTTTTCATAGTATTGTAAGCAGCAATGTATGCATCTTCTGCATCTGTACTAGCCACAGCTTGGAAAGCAACAGTATCAACTTTTGATACAGGCTTGAGAGTCTTTTGTCTTTCATCTTGTGTAACAATGTTGAAAGCCTCTTCAATTGTTGGTATAGGCTTGAGCATAAGTATATGCCGTCTTGTTTGCTCATAGCTCTCATTCAATCCCATGAGGAACTTCGTTACACGACTTCTTTGTTGCAAAATCTCCCATTTAGCTCCTGCATCACACTCACATCTCCCACAAGTACATACAGGAATGTCAATATAGTTCTTGTGTTCTTCCCAGAGTGTAAGTAACTCAGTGTAGTAGGCAGAGATATCCATTGGACCTTGCTCAATCTTACTCAAACGCTGCTCTATATCATATATTCTAGGTGCATCATCTTGCTTAAACCTAGTCAACAGATTCTTCCAAATACCTTCAGCCGTGGAAATAAACAATAAACTCTGTCCTATCTTCTTAGAAACCGAGTTCATTAACCACGTAGCAACAATGTCGTTACATCTTGACCAAGAACCAAAATCTCTATGATCTAAAGATGGTTTTGAGATCGTACCATCAATGAATCCGAGTTTGTTCCTGACATTTAAAGCCATCCTCACCGATCGTCTCCAAGAATGAAACTCAGATGCTGTATTAAGCCGATCTGATACAAGAATCAATCCTGGGTGATCATTATGATGAAGATAATAGGGATTCGCATAATGATCAATCGGTGAAGACAAAGCAGACGAAGCAGACGAAGCAGACGAAGGCATAGACGAAGCCATTCGCGAACCAAATCAACAAAAATCAAAGAAATATGAGACAATATTGAAAGAAAAAGAAAGAGATTCGTCAATCTCAGAGATCAATCAAAGAGAAACAAAGAGAATCAGAAGGAAGAAAGAAGCATGAATCGCTTCGAGAAATTCGTAGAACGCGATGACGAAGATCCTCGCAAATCGCATAAGAAGAGTTACGGAAGGAAGAGAACAACTCATCTCCGATCTATTCTCCGATCAAAAACTCCGATCTCGGCGAAGAAAGCGGAAGACTCTGAGCTCGGCTCAGCTCTGATACCATATCAAATCCGATACACCGGAGGTTGAGAGAGACGCCGGAGAACAAACAATTCCTCTTTTATTATCAAAGATGAAAAGTTATCTTGTTATAATGTACAGAATATAGTATTTATACTAAACCGACTAAACCGACTAAACCGAAATACATGATTTAACTCCTAAACCATAATCGGTTAAACCGATATATCATAATATAAATATATATATATATATATAGTTATCAATTATCTTTTATATTTAACCGGTATATCCAAACAATATTCAAAATTAGAACTATTTTTTGGAGTTTCTACGATTTATTTACTAAAATAAAAAATTTATATATTCTTCTAATATTTGATTAAATGTATTTAATGGAAATTACCAAAATTAAAATCTAATATTCTAATTAAGAGAGAAACGTTAAAAAGAGATGGTAGAACATATCTACAAGGCAAGTTGATAGAAACATGACGCGTGAGATTCTGATTAGGTTCAAGTCAAATTTTCCTGGTATATGATTTCGGCGCTTTATTAGGAATTTCAGTGTTTATTTATAGTAATGAATTAAATATAAAATATTGTTTCACTTATTAACTGTTATTTCTCACGTTAAAACGTAAATATACTATATATATATATATAAAAATGAATCCAGTAAATTGTTTTTTTTTTGTTAAAATCCACTAAATTGTTGACTTCCCACTAATAGATTAGTAAATTCTTTGATAATGACTTTAGTTTAAATTGATTTTAGAGAACAATTTTGATTCGTAAATTTTTTTAAATGCAAATTAAATATTTGAACAATTTTCGAGAGTGACAGACATTACCACACAAATGTAAACACACTTAATGTATGAAGATTGGACTTTTTCAAATAATTAAGTATATTTTTTGGACTCACGTGATGTGTTCTCTCAAAGAGATCTTGATGACTTTAAATTAATAAATAAGAGTTGACTTGTAAAGCCCACCATTGTACGTAGAGTTTGCTTTAGTTTAACTTCACATAATCTATTGAATTTGTGTTGTACACGTCATGATTAGATGTTTGTTTGTTTTTTAATTAAAAGAATCAATTCACATAAACTTATAGTAGCAAAATTATGATTTCAAAAATGTTTATGTCAAACTGATTCCTTAATCTAAAGGAATCAATTTACATAAAAATATATATACTACTAAAAATATAAGGGAGAATTACAAAACTACACCATTTGAATTACATTTCACAAAACTACACCATTTCAAAAATACTTCACAAAACTACACTTAAACACTCAAAATTAAATCCAAATAAACCCTACCCACCTCTTAATACTATACCCTAAACATTAATTAGCAAACCCAAATGAAAAGATTTTAATTTTGATAAGTTTTAAAAGGTAAATCAAACTTTTAAAATTTTGAAAGAGTGTAAATATGTGAAAAAATTAATTTAAGTGTAGTTTTGTGAAGGAGAAGTTGAAAGGGTGTAGTTTTGTGAATTCCTCAAAATATAAATGTTTCAAACTTTTCATAGTTCGTGTAGTTTTCAAGGCTACTCTATTTGTTAAATAAGTAGCGTAAATATTTAATCTCACTAATCTTCTTAGTTGGATAACAACAAAATATGTTACATAAACTTTTTAGATTATGGACAAAAACGTTATTTAAAATATAAACTCTTAAAACTAATAGTTTTTTTATATTTTTTTCAAAAATGAGGAAACTCAATTGTAATGGTATATAACCTTTATGCTCAATAATTGATCAGTTTATATCCCTCTTCATATAAGATTTTAAACTTATGATCAAAATCACCAACGACGGTTTGACCTAGTCGTTTAATCGCAGTCATTGGTGATATTGTGGTTCTGAGTTCGAACCGCGTTGGGAGCGATGATTTACGTCATTAATTGATATTATATCAAATGTTGGTCGCGGATCTAGGGATTATGGGATTCGGCCCAAAACCTCCTCATTTAACAAAAAAAAAAATCACAAAGTCAACGTTACTTGTTATGGGTTTGACTTAATGTTCATGTTGTGTATAACACAGGTGGGTTTGGTAGTTACCTATTTGGTATGAGTGATATTGTTGCTAAACAATCAGCAGAAGCAAATACTCCTCTCAACATAAAGAATCCTCATTTAGGTTGGATGATTGGTTTCCTCTTCATCGTTAGCTTCCTTGGTCTCTTCTCTTATATCAAATCAAATCACATCACTTTTATAACAAACTTTATCTTATAACAAAATGTAATGAAAACTTTCATGTAGATTATGATAGTGGACTTCAAATTGACATATCCTAGTGGAACTGCCACTGCTCATCTCATCAACAGCTTCCATACACCTCAAGGCGCCAAACTCGCCAAGTAAGACTCCTTTTTTTCTATCATTAGTTCATTACCAATCAAATCTTAATACTATTGATCATGTTTCTTTTCATTTATACAACGCAGGAAGCAAGTTAGAGCATTAGGAAAGTTCTTCTCATTCAGTTTCTTGTGGGGTTTCTTTCAATGGTTCTTTACTTCTGGTGACGACTGTGGTTTCGCTAACTTCCCTACTTTTGGTCTCAAAGCTTACCAGAACAAGTATGTTTGTATTATTCCCTTTGCTACTAATCGGCGTAAATACTTTATCTAAACTTCCTTTTATTGAAAACAGGTTCTACTTTGATTTCTCGGCTACATATGTTGGTGTTGGAATGATATGTCCATACTTGATCAATGTATCTCTTCTCGTCGGTTCGATACTCTCATGGGGTGTTATGTGGCCACTCATTGGTGCCCAAAAAGGCAAATGGTACTCTGCTGATCTTGGTTCAAGTAGTCTCCATGGCCTTCAAGGCTACAAGGTAGTACCCTTTCCGTTTCACAACAAGTGTCGTTTTAACCGTCTCTATCTCTCAAGTTCACTTACTTTTATGATTGATGCTTTCAGGTGTTCATAGCTATTGCTATGATCCTCGGTGACGGTCTCTACAACTTCATCAAAGTCTTAGGCCGCACCGTCTTTGGTCTATACAAACAGTTCAAGAACAGAGATGTTCTCCCTGTCAACGACCGCACATCACCAAACGCAGTGACCATTTCTTACGACGACAAGCGAAGAACAGAGCTTTTCCTTAAAGACAGGATCCCTTCATGGATCGCTGTCTCCGGTTACGTAATCATGGCCATTGTCTCAATCATCACGGTTCCACACATCTTCCCTCAGCTCAAATGGTACCACATCTTGACAATGTACATCATCGCGCCCGTCTTAGCTTTTTGTAACGCATACGGTTGTGGTTTAACCGACTGGTCCTTGGCTTCTACTTACGGAAAACTCGCCATCTTCACAATCGGTGCTTGGGCAGGCGCAGCCAACGGAGGCGTTTTAGCCGGACTAGCCGCTTGTGGTGTAATGATGAACATTGTCTCGACAGCATCTGATCTTATGCAAGATTTCAAAACCGGTTACATGACATTAGCCTCTCCGAGATCAATGTTCTTGAGCCAAGCGATCGGAACCGCTATGGGCTGCGTGATCTCTCCTTGCGTCTTTTGGCTATTCTACAAAGCCTTCCCTGAATTTGGTCAAACCGGGACAGCCTACCCCGCGCCTTACGCCTTGGTCTACCGAAACATGTCGATACTCGGAGTAGAAGGCTTCTCTGCATTGCCTAAACATTGCCTCATGCTATGTTACATATTCTTTGCGGCCGCTGTGTTCGTGAACGGCGTGAGGGATCTAGTTGGACCTAAATGGTCGAGGTTTATACCTTTACCGATGGCAATGGCGATACCGTTCTATATCGGAGGATACTTCACTATAGATATGTGTGTAGGGAGTTTGATATTGTTCATATGGAGGAAGTTGAACAGAGCAAAAGCAGATGCATATTCATCAGCAGTTGCTTCAGGATTGATATGTGGAGAAGGGATATGGACATTGCCAAGCTCTATACTTGCATTAGCTGGTGTTAAGCCTCCTATTTGCATGAAGTTCTTGTCTACTTCTACCAACCTCAAGGTTGATTCTTTCTTAAACCCTTCCTAATTGTGTCTTTTCTTAATATGTTTTTTTTTTCTTTCTTTTAAGATTATGATTTCTTATGTTCTACTTTTCTTTTTATCTTTCTCTCTTTAGTTTTAATTTGGGTTTATTTAGGCGTTTCTCTGGTTTTTTTTTAAGTTTGTGGTTTTTTTTTTATTTATTTCTAGTTAACTATGTATAAAAAGAAGAATGGATTATTGGTTTTCTGCTTGGTCTTTTCTTAACGGATTACAATCCAATTATAAAACTAGTAGGTAATCACAAACTCAATCCATAAATAAATACCCATCCAATTACATTATAGCTTCATTAATGAATACTCGATTCCTTAATATCTTAATATCTCTCTCTGAGATAACAATTTTCTTCCGTTCCAAATTTGGTTTCTATAGTAAATTGTTCTCTAGATAATTTTTATTTTTTGTCAACATTTGGAGCACAAATATTCGGTCTATTAGGCAAACCTATACAATAGTAAGCGCGGAGAATCGATTTCGGGTGGAATGGTGCTACCTGCCTCATGTGGACTTATGACTGTCACTAGTTCAAGGTCACTTCGCCCTCTAGATAAATTAATAATCATGATAAATAAATAATTTTTTACTAAATTGATGTAGTCCCGACATTACTACTTTTGGAGTTTAATTGTATTATCTTTACAACTCAATCATTTTTGTCCGTCAATCATATGTTTTAGTATATTTTTCTCTCCGCACATGTGCGTCTACAAAATTCCCTTTAGATTATTTTTGGTTGAAATAAACCAAGAAAAGTCACTAATAAGAATTTTGGTATCAGAGCGAGTTGTCACTCTATTTCTAAACTACAGGATCGGTCGTTGGTGGCCTGATACGCAACGAGAACGTTGCGCCTTTGAGTGAGGTGAATTGTAACATTCTCCCCACATCGAATATTTAGAAAATGAAAATCTAATATATAAGGGAGAGTGTAACCTAATTTAATGTGAAGACTTTTGGGAAGAAAACCAAGAACAAAACCTTGCGGACCCGAAGCGGACCTTATGACCCAAAGCAGACAATATCACATTAAGAAAGGATTATACTCTCGAAAGTAACGGACGCTAGGGTCAGAGTCTATACAAGTGGTATCAAAGCTTTGTAAGAACAATATGTAAGTGCTCAACATGCTGCTCCTTACTCCGGAAATAAATTAATATGTCATCGATGAAAACGTACACACTTATCCAAAAGTTCTCATAATACGTCGTTCATAAGTTTCATGAAGGTTGTCGGCGCATTGGTTAGGCCGAACGACATCACAACGAACTCATAGTGCTCATAAGCCCATAACGCATCCTAAAGGTTGTCCCACTACCGTTCGTGAGCAACTCATGCCCGCTCTCTCAACCCATGGGCCCTACTCTCGATTGACGATCGGTCCGTTATTTCGGGTGACTAGAGACTTCATTACTGACCCTACAATCACCACATGACCTTCCCCGTGTTGTGTCCTTACTCACACGATTCCGAGAATCCTTCCCTGAAGGTCATCCATCCCTAATTGCTTCAGCCCAAGCACGCTTAACTGTAGAGTTCTTTCAAAAAGGTGACCGGAAAAGTAAGTGCATTTTGGTGACATAGGTAGTCAAATCAATTCTCTTATGTCTCTCCACATACATATCATATTTTACAAATCAGGGTTTCACAAATCACCCCCACTCAAAAGCGCAATGTCCTCGTTGCGCACCAGGTCACCAACGATCGACCATCTAGGTCAGAACTAGAGTAACAACTTGCTCTGATACCATATGTAACGAACCCGACCCGCCACCATTCGTGAGCAACCTATGCCTGCTCTCTCGACCCATGGGCCACTCTCGATCGACGATCGATCCATTATTCTAAAAACTTCATTACTGACCATGCAATCACCATATGACATTTTCTTTTGTCCCCACTCGCACTCGAAAGGTCATTATCGCTAAATTACTCCAGCCCAAACACGCTTAACTGTAAAATTCTTTCAAACAAGTTCTTGGAAAAGTTTGTGTAATTTGGTGAGCCAAATCAATTATTTATGTTAGTCCACGTACATATCATATTTCACAAATCGGATTTCATAGGATTGTGATTCAATATATGGAGAGGCGTAACATGAAATTTGACACCGGTTTGTGGATTATGGTTATATATATGGAGAGGCGTAAAAAAGGTTAATTTGACTATTTGTGTCACCAAAGTCCAATTATATCTTTTGTTACTTGTATAGTTGTACTTAAAAAGAACTTCACACTTGTGCTTGTGCTACATCAATCCAAGAATATTGTACCAGTGAGGACAAAGCATGGAAAGACACCCGACGGTTAGAGCGTTTACATTACCAAATACTTGGATATCCCGAAAAGGTAATTAAGACCAAACGTTGAAAAAACTACAAACAATGTTTTTAATGTATAATTTAGTATACTTCCTCTTTATTGATTTCATATATAACGATACACACACACACACATATATGTATATATATATCAATCCAAACACAAAATGCATCAATGTATTTAGCCTTAAAGCCTAGAAATAACGTGTTCAACACCGCTCTTTTGGACATTCTCGGAGCCCCCATCTTCCCCATCGATTATTAAAGTCTTAGCAATGTCTCTGAGCTTAGCCTTAATGATCTTCCCATTGCTATTTTTTGGCAGCTCTTGCATTAAAACCACTTTCCTCGGACACATAAAATGCGGCATATTCCCACGACAATGCTTAATCAAATCACTTTCTCTCGTCACCAGTTTATCTCCACCATGTTCTTCGTCATTAGCTTCAACCTTTTGTAAAACAATAAACGCACACGGGGTTTCTCCCCACATCGAGTGAGGCATGGCCACGACCGCAGCCTCTAGCACTTTCTCGTGCTCGTAAAGAACCTTTTCGACTTCTATACTACTAATGTTTTCACCACCGGAGATTATAATGTCTTTGGATCTATCTTTGATCTGAACATGACCATCTGGATGTATAACACCTATATCTCCCGTGTTGAACCATCCTTCTTTAAAGGCCTCGGATGTTGCTTTTGGGTTCTTTAGATAGCCTTTCATTACACTGTTTCCTTTGATGACAATCTCACCCATTGTCTTCCCGTCTCGCGGGACACTCTTGTGAGTTACGGTGTTCTTGACATCAATATCCTCAAGAGTTATGTTCCTTACACCTTGTCTTGCTTTCAGCTGCATTTGTTGTTGCTCTGGTAGTCTGTTTAGTTAATATATAAATATATATTATCATATTAATCTTTAATAATTTTGACATATTTGTTGTGTAGAAGTTCTTTAACATGTGTTATACAATTTTATTTTGTTTTAGTTAGTAACTGAGTATTTACCACCAGACTAATCACATTGATATGCAAGCTCTTAAGGTACACACACTATTAATAGTTATGAAGCTATTGCCACGGAAAGGCTACATGCAAAACCAAAAATATTAGTAGTTATACATAGCTAATGTAGAAAAAAAAATATTAGACCATGATTATCGGGGGCCTAAAGGGTGGTCCTTAACCCGTGGCTCCCACGATAATTTGAAGTATCACCACCTAAAATCCTTTTTTAAGTATCAATCCTTAAACTTTTCGTTGGCCACTGACACGTGGCGGCTCGCGATTAGTCTAATTATTAAATTTTTTTTTTTAGAAAAAAAGTAAAATTAAAAAAAACTTAAGTACATTTTTTATTTCTAAGGGATAATCATGCTCTTAGACCATGATTATAGGGGCCCTAAAGGGTGGTCCTTAACCCTTGGACCCCACAATAAAATTAAGGACCACTCTTTAAAATGCTTACTTAAGAGCATCTCCAAAAAGGAACCTCAAATTTGAGGTTTCATCAACCTCAAATTTGAGGTTTCATGTGTTTCTCTCCAAAAGAAAAACCTCAAACTTAATTTTACATATTGTATTTAAGTCCTTACTATTTTTCACAATTAAATAAATCTCTTAATTTTTGTAGATAATATAAAATACACCTCAAATAATTATTAAACCAATAAATAATTACTAAATTAATATTTTTTATTTAAATTTAAAGTCTTTCTTTTAGTTTAACATGTAAAAATTAAGTTTATATTTACAAAATATAATTTTTTATGTACTAAAATGATGAAATTAAAAAGTTAATAAAGATATTTGTGAAATATTATTAATTGGAGGGATGAAAGTGCAAAAGAAAGATGGAACCTCAAATTTGAGGTTTCACTATTCAAAACCTCAAAATTTGAGGTTTTGATGTTTCTTTTGGAGAACAAAAAACCTCATATTTGAGGTTATGAGGTTTCTTTTGGAGATGCCCTAAGGACCAATCCCTAGACTTTTCGCGGGTCCCACTGACACGTGGCGACCCGCGATTAGTCTGATTATTATTATTATTTAATTTTTTTTTTTAAAAAAAACAAAAAAAGCTTAAGGAATTTTTTTGGGGACTATGGATAATCATGCTCTTAGACCATTAATATAGGTCTCTTAAACCCACTTCTTATATGTGAGACCCACAAAAATACACAAGAGGCACTTCCAAAAAATATAATATAAGAGACACATCTTTGACTATTCGCGGGCCCCACTGCCACGTGGCGATCCGCAATTGGTCCATTTTCATATATTTTTTTGAAAAATTAAAAAAAAAAGACAAACAAAAATTTTTAAGAGGTTATTTCACTTCTTATTGATAATCATGATGTTATACAATTTTTAGTAGCTAATGTCCAAAAACCAAAAAGCTACATGGAAAATTAGTTATGAAGCTATGGCCACGGAAAACCAAAAATATCCATAGTTTTTTTGTGGCTAGTTTTTTGTGGAATTTTCATGGTTTATTGTGGTGTTTTCGTAGTTATATCTGTTTTCTTGTAGCCTTTTATTTACCTACATAAATACTCATTGCTAATTTGTGTAATTTCGGGTAGTGATGTGATACATATGTACATTTCCAGTATTTATCTCTATATTATTATTTGAAAAGTACATTTTTATAAATGAACTTAAATGTGTAAACAATTATATAAAATGTCAATTCAACAAAATTCATTAAGGGTAATTTGGTCATAACAATAAATTAGAATTTGGTTTTAATTATATTATAATACTAGTTTTGGGAATCAAAATAAATAAATAACTTTGGAGTAGTGGTTTGAATACTCCCCCGTATCAAAATGTTTGATGTTTTAGGCTTTTTTTCTTTGTATCAAAAAGATTATTTTTTTGTGTTATCCATGTCTAATTTATTGAAAAATTGTAAAGTTCCAAAAATATTTATTGAGAAAAATTGTATATCTAAGTTATTATTGGTTGATTGATATTGAAAATTGTGTAATTTATAGAATCAATACATTTATTACTATATATTAATTTTTTCTTAATATGCGTGAAAATCTTAGAAAATCAATCGTTTTGATACGGAGGGAGTATATTGTGACATCTTAATGAGGTTTGGTGTTCAAATCCCTCTAATGTGTTATTTTACAAACATTTATTTTTGTAATTACCGACCCAAATTTAAAACTCAACAAAAGTTGAATTGTATTATTATATATAAAGAAATAATTTGAATATTATCTCATCAAAAATATTTATTAATAATATTTTATTGTTATTATTTTGGTAGGCAACATATGTTTTTATCAAATATAACCTAAATACGGGTTATATAATACATAAAAAGTGGAGGAATTCACAAAACTACACCTTTTCAACCATTCTTTTACAAAATTACACATAATGAGGTTTTACATATTTACACCCTTTCAAAAATTTAATCGGTTGATTTACCATTTAAAAATTTACCAAAATTAAAATATTTTTATTTGGGTTCGCTTTTAGTGTTTTTGGTATAATATTAAATGGGTAAGATTAGGTGAGTAGGATTTACTAGGATTTAATTTTGAGTGTTTTGATGTAGTTTTGAAAATTGACTTTGAAATGGTGTAGTTTTGTGAAATGCAATTCAAAAGGTTTAGTTTTGTAATTATCCCTAAAAAGTATAAATATATTTATAGAATAAAAATATTTAAACTAAATGATTAAATTATGTTAAATATTTTATACAAAATTCTAGAGAACATTTAAAATATTAATTATTTGCTAACAACTTTTTAGGTTTAAGTAATTATAATTAAAATTATAAACACTTCAATATATTTTATAAATTGTTTTATATTACTATAAGACTAACTTTTTATAAATTTAGTTGTGACAATTAAATAAATCTTAACACATCGCGCGTCAAATCCTAGTAATATAATATTGGGAGAATCACAAAACTACACCATTTGAATTACATTTCACAAAACTACACCATTTTAAAAATACTTCACAAAACTACACCTAAACACTCAAAATTAAATCCAAATAAACTCTACCCAAACAATCCTACCCCCTTAATACTATACCATAAACACTAATTAGCGAACCCAAATGAAAAGATTTTAATTTTGGTATTTTTTAAAAGGGTAAATCAAGCTTTTAAAATTTTGAAATGGTGTAAATTTGTGAAAATATTGAATTAGGTGTAGTTTTGTGAAGGGAGGGTTGAAATGGTGTAGTTTTGTGAATTTCTCTATAATATTTTACTATCCTATACATGTAAACCCTTAAAGGTAAATTAATATTGAGCAATTCTTATGAATACCACTAAAAAAGTTTTTTAAAACAATTAGCACATATTTTCGAAAGTTTTACAAATACCATTAAAAAGTTTTTTTCTCATAAATACCACAAATATTAAATTTTCAAAATTACACCCAAAACCTTCAAAAAACTATACCCTACCCCTTCAAAACTATACCCTAAACACTATATAGAGAACCCAAATGAAAAAATTTAAAATTTAAAATTGTTGAAACTCGTTTTTTGTATTTGTGGTATTTTTGTAAACAACTACTTTTTAATGATGCTTTTGTTATAAAATTTGTAATGGTATTTTTGTTATAAAAAACTTTGTTATGGTATTTTTTCAAAACAAAAACATATTTTGATGGTACTATAAGGAATTTCTCATTAATAATATTACCTGTTCCACTCTTCTTGCCACTCACAAAAGAGAACCGGACCGGTAGCCTCGGTAAGTCCATAGCCATGCAAAACCTGGAATCCCAAACGTTGCACCTTTTCAAGAAGTGCAGCCGGCGGGGATGAACCACCGGTCATCACTTGAACAAGCCGGGACTTGGGTGGCTGGTTGGTTCGACCTCCTTCTAGGAGAATACTAAATACCGTAGGAACACAAGTCATGTGCGTCACGCCATGCAAATCTATATTCGCATAAATGTCGCGGGCCGTCACGTGCCTCATGCAAATGTTAGTGCCACCACACGCAGCAACGGACCACATGTGTGTCCACCCATTGGCATGAAACATAGGCAATGTCCACAGGTAGACCGGAGAAATCCCCATTTGCCATCCCATAATTGTGCTTAAAGCGCTCAAGTAAGCTCCACGGTGGCTAATCACAACGCCTTTTGGATCGGCCGTTGTGCCAGAAGTGTAGTTCAAAGAGATGGGATCGTTCTCGTTGTGTATACGGAACATATTTGCGTCTAAAGAGGCCATTGGTTTTCCCCTACGTATTATAAGATCCTCGTAGTTTAGCTCCTTGGAGGAAGAAGGCTTTCTCGTTGAATCTGTCTCATCAATGTATATGATTAGTGGGTTAGGTTGCGAGTCGTCAAGTATGCGAAGGACTTCTCGTACCAAAGGAACAAACGTGTGGTCTACGAATAAGATCTTGGGTTGCGCGTGACGGAGGATGATGGCTATGGTTTTTGCATCGAGTCGAGTGTTAATAGGGTTAAGTACGGCTCCCGTCATCGGTACACCAAAATGCATCTCGTACATTGCAGGTACATTTGGTGCCAAAATCGAAACCTAGACAAAGATTTATCACACATATTAGTGAAGAATAATTCAAGACTGTTAAAAGTTACATAAATGTATGGGTTTCGGACCAGAACTCGTCAGAATAAAAAATTAAGCATGATACAAGCAATATCTACTATATATGATATGTGTTAGTAAAAGAAGTAGGAAGATTTGTGACTATCAAATTAATTTCGTGAGTGAAAAAGAAAAAAGACATACAACGTCGTTTCTTGTGATGTTAAGGTCGATGAGAGAGGCGGCAAGACGGCAGCAACGGTCATAGGTTTGAGGCCAAGTGTAACGAGTTTGTCTATAGATAATCGAAGTTTGACTCGGATAACAATCCGAAGCTCTCTTCAAGAACGTTATGGGTGTTAGAGGAACATTGTTTGCTTCACATAACACAAAATTATCCATCTTCTGTAAAGTGTGTGTCTGAGGTAATAAGGATATGAAGATCCATATTATATATATAAGATTTTGAGAGTGGGCTCTTAAACTATAATTGATAGATAAAAGGGACTATTTTTTGAAATGTCATTAAAAAAAAAATTCCGCTTGTCATTAAAAGAATATATTTTGGGAAATGTCACAACACGTGTATATGAAATTGTCCATGTTTTCCCTCGTGTTTTGTCTATTTGGTGTTCGTGGACTAAAGTTTGTCCACGGAAAACAAAGTTAAATTCGTCATTTGTCGTCTCTTTTCGTTCACGTGGACAATTTCTTGTCTACGTATGCCATTTTTCGAAAAGTTTTATTTTAATGGCAAGCGGGAAACTTATTAATTATTAATGGCATGACGCCTAATTTTTTCTAGACAAAAAAATGTGTAACATTCAAAAATATTAATTGGACTGCATGTAGATTATGCCTAAGTTTCGGTAGCTAATACTAAATAGGGAGAAACATGTAAAGCTCTTCCACTCTAACTTTCCTTTTTGAGTTGAACCTGAGTATGATTGTTTTCAAAGTTTCATGTATTATTACGCAAAAAATCTAATCGATTATAAAGTTATAGTGGATAAATTATGTGAAGAATTTAAATAAAACAATAGTTGACTAAAAAAGAATTTGGTAATTTAGTTGTTTCTAGTATCATTGTCTTAATATAGTTCACTTAGTTTTGGATCGGTTGTTAGTAATTCGTTGATATCTAATTTACGAACAAATTTCAAGAGAAGAAAAACAAAACACAATTCTTGACAAAAAAAAAAAAAAAAAAAAAAGAAAAACAAAACACAATATAATCATTGACAAGGACATGCGTATTAATGGCTTGGAAACATTAGGCATGAAAGGTAGGTTAAATCTTTGAGTGGCAATTCGTTCACATGCTTTTGTAACCAAAGAAGACAAAACATATCGTTATCGACAGATCAGTTGCAACCTAAAACTTTGTCAACATGAGAAGTTTGGTGATTGGAAAGATCATGAAGTTGGAACCAAAGTTATAAAAAACTAACGACGATTTGGCACAATTTATTAAACGCAATTGTTGGTTATTGACGTGAGGCGATTTTAGTGTTTTTATTTTAGTGTTTCGCCACACAATTAAGTCTTTTATTGAGTCAAAATATGTTTTTAGAGTCTTTTTATCTCTTTTAGAGTTTTTAGAGGTCAAATGTTGATTTGAAGAATAATGGTGTATTTTGAAGCATATATGAATATACGAAGATCGAAACCATTCAGATGCGCAAAAGTTTAACATCCTATTAAGTAGTTTCAACCGATGGATCTTTATGATATTTTACCACAAGAAGGTCACAGATGTTAGCTTTGATTTGGCGGTGTTTTGAAATGATTCCAACGGTTAGATCAAAAGTTATGCCAGTTTTAGTGACGGCATGTCAATTTGCCGCGAAGATCTGAAGCTACACTGCAATGTCGATCGACCTATCCACTTTGTGATCGATCGATCGATATTATGGACAAAAATCTAGACTTTTCAAGTTATAATTTCGGCCTAAATTCACCAGATTCGGTCCAAAACGCCCAAGACCTTATTTATACCTAATTTTAGTCATTGTTTAGAAAACGCTTTCACAATGATTTATTTTACTTTCATACTTTTGGTTGTTTTTCGAGGAGACGAATCTCTAACCTTACGGATAATATTTTTAAACCTTTTTTATTTTATTCTTTTGGTTTTATGCAATCTATTACATCTATTAATTGCTCAATATGTCTGAGTAATCCATCAGTTAGGTTTCAAGGAAACAAAGATGTGTTAGATTAAGGTTATAGATTAAGGAAAAATCTTAAGAGTTCTTCATATAGGTTGTTAGTATTGTCTGAACTTGATTGATCACCATAGTTCATGATCTTAGGTTGTTTAGGCGCAACAGAACTTGGTTTAGAAACCGGAATTAACCTAGGTGACCAAAACGTACTTAACCAACCGAAAGTTGCATTTAACACGGTTTGTGAACATATCAGACTTATACGAATTGCATGCTAGGATTTATTGAGAACAAACAGAAGTTTTAGTTATCATAATTCGTAGCATAGTGATTAAATACTTCGAGAGGAGATTTATCTATCTTAGTGATTTGAGTTTAAGAATAATTCGTTAATTCTTTCCTTATCGTAAACTTGTCTAATAGATTTGTGTTTTGTGCGAATAACCCTAGTGCCTGATGTCTTTAATATATTGTTTAAATCTCGCTGCAAATTGTTTAGTTTCTTAATATCGTTGTCTCGTTACCAAAAACAATTAATCTTGTGTCACTAATTAGCTATAATTGAATCTAAAAATAGTAGTGTGAGGTCTCCGTGGATTCGATCCCTAAATACTACACGAATTACTGTGCACTTACAATAGTTTATTTTAGAGTTAAAACTCTAAGTATCAAAGGTCCAACATCAAAATAAAAAGGTTGATCTAGTACCGAGATGTCATATAAATTAAAAGAAAAAAACTACCTCCCAATAATGTAAAGAAAACCACACATACTAGGACGAATATAGTTTGTTTCTTAGAAAAGTAGAAAAAGCAAAAGAGAGGAAACTTCTCCTAGACAAATAGAAGTACAATAATTAGAAAAAGCACAAAAGCCATATATGATAGTTAATTAGTCTTCAACATTTTATAGAAGACACATGATAGATATAGCTAAGATAATAGCAAGAGAAAGCCCCAATTTCTTCAACATGAAACTATCTTCAAATCTCAAACCTTGTTCATCAACCATGCTTTTAACTTTCTTCTTCTTCTTCTTCCAAAATTTCCTTCTTACTCCATCATGTTTCATCATAAGTATCGTCTCTGGATCGCTACAATCTCCTTCATTGCTTTGGCTAGAGTGGGCTCCTTGATGAAGACAATGCATCCATGGTCCAAGAAACCTTGAGAATATACTCAATATTTGGGGTTTGATCTTTTTGTGGACATGAGTATCTTCCTTTGGTGTCATATCATGGCAACATTCGTCTAGACTTGTCGGATTTATGTAAACTATAACGGTTTGAGATGGTACGATTTGTTGAAAGAATGTATTGGTTAATTGACGAGTAGTAACAAACATTCCATGGCTTACCTCAACTTTCTTAATTACCTCAAAACTTGAGGAACTCATAGTGACATGATCATTGTTGTTTATCTTGTCTGAAACATTATCATTGTGTTCGTTTTCGGTGAACTCAAGTGTGTAAACATCCTCCACATCTCCATTGTTGTTAAGTCCCATACCATCTTTAACAAATTAAAAAGAAAAAAAAATGTTAATAAGAAAAATGCAATAAATTTATACCTAGTTAGTTTAAATAGCAAAGGAATTCTAAAGTAAGCAAAAAAATCAAATGTGACACATGTTTTATATATAAAATGGTCCCTATAAAATGTTAACAATTGATAAGAAAATAGTGTTTTTAAAAAAAACTTATATAAAATAAGCAATTAGTTACCTTGATGTTCATGTTCTTGATCATCCCTATGATAGCTCCATATATCTTCTATAGGAACTATAGTTGAGTGTTCTTCATTGAAGCTCTGAACATTAAAGTACAATATCATGTATTTGGTATAAGATATTAATCAAAAATAACTAGTTAAAAATATATATGTATATATGGATATTATCTTATAAACTATATAATGCTTACTAGTTTTTAATCAAAAAATATATATATAATGCTTTTTAAATTTAGAAGATACTATATATATATATATATATATATATATATATATACCTTTTCTAGCTCCTTGTTTGAAACTCCTACCCATCTCAAGTTCTCAACAACTCTTTCTTCCTTAAACCTTCCATGATGATGTTCTTGCATATCTACCCATGATGAACCATGACCAACTTCCCACGACTCTAGATCGTTCCGCGGCTCATGGGAGACTTGAGCCAATGCAATTATCTTGCTCAACATTTCATCTGTCTCATTAGCTACATTGTTTCCAAAATATTCACCATTTGTGAACTCTTCTACATGAAGTGTAGGCGCCGGTGGCAACATACGGTTTTGTAGTCTTGCACACTCTAATGCTATATCAACCTATATTATGTACAAATAATTAAATGAAGTATAGAGTTTTTCTTTTGATGGTAAATAAACTAGAAATTTATTTGCTATATATATTTTTCTAGGTTTTCACCACTTTATATTATTATTTTGTTTTGGTCAAACCACACCACTTTACATTTCAAATAATTTATAATATTTAAAATTTATCACATTTTCTGTGAAATAATTTAAATATTGATTTTGTTACCTTGGAGGGAGGATATGAGATAGTTCCATATTGAGAACAAAACTGTGACTGGACTGGAAAGTTGTAGGAAGTGTCATGCGACATAAACTGACTCCATTTGTTATCATCCGACAAAGGAGTGTTACTTAGTTGAGTTAAGTTTGTGTCGGAAGAAACCGGATATACCGAGTTTTCTAGGTTTTCGTACATCCCATCAGAATACAAACAAGTACTTGAAGTAGATTGTTCACTACTTGTACTTATTGCTTTGTTCTTCTTCTTTGTTTCATGATGTTGTTGTTGTTCTTCTAACTTGTTTGTTAAAGCACTCTTCTTGAATACTCGACATAGTGCATACGCATCCTAAAATGTTTATACATTAATGATTTAAATTAAAATAGGGAAAGGTACATAATTATTAATAGCTTTTAATATAGTAAATAATTGGTTGCCCTCAAAATTTAAATTACTTTAAAATTTTCTAATTTAAACCCTAAACCCTCGAAACTAAATCTTACGTCCTCGTAACTTAACCCTAAACATAACAAGTAAACTCAAATGAAAAAATAAAATAAATTATAATACAGTAATACACTAACTATTTTATTTACTCGCTTTAAATCAAAATTTGTTTTATTTGTTCATTTTAAATTACAAATTATCAATCATATATTCATTAAACCAAGTCACCCTTACATCGTTAGTTGAATATTATTTGTGTGTGTTTGAATAAAAAAATTGCTATAAAATTTTGAAAAAACTCAAAAAAATCTATGATTTTTGTGTGTTATGTTTTTACTTACTTGTATGCCTGATTTGGACTCGCACTCTTGCTCTTCAAGACGATACTCATGCATGACCCAATCCGTACGAGAGCCATGAGGTGCTCTTCCTCGATAATAAACTAATGTTTTCTTTGTTCCTACCATCCGCGAATGAGAAGTAACCTTACGATCTTTCCCTGTGGCTTTCCAGTATCCGGATTTTGTCGCACGGTTAGTTCTTGATCCATTGGGATATTTTCGGTCTCTAGGGCTAAAGAAAAACCATTCTAGGTCTTTACTTGGCAATAAGGACTTTCCTGAAATGTTTTAAACCACAAGATCATATTTCTAAGGGAATACATCAATAAATTGTTAACATACTTGAGATGTCATAAGTCCTAACATGAGATGAATCCAAAAGACTAATAAAAAGACAAATAAAGAGAATATTTTTGATGGAAAAAGTTATAAGGTAAATAAGAAGCTTCCGAAACCCTAAAGCAAATGTGAAATATTGTGTTGCTTTTTCTTTTTGCTGTATCTTCTTAGTTATTACCTTTTTGACTCGGTCTTACGAATTTGTCTCACTATTCACCACCGCAATTCTAGATTTTATTACAGTTCTTTTAAAGTATAAAGATGTAAGAGTGGGTCCACTTTAGTTTTTATTCTAATATAAAGTAGGGAATGATATTATTAAATATTTTAATAAAGTGTTCCAAGTTCGATGCGTATTCAAAAGATACATAACTTGGAACGTAAACATGTTGTGAAAAACTAGCTAGTTTTTAAAAAATAAAGATTATATATCTTTTAAAAAGAAAATACAGGAAGTTTAATTTTTACTTCTCTCTAGAAAACTACAAATTCGTTTTATCAAAAGTTATGTTCACATTTTCATTGTTTTCAGAGAAAGAATATGTAACTCGTTATTCTAAAGGGGAAAAAGAAACCTTGATCTTGCAATAATTACGCATATTAAAAAATTAATATAATTATTGTTAGAGAAATTCACAAAACTACACTCTTTCAATCCTCTATTCACAAAACTACACCTAATTCAATATTTTCACATATTTACACCCTTTCAAAAATTTTAAAACTTGATTTACCCTTTAAAAAATTACCAAAATTAAAATATTTTCATTTGGGTTCGCTAATTAGTGTTTAGGGTATAGTATTAAGGGGTAGGATTGTGTGGGTAGGGTTTATTTGAATTTGATTTTTAGTGTTTAGGTGTAGTTTTATGAAGTATTTTAAAAATGGTGTAGTTTTGTGAAATGTAATTCAAATGGTGTAGTTTTGTGATTCTCCCTTATTGTTACTATGATAATGATGTATAAGAAAAGAAACCAACTAGAGTTTTCCTCTCCTAATATGATATATATATATATATATATATATAAACATAACATTTTTATGTACAAACATTTTTAACAGTACTTTCCGATTGAATAAAAGAAAAATACAAAAGTTTTGAGCTCGAAGATCTTACACAAAAATACCGAAAGTTTAATTATTTTTGATAAAGGTTTTAAAAATATTGAAAGTTATAAACTAGAAGACCTTACAAAATAAGAAATAATTAAACATCAGCATGAACTTTTGTAAGTAGTGCATAGAACACACACACACACATATATGACATACTTTCAAAATATCATGTAATAAAAAATGATAAAAAAACAATACCAGGTAAATCCCAAGGCTCGCATTTGTAAAGATCAATCTCAGGAATGATTTCTAATTCAATGACACGACCATTAATCTTGCGTTTAAGATAATATATAACAAGCTCTTCATCTGTTGGATGAAATCTAAAACCAGGAGGCATTGTAACAGGAGCCATATTTAATTTACTTCTAAGCTAGGCTTAGCTTAGCTTAGCTAGAAGTTAATTAAAATGGCAAAGAAATATATTATTGAAGAAGAGATAATTTTATGAACATGTGTGTATATAACTTGAGAAAGAGGTGTGAGAATATAAAGAGAGAGAGATATATAAGAAGAAAGAAGAGGCGTAATATATACAAAGGGTTCTTTAAAATCGATCGATCAATGATGGTATTGTTGTAAAAAAAAGACAAAAAGAGATTAAAATTATATAAAAGAACACTTAAAAAAGCATTTAGGGTCGGTTGCCAATTGCAAACCCCACAACACATTTTTGCACTTTATCTTTCTTTTCTTTTTTTTTTACTTTAATTAATGTTGTTTTGTTTATCTATATATTTTAGTGTAAATTTGATTTTGATTACTACAAGAAAACATGCTTTTTTATGGGAAAGTTAGTCAAAAATCTGATGAATTTTCGATGCCTTAGTCGGTTCTAGGTCGTTATAAACAAAAGTTCTTCAAAAATAATAAGTTTTAAATTCTATTAAAGCTTACAAAAAATTAACATAACTCCCTAAAAATGAGTGTAGTTTTTTTTATATGATTAATTGTGACTTCGAATCTTTTTGGGCCATTTATATAGTAGAATATTTAGTTTTAGAGAGATGCAATTGTTAAATGTTTTGGACTACGTTTATGTTTTTAAGATATTTGGTTGCTTAGATATGGATGATGATGTAACTCAAGGAGAATAGGACAAATCTATATCTAATTATCTATGTATATTATGATAAAATAGGATGCTCCACAATTATACGCATAAGAATTATAATTCTACGATTATACTTCAATATAATCTATGTTTTATTATTATTTAATATATTTATTTGTAGCGAAACTGTATAGGTTTATAAATACAAATTAATACTCCCTCCGTTCTTTTTTGTTTGATTTTATAGGTTTTTCACACAAGACACATAAATAACTATTTATAAATGTGTATTTCACAATTTTCAATATTTTTTTGACCAATAGTGTTACAAAACTTTCAATTAATATATCTTGAAAGTTACAATTCACAAATATCAATACATAAAACTACATTGATATTTGTGAAAATCAAACAATTAAAAACAAAAAAAATTCTAAAACATCAAACATAAAACAACGGAGGGAGTAGTTTCTTATATCTATAATACAAAATAGTATAAATAACACACACCATACATAATAGAAGTTTAACTGAAATAACTACGAAAATAATATTTACAAACACAAAGAAACTCATTTATGTATTTATTTTTCTGGTTTACGAAGAAGTTTTAGGCCATTTGGGTGTGAATCCCCTCCCAATAAAGATTGAACCATTAGGCTAACACCTTGTTGGTTACTTATTTGTGTATTAGGTGGACTAAATCATTAATTAAACATAAACAAAAATTAATTGACAGAATATGTTACTAAATTATAAATGTTTACACAAAATTTAGAGGAATTCACAAAACTACGCAATTTCTTTCCTTCTTTTACAAAACTCTACCTAATTCAATTTTTCTCATATTTACACCCTTTCAAAATTATAAAAACTTGATTTACCTTTTTAAAAATTACCAAAATTTAAAATCTTTTCATTTGGATTCGTTAATTAGTGTTTAGGGTATAATATTAAGGGGGTATGATTGTGTGGTTAGAATTTATTTGGATTTAATTTTTAGTATTTATGTGTAATTTTGTGAAGTTATTTTGAAATAGTGTAATTTTGTGAAATGTAATTCAAATAGTGTAGTCTCCAAAATTTATACAAATGTCTACTTTCACATAAATGATAGCTATATTATTATTTAAAATCCAAAAATGGTTATTCCACTATTTCACTCAATCAATAATCAGGGACATTTGACCACTAAAATACCTTTCGTAGAATATATTAATTTGTTTACATACCAACGATAAGTGAAAATGTTGAAAGCCACAAGTTTTATATCTTAAAAATAATTTTTATTACATAATTTGAATCTCAATTGTAGACCATAACTCTTAAAGTTTTTTACTTTTTTATTAAATAAATTATATCAAATACATTATATTACATAATTTTAATTACATAATTTAGTAAACAAAAAAAGCTTGTATTTACTGTTTTTAAAAGTTACCGAACTTAAAATAGTAAATAATGGAATGGCAGACTACTCGGGTCCCACTAAAATTACCATGTGGGGGCCAAAGTGGGCACATGTCAAAGTCCCTATCTTGATAATAATGTGGGGTCTATCTTACTTTTGATGTCAAGCTTGAAACTATACTTTTCCTTCCAGTCAATCCATCTTTTTTTTTTTATATCTTCTTTATTTCGACACTACATTTATAGTAATTCATTTTCACTAATCCTAAACTTTACCACATCTCTCCAAATGAGTAGTAGTGTGCCCAAATTATCAAAGCTATTGTTTAATACCACAAAATAAGTTATCTTCAAAATAACAATACTATGAGTTACAAAACTCAACCCTACTAAAATCTTGCCAAAACAAAGGTTAATATCATTTTGCCACTCCTATATTTGGTTTATATCATTAACCTAATTACTTTTCAAATATAACACTTTTGTTAGATAAATCTATAAACTAATTATAATTACTATCATTAGTACCATATACAAAATATCGGAGGAACTGGTACCAAATACTAAGAAATATTTTTTTTAATATGCGTGGAAAAACCTTAAAACGATATTTATTATGAAACAGAGGAAGTATAATTTTCCCAACTATATATAATGACTAACGAAGATCAAAATGAATTAAAACAAAACACATTCAATAATTAAAACTCAAGAGTTAGTTCATGTTTCAGCATCATACTTGTTATAAACCAAAACCTGTTTCTCTTCCCACCATCTTTGTGCTTCCTTCTCCGAAAACCTCTTTCGACTAAAACCAAAACCAAAACCAAAACAATCACATTAAACACTTAAAACTATACTTCAAACTCATTACAACATAAATCAAACACACATAACAATGTATATGTGTTTTACCTAAACCGCACGCGTTTAAGTGTCTTCTGACCACAAGCCAAGGCAGTGTAAGTTATATACACACCGGGCTCGTATTGCTCCACTTGTTCTGATGTTTCTTGTGTTCCGCTTTGGAGATGTTGTCCTGTTCTTGTAATAGCAGGAGATGCATCTACTAATAGCCTAATGTTGTTGTCACGGTTTGAGGATTTCGTGGCACATTGTTTGTTTTCGGATTGCGAACAAGTGGTGGTGATTGGTGTGAGGTATGGTATTGACATTGAATCATCGAAGATAGGCGATACTTGAGAAGGACTGCACGCAATGCCGGACTTAGGTTTCTCCTTATTCGTTTGAAGCTGCGAGAAAAGATACACACAAAAATGGTCTAATTACATGATAAAACTAGAGAACTTTTTTAAATACTACTAAAACAGGCTTTAGGCAAAAAATATCATCACTAGCTAGATCTCAAGGCCACAAAGACTACAAAAACGTTTTTTTCTAAAAATATCACAAATGCAAAAACCAAATTTGAACAAATTAGAATTTAAATTTTATCATTTGAGTTTAGTAGTGTTTGGGGTTTTGTTTTGAAGTAACATTACTAACTTTTGTGAGTTCAGTGTTCATTTTGAAAGTTTTACGCAAATGAAACACTTGTGATTGTGTTTATGGCAAAAACTACTTTTGAAAAGTGGTATTTTTGAAAATTGTCCATAAAAGTATGTATGTTAATTTGTATACTTACCCTTGAGGCCATAACTTTTATTATCTCTTTCGCGGCTTTAGACTTCTCGGCTTCTTCTTTAGCAACTTCTGATGTCTTTTCGAGTTCTCTTTGACATTCTTCGATTTTTTCATTACCGAGTTCACATTGCTTCTGGAGACTTTTTATCTACATTGTCATAAAAATGCAAGCTTTAGTGTCTATCAAAATGCTACTGTTAATAGTAAAAAAAGTAAAATAAAGGTACTTTACCTCAGCTTTTAGCCTTTCGATTTCTTCTATCAAAATCTTATTCGACTCAGAGGAGGTTGATATCTTTGTAGAAGATGGTCTTCTTGACGAAACCGATAGATTCAAAGGAGAAGAACTTGTCAAAGAAAGCGAGAAGCTATCGAAACGAAACAGAGAAGGAACAGCAACTTGTCCCCATCGAGGCATTTCATCAGAAGAAGATCGATTATCTTGCTTATGATTATTCTCTGTTTCGCTTTCGGTCCATTCTTCAGAAACCCTTCTTGTAACCATCTGCAACTTTGGAGTATGATTCTCCATCTTAACATTCTTCGAAAACTCTGTTATCCTCCAAAGATGATCGAAACAAGAATCGCAAACACGAGAAAGCTTGGTTTTGTTAGGTGCTAGAGAAGCATTCACAGCTTTCTTGCTACTACATGAGTTACAGAACAAGAGACCGCAGTTATAACAGTTATGTTTCTTCCTTGTGAATCCGAAAGCAGACTTGCAAGAGCTACACGCGGTTTGATCCGTTAAAGAGACCTCTTTATGCAAGCAAATAGCAGCGGTTATGTTCAAACCGCAAGCTATACTTTCGACCAACCTATCGTTTAAAGACTCGACAAGAACCGGAGATGTTCTGTCTCTAACATCGCCTAATCCGAGTTGTCCGTTTGCGCCTTTTCCCCAAGTATAAACATTACCGAAAGAAGTTAACACCGCTACATGGTGCGAACCCGAAGCAATATCTTTAACGAATTGTCGTGTTAGGTTCCCTAAAACAACGTTTATCGACTTATCTTTGGCTCTCGGACATCCTAATTGTCCGTGTATCGAGCTTCCCATTGTATAAACCGTGCCTCTTAAGGTAAGCGCGACCGTTAAAGTCCATCCACATGAGACTTTAATGAACTCTTGATCGAGAACCTCGGAAACACAAGTAGGCACGAGCTTTGTCTTGCTATCAGTATGTCCTAACCGCCCTTTGTCCCCGTCTCCCCAAGTGAAAAGCTTTCCGCAGCTCTTGGCATTGTAATATTTTCGAACAACCGCGGTTTCGACTATAGCAGCCGTGTGCCACGGTCCACAAGAGACGGAGGTTACTTTCATTTGCTTCAAAGATTCGACTTCTTTCGGTTTTGTTATGCTTTCGAGGCTCCCGTGTCCTAAAACTCCAAATGTTCCGCTACCGTAAGTGAAAAGCTGACCGGAACTAGTCACAATTGCCGTGTGCCACGCACCACAAGCTACGCTACTAACACTCAAAAATCCCCCGAGAACATCGGATATTTTCCGAGTCAAGAACTGTCTTCCCGATTCTCCGATGTTTCCACCGTCTATTCCCCACAAATACACTTCTCCGGACTGCGTAACAGCGCACGTTTGGTGGTCACTGCAAGCCACAGAAACAACCGTGACACCTTCGAGAGATTCGACGCGTTTTGGATGGTCAATATCAATGTTAACTTTAAGCCCAAGCTTACCGCTATTACCGTTACCCCAACAGAACACTTCACCTTGTCTTGTAACCAGGGCAGCGTGCTTTGCGCCTAGCGAAATGCTTTGTACATCAAACATTTTGGCAGATTCCAAAAGCTGAGGAGACAACGCGTCGTTCTGGCTCTTTGATCCTTCGATTAGACCCGATGTAGCTCCCCAAATCATTATATCCTTGAGTACATTGGACCGTGTTATCGGTTTAGTTACGATACAAGGAGGAGGAGGAGAAGCAATGAATCTCTGAGAAGAGTGTTTGCCTAGCTCATAACCCGTATTGTCGCAATCCGAGTTTCTTAGATTATAATCGGTTTCTTGGTAAGGAGAAACCGGACCAAGAGAATCCGAAGCAGCCGATTCAACAGAGTAGAAACTATCCGAAGAACACGATAACCCGTTTGATAAACATCTTTCTTCGAGTAATGTAGATGGGCTTCCACATAAACTCCGAATCTTTCAAGAAAACATAAAACAATACAAAATCAAGAACTCTGAAAACAAACATACAAAGCAAGAAGATAATATAAAGAGAGTTATTTTTTTTTTAACGTTACTTGAGAGAAGTCAGGGGGCTCTTCAAGAAGACCAAGATTCTGTTTCCTTCGTATAAAACCCGCGGGGCTATTGATACAACTTTGAGCTCCTCTGCTCGCTGTTTTCCGCTGTTGATTCGCGTAGGAAGATCTAGCGTTGTGATGCTTTGTTATCACTGCTCTAAGTCCTTTAAACCATGAGTCAGCTTGTGCTTTATCCTTACATATCTAACAACAACATCATCACCGAAAATGTCAAAGACCTTTTCACACATGTCACAATCATATGCGAATTACTAAGTAGAAACCAAACTTTATATAATAAGATATTTGAAATTACGAGATCAAGAGTGTGTTCTCCATTTGCATAAATGAGTGAAAAAGATTGGTCTTTTCGTTCTGTTTGCGATTGTTTCTGAAAATTCGGCTAAGAACACACACACACAAAAAAAAGAAACATTACTATCACAAAGATTTGATTTCTTGAATTAATAAAGTAATTTAAAATCATATTATATATATATATAAATGTACATACAGTGATCTGACCACGAACAATGGTAATAACAGAACTCAATCTTAATTGTCTCTCTTCTTGTCCTGAGTACCAAATTAGATACTTTTCATCCTTCAAAAAAAAAGCAAAAATAACACAACTTTTAGCAAAAAATACCATTTCTTGAAATGCTTAATGAGATGTTGTGAAGTTAGTTAGTTTGTTACCATGGAGAGTTTGAAAGGACAGAACTTTGGGTTTCCTCTTCTCCGACATTTAAGAAGCTGTGCTCCTTTCTTTAAAGCCAAGATTGCCTTGCAAAACAGAGAGATACAGAGTTTTTAAGATCGGAATGTTTTGTAAAAGATATAAATTTGAGAAAGATTTAATACAAAACCTGTTCATCAGTTCTGTCACGAGGCACTGTTGCTGAGATTTGTTGTTCTCCCATAAGCTTTGTAAGAAAAGAAGATGATGATGATGAAGAAGAAGAAGAAAATTGGTGTATTTACTCTCTCTCTCTCTATTTATTTATATATATTCTTATAAAAAAATATAATGCATAATTCTTAATTCAATAGTTTTTTGTTTCCTCAAATAACCCATTATTCAAGATTCTCCCAATGTTTATGCCATTGAGTTTGCTAATTATGATTGTAAAATTGTTATTCTGGGAAATTTAAATATTTTGATATCTACATAAATCAATTAAATTTAAGTACAATTAGTTCACAATTTCAAGAAGATTGTGAATTGGTCTAGTATTTATTAGCAGAAATTATAGAAAATTTGTGGAATTAAAAGCAGAATATATAGTTTCGTGATTTTTTTAGAGCAATTCACAAAACTACGCCTTTTCAACCATCTCTTCACAAAACTACACATAATTCAATATTTTCACATATTTATACCCTTTCAAAAAATTTAAAGCTTGATTTACCCCTTAAAAAATTACAAAAATTAAAATATTTTAATTTGGGTTCGTTAATTAGTGTTCAGAGTATAGTATTAAGAGGGTAGAATTGTGTGAGTAGGGTTTATTTGAATTTAATTTTTAGTGTTTAGGTGTAGTTTTGTGAAGTATATTAGAAATGGTGTAGTTTTGTGAAATGTAATTCAAATGGTGTAGTTTTGTGATTATCCTTTTTTTAGTGTCGTAGTTATATTCTTACTTTAATTCAAATTTATTTAACATATATGTGGTGTTGAAAGTTTAGGCAAAGTTTTGTCAGTTAACGGCTAATCAAATGCAATTTGTTTTTAATGATTATTTTGTAAATGAATTAAATGTGCTGGAAGGGCATAACTTCTTTATATAGCAACTCATATAATTAAGTCATAAATTATATATTTTCAAACTAATTTTAAGGTATTAAGAAAACTAATTAGAGGAGAAAAGTTGCACGTGTGCAGAAAACCACATGGATTACTTTTTAGTTTTTTCTTAATTATAATTATAACTCCTTTTTTTTGTTGTTAAAAAAAAAAAAAAAAATTATAACTCCTTTTCTTTTGGCAATTATTAGTTTCTCTTTTTTTCATTGCAATTATTAGTTTTCTCACTGGTTGCTTCTCTATATTTTTGTCTTTTTCTTCATTAAATAATCTTTTTTCACTTTTGTAATTTTTCCACTAGACAACTGGCATGAAGACAAGAGTACGACACAAACCCAACATTGTCAACCTTTTTTGTAAGAAACCAAGCAAACATATACAAACTCAAAATTTAATTGTATATCTTAGATTTTAGTAGGGATGTTAAAAATGGGTAAAAACCGATGGTACTGCAGGCAGACAAATTCGAAGTTTCATGACTTGCTCATTTTTTTTATTAAAATATATGGGCTTAAAACGGGCGAGGTTTTTTTACCCGGGCTTTAAACGGGTTTACTCTATCGGGTTTAGAGTGCGATGGGCTCGATTAATTATTTATGTTTAAATATTAAATAATTATAATAATATTTTTTATAACAAAAATACTATCAAAAAGTAATAGTTTACAAAAATACCACAAATACAAAAAAAACAAGTTTTAACACTTTTAGATTTTAATTTTTTTCATTTGGGTGCGCTATAGTTTTAGGGTATAGTTTTGAAGGGTAGGGTATAGTTTTTTGAAAGTTTTAGGTGTAATTTTGAAAATTTAAGATTTGTGGTATTTATGAATACCACTTAAAATGTTTTTTTAACACAATTAGCACAAATTTTTGAAAGTTTTACAAATACCATTAAAAAGTGTTTTTTTCATAAATACCACAAATCTTAAATTTTTTAAATTACACCCAAAACCTCCAAAAAACTATACCCTCCCCTTCAAAACTATACCCTAAACACTATATAACGAACCCAAATGAAAAAATTTAAAATCTAAAAGTGTTAAAACTTGTTTTTTTTTATATTTGTGGTATTTTTGTAAACTACTATTTTTATGGTATTTTTGTTATAAAAAACATTTTATTGGTATTTTTGTTATAAAAACTTTTTAATGGTATTTTCAAAACAAAAACTTATTTTGATGGTATTCTAAAGAATTTCTCTTTTTAAAATTGAAGCGGGTACCCGCGGGTTACCCTAAATTGTATAGGGTAGAGTTTGGGTTACCCTACCAAGACTTTACCCTATCCGGGTTTTTTCAAAACAAGCTTTTTCTGGGCAGGCTTTTTTCGGGTTCAGGTAGGGTAGGGTAAAATTACCCATGACAACATCCCTAGATTTTAGCAAATAAAAAAGTTGTAACTTTTTAGTTTCGATCAAGGGGTTTGATAATGAAATGATTTCTACTTGAATGTGATCTACCATATTAAGAATATAATTTTAAATATCTTTATTATTGATTAATCGAAATTGCCACATTTTATATTTATTTATAAACCGGTAAGTCTATATATATATATCATTCATCTTTGGATATTTAAGCGTGTCGGTTCTAACTTCTAAACATAAAATGTCAAAAAGAAAAATCCTGATCTGAAATAATTCAAGAATGGCATTATAAAAAAAGTGTCAAGAATGCAACACGAAAATTTATATTTTATTCGATAATGCATGATCTTAATTATTTCATTGTAGAAACATAACATTATTCTAAAGCTTTTTTGGAACAAGCAAACACATCATTTTTTTTTGGGTAAAAGTAAAACACATCATTTTTGTATATAAGAGCAAACACATCATTGTATATTGCGTTTGTTGGATTTATAGCAAAAGTAGTGTTTGTAACTTTTTCTTTTACAAAAATGTAATAATTATTGTTTACTTCACGTGGGCCAATTCGAATGAAAATGAAAGCCAGGAGGCAATCTTTATTTTGAATTCAGATGTTTCAAAATTTAATACTTATATTGTAATGAATGCATGATTTTTTCTCCAAGGTAATATTTAGTTCAAAACTAGTAATTATTTTATTTTTTTGGGCAACTACGTAAAATTATTTTTACAAAACAAAAAACAAACTACGTAAAAATTTTAACTTATATCTTTAGCAGAGTTGTGCCACCGGTAACAAATACCAGAAAACTATTAAAATGCCTAACATATAAAAAAACGTCTACTAAATAATTTATAACTATACGGTTTTGATAATAATATATAGATTTTCAAAGCAGGTGCAAATGTTTAGAAGAGAAAATAACAGTTTTATTAGAAAATAACATTTTTATTAGAAGAAAAAGTATTTTAAAAGTAAAAATCTAAATAATATTTCAGATTAGGTTGAAGAAAGCAAAAAAAAACAATCTTCTTTAGTTTTAATTTTATGTTAATTAATTGAACATTTGTTTATATTTTTATTATATAATAAATATTAAAATTTTAAAAAACCTATGTTCGATTCTATCACTCAATATTCTATTTTTCTTTATTACAAAAAAGTTTGTGACAAACTAATTTTATTATTTGTTCTAAACTAAAAAACAAAATATATGCCTTTAAATTTTTCCAAAAAAAACTTATGTCATACGCGAATGTTTATTTTAATTGCACCTGCACGGTGACATATAGCAAAAGGTATTTTGATACAAAAAAACAATTTGATTATATTATAGACACGAAATAAGAGTATGTGTAAGGCATGTCAAAACAGTCTTAACATGTTTCTCCTTTAATTATTCTTTTGGCAGAGCGGTTCAATGCACATAATTATCTATATATGCAAATATGCATCATGCCCCTTAATGGTTTTTAGAAAAAAAATATTTTATATAAAATTGAATAGTTCTAGCGAGAAGATATATATGCGTCTGTACACCAACGAATTAGTGGTTTAAAGCAAAGAAACACTAGTAGAGATTTTTCGTATAGTGACATATATTTTGAAAAGCCATGAAAAGTTACGTTAAAACGAGTATAGCCACGAAAATATTAGTCACCAAACTATCGATAAATGAAAACCAGTACATATTTTTGTATCTATAGCTTCGCGACTAAAAGTTTTTTGGCTATATATATTGATCGTTTCGTAGTTTTTTCGTAACTTTCTTAAATTGTTAATCATGTTGTACTCGTAGTTAAACTACTTAAAAGGGTTCTTTAATACTATATCACCACATATCAACGCATGTCATGGCCTAAGGAGATTAGTTAGGCTTTGTGTAACGACCCTGACTTATGGTTCATTATTTTTGAGAGTTTAACATTTTTTTAGTGTGATATTATTATTCGCTATAGGTCCTAAGGTTTGTACGGTTTTACTCTTAATTTTCATTCCAAAATGTCTCATATTAAATTAGGGTTACACTCTTCATTATAATTATCTAAATATATGAGGTGAGACAAATGTTACACTTTGGTCCATAACCTAATTAATTTTTTATCTAGTCTAGGGCATGCATAAAATATTAATTAGGAAGCATATAAATTATCCAAGTCCGAATTCTAGTTGTGAGGGGGGACTAGTGGCATAAAGTATTAATTTGTTATGATTCAAAGAACACATGTGCCTCCAAATTAATTAAGTTTAATTCCTTGGTCACAAAAGAAAAGCATTTATGTATTTTAACAAAAGAATGAAATTGGGTGGTCAATTTTGCACCATATAAACAAGTCTTGTTAACCTACGTATTAATATAAGTCAAATACCGTATCTTTTTAGTATCTTATCTTTGAAAAACTAGTTGTTGCTACCATTAGTTTACTTCCAACTTCACAATAATGAATATAAGAATCTTCTTCTCTTGTCTAACAATTATATTCAAAAGATAAAGCCAAATTAATTATATCTAAACAGTTTGAAATGCAGAAATAAAAGAAAATACAGATATTTATCACAACAGAAAAATCATAAAATATTTTCTCGAACCTCTTCTCCTCAAAGGCAACTTGGAACATTCTCAGGAATATCGGTGCTCTAGTTCCTTGGAGGAAAGTTTTGTGGTTTAAGCAGGCCATCCCAAGAGCTTCGTTCTGTTTATGGCTAGTCATTCTCAACAGATTGCAAACAAGAGATAGGTTAGCGCGTTGGGGGTTGCAAGTCCCAACAAATTGTGTCCTTTGCAGCTGGGGTTCGGAAAGTCACTCTCATCTTTTCTTTGAATGTACTTACTCTTCTTCGGTTTGGTCACCTTTTGCAAGCAGGTTAAGTGACTTGAGAGTAAACACATTCACAGAAATTATTGGTTCTCTACAACGGAGATCGGACGGTGTCGCTACTCATCTAGCCATTATCATGAAACTGTTGTTGCAAGTTACGGTTTACGCTCTTTGGAAAGAGCGGAATGCAAGAATTTTCAGAAACACATTCTCCTCGGCAAGCGATCTCAGGGCAGTGATTGATCGTCTTATGCGTAATAGACTCATCTCCTTCCCAGTTATCACTCTTTCAACCTCAGGAACTCTCTCTTCGATGACATCTCTACTTGAATTATATTTCGGTTGTATTAACTATCCGTTTTGATTTCCTCATGGAACTTTCCAATTAGGCTTGTTGGCATATTTATAAGTGCTATTTTTGTAAAGTAATGGTATAAGTATTAATAAAGTTTAACATTAAAACCAAAAAAAAAAATAAAAGAAAATAGTAATAATATTCTAAATTCATAAGAAAATAGTATACATCTTTCGTTTCCGTTTAAAACAAGTAAAATATAAATATATATATAAAAACATTTTAAATTTTACAATGTTTTTCATTTTATCAATATAAATTAAATGAACTTAAAATTTTCGTATTTGTAAACACTAATTTTTTCTTTTATTTATATAAATATCATATATGTATGCTAAATTAATTAAAATTGGCCTAATGATATTATTTCAAAAAGATTTAGTTTGATCGTAATTGTTTTGACGGGTTTGTGTGATAAATTTGGAAAAATAAGAATAACGATGATTTAGTTTTTTCATTTGAATCATATGGTATAATTTTTAAAAATGAGTTTCTTAAATTTATTAAATTATTATTAATTCAAAAATTAAATATAACATGATATATAGTTATATATATATTTACATATAAATATATAACCGCTTCCAACACGTATCCGCTTCCTAATTTTTTAAAAATATCCCCCTCCGCGATTCCACACGTTTCCTATTCCGCGTACCCGATTCCGTTTCCATGTAACGTAGTTCTAAAGTCCTAAGAAAATAGTTTAAAGAAGATCCTCATAGTCATATTTCTTTAAACCACTCTACAAAACAAAGAAATTAAACTGTATAAAGAAAATTATGCTCTTTGTAAAACAAAAATAAGAATTTAGAAAATGAAAACTATTTTAAAGTAGGGAAATGTAATTATTAAAATTGTATTATTTGATTTAAGCACTTCTAGAAATCACATTCATTAAATGGATAGTTTCTTGTAAACGACCTCGTACGTTGAACCAAAGTATATACGTGCATAAGGTGAACACAGATGCCCATGCATCGTCCCACACATATATACATGTTTAACGTAGGTCGATGACTGTCTGTACATGTGGATATATGCTAAAGCCAAATTAATAATTTTCTTTACATCAATTTAATTGGTATTTGAAAAAAAAAATTACATGAAAAATGTAAGACATTTGTATTTGTTATAGCCATTTTAAAGTTTAAATAACGATCATATTAACAAAATAATTATATTTATCATCAATAAAATGGAGACTAATCCAAAAGTATGTTTTATGAATTGATTAATAAAGGCAATTAAGCATTTTTTTAAGTTTTCAAAACATCTTCAAATCCGTTATAAAAATTCTTACAAGAAAAACTGATAAATCTTCCTTTATATCTTTATTTTAAAATATTTATGTTTAGATAGTTTTTGTTTTGTGGTGTTTCTCATCACTATAATTTATAAGTTGTCGTCTTGCTAACTAGAATATCCGCTACTTCTAGATCTAGATAAATATATTTAGATACTCTAGATATATATATATAGCAAATTAGCAATTGTATAAATATATATATATATATATATATATATATATATATTGTCGTGCTAAGGTTCATAGTGACTTACGGCAAAAATTATAAATATGATCTTGTATACTATTTTTTATACAAAAAATTATATAAAATGAAATATAACATTTTGAAAGACTTTGTTAAAATATAAATTAGTTTTATTTTATAATTATTAGGTCATACGTGTTCATAAAGAGTTTTCACACACTACTTCATATTAATTATTGAACCTACTATTTTAATAAAATGTGGCCTATTAATTTTGCGAAAAGTGTGTGGCCTAGGGAAAATGCCCTATTGATTTGTCCATAAGCACGGTACTCTATCGGTTTGTCCGGATTCAGATAAATATGATTCTTTTTAGTAATGTTAATCAATTAGACTTAGTTATAAAATAGAATGAGAAGATTCAGACCATTTTAAGAATTTATATAGATAGAGTGCATATACACATTCAGTTTTGCATGTGTTTTTGTCGCTATCAAAAAAAATCCTATATACAATGAGTGATAGAATTCTCTTTGTGTTGACACATCATCAGTCAAAATTTATGTCAATTCATTAAATTTATTAATTTTAAAATTCATAAAGTTAATAAATTTTTACTTAATTTTTGTAATATTATTATATTATAATATCAAATGCACTAAATCTATGTGACAATTTTATTTACTAATTCATAAAAGTTCTTAAATATGTGTTTTAATCTTATTGGCTTTGAATATATAAAAGAAATTTAAACTCAATATATGTAAAACTACATCACATAAATAACAAATAAAATAAAAGATATACAATTTGATTAGGGAGTGAGCAAAGCGGTATAAAACTTATAAAATTAGTTTGAAAATATGAAAAGCAAAATAAAAAAGAATACAAAATATACAATTTAAGTCATTGAGTCAACAAACACTAAAACATATATTGCACAATTCATTTAGGTGAACAAAATATAAGAAAAATATATCGATATAAGTAAAGAAACTGTAATACACAAGAAAGAACAAAAAATAAAAAAACTAAAGAATATACAAACTATTTAAGATTAGTGAAAAATATACAAAACAAAGAATTCATAAAGTAAAAACTAATCCAACAAACATTATTTAGGCGAATAAGAATAGAAATATCAAAAATAAAAATTACTAGATTGAATAATATATTAAATTTATTAAAACATATATAGATATAAGAATCACAAGTTCTCTCCTAGTAATGATAAAAATTACTAAAAGCTAAGCCAACTTTAATGGTTTGGTAATAAAGTGAGGATTATTATACTATATGGACACAGAAGAACCCATTATTAGCTCTGATAAAGTAGGTTATGTAACGTGTACTATTCATACAGTCCTTGACATTTTTGCCCCTATCATTCGGAATTAAATTTTTCTGACACAACTGACACATAAAAACATGGTGCAATATTTTTTTATATATTTTTAATTGAAACTCATCCAAAACCCTCTCTAATAATCTAAAATCTACCAAAATCAAAGCTTTCTCTCTCTTTTTCTTTTAGATTCTTCTTATATTGGCTTGTCTCTCAAAGTTCATAATCGTTTCTTGGTTTTGATTGTTGAGAAATAGAGACAATATTAAAGGTATTACCAGAGTAATTGAAGATTTAATAGGTATGTGTTTCGGAGAAAAATTAGTTTTTTGATGATGTTCAAAATTTGTATTGATTTATCTTCATCCTCATATATTCGCCATTGATTTCATGAATATTCATCAATTTCGAACATGCACCGCGAATTACTTTCAAATCTTGTATCTCTGTTTTCATTTATAACCCTAATCGATTTGGGGGCTATTATAGCACATTTTAATTGTGATTAACGACAATGATTGTGGGTATATCTCTTAATCAATTTCAAATCTATTAGTACGCGTACAATATATCTCTTAATCAATTTCAAATCTATTAGTACGCGTACAATAGTTTCTAGTATAAACTGATTCTCTGATTCGTGTAGTTGTGTAGTAGTCAAATATGTTTATCTTGTAATTTGGTTGTTATCTGCTAAGTGGGTTATCGTTTATATCATATTGTAACCGCTAACTGAAAACTAATAACGTCTGTTTTTGAATTGATTTATACAACTTATTTGCGATCGTTAGCCGATAATTATGTATACACAGTACGTAGTTTATACATTATATTGTAATATCAAACATGTATCTTTATTGTTACCTGATAATGGTGTTACCGCATATATTACATCTTACCTTATAACTTTATGATAAATAACTTGGGATGCTAACAATTTTTGTATCTCACAAATGGTTTAATCTTGTAAGTTCGCCCTTATCGCAATAAACAAATTCATATCCTCATCATTTACGATGTATATTGCGCTTATTTTTATAAAGATTTTTTCAAAACTATAAATTTATTCTCGCAAGTTAGCTAATACATATTATATAAATAATGATTTAACACGAATACACGATAAGTAAATGTTTATCACGTAATTTTCATGATAATATATAAATTAATTGATATCAATTAAGTTACCACGATAAGAACATATAAATAATTGTGGTAATAATAATTATTATCAAGTAACATAAATATTATCACAATAACTTAACATATTTTCACTATTTATTTAATAAATCAAGATTTTTTGGAGGCTAGATAACAAAATGTATCGTATTAGTGGTAAATACATTGCTTTCCAAAGTTTTATTGGTAAAATATCATCAAAAGAATTACATTATAAAAACAGGTGTATCGTATTAGCGATAACAAAATTATTAGCGTCACCAATTTGGTTAACGCTAACTAAATTGTTATCAGAAGAAAATATCTTTCTCTCTTACACAAGATATCCCCGACAATATCTTTCTCTCTTACAAATTGTCAGAGCATTTAATGTTTTGTCTTCAACCGTAATTGTTTGGATCTCATTAGGTAGGGGCAAAATGGTCAAAAAAATTTAGCATGGAGGAGAGAGAACTAAAGAAAGTTAAATAAGTTCCAAAAAACTAATTTTCAGATTATTGATGGTCATAAATTTAATTGATTGGTTAGGTAAGAAATGACAATAGTATTTGGAGAAGATATGATTGGTTAGTACGCATAAGAAATGATTCGTGAGGATTCGTTCAGTTTCTTGGGTCCCAATTAGCAAAATAAATAAAACATTTGTGATTGTCTTTTTTGTATTTGAACATCAATTATTGTGGCAATTACATTCGTGTTTATAATCTTATAGTGAGAAAATAATATCAGTTTCTTTTGTTAAAAAGAAAATAATAACATTTGCCCCTGTCTTGAGAGAATATCACCGCCAAAAAAATTTGAACTTCATATAGAAAAATATATTTATACTAGTATATTATTTTCAAAATGTATATTAGATATAGTCGAAACTTTATTTAGGGGTGGGCATTCGGGTTATTATTCAATACCAGATCCTATATATAATTTTATTTAGGGGTTGGCATTCGGGTCGGGTTTGGTAATAACCGACAGGGTCCGAATCTTTAGGATATGGAAAGTTGGATTCGTATGGGGATTTCTAGTTTTTCGGTTTGCTTCGGTTCGGGTAGGAACCAATCGGGTCCATGTCTTTCGGGTACGAGACGTTTAGATCCGGAAAACGAATACCCATTCAGATCAAGTATTTTTCATTATTTTTGGGTATTTTTGAGTATTTTTCAATATACTTTTGTTTAGTTTTAGAAATTTTGGATACACTTCAGATACCCAAAATCTTGTAAAATACCTATAAACATATGTTGGATATTAAAATTTTCGGGTACTCCGATACCCATTGGGATATCGGCAGTACCGTGCCTTCCTTTATGCCAAAAGGGCAATTGCCCCAGACCACCAAACATATGCATCAAATTCAAACCACATTTTTATGTAAGTTTAAGTTTATCTATCTACCTAATTTAATATAATGTGTTTTTTAACTGATAAATTAGTGAAAATTATATTCTTATTTATACATTTGTTTTGGTGAAGGTTTCTTTATTGGAAACACGTTTTTTAGCAAGAACATATAACAATTATGTTCTATTAAAAATAATTAATACACAAAAATAAGTAAATAATATATTAAAAACATAAAATAACTAATAATATATCAAAGAGTTAAGGAAAGTTTTTATTAAAAAAAATATTACAAATTTTATGTTATTTACTTTTATAGTTAATGTTTTTTACGCTTTTATAAAAGTCACATTTTTAAATTTGTCTTATACCTCTCCACGTCTAGGCACGGCACTGGATATCGGATTTTACCCGAAACCGATCCGATACCCACATATACCAAAATTCAGGTACTATTGGGTAAGAATCTAATATTGGGTAACTTTATCACTCATAGTTTTAGTTTTAGCACACATAACCGTAGTTAAACTACTTTTTTGGCTATGAAGTGGCTTTGGAACTTGATCTCTTTGCTTTCCGTCATTTTATTTGTGTATTTAGAGTTTTGTATTTTGCTACTAATTGAGATGAGAGCCTTGTGTTGTGTATCCTAGATTCTAGAGATATTAAAATTCGATTGTTTTTGCCGGTAGGAAACATAAACATGATCAATTTGTCTTTTTTGTATCTTTCCATCTTCAAGATTTAGTTTCAGAATTTGGTTTATTTCTCCTATAACAAAGAGTAAAATCATTTTTCACATACTTGGATCAACAACTAAAACTTTCATAGGAGTATCATATTAGGATAAAAATACTAATTAACTTTAAGTGTCCTAGTTTATGTTCCTTTTTTATATTAATGTCGGTCCATTCTATTTTTATCAGGCCCGATCCAAAAAGTTAAGGTCCTTAGAGCATGTGATTGCTAAAAACGATTGCACGATTTTTAAGATTTTTTTTTTGTATAATTTCAAAAATATATATATATATTAAAAATCGGACTAATCGCGGACCGTCACGTGTCAGTGGGGCCCGCAAATAGTCCCAGATTTGGTCCTGAAATAAGAGATGAAAGAGCACATCTCTTAAGGTTTTTCGTGGGACCCACGATTAAAACTCACCTAAGAAACCGCGTTGATTTTGGTCTTAAAGCTAAAAAAAATGGATCTACTAAAGTTAACTAACATAATGTATAACATAAACAGCCGGCGGCCCTAATATCCTCCCAGGCGAGCATCCCGAGTCTTTGCGTTTGGTCTCCGTTTTCGACGCCGGTGGGCTTCGTCGCTGCCGGCGTCGGAGCCTCTGCTTCGTCTGCTCCTTCTGCGTGTTCTTCTCAGATCTTTCGGCTAGATCTCGTCGCAACAAGTCTTCTCTTTGGGTTCGGTTCTTTCTCCTTCCTTGATTTCTCTCTCGGTCCCTCTAGTGCTTTGTGATGCTTGCCTTGCCCTATCGGTGATGGTTTGTGGTCAGATCTGTCCTCTTGTCCTTGTTGGTTCACGCCAATCTTGGTGTAGTTGGTCTTATCTGCTTGTGTTTAAAGGTTATGCCTTTGTGTGGGTCTTCGGTTTTTAGAGTTATCTTGGTTTGGATTAGGCCTAAGAGAAGATAGTGTAGTGTTGTAAGGTCTTGGTCGCGTTTTTGTCTTAGGTTATAACATGTCTAGTTGGTAGCTTATGAGTAAGAGAAATTGATTATGGTTTTAAGGTTCTAATCTCCATCTAGATCTCTCGTCGTAGCTTCGTTTGGTATTCAAGGTTTTCTGCCTTGGATCGGGTATGTCTTGTGCTGTTGGCTGCGGTGGAGTTGTTGAGATGGAGTAGGTTTTGGCTTATGTGCCCTTTCAATCTGGTGTATCCTCTTGTCGTCTCTTGTGCTGGTGAAGTTAGTTTTAAAACTTCCCTTCATGCTCTACGCTTTGTTGGAGTCCTCTAAGGTGCGGTTCTTATTGTAGCTTCTATTCTTCGGTTTGGGTTCGGCGTCTTCTGTTGCTATTGGTGGTTCGTTGGGTTTGTTTGGTCTCTTTGTCGAAGCTTCAGGACTTGGAGTTTGTGGTTTTTTCATCAATTTCTCTATCTCTTTGCTTAATATCTATATTGTTTAGACTTTTGCTTTCCTTGTTTGGGCTATGTCTACGGTACTTTTCTGGTTTCGATAACGGATTAAAGTAGTCGTCTCTGTGTAACAAACTTGTATCCGTTTTAGAAAGAAATTTCAGATGACAAAAAAAAAAAGAAGTTAACTAACATTTTTTTAAGACCTATTAGGGTAAATAAAAAAATTTCATACCCTTTTTTTCAGTTAATAGATTTTACTAATATTTTGGTGGGCACCGTAGGCCGGCCCCCATTTTTAAAAGGGTCTTCCATATAAAAGTAAGAAATGAAGTATGCAGAGACGATCTATACTTCAAAATTTCAACCGCAAGCTACCTGATTTACATTGTCTCCCCTATAAATGTTTGGATAAATCAGTTATAGTTTCACACATTGTAATAAAATCAAATCAATTCAATTATTTAACTGGTTGGAATATGCATGCATGTCAGAGAAATGCAACTACTCTCTACCATGACTCTTAATGTTTTTTTTTTGTCAATTACACAATACCACAATGTCTTGTTTTTATTTTCCACCCCCATGTGGCATTTATTATCAATAGTTTTATAATAGCTGAACCAACCATAAATAAATCCAATTTAATTGTTATAGATATGAGATGAAAGTTTTATAAAACAGTTGTATATTAGTTATCAACTGTTTTAATTTACTTTTTAGGTTTTGGAGAATCACACCATAAAACTATAAATTATGCAATATAAATACAAACCAAAGCTAGTGTAGTATAGTGGGAAAACATTAAAACTTGGAGAAAGTAGGGTACACATTGCCCATAAAATGTTTTTTTCTGATAATAATGACTCATACAATGTTTCCTTTCAATACAAACATATTATATACAGGTTTTTTTTGTTAAAGAACATAAACACAAGTCACAAGACCATGTTCGTGGTTATATATACATTATCGGAGGAGATGAAAATAATACTATATTATTATAGTAATGGCCCTAATGAATCCAAAACTTTGTGTATGCTTTTCTCTTAGGCATTTTAAGAACCAAAAATAACGGACTCAAAACGTAAAACCAATACGGCCCACGTGTCGTTTAGTTTACTGAATTAAGTTGTATACATTAAAACATAAAAAACTAAAAAGAAACTTACAAAGAAAATCGATATTTTTTTGTTCAAACAAATATTTTGAGTTTTGTAGAGTATACTAACAATTCTAGTTACTTACAAAAAAAAAAAAATCAAGCGATAACATGACCATGAAATTCAACTTTATAACAAAGTTCAAAAAAATAAATATTTTTTTTATAACTAGGAAGGGTCACAATTCTCGAGTTATCTGTATGGGCATATTTGTTTTCCAACCGCTAGTGGCAACGGCTAAAATCTTAATCGCAAAATTTGTTAGTTTATGACAATGAAACGAACTTGTCGCAGACTCTGGTCGCGGTCGTTAGCGACATGCAAACGAACATCGTTTTTGTCCGCTAGTAGTACTATCTAAAACTTAAATACAACGCCGCATGAAATAACGACCAAAACGTTTTGGATCGATGCGTTCAACGATCAGTTGCTACGACAATGGCTGATAAACGAACATAGTTTTGATCGCTACTGCTAGCGGTTGACAAATAATAAATTTTAATTAAGAAAGTAATAGTTTTAGCAAATAGAACAGATACACCAAAATTTATGTGAGCTATGGAAGTTTATACAAATGGTTCAATACTCAATACTGGTCTTGCAATCTTTTGAAATTAGGCATTTATGGATCCATTTTCAAAAGTAATTTAAGTTGAAACAGATTTTTACCATTACTCAAAAGGCTTGTCTAACTAAAACCCAACATCCACTTTTGTTTGGGCTCAAAATATTTAAGAAAACATTATACATTCAACTCATATTCAGTCTTATAATGTTATAGTATTTTTGTAAAATGAAATAATGTCTAGATGAATTCATATCGTAACGAAAGTTTATTATTTTTAATATTACTTCACTACTTGCATAAAATTTAGATAAAAGATTTTTTAATCTTGTTCTTGTTAGTGTCTAATCAAAATTGTAAATTTATATATTTTTTTTAATATATGTGAGATTTTAAGAAAGTTTATTACGGAAGATATTTTATTTATATATTTATAATTGTTTCAAAGACAAGTAAAATGGAAAGGGTAGAGTTTAAAACCTAAAAAGTCCACATCTAAATTGTTTTGGATAAAGTATCGAGACGTTAGTATTTATATGACTATTCGTTTCTTGAAGAGTTTCATTTGTTAACCATCAGAAAATAATCCATCAGATCTTATAGACGACAAGGACACTTCAAGATTTCGTACACCTATTTTTTTGTGTAACATCTCATATATATCCAAAATTGTAAACATACGTGGAATTGTCTTTTTTTTTTGTCACTCACGTGGAATTGTCTTATTTACCGATTTGCGACTGATTCACCAAAATAACAAAGTCTCTTAATAATTAAAAAATATATATATATATAGAATTGTGTCAAAAATTAATATACATATATATATATATATAATTGTAAATGTTAATAAAACTTTTAATTTTACTATATTTTCTTAAACATTTTCTCTATATATAAAGTAGACACATCGTATGTGTATAAAAAATTATATATATAATATATGTATATATATATATATTTATTGCTATATGAGTGTCAATAAGTTTTTTTGCAAAAATTTGTTCATGCATGTTTTAATTTTTGAAAGAAAGAGGAATTTCAAAAGTATATATTTAGAATCGTACTTTATAAATATACACTTATTTAAAATCTATTTTTTAATGCACATAAATATTAAAGATTGAATGCAAAGAAATCCTAAATACTAGTAATTCACTAAACCTAGTGTTTTTTTTTGTTTTTATTACATCAACTAAACCTAGTGTTTAAGAAAATGTAGTTTTGTAAATTTATCTTACAGTAATGGCAGTCTTTGTATTAATTAGGATCTTTCTTCACTGCAAAAAGTATTTCATTTTCAATAATGTTATTTCTTGCAATAAAAATAAGCGTCGTAGTTTGTAAATTCGTATATTTTTTTGTTTAACATTTTACAAAAAGTCATAAATTTTTGCTTATTTGACATGGATATGGTTGTGAATAAAACAAATATATGGATGTGAGAAAAATAGTGGATCTGGTTAGGTGGTTAGCATCTTTTACGCAGAGCGATAAATTAATTATATTATGGGTGGACCATTTCCACTCTAAAGTGCATGTGAAAGTGACCACTTTTCTGCATTCTGATCCAACTAATACATTATGATAATAAATACCAAAATACACGATACTATCTATACTATTATTTAATATATATATATATATATATATATATACATAACGAAAAATGGGGAGATAGGCAGTATTTGAAACTATAATATAAAGTATGCTAACACACATACAATATCGAATCAGAAATAATATGTGTTTTTCTTTAACAAAAAAATAAATAAAATAATATGTGTTTTTTTCAACGTTTGTGTCACAAATAGCCGGTCCATTAGCCAAATCTACGCTATCGTAGGCGTGGGGAATCGATCCCGGGTGGGATGGTAATACATGCCTCATGTGGACTTATGACTGACATTAGACCAATGCCACTTATCCGTGTTTTTTTCTCTTTATAAATAAGTTTTTAAGTAGTTTTGGTATTTATTCATTACACAAATATAATATTAATGCATTGTATGATAATAAATGAGAAAATTGATAAAACTACAAAGATGTCATGAGGCCGAATATTAATTGTAAAAAATGGTTGATCCTATCGTTGATTGCTTTCAGAAAAACACTAATACAACATTAATTTGTCTTATTCATTTCTCCATGATATAAAAAATGATTAATTTGAAACATATTAGTTGAAAAACTTAAATAAATGCTACTAAAATAGTTACAGAAAGTAATTCGTTAACATGCCATGGAAAAAGTTCTTAGGCCACAAAATTATTTATTTAGTGTTTCGAATTTAATTAGGAAGAGTGTAGGGTTTTAAACTCCAATTTGAAGGTTTAAAATTAATTTAAAGTTTACGATATTTTTCGTTTCAAAAAACTTGTTAGTGGCATCAGTGGTGGAGGCAGAATATATATTCACCAGGGTCATTTAATCGTAACAAAATTTAAACTAAAATTGCATAAAATTATTAAGACATAAAAATACACATATAATAGTAATTCAATTTTTTTATTTTTATCTTATTTTAAGTCAAGAAATCTTATTGCATTAGAGAATTTAAAATCGTGATTTGTTCGGATGATATATTAACAATCATATTAACAGTGATAAAAACTAATAAAAAATTTAAATCAAATATAATTAAATTTTGATTAATTTTAAACTAAAATTTCATATACAAAAGTTATACAAAAGTGATGTAATAAAAAAAAAAGTTATACAAAAGCACCAGAAAAATTAGTTTTGATCATAAAAGGAGTTGATTGAAAAAAAGAAAAGAAGTTAAAACTTTTTTAGAATTATATGTCTAAGTCAAATACAGTATATGTTAAATTAGGTTAAGTTATAATTAATTAATGAGACTAATATAATAATTTAATAAATATATTTATGAGCTTATTATTAACATGAGACTAAAAAATCAAATATAATTACAAAATTTATATGTTTGTAATTATGATAAAATTCATAAGGGTCAAAAAAAATTTTAGGACATAGATCAGTATGATTTATCTAATAAACATTTTGCTATTTTTCAAAATCCATATGACCCACGTCACCCTATATTGGCTCCGCCGCTGAGTGGCATTCAAGGACTTTTCTTTTTATTTTAATCTTAAAAACTATTTTTATAATATTTTTGGGAATTGTCCATAATTATACTTACAATAGTATTTTCAATAGTATTTGAAGAAGTTTTTCATCAGTATTTGAAGAAGCTTTTATACTCTACACAAATTTAGGTACCGGTATGTGTGGATAAAATTTGAGAAAAGTGCCAAAACAATTTAAAATATGCACTTTATGCCCAAACCATAAATTGATCATGATTAATCATTAATCATGATTTCTTCACAATATTTTCTAGTTTTTGGTGACCGTGATAAATTAGTTGCACCATTAGTCAAACTTAATCGAACGTTATTCAAATTTAATTGAACGTTAGGTTTGAGTTAATATATATTAAAACACAAATTATATTTTAGAACACTTTTTGACATAGAGACACTTTAATGTCATAAAATATCAAATTACCCATTAATTCACTTTATCAACATAAATTTTACAATCATTTTCTTTTCTTTTTTTTGTTTTGCATTTTAATTTTAATTTTGTAGAATAACATAAAGTAATTTATTTTCGTATGTTGATTTATAATTTTTTGTATCTATATTTTAATATCCATTTTATATATTTTCTTTACGAATGATCAACATTTGTGGAAATTGAACATTATCTAATTTTTTTATATATGTCCACATAGTATTGTACAAATGTATAAAGTAGAATAAACAAGTTTAAATTTTATTCCAATAAGTTTATATATAATAGGGACAAGAAGAATTCACAAAACTACACTCTTTCAATCTTTCCTTAACAAAACTACACCTAATTTAATTTTTTTCACATATTGACACCCTTTCAAAATTTTAAAAGTTTGATTTACCCTTTTAAAAATTACCAAAATTAAAATCTTTTCATTTGGGTTGCTAATTAGTGTTTAGGGTATAGTATTAAGGGGGTAGGATTGTGTGGGTAGGATTTATATGGATTTAATTTTGAGTGATTAGGTGTAGTTTTGTGAAGTATTTTGAAAATGGTGTAGTTTTATGAAATTTAATTCAAATAGTGTAGTTTTGTGATTCTCCCAATAGACAATCCATTAAAAACTTATCTTTTGACCTCTCAAAAATTGTTTTGAATATTTTTTTGTTTGTGTTTAAATAATTTTTGCAGTTAAAATTATATAATGGATCATGTTCAAAAATGAATAAATATGTTTTAATAATGAATTTAAAATGTGTTTTGATGTACATGTAGTTTTCATGTTTTCACATATTTAATGTCCACGTAATTTCATTCACATTTATTTATAATATTACAAAAACATATTTTAATTTGGAGTGTAAATACTAAATATAAATTATTATGTAAGTAGAAATATAATAAAACATAAAAAACAGTATCCACGACTTTGTGTACACGAATGATAAAATTGTATTTAAAAAAAAATGAAAAAGTATCTCATATCACAAAATTATTTTGTCTTGATATACAAGTGTCATAAAGTGTCCCTATAGTTGTTTTAAAATTATATGCATACACATTTTATAAAAAAATATCCTTTCAATTTTAACCACATATAAACTAGCAATTTTAGTAATGTTAAAATTAGTTTATAATATATTTTTAAGCTTTATTTTTTCAGAAAATAATTCTCACTTATATTATAAATCAAATCATTTATACGTTATAATTCATACTGTCTATTTCGGAAGAAAAAATCACCATTATATCACATTGGAATGACATAAAAATGTAATTAAGTGGAAGATTAGTCGATTAACAAAAGAAATATGTTGGTCATGACTCATGAAGTTGTCCTCCAAAATAAATAAAAAACTATGCTAATTATCAAGATACTTATTGTCAACATGGATAAAATTTAGGGATAATTACAAAACTACATCGGTCATGTTTTAAAACTACACCAAAACACTCAAAATTAAATTCAAATAAAACTTATCCACACAATCCTACCCTTTTAATAATATAGTTTAAACACTAATTAGCGAACCCAAATAAAAAAAAAAAATTTTGGTGATACTTTAAAAGGTAAATCAACTATTTTAAATTTTAAATTGTGTAAATATGTAAAAATATTAAATTAAGTATAGTTTTGTGAAGGGAGGGTTGAAAAGTGTAGTTTTGTGAATTCCTCTAAAATATATTGTTTAAATTATTGGTTATATCAAACTAATTTGATAAATGTTAAGGGTTTATTTGATATTACTCTTAAAAGTTTTGATATACCATTAACAATCAATTTTGGTAATATAAAAGGTATATCAAATTAATTCCAATGTTTATTTGATATTACTCTTAAAATGTGAAGGGTTGATTTGATATTTTAACAAAACATCACTCTTAAAATCTTGTTGGTTATATCAAATTAATTTAAACCCTGTAATGTTTTGTTAAAAAAGAAATTCTTGGAGACCACAACAAATGCTGAGTCACAAAATTCAAGTTATAATTTTCATAATCCAACACTTCGTTATGATCCTCTCAGAGCATCTTTATACCAAAAGCCTTTCAAAGACTTTAAAATTTATTTTTTTTTATTTTTTTTTTTTTCGAAAATTAAAAAAAAAAAAAAAAATTAATTAAATTGACCAATCGCGGGCCGCCACGTGTCAGTGGGGCCCGCGAAATAGTGAAAAGCCAGCACCTAAAGGAGAGATTTAATAGGGGCCGCCACGTGTCAGTGAGCCCCCTATAACGGTGCTCTCACTCAATAACAAGTGGCGGCTACAAAAAAAAGTAAGGACAAAAATGTAATAAGCAATAACTAGTGGGGTCAATTAAATAATATCCAAAAAATTGAAAATAGCATAAATACACCCTTCTTCTACACAAGCCCCTTTCTTTTCACCTACTCACTCCACAACAGCTCCTCCTCCTCCTCCTCCTCCTCCTCCTCCTCTTCCTCCTCTTCCTCCTTCTCGTCTCGCCGGAAAACTTCGCCGACGAATCGTTTCGCCGATCGAATCCGTAGCGCTTAGATCTAGATCGATATATCAATGGCGTTTGAGAAGATCAAGGTTTCAAATCCCATCGTCGAGATGGATGGTGAGATCTTCTTCTTCCTCCTTCTTCTCTCTCTCTATCGTTTTTGTTTACAGATCTATGTTTCGTTTGATTATAATACATGAAACGAAACGTTATAATCTTCGCTTGCTTAGTTTTCATCGGAAGTTTCGTTGTGATCTGATCTGATTTAGCTTTGATTTCATGCTTGCTTTAGGTTTGTATTGTGTGTGGATATGTAAAACTAGATCTGAAGTTATATAGATCTGTAACATCGTACCTTTGTTTCGTTGATTCATTGATTTAGTTTCATAAATATAATGAAAATTCTGGCCTCGTTTCAGCTGTGGAGAGCTTATATATATATATATATATATCAAACATGCGAAATCGTGTCGATATTTGATTAATAGCATTGTTATGATCAGAAAAAAGCATTGTATATGTTGTCTTTTAGCTCACATTTTTATGGTTTCTTTGGTTTTGTTGTGTGATAGGTGATGAAATGACTCGAGTTATATGGAAGTCTATCAAGGATAAGGTATAATATGATGCTACTACGTATATTCTGATGCTTGATTAAATGTGTGTGGTTCATGTTTTTTTGCATATTTTTTGATAATTTTTGTCTTGCTTGAATATGTTTTCAGCTTATTACACCTTTTGTGGAGTTGGATATCAAGTACTTTGACCTTGGTCTTCTTCACCGTGACGCAACCGATGACAAAGTTACCATTGAAAGTGCGGAAGCCACTAAGAAGTATGTGTCTAAACTTGAAACATACTAAATTAGCGATTTTTAGGCTTAAGCTACGTTGCATCTCATGTTATACTGTCTATCAATCTTCAACACTTGTAATTTTGTTTTAGGTACAATGTGGCGATCAAGTGTGCCACCATCACTCCTGGTATGGTTTCGGTGGATATTTTTGCATTTCAATTTCTTTGATTTTTTTTTCATTTTACTAATTCTTGATCTTATTCACCGCAGATGAAGGCCGTGTCACAGAATTTGGCTTGAAACAGATGTGGAGGAGTCCAAATGGGACAATCAGGAATATTCTCAATGGTAAGATATGCACAGTTTTATGCTTAAAGACTATACGATTATCGTTTTCTGTTGCCTTACACTGTTTCTCTCTCTCTCTCTCTTACAGGAACTGTATTTAGAGAACCAATCATGTGCAAAAATGTTCCCAAGCTTGTCCCAGGTAATTATTGACAAAGGGTTACTTGCATTCATCATCAATTTTATTTTCAAATGGTTATGAGAATATGTATTTTTTTCTTCAGGTTGGACTAAGCCCATCTGCATTGGAAGACATGCTTTTGGTGATCAGTACCGTGCCACTGATGCTGTTATCAAGGGACCAGGAAAACTGACTATGACTTTTGGTAAACTTACTATTACCTTTCACCGGTCTTCGCATCAGGGCTTACATTGCATAGTTTTGAAATCTTTGTATGTTTCTTCTCTCCTATTCATCTGGTACTAATAAAATCTTTAATCCTTATTGTTTTTCAGAGGGAAAAGATGGGAAAACCGAAACTGAAGTCTTTACTTTTACCGGTGAAGGCGGTGTTGCTATGGCCATGTACAACACTGATGAGGTATGGTTATATCTTAAGCATTCTTACAGTTACAATCAAAATTACTTGTTCTTCTGTCAAGTGATATATATTTTTTCTTTATAATGCAGTCCATTCGTGCTTTTGCTGATGCATCGATGAACACTGCTTATGAGAAAAAGTGGCCACTTTATCTTAGCACAAAGAATACCATCCTTAAGAAATACGATGGCAGGTATGTAACATTTGTTCACATGGTCCTTTTGCTCATGGTTGAAGATAGTTTTTCGATGTCCATATCTGATGATTGCATTTTGGTTTTACTACGTAGATTCAAAGACATCTTCCAGGAGGTCTATGAAGCAAGCTGGAAGTCCAAGTATGAGGCTGCTGGAATCTGGTAAGTCGCCTCATAGTTTATTTCATTTTGGGATTCATATGGTATATTTTGATCGAGGAGGACCTAAATATCACTAAATTGGTGTAGGTATGAGCACCGTCTCATCGATGACATGGTAGCTTACGCTCTTAAGAGCGAGGGAGGCTATGTGTGGGCATGCAAAAACTATGACGGTGATGTCCAAAGTGATTTCTTGGCACAAGGTTTGTGTGATAATTGTAAACAAATATGCCCCTTAAGCGCCATCGCAACGCATTATGGGGTTTCATTAATTTTGTTGCTGGCTAATAGTTTAGTATAATGTCTGTAGGGTTCGGGTCACTTGGACTGATGACCTCTGTTCTGGTACTTTACCGTGACACGATCTCCTTTTTATATGTACCCTTCCTTGAGTATTTGATTCCAAGTACAATGGCTGTGTGTTATGTCGATGTAGGTTTGCCCTGACGGGAAGACGATTGAAGCTGAAGCAGCACATGGAACCGTGACCCGTCACTACAGGGTTCACCAGAAAGGTGGCGAGACCAGCACAAACAGCATTGCCTCCATCTTTGCTTGGACCCGTGGGCTTGCACACAGGTAACAAACAATAAAAGACATCCACCATACAGATAACTGCTTTCACGAAGAGAGAGATGATTTGTATTAAGCTAAAATGCATAATACTGATGAACAGGGCTAAGTTAGATGACAATGCAAAACTATTGGAGTTCACGGATAAGCTAGAAGCTGCTTGTGTTGGCACGGTGGAGTCTGGTAAAATGACCAAAGATCTTGCACTCATCATTCACGGCTCAAAGTAAGTCACCGGTCTCTTTCTCTTCTTCTTCTATTGCTTTTGAATGATTGATTAATGTTTGTGTTTTTGTGCTCGTAGGCTGTCGAGGGACACTTACCTGAACACGGAAGAGTTCATCGATGCAGTTGCGGATGAGCTTAAAGCAAGTCTTGGCATCAAAGCTTAATAAATTTGGGGGGTAACATTCGAAAGTCTTCGACTTCTCTTTTCTTAAGTTAAAAGTGATGTTTTATTTGGTGGTTGGGATTTGGGTGGAATATTGACAACCTACTATTTGTTTCCTCTCTCTCTTTTACATTATTATCCAAACATTGCGCCATTTTTCTTCTTTTTTTAATGGATATTAAGAATTTTTATTTTCATTGATTATAATTTTATGATCATATGCTTGGTTTATTGGACCTATATGTGGTGGGTGGGGGGTTCTTTTAAGATAGTGTAGGATTGAATTTAAAAGTTACAAAAATGGACGAAGATGAGATGAGAAATGAAAACAATACTAAGTTATTGTTGGCTTTAAAAGTTTAGAGTTGTACAGTTTATATATTCCTTAGTAATGATGTTATAGGCCTAACTTATTGATTGAATATGCATGTTCTTTTTTGCAAATTTCTATATAGAAAATTGATGCAAACCATATAGATTATTTTTTATTTGTCAACATACAAACCATATAGATTATAGATTTCAAAGTTTTGTTATGCTTTTGTTTGGGGATGAAAATGCGATTTACAAATTGATTTTTTTTTTGGTCTTATCTATGTTGTGTATGGAAGCCTCCTCATGGGGGCATACATGACACATAAACCATACACGAAAAATTGCAATAATAATTATCCCAAATTTGATTTTTAATGTTATTTGTCCTTTCATGATTTAATAAGTTCTGGTACCGGCTATGAAAGGTTTGGGTAGGCTACTGATTTGCTGATAGGTTTTTTTAATTAAAATCAATTTTGCTTAACACATATTAGTATTTAATTTATAGAATCTTATTAAACTAACCATTAGTAGATGTGAGACAAATTAGGAATAAAAGAAAACAAACTTCTTGGGGGGTTGTTGTGCTGAGTAGCTTCTGACACCATAAACTAAACCCAAAGAATAATATCTTATTTTATACCCCAAAATGAAATAGACACCACCAACTACTCTTTAGTATTTTCTTACTAACATTTTCACAGAATGCAATGAACACTTTTAGCGATACCTTGGCTGATTCGCGCATATAAAGAATAGATGGTATGTTTCAGCTTCTTCATTCCTTGCAAGAGTTCCATCATTTCTGAAAAACCATTTAACCATACACTAAGTTCGAAATAAATACACACAAACCTCCGTCCTCCGGTCTCCTAAGTTGATGCTTACATTAGTATTAGTAGTAAGTTTGTTTGGTTACCTAGAATAAGGCGTAAGCGAATGTAACTCATCAACATCACCGACCTTGAGATCATCGACGACTTCTCAACAATATCTACAAAACAAAGGAACATGATAGGTGTAATTGACAAATATTATTTCATGCCATCGATTTATAATGATATCATCAGAACAATGTTAAGTTCAAAACTGCAATTCTCGTCCGATCGAGTTACCTAATTCGGAAGCCGTGTTGTAGCCAAGCCCGTATACTGCAGATTTGGCGTAAGCGAGTAGTCTCACACGTTGTGGAGCGCCTAACTTCAAAGTAATTGACCTTATCAGTCCACTGTTATAGACCAAAACAAGGAATCAGTGTATAACGAAGCCATGGATAAACAAACAAACTCTCCAGAATCAACTATTAAATAAACCGAGGATCAGAGGATTGTACTCTGTTCGAAGTACGGTGAGAAAGTCGGGAGGAAGGGACCCCATGAAAGTGGTCACATCTTCTAATCTCAGAAGCTTAAGCTCCTGCTTCAGTTTCTGCCTCTCTTCTATAGACATTCCTTTCCCTAGTCCTGATTTGCTGTCACCAAGAAAAGGCATGAACCCTGGATAAGATCATTTTTGAATGTTTCTACAATCATAGTGTATGTTGATGTTTTCAATTTTACCACAAAACAATGCTGTGAGAAAATATGTACACACAGAAATGATACCTTTCACTAGTTCTTCCTGTGAAAATGACAGGGAAGAATTTAGCATATTCTCCGACACCAAACTGTTTCCCTAATTCATGTATTTTGTTGGAGTCTAGAAGAATCAACGCCTCCCATAACCGACAAAAGTTCCGCCTAAATCCTTCATCCAATGTTTTACAGTTCCCGTGGTCTAGCAGAACTTTGCAATCCCACCACGATAGATCGAAACGTACACTGGTTAAAATTTGGAACCACAATGAAAAGTCTAAATTGAATAACACAACACAAAAGATACCTAGAGAGAAGCCATTCTTGCCTCCAGGAGAAACTAGAATATTTCCAGGATGCGGATCGCCATGTATGAATCCATGTACAAATATCATTTCAGCAAACACTTCAACCAACAATTTAGCAACCTATAAAGATGCGGGCAAAAACTTCAATGCTGCAGCAACGGAACAAAAGAAACCTATATTTAAGACACCAAAAGCTCGCCATTGACCAATCCGAATTGGATTTCTTAATGCATTCATGTTCTTCCACAGTAAGAAGCTTCAAAAAATATGCGAAAGAAGTCGTTTACCAACCTTCTGCGGACTTAAATTAGTGCTTTTGAGGGATTCCACATCATCAACCTGAAACCTAAAGAAATTCGAGTTGGTTGAACATACAAGAAATACAATACAAACGAAGACATATAAATAAGAGTGAATCTATAATTCCAATATGATGGAAAACAACATGCCTACTATGTTGAACTTCATTACCTTGAAACCCTTGCAGAACTGCATTGTCAAGACTTGACGGGTCGTGAACTCCTGAATATATTATTAATATAGATGGCGAATTTACGAAAAACAAAAATCGACTCAACAATGTACGATTACTGATACAGTTATAAAAATTATTCAGTCATACCCAAAACACTGTAGGAACAGTAATCATTCTGTTATGTTTGAAGTTTTTAGCAATTCTCTCTGAATTTTTTGCCTCCTGTATAAAATCTGCGGAGAAGAAGATTGAAAAGAAACGAATGATCAGACTCACTATAAGAAAATACCAAATAGATACAAGGTTTCTTAGAGAGAGTGTAATAAAGGGACTATATACACGTCTAAACAGTGTGTACGTATAGGGTTCAATGATGTTGACATTTTCTGGTTCAAGGTAACTGAAACACAAACATATAGACATGATGCAGTGCTCGTCTGCAAATTTTTAGTTTACTAACCAAGTTCCTGGGAAATTGACTTTACGAATTCATAAACCAGCCACTCAAATCTGTATTCTGGGAAAATCTGTCAAGTGAAAGAAATAGGAATCTTAAGGAAATATTATTGGCTGCATATAATACACAGCCTAGATATAACAAGAAAAGATGCAAACACACCTCATGTAGTTGCATAATTGATCAAAACTAATATCTTCCACAACAACACAAGCAAAGGTCACAATCACTGTGAACCTAATGAAGTAGAAGGAAGTAAAATAATGAAGTCCTCGATACCATGCACACCATTTCAAAATCTAGCTCTACTACGTACAATCTAACAATAAATGGCAAAATTCTAACTGCCATAAAACGCCAATATCCTAGATCAGTGAGTTCCAAGATGCCACACATCAGTTTTCTTCTTTTCTTTTTCTAACAGCTTGAAAGAAAACAGAGGCATTAATAGAAGCTAAGAAGGAAACACAAGCACCTTTGCGACTGATTTTGAAAGGAATGACATAATAGTTGTATCTAACTTCATGTTCTGCTTCAATCCAGGGTATTGCACCTATTTCAGCACACAGAAAAAGATTTGAATTAATATTATCAAGAGTAACGAGGTATGGCCCATCTGTGTCTTAAGAAGCATCATCATAAATGAACAAAAACATGGTCGAGTAGATAAGCAAACTAAAACAGTTATCATTGTGTGGAACTAACCTTTACTGCTACTTCTTGATGATCCTTTAAAACCGCGTGATGTACCTGAGCGATAGATGCTGCTGCAATTGGTTCTTCATCAAAAGATAAAAATCTGATATTTAACAATAAAGATGTTAAACAACTCACATCAAAAAGAGATCAAGAACTAAAACAAAGCGTGTTGGATGTAACTTGACACTATGACAAAAATCAGTATAAACATAGATGACATTAAATAACTCTAAAAGACTTACATCTCTGAGAGATTTTGCCCCAAGTTGCTTGTGAGAACATGTTTTATATCTTGGAAACTACAAGGAACTGCCTTCAATGATTTATAAATGATAAAAAAATTAGAAACAGATCAAAAGTTATAATACTTTCTTCATACTAGCAAAAGTCATATTTCTAATGAAGCAAAACATTCACTTAATCATCAAAAAGACCGAAAAGGATTAAGACAACTACGTAGAACCATAATTACAACAACATTCACACCTGGTCCTGCAACGAGGAAAGGGCCAAAGAGTATTCTTTCGGAACCAGCTTCAACGCAGCAACAAACTGACCAGCTTTCACATAGAAACCTTTATTACTTTCACAAAGTTTCAGAATTCGTCTAGCTGACCGTGAATGAACCTACATCATTATTAATCGAATTGAAATTGCCATATTGGCGTATAAGATGCTCAAAATCACACTAAGCAACCATATCATAGCCTCTTAACAAATAAAAAACGTAAATATTATCACTATTCACTATGCAATGGTAACTGCAAGCAAAGCATGCCATTGATGAATGATGACTAAAATCCCATCAAGCAAATTTAACAAACAGCACAAAAAGCTCGGAAACTTGTCTCTAATGAAGTATCAGAAACATCATCGTTCTCTAAGATAAATTACATAGGCAAATCTTGAAACGTAATAAACTACAAAAAAAACCTCTGTTAATCTCTCAAGATACTCATCGGATTCCGCCGCAAATCCACGCAGATTATACTTATAATCCGCGACGGTGAGAGTAATCTGCAAGTAGACAGAGAACAAGCTTTTGAAATTGAAATTGAACGATAACGATGAAGCGATAGAGAGATAAGAGAACAAAACTACTAACGGCGTAGATAGCGCGAGAAGAACGCACGACGCCTTCTATCGCCGTCGCGATTCTGGACGGATTTTGAACGGAAGAAGAGTCTTGAAGGACAGAGACGGCGGCGCCGCCGGTAAGAGCTAGGCCGGTGACAGTGAAACAATAGATCGGCGTCTTGGATCCCGCCGTGAATTTGAATTTGCGGAGAATCTCCATTTTTTTTTAGAAGCGATTTGGGTTTTAGGAATCGCCGGAGAAGAAGGAGACGAAGCTACACAGTTTTTTTGAGTTTGTGACTACTGTGTAAAATACTAATGGGCCAAAAAGATAGGCCCAAGTTAATGTAAAGGTACAATTACAAAAGGGATAATTACAAAACTACACCATTTAAATTACATTTCACAAAACTACACCATTTCAAAAATATTTCACAAAACTACACCTAAACATTCAAAATTAAATCCAAATAAATCAGAACCATACAATTATATCCCTTAATACTATATCCTAAACACTAATTAGCGAATCCAAATGAAAATATTTTAATTTTGATAATTTTTAAAGGGTAAATAAAACTTTTAAAATTTTGAAAAGGTGTAAATATGTGAAAAAATTGAATTATGTGTAGTTTTGTGAAGAGAGGATTGGAAGAGTGTAGTTTTGTGAATATCTCATTACAAAACTATATTTTTTAAATTACATTTCACAAAATTATATCATTTTAAATTCATTTTTCAAAACTACACCAAAATTAGGGGTGGACGTTCGGGTACCCTCTCGGATTTGGATCGGATATATTCGGGTTTCGGGTTACGGATTTTCGGGTAAAGAATTATAGGATCCGTTCGGGTATTTCTCTAATTTTTCGGGTTCAGTTCGGGTTCGGGTCGATTCTTTTCCGGTTTGGTTTGGATTTGAGTACCCGTAATTATTTAAAAAACTCCAAAATTACAAAAATTAAATTTATTAAAATATTCAAAAATACATAATTTATTAGGATAATACGAATAAAAGATAATTAAGATTATAAAAAAGTACTCAAACTATACAAAACTACTCGAAATATCAGAAAAATGTTATAATTTTGGATATATAAGTTACTACATATATAAAATTACTAATATATTAATATATTTAATTAAATTTCGGGTAGTTCGGGTACCCATTCGGGTTTAGGGTTCGGGTCCATTCGGGTTTCGGATTTTCGGGTATTCAAATGTAAAACTCGTTCGGGTATTTGGTCGAGTTCGGGTCCATTCGGGTTTCGGGTTTCGGATTTTCGGGTATTCAAATGTAAAACTCGTTCGGGTATTTGGTCGAGTTCGGTTCCTTATTTTCGGGTCGGGTTCGGTTCTTCGGGTCCAAATTTTTTGCGCACCCCTAATTAAATATTCATAATTAAATCTAGATAAATTTTACCCACGTAATTTTAACTCTATAATATTATACTATAAACACTAATTAGCGAACTCAAATAAAATAAATTAATTTCGGTAATTTTTCAGTACACACCGCCCGTCACACCGTGGGAATTGGTTTCGCCCTTCTCCGACATCTTACTTAGTTTCCCCTCATCTTTTTGCAAAAAGAGTAAATCAACCATTTAAAATTTTAAAAATGTATAAATATGTAAAAATATTGAGTTAAATGTAGTTTTGTGAAGGAATAACTAATGATGTAGTTTTGTGAGTTCATCTAATTTAAATGGGCTTATTATGTATGTTGAAATTCATTTCAAATTTATTTTTAATAGTTATAGTTTTTAGGGATAATTACAAAACTACACTTTTTAAATTACATTTCAGAAAAATACACAATTTCAAAGTCACATTTCAAAACCACAATTAAATACTCAAAATTAAATCTAAATACACCCTACACATACAATCATACCCTTTAATAATATACCCCAAACACTAATTAGCGAACCCAAATAGAAATATTTTAATTTTTGTAATTTTATAAAGGGTAAATCAACCATTTAATATTTTCTAAATATGTAAAAATAATAAATTATGTGTAATTTTGTGAAAGAATGGTTGAAATAGTGTAATTTTGTGGATTCATTTAGGTTATAAGATTTTATTCAAGATTTAACCCGTGGTACACCACGAATCTATATATTTTGAAATCGTTTTATATGTCTATAAATATAATTTAGAAATTAGTGATACATCTTTTGTTTTTAAAGAATATATAAAAATAATTATAAGTTTTTATTTTATTATAGTTTTTTATTATTTTACAAAATAATATTTTAATTATTTAATACTAAAAATTGTTATAAATTTTTTTGTCACTATATATTATCAAAATTTTCCGGATCTAAAATATTAAACCGAAACATGACTAAAATATCCAAATTGAAATCAATCTAAAAAATAAATATCTCGAACGCGAAGAAAAATTTACCAACCGAAAACCCATAACCGAAATCTGAAACGAAATATTTTTTTGAAATAGAACCGAATGACCCAAAATTATTTAAATATTAAAAGTTATTGAAGTAAAAAATTTTGGTACTATATAATATTTTGTAGTACATATTCCATATAGTAAATTTTTGGGAGAATTATAAAACTACACCATTTGAATTACATTTCACAAAACTACACCATTTCCAAAATACTTCACAAAACTACACCTAAACACTCAAAATTAAATCCAAATAAACCCTACCCAAACAATCATACCACCTTAATATTATACCCTAAACACTAATTAGCGAACCCAAATGAAAAGATTTTAATTTTGGTAATTTTTAAAAGGATAAATCAAGCTTTTAAAATTTTGAAAGGGTGTAAATATGTGAAAATATTGAATTAGGTGTAGTTTTGTGAAGGGAGGGTTGAAAGGGTGTAGTTTTGTGAATTTCTCTAAATTTTTAACATAATTTAGAAGTTGATTTATTTCAAATTATTTTACACTATGAAAATTGTTATTTATTATATTATAAGGTGGAAAAATACTCGGATCTAAATTAATGCATCTAAACCAAACTGAAATATTCGAACCAAAATCGAACCATAAAATAAATAACTTGAACGGTAGATAAATTTACTACCCGAAACTACTGGGTTACCCGAATTTTACACTATGGACATTTTTATTTATTTTATTATAAGGGTGGACAAATATTCATATCCAAATTAATTATCAAAACAAAACTGAAATATTCGAACCGAAAACGATCAAAAAAATAAGTAACTCGAATGGTAGAGAAATTTACCACCCAAAAACCCGGAACCAAATTTGAATCAAACTTAAATTTGTAAAACTGAACCAGAATACCGGGGTTACCCGAATTTTACACTATGAATTTTTTTATTTATTATATTATAAGGGTGTACAAAATATTCGGATCCAAATTAATATATCAAAACAAAACTGAAATATCCGAACCGAAACCGATCAAAAAAAATAAGTAACTCGAACGGATAGATAATTTTACTATCCGATAACCCGGAACCGAATCCGAATAGAATCTAAATTTTTAAAAACTTAACCGAACTACAGGATTTAACCAAAATTTATTTAAAATAGAAATAATTTTAATTATATATACAAATAATTTATTTAAATATATTCATAATATATAATATCAGTGGTTGGTTTTTGTGTTGAAAATAATTGTTTTTATTGATTTCTTGTTATTAATTTAAAATTTAAAATAATTTTAAGAATATTTTAATATTAATGATATATGTTTGTATGTATGTCAAAATTAAGAATAAGATTATCTTTATTATATAATATAGAGGAATTCACAAAACTACACCATTTCAATTTTTCCTTCACAAAACTACACCTAATTCAATATTTTCACATATTTACACTTTTTCAAAATTTAAAAGTTTGATTTATCCTTTAAAAAATTACCAAAATTAAAAAAAATTCATTTGGGTTCGCCTATTAGTGTTTAGGGTATAATATTAAAGGGGTAAGATTGTGTGGGTAGGGTTTATTGAATTTAATTTTGAGTGTTTAGATGTAATTTTATGATGTAATTTTGAAATGGTGTAGTTTTGTGAAATGTAAATCAAATGGTGTAGTATTGTAATTCTCCCTTACATTAATGGTAATGCAATAATTGCAACGGAGAATCACAAAACTACACCATTTGAATTACATTTCACAAAACTACACTATTTCAAAATTACTTCACAAAACTACACCTAAACACTCAAAATTAAATTCAAATAAACCCTACCCACACAATCATACCCCTTAATATTATACCCTAAACACTAATTAGCGAACCCAAATGAAAAGATTTTAATTTTGGAAATTTTTAAAAGGGTAAATCAAGCTTTTAAAATTTTGAAAGGGTGTAAATTTGTGAAAATATTGAATTAGGTGTAGTTTTGTGAAGGGAGAGTTGAAAGGGTGTAGTTTTGTGAATTTCTCTAATTGCAATGTTGTATCCTTTTCGTTTTGAGAAATTCACAAAACTACACATTTTCAACCCTCCCTTCACAAAACTACACCTAATTCAATATTTTCACCCTTTCAAAATTTTAAAAGTTTGATTTACCCTTTAAAAAATTACAAAAATTAAAATATTTTTATTTGGGTTCGCTAATTAGTGTTTAGGGTATAGTATTAAAGGGGTATGATTGTGTGGGTAGAGTTTATTTGAATTTAATTTTTAGTGTTTAGATGTAGTTTTGTGAAGTATTTTGGAAATGGTGTAGTTTTGTGAAATGTAATTCAAATGGTATAGTTTTGTGATTCTCCCTTTCGTTTTCTTGTAGATATTTTACATGTGAATATATTATCCTATTGTCGACTTTAAATAAAAAAATACAAAAGAAAAAGCATAACAATAAATTAAATAAAACAAAAAAAGGAATGGAGACAGCAAATGTAGGGACTAGGGCTGGGCATAATACCCGAAACCCGTTACCCGAACCGAATCCGACCCGAAAAAACCCGAACCGACGGATATGGGTATTAGTTAATTACCCTATCGGGTATTTGAGTCATGGACCCGCGGATATATGGTAAAACTCGAACCGAACCCGATACCCGAACGGGTACCCAATAATCCATAGTTATATACATTTATACATATAATATATATTTATTTATATATAATATCAAACTAAATAGATTTATATCCAAATAATATTAAATTAATTACCGAAAATTAAATACATTTATTATGAAAACTTGGAATTAAATTTATTTATACGTAAAACAATTGATATTTTGTTAATATATTTAATATTTTTTTAATATTTTTATAAAATTTTCGGGTATTTGGGTAATATTTTGGGTTTTTGGGTAATTTTTCGGGTATTTGGGTAATTTTCGGGTATTTGGGTAATTTTTCGGGTATTTGGATAAAAATACCCGATATTTTTGGGTACCCGATTTTTCCGGGTATTTACCGGTTCTTAAATTTGAAACCCGAACCGGCCCGAACCGAACCCGAACCGAAATTTTAAATTACCCTATTGAGTCCTAAACATCTCTACCCGAAATACCCGAACCCGACCCGCAGACCCGAATGCCCACCCCTAGTAGGGACAATATAAACGTATAACTTTATTTTTTTGGTTAAAGAATATATATAAACGTATCATCACCTCTTAATCTTTTCACATTATTATTATTATTCTTCTTCTTCTTCTTCTTCTTCTCACAACTAAAGAAAACAAAGAAGAAAAAATGGTGATCACTAGAATGGAGAGTAGCGAAAACGTTTGTTCAACGTTCGGATCTCGCTATGTCCGCGCCGCACTTCCAAAGTAAATTAATTAAAAAAAAAACATGTTCTTAAATTTTTCATGATATTATTGTGTGTGTAATTTTGTATTGATTAATACTAATGATTTTTTTGTGTGTAAAATATATATATAAATATAAGGTATGAGATAGGAGAGAGTTCGATACCGAAAGACGCAGCGTATCAGATAATAAAAGACGAGCTGATGTTAGATGGGAACCCGAGGCTGAACTTGGCATCGTTCGTGACGACATGGATGGAGCCAGAATGTGACAAACTCATTATGGAGTCTATTAACAAAAACTATGTCGACATGGACGAGTACCCTGTCACTACAGAACTCCAGGTCATGTCTCCTTCTCTTTCTTGCTCTGTTCTAATATTCGTTCGTCTAGCCGATTACTCCCCGCGTTTCCGCTACTCAGCGGTCGTCCGCGTCGATTAAGTTTTTGGTCGCGTAAATTTAACGATCTGAATAACGACGTCTAATTCTATAAAATTTCGCATAATCCAGTTAACTTTTAGCTATTTTCTGACTAATTCGATTACTTACGTCTTAAATTTTATAAAAGTTTTGATAAGTTATTAGTTTTAGAGATTAATAACAATATAAATAATGATAATAAAAAATCAATATAAAGTGAAAAAATATATGAAAAACCAATTTTTTCTTGTAATATAATCTGTAATTAATATTCTCAAATATATACGATCCATGTTAATTATTTGGTGCTATAGCTCATTATACTAACCAAATTTTATTCAAATTTCTGTTTAGGGTTAGAATGGTTAAAATTGCGGTTTTTGAAATGGTTTCAACAAAAATATACGACTAGATAAATTTCTATTTAACTTTTTATTCAGTCACACATTAATCAAATATAATATAAAATATCCATGATTATAATTAGTTGTAAGATCCAGGATACATAATTAATACATACAAAAATTTAGTCCTAGGCTAAAAAAATAATTTTAAATAGTGAGAAATCATACACTAGAAAATTTCATATGTAGATATAAAAATAAAAAAGAAATATGGATATTTAGTATATATGTGTGGTGGAAGATGAAACATGTGATATAAACAGTTTATCCTTTACAATTCGTTGACAATTGACACCATAGAAGAAGCCAAAACTACATTATTCATGTTTCAAGAAATTAAATATTACCCATAATTCACGAAATTAAATATTACCCATAATTCAAGAAATTAAATATTGATCCATACGGTTTAGATTTTATTGGCCGACATAGTCAAGTTTTAGACTAGTGGCTTTGCTAATTTCCTACGCTGTTCTCACAAACATAAATTTAAATAACATTGTTGACTAATATCTAATTGTCATCAATGCTTGTGACCCATATGATTCGGTTATCAATAAACCAATAGGTAATATATATTTTGATTCGTTCTACCAAAAAATAATATAATGATTCCTTTGTTAATTATTTGAAACATATCAATAAAGTGTAATTACCGTATAATCAAAGTTTAAAAACATATAAATCTTAGAGCACGTGCATTGGTGTTTCTTAAAGAGATCTTAGCAGGTGTGACCCGTTAAATAGTTAAGATCTGGATTTTATATTTCCTATTTAAGATCCGGATCTTAACTATTTAGTGGGTCATTTGGATACGTGGCGAACTATGATTGATGCGTTTTTAATTATTTTATTTTATTTTTATTTTAAACTAATTGTTCATGAATCCCAGTGAATAGTTAAAAAATTTTGAGGGTTTCTCTGTTGGACATGGTTTTAGAGAACCTAAAAAAGGTATGGGAGAAAAAGATGGTAAAGCATAATAATTGAGGAGCCCATAGACAAATTCTTGTCGGCAACCTCTCACTGTTTGACACATAACCACACAATATCTTTTAGTTTTGATTGGTCCACTAAAATTTTCCCACTATGTGGTGTTATAATAATTGACAAATATAATTATTATTATTTTAATAAAAGCATAAGGTACGTTTAGTTTTTTTTGTTAAGAAGTTTTTTTACGGTAAATATTGTTTTTTTCATAAACGTATAGTTGCAAAGTGATTTAAAGAGTGCATGAAAGCTTGATGGAAGTAACGAAGGGTACATACTATTATAGAGTTTTTATATTATTTTGAACAAAAGGAAACCATATACATTATAAAAAAATTAACTCGAAGATTGACATAATTATTAAAATATAGATAAAAAGAAAATATAAGTTTTGAAAAATCTATTATTGTGAATTTGTGATGAAACCTAGGAGGAGCCCACTACACCATTAAAATCTCGTGGTTGCGACGTCAAAAATTACATGATTGTTGCATGTGAAAACTTAGACAGTTTTACCATAAAGTTGTGCACTTGTACTGACTTAGTTTTCTTAAATAGATATGTAATGACATCACTCTTTGCCATGTGAACTACGATCATATATAGTAAATATAAAAACCAAAAAAAAATTATATAATTATATATAGTAAATATAATAGAATGCTTTATAGGGAATATTATGTTGTTTATACCTTTTTGTTTACGTGCCATAAAACTTATATATAGCCCATTATGTCATTATTAAGACCATCTCCAACAGAGAAACCTACAAAATTAGTGGGTCCATGAACAGTTGGTTTAAAATAAAATAAAAAAATAAAAAATAAAAACGGATCAATCATGGGCCGCCACGTATGCATGAATAGTTAAGATCTGGATCTTAAATAAGAAATATAATATTCAGATCTTAACTATTTAGGTGGACTCCACATGCTAAGATCCCGTTAAGAAACACCATTGGATTTGCTCTAATATACTAATATAATAATTTAGTTTTTTAATAAATACTAACGTATTCGTTTTACAAAAAAATCTAGAATATTTTTGATTATACTTTTGAATAAAGGATTTAAATATGATATGTGTTTATTGATGGTAGTTAAACATGCTAGATTCCCTAATTTGTAAATTGTCCTCTTCCTCTCAATAGTATAATCACCAAAATGACTTTTTGTTATATATATACAATGATATTTTTTTCAATTGAAGAATTTAGTTTAGGTAGCTAATATTAGCAACAATCATTGTCCTAAAATTTTGGACTTGTTTGGTGAGAAAACAGAACAGATGTGTGAACATGATAGCTCGATTGTTCAACGCGCCGCTCGGTGAAACAGAGACCGCGGTGGGAGTAGGGACCGTTGGTTCATCGGAAGCCATAATGTTAGCCGGATTGGCTTTTAAAAGGAATTGGCAGAACAAACGCAAAGCTGAGGGTAAACCTTTTGATAAACCAAACATTGTCACTGGAGCCAATGTTCAAGTGAGTATTCTCATATTCTCATATTCTCATATTCTCTTCTTTTTTTTTTTTACTAATATGACCCTTTTTTAAAAGAAATCATAATATTTGCAAGTTTAAATCATTATACTCAATAAATAGTGCATGAAGTTAATGACTATTAAATCGGCTCGTTGTGGTCCAAAATTGTTAAATACAACAAAAACTCATTACTAGAGATTCAAATCTATTAAGCAAAACTGATATATATATATATACTTTGATAATGTAGGTGTGTTGGGAGAAATTCGCAAGGTACTTCGAGGTAGAACTAAAAGAAGTGAAACTAACAGAAGGTTACTACGTGATGGATCCAGACAAAGCAGCAGAAATGGTCGACGAGAACACAATATGTGTAGCTGCAATACTAGGCTCCACACTAAACGGAGAGTTCGAAGACGTCAAGCGCCTAAACGACTTGCTTGTCAAGAAAAACGAAGAAACCGGATGGAACACACCGATCCACGTGGACGCGGCTAGCGGTGGATTCATTGCACCGTTTATATACCCTGAGATAGAATGGGACTTTAGGCTACCTTTGGTTAAGAGTATAAATGTGAGTGGTCACAAGTATGGTTTGGTGTATGCTGGTATTGGTTGGGTTGTGTGGAGAGCACAAGAGGATTTGCCTGATGAGCTTATCTTTCATATTAATTATCTTGGTTCTGATCAACCTACTTTTACTCTTAATTTCTCAAAGGGTATATGTTTCTTTTTTTTACACTTTTCTTATTTGATCCTTTATTATTTTTTTTTGAATTTATGATCTTATTTATGGATGATTATGTAATGTGATTTAACTTTTGTTGTTTGTAGGGTCGAGCCAAATTATTGCTCAATACTACCAACTTATTCGTCTTGGATTTGAGGTGAGTCCATTGAAACAAAACTATTTTTTGATTAGTGTTAGTAGTTTTTTTTGGTAAAATTCATAGTGTTAGTTTTATATACAACTTATCTTTGTTTTTATATGAGTATATTTTTTTTGGTTAGTATATTGCTTTTAGAAAAGTATGTTACTATACATTTTTAATATGGAGATTTGTTTTGCAATTTTTTCTTATGATTTTTTCGTTTTATAAAATAAGGTTTTGTAGATTCATTTAAATTTGTAAATATATTTTTAATTTGAAAGTTTTCTTTAATAGTTTTTGTTCGTTTGGAAAAGAAAATATGAAAATGAATTGGTTTATATTCTCTTTTTGGTGCTATTTTGTTTTTTCTGATTTGAAAAGAATTAGCTGAATTTGATGCTCTAGCTCCAATTTTTTTTCTATCTAATGTATACTATATATAATAGATAAATAGTTTGTATTGATGTGCATAAATATGTAACGTATTTTGCTAAATTATAAGGTCCATTTTTTGTTTCATTTCTTGCTAATTTTAGTCAAATATTTATTACATTATATGCACTAATGTGTAATCACATGTGTTTTCATATGAATAGGGATACAAGAATGTGATGGAAAATTGCAGAGAGAACATGGTTGTCCTCAAAGAAGGCATAGAGAAAACAGAACGTTTCAACATAGTCTCAAAAGACATAGGAGTGCCACTAGTAGCTTTCTCTCTCAAAGACCATAGTTTCCACAACGAGTTCGAGATCTCAGAGATGCTACGTCGTTTCGGATGGATAGTCCCTGCTTACACGATGCCCGCGGATGCACAACACATCACGGTTCTCCGTGTAGTCATAAGGGAAGATTTCTCAAGAACGCTCGCGGAGAGACTTGTTGCTGATATAGTGAAAGTGCTACATGAGCTAGATACTCTGCCTTCGAAGTTATCGAGGAAGCTGGGAACAGAAGGATTGTTGGGAGATGGTAAAGGGAAGAAAGTGGAGAGAGAGATGCTTATGGAAGTTATTATTGGGTGGAGGAAGGTTGTGAAAGATAGGAAGAAGATGAATGGTGTGTGTTGAATGTGTTAAGTGTTTGTTGTGTTGTGCTTATGTGTGTGTGGAATGTTGTGTAATAAAAAGGTATGTGTGAAGACTTTGGGGGTTTGATGAAATAGTTGTGTTGTGTTGGTATGTCTATTTGAGATTGTCATTGATAATGAATTCTATTATAAAATTTGAAACTCATTTTGAGCATTTGTTTGGTGTAAAATATTATTTAAACTATTTTTCTCTTGATATTTAGTGCTTCTTTTGTTGTTCAAAAAGCTTTATATATTCGTCTATGGAGGTTACATCTAATTTTATTTTTTAAATAAACTATGAAACTCAAAGGAAAACTAGTTTTCCTAAAATATTTCATAAAATTTGGAAACTTGTTTAAAAGTGCTACCAAGAGAAGACAAATCTTGCAATTCATTTTAAGTCCAATATTATTGTTATGATGATCATATAAATTGAGGACTTGTGTTAATAATTATAGAGATGTATATATAGAAAGGCTATAATAGTCATTAGTTTACTAATCTACATTTAACCTAGACTCTTGTATCTATATATTGTAAAGCTTCTCCTATCAATGCAAATCATCTTTCCAATAATATTATATGGTATCGTGAAGACCGATCCCAAAACCTAAAAATCGACTCGTCATCTACTTCTTCACAAAATCTCTTCATTATTTTCGCTCTTCTTTTTCGATCACACCAAATCCATCATGCCAGGAAATAACGATGCCATTCCCATCACCGACAAGCCCACTCTCTACAACGTGAACATGTCGAATGTCACAAAACTCAGTGATTCCAACTTCTTAATGTGGAGTCGCCAAATCCATGCCCTGTTTGATGGCTACGACCTAGCCGGGCATCTCGACGGATCTACCGTCCTTCCACCAGCAACAATAACAAAGGAGAATGTCGTCTCTCCCAACCCAGCACATACGTTCTGGAAACGCCAAGATCGATTGATCTACAGCGCTCTTCTCGGTGCAATCTCGACATCGTTACAACCACTTCTCTCTACGACGTCCACATCTGCCGAGATCTGGACACTCTTGAACTCGACTTATGCCACTCCAAGTCGGGGCCATGTAAAACAATTGAAGCAACAAATCAAAACGTGGACCAAAGGTACTAAGTCCATCAATGAATATTTCAATGGCCATAAAATCCGCTTCGATCAGATTGCTCTCCTTGGCACCAAAATCGACCATGAGGACCAAATTGAATTCATTCTCAATGGCCTCCCTGTTGAGTATAAGACTCTTGTTGATCAAGTCGAAAGTCGTGATAAGGCACCTACCCTCACCGAACTCCATGAAAAGCTACTCAACCACGAAGTGAAGCTTCAAGCTGCTGAGTCTTCCTCTGCCTCATTCGCTGCTCCTGTCTCTGCCAACACAGCATCCACACGACCCTCCTACAACAACAACAATAACAAAGGAAATAATCGGAACTCTTACGGTCCCAACAACAACTCAGGAGGTTCAAATTCTCATCGCTCATACTCTTACAACGCGCCGAACAGGTCTGATCATGCTCCTTCTTCGCGTGGTTACCAAGGACGATGTCAAATATGCAGCGTCTTCGGTCATAGTGCTCGCACTTGTCCTCAGTTTCAGCCACAACGCAACTCTGGTTATGGTCATCAATCTCGCTCCAGCCAGTTTAACAACAATTGGCAACCGCGTGCGAATATGGTCTCAATGGCGCCTGCTGATTCTCAAGCCTGGTATGTCGACTCCGGTGCGACTCACCACCTTACGAGCGATCTCAACAATCTGAGTCTTCATCAACCATACAATGGTGGTGAGGAAGTAACCATAGCTGATGGTTCGTCTCTCGCAATATCCCATACCGGTTCTATCAATATTCCTACCCAACCTCGTCCTTTAAACTTAAATAATGTCCTTTATATTCCCAATATCTATAAGAACCTTATCTCTGTGTATCGATTGTGCAACACTAATCAAGTGTCTGTGGAATTCTTTCCCGCATATTTTCAGGTGAAGGATCTCAGAACGGGGGCCCGATTGCTCCAAGGGAGAACTAAGGACGAGTTATACGAGTGGCCAATTCCGAAATCCAAACCAACGACCTTCTTTGCCTCACCAACACCAAAAACAACACTTCCATTTTGGCATTCTCGCCTTGGCCACCCTTCACCACCTGTTTTACATTCAATAATATCAAAGTTTTCACTTCCAGTTTCTAATTCTCTTGAAAAACAATTCCCCTGTTCACCTTGCTTCATTAATAAAAGTCATAAGTTACCTTTCTCCACAAACACTATTGTCTCATCTCATCCCCTTGAATATTTATATTCTGATGTTTGGAGTTCACCGATTTACTCAACAGACAACTACCGATACTATGTCATCTTTGTCGACCACTACACGCGCTATACATGGTTGTACCCGCTCAAGCAAAAGTCACAAGTACGGGAGACATTCATTGCCTTCAAAGCACTCGTCGAGAAACGTTTTCGCAACACCATCCGAACTCTCTACTCCGACAATGGCGGAGAATACATTGTGTTGCGATCTTTTCTTGCTCAACATGGAATTTCTCATCTCACCTCTCCACCTCACACCCCGGAACATAATGGCATTGCCGAACGCAAGCATCGACACATTGTAGAAACGGGTCTAACGCTCCTTCACCAAGCATCAGTTCCTAGAAGTTATTGGCCATATGCGTTTGCCGCCGCCGTCTATCTCATTAACCGTCTCCCGACAATCAAACTCCAACACCAATCACCATATCATCGCCTCTTTCAACAAGAACCAAACTACCTCAAACTCCGGATTTTTGGATGCTTGTGCTTTCCTTGGTTAAGGCCATATGCAGCAAATAAACTCGACGAGCGCTCTCTCCCGTGTGTCTTTATGGGATACTCACTCACTCAAAGTGCATATCTCTGTCTTCATATCCCAACCGGTCGCATTTACGTATCCCGCCATGTTCAATTTGTTGAGGCAAGCTACCCATTTTCCACAACATCAACAACTTCACCGCCTTTGCCTAACCCAGACATTTTGCCAACATCTGCTCCTCCTTTCACCACCATCACGCCCTATGACCGGTCACTCGTTATCTCGTCAAGTCACGCGCCCCCGAGCTCGGACCTTCACGGAACACAATCGAACACGCGCCCCGTTCCTACTCAGTTCGATCGTGTCTATCAACGACGAACTCGTCCCTCACAGGTATTGACTCCTACTTCTCTCCCTTCTTCTACTCCTTCCGTTACCATCGACCCACCTATAATCACCCAAACAATCACATCGACTTTGCCTCCAATCCCAGAAAACCTACCACAAACAAATCCACCCACTTCCTTGAACCCGCCCCGCCAGACCGAACCACCACCCTCGACTGAGTCGACCCAAATCACCACAAACTACACACCCAAACCACCCAAACCAACCAAAAACGTCCACCCGATGCAAACCAGAACTAAGGACAACACCATCAAACCTAAGACCAAAACATCGTTCACTGTTACTAAACATAAACCCCAACCTCTAATCCCTACTACCATTACCCAAGCATTGCGAGATGCGAATTATCGTCGAGCCATGGACGATGAGCTTAACGCTCAGTTACGGAATTATACCTATGATTTGGTACCTCCAAAACCAGGTCACAATATAATCTCTACTAAATGGATCTTTACTGTTAAATATTTGCCCAATGGTGAGATTGATAGGTATAAAGCGAGATTGGTTGCTCGTGGCTTCAACCAGAAACAAGGAGAAGACTACTCTGAAACTTTCAGTCCCGTGGTCAAGAGTGTATCAATACGGTCTATTCTTCACCTTGCCGTCACACGTTCATGGCACATCCAACAACTCGACGTCAACAACGCGTTTTTACATGGCACCTTAAGCGAAGAAGTGTATGTCTCGCAACCACCGGGTTTTGTTGATCAAGATCGACCGGATTATGTGTGGAAGCTACGCAAAGCCCTATATGGTCTTAAACAAGCACCACGGGCATGGTATCAAGAACTTCGCAACTACCTTGTTCAACTCGGTTTCCGGAATTCTATTGCCGACACATCAGTTTTTGTATACCAAAATGGACGCGACCAGCTTTTCACACTTGTTTATGTCGATGACATCATTGTCACAGGGACAACACCGGACTTGGTAAACGGTTTCATTCATGAGCTCTCACGAAAGTTTTCTCTTAAAGCACCATCCGATCTCATGTACTTTCTTGGAATTGAGGTTATTCACACACCTTCGGGACTTCATTTGATGCAACGAAAGTACATTCTCGATCTCCTAGAGAAGACAAAGATGTTTGAATCCAAGACCGTCGCAACACCAATGTCTCCTTCGCCAAAGTTGTCTCTTCGATCTGGCACCAAACTTCACGATGCAAGAGAATATCGAATGGTAATGGGGAGTCTACAATATCTTGCATTCACTAGACCGGACATTGCCTATAGTGTTAATCGTCTCTCCCAATTCATGCATGCACCAACCGATTTACATTGGCAGGCCGTCAAACGCATCTTACGGTATCTCGCAGGCACGCTTTCACACGGTATTACTTTACGCCGCAATTCTTCCAATGTTTTACATGCTTATTGCGATGCGGATTGGGCTGGCGATACCGATGATTTTGTCTCAACAAATGGCTATATTTTATATCTCGGAACAACACCCATTGCATGGACGTCAAAGAAACAAAAAGGAGTGGCACGATCATCGACAGAAGCTGAGTATCGGGCTGTCTCGGCAACTGCGACTGAACTACGTTGGGTGACGTCATTACTCACTGAATTGGGTGTTAGACAACCTGCACCACCGGTCATTTACTGTGATAATGTAGGCGCGACGTATCTATGCGCAAACCCGGTATTCCACTCTAGAATGAAGCACCTCGCATAATATTATAATAATGACATATCTACCAAGTGGTAGTACACTCCTTTTAGCTTTACATATTGTTTTTGGTAATTATCTATCTGCAAATAGATTTTAGTTATACCTTTTACTCACATTTGATGGAGCTATAAATGTTTCGGACAAAGAGATAAGAAGCAATGAATCCAACACTCCCAAGCATGAGGAAGCAACCGTAGGAAACACAAGCCATGTATCCGAAGAAGAAGGACACTTGCATTAGCCCGGACATGTTTGTCCGCGCATAATAGTAGTAGAAACAATACACATATATTACCAACCCCGTTGATCCACCGCACAAGAACGACCTACAAAACACAACCACCATGAAAAAACTAACACAAAGTGAGGAATAAGATTAAGAATAAATATAACCAACAAGGTGTTTGGGCTAGTGGTTTAAGTTGTCTATATCGACGCTTGAGGTCACAAGTTCGATTCTTGTTTGTAGGGGATTCACATTCAAAGGGTGAAAATTAATATGTTTTACTCCGTTCCAAGGAGATTATGGGTTTCGGTCCATAGAGATTATGAGTTTCAGCCCATAAATTCCGCGTATACCAAAAAAAGAATAAATGACTTTACCTCCACCACCATTCATGGTCTTCGGATGAAAGTTGGAAGTAAGTCAACGCAACCGTGACAAAAGCAGTGACGATAACGAGAATAACGAAGACGGAAAAGAGAACGGTATAGCTTGTGTATATCCTGAGACCCCAAACGCCAGAAAATACGTAGTAAAGCTCGATGTAGATAGCCGTGAAGGGAAGTAAACATGACGTAGCCATCCGAGGAAACGTTCTTTGATACCAAGACCGTTGTGGTATCTCCCTTGGAATTTTCGTTGTACGACACGGAGCTTGCAACTCCGCATTGGCTTTGTTGTTTTTACCGGCAATAGTTCCTAATAGGAGAAGCGGCGACGAAACAAACGCCCATATGAGGAAAAGAACAACGATTGTTCCGAATGGTAAAGCAGCGGTTGCTCGATAAGTAGTTGCGATAGCATTTAGGAAACAGAATGTGAACAAAAGAGGTCCGAAGAAGAGGCTTCCTGTCAACAACATATTCCTAACCTATAAAATACAAAAAGCATTAACAAATAAAAATTGTTTGATTCCAACATTAAAAACAGAAATGTACATATACATACATACCCAATTAGTTCCTTCTAGGTGGGAATAGAAAGAAGCCGCGACGTATCCAGCAATCCCGGAAGTGGTTGCATATATGACAACCAATGCAGTCAACAACTTGCCGCGGTTGTACGGATAAAATACACCAAATAGAGCAAGAATAAAGACGGAAACAGCTCTGCGGAATTTTTTTTAAAAAACCCATGAATTGTTATTAGTAGACAAAGCAAGTGCATAAACCCAAACTAAGTCCAGAACGTTACATTATAAATAGTTGAGTTCCAGAACCGAGTGCGGCCGCTAGTAAAGATTTGTGTTTCGGGAGCCTAAACACATCTCCATGGATTAATTTCCATCCGGTCTCTTCTTGCTCATCTAATGTTTCTTCGTCGCGTGTGTACCTACCAAAAACAAAATGGTAAGCTACATAAAAATATTTGGATTTACTTTTATATCTTTTAGCTAAATGTCTTACTTGATAATGTCACTCTTCAAGACTCGGACGAAGAAAGTAACAAGTAAACCAGTCAAGAGAATAACTACGACACACGAGTTAATCGTCGATAACCAAATATCCAAGCTATGATGCAACTTAGAAGTCCTTTTATACTTCTCAAACCTCTTATCAAATGTAACTTTTGTTTCTTTCCATTTAACAGTGTACCTAAAATCAACTTCTAATTCCTTGTCCTCGGACACATCCACAAGGAAATTATGATCTGATCTCACGTAAATTTCGATAACACGGTCCGTATTGTACAAAATTTCGAATATTATATGTTTGTAGAGATAATATTTTTCTCTCTTTTGAACCGTTCCCACGAATCCCCACACGGGCAAATCATCGTAATACATCTGAAAATAGTAGTCTTTCGAGACGGCATCACGAAATTTTGCGACTTCTTCTTTACTCAAATTTTTTCGGCATGCAACTACAAAGTCCTTGTTACCCAAAAACTCGAGTTTGTAGGGTGCGGTAACTAAACGGTCTCCATTGAGAACTTCTCCTAGAGATTCCTTTTTTTCTTTAACAAGACCTGCAATAGATAATCCCCCTCTTAGGTATATATATATCATAATAGGAGGACGAGAGGTGTTTATATATATATTGATCCATACAATACCTGATGAACAATACGGGAGGTCAAAATATCGGTATGTCTCACTACAACAACAACAACAACAACAAACACCAATGTTTTAAAGCTTTATCTCTATGGATTAACCTAAGCATAAATACTAATACTACTTAACGCATATTCTCAAGCTTTTCTTTTGTAATGACTATTAATTGAAGGTAATTTTAACTCTCTTTTGGAGAATAGATCCTTCCTAACGAATAACAAAACCCATAACTTCTGGGATCCCTTTTGTTTTATGCAACTTGAGGATAGACTTCACAAAGTCAACGAACTTCAAGTAACAAAAGAATACTTAGATTCATAGGAAATAAGACGAATTTGACCCATATCTTTTATATATTAGTTAGCGTATGTCTCTTTTATGTTTCCGATGTTTGATAATTATATTTATACCTTGGGTTGAAAAATGGACCGATTTTGTTGGCGTATAGTGGAACATCTTCACCAGCTTTGTAACGGTTATCAGATTCGTCTGATATAACCGGAGCAAAGTCGGAGACGAAGAAGACGACGAAGAGAAGAACCGGAACCAACAACATGGTCTCCATTGATACTTTCTATATTGAGTATCTATAAAAGAGGAAGAAAGAAAGTGGATTTGATTATGAAAAGTGACATTGATACTTTCTATATTAGTAAGTTTCAAGGGAAGGTGCTTGGTTGGTTGCTGCGAAGAAAGAAGACTCTGACTTTTCTTATCTCTTATAGTCAAACTTATAGATACTCTCATTTTCTAATTTTAATTTTTTAAACTAGCATTTTAGTGCAATTCTTGAAAATACCATAAAAACTGTTTTTAAAACTGATATAATATATTTTTTTATTGAGTATCATTTACACTGTAAATTTTAAACTTTCAAATTAAACCATATTTATTCACAACTAAACGTTAAACACTAAAGGATGAATCCAAATGAAAATTTTTAAATCGTAAAGTGTTAAAATTTGAATTTTGAGTTTATGATATTTTGGTCCAAAAATATTTTAATGATAATTAGAAAAAATTAACTTGTGATGTTTTGTTGGTAAAAAAAACTCTTTTCAAGGTATTTTTTAAAAATACTAATAGCTAGATTAGGATTGAGTTAACTAGGCATGGGCAATCGGGTATTCAACCGGGTTTCGGATCCACCTAATCGGGTTTCGGGTTTTTCGGTGTATGGCAATGGGATCCCAATCGGTATATTTCAAAAAATTCGGTTCGGTCCGGTTCGGAACAATTCGGGTTCGGGTCAGTTATGTACTTCAATCAAAGATCCGGTTAATATCGAATTATTCTTCGGTTATCAACGGTTCGGTTAATTTTGTAACCGAAGTACTAAAAGAACCGAATAAATACTCGAAATAACCGAACAAATGATAATTTTTTGAGTATCTTTACCCAAAACCCGAAAAAGTTTCCCATTTAACCGAAAAATTACCCAAATACCAGAAAATTTTACGACATTATTAATTTTTTGAAAATATATACTCTAAAAATTCAAATGTTTGAGTAAAAAATAAATTTAATTTTAAGTTTTTACAAATAAATGCATTTAAATTTAGGTAACTAATCTGAAAATTTTGGATATAAATGTATTTATAGTTTGATATTAGATATAATCAGATATAATATAAGTAAAAATGTATGTAATAACGGTAATCGGGTACCCGTTTGGATATCAGGTTATTAGTATTTTTTAAAAATACCATGAAAAAAGATTGTGATCTCCAATGGAGTTTCTTAGATGGATCTTAGCCAGTGGGGTCCGCAAAATAGTTAAAAAACTGATTTTTAAATTCCTTATCTAAGAGCATCTTTATAGCTAGAGTCAACTAAAGATTCTTGAAATTTTTTTTTTTTTTTTTCGAAAATTAAAAAAAAAGTTGACCAATCGCGGGCCGCCACATGCCGGTGGGACCCGCGAAACAGTCGCCCTTAGAGAGGAGTTTTGGGTTGGGGGTTTTGTTTAATTTGTGGGGGCCCACGGGTTAAAAACCCCTGGAGCCTTAGTCTAAGATCCGATCTTAGAGAGATCTTGCACTGTTCATAGACCCATTGAATACGTGGCGGCCTATTACTGGTGTATTATTAATTTTTTTTTTAAATTAAATTGTTCATGAATCTCATTAGTTATGTGTCTTATTAAATAGTTAATTTTTTTTTTCGATTTCTCTGTTGGAATAGTCTTAACCTTTAAAACGACACACAACGATGACACGAGAATGATACTTTTTTTTTCACAAATGGGACTATTTAGTAGATATTGTGTAAGAAAAGATTTGGGTGCCTTTTTTGGTAAGTAAATTAATTACTAACATAGTTATAGTTCAAAGTACTAGAGAAAATTGGGCGAAAGAAAAAATTATTCACCTATTCTTTTCTTTTTTTGTCATCAATTAGATTTCTTCATTTCATAAGTTCAAATACATAAGCTAGCATAAAATGTTGATATCCCCGGAATCAAAAACCCAAAAAAGGGAAACACAAGCCCTAACAAGGGAAACGAGAATCTTAAAATACCAGTATCAAAAACCAAAAAGACATAAGCAAAACCGGAGGCTGCAATGAAGAAGCTGACTAGAGTCTCTGATGAACGAAGCTGATACACACTATATTGCCTTATTCGTCACAAGGGTTGTCGGATGACGAGCTCTGCCACGAGCGTAAGATATCAACCAAAACAAAACCCAAAACCTGTTAAATCGTCATTGTTTAAAACTAGGTTTTTGGCAACAACGGATCCGAAGACTCCACTGAGACCGGTTTAATCTTGATCACGAGAACTGACCAACTAGACACTAGAGTAAAGAAGCCGAATGCGAAAGCAGCTATGCCGCACCGTCAACAAGCCGAAACTTGTACATCTGGCGCTAGACGCTTCAACTAAACCATAACCAATGGTAAGAACCCAACTAGTGACCTCTCAAAAACCATGAAGCAAATCAAACTACACCACCATCACCGTCACTCGATGCAGAAAGTCTAAAAGGCTAAGATAACTACAGATCTACTCTTCCTAAGCCTCCTCACAACCTAAATCGACCCTATCCGTTGACCATTTTAGATCTTACCCTCGACAAAACAGAGTCCAAACTAACCACAAACCGATCTCACCAATCTGATCAATACAAACTTGACCCATACAATCAAGGAAAGGATAAAACTTGTTTTGGATCCAAAGAAAACACACAGATATGCTCGATGGAGCAACAAAGGGTCCGGTAAACAGGGACCAACGGAGGAGGAGACCACACCTTCTCCGCTTGAACCCCGACCACAAACCACCGGAGACACGCCGTGACGTGTCCAAGAGATATTGCAAGGCTCGAACTAGAAGAGGAGAAGGAGACTACGCTGAAAAGCTAAGGACAGGTCCGATGATTAAAGCAGAAGACGAGACCTTGGCGTCGCCGGCGAGAGCCGACGCCGCCGAAGAAGGACGAGCTCTTGAGCTGCTACTTTGGGATGCGGGTGTGAGAGAGAGAGGCTGTAACAAATTACTTTTTAAAAGTTATTTACCTATTCAAATAACTAATTAAATTAAAATTTACAAACAAACTAATTCAATTATATATATTTATATAAATATATCTATATATCTATATACCTATATCTATATCTCTATATATAGCTTAAAACACAAAATTAAACACATAATACTTTTTTCTTTCATCGAATATTAATTAGTCTGACCTAATTTCCCGTCTCTTTCTGTTATATTTTTACGGCGATGATGAAGACAACAACGACGACCAACAAACCTTCCTCCTCCTCCTCCGATATCAACCTCTACTACGCCGCCGCCGATAAGGTTCTCTCCAATCCCGACATCATCCTCACCGCAAAGCTCATCGCCTCCTTCACGGAGAAGAAGAACAATATAAGCTTACTCCGTTTCTGCGCCGCTAATTACCCTAAACGCCTATCTCTCAAACTCGCACGTGTCTACGTCTCCAAAGAGCCACGTGTCCCTCACGAGATCAGAGAGAGCGCCATCAAGCTCCTCAACGAACTCCTCTCTTCGAAAAAAGAAGCTTCTTTGGAGTTATCTTTCTTCAAAGAGCTTTCCAAGACGATCATCGCTTGCCTTGCGGAACAAGAAAACCCTTATTCTTGTTTCAAGATTCTCACGGAGATTGTTAGCAGAATCGCTAACGAGTTGTTCACCGTACACGAGTCCACGTGGCGAGATCTCCGCGATTACATCTCGTCTAAAGCCGAAACAGAGTTTGCGAGATCCGTTTACGTGTTCTTGAATCTACACATGCCTTTGGACGGAGAAGACTTCGTTGTTCCTGTAATGAAGCGTCTTGCCCCACAAATCTTGAAAAGGTTAAGCGTTGTGGAAGAAATCGAAGACAGAGAGTGGAGTTTGGCTTTCATAGGCGGGTTTTGCGCGGCGGTCCAGCTTCTAGAGACGACACGTGTCGATTTAGTGGAGGATCTTGCTTATGAGATGTTGGAGTCTGTGAACAGAGGAATGAAGATAGGGCTTTTGGTGAGAGCATTACAAGAAGTGGAAGTGGTTGTGATGAAACAGTTGTGTTGGTATTGTAGTAACGAGTTTAGGTTTGTTTCGGGTTTGGTTCGGAGAATCGATGCGTTTACGGTTACGGAGGATAAGAAGAGCGTTGAGATTGTGTTGGAGAGGATCAAGATTGTTTTGGATAAGAAGATGAAGAAGACGTTTAGGTATGTTGAAGAGATTGGTAATAATGGTGATGGAAATTGGCTTAATAAGAAATTTTGAGTGTTGGTTTGCTTGTTAGGCAAGAAACACATGTTGGCTTTTCTTTTGTTATTTGTTTGTAGTTTTTGGGATTAATACATGAGGCATGACCACAAGTCACAGCTCAAGTATCTTAGTTTGGGAATATTGGTTCTTTATGATTACATACAATACCATAAGTAAAACAAGAGGATTGTCCAAAATACCATTCATTATTAGTTTTTATTGTCTACTGTATACCACATGATTGAAGTTACCAAGAAACCTTCAAAATAATACACTTAACACTAAATATTAAATCTAAATAATTCATAAATATTAAACTTAAAAGGGACAATTACAAAACTACACATTTTGAATTGCATTTCACAAAACTACATCATTTCAAAATCACTTTTCAAAACTACACCTAAATACTCAAAATTAAATTAAAATAAACCCTACCCACATAATTATACTCCTTTAATACTATACTCTAAACACTAATTAGCGAACCCAAATAAACAAATTTTAGTTTTGATCATTTTTAAAAGATAAATCAACCATTTAAAATGTGTAAATATATAAAAATATTGAATTATGTGTAGTTTTGCGATGAAAATGTTGAAATTATGTAGTTTTGTGAATTCCTCAGCATAAAATTATACTTTTATGCCCTTTAATATTAAACTTTAAACATTAAATAGTCAATTCAGTTTGTTATTTGTTTGGAAAATATTTCACAGATTAATTTAACTATTTGAAATTTAAAAAGTGATTCAATTTGTTACAAAATTGTATGCGATGTAGTTTTGGGAATGAAGATTTGAAACAGTGTTCATTTTTTTTTGTCAATTTCTCTATTTTTCGCAACCATTTTCTGAAGGTAGAATTATAAAACTACACCATTTGAATTACATTTCACAAAACTATATTATTTCAAAATTACTTCACAAAACTACACCTAAACACTCAAAATTAAATCTGAATAAACTCTACTCAAACAATCCTACCCCTTAATACTATACCCTAAACACTAATTAGCGAACCCAAATGAAAAGATTTTAATTTTGGTAATTTTTTAAAGGGTAAATCAAGCTTTTAAAATTTTGAAAGGATGTAAATATGTGAAAATATTAAATTAGGAGTAGTTTTGTGAAAGGAGGGTTGAAAGTACGTAGTTCGGTGAATTTATCTTTTCCGAAAGTTCTATTATTGGGCCTCTATTTATTTCAGTAATATCTACGGCCCAAATTTTGTGTAAAATAGTCAATGATCAGATCTTGACCGTCCAAAACAGGGTTCTTATACACACATCGTGTCGTCTCTTTGAACTCTATTCTTCGTCGTCTTAAAACTGGTACGCTTCAAATCCTGTTTTCTCTTTCTCGTTATACTATCTTTTCTTCGAATTCCATTGATTGGGTCTTGCTTTTTGAAGAAAAATCGATGTTTATATTAATCTAATTACTCACTAAAGGTTGTGTTTCTGCTCAGTTTTGGATACAATTAGGGAGAATCTATGCTTAGTTTTGTAATAACGGAACTTTAATTAGTGTTTATTGAGTTGTCTCTGTTTCTTTGCTTTATAAAAGTTGTAAAGTTTTGATTTTTCTGTCTTCTTATGTCACTATTTTTTTTTGCTATAATGACTTGAGATTTTGAATAACATGAAACTTGTGGTTAAAACTTTGCTTGCTTTAATAGTTTTTAGAATTTGATTTTTGATCAGATATCTTGAAAACAAGCTCAACAACTTAGCATTGTGCACAAAGTTCTTTAAGACTATGACAGAGATAGTAACACCCGGAGACGTGCTCGGCAATGCGAGTGAGTTTAAAGCCGGTAAAGGAGCTTACGCCAACGACACAACCGTCTACGCTTCGCTTACAGGGTCAAGACGCATCGTTCCTCCTCTTCCCGAGTCGCTTGACAAGGTTTATGTTGCTTTTGTTGTTTGAAATTGTGGAACTAGGCTTGTGGGTTATGCTTTTTTTCTTTATTGTAAATGCTTCTTTGGGTTGTTTGGTTATGTGTAGAGAGCTATTGTGGAAGTTACGGGTCACAAGGCACATGGTCTTATCCCGGAGCCTGGTTCAGTTATCATAGGAAGGGTAAGAGTCTGCTTCTTCTTTATTCATTGGATTTGATGGCAATTAGTAACGAAAAGTTTGATCCTTTATTGTTCTTTTAAGTAGGTGACTAAAGTTATGGCTCGTATGGCTTCTGTTGATATCTTGTGTGTCGGTCCAAAGGCCGTTCGTGAAAAATTCGCTGGCATAATCAGGTGATTTGATTTCTCTCTTGCTCCTTTTGTGCCTGTTTCATTTACTTTTGTAAGTGTGACGAAATACGTGTAGGGCTTAAAACAACAGCGTCTTGTAAACGAATATCCCTTTTCTCAAGGGTTAAGTTTTGTTTATGTGTCTACCTAACTTTTTGTGTTTGGTTCTATTACAAAGGCAACAAGATGTAAGAGCAACAGAGATTGACAAAGTTGATATGCATCTTTCTTACCGCCCTGGCGACATTGTTAGAGCTATGGTTGTATCCTTTTCGCGCAACTAATTGTCTAGAATTGTCTATTAGTATCCTGGTTAGCATTCTCTATAGTTATAGTCTATCGATTCTTCTTAAGTTAACCTTAATTTCTATATTAAAAAAGCTGTCTCTTGGTGACTCACGAGCATACTATCTATCGACTGCTAAGAACGAGCTTGGTGTGGTCTCAGCAGAAAGTGCTGCAGGTAATCTTTATATCTATTCTCTTACAAACTAACAAAAGGGAGTTATTTCGGTAAGACATGTATATGAGTTAATGTTTGTTTGGCCTGGTGGGGTGAATTGTGCAGGTGAAACAATGGTACCGATAAGTTGGACAGAGATGCAATGTCCATTGTCGGGCCAAGCCGAGATGAGAAAAGTTGCAAAAGTTGGTTAAGCTTGAATTCAAGACGTATAGTTTTCGATAACAATGAGGAAGTGTGTGTGTGGTCTCTATAACAAGAAGAAAAGACATGTTTTGAGTTTGTTTACAGTTTTGAGCTCTCTTTGACATTTGTTATCTTTATGACTATGTTGTCTAGTTAATCAAATGTAACAACTTGCCCCTTCAATAAGTTAGGCATTTTGTTATCTTACGTTGAGACTTGAAGATGTGTCTAATTAAGACTTAAGGAGAACTTTTTAAATATAAAGAACACCTCAATAATAAAATCTAAACAAAATAATAATCAAAGAGAAACACTAATATAAAACTAGCTCTTAAGAAAAAAAAACATAAAAAATCCAAAACAAAAACTCTAAATTGTTGGTAGTTGACCCGAATGCTTAATGGTGAGGAGGTCTAAAAGGGCGTAACCACCACCACCTGTTGCGGCGGTTGACACGTGGCAATGTCGTCATCCTCGTCCTCGGAACGTTCGGTGTAGTAACGGTTTCGGATAATGGAAGCACCGTGACTCGAAGCTTAATTCCAGCAGTGCAAAGACCGGTCTTCATGCTTACGAAATAATGTACTCCTGGTTTGGTTAGCTTCACTAGATCGTGTCCCGTCTTGTACACGGCTATTGTAGAATTCGGTTCGCAGTTCTTGAACTCATCTTCATTGGCTATCTCTTCAACGTCGTGGAGGGCCTTGTTGTATTGGAAAAACAAAGTGTCTCCCACGTAAAACTCTCTCTTTTCACTCCACTTGTAATAGTAAAAACTATTATAAACGCTCCATCCTCTCGAATCCCCGACTTTGTAGAACTTTCCAGAAGGACCGGTATTGCTCCGTGGTGGTGGTGGAGAAGAAAGTGGACTTGACGGGTTATTGGTTTTGCTTGGTGGTGGAGGAGGAACCGAACGTGACGGGCTAGGGACGACAAGAACGTCGAGTTTGAGGCCAGAGAAGCATTGAATGTGATTTGAGGTGATGAAATAGTAATGTCCGGGTTTCGTGAGGTTTACGATATCGTGCCCAGTGTTGTAAACGGTTTTAGGAGAAAGAGAGTTGCATGGGTCGTACTCTAACTCGCTGGAGACTTGTGTAACGTCGTTGATGTTTTTATCGTATTTGAATATTAGAGAATCTCCGACGTGGAATACTTTATTCCTAACCCAATAGCGATACGCGTCTTTCTTTGTAATCTTCCATCCTTTGGAATCTCCGACTTTGTAAATTGTTGCCGAGCAGCAACTCAAGAGAATCATGAAGATTATGATCACGACCACGAAGCTAGAAATCTTGTTAATGATCATGATTCGTTGTATAGGGGAATAAAAGAAGAAGACAGATTATGAGAAATTGAATTAAACTTTATGAATCAGAGAATATTTGGAAGTAATGTCAATGTGTATGTGAAAATATAGTACGTATGTGGTGTCATATTTATATAGCTAATTGAAATCATTTCCTTATAGGATTTTGTTTTGTTTGTTTCCTTTTCTTTATATGAATCGATATTTGTATTTATCCTTTTTGGACTTGGATTTGGATTCACCTTTTCGCGATTCTATTTTAATTAGGTGGTATTTTTTATTTTGATTTAATGGAAATACTTATCTTATAAGAAAGTTTCTCTCCCAAAGTCTTTTCTTTCTGTTTTTCTTCTGATTCCATCCGGTGACACCGGCGTCGGTTTTCTTCCGGCGTCGGTGTCGCTCTCCTTCCTCTGGCTTCCTCCTTGCATCGTTTGTGGTCCTTTTCGCATAAGTCACCTCTGACGAATCCATGATGGTTCTTTCGGTGGAACAAGCTCCGGTGCTCGATTCCGACGGTGGTTTTAGTCTTCGGCCTTTCCTCGTCGTTCTGCTCTAGTGAGTGCTTCTCCTCTCTTCTGTCCTTTGCCAGAGTCTTCAGCGAAGTCCTCTCTTTCGGTCTCAGATTCAGATCTGAGATTGTGTCTCTGTGCTTCTAAAGGTCTTTGGTGTTTCATTTGATTATATCCTTAATCTCTCTCATTATCGGTCTAGTTTCTCTGATTTGGTTTTCGTGAGTGGAGGTAATCAATTGCTTACCGTTGAACTTCTCTTGGATGGTTTGTTTCTACCTATTTTGGGCTTTATTGGCTTAATTGAATCGCATCCTTCACCCTCGTTATTGATGGTGAATCGGTTAGGCGGCTTCTTGTTTCCTCTACAAGAAACGACTATCAGATTTGGTCGAGGCCTGATTTGATGTGCTTTCTCGTTACCGGTTTTCGGTTGATCCGGTCTTGGCATTTGTTGATCCATTTGTTCTTTTCGGTGGATTCGTGTGTGCCTTGTCAAGAGAAGCGCAAGTGCTATGATTTCAGAAGTTTACATATTTCAAAAGAGGACTTGAAGAACTTTTTCTTAGTGTTTGTATTTGCTGGTCCGTTGGCATCCTCTCGGAAGTTTAGTTCTTGGTTATGCTCGATGTTGAAGATTAGGTGTTGGTGGTGTTTGTAGTTCAGACTACTTTGTTTGGCTTCTTGTGATTAGTGATATTTCTAGTTGCATCGGTTTTTGTCTCCTAAGAGTATCTAGTTTCTTTAGTAGAAACTTGCGGGTTTGTGTCTCCCTAGAGTTTCTAGCTTCGTTAGTAGGAATCTGTGGGCTTGTGACTCTCGAGAGTTTTCGGGTTTTTATAGACGATCTCTGCGGGCTTGTGTCTTTGGTTCAAAGTTTATGTTTTATGATGTTTTGTTTTATCATTTGTTTTTGTTACCGAAGAGTCTTGGACTTTATATTGTCGGAGTTTATATGCTCGGTCTATATATAGCTCCAAGTGGGTTTATATGCTTCCGGTTCATCAATAATATAATATTTTTCAGAGAAAAATAAATAATAAATCTTACACGTTATTGAGATGCAAACTAACCTTTATTTATAAAATATTATAGGGAATGTCACTACAAAATAATTAAATTTTTAAACTAAAGAAAGAGATAACTGACTTTAAATATTTTGATCATAAATTATTACTATTTGTTGCTATAATTTTGATTATTGTTTTCTTTTAGTTTTTGGTTAATCAACACTTTTAAGCTCTCTTGACATGTTTGAACTTATGGCTATCATGTTGTGTGCTTATCAAATGTAATAGCAACTTGCATTTATTCATACATCAAGGTTAAGCATAATTAATTAGGATGAATTAAATATATGAACATGGAGGACTTGAAAATTAGGTGGTGACTTTTTTTTAGGTGAGGAAGAGAGAGAGAAATTTTGTTGACCATTATACCCTTGTTTTATTTATACGCAATTGTTATCGGATATCTTTCGTGTTATCGCGAATATATTTTATAGCTTTTTATCAAGTAAATAACACTATTTAATTGAGTTATTGTGTAATACATAAGTTACACGATATCAATTACACGATAACTGAGTTATCAGTGCCAAAATATGTTTGCGGTAACATACAAAATATCGCGATAACAAAACAAATATCTTGATAACGAAAAAATCAAAATTAAAATGGTCAAATTATTATCACGGTAACTCAATATAGTTATCATAATTTATTTGATTAATTACAAAAAAAATCGTGATAACAAAAAAAGTATCCGATAACAAAAAAAATATCGTGATAACAAGAAAAATAATCGTGATAACAAGAAAAAAATATCGCGATAACAAAAGTAATATCGCGATAACAAAAATAATATCGAGATAACAAAAAAAGTATCGCGATAACAAAAAAAATTGGGATAACAAAAATGATATCGCAATATCAAAATAGAAATTCAACCAAGAGAGAAAGACCCAAGAGAGATCCGACCCTAAAGAAATCCAACCGAGAAAGATCACGCCGAGAAAGAGATCCGACCGATAAAGAGATCCGAGAGAGATTTGATCGAGTGAGATCGATAGAGATCCGACCGTGAGAGATCGAGAGATCAACCGAAAAAGAAAAATTCGAGAGACATTCAACCAAGAGAGATCGAGAGAGATTCGAAGGAGAAATAACTCGAGAAAGATTCGGAGAAGAAAGAGTTTGAGAGAGATTCAAAAGATATATCCAAAATAAAGAGAGATTTAAGAGAGAAAAATAAAAAAACTAAGAGAGAAAGAGAGAGTTTTAATAGAGAGAGAAGAAAAAGCTTCGATAGAGAGAAAGAGAGAAAGAGAGAAAGAGAGAGAAAGAGAGAAAGAGAGAGAGAAAGATAAAAGAGAGAAGAAAAGGATGAGGGTAAAAAAGTAATTGTAAATGTGAATAGTAATATACTATTTACATGAATTGGTCTCACTAGTAAACGATTCCTCCATGTCTACTTTGTGATATTATCCATTTAATTATTTTTTTTTACATAATTTGTTTTTACATAATTTGCGACGACAATATTTGACCCCTAGAGAAGATATTTCTATAAAGTTATACTCTATTACTATAATCTTGATAAATTTGATGCTCTTTGTCACAAATATCTTTGCATATATACACAAACAAATTTGTGTGTGTTTACTATTGGGAATTACAAAATTTTCATTCCATCACGCTATTATATTACTCCTTCCGTTTCATTTTATTTGATGTTTATGGTTTTTACACACAGATTAAGAAATCATTTAATTTTTTGTTTTTTTGTGTAAAATCATCATTTAATTACTTACATAAACATGATTTAACCAATAGAAACACATTCTTCATCATCTAAATCATTGAAAAACACAAAATATCAATTAATTCTACCTTGAAAAATGAAAACATCAACTGATTTGAAACAAAATTTTTTGTCTAAAACATCAAATAAAATAAAACGGAGGGAGTATTTGATTAATCAAGTTATTAAAATTTAAAATGACTACAACGTTTACATTAATTATGTGTTAGTTTGTGCTACAAATTAATGGTGGGCAACTTAAACAAAAGAATGCATCAAAGATCAAAGTTAATGTGTGAAATAAATTTGAGTCATGAATTGGTTATTTAACTTACTAGACATGATTATCAAAAAGTGTTGGATTAAATCCTATTAACTTGAAATTAACCTATTGCATTTTTTAGCACGAGCTAGTATTAGCAATGGTATAATATGATTTTAAAAATATGAGCGACCAGTTTACTTTAAATAACAATTTTAATTTTTAAAATATTTTGCTTATAGTTTTTTTTAACAACATACATTGATGAAAACATAGTACGAAACAATCATTTATCATCGCTCTTCAAAAAAGCGGGTTATATAAAATTGATTTCAACGCAAAGAAAAATTGATCTTTATCCGAATCGTGAGAAAAAGAAAAAGACATTTAACAAAAATTTAAAAATTATGTAGAATAAAATGGGGACCAATGGATTGCTGCATCAACTAAGTTTGTCGGTGCGAATTACTACATAAAAAACGAAATGCGTCTAATTACTACACAAACTCTTACACCATATGAATTTATACAAACTACATTCAATTTTGAATTTCCTATATAAAAAAACGAAATGTGTCTAATTACTACTTTGGTCAAGACTTCGTTTGTCAAACCATTAAGTATATATATCAAGATTGACATTTTTATTTAAGTATATTTTTTGTGGAAGTTAACATAATGAGACAAATTACTTACAAGCTATGAAATCTATCATAATGGGACTATCTTACAAGCTTTGATCGTTGGACCTTATTTTTTGAATCCTTGTAGGCATGTTTAAGTGTGCTTATACTCTTGTGAGCATAAATTTACTTTGTATTGCTTATAATTTGGTAATTTGGCCTTGTAAAGCAAAGACAACATAATTTCATAGTTTAGGCAACAAACAATGACTCAAATCTAACCACGTCCATGTCTCGTGTTAGTGTTTTCAATTTTATTACACATAATGACAAATATAAACTGTCTACTCTATGGTGTGAGCAAGACAACCCGTGCAGTTAAGTTTGATATCATGAGTTAGTATAGCTTATATATATCTATTAAACATTATTTACAAACGCTCATTTGTCATTCCTACAATAAAAGTTACAAATAAAATATGGCATGACATCATTTAAATATGATATATAAATGTGAATGGCATTATGAGGTTGGGAAATTATATATTCACATCTATTTTTATTTATTTTTAGAATTTAAAACACATGAAAGAAATATATTTGTTTAGAGTTTTGATTCGGGTTCTCGATTCAATTTTCGGATGTTAAGGTTTTAGAGTTTTGGTTCGATTTCTCTTAAATTTGTTCGAACTATATTTGACGAATTTTTTGGAATATTTTATAAAACTTTTGGATATTCTGACGTTTTTATTTTGATTATTTCCGAGGTTTCCGGTTTGATTATCTGAATATTTTTAGTTCTTTTTTTTGTTAATCGACTTAAAATAGAGCTTTATCAAATGGATAATGCTTTATCTATTTTTTTAAAAAGGAATTCACAAAACTATATATTTTTAAAAAACCTTCCTTAACAAAACTATACTTAATTTACATTTTTCTAAATCTACATGCTTTAAAAATTTCTCAAAGTTAAAATTTTTCATTTGGGTTAACTGATTAGCGTTTAAGGATTAAGGTTAAAAGAAAAGGGTTTTGTAGATAAACTTTATTTGTATTTATTTTCTAATATTTATGCTAGTTTTATGAAATGTGCTTCGATATATGGAAGAAAAATATCATTTATTTTGTATGTAATTGCAGCGTGAAATGAGCGTGGTCTGTCGGATAATGACGCTATAACGGACGTTTTGGAATGTTATTTAATACTCCATTTTTTCTCTAATAAAGATGTTTAAAGTGTGGATTTATGAAACTATTATTACTTGCTCTTTCTACAAAAAGCTAACATTTAATAGATAACTAAATTAATTCAATATATCACAAAAAATACTAAACAAAATTGTTTTATCAAGTTTTAAATGCAATTAATTTTTACTTGAAAACTTTTTATAAAAAGAAACAAAAATAAAGTTGTTGTAATGATATTTCAAATGTAAAATAACATTTTTCTTATTTGTATACGCATTTAAAAAAAATTCAAAAATGACAATATAAGCAATTTGCCTTATTTAGACAAATGTATTTTGGTAGAATTATTGGTTATTTTTGGAAAATAACATTGTATTTAAATGTCAAACAAAACAGATGAGATAGATACTCCCACATGCAATTAGGTATTATCCATTATCAAAATAGGTAATATACATTAAATGTAGCCAACTAATTAATCAATTAATCTTTTCCTCTAATCACATTCACATATTCATAACACAAAGATCTTATCCTCTATATAAACACACACTCCTTCAGCTATTTTCATTACACAAACAACAACAATAAACACTAAACCTAAGAGAAAAAGATATGGCCGGTCTAATGAAGTTGGCATGCGTATTCTTGGCCTGCATGATTGTGTCCGGTCCAATCACATCGACCGCGGCTCTGACTTGTGGCCAGGTTAACAGAAACATGGCCGCGTGCATTGGCTACTTGACACAACGTGGACCACTTCCAAGAGCATGTTGCACCGGTGTTGCTAACCTTGTTAGCTTGGCACGTACAACTCCTGACCGTCAACAAACGTGTCGTTGTCTTAAAGGCGTGGTTAACGCGTTAGGACCGCGTCTTAACTTTGGTCATGCAGCTAGTATCCCTAAGGAATGTGGAGTCGTTGTTCCTTTCCCAGTCAACACCATCAACAACTGCAACAAGTATGTCAAATTGCGAGCTTTTAAAACGTTTTATCGGAAAATTGTTGAGTTTCTACTATAAATTATTTATACAATAACGAAATATTTGTGGTTAAACAAAAAAACTAGAAATTTCACGAAAAACACGAAAAAGCTACGAAAAATACTTTTTACGGGATTTTATGGTTTTCCTTGGCTATAGATACTTTTTTGTGGTTTTTTGTGGTTTTTCATGGATGTTTCCATGTCTCTCCCGTTGTTTTTAATATAATTCGTAGCTAAACGATTAATATTTAGTAGTGAAACAAATACATATATAGTTGGCTTATTGGTAAAGGCTATATATTTTAAATGTTTTAAAAGTAACTTAGAGGTTTATATATTAACCGTTTTATGTTTCGTTGGATGTTGTTGCAGCGTCAAATGAGCGGCGCTTCGTATGAAGCTTTATATCGGATGGTTCGAATACTATACAAAATGAATGATATAATATTTAATTAAATAAGTTGTCTGCTTTTTTATTATTATTATGGAGTTGGTCGTATGAAATGTGTTGTAAGAAAGACGTTATATGAATTTCAGATTTGATGTTTCGCGTTACGATATACCTTTTTAAGTATATTAGAGCAAATCCAACGGAGAAACCCACAAAATTTCTTAACTATTCACTAAGACCAATGAATAGTTGATTTAAAAAAAAAGAAAAATAAAATAATTAAAAACGCATCAATCACGGGTCGCCACGTATCCAAAGAGTTCACTAAATAGTTAAGATCCGGATCTTAAATAGGAAATATAAGATCCAAATCATAACTATTTAATGGGCCCACCTGCTAAGATCTCTTTAAGAAACACCAATGGATATGCTCTTAGACCATTAATATCCATGCCTCTAAGCTCACCTCTTATTTGTGGGTCCACTTACGAAAACAAAAATCACTCCTAAAAATTCTAATTTAAGAGGCACTTCTTTAGCTATTTGCGGATTCCACTGCCACGTGGCGACCCGCGAATGGTTCTTTTTCTGTTTTATATTTTTTTCGAAAAAAAAGAAAAAAAAAACTTAAGATGTTTGTTTGCATCGATTGATATATTAAGAGCATATTCATTGGTGTTTCTTAAAGAGATCTTAGCAGGTGGACCCCGTTAAATAGTTAAGATCTGGATCTTATATTTCCTATTTATAAGATCCAGATCTTAACTATTTAGTGGGCCCTTTGGATACGTGGCGAATATGATTGATGCGTTTTTAATTATTTTATTTTTCTTTTATTTTAAACCAATTGTTCATGGGTCCCAATGAATAGTTAAGAAATTTTGTAGTTTCTCTGTTGGACATGGTCGATTGATATATTAAGATGTTATATTCTTAGTTCAATCGATTGATATATTAAATTTTTTTATCTCCTTGCATGTTGTACTGTCTTCATAAGAAACCATAGTATTACAAAAAGTAATAATAAAGTGAAGTAACAAGACATTTTAAATACTAAATACTAAATTCAAACGAACTATAAACAAAAAAAACTCAACCTCCTTTTAAACTAAGGACAGTTACAAAACTACACATTTTGATTTGTATTTCACAAACTACAACACTTCAAAATCAATTTTCAAAACTACACATAAAAACTCAAAATTAAATCCAAATAAGCCACACCCACACAATCATATCTCTTTAATATTATACCATAAACACTAATTAGCGAACTCAAATGAAAATATTTTAATTTTGGTAATTTTATATATGGTAAATCAACCGTTTAAATTTTTTGAAAAAGTTTAAATATGTAAAAATATTGAATTACGTGTAGTTTTATGAAATAATGGTTGAAATTGGGTAGTTTTGTGAATTCCTCTTTAAACACTAAATAGGGAAAAGTGTTTATAGCCAATGAACTCTTATACAATATTTAGGGTTTCCTATGATCTATGGAGCTTATGAAAGTGTCAAGTTTTTCTTTTGGTTATAGAAAAAGGCATTAGCCTCATGCCCTTCAATGTTATTATTATACATAGCTAACATTTTCACTTATATTTTAGGAAGATAGATGTTTAATTTGTTGGTTTTTTATATTAAATTTTAAATACTTTAGTATTTCTCAACTTTGATGATTTTTGTTGAACTTTGATTTCTGGAATCCTAGCAAGCATGTTACTTAATTTCACTTATACTCCTGGGAGCATATATTTAAGTTGAACCGTACATAATTTCTTTAGCATATTGTAGTTGTATCAATCTTATTTTCTAATAATATATATACGCATATTTTACAAATTTTGATCGATAATTCAAGGTTAGGCATACTTCTTTATTTTTCATCTTACTTTGAAACTTGAAGATGTATTAAGATAACCAAAAACACGTTAAAAACTTAAGTATACTATTCTACTCCGGTCGTGTCCGAGAATCTGAGCGATTCACTGTCCATATATTTGGATTGTGGTGCCTCAATTTCGAAAGAGAGAAGATTTGTTTATGATTGTGTAGGAGAAGAGTTTTGTTTGCTTAAGATAAGAGTTAAGGATAAGGTTTTAAATATATAAAACAGCTCAATAATAAAATCTAAAGCGAAATAACGTAAGAGAAACACACTAATAAAAAATCAGCTCTTGAGAAAAAAAACACAAAAAATTCAAAACAAAAACTCCAAATTGTTGTTTGTTAAGCCTAATGCTTAATGGTGAGGAGGTCTGAAAGGGCGTAACCACCACCACCTGTTACGGCGGCTGACACGTGGCAATGTCGTCATCCTCGTCCTAGGAACATTCGGGGTTTCGGGTAAAGGGAGCACTGTGACTCGAAGCTTAATCCCAGCAGTGCAAAGACCGGTCTTCATGCTAACAAAATAATGTACTCCTGGTTTGGTTAGCTTCACTAGATCATGTCCCGACTTGTACACGACTACAGTAGAACTCGGTTCGCAGTTTCTAAACTCAACTTCGTTGCTTATCTCTTCAACGTCGTGAAGGTCCTTGTTGTATTGGAATAACAAAGTATCTCCAACGTAAAACTCTCTCTTCTCACTCCACTTGTAATAGTATAAACTGTTTTAAACGCTCCATCCTCTTGAATCACCGACCTTGTAGACCTTTCCGGAAGGACTAGTATTACTCTGTTGTGGCGGCGGTGGAGAAGAAATTGGAGGTGACGGGTCATTGTTCTTGCTCGGTGGTGGAGGAGAAACCGGACGTGACGAGCTAGGTACAACAAGAAGGTCGAGTTTGAGACCCGAGACGCATTGAATATGATTTGAGGTTATGAAATAGTAATGTCCCGGTTCCGTGAGGGTTACGACATCGTGTCCGGTGTTGTAAACGGCTTTAGGAGAAAAAGAGTTGCATGATGCGTACTCTAAAGCGTTTGAGACATGAATGACGTTGCTGACGTTGTGATTGTATTCGAAGACAAGAGAATCTCCGACGTGGAATACTTTATTCCTAACCCAAGAGCGGTAAGCGTCTTTCTTGGTAACCGTCCATCCGTTGGAATCTCCGACTTTGTAAACTGTCGCGGCCGAGCAACAACTCAAGAGAATCATGAAGGTTATGACCAAGAACACAAAGCTAGAAATCTTTTTTAACAAAAAAAAAAAGATTATACTATAGAAGATGAATAATCATCTATGCTTAATTTTAAATTAGTGTGTAAATATAATAGTCTTGTTAAAAAGACCTAATCAAAATTGTTGGGATCATAACCTACAAATCTCTATTCCAAAATACACAATGATTACTAGTTCAAACCCCAGAAGACTAACTCATTCAAATTCCAAAAATCAAACAAATTATAATAATAATAATAATAATAATAATACCCATAAAAAAATTCAGACAAAATAGTAGCGCTATAACATAAACTGTCGAGCTTAACATCAAATCCACTGAGCATTCAAAAACAAAACTTTCAAAATACTAAAGAGCAAGTAACAGATAAAAACAGCATAAACCATAAATCAGTTTTTAGGATCAAAAGTGAAACCTTTTTTTTGATTGTCTGAATAAACACAAAACTTACTCATCCATCTCCTCTTCTTCTTCGTCGTCTTCTTCCTCCTCCTCCCCGCTAAGGTCAAGCTCGGCAAGCAACTCTTCAATGGGAACAGACGGTACGCCTTCTCCATCAGTCATCGAAGCGGTTTCAGAAGCTTGATAATCCTTGTTCCTATACAAGGACATGTTGAACCTTAGCTCAGGGTTCTCTTCAATATCCCTCAAAAACTCTTCGTATTCATTCTCCGCCTTCTCTGGATCAGCTCTTCCTCTCGAATCATCAATCTCCATATCAAGCTTCTTCACTTTCCACGGACGCGTCTTCCTCTGCTTCCTCTCTCTCTGCTCGTCGTAGCATTTCTTTATCAGAATCGCTTCAGGAAGACCGTTCTTCACGCTCAGACGGTACTTCTCCATCTCATTATCGTTCACATTTGCCCCGTAAATGTCGTAGCCTAGAGCTTGGTCACCCGGTTTCAGAATGTGTCCTAGATGTGTCTGAACATAGAACATCTTACCAATGTCTGATTCACGCGCGATTTGGACATAGCATAGAGCATACTTTTGCCCACCAACAGTAGCTTCACCGAGAGGAGACTCGACATCAAACACAAAGTACTTCACAAGCTGTCTGCTCGTGAGAGCGGATCTAAACCCGGATCGAAAGTACTGCCTCGCATCCAAAAACGCGCACCTCAGGTTTTTCGGATCAAGCAGGGTGATGTTATCAGAGACCTTAGTGCAAATCACGAGCGGGCCAAGGCTTCCCAAGCCGCTAGCTACTTTCTGAGGCAAGCAGACAAGATCCTCTCTGCAGACAGGACAAATCTGAACAGAGTAAGTGTACTTGTAGTTATACAAACTACTCTTAACATCATGAGAAACAAGCTGCTGGTCCTGACGATACTCTATAGGCACAACTTTCCTCAAAAACTCAACAAAGCTATTAGCGTGACTCTTATTCCCAAAGAAGAAATCAATCCCTTGATCAACCTGCTGTATCCTAATAGCCCTCGAAGCAGCGTCGTGCCTAAGAATCAACTGCTCGAGGTAAAAGAACGTCCTCCTATGTGAAACATGCTGCCTAAGCTGCACAGCGGCTACCCACTGGTCAGGATTAGCCTGAAACCTCGAACAAGATTCGCAAAGATTATCCCTAACGGTATACTCAACGGTATAGCTCTGCTCGAGGACAGCACCGTTAAGCACCTCCGCTTGAACGGTGAGCTTGACCTTGATCCTCTTGGAATGAGGCTCGGTCCAGACGAACTCGGCGTTCTTGAGCTTAACCTTGTTGAGATTCTTGAGGCGTTTGATGCAGAAAGTCAAGAGCTCCTTGGATTCCCAAAGGGCTTTGATCCAAGTCTTTGGAGGCTGCAAGTAACAGCCGCATTCGGGACAGTAGAAGATCTGAATAGACTTCTGTAAGCCTTCGGTGATGTCGACCTCGGAACGGAGACAGTTGACGCACATGTTTGCTGCGTTTGGTGGCATCTGGACGCCGCATTTGCAGCAAAGGACGCTTCCTATTGTTTGTTGGACGTTGAACATTCCTGATTGTTGATCCATCAACGACATCTTCTTCTTCTTCTTCTTCTTCTGATGTGTTAACGAAATAGACAAGAAGAAGATATTGTTCAAAATTCGAAACGGGGGAGATTCTCTAAGGATTTGATTAGGTTTATAGATTTTGAAACAGTTTCTATAGGAGAAAGAGAGTATCTGTGAGGATTCGATAAGGAGGTTAGAGAGAAGGAAGACGATTTTGGTTACCTGAGAGGAGTTTCAAGAGAGAGAGAAGGCGGCGCCGATGATGCAGAGAGAGAGAGAACCAAACAGAGAGAGAGAGAGAGAGAGAGGCGGTGGCGAGCCTTTTTATTTATTTGTTTTTAGGGTTGGCTGAAACCAAATGGGAATATGTAGAAAATCAATTTTTTTTTAATAAACCATACACATTGACCGACATGGAATAACTAATAAAATTAGGAGAGAATTACAAAACTACACGGTTTGAATTATATTTCACAAAACTAAATTATTTCAAAATTACACATAAATACTCACAACTAAATTTAAATAAACTCTACCCATACAATTATACCCCTTAATATTATACCTTAAACACTAATTAGCGAACCCAAATGAAAAGATTTTAATTTTGGTAATTTTTTAAAGGGTAAATCAAGTTTTTAAAATTTGGAAAGGGTGTAAATATGTGAAAAAATTGAATTAGGTAGAATTTTGTAAAAGAAGGGATGAAAGGGTGGAGTTTTGTGAAAAATTGAATTCAATTATACTATATTTTTAGGCTACAAAACTATAACTATTTAAAATTTATTTTAAATATATATAATATAATATTTTTAAAATATATTTGAATTTATTTTTTATTTAAATTTATATTTAGTCTTTAAAAATATAGTTTAGTTTTTTTACATAACTAATGTTAAATTATATTTATGAAAATAAAATTTAAAGAGAAATTTCTTAAAATACCAACAAAATAAGTTTTGAAAATACCATTATTATAACAAAAATTCAATTAAAATGTTTTTTATAACAAAATATCATCAAAAAGTAGTAGTTTACAAAAATAACACAAATACAAAAAACAGGTTTTAACACTTTTAGATTTTAATTTTTTTATATGGGTTCGCTATATAGTGTTTAGGGTATAGTTTTGAAGGGTAGGGTATAGTTTTTTGAAAATTTTGGGAGTAATTTTGAAAATTTAAGTTTTGTGGTATTTATAAGGAAAAAACTTTTTAATGGTATTTGTAAACCTTTCAAAAATCTGTGTTAATTGTGTTAAAACTCGTTTTTTCACAAAACTACACCCTTTCATCCATTTCTTTACAAATTTCTACCTAATTCAATTTTTCACATATTTACATCTTTTCAAAATTTTAAAGCTTGATTTACCCTTTAAAAAACTACCAAAATTAAAATATTTCCATTTGGGTTCGCTAAATAGTATTAGAGGGTAGGATTGTGTGGATATGGTTTATTTGGATTTAATTTTGAGTATTTAGGTGTAGTTTAGTGAAATAATTTTGAAATTGTGTAGTTTTGTGAAATGTAATTCAAATGGTTTAGTTTTGTAATTCTCCCTAAAAATTATACCCTAAACACTCTCAAAATTGTGTGATAATTTTGTAAAATTACCGTAATGTTATTGATGAAATTTGCCCAAAATATATAGATAGCATAAATAAAGATGGGTAGTGAATATCTAGGATGCACGGGGACGGCTAAACCGGTGGGGTACCAGTCCCGGGGACGTTTCGGGGACGGGGACGGCACGGGGACGGCAAGGGGACGGCTCCGGGACGTTTCGGAATTGGCGGGGACGTTTCGGAATTGGCGGAGACGGCATCGCGATTTGGGGACGGCTTGGGGACGGGATTGATAGAAAATGGGGACGTTTTGGGGACGTTTTGAGCTTTATAATTCAATTATGTGTTGATAATTATTAAGTGCACAACCAAAGCTGCATCTTTATCAAACAAATTGCTCAAATTTTAAACAAAAAAAAATTACAGAGAAAAAAGGTGTGAGGAAGAAGAAACTAGGTTTAGTGGATTGAAGAAGAAAGAAGCACGTGTCGCCACACTATTAACATTTTTTTTTTTTTTTTTGGTCAAACAAACTATTAACACTAAAATTTTATTGTTCGACAAATTAATTAACTAAAAATTTAAGATATTAAACTATATTAAATTGTATTAAATTGTATGTGATTTCCAAATCAATTTAAAACTACACAAATAACCTCAAGAACAAAACAATACTCTAAACTAAAGTTTCTTTTAGATTGGTGTAGTAGTTTTAATATGACTTTTGTGTGCTTTTAAATTTAGTTTATATCTTTAACCTTAAATTATCCTCCTATATAAATATATATATATATATATATGTATACATTTTTATTGCCGTACCCCAGCCGTCCCCGTATCTCTAAATTTTAGAATTGCCGTTTCCCGTCCCCGTCCCCGTTTCCCGTCCCCGTCTCGGTGCAACTTAGGTGAATATAAGCAAGCAAAATTAGAGAAAACCCAAATAAAACAGTTTTTTTAATCTCTAAAGAGAGAGATCACATCCTCTTTGACATCAATGTCATTTGTAAATTTTATACCATCAAATTTGATTCAAAAACATAACACTCTTTTGGACAATCTCAATACCAAAGACTCATAAAACAAAAGCTTCTCTCTGTTCCAAAACTATATTCCCAAAATTAACAAACTTTTGACTCTTCTTACTCTCTCTCTCTCTCTCTCTTTCGTGAGTGACAATGATGAAATCAAAACCTCATTAGCTCAGAAAAAAGCTCTTTTAATCTCACATGAAGTCGAAATCGTCCATAGCGTCATAAGGACCAGCCACTAGATCATCATCAGGCTTATCTACGAGAAGTTGTTTCTTCTTCCCACCTGATCAAAAACAAGCATTTAGAAATGATCACATAAATGGATTCACACACTAACAAGAGTGTGTTTATAAAGCGACTTACCGGTCTTCTTTTTCCCCGCAGCAGCTTCTTTCTCTGCCTTTAGTTTCCCATTTGCTATCGCTGTAACGGACGAAGCCACCTCTTTAACATCTGCCGCCTTCATGTTGCTCACCGATAGTCTCATCACTGCTTTTAGCAGCGCAATGTAGTGATAACTTTTCTGCAACATAAACCCAAAAATACGATGCCGTAAACGTATATTTCATAGAGCCAAGAGAGAAGAAAAAAAGGCACAAGACAGATAATAGCATCATATAAGTTATAACATACCTCATATGGTTTAAGCTTATGAGCAATCAATTCAGCATATTCCGCGAAATCACTTTCGGACTTTGGGATCAAAATATCGACGGTTTTCTCTTCGACCTTTGTTCCAAAAAGCTCTGCAGTTGCCCTGTAGTCCGCTTCCTCAACAAGCCTGCGATCAAAACAACATACCATATAATAAGAAGAAGAAGAACACACTAAGACCCTTTGGTCTGTTTATAATTATTTAGAATAAACTCTACCTCTGTTGGCGAAATTTCTCAGCGATAGGATCTAAAGTCTCTTCCTTTATTGTTTCTTTTGACGCTTCGGCTGATTTAGCCTTCTTATCAACGGTTTTTGACGCTGCTTTCTTTGGAGCCTTCTCCACAACAGGCTTTACAGGAGCCGCCTACGCAACAAAAAAAAAACAGATTCAAATATTCAAAATTTGAGACTTGTTCCCCGGTGGAATGTAATCTCATATCGAATAATTTGCATTAGCTAGAAAGAAACTAAAGCTATACCACAGCGGGTTCTTCGTCGTCATCATCTTCCCAAGAATCCTTAATCTCATTCTCATCGACATCTTCGTCGTCCCAATTGCTTTTAAGCTCAACTTTAGCTGCAAGCGGCGCAATTTGCTCGTCCTCTGAAACCATATCAAAAAGAAACCAACACTATAAGCAGCAGAAACCAAAACAAAGATACAACTTTTTACAAAAGTGATGCAAATTAAGAGGATTATATTCAGACAACAATATAAAATATAAGAGACCAAACTTAAAAGGGCATATTCTTACCCCAATCATCCATATTTGCTGCCAAAATATTGAGTAAATAAATATGAACCCAACAGAGAAACCTGCAAGTCATAGAGAATAATCATCAGCTTAATTATGCCTATAATGATAATTACAAGAAAGAAAAACGAATAATGCTTTAAAAAATTCTTAATAATCTTTATTAATGCCACTAAATAATCATCATAGCGAGAAGAAATAACTCAATTGTGACAATATAAATCAATAAATAATATTAAAAAATTCAAGCTTTGAGTTCCATTAAGAAAACCCAATAAAAACCATTAACAAAATGGAGTCAATTCAATAGAAACCCACAAAAAAAAGTTGAGATCTGTAAGGCGAATTTTGAACAGTGAAGAGAAGAAACCTATGGAAGTTAGATAACATACCCGAAGAAGAAAAAGGCAGAATCTGAAAAAGGGTTTTGTATAAGCAAAGAGAAGATTGAATCCGAAGAAGAAGAAGAAGCGTTTCGTGTTATTGAAATCTGCCGAAATAAAAGATGAATAATGAGGATTTTCCTTTGTAAACGATAGGGTTAGGTGTTGATTGGTTCTCACGCAACCACCCGCAAACGCAGCTTTTGCGGGCGATTGCGATTTATCGCGTTTGCAAAAATCACTCAAATCGCTTTATACGAGTTTTACATCGTTTTGCACCACTTGAAATCGCCATATTTCAAAAGCTCCTTCCCGCTAGCGTTTGCGGTTATGGGCGATTGCGATTAGTTCAAATAAATTTTTTTTTCAATAATATTAAAAAAAAATTTAGAAAAAGAATTATTTTATCCATAATAATATTACAAATAATAATACTAAAAATGTATCTACAAATAAAAAAGTTTTGAATAATTATTTAGGTCTTTTCTTTAGTTTTCATAGTTATTATGTTTAATTTATGAGGAATTCACAAATCTACACCCTTTCAACCCCTTCTTCACAAAACTACTCCTAATTTAATATTTTCACATATTTACATCCTTTCAAAATTTTAAAAGCTTGATTTAACCTTTAAAAAATTACCAAATTTAATTTTTTTCATTTGGGTTCGCTAATTAGTGTTTAGGGTATAGTATTAAGGGGGTAGGATTGTTTGGGTAAAGTTTATTTGGATTTAATTTTGAGTGTTTAGGTGTAGTTTTGTGAAGTATTTTGGAAATGATGTAGTTTTGTGAAATGTAATTCAAAAGGTGTAGTTTTGTGATTCTCCCTTAATTTATTATAATATATCATAATATATTACCTTTTATATATTTTCGAAAAAAATATATTATATATCATAGTTGTGACGATATATAATATAGTTGTGATGTTTGTAATTTTCAAATAATTTTGATAATTTTTAACAATTAAGTATAAGCGTTTGTCAACTAAATCAAAAATATCCCGCAAACGCAAAATCTTTTAACCGCTATACTGAGTCGTACAAACCACCTAATACCATAATTAACCGCCATCGCCAGACTTCAATGAATCTCCTCAACCGCAACAATGAATCATTGACGTTTAAACCAGTCGAGCCCTTAATATATTAATTGAAATTGGACTGCTCGCTGTTTTTTTTAGATCCGGTTATGGTCTAATCGGTTATCCAAATACGCTCTTTAATTGGGTGATTAATTTGGTTGTACTATTCTAAATTTTTCCATGAATTTTGAAAAAATACCTCAATATTTTAAAGTTTGAAAACTAACATTATTATCAAGTAAAATGATAATAAAACGATTCTAAAATACATGCATATTTAAATAATATAAAATATATTTAATTTTGTATAATCGTATTTACACTGTATTTTGTACTTTTTTCCTGGGGATTATAATGATTATATATTTATATGTATGAAAAACAAAAAGGTATTATTAAGAAATTTCTATCGAACTTACACAAAAACAAAGTTAGCCAAAGAAGAAAGATGAAAAATTAAAAAATTAAACTTTTATCTAAAGAGGTTAATGAAACTGAAAAAGTAAAATAATAAACATAAAGAAATAAAGAAAACAAATTATATTTTATGTCAATTAAACGAATAAAAGTGATTTTACAATTATAAAATGAAATTACAATTATAAAATATTTATCTCAAGAGATTCTAAGACATATATATTATCACTTTTTGAAAAGGTTATTCTTCTTTATAAAAATTACACAATTAACTATTTAATTCATTTTAAATGGATATCAAAGACTATTTAAAAAAGAGTATTAATTTATGGGAGAATCACAAAACTACACCATTTGAATTACATTTCACAAAACTACATTATTTCCAAAATACTTCACAAAACTACACCTAAACATTCAAAATTAATTTATTTTATTTAGAAAATATGTTTGTCGTCGCAAATCGCAATGCAATGTGTTTTATTTTAAGTGAAAAAATTACAAATATACTTTTATAGAATTTGTATAATTTACTTGATGATAATGTAAGTTTATTTTATTTGCACACATTTAAAATAGTAAAAATAAGAGGAATTCACGAAACTACACATTTTCAACCCTCCTTCACAAAACTACACATATTCTCAAACACGACCGGAGTAGAATAATATACTTAAGTTTTTAACGTGTTTATGCTGTTTTTATCTGTTACTTGCTCTTTAGTATTTTGAAAGTTTTGTTTTAGAATGCTGAGTGGATTTGATGTAAGCTCACAGTTTATGTTATAGCGCTACTATTTTGTCTGAATTTTTTTTATGGGTATTATTATTATTATTATTATTATTATTATTATTATTATTATTATTATTATTATTATTATTTTGTTTGATTTTTGGATTTTGAACGAGTTGGTCTTCTGGGGTTTGAACTAGTAATCATTGTGTATTTTATAATAGAGATTGTAGATTATGATCCCAACAATTTTGATTAGGTCTTTTGAACAAGACTATTAATTAGATTTACACACTTTAAAATTAAGCATAGATGACTATTCATCTTCTATAGTATAATCTTCTCAATTGAAAATAATTGAATATGCTTAACCTTGATGTATGAATAAAGGCAAGTTGTCAATACATTTGAGAAATAGACATCAAAGATTCATACTCACAAGTTAAAACATGTCATAATAGATTAATTATCTCACAACATGTCTTTTCTTGTTAACACACACACACACACTGATATTTGGTCATGATATTTTGTATAAGCTCTTAACAGAGAATATTTCTCTACGTTTTATTTCATGAATTTGATAAAAAAAAGACTAAAAACGAATGAAAACAATATACAAACGCATAGTAATAAATATAAAAATTGTTGTCTAACCAAGAATAATGCTTCTCAATCAATATATAAAATTTAATATAAGATACCTGTTTCCATTAAATTATATAAATCACATAATAAAAAAAAGATTTGCAAAAAGGTTAATCAAAGTCCAAAGAGGATAATAACAAAAAGATGTCTAGAATATCAATTCCTATTAGAGAAAAGAAAACATCTAAACAAAACAAAATCCTAGAAAGAAATGGATTTTGATTAGCAATATATAAATATGGCTCCACGAACATACTATTTTTTCACAAACACATTCATCGACATTATTACTTCCAAATATACTCTCTGATTTATCAAATTCAATTCAAGTTCTCATCATCTTTTTCTTACTAAACGATCAAGTCATGATCATAAACAAGATTTCTAGCTTTGTGTTCTTGGTCATAAGCTTTATGATTCTCTTGAGTTGTTGCTCAGCCGCAACAGTTTACAAAGTCGGAGATTCCAACGGCTGGACGGTTACCAAGAAAGACGCTTACCGCTCTTGGGTTAGGAATAAAGTATTCCACGTCGGAGATTCTCTCGTCTTCGAATACAATCACAACGTCAGCAACGTCATTCATGTCTCAAACGCTTTAGAGTACGCGTCATGCAACTCTTTTTCTCCTAAAGCCGTTTACAACACCGGACACGATGTTGTAACCCTCACGGAACCGGGACATTACTATTTCATCACCTCAAATCACATTCAATGCGTCTCGGGTCTCAAACTCGACCTTCTTGTTGTACCTAGCTCGTCACGTCCGGTTTCTCCTCCACCACCGAGCAAGAACAATGACCCGTCACCTCCAATTTCTTCTCCACCGCCGCCACAACAGAGTAATACTAGTCCTTCCGGAAAGGTTTATAAGGTCGGTGATTCTAGAGGATGGAGCGTTTATAACAGCTTTTACTATTACAAGTGGAGTGAGAAGAGAGAGTTTTACGTTGGAGATACTTTGTTATTCCAATACAACAAGGCCCTCCACGACGTTGAAGAGATAAGCAACGAAGATGAGTTTAGAAACTGCGAACCGAGTTCTACTTTAGCCGTGTACAAGTCAGGACATGATCTAGTGAAGCTAACCAAACCAGGAGTACATTATTTCGTTAGCATGAAGACCGGTCTTTGCACCGCTGGGATTAAGCTTCGAGTCACAGTGCTCCCGTTATCCGAAACCGTTACTACACCGAATGTTCCCAATACGAGGATGGCAACATTACCACGTGTCAACCGCCGCAATAGGTGGTGGTGGTTACGCCCTTTCAGACCTCCTCACCACTAACAACAATCTGCGAGTTTTTGTTTTGGACTTTTTGTTTCTTTTCTCGTGAATTTTCTTTCTCTCGTTTTTTGATTAGTGTGTTTCTCTTATAATATTTCGTTTAGATTTTATTATTGAGTTGTTCTTATATTTGAAAAGTTTTTCTTTATGTATTATCTTAAGCAAACCAAAATCTTCTCCTATAACACAATCATATACAAAGTCTCAGGTGCTCATGGTGAAGTATGTTTGGTGTTCTTGACATTCATCAATCTAATTTTCTCTTCTAAGTTTTCCTTATTAGGGATATTTGGTCAACATTATCATAAGTTAAAACATGTCAAGAGAGAGCTTAAAACTGTAACTCACAATATGTCTTTTTCCATGTCTTTTTCTTTTCGTTATAGAGACAACATAATATGATATATTTATGTTTATAAACTGTAACAACAGTTCCATCACAAAATTACGACTTTTAAAATACATTTCACAAAATCGTAACACTTTAAATTCGTTTAAAAAAAATACGCCTAAAAGCTAAAAATTATTCGTGTTGGTTCGATTTTCAGAAAACGCAATTTCTTGCAAGATTATTGATGCAAAACTTATTGGATACTACAAACTCAGTTATTATAAAGGCACTATCCTACCGGCAAACCTTTTGTGGGAAAGAGAGTCTCTAATATTTCCATTGACTTTCAGAATATGAAGAGAATGCCACTAATAATCAAAAAAGATTCAATCTCCAAACACAAGCACTTGTAACTTGTAATAAGACAAAGTTCAACACTTTATACTAATGGATTTATGAATCATAAAGCAAACAAAAATTAACAACACTGAAAAACAAACATCTTTCTCTCATTGTCAAAAAACCTTCTTCTTCAATTAAAACCATAACATAAAACAACAAGTTCCAAAAAAAAAAACCATAAACCCCATTAAAAGCAAAAGCTTCTTCTTACAACAAAACAAAACAAAACAAAAATCATAATCACAAAGCAAAGCTTTTGAGAAAAGAAGGATCACGTTTAGCTTTCTCCTGAAACTTTTTAAACCACCGATCCAATATATCCATAGGCACAACCAATCTATTCCCATCAACTCCGCAAAACGATTGCATAAAATTAAACAGATTCTCTCCCACTCTCATAGCCAATCTCTCCACTTTCCTCTCCGCCGCCGCGTCCATCGACGGAACCGCCGCCGCGTCCACAACCGATACTCCGATCTTCGCCGAAAGAGCGTTGGAATCTCCGGTGAGCTGCGACTGAGATCCACTTCCTGGCTCGGGCCACTGCAGAGATAACACGGCGGAGGGACGGTTAAGAGTGACGGCGCCGGAGAAAACGAAGGAGGAGCCTGGAGATTGGACGTAGACGGCTAATGCTTTGTCTTGTGGGAGATTGAAGTTGTTTATTAGGAAGATACACATCTCTCCTATTTGATCGTATGCTTCTCCTGCAACATTTTTTGAATTCAAGAAATTTGATAATAAAAAAAAAAATAATAATAATTGGGGAATTTGGGGATTTAGGGTTTTGGTTTTTTTTTTTTACTATACCTACGAAGTGGTTCATGTCGAGAAGCCAGTGGAAAGTATCGATTTGAGTGAAGGTTGAGATGTCTATTGGATAACTCCGGTTTGGGAACACGACGCCGAACATTGTTTTTTGATTTTCAGTTTTTTTTTTTTTTTGGAGGATTTGATTTTTTTTTTGTTGAAGTCTGTCTTTGTTGTGTTGTGATGATTGTTGTTGATTTGAGGAAGAAGGAAGAGATCTAGAAGTTTCTAGAATGTTTTTTTGGTTTGGTTAAATTTCTTTAGTATTGAATTTGATTTTTAAACCGGGATTTGGTCGAGGTGGTCTTTAGACTTTAGACCACCATTATCGGTGTAGCTTAACATTAAAATTAAGTGCTTAGAATTAAAAATAATTAAAATCCTATACTTATAAGTCACAAGTAAAATATGGAGTAACTATCACCTTAGATTTTCAACGCGTCATCAAAAAACACGTGTTATCCATATAAATTTTCTAATTTTTCATCTAATAAACTTTAAAAAAAAAAAAAATTGATCGCAAGAAAAAGTCAAAACAACCTCCTAAAATCCCTATATATTCTCGCTATAATCCCTATATTCCCTCCACGTTAAATCAAGTCAAGAATTTTCTTTATTCATCTAAATCAATCCCACAATAAAAGAAAACGGTTTCATCACCTAGACACTTAATATCTTGAGAAATCGTACATAAATGGTAATAACAACTACCAAATGAAGTATATGCTACTTGATATAGTTTCTAATGTATAAAAATATTTGTTTTAGCAGAAATTCAAGAGGCAAGAACCAAAAGAATGCTTATGAGAGAAAAGAGGACTAAACAAATGCAATCATGTAAGCGTGTTAATTTAAAATAATCTTCTCACTATAATTCCTATATCACAATTGAAATCAATAAATTATTCTTACTGCAAAACTTTAAAAATAACTTTTTAACAAAATAAAAAACTTAAATATTGATTTTGAAATCTAAAAATAACTCATATAAATTTTTGAATTCGTGGGTTTCAGTTAATTTTTCTTTTTAGTATTCGATTTTTTTAAGTTTATTTTTTGTTAAAATGTTATTTAAATAATTTTGAATCATTTTTCTTTCGGGAGAATTATAAAACTACACCATTTGAATTATATTTCACAAAACTACACCATTTCCAAAATACTTCACAAAACTATACCTAAATACTCAAAATTAAATCTAAATAAACTGTACCCAAACAATCATACCCCTTAATATTATACATTAAACACTAATTAGCGAACCCAAATGAAAAGATTTTAATTTTTGTAATTTTTAAAAGGGTAAATCAAGCTTTTAAAATTTTGAAAGGGTGTAAACTTGTGAAAATATTGAATTAGGTGTAGTTTTGTGAAGAGAGGGTTGAAAGGGTGTAGTTTTGTGAATTTCTCTTTTCTTTATTATGACACGATTTAATTTAAATTATCTTAAATTTTAATTTTAAAAAAATATAATATTTCACAAAAAAAATTAATTCTGATTTGAAATGATTGAGATGTGTGTCATTAAATAAAAATTGTTATCATTTACTAATTTATATTTTTAAACTACACTTTTTAAATATATTATAAATAATTAAAACAAAAATTATATTCATTTTTCTATTATAACATATATATTAATCTTATATTTAGTATATAATTTATTTATAATTAGCCCGCGCAACGCCCGGGCCAAGACACTAGTTAATTAATATTAGGTAAGCATCGGTGCTAAGGGAATGAATTTTCCTCTCCTTAAGAAGCGCACACGTGTTGACATATGGGAAAAATATATGAGTATAATTTTTTTTTTGTAATTTCTTTTCATTTGATCAATGTTTTTTTTTTTAAAAAAAGAGAGAGCGGCGACGGCGATTGCTCTCGATCCAGCGATAATCCAGCTAAAATCAGAGATATAAAGACAATACGAGTCGGCTTCTTCAAATAATCAAGATATATGAACTTGTTTATGAGATTATTCGATAATACATAGTTTTTATTAGGGTTTTGGTATTTTTGATTTGGGGTTTTTTTTATTCGATTGCCTAGGGACCTAGGTTAATCGATTTCAAGTCTGTTATAGGTAACAATGGTTCGTTTTGACTATTGTTTAGGTTAATATTCTCAGAGATACTCATAGATGAGATCTGATTGTTCTATAGGGTGAATGATGCATTTGGTTTGATAGTTCATGTGTTTATCTTTGTGATTAATAGTTCATGTGTTTATCTTGAGAAAGGAGAACTACTTTTTGTTTTGTTTGATTTGTGAGAAAGGAAACTGCTTAGTTGAGTTTTGCTTTTATGCTCTTTCTTTGTTTTGGATTTCATATTAAATGTCTTCTTTGTCAAATATTTTTAGACAGTCAAAAATTTAAGCATCATATATATTAAAAGATTTCGTCTGTTTAGTTTTCATGTCTTATTATAATCACTTCTTCTCTCTAGTGAAATGTCTATATAGAGAGAGAGCAAAAGAAGGTCTTGCTCTCTTGTTCAGACATCAAGGTTTTGAGCAACAATGCCTTCAAATGTAACACCAGGTCCAAATGCAAGAATCAGACCCCACTTATCTTCTCCTTCGTTCATGTTCCTTGCTTTCTTGCTCTCCTCCGACATATACTCCAACACATACACAATCGAGTTGCTACTCGCGTTGCCATAGTCCATGAGGGTTCTTCTGCTTGGATTCAACTTTTCAGGAGACCGGTTTGGTTGAGAATATATGACAAAAGTTCGGTTCAAATTAAGATTATAAAATATGTCGTTTGTTTCCGTTTCGATTTATCATATTCCAAAATTTAAATATTAATTTGTATTGTGTATTTTCATTTTCTATTAATGAATAAATTTTCAAATTTGTTTTTAATTTCCAATTTTTAATTTTTAAATTTTTCATATTTATTTTTATTTTTAAGAACCCTAACTAAGCAACACCAGTAATCGTCAATAAAAAAACTAAGGAACAATTGTTTCTTAAACCAAAAATTAATTAAAACTAAATAAAATAAATTAGCTAAGCACCTTTTCTAAGCATCATTGATAACGTAATTATGGAGATGATTTTAAGATCACGTAAATAAATCGAGAGAAATTCTTTTAGAATATCAATCGAAATAATTTTGTTTCAAAAATACCATTAAAATATTTTTTATAACAAAAATACTATCAAAAAGTAGTAGTTTACAAAAATACCACAAATACAAAAAAACGAGTTTTAACACTTTTCGATTTTAATTTTTTTTTAATTTTGGTTCGCTATATAGTGTTTAAAATATAGTTTTAAAGGGGTAGGGTATAGTTTTTTGGAGGTTTCGGTGTAATTTTAAAAATTTAAGATTTATTTTATTTACGAGAAAAAAACTTTTAATAGTATTTGTAAAACTTTCGAAAATATGTGCTAATTTTGTTTTAAAAAAATTTAGTGGTATTCATAAGAAATGCCCTTCATATTTTGTCTTTAAAATAATTTTCAGAGATACTTTATTTCTTTTTAATTTAATTTGGCTCTGCAGAACCATTTTTTCTAAAGAAAAAAAAGCTTTTATCTTTTTAAAAGTCATAACAAAAAAATCACAACCAAAATTAAATCCTACATCAAAAAAGTCAATATTACGGCCTAACCAATCAAGCCTTATATATTTTCTGAATTATTGTTAGAAATATAAAAACAAACACGAAAAAAACTAATTAAATTATTGAATTTTCCTAGTTCTGGTAAACTTTTAAATGATAATTTAATTATTTAAAATTTAAAATGATTTAAATTTAGCAAAAATTTGAACAAGATGTTGTTTTGTGAAGAGGGATTTGAGAAGGTGTAGTTTTGTAAATTCATCTATAATATTTTTGACAGTATATAAAAACCTTCTAAAAGCAATCATAACCACAATGTTCAATGTAACAAGTTAAAGAAGAAAAAGTTGACAAGCATTAGAACATCTTGGCATTGCAAGGAGTTCCTTAACGATCACATCCTTCTTTTTTCCCCTATACTTATCTTTAATCCTTAGACTAAATTTCTCCAACATTTTCGAATTCTTGAGAAAGTATCTAACTAACTCAATCTCTCCATCATATCCAATTATCGGACTTTTTAATTCCACAAACTTAAGCGATGATACCATACACGGCGTAGCCGTCGAAAATGTCACTTTTGGCTCATTATAATTCTTCCTTACACATCCCACAATAACGACCCCAACCAATTCCTGCAAATACAATAGTAGAACTAATAATTAAACACAAGTTTACTATATATGTAAAATTTAGAAAGTTAAAAACAATATATCATTTAATTCACCAAGACGAGAGATTCTAGTTTCGGGAAGATTGTAAGAAGGTTTGGCAACATTTCCATGTCCGCGTAACACAATCTAGCACTTAATCGGGTCAAGTTATGAAACCGAAGCAATGGTCCCGATCCCGAGTTTGTAAAGATGGCCTAGTAACCAAAATTTTTTTACAAAAGTGGTTAGAAAATTTTCACACACATACATATATATAAAAACATTGATAAGTATACCCACCTTCCAAGTAAGACAATCAATAACTAGCTCCTTAACCTTTGAAAAATAATTGATAACGTTAAGAATCATTCTCCTTGTGAGCTCATTTGGATCCGGCCTATAACCAAAGCCAATATCGACTTTGGTAGGGTTACACGGACCGATGAACCTATACCTCTTGACTGAATCAATGTTCATCTTAAAATATTGGAGAAGAGGAGCATCAATCACAACTCGGACCTCCTCGTCTATATGTATTCTCTTTATCGTCCGAGAAACCACTAGTAAATTCTTTGTCTTTCCCAAAACGTTTCTTGTGACGGCTAAATCTTCTAGAATCGGAGAGCCGTTGATAAGTTTCTCCAAAATATCCTCATTGGGATATTGATTACGGCTTAAGTGTAGGAGCTTGAGACAAGGTAAAGAAACAAACTCGGCATCAACTAATCTGACCCCATGTAGATGTAAATCTACTAGTGTCTCACATGTATACAATCTCAATGGTATGTCACAAAAAACACCGCAAACGAGACGAATGTCAAGATGTTGAATCTTAAGCCTTGTGGCGATATCAATCCACGAGGTGAGATGTGGCGTAGTATAATAATTAGTACTTAAACATAGTTTTTGTATCCAGAAATCTCTATGAAGATCGAAAAAGCGATCCACGAAACCCACAAACTCTTTGATATCCGAGACTTTGTCATGAGATTCTAAGTCTAATGCGTTGATATTTTGCCAAAGTGTTCTCCACCTAGTGGATAAGAGGCTTGTTCTTACAACATCTTGGGTAGGGAGATAAGATAGTATTTGGCATAACATGTCATTATGTAATTTGCTTATCCGATCTTCACATGTTTGTGTCTTTTTCTTTTTAGAAACCATTTGTTTTCTTCTATAATTCACACAAGTACTAATCTGCACCACCAAGTTTTCATGAAAAGTTATATATGTATATAAGTTTTTGTAGATGAGGCGGTTCTGGCCCCAAGCAAAGGTGATTTTAATATTTAATATTGTATTATATAGCTCTAAAAGATTTTGTTTGGCTTAGTACAAAGTACTCCCTCTGTTCCAAAAAAACATGTAGCACAAACCTTAAACTACATGTAAATTGGAACGGAGGGAGTATTCAAAACCATCAAGAAACACTAAATATGATTCACACATAGTTAATAAAAAAAGTCAGGAAAACTATAAAAAAAATTGTTATTAAAGTAGATTTAATAACTAATAGTTATGTTCTTAAAATTTCTTTGAATGATTAACCAATGAAGAAGAAGAACGGACCGTGAATGCAGAGGAATGTTCTTCGTCTTTACTTTTTATTCTCCGGGGGATTTGCTAAATTCTTAATGCTATATATATATATATATATATGTATATATGTAAAATTACCCTTTATTTTCAATATTCATGTTTTTGTACTATTTGTTATTATGATTTTCCTTTTAGGTTTAAGATTTGTTTTGGCCAAGAATCTATCATATAGTATATATAATAAATAGAAAATAATTTGGGTAGGTTGAAAGTAGATAAAATTAAGGAAATTATCTAATTTGAAAAATATATTATTATTTATCAGTTTCATTACGGATTTCTTCTGTTTTAGATGAAAAAATAAAATATTGTCATTATAAGCAATCTCATATATATGTAATGTGTTAATTATTTTCGGCACATGGATAATTTTTATAAATATAGTTTGCAAACGTATTTTTGCAAGGGTTATGTTTATAACCTTAAGAATCTCTTTACACCATTTCATCTCTTTCTTTACAAATCTCTACCTAATTTAATTTTTTAACATAATTACACCCTTTTAAAATTTGAAAAGTTGATTTACCTTTTAAAACTTCACCAAAATTAATTTTTTTATATTTGGATTCGTAATTAGTGTTAAAGGTATAGTGATTAAGGGGTAGGATTGTATGTGTATGCTTAATTTGAATTTAAATTTTGGTGTTTAGGTGTAGTTTTATAAAGAAAGTTTTAAAAAGTGTAGTTTTGTGAAACATAATTCAAAAGGTGTAGTTTTGTAATTCTACCTAAACTTAATTTGGTTTATTATTAAAACTAGAGGAATTCACAAAACAACACACTTTCTTCCCTTCTTTTACAAAACTCTACATAACATATTTACACCCTTTCAAAATTTTAAAAGCTTGATTTACCTTTTAACAAATTATCAAAATTAAAATCTTTTCATTTGGGTTCGCTAATTAGTGTTTAGAGTATAGTATTAAGGGGTAGGATTGTCTGAGTAGGGTTTATTTGGATTTAATTTTTAATATTTATTAGGTGTAGTTTTGTGAAGTTATTTTGAAATGGTGTAGTTTTGTGAAATGTAATACAAATGATGTAGTTTTGTAATTCTCCCTTAAAACTATTCATTGTTTCATCATGAATTAGTTTTCGAATCATTTGAATATACGTTTTGATATTATTAAATTAAATTGGTTTTATCTCATAAATTATTTAGAGAAATTCACAAAACTACACCCTTTCAACCCTCCCTTCACAAAACTACACCTAATTCAATATTTTCACAAGTTTACACTCTTTCGGAATTTTAAAAGCTTGATTTACCCTTTTAAAAATCACCAAAATTAAAATCTTTTCATTTGAGTTCGCTAATTAGTGTTTAGGGTATAGTATTAAAGGGGTAGGATTGTTTGGGTAGGATTTATTTGGATTTAATTTTGAGTGTTTAGGTGTAGTTTTGTGAAGTATTTTGAAAATTGTGTAGTTTTGTGAAATGTAATTCAAATGATGTAGTTTTATAATTCTCCTAATTATTTATGATGTTTTCTAACCGTCGCAATTTTTTTAGGGAGAATTACAAAACTACACCTTTTGAATTACGTTTCACAAACCTACACATTTTAAAAATTTCTTCACAGAACTACACCTAAACAGCAAAAATTAAATTCAAATAAGCCTACACATACAACCCTACCCCTTAATCACTATACCCTAAACATTAATTAGTGAACCCAAATGAAAAAAATTTAATTTTGGTTAAGTTTCAATTAATTTTGGTTAAGTTTCAAAGGGTAAAACAACCTTTTCAAATTTTAAATGGGTGTAATTATGTGAAAAAATTAAATTAGGTAGAGTTTTGTAAAAGAATGAATTAGAGAGTGTAGTTTTGTGAATTCCTCAATTTTTTATATATATATATATATGGGAGAATTACAAAACTACATCATTTGAATTATATTTCAAAAAACTACACATTTTCAAAATTATTTACCAAAACTACACCTAAACACTCAAAATTAAATCCAAATAAACCTTACTCACACAATCCTACCCACTTAATACTATACCCTAAACACTAATTAGCGAATTCAAACGAAAAATTTTAATTTTGATAATTTTTTAAAGGGTAAATCAAGCTTTTAAAATTTTGCAAATGTGTAAATATGAGAAAAATTGAATTAGGTATTGTTTTGTAAATGAAGGATCGAAAAATTGTAGTTTTGTGAATTTCTCTATATACATCATTGGAAAAGTTAAATAAACATAGCCGACTATTATTTTGAGGAATTCACAAATCTACACCATTTCAACTCCTTCTTCACAAAACTACTCCTAATTTAATATTTTCACAAATTTACACCCTTTCTAAATTTTAAAAGCTTGATTTAACCTTTAAAAATTACCAAAATTAATTTTTTTCATTTGGGTTCGTTAATTAGTGTTTAGGGTATAGTATTAAGGGGGTAGGATTGTTTGGGTAGAGTTTATTTGAATTTAATTTTGAGTGTTTAGGTGTAGTTTTGTGAAATATTTTGGAAATGATGTAGTTTTGTGAAATGTAATTCAAATGGTGTAGTTTTGTGATTCTCCCTATTATTTTTTGGTAAACAATCATTGACTTACTTTTATCCTTTAATTATTTTGTCGTCCCACATTAAAGTTTGATAAGTAAACGATTTTTATAAATATTGTTAACTAATAATGATTGATGATTTGTGTAAATATTAATATTGATTATATATAATATGATTTTGGGATATTACTATAACTATTTTGTTTGTTTTATAGGAATACTAGATTTTTACCAGTGCATTCCGCACGGGATTAATATTTACAAAATTTTAATTTGATATAATTTTAAATAATTTATTTTGTGCATGTTGAATAAATTTTTTTTAATCATATATATATATGTATGTTCTAATATTAAAAATATTTTTTTTATATATCATAAATTATGTACGATATATTTTGACCCGTCACAAAATTGTGCATGACGTCACGCATAAGTATTAAAAAATTTAAAATTTTAAAGATTTTTGGATACTTTTGCTTTTTTATTTACATCATCAATTTGAATATCCTAAAAATACTTTCAATATTGAAAATTTTAAATAATGAAAATACTTTTAAATAATTAAAATATATTATTAATATTGTACGATGGATTATTATAAAACTGAAATATTTATTATATTTATATTTTCATCATGTTACCTATTTATTTTTATTTTCGTTTTAGTTGTAATCCTATTAATTAGGAATATTTTTTCTATTTATATATTATTTTTTTTAATTTCGTTTTTTTAATCCTATTAAATAGGATTGTTTTTTATTTTTTAATCAAATATTACTTTATACTAAAATTTATACAATGAAATTACATATAATTAAAAGAAAATTTTAAAGGGTTTTCAAAATTTGTCATTGCCAGTTAATAGTATAGATTATTGGAGAAAAAAATTCATATTTATAAAAAATAATAAAAAATTTTAAAAAAGAAATGTTATTGAATAAATATTGTTTATCGGCCGAGATCATCTCAATTGTTTCGGCCGGATAAGTTATGTTTTGTTTCCAGAATTATTTTCGAACTTTCCATAATGTTTTGTATGGTTTTTGATCTTTGGAAGAGGTAAGATTTGTCATATGTTCTAAAAGTTGTCCGTTGTCCGCCTAGCCGATTAGTCCCCGCGTTTCCGCTACTCAGTGGTTATCCGCGCCGATTAAGTTTTTGACCGTGTAAATTCAATGACTGAATAATGTCGTCTAATTCTATAAAATTTCGCATAATCCAATTAATTTTTGATTATTTTCTTACTAATTTGATCGCTTACATTTAAATTTTATAAAAAAAATTGATAAGTTATTAGTTTAAGACTTTAATGACAATATAAATGATAATAAAAAATTAATATAATGTGAAAAATATATAAAAATATAAATATATCCAAAAATTAATCTCCGATTATTTCGCTAAGCGTTAGACCTCTGCTGCCCGCACGCGTAGAGTCTAACAAATTCTAGAACCTTGGTTTTTTCAACAGTGGATGATTTGTTCGAAATTTTTTATTGTAAACTTTGTTCCTTAATTATAGTTATTAGAGGCATAAAATGGATAAATATAAGATTTAATTTGTTGCTCCATACCTTACTATAAGTTTTTTTCAAATTTATGTCCAAAGCTTTGGTTGAATTGTCAAGTCTAATTAATGGAATGTGGTTAATCATTTGTTAAAGAGCATATTCTATTTAATTATATCATGATCTGAAACTAAATCAAGTCAGTCTTTACAACTTTTAATTTACGTTACTTAATTAAAATAAGAACAAGCCAAAAATGGCAAAGCTATTAATTCGGTTAAACAATGATGAATTGCTAGTTTATATGTTAAATACAGTACAAGCTTAGCAAGAATATTTTATTAATTTATCTAATTTATATATTGTTCATAAAAGTAAAAAATAGATGAATATTTTAATTAATCTATATAAAACGCCAAATATTTTTTTAAAACCATAAAATAAGCAATTAAAGCTCATTTTAAAACATTTATATTTTGATGAAACTCAGAAGTCACTAAACCTCTAAATAACTTAACAAAAAAAGAGTTTTTTCATATAAAAAAAAGAGTTAAAAGCTTATCTATTAATTACCTTCTTAATTTTTTTTGGTAATAATTAATTACCTTCTTAATTACAACGTCACTAAACTACTTACCGTTTAAATCTTTTCACATTCCCTTTCATGCCATTTATAAACTCCTTCAAGCTTTCACTTTCTCCATTACAAAACTTTCCAAAAACAAACAAAACATGGCAACACAAACTCTCCTCTTATGTTTTCTCTTAGCCATTTTCTTCTCTTCCTCCTCTTTAGCTCACAAGCCAAACCTAACCGTCGAGCTAATCCACCGCGACTCACCACATTCACCACTCTACAACCCTCTCCACACCGTCACCGACCGTCTCAACGCCGCTTTCAACCGCTCAATCTCGCGTTCCCACCGTTTCTCGACCAAACAAACCGATCTCCAATCCGGTTTAGTCTCCAACGGAGGCGAATACTTCATGACGATATCAATCGGTACACCACCGTCGAAAGTCTTGGCTATAGCCGACACGGGAAGTGACCTAACTTGGGTCCAATGCAAACCATGTCAACAATGTTACAAACAAAACAGTCCCATCTTTGACAAGAAACACTCTTCCACGTACAAAACCGAATCTTGCGACTCTAACGCTTGTAACGCCCTGTCCGAACATGAACAAGGCTGCGACGAATCGCTAGACGTGTGCAAATACCGGTACTCTTACGGAGACGAATCTTACTCCAAAGGAGACGTCGCGACCGAAACCGTCTCTTTTGATTCTTCCTCTGGCTCCTCTGTTTCATTCCCCGGCACAACCTTCGGTTGCGGTTACAACAACGGCGGTACGTTTGAAGAAACCGGATCAGGCATCATCGGACTAGGAGGCGGTCCGTTGTCTTTGGTTTCTCAGCTTGGTTCTTCTATAGGGAAGAGATTCTCTTATTGCTTGTCACACACGTCATCTACAACAAACGGCACAAGCGTTATTAACCTAGGAACCAACTCAATACCTTCCAAAACACAAAGTAAAGACTCCTCCTCCGTGGTGGTCGCTACTCCTTTAGTGGCAAAAACACCTAATACTTACTATTACTTAACCCTAGAAGCAATCACTGTCGGCAAAACAAAGCTTCCTTACACCGCAAGTTACAGTTCAAAATGTATAAAGAAGTCGAAAGTGACCGCGGGAAACATCATAATCGATTCGGGGACGACGCTAACGCTTCTCGAATCGGGATTTTACGACGGTTTCGGCGCGGCCGTGGAGAAATCGGTGACGGGAGCCAAGCGCGTGAGTGATCCAGAGGGGATATTAACACACTGTTTCGAAGCAGGAGGCAAAGAGATTGGTTTGCCGGCGATAACAATGCATTTCACAGACGCGGACGTGAAGCTGAGTCCAATGAACGCGTTTGTGAAAGTGAGTGAAGAAATGGTGTGTTTAAGTATGATTCCGACAACAGAAGTTGCTATTTATGGAAACATGGTTCAGATGGATTTTCTTGTCGGATATGACTTGGACAAGCGAACGGTGTCGTTTCAGCGCATGGATTGCTCTGGGAATTTGTGAAAAGAATACATTGTCCTTGAAACAGCTTGTTTAAATGAATATTCAGTTCTAAATAATAATAGGGAAAATGGTCATTTAAATCCCATATTTTCAAATCGAGGCCATAAAAAACCCAAATTTTCAATCGGGCTTGATAAATCATGTATTTTCAAATTTGTGTCATTTAAATCTCATCATTTTGTTGACCAGGTTATTTTAATTAATCGAAAAGTCAACCGTTAATTAGAATTAACATAGTTATCAAAGACATAAATACACCAAAAAAACAAAGGTTTAGATCATGAGTGAGCTTGTGAATGAGCTTGTGACTGAGCTGGAGTATGAGATTGTGACTGAGATTGTGGTTCTCCCTAAAACAAATATAAACATGATCAAATAATATTCAAAAATAAAGCTCAAATATATGAATAAAAAGAAACACATACCGTGTATTCGGTTCTTGGTCTTCCTCTTGGCCTTTTAGGTGCCGGGATTGCAGCTTCATTGGAGCATGTGCTTTTGTTGTGTCCAATTTCAAGACAATGCGAACAAGTGATGACACGTTTCTCGTTGGTCAAGTGGGTTTTTTTGTTCGTTGATGAAGTTTCATTAACCCCTTTTCTCCTATCATCTCTCTACGCTCATATCTTTCTTCATCATCATCTGAAGATAATGGACTTGGTATCTTCTCATCGTCCCATATGTCGTCGCCGCTATCTCCATCACTCATGTTCTCCTCTTTTGCAAAGCCTTCGCCGAAGTGTACTACGAGGTCATTGCATGTTTCTTCAACTATATTTTCTTCAATCGCATCGTCATCATCACTATCTTGTCGACAAACATCATCAATTTCACGCTCATCTCCTCCATCGTGTTCTTCATCAAACATACTCGATTCGACTCTTGAGCTTTCACCATCGTTTTTCTTACGACGATTCGATTTTGGTGTAAGCTTCTTCTTCTTCCCCGCCATGGATGATTCGACAAAGATATGGTGTAAGCTTCTTCGACAAAGAGAGAGTCAGAGAGATATGAGATTTGGGAATTAGGGTTACAATTTTATTAAAAGAGGGTTTTTTCGTTTAGACAAAACGACAGTTTATTAAAGATTTAACGGATGTTAATTCTAATTAACGGTTGACTTTTCGATTAATTAAAATAACCTGGTCAACAAAATGATGAGATTTAAATGACACAAATTTGAAAATACATGATTTATTAAGCCCGATTGAAAATTTGGGTTTTTTATGGCCTCCATTTGAAAATATGGGATTTAAATGACCATTTTCCCAATAATAATATCTCTCTTTCTTGATTTCTTTTGACAAATTCACTAAACTACAACATTTCAACCTTTTTTTTTACGAAACTACGCATAATCCAAAAGAAAATCTAAATAACATTAACGAGAATTCAAATGGTTTTATTAAGTATGGTCAATTCATTATTGATAATATTAGTACGATAATATTTTATTAATTTAAAGTAATTTATAGAGATATTTTACAAAAAAAAAAGAAATATTTTGTTGAAACTTTGTAAAAGTGTGAGTTTTTTATGTTTCATAAGTATAGTTTATAAAACTTCCAAACCATAGTTTGGATCCTACGATAAACATTGTTCGAGGTTTCATAAGTTTATAAAACTTGTATAAAGTTTATTTTGACACTATAAACTTGTAACCTAATTATTATATAAAACGTTGTCACAATAGAATGTTTCCTCAGTATATAAAAACTTCCTAACAACAAAACGACCAAAAAATTGCATCAAAACACAATGTTTAATGTAACTAGATTAAACAAGAATAAGTTGACAAGCCGTAGAACATCTTGGCATTGCAAGGAGTTCCTTAACGATCACATCCTTCTTTTTTTTCTTATACTTATCTTTAATCTTTAGACTAAATTTCTCCAATATTTTCGAATTCCTGAGAAAGTATCTTACTAACTCAATCTCTCCATCATATCCAATTATCGGACTTTTTAATTCCACAAACTTAAGCGATGATACCATACACGGCGTAGCCGTCGAAAGAGTTACTTTTGCTTGACCAGTCTTCCTTACGCGTCCGGAAAAAATGTTCACAACCAATTCCTGCAATGACCATAAGATTTATAATTAAACAGTACAAGTTTACTATATTAAGTAAAATTTAGAGAGTTAAAACTATATATTATTCATTCACCAAGACGAGAGATTCTAATTTCGGGCATATTGTAAGAAGATTTGGCAACATTTCTAAGTCCTCGTAACAAATTCTTGCACTTAATCGGGTCAAGTTATAAAACGGAAGCAATGGTTCCGATCCCGAGATTGTAAAGATGGCCTAGTAACCAAAAAAAAATACAAAAGTGTTTAGAAAATTTTCACACACACAAATATATATATCATCATATATTATAAACTTTGATATGTATACTTACCTTCCAATTAAAACAATGAATTACTAGCTCATTGACCTTTGAAAAATCAGTAAGAACGTTAAGAATCATTCTCCTTGTGAACTCATTTGGTCCCGACGTATAACCAAAGTGAATATCTACTTTGGTAGGTTTACATGAACGAATGATCCTAAAATTCTTGAATAAATAACATTCTGTCTTAAAAAATTGGAGAAGAGGAGCATTGACCACAACTTGGACCTCCTTATCTATATGTATTCTCTTTATCGTCGGGGAAATCACTCGTAAACTCGTTGCCTTTCCCAAAACATTTCTAGTGATGGCTAAATCTTCTAGAATTGGAGAGCCATTGATAAGTTTCTCCAAAATATCCTCATTGGGATATTGATTACGGCTTAGATGTAGGAGCTTGAGACAAGGTAAAGAAACAAACTCGGCATCAACTAATGTGACCCCATGTAGATGTAAATGTACTAGTGTCTCACATGTATACAATCTCAATGGTATGTCACAAAAAACACCGCAAACTAGACGAATGTCAAGATGTTGAATCTTAAGCCTTGTGGCGGTATCTATCCACGAGGTGAGATGTGGCGTAGTATAATAATTAGTACTTAAACATAGTTTTTGTATCCAGAAATCTCTATGGAGATCGAAAAAGCGATCCACGAAACCCACAAAGTCTTTGATATTCGAGACTTTGTGAGATTCTAAGTCTAATGCGTTGATATTTTGCCAAAGTGTTTTCCACCTAGTGGATAAGAGGCTTGTTCTTACAACATCTTTGGTCGGAAGATGAGATAGTATTTGACATATCATGTGATCATGTAATTTGCTTATTTGGTCTTCATATGTTTGTGTCTTTTTCTTTCTCGAAACCATTTGTTTTCTTCTATTTACACAAGTTATAATCTACATCACCAAGTTTTCAAGAAAAGTTATCGATATATATATATATATATATATAAAAGTTTCAATAAAGGATAACTAATTTGATAAGTTATCGAATATATAAAAGTTTCAATAAAGGATAACTAATTTGATAAGTTATCGAATATGGACATTAAAAAAATACAATACCACCAAGAAACACTAAATATGATACACACATTAATAAAAATCAGGAAAAAAATATAAAAAATTTGTTAAAGATTAATAACTAATAGTTATGTTATAATATTTCATTCAATGATTAACTAATGAAGAAGAAGAAGAACAAACCGTGAATGCAGAGGAATGTTCTTCGTCTTTACTTTGTTGTTCTCTGGGGGATTTGCTAAATTCTTTGGGACGTGCGCTTATATATATATGTAAAATTATCCTTTATTTTTAATATCAATGTGTTTTTAATTTTTTTTTTGTTATTATGCTTATCCTTTTATTATGCTTTACCTTTTAGGATTAGGATTTGATTTAGCCAAGGATATATTCAAGATTTAAAAACAGATTGGTATAGACGAAGGCCAAATATTTTAGGGGGAATTGATTTTAAATGATATTTATTTGAAAATTTGTCCATATATGCATTCTACATCAATATTTGGTCATATAGGATTTTGAATAATTTTAGTACCAGTTTACCCTTGATATATAATTTATTTTTCACAAATTTTAGTAAAATAAATAAATTTATTTTTCTATATTTAACTAATTAATTAGAATAAAAATCAGGAAAGAAAAAAAGAAAGTAAAAGAACACAACAAAAAATCGGGATCTCTCTGGTCTCTCCTGTCTTCCTCATTTCTTCTCTTTTCTCTTCTCGAACTATCAAAAACATGAAGAATACATAAAATATGAACTAACGCGAAAAATGCAGTCAAAATCTAAACAAGAAAACGAAATCTACGCTAAATATTAAGTTTCTTTATTTTCGTGTTCTGTGTTCTAAATTATAGATTGTAAAGAATATTCACTTTCCATATTTAAAATCTTCGATTTTCTTTTTTAGAAATGTTCTAAATGATTTAGAATGCATCTTTTGAAATATTTAGAAGACTAAATTATTTAAGTTAGCTAATTAGACCATCTCCAATGCTCACATCTATCTTTATCATAGATATATCTCTAAAATAGAGATAGAGAAAGTGATTTTGCTCCAATGTATTCCTCTAAAATAGAGATAGAGAAAGTGATTTTGCTCCAATGTATTCTTCTAAAATAGAGTTATCTCTATTAGAGAAAAATATAAAAAAATTAAATTTTTCACTCTATTTATAGAGGCAAAAGTATAATTTCTCTATTATAGAGGAATGCATTGGAGCAAAATCACTTTCTCTATCTCTATTTTGGAGATATCTCTATAATAGAGATATAGATAGAGTGGACATTGGAGATGCTCTTAAACAGAGATAAAGATAGAGGTGGTCATTGGAGATGCTTTTAGTGTAGAGGGTTTAGTAATAAAAGGTAGGATTATTTGACTAGAGTTCATTTGGATTTAATTTTGAGTGTTCAAATATAGTTTTGAAAAGTGACTTTAAAATGGTATAATTTTGTGTTATACAAATCAAAAGGTGTATTTTTGTAATTGTCCCTTTTATAAAAGAGGAATTCACAAAACTACACAATTTTAACCATTCCTTAACAAAACTACACATAATTCAATATTTTTACAGATTTACACTCTTTTAAATTTTAAATGATTGGTTTACTCTTTAAAAAATTACCAAAATTAAAATCTTTTTATTTATGTTTGCTAATTAGTGTTTAATTTATAATATTAAATGGGTAAAATTATCCGGGAAAATTTCGAGCCAATGGAATTAACAAGAAGTTTTTAAAAGATAATTCATTTTTTATTAACGAGTGGCTCATGATTCGCCACGTGGAAATGCTTTCAAAATCTCATCACTTTATTTACACTCAGCAAAACATCTTCGCAACAAAACGCAAAAAAATGGGATACGATACGGTGCGTTTTGGCCTCTTGGGATGCATCAGATTCGCGACTAAATTCGTCCGTACAGTAACACAATCCTCTAACGCCGTCATCGTCGCCGTCAGCGATCCGTCGCTAGAAACCGCAAACACCTTCGCCGCCGCCAACAATCTCTCGCCGGAGAAAGTCACGGTGTACGGAAGCTACGACGAGCTACTAGACGACGCACGCGTTGACGCCGTTTACTTGTCGATGCCGGTGACGCAGCGAGGGAAGTGGGCAGTGACGGCGGCGGAGAAGAAGAAACATATATTGGTCGAGAAACCGCCGGGTCTGGATGCGGCGGAGATCGACGGGATCGTGGAGGCTTGCGAATCTAACGGCGTGCAGTTCATGGACGGTGCGATTTGGTTGCATCATCAACGGACGGTCAAGATTAAAGAATCGATGTTTGAGTCTGGACTTATCGGAGAAATTCGCCACGTAAGTTTTGTCTTTTAGTCAACTATTTGCAAACTAGTCCTTATAGTCTATTACTTTTTCAATTTGGCCCATTTAAAAGATAGAATGACTTAGATAACCAATAATTTATTGATTCAGTATACTCAATTTCACTTGTTACTAAAGGATTTTCATTTTGTATTGATATATGAAAATATTGTTTATGGTCAAATTATAACTAACTTAACTAAAAAATGATGGTATTTTTGTTATAAAAACATTTATGATGTTATTTTTAAAAAATCTCTATTTGTTAATTGTTTTATAAATTTTAATTCAAAGCATAAACCGACATCAAAACGCACTAAAAAAACTTTCAAACTGGATTCAATAATGAAAAATTGAGTTTGCACGCATAAATGGAAGTCTACTTCATTATAAGATAGATTAGTAAAAGAGGAATTACAAAAATACATCGTAAAAAGTGCATTTTACAAAACGAATGTCATTGAAAATACATTTTTATAAGTACACCTAAACATATTTGAGGAATTCACAAAACTATACCTTTTCAATCCTTATTTCACAAAACTACATCTAATTCAATATTTTACATATTTGCATCTTTTCAAAATTTTAAATGGTTGATTTACCTTTAAAAAATTAACAAAAATTAAATCTTTTTATTTTGGTTCGCTAATTAGTGTTTAGGGTATAGTATTAAGATGAATTCGCAAAACTACACAATTTCTTCCCTTCATTTGCAAAACTATACCTAATTCAATTTTTTCACATATTTACATCATTTCAAAATTTTAAAAGCTTGATTTTTTTTCCATTTGGGTTCACTAATTAGTGTTTAGGGTATAGTATTAAGGGGGTGAGATTGTGTGGGTAAGGTTTATTTGGATTTAATTTTGAGTGTTTAGGTGTATTTTTGTGAAGTAATTTTGAAATGGTGTAGTTTTGTAATTCCCCCTAGTATTAAAGGGGTAGAATTGTGTTGGTAAGGTTTATTTGGATTTAATTTTGAGTGTTTAGGTGTAGTTTTGAAAATTGACTTTAGAATGGTGTAGTTTTGTAAAATGCAATTCAAATGGTGTAGTTTTGTAATTGTCCCAACAATATTTTTGTTATAAAAATACAATGTACTGCATATGTGTATAATGTGTGAGAGCATGTTTATCAAAGGTGCTTATGTAGAGTGCTTGTGTATTTTTTTGTGTATTTGAGTATTAAATTAAATTAAAACATGTATTATTAATAAGAACTCTACAAAAAGGGGAGCTTAAAATGCTTAATTAAGCACTTTTCATTATAGGTGCTTATTAATAATACATGTTTTGATTTAATTTAATATTCAAATACACAAAAAATACACAAACATTCTACATAAGCACCTTTGATAAACATGCTCTCACAATTGAGTCTGATATATAATGTTTTACTAATCTCTATCCCCTAAAGTAACGAAACATTATTAGAAACATATGTAAAATACATAATTTTTTTTGCAGATATACAGCACAATGACAACTCTTATACCGGAGCAAGTACTCGAAAGGCTTACCAAAGAAGCAATGGGCTTAGCCGGAGCCATAGGAGAGCTTGGTTGGTACCCTATAGGCGCGTCTCTATGGGCTATGTCATACCAAATACCAACTTCCGTGAGAGCTCTTCCTTCCTCGATCGCCACAAACTCCGTTGGTACCATCTTGTCATGTTCTGCCGCACTTCAGTTCGGTCCAACAGCGACCGCTATCGTTCACTGCTCTTTTCTTTCTCAACTTTCGACGGAGTTAACTATCACAGGTTCTTGATTACCATTTTCTTTATACCATATAGTTGAAAAAGATATATTAGTAGTAGTAGTAGTAGTAGTCCCATATGACCCGAGTCGAACCAAAATAAAATAACAAACCTGTAGCCGAACTGAGAAGATTGAAGATTTCTAATTAAAAACTACATTTGAACTGAAAAAACGTATAAAAACCGATCTATATTAGATTTGGTTGTAACATTGTTTAATTTTATGCAAGTTATATCGAAAATAACTGGAAAACTATATAGAAACTAGTTTAAGTTTGTTCCAAAAATATTTATAAAAAGGTTTTTTTCCGAAAAATATCACAAATGCAAAAAACAAATTTGAACATTTGAGAATTTAAGTTTAAATATTTAGTGTCTAGAATTTAGTTTTAAAGTGGACAAAGTTTGGTTTTGAAGGTTTAGTGTTAAGATTTTGATGGTTTTAAACCAAATTTCACCTTTTTTAGTATTTCTGAAAAACTGTTTGTCATGGTATTTCTGGATCAAAAACTCAAAAATGGTATTTTGGCAATGACCTTGTTCTTATCAACACGCCATTTGTCGAAACTGATTGTCAGGATCGAAAGGGTCGGTTCAAATGAATGACTACGTGATCCCATACAACGAGGACACATCTTGTTTCCATTACACAAGTGGCGCTAACTTTGCGGATATGCACATTGGTTGGAACATGACGCCAGAGAAAGTTACCGTGGACTGCGGCGGAACAGAGGAATCTCAGGAGGCAATGATGCTTAAAGAGTTTGCGAGGCTAGTACTAGGAATCAAGCGGGGCGATTTAGAACCTGACCGGACGTGGCCGGAGATTAGTAGGAAGACACAGTTGGTGGTTGATGCTGTGAAGAAATCAGTTGAGATTGGTTGTGAAGTTGTTTATCTGTAAAAAAAAATCATGTTAGACATGTTCTGCTAAATTAGTAGTATCACTGAAATATCTATAAATAATTATTATGTTATGGTAGATAAGATAATTTTGATTGTATCTACTATATATATATATAATCATTTTTGAACTAGTTTCAATTTACTTTGTTCCGCTTAATATTTGGTTTAATCTTTACATAACAGTTATGTTGCATGGTTCATATATATTTCATAGTGAAAAATCACAATCTAGCATATATTTGATTTATATTTTGTATTTGTTGTAAATTTAAGCATATATTTGTAATTTTTGAAAAACGTTTGGGCCCTAAAAAATATAGAAAAATTGTTTTTTTTGTCCACAACCCAAGAGAAGGTTAATTGAAATGCATGTAATATATATGTCTATAGTATACAGAGTATGAATAACTAACCTTACTAAATTAAAAAACAAAAAAAATAATGACTAACCCTACTTATAATTTTATTACGATTATTCTATCATAGTAGCTTTTGAGTAGTACACTAGTAACACTACCACCTGAAACATAATTAAATATTTAAGAAAAAATATTCTCATATATAAACCAAATCTTCAAAGTTCCGTTTTCATGTCTTATCATCTTTTGTAAAAGAGATTTCGGATTTTTTTTTTAAAAAACTTATTTTATGTTACAAGAATATTATTACTAGGCATGCAATATAATTATATAATAAATCTCTTTGAAAAAAGTTCAGTGGAAGATGGAAACACTTTGTTGAGAAAGAAATGGTGGAGGAACAAGAAACTTAAAAGAAACTAAAGGAAAAAAGTGATGCAGCGGCGAAAGCGATTAATGGATAAGTTTGATCTCACGAGAGAATCTCGCTAGATCGATAGGATTGAGAATACTCTTCTCCGTGGTATTGCTACCTCGTTAGGGTTTGTGAATACTCTTCACAGTGGTTCCGAAGAAATCTCTTGATAAAAGAGTTATTAATAAAAATCAATATCAGTAAAACCAACTCCCATAAAAAGAAAAACCTAACAAGCCTATTTATAATAAAACATAAAACCCTAGAATATTATATAATAATAATTGGAAAATATCTAAATAATTAAATAAATGGAAATAGAATAATAGAAGATATTTGGAATATCTCCAAATATCAATTTCCATCATTCTCTCCGACGAAGAGAAGATTCGTCCCGAATCTTAACCGTTTTCTTCGATCTGAAGATTTGATTCTTCGGGATTCTTCGGTCAATTTTTTCTTGCGAAACTTCCATTGATAAAATCTTTCATGCACAGACACAAGATGTTGCACTTTCAACTCAAATTTCCTTGACGGAGTTTGAATCATCATCTGATTTAAGACTATTTGATTCAACACGGATTTTGCACGAATATACTTCTGCTCAATATTCGCACAGATTTGATCTCGCACGAATTTTGAACAAACTTGAGTCAGCACGTATTCTGCACGAACTTGATTCTGCACGGATTTTGCACGAACTTGATTCTGCACGGATTTTGCACGAACTTGATTCTGCACGAGATTCGCACGAACCTGAGTCTGCAGTTGAGTCTGAAACTTGACAGGATTTTCAGGAACCTGTTCACGCACGGGATCTGCACAGATCAGAACTTCATCTTCACCTTTACTGATTGGCTCTACGTCGTCTTCAACGTCGGCTTCGGCTTCCTCGTCGAAAACATCAATGTCTTCGTCTTGAATGTTATCCACATGCTCAACATAATCATGAACGGGCTTATAGACGAAGTCTTTCACCTGAAGCTGATAATTCTCGGTGACATTCTTCACAAAGCGTGATCTTCGTTTCAAATTGTTCAAACGATAATATATCGCTTCATTGTAATAACGAGGTAAAAAGTACGAGCATAACTTTTTCTTAAGTTTATCCCATGAGTTCACAGGATTTTTACCAGCTTTCTTGCGTGTTTTCTTTACTTGTTGCCACCATGATAACGCGTGTCCACAGAACCTTTCAGTTATAATGGAAACGATTTCATCATCTTGTATGCTTTGATAATCCAAGATCTCTTGAACATCTTCGAGCCAATCAAGTAACGAATATTCACAAAATTCACCACGGAATTTGGGAATATCTACCGTCATGAAAAGAACCGTTTTGGCTCTGATACCAACTGATGCAGCGGCGGAAGCGATTAATGGATAAGTTTGATCTCACGAGAGAATCTCGCTAGATCGATAGGATTGAGAATACTCTTCTCCGTGGTATTGCTATCTCGTTAGGGTTTGTGAATACTCTTCACAGTGGTTCCGAAGAAACCTCTTGATAAATGAGTTATTAATCAAAATAAATATCAATAAAACCAACTCCCATAAAACGAAAGACCTAACAAGCCTATTTATAATAAAACATAAAACCCTAGAATATTCTATAATAATAATTGGAAAATATCTAAATAATTAAATAAATGAAAATAGAATAATAGAGAAGATATCAATCTCCATCAAAAAGCATCAATAATGCTAAATAAAATAGTGAACGTTAAACTAAAAGGAAACACGCATGTGACTAACTATAGATTTTTGTTAACGTGCACAAAAGTTTTGTGAGTTTAAAATTCATTGCATCAAAATCTTCATTGCATCAAAATCTTCATGTAACTAACTATAGGCTTTTGTTAATGTGTTTTAAAGTTTTATGAGTTTTTACTTTTTAGATAAAAGGTTTCATAGTTTATATTTTTTGTACCGAATCACACTTTTTCGAATTAACATGTTTGATTTGAATAACAATATGAATTCTCATACAGTCATACTCCCTCTATTTCAAAATAATGTTTTTGGCTAAAAGCACAAGTATTAAGAAATTTTAAATTTTTTTAAAAATCATTTAGTAAGAAAACCATTGGTCACGTTGAAAAATGATCAGTGTTTAGCTTTTAAACTTCTTTGACTAAATAATTTTTCATATTAAAAATTAAATATATGCATATAAATGTGAGAACATGCTATATTTTGAAACAAAATAAAAAATACTAAAACATTTATTTTTGAAACGGATGGAGTATACTTTTAGAATTATAAATTTCAAACTCAAAATTAGTTAGTTATAAATATGTCCATATCCCTATTTAAGTCAAAAAAATTGATGTGAAATTTCTAACAATGTGGTATGTGACAAAAAATTATAACAAAAATTATAATTCACCATTTTAGATTTGGTATTTGACAAAAATGTCTCGGATTTTTATTTATAGTTAACTATAGAAGGAAACTTTTAAGGTCACACTTGTGTTTGGACATAAAAATAAACAAACGGCGAATGTCAATTATACACACAATGTGGAAAGAGATTCGATTTATGTGATTAGACATGAAATGAAAAAAGTAGTTTGTGTTGATAAGAAAATGAAAAGACCAAACAAAACAAATAAATAAATAAATAAAAAGAAAGAAAGCAAAGATCCAATGAGGAGAGGCTACCAATACACAGCAAAGGTCAAGATAACTAATTTTATAAAAATCAAATCAAATGTTAAAAACTTGAGAATTTTAAAACACTGAATATAAAATAAGGAGAATTACAAAATTATATTTTTTAAATTGCATTTCACAAAATTACACCTTTTTAAAATTACTTCACAAAACTACACTTAATTACTAAAAATTAAATCGAAATTAGCCTTACCCACAAAACCCTACACTTTCATTATTATACCCTGAACACTAATTAGCGAACTCAAATAAAAATGTTTTAATTTTGGTAATTTTTTAGATCATAATTGAACCATTTAAAATTTGAAAAGGGTGCAAAAATAGGAAAAAATTGAATTAGGCGTAATTTTGTGAAAGAATAATTGAAAAAGTGTAGTTTTGTGAATTTCTATACAAAATAAATAAAATAAATGAAAAATAAAAAGCTAAATTTTTCAGATGTCCTCCCCATGCATTGAGGAGCTACTTCACTTTTTTCTTTATGGATAAAAAAACAAAAGAAGATATAAAAACACAATAACATAAAGAATCTTTTGTTGAGATGCTGCCACCATTCTTATAATTCTTTCACTTTGTACATCTGAATATTAAATACATACATAATTTATAATTCTTCGATTCTTTAACAAAGTTTTATACGCCCTCTCTCCGTTCTTAAAATATTTGATTTTTTAGAAAAAAAAATTTGTTTCTTAAAGATTAATTTTCTGGTTTTTAAATATTTTTAGTTCATTGAGAATAGTGAATTGTACATTCCAAAATATATTAATTGAGATTATTAAATTACTATTGGTTGAAAATTTTAGAAAATTGTGAAATACAAAAAACCATGTATTTAATATTGAACATTAATTCACTTTCTTAATATGTGTGAAAAATCGAAAAAATCAAACAATCAAAAACAGAGGAAGTATTTATCTGTATTAATTGTCCGGTGCGACATTTATGTTCTATTATATATACATATACACATGAATCAATGAAAATATTTATCAAATAATTTTAAATATATAAATTTGAAAATATATCTTATTATTTAAAAATTACAACAAATTTAACCGCACGTACGTGCGGGTCAATATCTAGTCTTAACTATTAAAAGAGAAACATTTTTGTAAAAAAGACAAAAAATTATATTTACAATGTTACCACGCAATATAATTTATGGTTATGTTTAAATTTAAAGAAAACAAAAAAGGAAAACATATTAATTTCAACATTAAAATAGGAAACAAAAAAAGAAACAAAACTATTCAAAAAAGAAAAAGAAAATATTATTGATATCAAAATAAAAAACAAACATTTTCAATTTCAAAAGATTAAAAATAATAAATCGAATAATAATATCTAAAAAAATAATTACAAAATAATTTATTAATAAAGTAAGACAATTTTTACGAATTGATTTCAGAATTATATCTAGGGATAATCGTAGATTTCAAAATTTTAACATCAAATATGAATAACAATTATGATCTCCACATATTTTAATTTTTGTAACGGGTCATTAAAAATCACAAATCGAAATTGAAATCATGAATGATAATTGTTATGAGACTAAAATCAATTTGAATTTATGTATAATATATATGTGTAGTTTTGTGATGGGTTAGAAAATATCAAACATAGTTTATGGGATATAATTATATAATCCAAGAGATCGCAAACATATAATTCGGGTCATCATCATAAGAACATAAAAATTTACAATATATTAATTTACTTTATGACACAAGATACCACAAACATATAATTAAAATTGATATTTTTAATATATGATTTACCAAATATCTTTAAATATATAAATTTGCCAATATATCTTATTATTTAAAAATTACAAAAAAATAAACCGCACGTATGTGCGGGTCCGTATCTAGTAAAACTTTAAAACACATGAAGATTTCTGAAGTATAAAACAATAAGCCAACTAGAGACGGTTTAATACTACGTTTTAAAATAGATTTAGTTTTAAGAAAAAAAATTTGTTCCAAAATAAATGTAGTTTTTCACTTTCAATGTAAAATTTATTATCATTTAATATTTTTGACCAATTAGATTTTGCATATTATTTTTCTATTGACTCAAATTATGCTTAGGCACGTATTAAATATTGTTTTAGTATTGAAAATACACAAATTTAATGAATTTTTAATATGCACGAAAACTTCTAAAACTACGTGTTTTTTGGAATGGAGAGAATATCAACTATTCCCTCTGTTTTTTTATATAAGATGTTTTGACTAAAAACACTTAGTTTAATAAATATTTAATTTTAAAAGGTTTAACCAATCATTAAAAAGATAACTTAATACTATTGGTCAATAACATATTAAATCTCTTTAAATGTTACCTAGAAAATTGAGAACATCTTACATTTTGAAACAAAACTAGAAGCCTAAAACATTTTATATATAAAAACAGAGGGAGTAACAATTTGTCGTAAAACATAGTATTTAGATGATATGTGGATAAGAACAACATATCTTTTATTTCCTTAAATAACACTATATATACCACTATGTTTAGAAATCCAAAGTATTACAGAAAAAAAAAAACTCATTCATCATGATTTGCAAAAATACTCCATCTTGCATCATTTTTTTGTACATAATGAATGTAATAATTGATTTGATAAAGATAGAATCTGGACATATAAATTACATGATACGTATAAACAGTATTTCAAACTATATTTCACAAAACTACACATAATTCAAATTGTTTTTAAATTCATTTTTCCAAATTTTAAATGGTTAAATTATTCTTGAAAATTCTTACAAAGAATATTTGAGTTGTTAAAGACAAAATACAAACCCTACACATCTACTATACTCCAAAACTTTCGGTCTCTATTTTTAGAAATTTCACATGATCAAAATATACATAGATCATGTATGTATATATATATATATATGTGAGCAACTAATAAAGGAATCAAATATTATTAAGTGTAAAGAGAATAAAATAATATTGTGTTATGGACAAGAACATATGTAAGGGGAGAGATTGAGAAGAAAACAATGGAACTAGTTGTCATGGTCCTACATGGATATGCTTTTTGTGTAGTGAAGATCTTGAATTCACCTCAACTATGGACTCTTAAAAGCATGTTTATGGGGGGCTTTAAAAGAGTGTTTAACCTCTGGCTCCACAAAAAAAAAAAATCTCATCCAGTAACCTTTGTCTAAAGACTATTCCTTGCACTGTTCGCGGACCCACAAACACGTGGTGCTCTATGCTTGATGGGATTTTTTATTTTTTTTTATATAATCAGAAAAAAATAATAATAAAAAAAAATTAAACACCATTAATAGTACTTAACCGATAATGAAGGTCTTATCTCATCACACTTTCGAACTTCTCAATGTCCCCAATAATTTTACAAAATTTCTTGCCTAATTTGTTTTATATGTCCAAACTTATATATATGAAATGAAATACAACCAGACTAATAATAAGTTCTCTTCCAATTTTAACTTTATAATTAGGTAAAAAGTAAAATTATAAGCCAATTTCAAGTGAATAATAATTGTGAGAACGTTTAGTTAGGTAAATAGCAATGGAATTGTGATCTTTTGCCATAATAGTAATGAATTTACATTTTTTTATTGTTAATGGTGATTATACATAATTTCTATTTAAATGAAACATTTTTTGATATTGAACTCAGATCCCATAATATTAAAATCAAACACTCATCTAATTGGCCACACTTGCCAACTTTCACATTTATCAGAGTTTTTAATTAATAACTAATTAATACTCCGAGTTATGGACCCTGACTATGAAACCAATTTAACAATCACACCAATACAAATAAAATAAATCTCAAACCTAAAACAAATAAAATAAATTAAAAATATGTCCACAAGAAATAATAATAAATTTAATAGAAACAAAATAGTATGACTTAAGTGAGACGTCCCAACAATGTCCCCTCCACTCCCACCTTAGCTTTCCAATAATAATTAAACATAATACAATCCCCACTCTCTCTTCTCTCTCTCTATCTTTTGTGCTCCCAAACCAAACATATCACTCACAAATCTATCTCTCTTTCTCTTTCTTTTTAAACCCACAAAAATAACACTTGAGATCTCAATGGAGACAAATCTCATCATAACTCACAATACTTCTTTCAAATCCCAAGTCTTGCTTTCCTCATCTTCTTAAGGTATCAATATTCAATACTATTTTATTTTCTTTGAAAATTTGAGTCTATAAATATTAATCTTGGATTAAATTTTGTTACAAAGTTGAAGTTGTTCAACTTAGCTTAAGTTTTGATGATTGATCCATAGTTATTAGTATGTTTTTGGTCACTCATATATTGCCATTTACTTATTTTTCTTTTTTTTTGTATTTCTAAAACATTGGATACCCTGAATTTTAAATAATAAACTAATATTTAGTAATAGTTTTTTTATTCATTTCCAATTTAGATTTTTTTTTTTTTTGATAAAAATTTAGATTTTATTGTTAGTATACTCTTAAGTTTCAAGAATTAAATTGTATATTGTCTAGTTGTTTTGTCTCACAACTCTCAGTTGATATTGAGATATGATCTTACTTAAAGAAAAAAAAACTTAGTGGTAGATAATTATATATTACAGATCTGTTTTTATGTTTGTTGTTTAGTGTGTGACTTTTCTTTTGTTATTTTGTCTGCCTCTTTGTATATGTGTTGTTTTATTTTTTGATTTTCAAATACAAAGCAAATGAAGTAGAAAAATACTTGTCTCAAATTTGTATTTTTGGTAAGCAAACAATATTGTTGAAATTAAGATTAATCACTAATTTAATTTAGTGAAAAATAGAAGAAATTATTTAACAAAATAGACAGAAGAATTTAATTAGTTTAAGAGTTGACTGCTTGATGGATGTGTCAGTACTAAATTTGGCACTTCTGATAATGTTGTCTACTCATTGACTCATTAGGACCATTTATAGTCACATTAATGTTTCCCCACTTGTTTTTCTCTTCATATTATAATTTTTATTATGCATATTTTGTAGACATTATCAACTTTGTTTGGATATAATCAATTTTGATGCAGCCAAAGTTTAACAATTATTCCTTTCTACTATTTTACTTCTAAACTATTACTAATTTAGATTTTTAACATTCTCTTTCAAAAATTATTGCAGAAAAAGAACAAACTATCATCTGCGAAAATCATGAGACCAATCTTAAACCTCGAAATTGAAGCTTCATCAGAAAATGATCATTCAGACAGTACCAATAGCCAAGTTGCCTCTAACTTATCACCGGTAGGAGATGATTATAGACCAATCTCTTTGGATCTTAGCCTTTCTTTCAACAACAACAACAATATAGATCTTGAATCATCTTCTCTGACATTGCCACTTTCGAGCACGAGCGAAAGTAGCAACCCTGAGAAACAACCACAACAACAATCTTCGGTGTCAAAGAGAGTCTTCTCTTGCAACTATTGCCAAAGGAAGTTTTATAGCTCTCAAGCTCTTGGTGGTCACCAAAACGCTCACAAACGCGAAAGAACCCTATCTAAACGCGCCATGCGTATGGGTCTTGCTGGGATATTTCCCAACAGAGGAGCCAACAACATCTACCCAGCTGCTGCTGTCTCATGTCTACCGCTTCATGGAAGCGGTAACGGTAATATGACATCGTTCAGGACTTTAGGGATCCAGGCGCATGCCTCGTCCCGCGAGTTTGACATTGCAAGGCCAACACAAGAAGAAACTATTATTAGGAACATTGCAAGGTTTAACCAAGGGTATTTTAGTAATTGTGTACCTCTTTTCGTGGAGGACGAAGAGGTCGAGATGCTATGGCCGGGGAGTTTCAGGCAAGCCACGGAGGCGACTAGGGCTGAAGTGGGTAAAGATATTTTAGGTGAAAGTAAAGTGGGTTACTTGGAAGTCAAGCAAGCAATGGATATGGAGAGTTCTCTTCCTGACCTAACGTTGAAGCTTTAAACTATCTTTTACTTTGTCTTTTTATATATATATTTTTGAATTTGGATTCTCTTAATTTGGTTGCACAAGCTTCATATATAACTCTATAATGTACAGTGAGAGTTTCACAAACCATTTCTAATATGTTTTTATTTATATAGTCACTATCGATTGATCGACCAAGAAGTCAATTTCTAGTGTTTGTTTATGTGTGTAAGAGAAAGGGGTATGTATTTAAAATCAAGTGTAAAAGTGTGCACTTGTTAATATATGTACAAAGAGAGTATAATTATTTGATCAGTTTAAGATAACTTGTTAGTAACAATTGTTGTTACTAAAAAAGTTAAGATAACTTGAAGAACCAAAAAAGTAAAGTGGGTTACTTGCTTTAGGTTAATATGTAGTTAGGCTATAATTTTGTTTAAGAAAAATTTAGGGCCATCATTAATCAAAAATTAAGAAATGGCACAAAGTAACCTCATGTAAGTGTATAACTAAGAATGAGATACTTATTTTTCTTTAATTAGCTAGGTGGACAAATGAATTGTCCATTGTATCTCTTGAGCAATTCACAAAACTACACTCTTTTAACTATTGTTTCATAAAACTACACCTAATTTAATATTTTTTACATATTTACACCATTTCAAAAGTTTAAATTGTTGATTTACCCTTTTAAAAGTTTCCAAAATTAAAATATTTTTAATTGGGGTTCGCTAATTAGTGTTTATGGTATATTATTAAAGGGTAGGATTATGCGAGTATAATTTTTTTAATTTAATTTTGAGTGTTTAGATGTAGTTTTGAAATTTGACATTGAAATGATGTAGTTTTGTATAATGTAATTCAAAATGTTTAGTTTTGTAATTGTCCATTTTTCGGAGAAATATAATTTCTTTATTTATATAGTTATTTTACGGTCCATATGTTAATTAAGATTTTTAGTTAGGTATATGGTGATAAATTGGTTAATTATTAAAATAAACTAAGACATTAATAAATATTTTAGAGGTAATAACTATGTAAAAAATAGGGGCTTATAAAACTACACTATTTAAATTGTATTTTACAAAACTACAACATTTCAAAGTTACTTTACAAAACGTCACCTAAAACTAAAAATTAAATTTGAATAAACCCTAACCACAAAACCGTACCCCATTTGATACTAAACGTTAAACACTAATTACCTAAAGGGTGTAAATATAGAAGAAGAAAATTAGGTAGAATTTTATAAAATAAAGAACGAAAGAGTTTAGTTTTGTGAGTTCTTCTAAAACTATGGGTAACTAACTTTTTATTTTGATTTCCTTACGTATAAGTTATAAATTTTAACCCTATACTATAAAATTTATTTAATTTTTCTCCAGCTGGTTCATTAGTAAAAACTATATTTTTCGCAGAGTATATATATTCTATAAACGAAACATAATATTTTTAATTTTTGGCATATAATTATTTAAAATAAATATGAAATTGTTTTAATCCATTTTTAACCGATTAATCCAATTTAACCCGTTTCGAGCGATTAATCCATCAAATCGGTACAATGTCAGTTGAAATTTAAATTATTGTGGGTTAATGCCAATCATAATGATAGAAAAAATTATTGATTTTACTAAACTCATTTAACTCTTCAAAACACAAAGGATTTACTTATATGTATTGTTTCAATTAACATGTAGTTTCCGTTATCAATGTGGTAGTTTAAAAAAATGTTTCGCCAATGTCATGAGTTTTTAAGGGGTTTTTAGTTTATATTTTATGAGCTTTTTTATTTTCATTCAAATTTTCAAATTGTTTTCTCAATTAATATATATTTTCAAAATGTCTTCTCAATTAATATATATGATAGGATATTATAGCTTTTCATGGACTTTTAAATTCACAAATTTGAATTAAAATTAAAAAAGTGTATTCTCAATTAATATATATAGGGAGAATTACAAAAATACACCATTTGAATTACATTTCAAAAAACTACACCATTTCAAAATTACTTCACAAAACTACACCTAAACACTCAAAATTAAATCCAAATAAACCCTACCCACACAATCCTACCCCATTAATATTATACCCTAAACATTAATTAGCGAACCCAAATGAAAATATTTTAATTTTGGTAAATTTTTAAAGGGTAAATCAAGCTTTTAAAATTTTGAAAAGGTGTAATTATGTGAAAAATTGAATTATGTAAAAAATTGAATTATGTAGAGTTTTGTAAAAGAATTGATGAAAATGTGTAGTTTTATGAATTTCTCGTATATATATGATTATACAAATTTGAGCATGTTCCCGTGCAAAGCCCTCTGTGGATGCAAATCTTAACCAGAACTTCGTGACTAACCTTTTTTGTGGCTTAGGAATATCTATTAGATCCGACTAATAATTTATAGAGGAATTTAAAAAACTACACTCTTTCTTCCGTTTCTAAACAAAACTATACCTAATTTAATTTTTTCACATATTTACACCCTTTCAAAATTTTAAAAGCTTGATTTACCCTCTAAAAATTATCAAAATTAAAATCTTTTAGTTAAAATCACAAATATTAAGATATCATTTATGTTTCTTGTTTTCTTCAAAAATTATTATTTTATAGTTAATTTAAAATAATTCAACCAAAAATAAACAAGAGTCCATAATTCAATTGGTAAGATTTAATGAAAAACATTTAATTTTGTTTTGGAAATCTAAAACATCTTATAAAAGAAAACAAAAAATAAAACCCAAAACATCCTATAAAAGTAGTATTAAGAGGGTAAGATTGTTTGGGTAGGATTTATTTGGATTTAATTTTTAGTGTTTATGTGTAGTTTTGTGAAATTATTTTGAAATGGTGTAGTTTTATGAAATGTAATTCAAATAATGTAGTTTTGTAATTCTCTCTAATTCATATATCTCAACCATTTAAATAAAACAATTTTATAATTTTCTTAAACAATTACTTATTCGATAAAAACTGAAAATGTATGGTTTAAGAGAAAAACAACCTTCAATTTTTAAAAATCAAGGATCCTAATAATTTTTTCTTGTTTTTTGACGTCAATCCTAATATATAAATTATTTTAGTTTTGTTGTGTGACTTCTACAGTTTGATATTTTCTTTTGCAGGATTGTGTTGGCTAAGGGCTAATCTTTGAATTTAATCTTCGGGCATGCCAATACATATTATGTTATAATTTTTTTTTTTTTTTTTTTTTTTTTTTTTTTTTTTGATAATCCTGGTGTCCTGATCCTCACCGAAGTGAGTTCAGACTATTTCAGGAACAGCTGCAGCCCGCATGTTAATTCCATGATGGCTGAGGTTCGAACCCAGGAGGCGGAACTCACAGCTGTGAGCCCTTTACCGCCTGAGCTAGAAGCCCCGGTTATTATGTTATAAATTCTTAATACATTAATACTCATTTTGATATTTGCAAACCAGTAAATATTGTTTTTTTTTTTGTCAACTAAAAATTGTTTTCTTTCAATAAATAAGAAAAACATAGTCTTTTTTGTCATCTGGTTGATTTTTTAATTAATTAAAGACCATACAACTTTGGGCTTTACCAAAATCCTACAAAAGATTTTAGCCCAATAAGCAAAATAAAAAATAAAACGCAGACTCATTGAAACAACATAAAAACATGTAAAGCCCATTAAAAACCCAAAAATCTGATTTGCCCTAATCCAAACTCGAGAACTAATGCGCCGTCAAGAGATAATGCGTCGTCGAAGATGCAGCTGTTGATCGGAGAACGTCGTTAATGGTTGAGTCGAATTCCGTCGAAAATACAGCCTCCTAAAATCTTTTCACCATTCTTCAATATTGACAGCCATGTAGATACGAATCACCGGAGAAAACTTCAAATAGAACCCATCTCCTCCAAAAATACAAATCTGCACTATGGCTACTTGCCATGGAAGGACCACCGTCGATTTTGGATATAAAAGAAAGGAAAACAAACGTTTGAAATAGATCTTGGGATAAATCCGACCATCATTGTTGTAAAAGCCAAAAAATGACGGAGACATAGGCCGGTCGTAGCTTCACGAAGATAGCTACGCCGGAAAACAAGCCGGCGACTCGGTTCTATAAGAGCAACCGCGACCCATAGACAAAGCAAGCATCTCCACTATGAAAACCAGAGATCTCAAAGCAACGCCGACCAACCTCTGCTCGAAGAAGCCAGAAGATGTCGGAGAAATATCTGATAACCCTTTAAAGATTCATCGGTGAAAGTCTCTCTCTAAAAGATTTTTTAGAGAGAAGAGAGAGACCTTGATATACTGCGCATCGCCTTTGTTTTTAACAAAAAAGCTTATTGAAATGTGTTTTGATTTAAGAAAAAAAAAAAAGCTGAATAATTCATTTAGTTAAATAAATATTTTGACAGGTATCACTCACTACCATATATGACCTATCATAATCATTCCCTCATTTATCACAAACATAATTATTATCCAACCTTCAATAAATAAAAAAATCTTCTATTAAATGCAAGTTTTATAGTTAGAAAACTTATAATTTATTTATTTATTTTTAGATTTTTGTAGATCTGCAGAGAGCCATGTGCATAGGGAATCAACTTCACCTGGTTTTTTCCTAAACACATAGAAAAAGTTGTTTTCTCCAATAGAAAGTAATAATTATATAATATTAAAAATAAAAGGATAAAAAGGACTTTAGATGATGATTCATGTGACAGCAACGAAAGATACATGTAGCATTTTGCTCAAAACAGACACATCCAATTTTTTAAATTTTTGCACATTAATTGTAACCCACATATATTCGTTCTATATAAATAATACTAATATTTCGTTATTTATTGAACAATTCTCATGAATAACATTAAATAAAGATTTTTATCACAATTACCACACATTTTCGAAAGTTTTACAAATATCATTTAAGAGTTTTCTTCTCATAAACTCATAAATACTACAAATTTTAAATTTTCAAAATTACACCCAAAACTTTCGAAATTATACCTTATCACTTCAAAATTATACCTTAAACACTATATTGCGAACCCAAATAAAAAAATTTAAATTCTAAAAGTGTTAAAACTCGTTTTTGTAGTTGTGGTATTTTTGTAAACTACTATTTTTTGATGATATTTTTTATATAAAAAACATTTTAATGGTATTTTTGTTATAAAAAATTTTAATTGTATTTTTAAAACAAAAACTTATTTTAGTGATATTGTAATGAATTTCTCGTATTTATTTGTATCAATCTTTGTTGCCTCTCGAGTACTATCATTGCTTCTTTTTTAAAAAAAAGAGAATTTGTTTTACAACTTTTTGATTCTAATATTCTACTAATATTATTGGCTACATATTTTCATATTGTATATTTTTAAATGCGTTTTCTGTGTTATATACGAATAATTTGCCAATCTTTACCAAAACTTTTGGACCTTTATGCTATTTGACAGCTTTTAGACCGTCGATGTAGGGTCTCTAAAATACTATTTTAACAGATTGGTTTAGTTATTAATTTGGTGAACTACCGAATATAGAATAAATAATCTGAAATAAATGTGGCTAAAATAAGAAAATGTATAAATAAGTATAAATAAATTACGTAATTTGGAGACAAAAAAGTACGGAGTGTTGAGACTGGTTAAGTGACACGAGGATTATACTTGTTTGGGTAATTAAATATCTTAACTAATTTCGAAAGTGGGGACTTACAAGTAACCACAATGTTTATTACTACAACAACTAAAGAATACTTTATAATATATAGTACGGGTTTATATATTTATAACAGGGAGAATTACAAAACTATACCTTTTGAATTACATTTCACAAAATTATACCATTTCAAAAATATTTGATAAAATTACACTTAAACACTCAAAATTAAATCCAAATAAATTCTACACACACAATCATACCCCCTTAATACTATACCCTAAACACTAATTAACGAACTCAAATGAAAATATTTTAATTTTGGTAATTTTTAAAAGAGTAAATCAAGCTTTTAAAATTTTGAAAGGGTGTAAATATGTGAAAAAAATAAATTAGGTGTAGTTTTGTGAAAGAGGGGTTGAAAGGGTGTAGTTTTGTGAATTTCCCTTAAATAAACAAATTTAGTATGAATATTGCTTGATTTATTTGAAAGTTTCCTCTTAATCTGATTATTTATGGAAAAATTAGTTTGCTTGTTTAATAATATATTCGATTTATAACTAGAATTATCTCAATAGTTGGACCTTAATTGATTAAAATCCATGAAAACAGTAGTTTCTAATCAATTTTTTTTTATTGTATCATACGATTGGAAACATTATTTGTGTTTTGAATTTAATGTAAAACTAGATTGAGAAATTCACAAAACTACACCCTTTCAATTTTCCTTTCACAAAACTACACCTAATTCAATATTTTCATAAAACTACACCCTTTCAAAATTTTAAAAGCTTGATTTACCCTTTAAAAAATTACCAAAATTAAAATCTTTTCATTTGGGTTCGCTAATTAGTGTTTAGGGTATAGTATTAAGGGGGTAGGATTGTATGGGTAGAGTTGATTTAGATTTAATTTTGAGTGTTTAGGTGTAGTTTTGTGAAATGTAATTCAAATGGTGTAGTTTTATGATTCTCCCAACTAGATTTTTACTATTTATAAACATATTAATTTGATATAATTTTAAATAATTTTTTATTGATGCACATTGAATAATAAAATTATTAATCATTTATATGTATATTTTCAAATTAAAAATATAATTTCGTTATATTTCATAAATTATGTAGGATATATTTTGATCCGTTACAAAACTACACTTGAAGGGCGTCTCGCAAAATAGCGTAAGGTATCAAAATTTTTATTTTTTATATTTTCGGATATTTATGGCTCTAATTTATGTAATTTTCAACATATTAAATACTTTCAATAAGAATAACATCATGGACTCGAATATTCCAAAAAAACGTTTTGATAATTTTTGATATTAATTTATGATAATCCGTAGTTAATATTAATTTTTGATAATATTAGTTTTTAAAAATGTTTAAATTTAAATATATTTCGAATTTTTCTGTATAAATATATGTTTATCTATTTTTGTGAGATTTTTTTTTTATTTCTCACGTTTTTTTGTAAAAACAAATTATTTTCTCTTATTTTGTTTTGACCAAAAATCCTTTTTATGTCATTTTTATTTACACTAAAATTTTCTTTATACCAATGACATATTTTGTAAATATATGTCACTTTGAAGGGTTATCCTTCCCAATTAATAGTATAGATTTTGATTATCTTCTTATCTATTACATGATCAAAATTTTAGTTTTCTTTATGCATATAGTTTGTGAAATTAAATAAATGGATTATTGTTGAAATGCTATTAAAAAAAACTTTTCAAAAATGTCATTAAAAACATCTTTCGGAAAATGTCATACGTAGACATGAAATTGTCCACGTGGACCAAAAAAGACGACGAATGACGAATTTGCCTCGGTGTTTTGTCCACTTGGTGTTCGTGGACTAAAGTTTATCCACGGAAAACAAGATTAAATTCGTCTTTTGTCGTCTCCTCTCGTCCACGTGAACAATTTCTTGTCTATGTGTGATATTTTTCGAATTTTTTTATTTTTATGACATTTTTCAAAAAGTTTTAATTTTTAATACAATAACTCCTAATTTTTTCTTAAATAAATATGCTAATTATCCAAATAACCCATGTTTAACCAAAATAAAATATTAAAAAAATATATTGAATTGCTTTACTAGTTCACCCATATGTTTTGTGTGAAGCATTTGACATCAACCTACTACTACATAGTCAAACATTTCTCCAATTATCTAAATATTTTTTTCATAAATAACGTTATCGCATCCTATGATAACAAATATTCAAAATCAACATCTAAAAAAAATAAAATAAAAAATATATTAAAAAAACAAATAGCTAATCTGTTACCAAACTGTCATTGGCTTAGTGGGGCAGACAACCCATGTGCAGCCTCCTTGTCTTCTGCTTCTTTTTTACTTTCTTCTTCTTCCTCTTCTCTCTCTCTATGCTATGCCCCCATCTCACAATTATAACACCAAAGCTTCAAACTTTCTTCTTCTCTCTTCCTCTGTTCTCCTTCTCTCTCTAAAGCTATGAAGAAAGTAAGAACCTTTCTACTTCTTCTTCTTCCTCTCCTTCTTGTGCCGTTTTCTTCAGCAGATTCAGAAGGAGACGTATCAGCTATGCTCTCACTAAAGAAAAGCCTAAACCCACCTTCTTCTTTCGGATGGTCCGACCCGGACCCGTGTAAATGGACCCACGTGGTCTGCACGAGCTCCAAACGCGTGACCCGGATCCAAATCGGACACTCGGGTCTTCAAGGTACACTCTCCTCTGCTCTAAACGCCTTATCCGAGCTCGAAAGGCTCGAGCTTCAATGGAACAACATATCTGGTCCTGTCCCTTCTCTTACAGGCTTGTCTTCATTACAAGTCTTGATGCTTAGCAACAACAACTTCGAGTCTATGCCTAGTGATGTCTTTCAAGGCTTGTCTTCTTTACAATCCGTTGAAATCGACAACAACCCTTTTGAGTCTTGGCAGATTCCAGAGAGCTTGAGAAACGCTTCTTCTGCTCTTCAGAATTTCTCGGCTAATTCGGCTAATTTAACCGGTTTTTTACCCGGTTTTCTTGGACCGGATGAGTTTCCCGGTTTATCTATCTTGCATTTGGCTTTCAATGGTTTAGTTGGTGAATTGCCTTTGGGATTCTCTGGCTCTCAGATTCAGTCTCTGTGGCTTAACGGTCAGAAACTAACCGGTTCTATAGATGTATTACAGAACATGACTGGTTTAAGTGAGGTTTGGTTACATTCTAATTCGTTTTCGGGTCCTTTGCCCGATTTTTCGGGTTTAAAAGAGCTCGAGAGCTTGAGCTTGAGGGATAACTCGTTTACGGGTCCGGTTCCTGAGTCTTTGATGAGTCTTGAATCGTTGAAAGTTTTGAACTTGACTAATAATCATCTTCAAGGGTCAGTTCCTGAGTTCAAGAGCTCTGTTTCGGTTGATTTAGATAAAGATTCGAATAGCTTTTGCTTGCCTAGCTATGGTGAGTGTGATCCTAGAGTTCGATCTTTGCTTTTGATCGTTGGTTCGATGGATTATCCGCTTAGGCTAGCAGAGAGCTGGAAAGGGAATGATCCTTGCACAAATTGGATCGGTATCACTTGTAGCAATGGGAACATAACGGTTATTAACCTCGAGAAAATGAGTCTAACCGGTACCATTTCTCCCGAGTTTGGATCAATTAAATCGCTACAAAGGATCGTTCTTGGTGTCAACAATCTCACGGGTACGATCCCTCGAGAGCTTACGTTGTTACCTAATCTCAAAACACTCGATGTTTCGAGTAACCACCTATTCGGGAAGGTTCCTTCTTTTAGAAGCAATGTGATTGTGAATACTAAAGACAACCCCGACATGGGAAAGGATAAAAGCTCTTTATCTCCTCCTGGCTCTTCTTCTTTGCCTCCGGGTAGTTCGGGATCAGAAATCGAAAGTAATAAAGACAGTAGAAAAGTAAAGTCTTCGGCTTTCGTAGGAATCATCGTTGGTTCGGTTCTTGGAGGTCTGTTTTCGATCTTCTTGATTGGTTTATTAGTATTCTGCTGGTATAACAAACGGCAGAAGCGGTTCACACGAGGTGAGAGCTCAAACGCAGTTGTTGTGCATCCGAGGCACTCTGGCTCCGACAACGAAAGCGTTAAGATCACAGTCGCGGGTTCAAGCGTGAGCGTTGGAGGCATAACCGAGACTTACACGCTCCCTGGCACGAGCGAGGCAGGAGATAATATCCAAATGGTGGAAGCCGGTAACATGCTGATCTCGATCCAAGTTCTCCGTTCCGTGACTAACAACTTCAGCCAAGACAACATTTTAGGACAAGGAGGCTTCGGAGTCGTATACAAAGGCGAACTACACGATGGGACCAAGATCGCGGTCAAGAGGATGGAGAACGGCGTGATTGCTGGCAAAGGGTTTGCGGAATTCAAATCAGAGATAGCGGTTTTGACGAAAGTTAGGCACCGACATTTGGTTACGCTTCTCGGGTATTGTCTTGATGGGAACGAAAAGCTTCTTGTTTACGAGTACATGCCGCAAGGGACGTTGAGTAGGCACTTGTTTGAGTGGTCAGAGGAAGGGCTTAAGCCTCTGTTGTGGAAACAGAGATTGACTTTAGCCTTGGATGTTGCGAGAGGCGTAGAGTATCTACATAGCTTAGCTCATCAAAGTTTCATTCACAGAGATCTTAAGCCTTCGAACATTCTTCTTGGAGACGATATGAGGGCTAAAGTCGCTGACTTTGGACTCGTTAGGCTCGCCCCGGAAGGGAAAGGATCTATTGAGACAAGAATCGCAGGAACATTCGGTTACTTGGCACCCGAGTATGCAGGTTAGTTTGACTAGTTATGCTTCGTTTTTTCGTTTTTTTTGGTTTCTTGGAGTTGATTGTGACCTGTTTTTTGTTGTAGTTACGGGTCGTGTGACCACGAAAGTCGATGTGTATAGCTTCGGTGTGATTCTAATGGAAATCATAACGGGAAGAAAGTCTCTAGACGAATCGCAACCAGAAGAGAGCATTCACTTAGTCTCATGGTTTAAGAGAATGTACATCAACAAAGAATCATCATTCAAGAAAGCTATCGACCCGACAATAGACCTAGACGAAGAAACCCTAGCGAGCGTTCACACGGTCGCCGAGCTAGCGGGGCATTGCTGTGCCAGGGAGCCTTACCAGAGACCGGACATGGGACACGCGGTCAACATCCTGTCTTCGCTAGTCGAGCTGTGGAAACCGTCTGATCAGAACCCGGAAGACATATACGGCATAGATCTCGACATGTCTTTGCCTCAAGCTCTTAAGAAATGGCAAGCTTATGAAGGGAGAAGTGATATTGAATCTTCGAGTTCGTCGCTATTACCAAGCTTGGACAACACGCAAATGAGTATACCTACTAGACCTTACGGATTCGCCGAATCTTTCACTTCAGTAGATGGACGATGATGAAATTGAGTTAAACTCTCTTTAAAAACCCTAAGATTTGTTGTTCCTTATGTATATTTTGTGTGTGTCTTTACTTAATTCTCTTTCAATTCTCAATATTCTTTCATGTTTCTTGTAATGCAAGTAACACTTAGGGTTTGGAGTTTCTGTATTATTATGATGTTTTTTTTTGTTGAATTAGAAAAAGTTGACGTGTGTACTTTTTAAAGTTTGTGGAAATGGTAATGACAGTGAGGCATAGAAGTTGAGATTTTCACATGGTTTTATCTTTTGTTTGTGTCTTCATTTTTTTAAATTATATTTTAATAGATAGACCAAAACGATAGATTGTACTCCAAAACAAATTCAATTGATACAGAATTTTATTATCCTTCAAAAATGAAATATAACTTTGGAGAATTACAAAACTACACCATTTGAATTACATTTCACAAAACTACACTATTTCCAAAATATTTCACAAAACTATACCTAACCACTCAAAATTAAATTCAAATAAATCATACCCACACAATCCTATCCCCTTAATACTATACCCTAAACACTAATTAGCGAACCTAAATGAAAATATTTTAATTTTGGTAATTTTTAAAAGGATAAATCAAGTTTTTAAAATTTTGAAAGGGTGTAAATATGTGAAAAAATTAAATTAGGTGTAGTTTTGTGAAGGAGGGGTTGAAAAGGTGTAGTTTTGTGAATTACTCATATAAACTTTTAGTTTAACAATAATATAGATATAAATTGATAACTAACCAAACATCAACCGTTTTGTTGCGTTATATTTTACTAAACTGTAAAAAATAATATGTAAAAGAGTTTTATTAATAACACATTTTATATTTACACAAAAAATTGTTTTGTTTTGATAGTGAAATTTTGAAAATACTAATATGAATAAGCAAAATATTAAAGTTAAGATGATGCTTTTTAAAGTTAATAACAGATCAATCTAAAATCTATAGCAAAATATTTTTCAATATATTTACATTTACATCTTCATTTTTACAACGGGAGTAATTACTCTAGACATAATATCCTACGCTTTAACTAGGCATGGGCGTTCGGTTTTATCAGGGTATTCGGATCGGTTTATTTGGTTTTCAAAAAATTCGGTTGTTAAAAAAGCCTGCCGAATAGACCCGAAAATTAAATCGGTTCGGGTCGGTTTGGTAATCGGATTATTCGGGTCGGTTATCAGTGTTTTAATTGGTTCCGAAATAAACCGAAATTAATCTCAATTCGGTTTAAATGAACCGAATTGGACAAAAAAACAAGTATAAAAAGACCGAAACAGACAAAAAAAACTCACATAAACAAAGCATAATCTTAAGAAAATACATTTGACTACAAGTAATAAAAATATACATCGACGACCTTATGAACACTAAGTCCGGTAAATCCAATATACAAATACACCTCGTGTGGACAAACATGTTCTTCATCCATGGTGTTGTCTTGAAACATCTACAAAACAAATAAAAAACATTAGAACACATACAAACACACATACGAAGACATTTAAACACACATGCAAAGACAATGAAACACATACAAACATGATTAATATAAGGGTAAATTTGCCGAATGGACACTTTTCTTAAACTAACTAAAATACTAGGCACTTTACTATTTACAATTGGTAAAACAGGCCTCTAGGGCTCAGCTGTAGGGTCCACGCGTGTAATACAGAAAAGAGGAAGGTTACGAAACTGCCCTTTGTGCTTCATATATATATATATCGGTGTATTTTTGTATTGTTATATTGTTATATGTATAGGGTACTTTAATGAGGGTGCAGAGCATTAAATGTAGAAAAAACTTCACATTTTTCCTTTGTTTCTCTTTCTTCCGCTTTCTTTCTCTTTCTTCATCTTTCTTTCTCTTTCTTCCTCTTTCTTTCTCTCTTCTCTCATATCTTCTCTCTTCTTTCTTTTCTTTTCTCTTGATTCAAACTTATGTTTTATTTTTCAAGTTTTCTTTCTCCTTATTCATGTTTCTTTCTCTTAATTGCATTCAATAACATCCATTTGCACAGTTTAGTGGACGGTGTACAATTGTTGGATGCACAGTTTAGTGGACGGTGTACATCCAGTCAGTCAATTGTACAACGTCCATGACTGACTAAGACAACTAGTCTATACAGAAGAAGATTTGCATTGAAGATTGTACATTGTCCAGAAGAACATAACTGTTGATTCGATTACAAATATTTGCACAACATCTTTTATACGATTTAGTGGACAACCGAATATACATTTCAGCTGAAAAATGTGTTATTCATTTGTCCAGTGTCCGAAACGAAGTTAAAAGAGAGAAAGAAACATGTGTGAGTCAAACGAAGTAATTCATCTGTCCAGTGTCCGAAACTTCTGATTCGAATCATCTTTACAATGTTTGTACAACATCCGCTAAAAATATAACATGTAGATGAGAGATGATAGAGAAAATGAAATTTGTACAACTCTATATATATAGATGAATGTTATTCATTTGCATCATCATGTATCCATTAAATGATATAACAATCATTTTCGTCATCCAGTATCCAGTGGACGATAAAAATGTACTCGAGTTTGTACAGTGTACAATTTTACTTATATAATTTTATATATACAGAAAAATAATACCTTAATATATGTTGGACAATATGAATGTACAACTTAATTCGTAGCATTATACGGTGGATACTTATATGTATAGCGTATGTACAATATCCATTAAAAATATAAAAAATTGATATTGTACGAGACTGAAAGCTTACAAAATAACTAGAGATAATAATTGTTGATATTAATTTATATAATATTTATATGTATAATGCATGAGATAATTAAGAAGATGAAAGAAATAAAAAAGAAAATGGAAAAGAAAACAAAAGAAGAAGAAAGAGAAAAAGAAGAAGAAGAAAGAGAAAACGAAAAGGTATTTTCGGAGGAAATATACAAATAAATTAAATAATATTGAAGTATTTCAGCAGTGGCAAATTCGTAATATAAGAAGAACATATACCTATAAATGGAAAACCAAAAGATCAAGGGCCCTCACCGCGTGGTCCCTACACATGAGAGAGAGAAAACTGTCCAAAATGCAATATTTCCCCAAAAAATGTCTATTTTGCCAAATATCCCTTAATATAAAGTTATAAACACACATATACATACACACACTTACAAAGGCACATATTTACACATATATATATATATATACACATACATATATATAGATAAACAAACACTTATAGACACACATATACAAGACACGCATATTTACACATACAAATAAACAAGACTTTAACACATACATACACAAATAACATGCATATACAATATATACTCTTATCACTCTAACAATCACAAACTCGGATACACATACAGAAGACATCAATCACGATCACTAACAATCACGAGCACAAATACATAGCACATATAGAAGAAGAAACAGAGTTAGGATTCGAACTTTTTAAAGTCGTAGGTTACAACACGCTCGAGTCACCACCGAATGAGAGAAAGAGACACATGTTTATAGACGAAGATGAAGAGGATAGGATGAGTAAACGGAGACTTTAGGTTGAAGAAGATGAGCATATAAACTTGGAAATTGGAATCGCCATTAAAGGCGACTTTGAGAGAGACAAGTGGAGAATCGATAATTGAAAAAGCGACTAGGGTTTCTTAAACCAGTTTATTGTGTTTATATATGATCGGTTTGGTTCGGTTCCGATTACCGAACCGAGAACCGAGTTTCCAAATTTTATTTCACCGATCGGTTTGGTGGCTATTGATAAATCGGTGCTGATAACCGAATAAACCGGTTCTTTCGATTCGGTTTATTCGGTTATCGTCGTTTGCCCAACGCTATCTTTAACAATACATTTTACTCTCTTTTACACTAAATCCTACCCTTTTTAACACTAAATCTTAACAATAAAATAATATATAGTGAAACCAAATAAACTTTTTTTAATTTGGGTAAATTTTTGGGGAATTGGCTTTGGTATAGTGGCAGTCATAAGTCCACATGACGCAGGTAGCACCACTCCACTCGGGATCGATTTCCAACGTCTACGTTTGTGTAAGATTGACTAATGGGTCGGCAATTTGTTGCCAAAAACGTTGACAAAAAAAATTGGGTAAATTTTTAAGAGATAATTTAACCATTTAAAAATTGAAAAACTTAAATCTAAAAAGAATTTGAATTATATATAGTTTTGTGAATTTCTCTAATATGTATAGGTCTAATGATATATATACGTGCTACATATATACATGGTTGATGATAAAGCTTTGATATTTGAAAACAACTGATGAGATCGAAGTTTTACCTCAATCACATACAACCCCAAGTGCAAGGCACAAGACGTTGTAGTAATATAAGGATCGAATCCACAAGGAGAGAAGGCTTATAACAACAAGAATATAATATAGTTTGGTGGCCGCTGGACTGAACATCCGCGAGTAGTCTTCACTGTGTCTTCTCCGGCGGTTTGGAGGCCGCTGGACTGAACATCCGCGACTTCTTCGTCTTTGTCTTTTCCGGCGGTTTGGTCCAGCGGTTTGGAGGCCGCTGGACTGAACATTTCTTCTCCTTTGCCTTCTTCAAGCTCTCTTGTGCTCTCTCTTAGCTTCCAATGAGCTTCCCATAGCTCCAAGTACCTAAAATGAATGATATAATGCAAAAATGGCTTAAAAACTAACTAAGACTCTATTCTAAACTACTTAGTGAAAATATGCTAAATAAGATAAAAATGTGTTTGTATTATAACTTTTATTGTTTCTCTTATCATCGCCACCGTCAATTGAGAGAGGAACGATGGGTTGCGTTAGGCATGGACATTCGGGTATTCGGTTCGGTTCGGATCGAATCTATTCGGTTCGGTTCGGGTCGAATCTATTCGGTTCCGGTTCTTTCGGTTCCTGGATTCTAATACCCAATTATTTCTTTTCAATTTTCCGGTTCGGTTCCGGTTCAATTCCTATCGGTTCAAGATCGGTTCGGTTCTTTGTTTGAGGAACCGGAAAATACCCGAAATTTTCGGTTTCATTTCGGTTCCGGATATTTTAGGGTATTTTTAGTATTTTCGGATATTTTTTCTAATTTTGAGTATTTTTTTCGGGTATTTTTTTTCTATTTTCGGGTATTTTAAACTAGATATAGAAAAAAAACCCGAAAACAGAAAAAAAAACCTGAAAAAAACCCAAAGTTAGAAAAATACCCAAAAATATGAAAAATACCGAAAATATGAAAAATAATCAGAGTATAAAAAATATTTCGGTTCTACCATCGGTTTTCTGTTCGGTTCCGGTTCCTACCCGATACCCAAGATTCTTAAACTCGCGAACCATCGGATATTTAGGGTGGAACCGAAACCGGAACCGTTTTTTTTGTTCTTCGGTTCCGATTTTTCGGTTCCGGATAGGTTGCGTCGAAGGAAGTGGTGAAAATAAGCAAGCTCGTAAGTAACAATTGATGTTAGCTATGGATGTAATGGAGAAGAAACGAAGGAAGTTGAAGTCAACGCTCGTTGACTTGGATAGAGAATTTTTTAGGTGCGATGAGTTTGCCAAGTTTGGTTGTAGTGTGGCTCGTGAAAATATTGTTGAATTTCTTTCCCGTGACGAGATTAGATCAAAATAATTTGAGTTTTATTGTTTTTAATTTTGTTTATGCTTAGAATGATATTGTTGGTAATGATTGCAGTTAGAATTGTAAACTATATTTGCAGTTATTATTCAAAACTTTATAAATCTCAATTTTGATTGTTTTGTGGTTTATAAAACTCTGCAAAGTTAGATAGACGAATAATCAAATACAATTCTTTAAAAATATCATTTTTAGTTATGCCAAAAATGCTATAACAAAAGTTTTAAGATCTAATATTTCACCAGAAGATCTTTTGCCAAACACCTTCAAAATAGTTTATAACTAAATCTTCAAACTAGTTTAGAACTTTTATTTGCACAAAAAAAAAAAAAAAAAAAAAGTTTAGAACTTTTAAACCTAAACTAAATCTTCAAAATAAAACCCTAACCATCTTCAAATCTAAACACTAAACCCAAACCCAAATGGAAAAAATCTAAATTGTTAAAACTTAAATTTTTGTGTTTAAAGTTTTTTTTGGCAAAAAAAAGTTTTTAAAGGGAATTTGAAACCAGAAGTCTTGTAATTTTTTTTGCCTAAAAATAATATTTAGTATTGTTTTAAGAAATTTCTCATTAATAACTAAGGGTTATGTATTATAAAACTCTGCAAAATAATTTAAATTGCTAAACAAGAAATTTCTCATTAATCAGACTAAGGTTTATGTAGCCCTATAACACCATCTGATAAACAATAGAGAAATTCACAAAACTACACCATTTCAACCCTCCCTTCACAAAACTACACCTAATTCAATATTTTCACAAATTTACACCTTTTCAAAATTTTAAAAGCTTGATTTACCCTTTAAAAAGTTACCAAAATTAAAATCTTTTCATTTGGGTTCGCTAATTAGTGTTTAGGGTATAATATTAAGGGGATAGAATTGTGTGGGTAAGGTTTATTTGGATTTAATTTTGAGTGTTTAGGTGTAGTTTTGTGAAGTATTTTGGAAATGGTGTAGTTTTGTGAAATGTAATTCAAATGGTGTAGTTTTGTGATTCTCCCTAAACAATATATATAGTAAAGAGAGAATTACAAAACTACACAATTTCAATTACATTTCACAAAACTACACCATTTCAAAACCACTTCACAAAACTACACCTAAACACTCAAAATTAAATCCAAATAAACTCTACCCACACAATCCTACCCCCTTAATACTATACCTTAAACACTAATAAGCGAACCCAAATGAAAAAAATTAATTTTGAAATTTTTTAAGAGGGTAAATCAAGTTTTTAAAATTTTGAAAATGTGTAAATATGAGAAAAATTTGAATACTGTAGAGTTTTGTAAAGGAAGGGATGAAAGTGTGTAGTTTTGTGAATTCATCTATAGTAAACTCTGTGGCTCAAATTATAATCTAATTATTACTTTTTATAAGAAAAAACACAGTATCAAAATTTCTATCCAATCAAAGTTGAATCTACTAAACCATAGACACTAAATATTTAGATTATAATTTATCCAAAAAAAAAAAGTTGAATCTACTAAAACCATGGACACTAAATATTAAACCTAAATAAAAAAATTCTCAAGTGTTAAACTCGTTTTTGTATTTTGTGATATTTTGGAATAATTTTTTTTATTGTATTTTTGAATAGAAAAAAAATTGTAAAGTAAGGTTTAAAAATATATACTTTGTAAATTTCTCTAGATTGTATAGACGATCCCACCGTAAATAATTTGAAAGCAAATAGTTGTATCAAATAGAAAATATATCACATAATCTAATGGTGATTATGTTTAATGGGCATTAATAAATTGATGAACTATAATGAACTTATTTATTCGAACATCCCAAACAATTTTTTTGTGAATTTTTGTCCCTTACACACTTTCTTACAAAATCCTTTACTTAGATCACATATTAAAACTTCTTCATAATTAAATCACATATTCTGTTAGTCCCTTAACAAAGAATTAATTTACTAAAAGAATTTGATCGATTATGTTTCACTATGATAAAATGTGAATATCTAATTTGATTATTACTTAACAATGCATAAAATATGGATGTTTAATTTGATTACTACTAAACGATGAAGTAACCAATCAATTTTCTTCTTAACGCATTTTAACTAATTAACCTCGCTTTGAAATACAAAATTACTCATTATATGTGTTTGTATATATTAGTGTCATTTTGATAATTATTATTGTGAGGATTAATGTTAGCATAACATTGACTTCTCAAACAACATTATAAAGATGGCTCGAAATCATGAAAATTAAACAATTTGAAGGTGTACAATTTAAAGGTGTACACAATTTGAAAATTAAACAATATGAAGGTGTACAATTATAAATTACATGTAATTATTATTTAATAATAAAATCATTAAGACAACGTTTGGCGACAGTTCAACCAATTCTAAGATATAAAATAGTCACTGGTCATGATAACACATATGTGGATGAAATTTATTATCGTAAGAATATTCTATATATATACATCCACCAATGCAAAATCTTGATTTTTTTAGAGATTTTGGCACCGCCTCACCGGAATGGTATTTTTGGAACTTTCCTATGTGGTTTATTTTTAAATTCTTTCTTTTTGTTGTTAAGTTTTAGTTGATTCGGGAAATTTGACATATCAAATACTCTTTTTCGTGTGATATGGTCACGTTGGCACATTGGTCATGTCTAATGGGTGTTTGGCATGTGCTTCTAGAACTTATTTTAATATTTTTTGATTATTTAATAAATTAAGATTCTTTGATTTGAATTTCATATGTGGATGGAGAAAAAATATTTAAATTATTAATCATCCACACGATGAAAAATAATAGATTTCTAAATATCTCTCGGAGAGTGTTAATTAGTGCTAAATTATCTATATTCTCAATGAAGAATAGAATATTAGTCATCTTTATATTATAAAGCACAAGTCATCTGGCCAATAGAATTCTGCCAGGTGGCTTGTGCCTCATAATTAAAAAAAAAATAGTTAAAATATATTTTTTTCGAAAAAATTTTAAAAAAAACTTTTCTCCCTAAAAAATTGGAAAGTAACTGAAAATCCATGAATCTAGGGATCATTATCACCACGATTATAAACCCTTTGAGCGAATATATATTCTTAAACCAACCATCTAATTTTAACGTGTGAGTTTTTTTTCAAGTTCTTTGTTCATGAGCACATATGTAAGTTAAAATTTTGGGTTTTTCGTGATTCAACTCTTCTTTTACAATTCTTTTAGTTTAATTTATCACTCATGTTAAATTCATGGAAAGATTTTAAAGTTAGAGCATTAATTTCTAGGACATAGGATTATCATCCGATAAATGAAGATTATTCTTGTGGATTACAAGGTTGTTGGTGGAGAAAGGTCTCTAATTGTGAATCTTTCAAATGAACTGCTACAAGGTTGATCACCTTAAAAAGTCTGGAAACTGGAAATTGGGTAAAATTCTTTGTTTCTCATTGTTTAATCTTTTTAACAAATCTTTGTTATTTCTCTATGATCTAATGTATTTTAAATTTAAATATGTTTTGGGGTAGTTGAGAAGACCTTCTATATTGATGGATTCTTTCTCATTGTTTCAAAATTGATAATAGTTTAAATTTTACCAAGGTTTTGAATAGAGGGGTAGGCTTTTTAATTTACCCCCAACATTTACCCTTTTTAATAGAAAGGGTGTTTATGTTTTTCATTGGCTAGATAGTTCAAAAACATAAAGTGTTTTTACATAAGCATTCATTTTCGAAAATACCAAAAATACTTCTAACAATTACTAATATTTGAAAGTACTTCAATTTTAGTTACCTGTATACATCGAATTATTGGAGTGTACCTTAGTTTAAATTTCTAAACACAATTTCTTGTGGTTTGATAAAAAAACATAGGATAACAAGTTAACAACACAAATTAGTGAGAAAAAAATATATTCCCGTGCGTAGCACGGGGCAAATTACTAGTTATACATAAATCAATACAAAATGCATACATATATAATATCATTTCTTCATTATCATTTAAATTTATTCATTAGTCAGTGCTTTATAAAATCCTACATGCGTCACAAGTAATTTTATAATGAACATGAGAGTTGCTAATAAATACTCCGTCAGTTTCGTAAAAAATGTTATTTTAGAGTTTTGCATAAAAATTATATAAAAACATCATTAAATAGGACTAAATCAACCAATAGAAAATAAGACCGTTGAGAAATTCTTTAGAATACCATCAAAATAAATTTTTGTTTTGAAAATACCATTACAAAGTTTTTTATAACAAAAATACCATTAAAATGATTTTTATAACAAAAATATCATCAAATAGTAGTAGTTTACAAAAATACCACAAATACAAAAAACGAGTTTTAACACTTTTAGATTTTAAATTTTTTCATTTGGGTTCGCTATATAATGTTTATGGTATAGTTTTGAAGGAGTAGGGTATAGTTTTTTGAAGGTTTTGGGTGTAATTTTGAAAATTTAAGACTTGTGGTATTTATGAGAAAAAACTTTTTAATGGTATTTGTAAAACTTTCGAAAATCTGTGCTAATTGTGTTAAAAAAAAACTTTTTTTGGGGGTATTCATAAGAATTGTCCTTTAATTTTTGCATAGAAAAATGGAAAACGACAAATGTCTGTGAAACAAAAAAATCACTATAAAACACTTATTTTAAAACGGAGATAATATAACCTGTGAAATGGAGTAAAATATATAACAAATTAAAGAAAAATCTACCACAACAAGTGACTACATATCTTTAGGTATCATTCACGACTATAGTATAAAACTAAATTAGGTGGAAATATGTGACATTGCAAATTATGAGTTGGAGTTTTGTGTATTATTATGAATAAAAAATTGAAGAAGATTATAAAAGAGTGGAAGGAAAATGGGGGCATACACAACACACGTAAGGTAAGAACGTAACGTAATGAAGATATGCGCATTGTAGCTTTTTCCATGCACCGACTTATTGACCTCTCTGACTTAGTCAATCTCTTGCCGTTTTCACATTTATTATTATTTTCTTTATTTAAATTATTAGCTTCATTTTTCGATTTTTTATAAAAATTCAGTTGGTTTAAAATCAATAAAAAAAAACTGATGAAAACTGGATTTTTATATTCCATTTTTGATTATATGGATTTTCACACTTTAAAACAAAAAAAAAAGAAAACCCAAATCTTACAATAAAGAATATAAATTTTTATAAACCTAATTAGTTTCCTCTTTCCGCAATAAATTATCAATATTAGCATTCAAGTTTTCAAACATTCAACGGTCAAATTTTCCGATTCCAAAACACCTATAACGAATAATATGACACACACACAAGTACAATTTTTTCTCCATTATTAATTTTTAATTTTTAATTTTATTTTACCAAAAAAAATTAAAACTTTGACCAACTGTTTCCAGAAACATAAGACTTAACAAATCACCTAAAACATGTTAATACATTCCAAAACATATATAATAACTGTCTTCCCCACTTCATAATTACTAAAACAGAAATAAATTCAGAAACAAACTCTTAAAAAACATCTCTTTTAATTTCTTATGGGTCTTTTTTTGAGAATGAGACGGCGTGGAGTAACCAAAAAAGAGAATATTCCGGCGATAGATTCGCCGGAAGATGACATAACCATCCCGTCGCAGTTTCAATGTCCGATCTCTTACGATTTAATGAAAGATCCAGTGATTATAGCTTCAGGGATCACTTACGACCGCGAAAACATCGAGAAATGGTTCGAATCAGGGAACCAAACTTGTCCGATGACAAACACGGTCTTAACCACTCTCGAACAGATCCCTAACCACACGATTCGGAGAATGATTCAAGGATGGTGCGTGGCTAAAGGATCTTCGTTGGATCGTATCCCCACGCCACGTGTCCCTATCACGAGCCATCAGGTTGTGGAGATTTGCGGGAAGTTATCCTCTGCGACGCGGCGTGGAGATCACGTGACCTGCGAGGAGATTTTAAAGAAGGTCAAGAGATTGGTTAAAGAGAGCGAGAGGAATATTAAATGTTTTAACGAAAACGGCGTCGGATTGGTTTTAAGCGTTTGTTTCGAGGCGTTTGCTGAAAACGCGTTAGCGAACCCGACGGCGTTGTTGGAGGATGTTTTGTTTTTGCTGACGTGGATGTTTCCTATTGGGTCAGAGAGTCAAGCGAGGTTAACTTCTACGACGTCGTTTACGTGTTTAGTGGGGTTTCTGAAAAGCGGCGACCAAAACGCTGCGTTTTTGGTGAAGGAGCTTTTATCTCTCGACGAATCAAACGTGGACGCTTTAGCCGCGATTAACGGCGTCGAAGAAGCGTTGGTGAATTCGATTCGCGATTCCGTGTCGCTAGCTTTGATCCACCGCATGATTACGAAGAAACCAGAGATCCTCTCGAGATTTCTGGAGCTAGATCTGGTGAATCTAACGGTGGAGACGCTCGTCGACTCGGAAAACAGCGTTTGCGAGAAAGCGTTATCGATTCTAAACGCGATTTGCGAGAGTAACGGAGGGAGAAGAGAAATGAGAAGAAACGAACTGTTGATGCCGATTCTCGTGAAGAAGATTCTGAAAGTTTCTGAGATCGCGAAGAAGGATTTGGTTTCAGTGATGTGGAAAATCTGCAAAAGTGGAGACGGGTCCGAGATTGAAGAAGCGTTGCGTTTAGGAGCGTTTAAGAAGCTTGTAGTGATGTTACAAGTAGGATGTTGTGGAGAAGGAACCAAAGAGAAAGTTACAGAGTTGTTGAAGATGATGAATAAGCTCATGAAAATGGATGGCTTTGTTTATATTTCTGATTCTTCTCTTGAGTTTAAACATTTAAAGAAACCATTTTAATTCAAACAAAAAAAAGCATTTGTACATAGTAAACAACATTTATACACAATTTTGTTTAACAACCCTCTAGTTTCATTACAAAAAGTGGTATTTATGTACGAAAAAGAATCAATGAGTTTTTTAACTACAAAAAACTGGCTTACAAAATGAATTGGTCACTAAGGAAACTATCAGAAGGAAACATCATGTTGTTACCAAGACATGTCTCATTACCAAAGAAGTCATTGGCTGCTTGAATGAGTAACATATGATCTTGACTCTGAAACTCATACTTTGGCTTCAAGACTTTCCTCTGTTGCTCTGCGAATTCGTCACAGCAATTCGAACATACGAAAAGCGGAGGCAATGTATCAGAATCATCGATCCCGCAACATCTTGTGTGTTGCCATACCTCACATACATCACATGATATCATCCTCTCTCCATCATCATCTCTTGCCCTGCACACACATTTCACCATCCATGTATCACATCCTCCTTGTAGCTTCAGTTTCGATTCCAAATCTATCCCGGATCCTCTCACTGTCAACGCAGAGCCTGACTCGAGCCTACCGTATATTTGTGAGTTCTGCTCATCATCATCATCTTCCTTGAGCTCATCTATCTCTTCCACCACAAAGTTTGTCAAGATGCAGTAAGTATCTCTGAAAGTTTCTTCAATGGCTTGCTTTAGATCAAAGACTGTTGCTTCCATTGAGACTGCGACTAGCTCACCTGGAGGAGGCAGCTGCTCTTTGACCTGTTCTGACCTCAGATCAATCAAACTTGGATTGATACGACAAACAAACCGAAATATCTTCTCACTGTTGTCCCATAAAGGCCACTCCTTTACGAAATGCTTACTGTCTAGGATCGTCTGTGTTGCAGATCTCACTGGTTCAGATTCTGGGTATTGCAACAGAACGTTTGCGTAGAGTAACAACAGATCTCCATGGACATCAGCTCCCGGTTTCGATTCAGAGACAACCCTCAAAGGAGTCACCTCTAGAGCAGGTTTGTCCTTGGTCTCTATTAGTTTTGTAGCATTATCAAGCTCCTGCATTGTGTAATGAAGAATCCGTGTAACCGGATCAACATAACGCCTTACCAGAACATGCCCAACCACAACATTGTTCATCGATTTCAACACGTAATCTAGCAAACCGGTATCTCCAATATGCAATCTAGCTGCATCCCTAACATCTTGCCTAGTCATACCATTTGGCTTCAATGTTTTCATCTCTTTAAGTGACTCCACAATCACTTCAGCTGCGTACTCGAGTCTTCTCACAGGCCATCTACTACCCAAGTTCGCCGCCACAGTGCTGTAATTCCTATATTTCAGAGACTTCTCGCTGTCCACAACATCACTCTTCTTCAGAAACAACCTGTTTGATCTCTTCTGAGGAGGCATATCTGTCGAGGATGGACAAGTAGAAGCCGCGTGTTGCTTACTCATGTGTGGAGAATGAGACTTGATGATGAGCATGAACCGCAACAGATCTTTGAATGTCTTTAAGTGACCTTCGCTCATATCTCTGTAGTACCTGAAAATCAGCTTGATCTCTTTGAATTGCTTATGCTCGATGAAGTCAAACTCGATCCGATCAAGCTCGAGTGAGCCAAGAAGCTCTATAGCATTCTCATAATCGTTCTTAGTCACACCGTAACTCCCACGGCAGAACTTATATCCCCACCTACCAAACCAGGAATGTTCATAGGCCACACCATACAACAACCGAAGATCTAGAGACCTCTTCTTAGAAAGATCCTCCACAGTTATCATCCTACAAAAGAACACATTCTTTTAATCACACAAAAACCTAAACGACACACAAAGAGGATAACACAATGTGTTCTATACACTACCTTGCACCGAGGTTTGAGCATATTCGATCCCAAAGGTCTACAATCTCTCTACCGTACAAGTACTTAGAACCACCTTCCATGCCATTGATGCATATCAAATGTCCCATACCATTAGTGTGAATCAAACCATGTAGGAGATGTGTCTGTAAATCTAAAACATCGTCTTCTAATGGCAAATCCCACTCTGTATCGATTGGTATAATCAAGTGATACTTCCTTTTCGATACAAAATGATTACTCCATCCTATTAACACAATCACAAACCAAAAATCTCTCTTAAACACAAGCGTTTAATCATCACTATTACACAGAGATGAATACAGAGCACAAAACCCATTCGATTAAACACCAAAAACGATTAAAACCCAGAATCTATAATCAAAGAATCGTTAATCATCACTATACACAGAGACGAATCGTTCAATAAAACCCAATTCATCAAACACCAATTAAAATTGAAATCGATTAAACCCAGAATCTATAATCAACGAATCATTCACTATACACATAGAAGAATCGTATTCAATTTCAAAATCATCGATTTAATCAAACCCTAATCACCGATTAAAACCGATTAAAAACCCAGAAAATCAATCGCGAATGTTACCTATGCATCTACAGTGATCGCAATAAGGCTCAGAGGATCTAACGACGTCTTCTTCAACAGTGTAAAGAGGAATCACAGTGTTCTTAGTCTCGTGGCTTAGCAATGTACACCAAACAGGCATACCGCGTACGCTGTAATCTTCGACCTCCGCGAAATCACGGAGGAAAACCCTGACGTTTTCCCGGAAACTTCCGTTCCGGTTAACCGGGATCTCTTCTTCTCCTCCGAATCGATGCAGATCGTGAAATCTCGACTTCCGTTTCCGTTTCCGGCATGTTTCGATTATCGGCGCCGGCATCGTTTTTCCGGTGAGAAGAATCGTACGACGACGACGAAGACTGATCTCTCTCTCTCTCTCGATCTCTGTGAGTGATTTTTGCCCGCTTAGATTTTGAAACGAAAGGGCTTTTGTGGAAATTAGTCTTGAGAGTGAGTAGTATTTACGGATTTGCCATCGAGATTTGTCATCGTCTCCGTTAAGATCTAACGGTTGTTAGTAGAGTTTAGTTGTTAGATGCATCGTGACCGTATATTGTTGTAACTGTAAGTTTGTTATTCTCAACTTCCTCTTTATGTGTTGAGGCCTAATCAGTTAATACTTAATAGCAGTGTTCAGTGTTCAAGTAAGGACGCGGCCTCTCTTTTTTTATTACAAGAGTAATTTCTAAAACTATATACCTTTTATCGTTTTCTTTACAAAACTCTACATGATTCAATTTTTTCACATATTTACACTTTTTAAAATTTTAAAAAAGTTTGATTTACTCTTTAAAAATTACCAAAATTAAAATCTTTTCATTTAGGTTCGCTAATTAATGTTTAGAGTATAATATTAAAGGAGTAAGATTGTATGTTTATTTGGATTTAATTTTGAGTGTTTAAGTGTAGTTTTTTGAAATGGTGTAATTTTGTGAAATGTAATTCAAATGTTTAGTTTTGTAATTCTCCCTTATTACAATGGTATAAAAAGAATATAATATAATTTTGTTATTTATAAATTATTATATTTAGTATTTTATATTATACAATAAAGATATCAATACTATAAAATAATAGTAAAAATGTTTTAAAAGATTTTATGAACTATAAACTAAGATATTTTGTATATTCTATTATGTATATATAATATATTATATAGTTTTCTAAACGTTTTAGGCACTAGACTTTAGGTCACCGTAACGCTTTCTTGAACACAGCTTAACAGTGAGAACTCATAAAAGAGATTTTTCATATTTTTTATATATTTTTTTTTATTTTAAAATAAAATAACTATTCATTCATTAAATGGAATGAGTATGCATGCATTTTAGTTTTTTATTGACATGTTGTAGCTTCTTTTAACAGAGGTTAAACTCTAATGTCTTCATGATCATTTCTTTTAACAAAAAACGATATAATATATTCTATCTGAAGGTCGGATTTAAAATGTGTGATTGCATGCATTTTTACTAATATCTCCTCTCTCAAATTTTATATAGGGAATTAGAAAGCATATAGTTTTCTCTTGTTATGGTAATTTACTTTTATATACAAGGTAAATATTTAGATAAACTTTTTATAAAAACGTAAATGGAATCTAGCCTTAAAGAAACTCAAAAATTGTGGTGATTTATATTTATATTTATATATATATATCCACGAAGTTATGCATAAATTTAATTAATATTCTCACAAAGAAACTAGAGAAAGAAAGGATTTTTTGGACACTCCTAAGAGTACCATATTTCAATCAAGGCAAGGGAAAAAGTATATTTCAACGACAAGATGTACATATATATACACTAACTAGCCTAATAATATCCCGGTTATAATTATTTGGAATTATTCTATATAATTAAACTTTATTGGATGGTTCAAGCATATTGTTAGCCAAATAGCCAACGATACCAATTATTTGGGAACCTAAGCTCATGTCTAAGTTGGTAAAGTCCCCATGATATATCAAGTTTCATGACATACTTCGAAGAGATAGTGTGTTTGTAATAATCATTATTGTCAAATTTCATATATATAGCAAGTTATGCATTCTCTACTACAACTATGAAATAGCTTTAATTTATCCCAAAAAAGCTATGAAATAGCTTTAACTTAGTAACTCTTCAAGAAATATTTTGAATGATGAAAAAAACTCATGTAAACTACATATACAATAATAATATAATACAAAGCTATAACCACGGCAAAAAATGTGGCTATTACTTTACTTAGTGGGTTTTCACAATTTTTTCTTAGATCTAGAATATGAATATAATAAAAGAAAAGTAAAAATAAAAACAATGGTATAGAGATAGATTTATTTACTCGTTAAAACTTATCTTAAAAATCAATTATTGCAAAATTTAGTCAGCTTTTTCCTTGGTTAGTGTAAAGTAATAATTGGATGAATTATCTCTTTGAATTTTCAAAAAATACACCTCGAAATAAGAGAAATGCATTTTTGATTCTTTTTACAAAAGAATCTTTATGTTGTTCGTGGAAAGTGAGTCACTACTCTTCCCTTTAAAACTTAGATAAACACATATCTCTCTCTCTCTCTCTTTGTTATTCATCATACACTACTTGTGATTCTATTCATCTCATATTGTTAGAATCTAAAAAAAACTTACAATATTTATCAAGAGCGATTCATATGGATGGTCCTCATGTTTCTCGAGTTACATCCAAATATTCAAGTAATAATCATCTTTTTGGTTGCATCATAGACATTCTTGTTCATCTTTTTATGAACTCCAACACAATCTTTTCTGATGAGCAAGACAAAGAAATCGTTGATGTGGCGGTCGAAGAAAATCGTGCAGCTCATAAACATTTTAGGCAGCTCAAGTGTGCTAAACTCAATTAGCCCTAATTAATGTTTAAGTATTTTTTAATATCTTATCTTAGGCTTTTTTCGATTGCTTCAAATTATATATATATATATATATATATTTATGGGATCTATTGTAATATTATTTCCGTTTGATTAATGGTGTAATGATCTATTGAAAGATTATGCTTGAGTTCATAATATGTGATCATAGCCATGTTTATTTGGCCGATGCCGTTGTCTTGTTACGCAAACCCCGACATACTATGCTTGGACAATTCTACTCTACTTGCCTTGTGAGTTGTGAAAATGGACAAGACTATATATGTTATTACGTACTAGTCATAACCTTAAGATAATCAATTAATTTACGGGGAATTACAAAACTACATATTCCAATATGCACTTCACAAACTTACACACATTCTTTTCGGACCCGACCTAGTGACTCGAGATTTTTCCGGTTGGACTATAAGGCTAAAATCCGTTTTTCCAGTGACTCGAAATTTTTCGAGATTTTTCCGGTTGGACCCAGAAGGTAGTCCGGTTTGGAGTTCGGGCCGGGTTTAAAACCTTGCCTACACCTAAACTCAAAATTGTACGTATCCCTTTTAACACTAAACCCTAAACATTAATTAGTGAAGCCAAATGATTTTTTAATGTGGATAAAGTTTTGGGAGAATTACAAAAGTACGTATTTTAAATTTCATGTCACAAAACTAAATCTAAACACTAAAAATAAAATTCAAATAAATCGTGCCCACAAAACCCTACTCCTTCGAGACTAAACCATAATTAAACACTAATTATTGAACCGAAATGACCTTAATTTTATTAAATTTTTAAGGTGTAAATTAACCATATAAATTTTTGAAAGGTTGTTGTATATAAAGAATTAAAATTAGGTATAGTTTTGTGAAAAAGGGTTTGAAAGATGTAAAATTTTGTGAATTTCTCTGAAAAATTAAAGGATAATTTAACCATTTAAAATATGAAAATAGCGTAAATTTAGAAACAATTTAAATTATGTGTAGTTTCGTGAAAAAATGATGTGAAAATGTAATTTTGTGAATTTCTCTTAATTATACTCACGAAGATATAACTTCTTGTATAAGTAAATACAAGTAAAGAAAAAAAAATTGAAAACATCACTCTTATACAAGATGAGTTTGAGCTTATCTTCATGAGTATATATATTTAAGAGATTTAATGGAGTTAAAATATCTTAGGGTGATGACTAATAATAATAGGGTTTCCCATAATAATAACATATATAGTTTGGTCCCATTTTCACAACTCACAAGGCAAGTGGTGTAGAATTGTAAAAGCATGGCATGAGGGGTTGCCTAGTTTCTTCTTTCTATTCTCTCTTTTGAGATATGATTTATTAGTTTTATTTTCTTGTGTCATATAGTTGTATTTTATTGAACCAAAAATAAATGAAAAGTTGTATTGTCTAAATTTGTTTGTGAATCTCGAAACATTTATATTTCCCTCTACAAGTCTTACTACAGTAGGTGTAAGATGACGTTATCTTGTTTTTTTGTACATAGAACTTAATCTCTTATTATTTTATATTTTCAGTGTAAAGAGATTTTGAAATTGTTCATACCAAAAAGAAAAACTTGAAATTTTGTTTAAACAAATTGTTAAATGTTATTTATGATTTTGTCACCCATCATTTTTGACAAGTAAAAATTGATCTAGTTTGTATAATGTGTAAATTCAAATAGTACTGTTAATATATTTTATATGTTATATTAGAATTATTGATGATATATACAAGTATTATTCTTTGGAAATTAATTATATAGGACATACATGAACCTAGACAGGGGCGGAGCCAATATAGGATGACGTGGGTCGAGTGACCCGGGTGGATTATGAAAAATAGCAAGGGGTTTATTAGATTAATTATATTGACCCGTGTTTATAAAATTTTACCCCTTATAAAATTTTACCCCAAATATAAATACATAAACTTTATAACTATATTTTTTTAGTCACATGTTAATATTAAGTCCAATAGAATATTTATTCGATAATTATAGTAGCTTCATTAATTAATTATAACGTAACCTAATCACACATATAATGAGACACTTTTGTCTCTCACCACAAGGACCCACATCATCACCCTTAAACAATACAATTAAAATAAATTATTTAAGACAACTATTTTTTTATGAAAACATTAATACAACCATTTAATACTAATAAAATTCAAATAAAATCCAAAAAAATATAAACAACATCACTAAAATATTTTTGATAAAACCCATTAACATTAATAAAATCCGAAAAAATATTTTATAAAATATTTATATATATATATATATACGTATATCAATTTTAAATAACTATTAAAACTAATAATAAATAAATCTTACAAACGATATAAACAAAAAAACTAGAAAACTAGAAACATCTTACAATTCATATGATCACAATCGATATTTAAAAAAACAAATTAAAATAAATATAAGTGAATTGTGTATATCTATACTATTAATTGAGAACATAACTTTTATAGAGAAACCCTTCAAATCATCTTCAATTTCAGATTCCTTGACCAAAACTCTGTCAAAGTATTCTCTACTCTCTTTTTTATTAGTTTTTTTAATAATGATGGATTTTTCTTACACAACTATTTTTTTGACAACATTAATACAACCATTTAATACTAATAAAATTCAAATAAAACCCAAAAAAATATAAACAACATCACTCAAATATTTTTGATAAAACTCATTAACATTAATAAAATCCAAAAAAGAAATATTTAATGTAATTTTTAACATTTATAAAATATCTATATATATAGATACATATATCAATTTTAAATAGCTATTAAAACTAATCATAAATAAATCTTACAAACGGTATAAACAAAAAAACAAGAAAACTAGAAACATATTACAATTCGTATGGTCACAATCAATATTTTAAAAAGCAAATTAAAATAAATTTAAGTGAATTGTGTATATTTATACTATTAATTGGGAAGAACTTTTATAGAAAAACCCTTCAAGTCATCTTCAGGGCCCTTGACACAAACTCTGTCAAAGTATTTTCTACTCTCTTTTTTATTAGCTTTTCTAATAATGATGTATTTTTTTTCCACAACTATTTTTTTGACAACATTAATACAACCATTTAATACTAATAAAATTCAAATAAAACCCTAAAAAAATATAAACAACATCACTGAAATATTTTTCATAAAACTCATTAACATTAATAAAATCCGAAAAAGAAATATTTAATGTAATTTTTAACATTTGCAAAATATCTATATATATAGATACATATATCAATTTTAAATATTTATTAAAACTAATCATAAATAAATCTTACAAACGGTATAAACAAAAAAAACAAGAAAACTAGAAACATATTACAATTCATAAGGTCACAATCAATATTTTAAAAAGCAAATTAAAATAAATTTTAGTGAATTGTGTATAACTATACTATTAATTGGGAAAAACTTTTATAGATAAACCTTTCAAATCATCTACAACTTCAGGGTCCTAGACCAAAACTCTGTCAAAGTATTCTCTACTCTCTTTTTTATCAGCTTTTCTAATAATGATGGATTTTTCTTACACAACTATTTTTTTGACAATATTAATACAACCATTTAATACTAATAAAATTCAAATAAAACGCCAAAAAAATATAAACAACATCACTAAAATATTTTTGATAAAACTCATTAACATTAATAAAATCCGAAAAAGAAATATTTAATGTAGTTTTTAACATTTATAAAATATGTATATATATATACATATATCAATTTTAAATAGTTATTAAAACTAATCATAAATACATCTTACATACGGTATAAACAAAAAAACAAGAAAACTAGAAACATCTTACAATTCATATGGTCACAATCAATATTTAAAAAAACAAATTAAAATAAATATAAGTGAATTGTGTATATTTATACTATTAATTGGGAAGAACTTTAATAGAAAACCCTTAAATCATCTTCAACTTCAGGGCATTTGACCAAAACTCTGTCAAATTATTTTCTACTCTTTTTTTATTAGCTTTTTTAATAATGATAGATTTTTCTTACAAAAGGTATAAATAAAAAAACAAAAAAACTATAAACATCTTACAATTCATACGGTGACAATTAATATTTAAAAAAACAAATTAAAATAAATATAAGTGAATTGTGTATATCTATACTATTAATTAGGAAGAACTTTTATAGAGAAACCCTTCAAATCATCTTCAACTTAAGGGCCTTAACCAAAACTCTGTCAAAGTATTCTCTACTCTCTTTTTTATTAGCTTTTATAATAATGATAGATTTTTCTAACTTTATACATTTAACTGAAATGAAATTCGAACATTATTTTATAAGTAATTTTTCAACTTATCATGGTTTATATACAATTTCTGATACTAAAGTTACAAATATTTAGTTTTAGTTTTAGTTTTAGTTAGTAATAACTATATTCAAAATAATTATTTAAAGGAAAACTAATTCCATCACACATTATTACGTCTTACTGAAATTGACGACAATCATTGGCATAACAGACAGGTGGTTGTTTACTTGTCTTTGCGGGATGATGTTGCTTCTGTTTTTAGGGGCATCATCAAGTCGGGTGATAGGACACAATCTGTCATGTTTGTCACCACTGTTAATCTCGAACTTTTTGGACGTAAAGTCTTGAAATTTGTAAACTTTAATTGGTTCTATGAGCACCATTGGTTTCTCTAATAAGTTGTTGTTCAGTGTTAACTCAAATATTCTTTATATTTGAAATAAGTAAGAAAATATGAGCAAGTGTGTGTTGCTTATCACTAACATTATCATCATTTTTCATCTAAGTATCAAACTTAACCGAATGTATCTTCCTTTGATATTTTTTGTCCTCCTTGCCATGAAATGTGTTATTATCTTAATATTGGTCGTTTGGCTTTGCTTTGTTTACTTTTATCTTCCTTTCATTAAACCTGATATCTCAGGTGACTAAAACTTTGAACCCACCCTGAAGTCAAATATGTGTTCTTGCGTCTTTTTTGTTTTTTTAATGACAACGCTTTTTTCTTTAAGGCATTCAGTTTGTTCTCTGTTTTTTGTTTTCTCTTCGCATATACAAATAAAAATGTATTCACTCTTCAGGGTGCATAGGTTTCTCAGTCTATATTTATGAACAAGTTTCACTTTAAGATTTTCTAACAATTATTCAAACTTTAAAAATAAAAAATTGTCACCCTATATGTTCACCAGTTTAAATTTTTATCAACAAAATTAGGAACTATCACAATTTAAAACCTGCCTCTTACAAATGGAGAGCAAATATAAAATACATCCACTGTTAGCATTTGATATCAGCCCTTTTCGTCGTCACAACACTGCATACTCCTACTTCAGCTCATAACCTTTCTCATCGATTCAGCATTAGTTAAATATATGTTACCATATTTAAAATACACATACGTCCCCGCGCAAGCGCGGGGCTTCGCCCCTAGTTTAACATATATTTGCCTTAGACCTCTAATTCTAAAAATGTTTTAACTTCTTTTCTTTATACAATCAACTCCTTACTTCAATGATCAAAGCCGGTGTTCAAGAAGGCGGCCGCCTAAGCGTCGCCTAGGCGCTAGGTGCCCATTCACCGAATGAATTTTTGGAAAAGCGGTGCTATTAGGCGGTGGTAAAATTTGACGGACTATTCGGCTAATAAGCGGACTAGGCGTTGACTAGATAAGCGGGTTTAGGCGTTGACTAGGCGGATTTAGACGGAATTAAATATATCTTATATTTTTTTGAATTTTTTTAAAATATATTAAAAGTATGTATAAAAATATTTATACATCTTTTTACTTATCTTAAGTATAGATTTATTTTTAAAATTTGAAATTTTTTTATAATATAATTTTGTCATATCATATAATATGTATAGAAATATACAATGCTTTTTTTAAAAAAATAGCCTAAACCGTTTAAAAACGTCTAAGCTCCGACTAGGCGTTATAGGCGCTAGGCGGAGGGTCACCACCCGACTACCGCCTAGCGCTTTTTTGAACACTGATCAAATCTTATTTCTGATACTTTTATACAACTTTTATATATGAAATTTCAGATTAAAGTTAAACAAGCCTCCATTTACTTAATTTTTGATTCAAATTTATTATTAATTTTTGCCACTGTTAATATATCATTTGAACAAATCATGATTTTTATTTGTTTCAAGTTTATTCAATTAGTAAATTAGTAATGTTTATTTTTTCAAATGGAAAAAGATTTCATGGCTTACAATAAGATAGAAACAAAAAAACTAGAATTAGTATTATCTATGTTTTTTTATGCAATTATAGTTAAAATTTAGTTACGATTAAATGACCCCGGTGAATATATATTCTGGCTCCGCTACTGAACCTAGACATGGTCCTACGAATTAAATCAACATAGTTATCAATACGGTTATCAATTTCATATTTTTCTTGTTTTAATTTTCAGTTTCATTTAACAAAGAAGTAGTGAATATTATTTTCTACCACTTTTTGACAATGGAGTAAATATTTTCATAAGACAAGATAATATATATATATATTAGGTAAGTTTACCTGCTCCGTGTCTTGCGCGAGACATGATATTCATAAATAATATTAAGTTATATTATGAAAATCTATGAATCGATCAATTTAGGGCTAAACATTTAATCCGGGATCCGAAACTCGAAACCGAATCGACCTCAAAAATCCGGTTTGGTCCGGTTTTGGTTCTCATATTATCCTATCGGGTTTTAGTATTTCTAACTCAGGTTTCCGTTCTAATCTGAACCGACCTGATGCCCGAATTCTACTCGAATAGACCCGAAGATATACACATGTATATAGTTTTGATAAGGTTATATGAATAGAACCGACATGGCTATTTCAAGTTTTTTCTGGGTTATATGAATAAGTCAAACCAAAATCAGAACCGAACCCAAATTACCCGAAATAAGACCGTAAATTCTTACGAAAAATATGTAAAACATGAAAATTCGAACAAAAAAATCAAAAAACCCGAACCGAATAATATTTGGTTTCTGGTCAGGTTTTGGTAAATATATGAAACTCGACCTGAAACCGAATAGATTTGAACCGAACATAATTGTATTTGTAAATAACCCGAATATATCTTATATCATTTAACCCGAAAAACCCGAACTCGAATGAGTCTGATCTGAAAACCGAATGCCCAAACTCCAATCCACTAATCAAAGTTCCCGATATCAGTTGGCAATTTATGAGGGAGGCATGCATCTATGAAAGACCATTATCGAAAACCGAAATAACTAATCAAACTTTGCAAGCTTATTCAAAGAAAAAGACTCGCATTATGCATACCTCGGTAAATGAAGGTGCAATCCATTTACCGAAATTTGCATGCCCATTAGACGAAGGTCCGTTTTAATGATTTTGTATGTGATAAAGTCATATTTATATTAGAAGATTTCTTATTTTGTTTCTTATTGTTTTCAAAGTGGGAGAAATTTAATTCTTAAAAATTTTATACGTGAATCTGAATTCGTTGGGCCTGAAATATAATTTATAGAATTAGCCGAACAAAAATTATTCAAAAATACAAAAAAAATAAAAAATATTATAAAAGCTCTCATGTCGCGACACGTAGGCGTTTTGTCTTCTCTTTTAATAGTATACTAGGTGCGGACCACGCGTTATACGCGGAGAAAAGTTTTATTATCTTTAACAATATAATTAGACTCATATATAATAAAAAAAATTATTTCATGTTTTAAATTAATCTTAGAAAATAAATAAATATTTTATAACGAATACAATTTATTTTAGATATAAATATATACTTATTTAACTATAAATATAATTATGTGTTTACGACAAATCATCCAAACTTTATATATATCACCATATTCACATATATATATATCAATACCACAACGAAATGATAAAAAAGTATTAAAGAATGTGATAGTCGTTGGATTTTTTGAAAATAATTAGAAGAACTTGAAACGTTATAATATACCTTATTTCATAAAATACTTTTATCATCGTATAAAATAAAATATAATCTATTTTAAAAATTATGATATTTTTTATATTAAGGTAATTAAGTTAGACACGCAAAAAACGCGTAAAAATAGAGACGAGATAAAAATATTTAGTAGATTTAGATCGACACAAAACAAAAATAAAATTGTTAAAGTATTTTTAAAATAAATCAATATTAATATCTTTGACTACAATATTTGATCGATAAGAAAACAAAAAAATCCAACAATAATTCTATAAACAAAAACTAAATAATATATCCGAAATTATCTATGAAAAAGAAAATAAAATCGAAGACAAAAAGTTATTCAAAAATATAAGGGTAGAAACGCAAAATAAATAAAATATAAGGACATAAACGCAAAAAATTGTGTATGTGGATGATTGGGTGACCTATGTAAAATATATATTTCAATAATGGGCCTAAAATATATTTAAAATTGTGTATTGTTGATTTTTATATATTAAAATTGGGTGAGAAAAATAGTTCAAACTATAAAGACTAAAACGCAAAAAAATTAAAAATATCCTTAAAGCTCTCTCGTCGCGACACGTATGCGATTTGTCTTCTCTTTTAATAGTATAAATATATATATATATAGATTTTTGGTGTAACACACACATCAACGCGTTTTTATCGATTTCAGTGTCTACTTTACTCAGTCTTTAATATAAGTGGAAAATTCTTTTTGGTAACCAATCAATTAAAATAAGACATAATATAAAATAAATATGAAACCACCAATTATTAGTAGAGAAACAAAAGAAAAACATGTGTTACCAAAAAAAAAAAAAACAAAAGAAAAACATCATAAATTTAAAATGAATAAATAAAAAAATTCTGAAAAAGAATAATTATCTGAAAGTTAAGAGAAACCGCGTTTCAAATTGAATTTCATATTGCTTTTTCGCCTCAAAATCTTTTGTCGCGTTTCCCATTTACACCGTTTCAAATACGTCCTCATGTTACAATTTTTAAAATCAACCTTTTTCATAAATTGTTTATTTTATTATTATAATCAAATCTATTTGGTAACATTATCCAAATACTTCATAATATAAATGTAACAAGTATGATAACCGAATTGATCACATCGATCACAACCGAGCTCAAAATTCTAGAGAGAATTACAAAACTAAAGCATTTGAATTACATTTCATAAAATTATACCATTTTAAAATTATTTCACAAAACTACATTTAAACACTCAAAATTAAATCTAAAAAAATCCTACTCACACAATCCTACCCTTTTAATACTATACTTTAAACACTAATTAGCGAATCCAAATGAATTTTTTATAATTTTGGTAATTTTTAAAAGGGTAAATCAAGCTTTTAAAATTTTAAAAGGGTGTAAATATGTGAAAATATTGAATTAGGTGTAGTTTTGTGAATGGAAAGTTGAAAGGGTGTAGTTTTGTGAATTTCTCAAAATTCTATTACAAAATAAAAATTCTATTACAAAAAAAAAATATATTAATTTTTTTTTTAATTTTGACAACCTAAATTCTTTAAATTTACATGTGGACATGCTAGCATGAGCAACGATTAAATCTCCATGCAATTATTTATAACTAAATATCTCTAGTCTAGAATCTAGATGGCTAGATTTCTGAAACAGTTCTATTATTTATAAAAAAAAATGTTGACAAAAAGTAATTTAATTTTTAATAGAAATATAGTTATGGAAGTCACAAAACTACACAATTTAAATTGTATTTTAAAAAATTAAATGGTCAATTTTTAAAAGTATATCTAAATATTCAAAATTAAATTCAAATAAACATATCCATACAATCTTATCTCTTTAGTATTATATCATATACACTAGTAAAAAAACTGCCCGACAAAATTGAAAGCTGGTGGGGATCTTTCGTGGTAAGTTACAGTTTTAAAATATTTAATCGTTTAATGTATAAACTTTCATACTAATAATTATGGTTTCGAGTTATAGGCAAACTATTATTGGGATCCCTCACACGAGGACCTTGTCTTTTTCGAATGGAAAGAAAAGACAAAAAAGGGAATCGGGGAGGAAATAAGTAGGAAACACAGAAAGGGAGTGCGGCCTCCTTACATTAGCAATGACGATTGGGTCCGGCTATTGGCGAGTGGGATACTCCCAAAGCCAAGCCGAGAAGTGAGAAGGCGGCAACAAGCGCGTCAAACTCCTATAGACGGGAGTACAATACACGTCCACTACGGCGGGCCCAATTCATTCTCCAAAATCAATTATACTCTGGTAAGTTTTATAAATACATTAATAAATACATATGAATAAATGTAACATTAACGTGTACATTTGAATTTTAACAAATACGAGCAACAAGAGGATCCCCAATCCCGGGATCACTCTCTTCGATTTAGTCAAGAAGACACATCGACGCCCGGATGACACCTACAGTGATCCCTTCATTGAGGGAGTTGTTAGGTCGGTTGAAGAAGAGGCTTCTCCGTACGAAGGTACGTCGAGTACGGCTTATTCACCGGGTGAAGAGACATATACTCAACGAGTCAACCGATTATATTTAGAGGTAAATCTTTTTAATTTTCTATTGCTATAAATTTTAATATGTTTTTGTATTAATTTTGTAATGTTTAAATGTGCAGAAGGTCAACGCAAGATACGGAGAGGCCTACGGCGTTGGTAGTGCGAAGACGCAATTCTATCAACCGTACAGCCATTATGCGTCCTCGACACAAGAGGTTACACGCAGTGAGTTCGACGCGTTCAAGACTAGCACTCAAGGAAGGTTAGATCGCCTTGAAGCTGGAAGCTCGACGGGGTCGGGTCAAAACCTGAATGACCAAGAAGACCGAGTCGGGGCACGTTAGACCCGACTGCAGGCACCTCGAGGCGGGATCCGGCTCGAGGAGTTCAACACAACCCATCCGAACTCGCTTGGGAATTTCGATTATGATATGTAGTGTTTTGTATTTTGCAACAACTTTATTTAATTTATATAACTATGAATTTTGTAAAACTATTTGCTTTTGTGGTTTAAATTTTCAAGTATTATTGTCTTTTTAAATATGTTTTAATTTTAATTTATAAAATTATAATTTCTTAAATCAAAATTGATTTATTATTTTTTTAAAAAAAATTTCAAACTACCCACGAAAATTTTCGTGGGTTTTTCGTGGTTTGTTGAGCACCCACGAAATACCCACGAAAATTTTCGTGGGTATTTCGTGGCTAATTTCCCAGGTTATTATTTGTGGGTTTTTCGTGGGTATGTTACCCACGAAAAAGCCACTAAAATTTTCGTGGGTATGCTACCCAGGAAAAAGCCACTAAAATTTTCGTGGGTATTCTACCCACGAAAAAGCCACGGAAATTTTCGTGGGTATCATACCCACGAAAAAGCCACGAAAATTTCTACCCACGACGCTATACCCACGAAAATTTTTCGTGGCTTTTCGTGGCTTACCCACGAAAAAACAGGCAAAAAACCCACTAAATTTTTCGTGGGTATCCTGTTTTTTTTTACTAGTGATACTAACTAGCGCATTCAAATGAAAATATTTTAATTTTGATAATTTTTTAAAAGTTAAATCAACCATTTAAAATATTTTGAATTTTGTGTAATTTTGTGAAATAAAATTGAAAGGGTGTAGTTTTGTAAATTCCCATATAATTAATATATTTATATGTTTGGAAAACCCAACTTTTTCATTTAAAACCAAAAATAAACCAAGAAAAAATATTGTGCTTTTTATTTTAGAAAATAGGTTTCCTTTTTTTGATAAGATAAGAGGGTATACTTCTTTATTTATTTTAGAAAATAGTTATATACTAAATTGCATAGAATAAGAAGTAATACATTAATGTGAAACATGTGAAATAAGAACTATGTATGTTCTAAAAATGTATACCTTTTTAGTAATGAATTAATCAATATATACTTTTAAGATCAGTATAATATTGCATTTAAATTCTGAGGTACATTTAATTAGGCATGTCATATTAATTAGGGTCAAAATCTGCGGGCCGATTCGGGCCGACTCGTAAAATAACGGATTCGGACTATTATATTTAATCCCGAAAAATCGGGTTTTTCGGGTTTAACCCATTCGGGTAAAAAACTTTTCGGGCTTAGCATGATAAATTCGTACTAACTCGAAATGCCCGAAAATAAATAGTATAATAATTATATATATATTTTGTATTATTTGTAATTCTTAATTTTCTATCTATTTTTCTATAAATACATACATCAAAAAAATTGATAGCAAATAATATATATCTTTAAATTATTAGATTAATCACATTTTGTTATCATAAAAAATATAATTGAAAAATGAATTGTAATACTCAATTTATGTATATAATGATTAAGTCTAATGAACATTTTCAAGTCAAATATATTTGAGAAAACATAATGTATTAAATTGTATTCAATTTATAGTTAAATAATGATTTTATTCTATTAATTATATTTGTGACGTTTTCATATTTTTCAAAACGTTAATGTGTAAAATAGTTTAACATTATTATTTAACTTATAGTTGAAATATAAAATATTGTTGATAATGTTTTTGTAAAACATTTAAAAAGCCCAAAAAACCCGAAAATTCTTATAACCATATACGGGTCGGACCGGACTTTCAAAAATATAAACCTAAAAAATATTAAGACCGGATCGGGTCGGGCTCAAATAAATACGGATTCGGATCGGATTATCTCGTTTAGCATGTCTAGTCTATAATTTTTTTTAATCACTTTGAATCGTATAGTATTCTGGAAATTTTAAATTTGGGTCATATTTTTGTCAACTCCTAAAAATTTAACTTATTTTGAAAACGGTATGTCGCCAAAAAAATATTTAACAAGTATATTATAAACCAGAAGCAGAATTAATAAGGGAAATATCGTAATCAAAACGTGTGTTTGTTAAGTCATAACTCTCTCTCTATATAAATACACACTCACCTTCCTTAGCTTCTTCTTCATCACTTTCTCTCTCTCAGTCAAAAAAATTCAAAAAAAAAATGTCTCTAAATCAAAAACCTCTCTTCTTCTTCTTCCTCTTAAACTACGTTTCTCTCTCTTACTCACTCTCTCTCCACTTCCCTCTCACATCTCTCCACCTCTCTCCCACATCACCATTAACAACCTCCCTAATCTCTCGCCGGAACCCATCTCCGTCGTCTCCTCCGCCGTACAATTTCCGATCAAAATTCAAATATTCAATGGCTCTAATCATCTCTCTACCTATAGGAACACCTCCGCAAGCCCAACAAATGGTTATCGACACCGGATCTCAGCTCTCTTGGATCCAATGCCACCGCAAAAAAATCCCTCCGCCGCAAACTTCATTCGATCCGTCGCTGTCTTCCTCCTTCTCCGATCTCCCTTGCTCTCATCCTCTCTGTAAACCTCGAATTCCCGATTTTACCCTTCCCACTTCATGCGACTCTAACCGTCTCTGCCACTACTCCTACTTCTACGCGGACGGAACTTTCGCCGAGGGTAATCTCGTCAAAGAAAAAATCACTTTCTCTAATTCCCAAAGTACCCCTCCTTTGATCCTTGGCTGCGCTACTGAATCTTCTGAAGACAGGGGTATTTTGGGAATGAATCGTGGACGTCTCTCTTTCGTCTCTCAAGCCAAGGTTTCGAAATTCTCTTACTGTATCCCACCGAAATCGAACCGGCCCGGTTTAGTCCCAACCGGTTCGTTTTATCTCGGAGATAACCCGAATTCTCACCGGTTTAGATACGTTTCTCTGTTGACTTTCCCGGAGAGTCAACGCATGCCTAATTTGGATCCGTTAGCTTACACTGTACCGATGATTGGTATCCGAATCGGTTTAAAAAAGCTTAATATTTCCGGTTCGGTATTTAGACCCGATGCAGGCGGGTCGGGTCAAACCATGGTCGATTCGGGATCCGAGTTCACTCACTTGGTGGACGCAGCTTACGATAAAGTTAGAGAAGAGATCGTGACACGTGTAGGGCACAGGCTCAAGAAGGGATACGTGTACGGCGGAACAGCAGACATGTGTTTCGTTGGTGACGCGATAGCGATCCAACGGTCGATAGGAGATCTCGCGTTTACGTTGAGAAGAGGAGTGGAGATACTCGTGCGGAAAGAGAGGGTTCTCGTTAACGTGGGAGGTGGGGTCCACTGTATCGGAATCGGACGGTCAAGCATGCTTGGAGCAGCGAGTAATATAATCGGGAACGTTCATCAACAAAATCTATGGGTCGAATTTGATGTGACCAATAGGAGAGTGGGTTTCTCTACGGCTGATTGTAGCAGATTATTACCGTGAGGAAATGAGTGGGGTTTTATTCATCTACGGTCGAGTGTAGGATTTTACGGTAGACCTTATTGAATGATCGTCGTTCGATGAATGATGGAGTTTTAATCGGACGGTACATATTTTAAATTTTTTGAATATTTTCGTGGGTCTATTTAGATAATGAAGTGACCTTTTATAAGGGGCTCTAAACAAATAGTACTACTAATAATTAAAAGTGTTCACGTAGATTTTAATGGTTTCCACCGTTTGTTGTATTATAAATATATGGTTCGTATAATTTTGATATAAAATAGATAATATATTGTCATTATCTCTTTGACTTGTATTTTGACTCGTGTGATGTTTGAGTAAACGCACACTTGAAAAAGTTTCATATATCCGATGGTAATATATTCTGAAAAACTAATCAAAAATAACCTTTCGTTATTTGGTTATTTTGTGCATTTTTTTGTTAAACCATATTTTTTTAGGCTAAAATCCATAATTTTCCTAGACAAGGGACCATTTTTTATAATAATAGTGTAAATCATCGCTCTTAATAGAGTTTGAATTCAGAAGCACAATATCATCAATAACTGCGCTTAACTGACTGGATCAATCCATCGTTGGTTTTAGTGCAAATAGTTCCTTAAAAAATTATTACTTTAGAAAAATGGACTTGATTTGGAATTGTTATAATATAGTAATCAAAAAGTTTATATGAACTTTAATCCGAATGATGTGGTCACCAATTATCAAACCAAACTTGTATAATATGGATAATTAATTTACTCAAAACAAGGAGTCCACTATCTACAATAGCTAGCTATTACAGAAAACTAATGAACAAACATTTTAATTTTGTCGTCTAATGTATACTATAGATTGTATGTATGATTACACATTTACATTTCTAATCTTTTAAGCCGAAAGCTTGTCCAAAGATACAATCTATAAGTCTATTGTTTTTTTTTGTTTATATATGTACATAATATTGTTTCTTTTATGTATAGAGAATATTGTTTTTAAATTAGATTATTTTGTTTATAAATTTCCCATTTTGTGGATGTTTTATTTTTGCATTAGATTATTACGAGGAATTTACAAAACTACACAAATCCATTATTTTACAAAACTATACATAACTCAATATCATCCTATATTTATATTTTTCAAAATTTTAAACAGTGGATTTATTTTTTTAATATTTACAAAAATTAATTTTTTATTTATTTGAATTCACTAATTAATGCTCATAATAAAAGGATAAGACTTTATTAATTTTGAGTGTTTAAATATAATTTTGTAAAATAATTTTATAATAATATAATTTTATAAAATACAATTTAAATGGTGTAGTTTTGAAATCCCTTATTAAATTATCTACTCCATTGAAAGTGTTGGAGAGCTATATCGTTTAGATAATAGCGTTATTATTATTATATTTTTTATTTTTTTTGGTTAACCTGGGGTATATCGGATCTATGGAAGGGTCCAGACTAATCTCCAAGGGGAGGTGCAGCCTACGGATAGATTCTCTCTCCGGGTATTCAAATGGGCCGAAAGCAAGAGTTCATATCCATGTGGCCAAGTGAATAATCTAACAATTTCGCATTCGAGGGGAATCGATCCCTGACCTAGACCAACAGGGCGACTCCTCCACACAAATGGAAACCACTAGATCAAGAGCACTTGGTTAATAGTTTTATTAGTTTATCATTCATTTTATGTTTAAATCAACTTTTAATGTTTTCTTGCAATATCTATTTTCATATAAACTAGGGATGACGATTTTTTTACACCCGGAGAGTACCATCCCACACTGAATCCACCTAAACTTTCAATCTCTACACGTATACCCCTAAACTCGTAAAATTATCTGATTATCCACACAATCTCATTAAAATATAATTAATTCCACATTAGGCCAAAATTGCAATTATCTTATAAATTAATCGTGACAAAATAGACCCGATTCTGATTCGAATCTAGCCCGATTACGATCTAAAACTATGGATTTAACCCGCTAAAAACATATAAGCCCTAGATCCATAGTTTTAGATCGTAATCGGGTTAGATTTCAATCATAATCGAGTCTATTTTGTCACGGTTAATTTATAAGATAATTGCAATTTTGGCCTAATGTGGAATTAATTTGATTTTAATGAAATTGTGTGGATAATCAGATAATTTTACGAGTTTAGGGGTATACGTGTAAAGATTGAGAGTTTAGGTGGATTCAGTGTGGGATGATACTCTCCGGGTGTAAAAAAATCGTCATCCCTATAAACTACGAAACATATTCCAACAAAAATCAAAATGTCACCGTCCAAAATAAACTATTGGGAACGTGTCATTTCCTAGAAAACCATATCGTTACATAATAGGACCAAAGATCCTATGAAACTTGCTCACAACCATTCAAAAAATATTAGTGTAGTCCACAAAAAAAAGAGATTAATTCTAAAATTATTTTAAAAGTTGTATATTAATTCGGTGATAGGTCAAAGGTGTCACACTAAATAATTATTTTGTAAGAAAATATTGTTAATAACATTTATACGTGGTCTCAGAACTCTGATGGATGTTCTTTTGTCGCCACAACACAAATAATAACTTAGCCACCAACTAGTCAGGGCAAGTTGCTACAATAATAATTATGATTATCATATATTTGATTGGAATGTGGAGAAACAAGATTTAATTGGTTGAATAGAACTTGCTTGCAATGTAATCCTTGATTAGAGAAATCAGAAAAATAATTTAAAAGAAAAAACAACATATATGGGTTCATATTTTATTGTCTAAGTGAAGATCTTATTTGTAAGCAGTGTTCAAGAAAATATTAGGCGATAAGCGGACGTTGACCTAGAATTTATTGCCTAGAACATTTAGTCAGAACTTATGTGATTTTGTAGGCGGTCTAAACGTTTAGAAAACCATATAATATATTATATATACATATGTACAAAATATCATAGTTTATAGATAATAAAATATTTTAAAATATTTTTATTATTATTTTATATCATTGATATCTTTATTCTAAAATATTTTTATTATTATTTTATATCATTGATATCTTTATTCTATAATATAAAATAATAAATATAATAATTTAAAAATTATATTATGTTCGTTTTATACCTTCGTAATATTTTAGACGGAATAATAGAAAATCTAAGCGCGCCGCCTACGAGAACGCGTAGATGCTTTCTTGAACGTTGTTTGTAAGTAAGACAAACCGAAATCGGGATCACACCATGATTTAAAAATATAAATTATTAAAATAAACAAAAAAATAATTTAAAAGTTTTAAGAGAAGGAGAAAGATACAATGAATGGATGACACAAACACATGCGCAAAAATTAAATGCAGATGTATCATTTCCCCACTATGTTTTCTTAGTTTGTGTAAATAAATTGTATTTAAAATTCATTATAAATCCGAATGTAACATCTATTTTTTTCTGGATTAATAAGATTTTTTTTATTAGTTTGTAGGTTTTTTTAAGTGTCAAAAACCATTTGGCATCAAACCACTTTTGAATTTGGTTTTCATTCAGTTTCTGAATATTAACTGTTTTTCCAAAAAAAAAAAATAATACAAATACAAGTATCAAACCAAAATGCAGTTAGGATATTATGTATCTCAACACAAAACAATCTGATCATTTTTAACACTATTAAGAGTTTATTTTATGATTCAAAATAAATAATTAAATAATAACATTGAATTTTGAAGGAAAAATGTAAAGTGGTAGGGGCCAAAGATGAGCTGTTAAGACATAACTTCAAGATGTGATTTGGCCAAGTAGCCGACAGCTTAGTTCCTAACTCTTCCTTTTTTTTATTATTCTCTTTATTCCCGACAATAACGTTCTTCTCTTTCTTTTTGAGAACTAACTCTTTAATTTTTCGCATTTTAATTTTATTTTCATCATTATAATTTAGAGAAAATTTGGAAAAATGACTCATATATGTTTTGTATTTTGAAAATTAAATCTTTTATTTATTTTTTTGAAAACTAACTCTTTTTAGATGACATTTGACTTTTTTGCCCACATTTAAATTAATAATTTATTATTATTGAATAAAATTTAAATCAGAAAATTATAATTAAATAATATCTTTATTTTTTATCTTAGATAAATCTGTAATATTTGTTTTATATTTAAAATTTGATTATAAATAAATCTATTAATATTTTAAGTTTCCCTACCAATGTTCGATATCCTATATAATGTTTAATACGTCGGGTTACGAAGATGGTATAATACGTCGATGCGTCGTTGGTTTCGTTAATCAATACGTCACTGGAGATGAAAGCGGTAAGTTAGTTAAATACAAAGAACATAGATAATATGAAGAAAAAGCGGAAAACAATCGATGAAGAAGGAAGAAATCATGGTTCAAATTAAAACCTAGAAATCCCAATTCACAATAAATCTCTCAAAAGTTATCGTCTTTTTTCATTTTATGATATGATGATAGTTCATACTTAACCATTAATAATTTGGTTGATTTAAATGTATATTTTGAATTGATCCGATGTTTTTAGGATTTTTTATATTCAGGAAATAAAATATATATATATATACATATATTTTAAAATAAATAATTATAAAATATTTATAATTTAAAAACGAAATTTTAAATATTTAATAAATTTTTTATTTTTTTTTCAAAGATATAGTTCTTAACTAAAAATTGGACAAATAAGTAAAATTACATATAAAAAGAGTTAGTTTCCAAAAAATAAAAATAAAAGTATATTTTTCAAATTTGTAAACTCAAAAGAGTTACTTTTCAAAATTCCCCTATAATTTATTACCACTATTTAAAAATAATTTTAGTTTCACTTTCATGCCATGACAACAATATTGATTTTGGAAAGGACCCGGTAGCAGTTATTTAGAAAATTTTATAGATTTCATACTAAAATAAGTCAGCATATCAAACACATTAGGTATATTGCAACCTAATATTTTCATGGTAGAAAAATTTAATATTTTGTTGTACATGAAAATTTCAATTTATGAGTGACTTAGTGGTAACTGGTTTGGAAAGTCTAGGTTGAGATTCGGCTCATACAATTTTATATGATAGTCGAGTAACAGACGATCAACTATCTATCCTATGCATTAGTCAAAAAAACATTATAATCGCGAAACATGTAGCGTGGTGGTCCTTCGACGAGTAGTCCACTTTGTACGTAATACATTGTTGCATTTCTACCGGGGCTGAACGGATCAACCATTTAGCAAAAAGGAAGGGATGTAAATTTACCGGCTAGTTCCCGGATATAGATATAGGCTTAAGCTAAACCCGAAATACCCTAGGAGATTTTGAGCCTGCATGCCAAAAATAAACTAAAAGCAAAGATATATATGTTTAGTTGTTTACACAAGGTGTGTCATTATAGATTCAATCAAGATATATATAAACAAACAAACAAGAACATTCTAAGAAAATGTTTTGCTTAAATAGTAGTTAAAATGAATTCATTGATAATTTATTTAGAATATCGACGGATAGTGCAACTACACACATGTTTGGTTCTTTATTGTATGGGTTGTAAATATATAGCATGGATATATCACATGTTTTTTTTTTTTTTTTAAAAACACTTTCTTGAGATATTTTATTTTATATAATCTCACTTTTTGTCATTTGTATCGAAAATACTAGATTTATAATTAATCAATTAAATTCTACAATGCGAGATAACACAAAAATTCAATTAAAACACAAAAATTCAATTAAAAAACAAAAATTTAACCACTAGGTTAAAAACACTTCCCAACATATTCTTCACTTTCGAAATGATGAATTTTTTTTTATTAATACACGGTATAACTATTGTGTGTTTTGCAACTTTTAACTTTAGTATGATCATCTAATTCAAAGTAATTTTTTTATGTAATAATGAAGGTGAAGATTGTTAGGATTATGGGCTTCCAACTTAAAATCAATTGGCGATAAGTGGAGAGACCCATATCCTTTATATATTAGTGTTTAACCCTTTGTGTTTCCGATGTGGGACATTTATCCCTAATAAAGATAACTATTAATCATACAATTTAGATCTAAATTTGTACCCAAAGAAACTTATAACAAAATAATGATAAAATAAAAAAGAAGAACGAGAAAATTTCGAATTACTATTAAACAATTCTAGAATAAATAAAGTCATGATTCTGAGTGGCCCTCCTAAACAAATAATTTACTATTTTCGATATAATAAAAATTATAATAATGGGAAATAGTGTGGTTTGACTAAATTTGACTCAATGAACAATCATTATGTTGATTTGCTTCACTGTCATTTTGAAGTGGGAAATATATAGTGCTTATAAACAAGAATATTCTTTCATTATTTCAAACCCCTTTTTCGAATAATTTTGTAGCTTTATAAACTTATTTCAACTTTGGACCGGCAAAGATGGGTTCCATTTTCATCTTATATATATATATATATATTTACGAACATTAAACAATTATATCATAAAGAGGAGTTGGTACTCGTCATAAGATGGACATAGTGTTGAAAAAGAAGAGGAAATACATTGTCTTAGGAAACTTCATGCACTAGTGTGAGGTCACAACAAAACCTTAGAAAATTTTATATAATTTGATTAATTATTTTAGGTTGTATATATAAATATGTGGACCTTGTCGTTGAATGCAAAGTCTTAAACTCAAACCTACCAATGCACTGTCCTCATTATAAAGTTATATAGTGACCCATTGCTATACAGGTAAACTAGGTTTTATGTGTTACTCTGTTGGAAAATATTTTGGCCCTTGAAATTCAATAACATTAATTATATTAATTCAATAACATTAGTTATATTATTTTTTTGGTTAAGCTAAATACGGTCAAGCCTCTAATATCTAATGATAATGTCGAATAATCCAATCACAAGAATTTTAACGAGGATAAGAAAATGAGACCCTTTTTAGTTTGATCTATTTATATAACAGTTTCGAGCTTGAGGAGTCTCGTGTTACTGGATATTGAGCAAATTTTATTAGAGATCGTGAAGAACGACAAAACAATATGGAATATAGATATATTAATATTTTGAGATAGGATAATGTATATAGTTTGTTGTATTGTTGAGACATTTATACAATTTTACCTTGTTTGGATCACCTTTTCGTTCTTTTAATTTAGTTGGTCAGGTTTAAGAGTGTGTGAAGTTATGTTTTTTTTAACTGAAACATAACATTTATCAACTTCTCCATCTTCCAAGATTAAGAAAGTAAAAAAGAAAAAGTCAAGAGAAAATCGTTATTATAATATGAATGTGATCTTAGTATATAAAGCATATTATTAGAACTATGAAGTCTATTAAAGTTAACAAGTAAGTGGCTGGGCCTTGTTCCGCTATATTCTCTACTTAATGGGTCATTATTTCTTCTTAGTGTATTGCACTCAAAAGTGTTATTTTTTTTTTTGTCAAACTCAAAAGTGTTATTTCTTTTGTCAAACTCAAAAGTGTTATTTACAATTTTGAAATCATGAGAAGTGGCATGTTTGCAAATTGCAAATTAAAACCTAAACTTTGAACTTTTCGATAAAAAAAAACCCAAAGAAAATAGAGTTTCATATTAAAACACGAACTAAGTTTGTGATCAAATTTAAACATTAAAGTATCATTTAAAGCAAAAAAGTCCACACGCTGTAACAGAGTTAAATAATAGACGGAATTCAAAACTCGTCGTTTGACTATAGGTTTTTTTTTGCTTAAAACAATACTTTAGTCTTTAAATTTGATCATAAATTTAGTTCGTTTTTTTAATATGAAACCTGATTTTTTGTGTTTTTTTGTCGAAATATTCAAACTTTAGGTTTTATTTCGCAACGATGATGATATGTTAAATGGCGTAAATTATTGAGAATCAAATTCATGACCACTATATTGATGATGTGATGATTCATTATTTGAAAATAATAATGCTAATAAGATACAATTGAATATAACATTTTAATTTGTTAAAACTAATTATTAATTTTATTTCATTTTATTTTAAGATCTTGTGAATTCATCTTACTTTTTAAATAATTTTAGTTAAATTAGAAATATGGCTTAAAACTAATTTTAGATTAAAAACAATAAATGTAATTGGCCAAAAACTACAAGTAATTTTAATATCAAAAGATATGAATTTTCATTATTATTTGGATAAACTATATAATCCATAAATAATTTTATTCATTTTCTTTAACATAGACAAATGTAACATCCAAAACCTATCTTTTTGAAATAAAAATAGCTCATGAACAACACAATTCCAAAATGAAGGGAGTTTCAATTAATTTATTCCAATGTATCAATAAAAGTATCTTAATTACACACTTTTTTGTTAAAAATCTTAATTACATACTTAACTTTACATTTGAACATTTAGACAAAAAAACCTAAAGAAAATTGAATCCTATATTAAAACACAAACTAAATTTATGATTAAATTTAAACATTAAAATATCGTTTTAAGCAAAAAAAAACCCTATAGTGAAACGACAAGTTTTGGATTCTGTCTAATATTTAACTCTGTTACAACATATGGGTTTTTTGCTTTATACAATATTTTAATGTTTAAATTTGATCATAAATTTAGTTCGTGTTTTAATATGGAACTCTTCTTTGTCGAAAGTTAAAATTTTAGGTTTTAATTAGCAATTTTTGATATGTTTGCCTTTCATGACCAACTTCTTTCAAACTTCACCTTTCACTTTATTCTTTGTTGGACTTGGCAACTTTTCTCTTGGACGTCTTTATTGATTATTCATGTCTCCATGATACTTCCGTGTCACAAGTGGTTTCGAACGTTAGATATAAGAAATTAAGAGATATGAATAAATTTACATTATAAGCATTATCCTACTATTTATCAAAAAAAAAGCATTATCCTACTAAGGTCCAATCTTTTTTTTATAAAACACTAAAGTTTTTATTTGAGAAGAGTAATTTACGTTTGACATGAAATATTATTAGTAGATGACTTCAAATTAGGTCTGGGCAAAATACCCGGAACCGAAGAACCGAAAAAAACGGTTTCGGTTCCGGTTTTGGTTCCACCCTAAATACCCGAAGGTTCCTAAACTTAAGAACTGTGGGTATCGGGTAGGAACCAGAACCGAACCGAGAACCGATGGTAGAACCGAAGAACCAAAATATTTTTATATACTTCGAGTATTTTTTATATTTTCGGGTATTTTTTATATTTTTGGCTATTTTTCTAACTTCGGGTATTTTTTATTATCCTTTTCCGGGTATTTTTCTGTTTTTGGGTATTTTTTTCAATTTTCGGGTTTTTTCATAATTTTTGGTATTTTTATGAACTTTTTTTGGGTATTTTTTTTTGTTTTCGGGTATTTTTTTCTATTTCTGGTTTAAAATACCCGGAACCGAACTGGAACCGTAACTTTCGGGTATTTTCCGGTTCCTCAAACAAAGAACTGAACCGACCCGAAACCGATAGGAACCGAACCGGAACCGAACCGAAATATTGAGAAGTAGTGATTGGGTATTAGATTCAGGAACCGAACCGACCCGGAACCGAAATTTCGGACCGAAACCGAACCAAATACCCGAATACCCATGTCTACTTCAAATACCAAACAAAACTATGGGTTGAAAACCCAAAATTTTACAATTTATTATAAAAAACAAATGACAAGTTATTACGTTTATAAGTTTGGTGGAGCATAGGGAGTAATATATTAATAAAATAAAAAAGAAAATTAGTTAAAGAAGTACATTTTGAGACATAAATTTGCTAATTGAGTAGTTTTTATTTTAATTTGCTAAAATGTGATTTTCGCGTGTTAAATTACAATTTTACCCTTAACTTCGAAATTGTCAAATCTCGTGAATGATTGTCTGTGAATGGTATTCTATAAATGATTTTGAGTGAATAATCGCTGTGAATGATGAATTGTCTCTGTGAATGATCAGTGGTCTCTGTGAATGATAAATAATACATGTGAATGACGAATAATATTCGTGAATAATCCATGTGAATGGTGAATTGTGAATGACCTCTCGTGAATGATCTATGTGAATGATTTTATGTTAATGATTTTTGAGAATAAGTTATGTGGTAAATTTATCATCTTAAATACGAAAATCAAACAAAATTAACTAAAATTTAATTACTATTTAAAAATCACCCAATTGTTAAATTATCTTTTAAAATGTACCCAAAACACTAATTAACTCTAAAATAAACATATGTTCCTTAGACATATCAATGGTTCTAAGCCCACTTCTAAGCAGTGGAGCCCACGAATTAAAACAAAATCTATATCCAATAATTTCAATTTAAGAGCAACCTCTTGAAATATTCACGGTCCCACTGCCATGTGGCGATACGCGATTGGTTGGTTTTCTGAAATTTGAATTTTAGCCTCAAGTCGATATCAATACTCTTACCATTGTTACGCCTAGGCCTGGGCATTCGGGTATTCGGTTCGGTTCCGGGTCCGAAATTTCGGTTCCGGTTCGGTTCGGTTCTTGAATCTATTACCCAATCACTACTTTTCAATATTTCGGTTCGGTTCCGATTCGGTTCCTATCGGTTTCGGTTCTTTGTTTGAGGAACCGAAAAATACCCGAAATTTTCGGTTCCAATTCGGTTCCAGTTCGGTTCCGGGTATTTCAAATCAAAAATAGAAAAAAATATCCGAAAACATAAAATATACCCAAAAAAGTTCATAAAAATACTCAAAATTATGAAAAAACCCGAAAATTGAAAAAAATACCCAAAAACAAAAAAAATACCCGGAATAGGATAATAAAAAATACCCGAAGTTAGAAAAATAGCCTAAAATACCCAAAAATATAAAAATACTCAAAGTATATAAAAATATTTCGGTTCTTCGGTTCTACCCATGGGTATTCGGTTCGGTTACGGTTCCTACCCGATACCCATGGTTCTTAAGTTTAGGAACCATCGGGTATTTAGGGTGGAACCGAAACCGGAACCGAAACCGTTTTTTTCGGTTCTTCGGTTCCGGTTTTTCGGTTCCGGGTATTTTGCCCAGACCTAGTTACGCCACAAGGCCCACGACATGTTTTATTATTCCGATAATTTTATTTATTTTAAAACTCCACTCAAATGTATTTATCATATGAACATATATTTTATTAGCTCCAACTTAATTCGATGATCTAAAGGTCGACAAAAAAAAAGATGATCTAAATAGCGAGTTAAATGAGTTAGGTCGTGACTTACAAATAAAAATAAAAATAGAATATTCCATCCGTATCAAAATAGAAAATATTCCTAATTTTCTTTTAATTGATCATGTACGTAACCAAAAAAAATAACACTAGCTAGAGATCATACAACATGGCATATTTGATTTTTTTTAATTCATTTTTACCTGAAAATGTACAAATTTGCTAAATTAAACCAGTGGAAAGCTAACAAATATCACAATCTGATTTTTTTTTAAATATACAATTTAAATATAAAAAAACTTCAAAAGTAAAAAAAAACCACTACCATCCCAAAAAGTCTTTAAAGGTGATCAACTACTCAAGAACCACTAAAGCTATCAACGACCAGCCTTACTACTTGTCGCCGACCTAACCAAAGCCTCCGCCGCCGTCGCAACCTTAACCGTTCTCCGGCTAGCCTTGGAAGCCCTTAAATCCACGTCATCACTTCTCCCACAAACCGTAGAACCCGGTCCCATCACAATCATACCCTTCCACAATATTCTCTTGCTCACTCTTTTTATAAACCCATTATAAACCTTATTATCATTTTTTCTACTACTAATACTAGTAGTATCATTATTATTATTAAACATACCATGATCATCATCATTATGATTATGATGGTAATTATCTTCGTTAAGTCGAAAAACACTTCTTGAACTAGAATCATCAAAGCTAAGCCTCTTGGACATGTTCTTGGTCTCGTAAGTATCAAGAAGATGAGAGTATTGTGTTTCTTGATCAACACATAAAGGGTTATTCATATACCAAAGGGAGGACTTAGAAACCCTATTTTCGGCTAAAACCTTATTTTCGTAGAGGATCAAGTTCTTGGTTGCTTCGATCTTGTACCGTGAAGGTCTAGGTGTTCTTGGTTCTCTTGTTAGGTTAAACTCTCTCATGATTGGTTTCCCTTCTTTCCTTTGGTACCAAGCCCACGCCGCCGCCTTCACCACCGCCAAATCATCATCTCCTCCTCCTCCGGTGTAAACGGTCGCGAGACGTTTCTTCTTCCTCCTCTTGTTGTTGTTAGTACTGTTTTCGGACATGGTTGGTGAAGAAATGTAGTAGTTAGACAATGGGAGCATTCTGATAATAGTTTTTTCTTTGGAATTAGAGTGTGAGAAAATTTGAGGGATAAATGTAAATGGGTGCAAAGGGAAAGGCTTTGAAAGTTATTAATGAATTTATATGTATTTTTGTATAGAAAATAATAAATAAAAATGTGAAAGTAGGTGCGTTGGTCTTGATTTAGGTCCACCAATGGATACGGCAATCTAAAATTATTCCATAGAGAAAATGTTGTTTTTAATTTGTGTGTTAGGTTGGATTGGGTGTATATAATGTGCAATATGCTACACATCAACATCGGATATTAATTTATCTCGATAAAGTATAGATGATGGAACGCTAAGTCCATGATGTATGGGATAAGGAAATATAAGTTTTTTTAAAATTTCAACATGGATTCAAATTGGAAAAGTTTTTTTTATTAAAAAGAAATATACAATTCATATACAAGATTCATTTTCCCCAATTTTCGTTTATTCATTACTCAACTAGATTCTCACATTAAGTATTTTTTAATGTTGTAAAAACTATTTTGTGTAGCGGTTTGTTAAATAAGTTCACAATTGATTTCATTAATATTGTAAAAATTAAGAAAAAATATATTATTTTAAAAGTAAAAAAAACATATTGTAATAAAGACAAAAAGAACAGTTAAGATCGGAGAAAAGTAACATCAGAAAAGGTCTTCATGTGTCTTAAGAAAACATAATTCAACATGACGATCGCCTCAAAAGTACGGTGAACAACACCGTTAACGGTCATTGTGTCGTGCAAATTCTTCGATCCACGAACTTTGTAAAACAAAGTTCTCAAGTAATATAGTTTAACAGAATAAATGGAAGATGTTGAATCAGGAGATTGACATTACGAAGTTTGCAAACGTATATCTTGCATCCAATAAAACTTTTCACAAAAATCCGAAAAAGTCAAATTTCTCTCTTTTTTGTCAACCTTGTTATACTCCATCTATTCCAAAAGTTAGCTAACAATTAATGTGAATTATAAATTCTCGTAAAAACTCATAATTTTAAAAAACTTTATAATGAAATTTTGTAACCTCTAGAAAACGCAGATGTGAAGAAAATTGTAGTTCATTCAAACGATGAATCTCTATACACTAAATAGAATTATATATTATAAAGAATTTTATAGTTTAAAAACAAATAAAAGATCATTATATACCTATCGAAGTATCCATGATAAGAAGACCTTTTGACCTACTCAAATTTAGCGGATATTATACGGTCAATATCCTCTACTTTAATATATTTAGGGATTTTTAAATTTAATAATATCTTTATCTATTGAAAATAGCGTATATAATTGAATAGTTTATAAAGTAAAACAAATATAAATAAAGTTTTTATAAAGTATAATGCATGTGAAAAACTAAAATATCGAAAGCACAAAATTTAGCTATACAACAACTCAATATATAATCTAAAGTCGAGCAAAAATATTTATGAATGCTTCATCAATCACCACCCAAACTCATACCACATATATTATATTTTATCAAAATTATACTGATATTGGGTGGTTTTCCACATGTTTTATATTTTTATCAAAAATTAACATAAAATAGTTTAATATAATTTTTTATGGGCTGCGAGTTGGCTTATGTTACACCAACATATGTGGCTTTTTGAAATGAAAAATGTAATGTAATTAAATTGGCTTTTGTTATGTGGACTATTTGTTGTTAATTTTTTAGAATCATTCTAGTGACACGTGTTATATTTCCTTGTTTAACTCAAATAATGTTTCTCAATTACTATATATATGATATAATAGGATGATATGATTTAAACCAAACATTTTTATGGATATTTTAAAAACCAATTATTTTAATAAAACACTGAGTATAATTTTGACATAATAAAAAAAAACTGTAACTCCATAAGAAAATGAATATTCAATATGATTTTATAATTTAGTTATAACTATAATTATTTTAATCTCATCAAACGATACATACAAGTTATACAACAACTTTTTTAAATACAAAATACTCATCAACTTTAATTTTATACTAAAAAGTATCAAAATTCTCCTAACAAAATATTATAATGTATAAAAATACTCATCAATTTTCTTTTTTTGTGGTATAAAATGTAAAAAAATCAGATTACATTTGATATTTGATTTTTGTTTGTGTTACACCAACATATGTGATATCTTTTTGAAATGAAAAAATATAATGTAATTATATGTGTTTTGATATGTGGACTAGTAATAAATTGTTGTTAATTTTTTAGAATCGTTCTAATGATGATACATGTTATATTTTTTTTGTTTAGCTCAAATAATATTTCTCGATTAATATATATAAGATATGGACTTGTCTAATTATTACTATAGCCATCACATCATATATATAAAAGATGAGGGGAGTTCTCCATGGCTTGACACATCATCATTTCAAATTTATTACTAATTTATTTATTAAATTCATTAATTTTAAAAAACTTATGTCACAATTTAATTACTAATCCATAAAACATATTAAATTTCAACTTAATGTTTTAAAATATTATTATATAAAATATCATATTTATAAAAATTATTAGTACATAAAATTTTTTAAATATATGTTTTTAAAAAAAATTATAGGGCTTTGAATAAATAAAATTATTGTAAACCCATATATCTAAGACAACATCACATAAGTAATATATAAAATAAAAATATACAAAATTTATAAAATTAGTTAGAAAACATGAAAGCAAAAGAAAATAAAAATAAAAAATACACAATTTAAGACACTAAATAAAAAACTAATATAAAACATATATTAGGACACTTATATAAGCATATATATGAAAAATACGTCAATATAAATAAATAGTATGATAATACACAAGGAAAAAAACATGTGATACAAAACTAACAAAAAATACAAAACTAAAGAATATACAAACTATTTAAGATTAGTGAAAATATATCAAAAACAGAGAATTCAGAAAATAAAAATTATTGTAACATTATATAGGTAGTTAAGAATATAAATTGTGAAAATAAAAATTAATCGAATCATAAAAAAAACAAAAACAAATAATATAAAAAACCCACGAGTCTCGCGGGTTCCTTTCTAGTAATGATAAAAGGCCACGAAAAACTACATATAGTCACATAAAAGTCATAAAAAACTATTTATAGCGCACCACAAAGTTATAGCGAAGAACAAAAACCCCAACAAAAAAGATTTGTGGCTAATATTTCAGTAGTTTTAATTCATCATTAATTCGTGGCTATAGCCTATATGTGTCTTAACTATTTAGTTTTTTCATTAGTCAATGAATATTAGTAGCTATATATATATATAAATTTTATTAGTCAATTTTTCCCTTAATGGATTCTATCTTAATACGTTATGGAAAAATTGTATGAAAACATCCAAGCCATTTTATCCTTAAAAGAACAAAGCTTTTGGACCAAGTAGTGAATATCCTTTAATTGAAGTTATTTTTAAGTGAACTTGGTATATGGCGACCACCACTGAATTATTTTGTTTACTTACCAACAGCTTTCTCAAGCAATTAATTGTCTCGGTCCAAAAAATACCATATAGTTGGAGATGTTTAAATGCTATTTATTGTGGTGTATATATTAAAACAAACTAGTTTCCGACAAACAAGGTTGTCTTGAAAGTGTTCTCCTAGCAACGGTAATAACAGTGACAAGAGTGTAGTTGCAAATCAATTTTTCAAAACAATGGGAAACCTAAACAAGAATGTCTTTCATCACATCCTCCATGTCTTTTTATTAGATTTAGGCGCAGAAAGTAAAATATGCTTCATTAATGATAAAGTGATACATAGTAAGGTTTATATAGGAGTGATTAACCAACTAATCACTCTAACAAACTCTAAACAAACTTAACTAATTAACTAACAACCCTTAACCTCTAATACCCCTCCCTCAAGCCGAAGTCTCAAGAAGAGAGAAAGAGGCTTGAAAAGTTAAACTTCTCAAGGAGAAACTTGAAAACAGAGGGTTGTACAACCTTAGTGAGTAAGTCTGCAAGATTATCTTCTGTAGCAACGTGCATCAGATTCAGAAGACCAGCCTTGTAATGATGTCTAACCAAATGACAGTCCAATTCCACATGTTTGGTGCGTTCATGAAAAGCTGAATTGGAAGCTATATGTATAGCCGATGTACTGTCACAAAATAGGTTAGCTGGTCCTGCAGTTTGTATCTGAAGTTCTTGAAGAAAGAAGGCTAGTTAACCAACTCCAATACGAGCCACAGTCGTAAAACCAATATAACCATAGTCTTGGCTCTTAACTTGAAGAAGACAAACTTGAAAATCAAAGAAGAATATCATCCTTTTCAAGCTATCTTTAACTTCTGCATCACTATGCAGAACCAACAACTCACATGGAGTAACTCCATCAATCATTTGATTGGCCCTTCTTAACCATATCTCTCTCTGCCATGGAACACAGCTTTGGGAAGTACAACCTCCAACAAAAATCAGCCAACATGTGAAAGCGGACGTCTCCTTTTTCACCATTAGCATGAACTTTACAAATCACATCAAGCATATGATCCACAATACCAAAAGACTTCTTGAACTTGGCGAAAAAAAGAAGATCCAAGCAACATCAAGATATCAACCTCTTGAATTCTAAGCCATAAGCTCTTATACACCGGACCATCCTTGTTGTAGTCACTCACACACAACTTCAAAACAGAGGTAGGAAATGTGAAAACATGTTCACAGATCCATAAATCTAACCATCTTTTATCATCCAACACCATTATCTTTTCAACAACAATGAACAATTCCATCACAAAACAAATAGTTTCAGTCTTGAAACCATCAATGATCTTGCTATACTTCATCCTTGAACTATCTCTTGTAGATTTTAAACAAAACTCCCCCTTGCACATAACATATCTACTTGCCAAATTGTGCCAAAACTCAACAACACCATCAATATAGAATCCACACTCTAGATTCAACCACAGCAGCCAAGTATCATCATCATCTACCATTATTGAACTGAAACCTCTTGAGAGTGAAAACATAAGCCACATACATACCATGTCAAAGAAGATGTTCCATGAGTTAAAGTTCATAGGAATCTCCGGTGGTCTTGAAAGACATCCAAAGAATAAACAAGTAGCTTCTCCAATAAGGGAAGCATATTCGAGTAATGTAGCCAAAACACAAGGTGAAATAAGCATATGTGAAGAAGAATCCATAGGACGAAGCTCGAAACAGAGAAATCGAAGCTTGATAAAGATGAATCAAAGAGACAAAACACTATCGGATGAATCGATAGGAACAAAACGCGATCGGAATGATAACGCGATCGGAATGAAAACGCGATCTGATAGATCGGATAAAACGAAGAAGATGAAGACGAAATCGGTGAATACGCGACCGATTCGAGATAATAAACCGATGAAACGGTGAGAAATCAAACAAGGAATCGATCGAATGTAACGAATCGAACCTGAAACAACTTAGATCGAAGAATAGAAAACAGATCTGACGAAAGAGACGAAGTCGCGATGAATTCGCGAAAAAGACGGTTCAAAAACAAAGTGCAATCAATCGCAGAAAGTTCCAGAACTTGAAATCGATGAAAACGATGCCATAAAAAGCAGATCTGAGCTTGATTTTGAGCTTAAACGAAGAGAAAACGATAGATCGGGAAAAACAACGCCGATAAAAGATATGAACGGAACAAAACGAAGAGAAACCAAGGGAGAAGGAGATAATCGATCGAATGAAACAGATCGATGAAGAATAAGTGAGTAAATCGATGAAGACGACGATGAATCTGAAAAACAAACCGATGAATGTGATGACGGTGAAATTTCCGGTGAAATTCCGGTGAATCGGAGAGAAAACTCCGGTGAATCAAAGATCGGAAACCGAAAATTTTGCGGAAGAATTTTTGGGAATGAAGCTTAAAAATGTTTTGAACCTGGCTCTGATACCATATTAGATTTAGGCGCAGAAAGTAAAATATGCTTCATTAATGATAAAGTGATACATAGTAAGGTTTATATAGGAGTGATTAACCAACTAATCACTCTAACAAACTCTAAACAAACTTAACTAATTAACTAACAACCCTTAACCTCTAATACTTTTATTGGGAGATCGACTTGTCATATTTATAGGAAATATTACATTTGTGTATATTTTATTTTCTTATAGTTAAACTTAAACATATATATTGTAGGAGATACAATGGCCTTCTTCTACACCTAATTCTCTGTTCTTTCTCTTCTGTTTTGTTTATCAATGGAACACAAAAGTAAAAGCAACGACACAGAGAAATTTGTTTACCCGGAGAAACCTTTAATGGTAAAAACTCCGGGGCCTGGCAAGGCAATCACTAAACTCTTGTGATCAAGAACACCTATCCAAGAATCACACAAACCATGATCCTCAGCTTATACACAAGCATGGAGTTATATACTCATCATGTTTGTTACAACAACCTTTAGCTGATTAATATACTAATCATAAACCAAGGCCTAATATAACTAAACCAATACCTAAATCGGTACCAATCTAATTAGACTAAACCAATGATTATACCAGTCCGGTTTAAGCACCTAAAGTTTAGCTGAAAACATCACCAATCTTTAACAATCTCCACCTTGATGTTAGCAGCTTAAACTTCTGCTCCTCCTTGTTGTTGCACTCTTGTGTCTTCCTCCTTGCCAGGCAGCCTCAAAGCCACTTAATGGCTTGAGATTCCAAGCTCAGCTAGAGCTTCTTCAAACTTCTTAACAGGTACCACTTTTGTCAAAATATCTGCAGGATTAATTGAGGTAGGAATCTTTGATACCTTAACTTTTCCTTCTGCAATGATGTCTCTAATGAAGTGCAGCTTCCTGTCCATATGCTTTGTCCTTTCATGATGGACATTGTTCTTTGCTAATCCCATTGCACTTTGTGAATCACACCAAATCTCCACAGAATCCTGTTTCAGCCCAAGTTCCTCTGTTATACCTTTGAGCCATATAGCTTCTTTCACAGCTTCTACTAAGGCCATGTATTATGCCTCTGTGGTTGATAATGCCACCACATGTTGCAGGCCTGATCTCCAGCTGATGGTGTTGCCTCCAGCCCTGAACACATATCCTGTAGTAGACCTCCTCTTGTCCAAGTCTGAACCAAAATCAGAATCGCAGAAACCCTCCACCTTGAACTCTTTACTCTTCTTAAACACCAATCCTTTGTCCTGTGAATGCTTCAAATACCTGAGTACCCACTTGACAGCAGACCAATGTAGCATTCCAGGTTTGCTCATGTACCTGCTAATCAGTCCAACAACATATCCAAGATCACACCTAGTTCCAATCATAGCATACATAATGCTACCTACAGCATTGGAGTAAGGTATGTCTTCCATGTTAGTTTCTGCTTCATCATCAGTAAGTGCAGACAGCTTGAAATGTGAGCCAATAGGAGTGGTAACTTCCTTAGAATCTGCCATTCCAAATACCCCCAAAATCTTCTTAATATAACCACTTTGTGATAAGGTTAGAACTCCACCTTCACGGTCTCTAGTTATATCCATGCCTAAGATTCTCTTGGCTGCACCTAAGTCTTTCATTTCAAATCTGCTGCTCAACAATGCCTTTACCCTTTTGATTTCATCCATGTCCTTAGAGGCCAGCAACATGTCATCCACATATAAGAGTAGGTAGATGAATGTATCTTCTGATACCTTTCTGAAGTAGACACAGCTATCATAATCACTTTTAATGAAGCCTTGTTCAGTCATGAAGGTGTCAAAGCAGATGTTCCATTGTCTAGGAGCCTGCTTCAGTCCATACAAGGACTTTTGTAGACGGCAGAAATAGCCTTCTTTTCCCTTCACTTCATATCCTTCAGGCTGCTCCATGTAAATCTCTTCTTCTATGTCACCGTGAAGAAAAGCTGTCTTAACATCAAGTTGTTCAAGTTCCATATCTTGATTTACTGTCATTGATAGCATTAGTCTTATGGAGACGTGTTTCACCACTGGTGCAAACACCTCCTGATAGTCAATACCTTCTATTTGGGAGAAGCCCTTTGCCACTAATCTGGCTTTGTGCCTTGGCTTCTCAACATTTGGTATCCCAGGTTTCAGTTTGTATATCCACTTGCAGCCTATGACTTTCTTCCCTTTTGGTCTTCTTTCTATTCTCCAAGTCTTGTTCTTGCTTAGTGATCCCATTTCTTCATCCATGGCTCCATCCCATAAGTCTGAGTCTGGGCTGCCTTTTGCTTCAAGGTAGTCTCTTGGTTCCTCTGTGGATATTTCTTCAGCCACATATAGAGCAAAGGCAGCAACATCATAGTCATCATATCTGGCAGGTGGAACTATGGTTCTCCTAGGTCTGTCTCTAGCTAACTGATAGTCTTCCAAGTTCTGATCTTGATCTTCATTTGATTCAGAAGATTCCTGTCCTGTATCTGGGTCTGGCTCAGCATTGTCTTCAGTTTCTACCTCAGCATTCAGAATTGTCCTGTTTGTAGTTGATGATTCTGGATTCTCCTTTTCCTTATCACCCTCTTCCTTTATGTCTTTGTAGACTTTATCTTCAACAAACAGAGCATTTCTGCTTATCACACATTTGTGTTCTTCTAGGAGCCAGATTTTGTATCCCTTGGTTCCTTGTGGATAACCTGTGAAGATCCCTTTCACTGCTCTTGGCTTCAGTTTTCCCTGATCCTTATGTATGTACGTCACACATCCAAACCTCTTCAAGTGTTTGTATCCAGGTTTTCTGCCTAGCCATAGTTCTTCTGGAATCTTATGATCAATTGCAGATGCTGGACTTCTGTTTATGATGTAGACAGCCGTTGAAACAGCTTCAGCCCAGAAGCTCTCTTCCAAGCCTGATTCATCCAAGAAGCACCTGACCTTTTCCATAATGGTCCTATTCATACGTTCAGCCACTCCATTCTGTTGGGGCGTGTATGAGCAGGTCTTGTGTCTCTCAATTCCATGGTCTACGCAGAATTTGTCAAACTCAGAATTGCAGAATTCCAAGCCGTTGTCTGTCCTGAGATACTTCACCTTCTTGTCTATTTGATTTTCCACTAACTTTGACCCGCCTCCGAACTTCTCAAAGGCCTCTCCTTTTGTGGCTAAGAAAGAAACCCACACCTTCCTCGTGTAGTCATCAATGATGGACAAGAAGTACCTCTTTTGTGATAGGCTTGGAGTGACATTTTGAGAGCCCCAAAGGTCTGCATGAACATATGTAAGAGGCTGCCCTGAGTTGTGTTTTCCTTCATGGAAACTCACTCTCTTGTGTTTTCCCATCACACAACTCTCACAGAAATCCATAGAGCTTATCTTTCTTTTGTCCAAGATGCCTCTTTTAGCCAGAATTTGAAGGCTCTTCTCATTCATGTGGCCTAGTCTTCTATGCCACAATACAGTTTCATCACTCTTGGACTTAGGCTTCTGCTCTGTAGTTGTGTTGATTTGTCATGTGACTGTTTCACCATCCAGCAGGTACAAGGTTCCATTCAGTGTGCCTGAGAGACCCACTTTTCCATTCTTGTGGTACCTTGTCCTGCCATTACCACCTGAGTGTTGAAAACCCAGAATGTCAAGTGTCCCTGTTGATATCAGATTTCTTCTCAGCTTTGGTATGTACCTCACATTTGTGAGTTTCTTGACAGTTCCTCCAATAGCTTTGATGTTGATTGTGCCTATTCCCTGTACTGCCACTGAGTAGTCATCACCAAGCAGAACCTGACCTTTGTTAACTTCTTGGAACTCACAAAACCAGTCCCTCCTGCAAGTCATATGGTAAGAGCAACCAGAGTCAAGTACCCACTTGTCAAGATGCCAACTTTCAGATACATTCAGTGCATCTGATCCTTCTATGGCTTCAATGACCACAGCTGCTTCTGCTGGTTCTTCATCTCCATACTTCCTTTTTCTTGCATAGCATTCCTTCTTGGTGTGACCTTCTTTCTTGCAGTACCAGCAGGTGATTCTTGAGCTTGACTTAGACCTTGATCTTCCTCTTCCTTTCTTATGAAAGCCTCGTCTCTTTCTTTTCAGTGTCTACCTCTTGCATAGTGTGCTTCCCCTGACTTGGTGTCACTGCCATCTTCCTTGGTTTCTTTCAGTTCAAGCTCCTTGGACCTTGCAGCACTTGACACTTCCTCCATGGATAGAGTTTCCCTTCCATACTTGAGTGTCTCCTTCAGGTTGTTGTATTGTTGTGGTAGTGAATTCAGCAAGAGAATAGCCTGAACCTCCTCTGACACAGAAACATTAACACTTGAGAGATTAGAGACAATCTTCAAGAAATCATCAATTGTTTGAGATTCTTTCATCTTAAAGGTATAAAATTTGTGTTGAAGATAGATTCTATTAGGTAAAGTCTTAGAAAGATACAACCTTTCCAGTGTAGTCCATGTCGATTTTGCGTCTGTGCAAGATTCAATCTTTCGCAGCACATGGTCACCTACGTTTAGTATGATAAGGTTCATTGCTTTCTCCGATCTTTCTTCCCTCTCGGATTCGAAGATCTTGACTCTTTCTTTGTACGATTCAGCATCTTCGTCTTCTCTGATCTTTACTGCGATGGAAGAATCAACGGGACTTTGGAGAACATCCTTCAAGCCCATCACCGAGAGATGCGCAAGCATCCTTTTCTTCCATAGCGAGAAGTCTCCCTTGCCGTCGAATCGCTCCACCTCAATCCGAGATTTCGCCATCTTCGTCTTCTCCATAGCTCTGATACCAATTGTAGGAGATACAATGGCCTTCTTCTACACCTAACTCTCTGTTCTTTCTCTTCTGTTTTGTTTATCAATGGAACACAAAAGTAAAAGCAACGACACAGAGAAATTTGTTTACCCGGAGAAACCTTTAATGGTAAAAACTCCGGGGCCTGGCAAGGCAATCACTAAACTCTTGTGATCAAGAACACCTATCCAAGAATCACACAAACCATGATCCTCAGCTTCTACACAAGCATGGAGTTATATACTCCTCATGTTTGTTACAACAACCTTTAGCTGATTAATATACTAATCATAAACCAAGGCCTAATATAACTAAACCAATACCTAAACCGGTACCAATCTAATTAGACTAAACCAATGATTATACCAGTCCGGTTTAAGCACCTAAAGTTTAGCTGAAAACATCACCAATCTTTAACAATCTCCACCTTGATGTTAGCAGCTTAAACTTCTGCTCCTCCTTGTTGTTGCACTCTTGTGTCTTCCTCCTTGCCAGGCAGCCTCAAAGCCACTTAATGGCTTGAGATTCCAAGCTCAGCTAGAGCTTCTTCAAACTTCTTAACAGGTACCACTTTTGTCAAAATATCTGCAGGATTAATTGAGGTAGGAATCTTTGATACCTTAACTTTTCCTTCTGCAATGATGTCTCTAATGAAGTGCAGCTTCCTGTCCATATGCTTTGTCCTTTCATGATGGACATTGTTCTTTGCTAATCCCATTGCACTTTGTGAATCACACCAAATCTCCACAGAATCCTGTTTCAGCCCAAGTTCCTCTGTTATACCTTTGAGCCATATAGCTTCTTTCACAGCTTCTACTAAGGCCATGCTTTGGTGACTAAACCAATGACTATACCAGTCCGGTTTAAGCACCTAAAGTTTAGCTGAAAACATCACCAATCTTTAACATATATATATATATATATATATATATATATATTTCCTATTATGATGAGTAGAAAAACTTATACATCAAATTGTTATTTTGTATAGATATGTGTTCTATTAGTATTTGTATATGAACAAATGAGATAAATTATTACACATATTAGTTAGTACGGTATTTAATAGCTTGTAAATTTTGAAATTGACTACACATATAGGTGAGCACATAAGCTCCAAGCAAGCATATTGTGCATACAAAGTCTTAACATTTGTGAGACAATTTTATTACATTAACTTTTGAATTAGTGTATATATATTTTGATGATTGGGATTTTAAGCAAGTAGTGGCTGATAGGAGAAGCCGTTAACAGTGAGACCACCATCGACGCAAATGGTTTGACCCGTTATATAAGAAGCCGCGGGCATACAAAGGAATGCAACCAACGATGCTACCTCTCGCGGTTCCCCTAAGCGTCCTAAGGGATTTCTAGATATCGCCACTTTCTTGATCTCATCATCAAACAACTATACATAGATAATCATTACATATATATATAGAATAAATATAGAGAGTTTTAATTTGCGAGGAATAGTTAGTTAGGATATAGGCAGCTTACAGCTTCAGCTAGAGGAGTGGCAATGAGTGCAGGAGCCACCGCATTAGCCCTTATGCCGTCTTTCGCCCACTCACATGCCAAGTTCCTTGCTAGCTGATTCATTGCTCCTATGTACATATATATATACTAACTTGTGTTAAAAGGTTAAAACCATGATTGTTTGTTTAAGTTTTTTTTTCCAAGAAGTAAAATTGGTGGGGATCTTTTAAATTCTCGATTAATGTAGCCACATTTGCAAACTCGTCCTAGGCCTCTTGATTTCTAGGCATTTCACATTGTTTCTCGTATCCCTTATATATTAGTGTGTGTCTTTAAGTTTTTTTTTTATGAAAAGTCTTTAAGTTGTCGATGTGGGATATATATACGCGTTTAGCAAATCAATCTCGGAATATTTTAAGTTGGCGAGACCAATTTCGGGTCAATCAGTTCATTCCTTAGAGCATCATTATGGGTAAATTTATTTACTCTAAAAAAAAATTAATCGCACCAATCGCGAACCGTCAGTACATGTCAGTGGAGCCCGCAAAAAGTACAAATAAATTTAATTATAAAATCTAATATTTTTTTCCTCATAGCCTAGTGTCTAAGTAGTTCTCTCCCAACTGAGAGCGGCGAGATTCGAACCCCAAATAATGCGATTAGATGCAGTAATGACTACCATTGGGCCACTTACGATTATATATCTAATTTTCTTTTAAATAATATTATTTTGTTTGTTTGTTTTGACCGGATCGCGCCAACGTTGTTAACCTAATATCAAAGAATACACAAACCAAAAAAAAGTGTTTACACTTTTATTTGACTTTGCTTGCACAAACAAAATTTGAATAAATTGGAGATTTTATTACAAGGATACTAAGCTTAGCATCAAACAATGTGGACACATTTTGCATAAGCTTCTCTCTTTCGTCCCAAGCCGACGCGTCACAAACCGAACCAGTCACTTGAAACCCTTTTTCTTTGACCATTCACTTAAACACTCTTTGAGAAGAGATTCGTCTCGAGCACAAGTATGCACTATTACCCCAAATCCTGCAAGCTCCTCTACTATAGCATGTCTATTAATTATAAGTTTCAAGAATCAAGAAACAAAGATTCTAACAACAAAAAAGAGGGTAATCACTATATATAGTGCTTTCAAGATGTATGGTGAACAAAGATATACTACAAACCCAATGCCTTTGGTTCCACCAGTGACAAGGGCGGTCTTGCCTTGAAGGCCCCATCTTTGTCTTTGCTCTTCTCCTGCCATTATCTTTGATTGAAGTGGATGATATGTAATGAGAATAGATGTGTGGTTGGTCATATAAGTGAAAAGTGAAAACTAGAATTTGACCCAGAACAATATTTTTATTTTATTTTATTATTTTATAATTTTTTATATATAAAATGTAGGTGGAGTAAAAAAATAAATGGTGAATTACCAACGTAAGGTTGTTTATCGTTAAGTTAGTCTAAATTTTTTTTTTTTGCTAGAAAAATATTAATGTAGTCTAAAATAATAAAGTTACTAGGATATTTTTACTAAGCTAGTATAAAACCTTTTTTAAAAATTATAATATTTTTGTTTCCTTTTATACCCTTTTATCTTTTGATAGTAAAAAGCGTAACTACAAAACATATCATTACTATATTCTGCCCGTATGCTATAGTTCTTGTTATTTACGGAAAAATCTGGGTGTTGATGTGCATAAGTCTACCAGATTTTTAGTGGTAGACTTGTAAAATACGGTAAATTGATATGTTGATTGATAGATTTATAAAATGGATGGAAGACTTTTTTTTTGATAAGTAAACGGGCAAAAAACCCCGGCTAGAAAAATAAAAAGAAACAAAACAAAAAACACACCAACTACACGATGACCCTCCGAGGATGTGATGACCCCTGATTATCTCCCAACAGCAACAAACTTAGAGAGCTAGGCACCTCTTCCAATAAGTGAATACCCAAAGGTTTAGAGTAAGCATAGTTTGCCAATCCATCGGCTAGAGAATTGGCTTCTCTATACACATGTGTCACTCGAACTGTCCAGTTTTTACAAAGAAAGCCATGACACAACCGTATAAGGAAAGACAAGGGATGCACATCTTCAATCCCTGTCTTGAAAAAACTTACCACCATCTTAGAATCTATCTCCACTTTTATCGTTAAATTTAGTAAATTTATTATTGTGAACTAATAGATCCAAATTATAAATTTTAAAATTGTGTTGTTTTAAAATATTTATGCTAGATGTTTTAGGGAACTTTTATGTATCAAAATTTGTTATGTTTTATATTTTTAACACTTATTGAAAAAATGAATTTTAATTTACCAGTAGAATATGTCACAAAAAATTACTAGTTGATTAATATAAAAATTGTTGTTTATTAAATCGATATATTTATTGGTACATATTAATTGTTTTCTTAATATGTGTTAAATTCTTAAAAAATCAAAAATAATAATACAAAAGGAGTACATTAGAGTGTTGAGAAAGTTTCTCACTAGAAGCCGGGTCTTGTTTTTTTTTTGTTGAAAAGGAAGTTTGATATCTTTCTAAATTTATATACATAGTAGGATTTGACCTGCACTATGCGCGGGTTAATATTTATTTAATTGTTAAATTAAATTTATAAAAAGTTTGTCTTATAGTAACATAAAATAACTTATAACATATATTGAAGTGTTTATTATATAATTGAAAGTAATTAGAAATAACAAAATTTTAGCAAATAATTAGTATTCTAAATGTTCTCTAAACTTTTGTATAAAATATAATTTAACATAATTTAATCATTTAGTTTAACTATTTTATTATATAGATATATTTATACTTTTTATGTATTATATAACCCGTATTTATGTTATATTTGATCAAACATATTTTACTTACAAAATAATAACAATCAAATATTATTAATAAATATTTTAGATGATATATTATTCAAATTATTTCTTTATATATACTAATTCAATTCAACTTTTTTATTGGGTTTTAAATTTGGTTTGATAATTAATAATGTTTGTAAAATAATGTTTGTAACATAATACATTATAGAAGCATTTGAACACCAAACCTCATTAACATGTTTTGACCAAATTACCCATAATGTTAATAATTTCAATGACATGTCACGTAATTCTTTTACACTTTCAAGGTTATTTTCAAAAATGTACTCCTCAAATGTTAATATAGATATACAATATATGGATACCTTTCTTATTTATCGGTTCGTTTAAAAGTGATATCAGAGCAAGTCTCGTTTTGGTTAAACAATTAGTTTCAACGTATTATTCTTGATGTTGCATTTGGGTAGTTTCACATTTGCTCTGCTATTGTTTTGAAAAATTCTTACATTGAAAGATTATATTATTTGTCAATTGGTTTTGAGATGGTTCATAAAAATTGCTAAGTTAAAGATATGAGCATGGGAGACCAATTCATGTTACAGAATAGAAACCATTGAATAAGTTCATATTTTTTCTTTTCCGCTGAATAAGTTCATCAAATTTCATAAATTGTGTTATAAATTATCCAAGAGGAAAAATTAAAAGACGATGATCACACGCCAAGATTTCCGTCTTAATTGACTAATGAATTAATAGTATTTATGCTATAAAAAATAGGAAAATTTCGTGGTAAGATCTTTGGTCTTTGCCAAAAAAAAGAAATCTTTTCATGGCTCTAAAGAACACACCATAAAGATATATACCGAATAGGTCCACGTTATAACTCCTTTTGTTTCAAAATATTTTTAATTTAATATAAACTAATCATAAGACAATTCAAAGTAGAGATCATATATATAAGATGGAGAGGTTAGATTATACTTGTTCCAAAAAAATAAAACCACAAGGAAAATTTCCTCCTTACCTAAATGGATATTAGTATCTTCACAAAAAGATGTCGTCTCTCTGATCCTCTTCATCCTCACACCCTTCGCCGTCGAGAAAACTTTCCTTCTTTAGAGTGTTTCGTGTGCGGACCGCTACCACGCTATGAGTTTGAAGAAGGTGGTTGGCATTTCTATTGTGATTCATGCGATCTCGTGTTCCACAACAATATATGTCATCTTATTCCTCAAGTTCTGAGTCATCCTTACCATCCAAACCACACTCTCAATACATGCATTCTATATCGAAGAGAAATGCTATCATTCAACAAAAATTTGACGGAAATCCGAGAGTTGTTAGGGTTAGGAGAGGCCATTAGTGAGTTGTTTAATGATACTGGATGCAACAAGACTTGTGATTGGTGTAAACAAAAGCTCGAAAACCCGTTTCATACGTGTTCCGAGTGTGATTTCAGTTTGGGACTTTGTTGCATCTATGAAGATCCTCCTCCTAGGATCACTAACCTAACATATCATCTACATTCTCTATCATTTTTTCATAACCCTATCTCAGTAGCATGCAATGTTTGTGGGTTGGGCGGCAACCTAGAGCCGCGTTATGCTTGTCTCCTGTGCAACTACTTGGTTCATAAAAGATGTATCGATCGCCCACGCCAACCAAATTTCATACAACCCGTTTATAAAGACCTTACTAGATCCTTTTTTATGTCTTTTATTTGTTTGATTGTACTTATGGTTTTGTCTAAATCGTTTTAAATTAATGTGTTGCTATTAACTAAAATGCATGACCTATATATAGTCTTGCAATGATATATAATGTGGTCTGAAGTAGTTTAATTTCAGTACATGAAAGATTTCATGGTTTATTTGTATGTTTTTGTATATATATATGATTATAGATTTTGTGGAATTCTGTTAAGCTTAGTTGAGGCATCGTCTCTATTATCCCTATCTCTTAAACTAAAATCTAAGAAAGACACTTAATTTTCGATTTTTTTTTTGTTTTTTTTTTAATATTTTTTTTAATCAATGACCAAAAAGGGGTTGTTGACTTCGATAATTACGAGTCAAACCCGGGTAATACCCGCCCGATCCGACAACCCTGACCCGACCCGCTTAATTTATAAACCAAATCGGTTAAGTATATACCGAATTAACCGATTAACGTAAACCAAAACTAAATCGAACCAAACCTAAGTAAAACTGTAAAACTAAGGAAAACTGTAAAACTATTGTCTTGACAAAATCCCAAAAATTTATTCTTTCACTCAAAAATCGTCGCGACGAAGAACAAAATCCCTAATTCTCTTAAATTGTAATCATCTATTGCATCTCAAAATCGAAATTTGTAAATTATGGTGAAAACGAGGGATGGAAAGAAAAACAAAGATCTAAAAGATGAAAAAGAAAAACGGAATAAGAAGGATAAACGGGATAAAAGAAATCCTTTTCCGGAGATCTCTTTAGCTTTAGATGAAGATACACTAATGACTCATTACAAGATTAGTGAGGAAAAGAAGAAGAAAAGGAGGAAGATAACAAAGCATGTTTAATTTGTAAGAATGATCTCATCTTCGTCTTTGACTGCGACGGCCACCGCGACGGAGAAGACCGCTGCTCCCGCTGATATATCCGAGCCGATAATTGCAGAGCCATTTGACGGTGAAACAAGAGTATCACTGGATAAATCGGTTGAGCCTAGTGCATGTGATGTAGATAGTCATGAATCGGGAAAAAAACAATCTCCGATGAAGAGATGCAAGACGAAGGTGAGAAAGAAAAAGACGAAGAAAAGGTTGAAGAAGTTGGTGAGACTCAGGAAAACTAAGGAATATTGGACAATACATTTAGGATAATTTGGTGTTACACTAGTAAAACTAGGGATTAATGGAGAATAAATTTGATAACATTCCGTGTAATACTAGTAAAACTTGGGATTATTGGGTAAAACATTGAGTAACATTTGGTGCAGTGATAGGAAAACTTAGGATTATTGAAGATTAATGTGTTGATGTTATGAAGTGTATTTTATTGTCTTGCATGATCCTGAGGCAATATGTTGTGTTTTTGTTTTTTGATGTTACTTTTCGGAATTGTAATAGTACTTTTGGATGTTTTATTGTATTTCGGATGTTTGTGTTACTTTGGATGTTTTTATGGTATTTTCGGATGTTTGTGTTACTTTTGGATTTTTATGGTATTTTTGGATGATTATGGTACTTATGGATATTTATGTTACTTTTGGAATTTTTTATGGTAATTTTCAAGATTAAGTTTTGAAACATTGGTGTTATACTAGTAAAACTTAGGATTACTGAGTAATATATTTAGAAACACAGGTGTTATACTAGTAAAACTTTTGATTATTGTTTAATAGAATTAGTAACATTTCGTGTAATATGTGTCTTGATTGTTTTGGGATATTTGTATTGAAAACTAGATAAAAACACATAAAAAATAAGAAAGACATAAATCATAAGACAACATAAGAGCTCATAAGATATCATAACATAAGTTTCAACACAACAACTAACAAACAACACAACTAAGTGAAATGAAAAATCTATCATGAAAAATCTCTTGAGCTTGGCAATCTCTTCAGCCATATCAATCACCTCCCTCCTTAACTTTCAAACTTCCTCCTTAACATCAAAAATCCACGACTGACGATAGTGCAGTCCATCATCTTGAACAATCAACATAGTTTCTCTCAATATAACATTGTTCTACGCATTTAGTTTCACACAGTTCAACGCAGTTTTACACAAACGTGAAATTAAAACAATAATCACCTTGTAGGTCTTGCACGTGATGTACATATGCTTTGTTTTGACTTTTTCATTTCATGTCTCTCGTGATTCTCCACCCACAGATCCATGAAACCAAAGAAAAAAAGAAATTTTGGAGAGAATAATTAGATAAAAAGTTGAAAAAGAAAAGATTGTGTGAATGAAAAGTGAAATGAAAGGTGATGATTAATAAAAATGAATTTATAAATGTGAAGATAGGACATGACATGAAATTCGAGGGATAAAAAGCTGTCGGAAACTGTTTTTGACCCAAAAAGGGATATTTTTTTATTATTTTCGTTTAGGCGCCAAAACGAAATTTCACTTTCCCTCCAAAAAATTACACTTAGTTTTACAAGAAGTTTATGGTTTTACCAAAGTTCTTCATAGTTCTACTTTTCGTGATTTCAAATATTTTTAGTTTTACCTATAATATTAATTTGTTTATGTTGTTTTACTTTTTAGATTTCGTGTTAATTATGTAGGCATACATTATTTTTGCAATAAGACGTTCGAAATCATCGTTTTGTAAAAAAGTCTTTTTACAAGTTGTGTTTACATAGAAAGTGTTCTTTAAAAGAACTTGGAATGTGCAAGAGTTTTTCGTAAACAAAGTATAATTTTTTTGAATATATTAATTGTTGCCATAACAAAAAGAGATAAAATCAATACTCAAACACTAAACCAATGCACAAACATTAATAAAATTAATATTAAAGACCTAAATCAATGAATTAACATAAATAATATCCAAACAAAATAGTAATCCATAGTTTACAAAAGTTGACAACACAATCATAGTTTTACAGAAGTAATCCCCTACAATCATAGTATTCCAGAAGTTGACAACACAATCATTTACTCGGATAACAATCTGTTCCAAACAACAACCAATTGAAACCAAAATTTTGCATCGGTCGCCTTTTGTTTTGTGTCGTTTTGCGTCGTTCTCCAACTGATGGCTTCCTCTTATCTTGCAGCTCTATCCACCAACTCTTGAATTGCCTTCTTGTTTCGAAAATCTTGAAGGTCAGTCAAACCTAATCCATCTTCCCATTCCTCTATAAACTGACTGCATTGTTCTACGATTGGTTCCCCATCATACTTATCACCATCCATATTCGTCTCATTCCGTTGTCCTTCTTACCCGCGTTGTCAGTGACAATTTTACTTTGCTTTCATCCAACGCAATCTTTTTATACAACCTTTCTTCAATCATTGTCAAACTTATATCCTCAACCGCTGTCTTCAATATTACACAATACATGCGATCTTTATATTTGAAGTATACGATCACGTGTTTCGCCATTGTATCCCGCAAAAACAACAACATAAAGTTCTAGTTAAACCACGTCGTCACGGTTTTACCTACTTATCTAAAGTTATACTAAGTGTTACAATCTGTATACATCAAAATCGAATTTTAAAAACTTAATATGACTACCTTGATGACGAATTACAGCAGGGAAGAGAGGGAGAAGGTCGCCGGCTTGCCCTGCATAATCGTCGCCGGAAAAGATGGAAGAAGGAAGAGCCGCGATGGAGGCCGCGATGCACGATGAAGATGGCGGCGACGAGGAGACGAGCTCCGAAGAAAGACGACGATGGTGATTTTTTTTTTTTAATTTTTTTTTTTAATTCAAACCAAAACCAAAACCAAAACCAAAAACATTATACCCAAATCAAAAACTAACCCAAACCAAAATCTATAATTTCTTTTTTTATTTAATTTATTTATTTATAATAAGGGTAATTTCGTAATTTAATATTGAAAGGGGTATAGGAGATTATATTGGGTATAAGAGATTACTCCCCTATCAAATAAGGGCTTTTGAGGTGATGACTCAGCTTAGTTAGTACCATAAAACATATTTATATAGTTGTGATTACATCGTAATGATGGGTTGAAATAGATATGATATTGCTAGTTGCACTGCTCTAAGCTTCTCCCACAACCATTTCACTAGATTGATCTTACTTATCTCGGACGATGCCTCGAGCTTTCTTTAACCGCGCGCTTTTACTTATTCTTTTGTTTCATTGTTTTAGGCGTATCCACGTCCGCAACAAGGAGTTTCCTTTGGTTATGTATGCCTTTGACATATGCATTCTTCCGACTTAATGTTACATAAAAACTAGCTTATGAGATCATCAAGATTATTTGTAATTGTAGTTTCGGTTTTCTCGGTTCTCGGCTCTCGATGGTCTGTTTAAAGGGAAGAGCAATGAAGGGTATTGAGTCTTCTTTTGTCATCTCACAATAATGTCTTCTTTGTTCATTTCATAAGCTAAATGCTTACCTTCTGCAAGCTATTTGCTACTACATATCTCCTTTCTTTTGTCAGAAAATAAGAATCAATACTTTGTTTGGTTATTATCATCCAAGAATCAATCCTTTAACAGAAAATCATTCATTAACTAGATAGGATTTAAGACGTGGTAGGGTCTATTTGTAGTAAACTAAAAAAACATAAAAAAATAAGTTATATTTATTTTTGATTTTTGAAAGAGGTAAAATAATATTTTTTATTGAAAATGAATTAAAAATTATATATAAAATAAAAATAAATTATGAAACTCATGCAAGGGAGCTTAACCTCTAGTCCCACAAAAAAATAAAAACTGCACCCAAAAGTCTTTATCTAAGGACCACCTCTTGCACTATTCGCGAACTCCACAGACATGTGGTGCCCCGTGATTGGTGGGATATTTTATTTTTTTAATAATTTATTCATTGATAATGATGGTCTTAAATTTTGGAAACCATTATCGGTCTAGCACAAATATAAAATATCTTACATTTTGAAGATCCAAATCGTCCTTTAGTCTCATCGGTGTGGAGGTGAAAAAAACATCTTAAATTTTTTTTTTTCGAAGAAAAAATAAAAAATAAATAGAAAATTGACCAATCGCGGGGCATCATGTGGCACTGGGGCCCGCGAATAATTAAAGATACGTCTCTTAAATTGGAATTTTTGGAGACACCTCTTGCTTATTTGAGTGGGTGTAAGATGCGGGAGAAGATATGCCTATGGACATGCTCTTAGGTTGTGAATGGAAACATTTTAAAAGCGGATTTCAAAGTGGTTTTCATGAAACCGCATATAATTCACCAATCAAGTAAAATTGTACATATTTCGATGTTTTAGAAAGATAAAAAATCAGTTGACAAAAAAAAAAGAGAAAAAATCAACTCATTCGCGGATTTTAAAACAACACAAATTAATGGACCACCCTTTGGTTTTTCACAATGGGTAATAAGCAGTGGTCCAACAAATTACGCAAAGAATAAAAACAAAATCCTGAAAATTATTGAATAATTACATTAAAATCAACTATAAATCCATGTTTATGTGAACTCAACATTTATCTGACACATTACATATATATTATTAAAATAAGATACATAATTTATTATTGAATAATTTCTTAAAATATGAAAATGATTTTTAGGCCAACTAACATCACAAATTTTTTCTTTAGCAAAAAACACACAATATGTTTACCTTTATCATTAAACACCATAGATTATAATTATACAAATTAATGAAAAATTATTAAGTTAATATCAATATATAATTTAAAATTTTATTAAAATATTTTTGTATTTAAAGTTAATATATAATTTAAAATCTATTTTTGTATCTCACCATTTAAATATTTACTTTTGTTTTGTAAATTATTTTTCACAAATAAACAAATATCATTCCGCACCGCTAGTTTTTACACCAATCAAATATTATTTCGTCCCGCTTATTTTTCACAATCCGCACTTAATACGTCCCGCTTTTTTCTTTTGAAATCTGCACTTTAATTGTCCCGTCCCGCACAAAAAACGTCCCGCTCCACGAAATCAGCAGTGACCATTCGCACCCTTAATATGTAATGCGTTGAATGTGGGACATTGAGCCAGAATGTAACTTTGTGTCCACTTGTTCCTTGTTAGTGACAAAACTATACATTAAGTCTAAAACTCTTTTTCTCACTACATATTGGAATTGAGATTACCAAAATATTAATTTATTTTCTGAAAAATATTAGATTGATAGAATTCACTACAAACATTTCCATGACTATTTGTGGTTGATATAGAAAAGTAGAGTTTCTTCTAATAAATATTGTTTTGGTCTAAACCAATCTCTTATGGTTTTGGGCCAACCATAGCAACTTTAAGCATATTTGATACTAAAAATTATTGTTAAGTAGTCTCAAACATTGAAGTATAAAAAAAAGGCCTTTATCATATCGTCTTATTAATACAAATACGGAGGAGGGTTCAATAAAAAGGTCAAAGAAATAGAGCATACACATGACTTGCTCATACAATAAACCCAAACACACCCCAAAGAGAGATTAAAAGAAAGGCCCCCCCACACAAATCACAAACACCGGGCAATATCAAACCGGTAACAATTGCTTAATAAACCCAAAGAGACAAACTTAGACTTTCCAAGAAACCCAAATTATAACCAAGTTTCAACATTTATTTCTTAAATCTTCCATTTTAAGGATTCCATAGGAGTGTAGTCTCCGCGATCATCGAAGTAACGATGTATGGATCCATGTTCGAAGATGGCCTCCTATCCTCGAAGTATCCTTTTCCTTCTTTCTCCGTGTCACGTCCTACTCGGATCGACGCTCCACGGTTAGCAACACCCTATTAACAATGATTCCAATACATACACAAAGACAAAGATAAGTACACATACATACATACACACACACACACTTCAAAATGTTATTAACTCATTAAAACTAGACCAAATGTATTTTATTTATATAATGTTTTTACCCATAAGAAAGTGTTGATGTCAGCGGTTTCGTGGTGACCGGTTAGACGGCGTTCGTTGCCTTCACCGTACGCCAAAATGTGTTCCTTGTGTCTCAATCCGAGCTTATCGATCGCCTTCTTGATTATCTCGTATCCTCCTTCCTCCCTCATCGATTTAGTACTAAAAAGATCGAATACCATTTTTCAAAATTAAAAAAAAAGAAACTACAAAGATCAGTTACATAACAAGGTAAATGATTCATGATCTTTATTTACCTGTAATTGGTGTGAGCACCGGCTCCGTTCCAATCACCCGGGATCGGTTTTGGATCAAAAGATAAAACCACTCCAGCAATCTCTGTGATCCTCTGTTTTCGGAATCGCCCAAAACATGTCTTTTAAGTTTTATATTCCTTAATAATATCAACAATATTTACTAGTTAATGGTTTAATTGTTACCTCCAAAATGTAACGAGCGATCCATATTTCATCAGAAGCCGAGATACCAACCGATGGGCCGACTTGGAACTCCCACTGTCTCAACAAAAGGGTTCATTCATTACTACTTTATGCCTTCAAATATTGAAACTCTTTGGATCATAAGAGATCTAAAGGTTGAAACTTTATTCGGTTTTTAGTGGTTATTACCTGACCCGGCATGACTTCTCCATTGATCCCACTAATGTTAATTCCGGCGTATAAACACGCCTTGTAGTGAGCATCAACAATGTCTCTCCCAAAAGACTTATCAGCTCCAACACTACAATAGTATGGTCCCTAAGACAAAAAAAAACATATTCACAAAAAACATTAGACGCGAAAAAACAAAAACCGAAAAAAAATCGATGAAAATTCGAATATACCTGAGGACCAGGGAAGCCACCAATGGGCCAACCAACAGGCCATTTCACATCCTTTTGCAATAAAGTGTATTCTTGCTCAATTCCATACCTAATTTTACATAGCAATATCAGCAATTTTAGACTACAAGAAACCGAAAAAAAAGAAAAACAGAGGAGTTAGTGTGTGAACCAAGGCACTTCAGAGACAACATCAGGGTTGTTAAAGATTTCAGCAGCAGCATGTCTTTTGTTTGTAGGGATTGGTTCACCAGCTGGTGTGTATGCATCACACATAACCTAACCAAAACCGGTTTAAATCGGTTTAATCTTTTTACCGCTTTCAAAAAAACAGAACATGTTGCAAGAAAATTAAATCAACTTTTAAACTCACAAGAATGTTGTTTCCTCTGCGGAAAGGATCTTTGAAAATCGCTTGAGGGCTACGAAACACATAATCGAAAAGAAAGATTGTTTAGCAAGAAAAACAAAAACAAAGGAGATGGGTTTTTAAAAAGAAAGTTATTATAAGATTTGTGACAAATATTGAAGAGAGGTCTTACTATAAGATGACTTCACTGTCTTGGCCAGGGGCTTGGCCAGTGCTTGAACCATCATAGTTCCATTTCGGTAGCTTCGATGGATCGGTCACTGGTCCAGGCAGAGTCTATAGGTTAACAAAAACAGAGAGTTAGTTTTGAAAACTCACAAGGTTTCTCTCCTTTTTGTGTTAAAATGTTTTGATTTTTTTCGTCGAATTAAAATTATAAAAAAATTACCCTGGCCTTGCTTCTCATGTCTATTCCAGAACCACCAATCCTGTTTTGATAAATCAAAGAAAAACCCAAAAATTAGAAAAATAAAATAAAAGATATTACTATTTTTATGGTTAAATATGTAATTATAAAACTCCAAATATATAAAAACAGAGGAAGAAGAAGAAGAAGAAGAAGAAGAAGAAGAAGAAGAAGAAGAAGAAGAAGAAGAAGAAGAAGAAGAAGAAGAAGAAGAAGAGGAAGAAGAAGAAGAAGAAGAAGAAGAAGAAGAAGAAGAAGAAGAAACCATATGTATTCAGCGATGATTTTCTCAGTGGAATCTGAGAGGTTAAGGTTAATGAGATCTGTAAGAAGACTCATGGCTAAACAAGAACGTTCTTGAAATTCTTGTAATGAGAAATAAAATAAAATCTTTAAATTGTTTGTTTATTTTTAGTTTTAAGAGATGATGTTTTGGAGTTCGTGGTTGTGTGTGAATATTTATATAGAGATAGAGAGAGACTTTCTGTTTCTTTTAAGATTATTTAAATTAAAATTATAAATATAATAACATGATTTTTTATTTTTATCAATGGAGATACCGGTTTATTAAATTAAGATTCTTTAGTTTATTTTTATTTTTTTTGTTAAAACGATTCTTTAGTTTATTTATAAATGGTTTTTTAGTGTAGTGATGAAACTGATAGTGGACTTTTAACAAATTGCTGACTTACTCTTCGGTTATATTCCTTCCGTTCCTTTAAGTTTGATGTTTTAGAAAAAAAATTTGTTTTTAATTGTTTGATTTTCACAAATATCAATGTAGTTTTATCTATTGATGTTTGTGAATTGTAGTTTTCAAGATATATTTATTGAAAATTTTGCAACACTATTGGTCCAAAGGTATTGAAAATTGTTAAACACACATTTATTAGTACTTATTTATGTGTCTTCTTAATTTGTGTGAAAAAGCTATAAAATCAAACAAAAAAGAACGGAGGGAGTATTATATTATTGTATATTCACATTTATTGAAAGAGAAATTACAAAACTATATCATTTAAATTGTATTTTACAAAAGTAAATTAATTTATAGTCAATTTTCAAAACTATGCATAAATACTCAAAATTAAAATCAAATAAATCCTGTAATAATATATCTTAAACATTAATTATCGAATCCAAATGAATATATTTTAATTTTGGTAATTTTTTAAAAGGTAAATCAATCTTTTAAAAATTTTAAAAGAGTGTAAATATGTAAAAATATTAAATTAATTGTAATTTTGTGAAGAAACCATGGAAAGCACATAGTTTTGTGAATTCATCTTTACTCAAGTAGGTGAATAATTTATGGTCGCGTTGATTTTTTCTTTGTACTAGTTTCTTAATTGTACATTTATTTATGTGTTGAATTTTTCTGCTTTTTTTGGTAATTGATTTTTTGCTGTTATATTTACTAATTTATTGTACATTCACGTTTATGTAAGAGCATCTCCAACCCACCTCTAAATTTGTCTTTCATTTCTATTATAGAGCAACATTTGCTCCAACCCATCTCTATTTCTTTCTCTAAAATAGAGATTGCTGTTTTTTCCTCTATATATAGAGGAATATTATATTTTCCTCTATAAATAGAAACATACATTTTTATTTGCATATTAGTTATTTACTTTCTCTTTTATATTAATTATAACTAAAATATATAAAATTGTCATTTTATTTTATGTTTTAAATATAAAATTGTTTTAAATTTTAAAATAATCATTTAAATATTGTTATTATAATTACAAACAAATTATAAATATTGAAATTATTACTTATAAAAGATAAATCATATAAAGTTTTATAATAAGACATAAACTATAATGAAATTTTTTTTATTCATTACATAAGTTAAATGAGCTATAATATTTTTTGTATTGGGTAATGTACTATTTTTATAATAAAGTTATAAACTTAAATAAATAATAATTTTATGAATATCTTACGAATATTAAACTTAATTGGGTTAATTTGCAACTTTTATAAATAAAATGTGCTATAGTAAAATGTAAATAGAATCTTTTATGGAATATTCTTTTATAGAGATAGAGAAATACATCGGAGAAGAGTAAATGAAAATAAATACACTTCTATTATAGAGTTCCTCGAGATAGAAATAGAGAAATACATTGGAGATGGTCTAAGTAGGTGTATTGATGGTAATATTATATTATTTTCTGTTTCACGGTGAGTATTATTTTGGAAGAACTTTAATTCTTTAAATATATATATTATTTGGAAGAATAAATTATGTTGCAACTTAAACGACGTTGTTAGGGTTTTAAGTTAATATATACTGTTTTGTGGCTATTTTTTTTTTTTTTTGGTTTAACAGTTTTGTGGCTATTTTATTATGCAAATTTATGTTTCTATAAATAGCATTTGATTTGGAAAAATAAAAGTAAATATTATTTATACATTTTTTCTCTTAAATACACCTAAAGCTAAGAATATACCAAATGGATGGTGGGTTCTCGGTAGTTTTGAGAGAATTTGTTATTTTGGCTTAAGATTCAAATCTTTTTTTAGCATGGAAACAAAAAATTGAAGCATGTAAAATTTAATTAGGAGTAATGAAAAAGATTCCAACACTCTTACAATTTAAAAAATAATAATTTTATTAATATTCTTACGTGTCGATTTTGCGTAGTTTTATATTATTTTAAGGATGAATTAAAAATATGGACATGGAAGACTTGAAAATTAGGTGGTGACTTTTTATTTAGGTGGGGAAGAGAGAGAAATTTTTTGTTGACCATTATACCCTTGCCTTTTCTTATAAGCAATTGTTATCGAATATCTTTTATGTTACCGCGAACATATTTTATAGTTTTTATCAAGTAAATAATAATATTTAATTGAGTTATTGTGTAATATATAAGTTAGACGATATCAATTACACGATAACTGAGTTATCAGCGCCAAAATATGTTTGCGGTAACATACAAAATATCGCGATAACAAAACAAATATCTTGATAACGAAAAAAATCAAAGTTATAATGGTCAAATTATTATCACGGTAACTCAATATAGTTATCATAATTTCTTTGATTAATTACAAAAAATATCGTGATAAAAAAACAATAAACGATAACAAAAAAAATAAACGATAACAAAAAAATATCGTGATAACAAGAAAGAAATAGTGATAACAAGAAAAAATAACGCGATAACAAAAGTAATATCGCGATAACAATCAAAATCGGGATAACAAAAATGGTATCGCGATATCAAAAGAGAAATCCGATCAAGTGAGAGAGATCCAAGAGAGATTGAGAGAGATTCGAAGGAGAAAAAGCTCGAGATAGATTCGAAGGAGAAAAAGCTCGAGAAAGATTCGAAGGAGAAAAAGCTCGAGAGAGATTCGAAGGAGAAAAAGCTCGAGAGAGATTCGAAGGAAAAAGAATTCGAAAAAGATCCAAAAGATAAATCCAAAATAGAAAGAGATAAAGAGAGATCTATGAAAAAAAATAAAAATCTATGAGAAAGAGAGAGCTTTGGCGAGAGAGAAGAGAGAAAAGAGAGAGAAAAGAGAAAAGAGAAAAGAGAGAGAGAAGAGAGAGAAGAGAGAGAAGAGAGAAGGGAGAGAGAAGAGAGAAGAGAGAAGAGGGTAAAAAAGTCTTTGACTTCGTGAATAGTGCATCACTATTCATGTAATTATCAATCACCTAATAAACGATTCTTCTGTGTCCATTTCTTATAAATATCATTATTTTAATGTCTAGGTTTTTTGTAATCGGGGTAAATTTTTCACTTAAGATTTAGACATATCACATCCTTAATTTTCTTTTGAGAAATTCACAAAACTACACCCTTTCAATCATCCTTTCATAAAACTATATCTAATTCAATATTTTTACAAATTTACACCCTTTCAAAATTTTAAAAGCTTGATTTACCCTTTTAAAAATTACCAAAATTAAAATATTTTCATTTGGGTTTGCTAATTAGTGTTTAGGATATAGTATTAAGAGGGTAGTATTGTGTGGGTAGGGTTTATTTGAATTTAATTTTGAGTGTTTAAATGTAGTTTTGTGAAGTAATTTTGAAATGATGTAGTTTTGTGAAATTTAATTCAAATAGTGTAGTTTTATAATTCTCCCTTTTCTTTTTAATAATCTATACATGCAAAAAATTGAAATCGCACCCAAAAAAAAAAATTTATATATATATTTAGTGGATAAAAATATAAGAGCGGTTGGTCACCTTTTAGTTGAAAGTACACACCAACTTTGATATTTTCCCATCCAAATAAATTAGCAAATTATTTTTGTTTATTTTGTATTATTTAAAAGTAATGATCTACAATATGAATCAAGTGCCAAATGGACGATTTAACCCTCGCCATAGTTATAATGAACTATTTTCAATTGATCATTATCCAACCTAAAACATATAAAATTATAGATAATGGAATAGTATGTGCACCAATTGTCAAGGTTGTGTATAACAACACTATTTATATACCAAAATTACATGCATTTGTGTTTAAAATCCACAAAATTATTTTTGAAATAAAAGTAAAAGACTTATTGGTAGATAGTCAAAATCGTAAAAGCTATAATTGACAAAAAACGCATAAGATGGTAAACGTTTTTCCTAGTGATTTAAAGAAAAAGCATAATGTAAATTAACATCATATCTTTCTTTGCTAATGGCAAATGACATGTTATCTACAAACACACAAGTCCATGTTTTTTATTTGGTCACCAAGTCCATGTTTTTTATTTGGTCACTAAATACAAAACTACACCCATAAAGTATAATTACAATATTTCAGTTTATCCAATTGAGGAATTCACAAAACTACACCCTTTCAATCCCTCTTTCACAAAACTATACCTAATTTAATTTTTTCACATATTTATACCCTTTCAAAATTTTGAAAGCTTGATTTACCCTTTTAAAAATTACCAAAATTAAAATATTTTCATTTGGGTTCCCTAATTAGTGTTTAGGGTATAGTATTAAGGAGATAGAATTGTGTAGGTAGGGTTTATTTGGATTTAATTTTGAGTGTTTAGGTGTAGTTTTGTGAAATATTTTTAAAATGGTGTAGTTTTGTGAAATGTAATTCAAATGATGTAGTTTTGTAATTTTCCCTTATCAATTTATCAATTTTGCAAATAAAGGATAAAAAAATATTTAAAAGGTTAGGATAAACAGAAATATAGAAAGTCGTTTTATACTTTTATTTGCATCAATTTAAACGAAATATATAACATTTTTTATCCTCTCTTACTAATTAACAAGGTTCTAGAATTCAGTAGGCGTTACGCGTGCGGACATTGGTAGAAATATAGCGTCTAGCGAAAAAATCGAAAATTAATCGGGGAGTAATTTTTGGATATATTTATATTTTTATATATTTTCATTTTACATTAACTTTTTATTATCATTTATATTGTTATTAAGCTATAAAACAAAGAAATTATCAAAGTTTTTATAAAATTTAAATGTAAGTAATTAAATTAGTCAAAAAATAATCAAAAATTAATTAGATTATGCTAAATTTTATAGAATTAGATCTCATGTCACTGAATTTACGCGGCCAAAAACTTAATTGTCGCAGACGACCACTGAATAACGAAAACGCGGGAGAGTAATTAGGTACAAAGAAAAAACAAAATGAAAGCGAACACATGTGCACATTGTCCTAATCGAGGAAGAGAATAACCGGTTAAACCGGTAACAAGTTAAAAGATAACTTTAAAAGCTATTGTACGGCTAGAGGACGGATCGGGCCCACATTCGGACCACAACACAAAGTAACCGCTTTTCTCAAAGTTGTTGTTATGCTAACGCACGCTTTGCCTTAAATCTGCGAAACTCACTAAATTATATTAAAATCATAAGCGAGACATAAAAAGATTCGATCTCTGAGCTGTTATTTGTTGAATACATATATAGGTCAGTATATAAATAATAATATTGAATATATTTTATCTGTTAAATTATTTGTTATTTTCACATGATGAAGATGTGATCAATATCGTTCCTTGTTCTCGTATCAGTCTAGAAAAGAGTATAACTTTTACATCATTTTAAAATAATTATTTTGTTAACAAATGGTAGAAAATTTGGATCATTTGCAAATTTTATTGGTATTCGGAGTTAGTCGACGTCGTTGATATATCATATTTAAAATATAAATCAAAATTGGTTACAAACTATACCAAAAATTGATTGGTAACATAGGTTCAGAATTTTAGAATCAGTAGTTAAAATAAAATATTCCATCCATTTTAAAATAAAAAGACATTCTAACCTAATTTTTTGTTACGAAATAAATGGAATTTTGATATTTTAATGCAAAAATTAAATGAATTTGAATTTTTAACCAATAGTACTTTATAATATTTGTTTACTGGTTATTTTCGTTACATTTGTTGATGTTTTTATAAAAAACATAATTTTTTAATATGTGTGTACATTTCTAGAACGTCATTTATTTTGAATTGGAGAGAGTAATTTTAAACAGTTTTTTTTTGTTATTATATATATGATAATATACAGCGTCGGTCCTATGTAATTTTAAGCCTAAAGCGAACAAAAAAATAATGTTCTTCAACCATTGATATTAATTTTAAATCATAAGGTAAATATCACAAAAATTTAATGGTTCTAAAAAAAGTCTATAAAACATTAATTTAATGGTTCTACGTCAGCATCGTTCTACAAAAGTAATAAGTTACAACCACACCTAAAGCTTCAATATTTAATGAACAAAAAACAAAAAAATAGGGGAAAAGTTGATCATAAGGTTTTGATTTTGAACCCTTGACTTTAGGGAATATAAACAAGTATTTAACCATTAGGCTACATGAAAACTTGTAAAAATTGTTGCCCCTGATATTTGTATAGAATTGTGCGCCTAAATCCTTGGCTTTAATTGCTTTATGTGAGACCCGCCCCTGATAATATTATAATGTTATTGTATATGATATAATATTTTAAGTTTGTTTTTTTCTAATTTATTTTCTTATCTTTAAATAAGTTAGATTTTTACCTTTTTGTTTAATTTTCTAAGAATATTGTATACGTAGCCTTACTAATTACTAAAAATATATAAGATGATTATTATCTTGATATGAAAATGATAACTGCAAAAAGTTGACATAAAACACGACATGTATCATCATTCAACAAGATTGATTTGTACCACAACAACTGTAATGACAATTTTAATATTTCCATTTTATTTTTTGTTAATTAATATCTCCATATTAACTTCCATGATTGTCCTACCTATTTGCATCCATAACCACATGAAAAGTGGAAATAAACAAAAAAAAGTATTAGTCCTTAAACTTTATTTTGGTTAAACTTTAATACTTTTTGATTAAATAATAATACTTAAACTTACTTACGTACGCATGTTTCATGCTTTTTTTGTTATATATGTTTCATGCTTTCTTTATATAAAAAAATAAATTAAAAAGTGTATTACACTTTTCTGTTTATTTCTTTTGGTTGTGTATTGGGAACAGAAGACAAAACGTCTACGTGTCGAGACCAGAGAGATTTGAGGAAATTTTCTAGTTTTTACCCTTATATTTTAGTCTCAATTAAAAATTTTGACTATATTTTACTTTTTTGCGTTTATGCGCTTATATTTTTTCGCGTCAATAAAATTTTATCTTTTATCAAGATAAATATATATATATAATAAATTATGTTCGTTATACAATATTTATTTCGTTTATATGATTTTTAAAACTAAAAATAAAAAATTTAATGTAAATAATTATTTTTGAATAATCTCCCCGCGCATGGCGTGGAGTCATCATCTAGTCTAATATTATAACATTAACGATACATCACGGTGATAAAATTTAAAGGTAACAGCCAAAAAATATGAGACAAAACAAAAGTAAAGGCTTTGGATGAAATTTTAATAACACATAACCATAAAAATTTAGGCACTTACAGTTTTATTTAAGAATGTATCACTTGCATTTTGGGTACACCTATTCGCTATATGATCTAGCACAATTTTTGTAATCCACATTTTTAAATAGTGATTTTCTAAATTTAAATACGTTTACCTATATTAACAAGAAATACAAAATACCTTTACCTAACCTATCATCAAATAATAGCACTTGATATTATTTGTACTTGTTTAGCTCCCTAAGAGCATCTCCAATGACAACACCAAATCTGGTTTTTTGGTGTTGAATATTATTTTCAACTCTTATAATAAACACCAAAATTTACATCAAAATTCTATTATTTTATCATTAAGACTGTCAAATAGACAAATACTTATATTATTTAAAAGTTTAGTTACATATATTAATATTTATATTATTAAGGTTGTGATTGGGAACACAAAAAAAAAGCAGATTTCAAGTGCGTTTTCCAAATTCGCATTTAATTCACCAATCAACAAGTTTTGTAATTATTTTGCGGTTTTGGAAAAAGAAAACAAAACGGATTTTGAAGAAGGAAAATAGTGGACGGCACTTTTAAAATGAACCATGCCTATTGTCCAGCGGGACAAAAACAACCGCACTTGAAAACTCAAATTAGTTATTTTTATATAATAAAATGCTATAATTTAATTTTATACCACTTTAAATTTTAAAATGCAAAACAAATTGTTTACGTCTTTCTCTTCTTATTTCTTTATTAATATCTTCTATTTATTTATCTTGTTTTATCCACGTGACATATATTATTAAATAAAAACAATTATATTTTTATTTACTTAATGGCTAATACAATAACATTTAAGCAATCTCATTTGAATATTTACAATACATATATAAAAGAGGAATTCACAAAACTACACCATTTTATCCCTTCCTTCACAAAACTACACATAATTCAATATTTTAACATAATTACACATTTTCAAAATTTTAAAAGCTTGATTTACCCTTTAAAAATCACCAAAATAAAAATCTTTTCATTTGGGTTCGCTAATTAGTGTTTAGGGTATTGTATTAATGGGTTTAGATTGTGTGTCTAGGGTTTATTTGGATTTAATTTTGAGTGTTTAGGTGTAGTTTTGTGAAGTAATTTTGAAAGGGTGTAGTTTTGTGAAATGTAATTCAAATGGTGTAGTTTTGTAATTCTCCCTATATAAAATTGAATTTTAACATTAACATTTGAGATAAAAAATAAATTTATACCAAAATAAATGTATCATAATTTGTATTCTACACTTTTTATTGTTTTCACCATTTAAATATTTTTAATTGTTATTTTTTTTAGTTTTAGTAAAAACTATTTAAATGCTTAAAGTTTCCTCATTCAAAACTGACTAAAATTTAATTAATATTTCTATATCAAATATAATCTGGAGCATAAAACCCAAATTAAAAAATTAAATCTACACCAAACGGAATAATCATAAAAACATAAAATACATGAATAAGACCAAATAATATATAAAATGGTTTTTATTTATAACATAACATATTTTTCTTATTTGATTTAAACTTTTAATTTTGTTTCTTATCTTTTAATATATATAAATTAAAATTATATTTTTAAATATATTTGGGTATATTTGACTTATTAAGATATTATAATACATGTTCCGCACCGCTTATTATTTTTTCACCAATCAAACATTAACCCGTACCGTTTATTTTAAACAAACCGCACTTGTCCCGCATTATGCGTTTTTCTTACAAAATCGCACTTGAACCGCACCGCACTTGGTTCCGCACCGCAAAAACAGCGGTCACCAATCGGAGCCTAAAGCTATAAAAAATTTGGTGTTTTGTTTGACGTGATATTAATATATTATTCACAAAACACAATAGTTTTTTTGGTGTAAGTTTTGGTGCCTTGTTGGAGATGATTTAAGATGACTAATGGCATTATTAAACCAGCACACATATAATAAAGTGAATATTTCACTAATAATTCAATTAGAATCTGAATCTCACCTAAATGTATTTTCTAAATTTAAATACGTTTACCTATATTAACAAGAAAAAAAATCTTTTACCTAACCTATCATCAAAGAATAGAACTTAATATTATTTGTACAATGACATGTTAAACTCCCTAAGCTGACTAATGGCATTATTATTATTTTTTTGTCACCAATGGCATTATTAAATTAGTAAACATATAATAAAGTGAATATTTTCACTAATAATTCAATTAGAATCTGAATCTCACCTAAACTTATAATATTTTATTTTTTTAAAAACTTATAATATAGTTAAAGTCCGATCTACATGTCTAGGTGTTCTAGACGTCACAATTTATGTGCTCTTGCGATCAATCTACGCCTATGCCTGCAGATTCGCCAATATATATATAAAATATATATATATATATATATATTTTGTTAACGTTTAGGTCACAAATGACCGACCTATTAACCAATCATACACAAACGTAGGCGTTAGGAATCGATCCCGGGTGGAGTGGTGCTACATGTTTCATGTGGATCTATGACTGCCACTAGATGAAAGTTACTTCCCCTTATATATATATATATATATATATATATATATATATATATAAAGTTACAATTATTTTTTTTTTGTTAAATGTAAATGAAGTGAAAACTCAAAGATGACAACACATAGTTGATATTTTCTTAAATGTATAATTAAAACTACATGATTGGTCTCTCAAACAAACGCAAGAAGGAGATTAAGGGACACAGTTAAGTCAACTTTGCCTTTTGGAGAAGACTTAAGCCATTGTATAATCTATTCAATCTCATAGGTTAAGCTTATGTTTGGCCTTAAGTACACTTCTAAAGCTATGAATTTTAAACACATTTTTATATATCTTTAATTAATATTTAATTATGTTTACTGATATATGTAAAAACTCAAAAAGTAAACTCTCTCAACTACACCAATACACTGAAAAATTACTAGTTTATATTGATTATTAAATTATAAAAAGACAAATTATATCAAAAGACAATATGAGACATACCAAAATTATTTATAAGAGTTATATTGTACTCCAATGAAATTTAGGAGTATATAGTAATATGGCACATATATTTTTCAATGATGTCAAAAACAATTCATCATTTAATTATGCTATATGAAAAACTAGATGTCATACAAAGCTTAATCCCTAAAATAAGAATTAAGAAATGCGGAGAAATGACACCGTAGAAATTACCATAAATATCAATTTCCTCATATTCTAATTTAAAATGGTTTTCTAAAATAATTTTTTAGAATAGTAAATGTTTCCAAAATTATAACTCCGCCACGTAATATTAGTATATAATATATTCTTTATAGATATATCCTTACAAAAACGAATAGCCTCACATGGTTTGGTTCCAATTATGCCATATATTTTTTTTGGAAAGTGGTCCTATCTTTAACACTTTTTTGATGGATAAAATTTGCGTGATGGTTGTTGATTTGATGAAACAAACTGATATTTCATACTATTACTCAACATTTTCTTGTATTTAAATTTAGTGTATACTCGCAATAATAATGAGTGATCAATCATAAGATATGTATAATAAGTGCATAAATATCGACGCCCAAAAAATAATGATTGATTAATCACAAAGATATATAGATTGTTATGGCTCATTTTATATCAACACACATTACTAATAAATAATAATGTAGTTCACGGGTTTTAAAAGTATAATAGCTGGTCTACGTTTTAATACTCTAATTAGAGATTTTAAAATGGATTGACTTATGATTGGATATTTTTTTTCATAACAATTCATAACACAAACACAAGTATATATATTTTCCATTGATAACGTATTAATATGGTTTTATGACGAAGTCGTTGTTAGAAAAAGAATAACGAATAAAAATAATCCAAACTTGTTACTATGAGTTTGACAAACGGAACATGCATCTAATATTAATAAATACATAATGATAAAATAAGAAATTAGTTATTTTTAGTTTTAGTAAATAATGTTTAACGATTTTTTTACATAAAGTTGTCTAACGATTTGTTAAACCATATATAAATTGAGGTTAAATGTATATATCTTTGTCAATAATTTAAAACATCCGATTACGCATCTCATTACGTACTTATTATTTATATAAATATATTAACAAGCTTAGCCGAAATCAACCTTATGTTTAACCTTCATTTTTATTTATTCTAATATTTTGAATACATCAACCAATAAATAATTTAAACTCTAATCAGAGAGGAACTAGTCAAATTATGTTGATTCCGTGTAATGGGAGTTTAGTTTATTGTGTGTATGTTGTGGCAACATGATTAGTATTTTTTATTGAATTTTATTTATGTTTAAAAAAAAAAATATTTAATAAAATTCTTATAAGATTGCTTTTGTAAAACTAAGGTCTTAAATTAGGAAATTATCCATTGAAAGAGCATTTCTTTTTAATTATCCTATTTTTTATTGTCATTATATTTCCTCATTGTGATAAACTTTTAGAGCTCTTATATAAGTAGTATAAGAAAGAAAAAAACGTACACCATAATAACATATATTATATATAATCAATTTGCTTAGAAGTATATCACACAACAAAATTAAATACTATTTAACGTGGTGGATATTATGCATTTTAATTAATATTCACAAAATTATTACCAATGGTAGATAGTTTGCCATGCAATAATGTATAATATATTTTTCTTAAATTTTAACTAATCTTTATCACTGCTTTTTTATTGGTGCTAGTCTCGATCAATCATCAAGAACCATTAATTCATAATATACTTTTTACATCTTTTTCGATCACAAAAAGATTAAAATCAACTTTAAAATTCGAATATGTGTATGTATTATGTGTGTGTATTGACTCATTTTTAGTAATTTGATGGAAAAAGATCAAACAAAGAAATTTGCCTATTGTTAGTATAGGCTCATTGGATGGTTGATATTATTTCACTTTTTTCCCTCACAATTCTACATCTGATCTTTAAAATATTCTACACTTATTTATATATATTCTACTCTTTTTTTCGTTTCACATTTTTTTACAGCTTGATTTTTTTCTTTAACTAAATTGTATAATTAAAGAATGCATACAAAATAAACGAAAATATTGATTTTTTAAAAATCAATTTGAACCACAATGATAAAATGATTACAGTACATATGTACAAGAATTAAAGTTATAAAAACACTAAGAGCATCTTTATAGGGGGCTCTAGGTGGGCTTTTAACATGTGGGCTCCACAAAATAATTAAAAGTCCTCTCCAAAAACTCTCCAAGAGCTGGCTCTTCACTGTTTCGCGGGCCCACCGACACGTGGCGACCTGCCGTTAGTCAATTTTATTATTTTTTTAATTTTTGAAAAAAAAAAAAAAAAAAATTTCAGGAATCTTTTGGTGACTCCACCTATAAAGATGCTCTAAGGGGGGTGTATTAGATCAAGGATTTTAATTAGTTTAGTGGATTTGATTCTAGGTGACATTTAGGAAGTTTTGTAGGAAAAACAAGGTGATTGTGGTAGAATTTATATAAAAAAAATTATGTTGGTGATTTGATAAGATTCTCTTCTTAAATCACTTTTGTATTTTAAGTGATTTGAGAAAATATCGTCTAAAATAAAAATAAAAATACATAATTCATACTACAAACAAAATTCATAATAAACAATTTTGTGAACAATACATACTACAAACATCTAAGCCCATCTCCAACAGAGAAACCCACAAAATTTCTTAACTATTCATTGGGACCCATGAACAGTTGGTTTAAAAAATAAAAAAATAAAAATAATTAAAAACGCATCAATCATGAATCGCCACATATGCAAAGGACCCACTAAATATTTAAGATCCGGATCTTAAATAGGAAATATAAGATCCAGATCTTAACTATTTAATGGGTCTCACCTGCTAAGATCTCGTTAAGAAACGCCAATGAATATGCTCTAACAACACACATAAAAATAAGTACAGAAGGAGAGAACGTTGAATAATTAATCGAGGTAACTAAAGAGAGAATATTACTTACATATGAGAAAAAAATTGTGGCGATTACAGTAGAAGAAACTCTGTTATTTAGAGGTAATATATATACATGTATGTGTAATTTACCTATGCAACCCTAATACAAATATTAAAGAAGTTCATAATAATTATTATAATTATGGAGCCCATAACCTAACGTTGATAAATCAATTTATAATAAAATCCAAATAGTTTATTAAACTCATTTTCCCAAAAATATCATCAGAATTTATGTTTGTGTTATATTTATCAAACAATGAAGAACATGAACGATCAATGTCGACGTAAGCGACCGAATATTCTACAACCGACAACATTAGAAAACAATGAACATATAAAGAGAGAGGGGTGACTGAAAGCTCTTTGATTTTGGTCAAGAACGATGTCCAAATAAGAGACGCCGACGAAAAAAATAATAGAGATGATATCGATGAAAAAATTAGTTTGTGATTGAAATCACTTCAAATTCCATCGTGTAAGGTGATGACCTTTTGATATTTGTTTTTAACTAAAAAGATATCTAAAGTCTCTCTAAATCCTTTTTTTGTTGAGATTTCTAATTTTTGAATAACAGGGAATTTGATATAGTTTTTATAAAGCATTGATTGAATAACATGAGATTGTAAATTGTTTTGAGTGATTTTTAACAAATGTTATGTTCAATAACATAAGATTTGATAAGAGTTTTAGAAATCTTTAGTTGAATAACAAGGGATTTAGAAAAATATTAAAATCTCCTGAAATTCATGTTTCAATACACCCCTAAAACCCATAAACTTTAATGATATTATTATTTGATAAATAAGAGAAACAATAGTAACATATGACAATTACATTGCTTCCAATTCAAAACAAATTCAAGCACACATTGGTATACATTTTTTGTTTACAAAACATTAATATAATTTTAGTTAGATCTTGAAGTTCAAAACTCTTGTCCTCACAGAAAGTGGGATTCTAACATTATGGACTTCTTTGTCGGTCCAAGTCAAACTCCCAAAGAGATAATCAGTATTCACTTTATGCGTTGTGGTGAATTTAACCGTAAATGTAATCTTCTTTGTGTTGGGACCAAACATAAGAATCTCAGGACTCACCTTTATGTTAACACCAAGAGGCGGTTCGACCACGGCTTTGTAAACCGAACCAACCGGTCCAACATTGATCACGGTTCTTGTTACGGTTACCTCTTCATTGAGAAAAGGGATTGTGATTGAAGGCAAGTTAACATCAAGCATTGATGGTATTGGTGTAGGGCAAGTGTGTGTTTTGCCGAGTAGTCTTGAGATGGATTTGTTATCGTACCCCGCGGAGCATAAGTAATGAACATATTCTTCGTAGCCCATGTCGTAGACAAGTCCCGGATCGCCTGCTTTCGAGGGGTTCACTAGGCCGCCTCCGTAGTCAAACGGGTCAGCGAGTTTCCTTGGGGAACCCTCGGATACAATAGGTTCTCCATATGGGTCGGTTTGCAACGCTGAAATAGTTAAATTAGGTCATATAATCGATATTTCGCAAGAAAGTAGGAACTCGCTTACGAACATCTCTTGTGAAGCAAGAAACCAAGAAAATGTGGATATAAGGTAGCAAAATGTTGGATCGGATACTATTAAATAGTGTACATATGTTTTTACCGGTTGTGACAAGAGCGGATCGGATAGCGGCAGGAGACCAATCAGGGTGTTTTTGTTTAAGAAGAGCAACTATTCCCGACACGACCGGTGCAGCCATCGATGTTCCCGACATGAATCCGTAGTTCTCCTCACTTGGCATGGCTGCGAGTATACCCGAACCTGGTGCTGCGATATCCGGCTGTATACTCAAAAAAACCACGAGAGCCGAGTTAAAGTACCGTTTGTGGCGATTTTTGAAATATATGATAGAGCAAAATAGTAAGTGATGAGTTAAATTATTTCACCTTTAAAATGGCAGGAGATAGTGTATTGGGACCTCTAGACGAAAATCTCGCAACCTTAGATGCTGATGGTCGACCAACAAATGTTTTTGTAGAGCCGATCTTAGCTTTTGGAAACCTTATTGAAACCATTTTTTAAAAATTATCTATTATTATTAATAAAATGGTGTATTTGTAAATGGATTATAAAGAGGGAAATTTATATGAAGGATGAGAAAATTAGTTACTTGGTTGTTTGGATATACAACAAGATGTCCATTCCGAGTTCGTAGTCTATAAAGGCGCAAGCGATATCCGAGAATCCACCTTGGACATTATCACCTGGCTGCGACGCGATAATGACTCCAACAGCGCCTTTTGATTTCGCAAAACTAGCGAAATCTTCTACGGGTTTGCGTGCTTGGAAGAAAAACACGATTTTTCCCTTGGCTTTACCGTCTTTATAATCCTGTTTCGTCAGGTCGTCGAAGGAAACAAGATCGGTGAACCCGACATCTTTGCCAGTGTATAAACCTTCTTGACCCTAAGAATAAAGAACCCACAAAAAAAAACAATATTTTATAAACCCTAATTTTTCCTTGTGTCGAAAGCAACAGAATGGTTCATACCAATATAGTTATATTGTTTCCAAGAGTGACCGGCGTGAAGAACTCTCGGTCCATAGTCGTAGCTGCGACGGTTATCATCCACGGAGCGACGTTAGAGACGGTTTGAGAATCCGGACCATCGTTACCTCCCGCACATACAACGGGAATCCCTTTCATAACCGCGTGAAAAGCAGCCAATGCGTAATCGCTCCTATCAACCTCGAAATCAAGCGGTATTTCTGATCCGAGCGATAGCGACAAAACATCGACTCCATCACGTATCGCGTCATCTATAGCCTTTATGATATCCGCCGTAAAACACTCCTCGTTGTTCCAACACACTTTGTAAGAAGCTAAACGGGCCTTCGGGGCGCTACCCCTCGCGGTTCCTTGACCTAAACCTTTGTAATTCGCATTTTGCACGAAAGAACCAACCGCGGTCGACGCACAATGTGATCCATGGCCTACTTTGTCGGCCGGGGACAGGACCTCGTTTAAAAACTCCACGTTGGGCGATCCTTTGTGCTTTGCGAGTAAACCATCTGCATAGTAAGTGGCTCCAATCAACTTTCGGTTACAACTCGAAGCGTTAAACTCTTCTCCTGAGACACATGGTGGTCCATTCCAACGGGCCGGGATCGGTCCAAGACCGTTGTCGTTGAATGACTCGGAGTCTGGCGATACACCTGAGTCCAAGATTCCAACAATTGCGTCACTTCCCATATCGGTGTCTTGAAGAAGACCGGTAGGAGCGGTTACCGTGAGTCCCAAGTAATCACTAATCCTTGTTGTTTTCAGCTTCATTACCTTGCTTTTTGTTACGTGAACAACATGAGGATGCTCTATTACAAAACCAAAAATCCGAAGTTAATATATCTATCAAAAATTCCTTAAAATACCATGAATTTTTTTGTTAGCTTTTAATATAATAGTCTTTTTGCCCAAAAGACCACAAATATACGTAGCATGTTTTTAAAGTTTATTCAATATTTAGTGTTTAGTTTTGAACGGGTAAGATTTATTTTTGAAGGTTTAGAGTCTAATTTTGAATGTTTAAAGCTACTGTTAAGTTTTGTGATATTTTTAGGCCAAGAAAGCCTGTATTCGGATTTTATGGAAAAAACTTGTAGTGGTATTTTAAGTTCTAAAAATTAAAAGATGGTATCTTGGGGGGGGGGGGGTTACCCAATATGTAATTAGTACTCTTTTCAAGTTTGACCTAATTAATGCTTGTGCAACACGTTAATTATCTTGTGAGAAAGGATGTCAAATTTTACCTGAAAGCTCTCTTGCTTGAGAAGATGTGAGTTTCGCCGAAAAGCCAGAAAAACCATGTCTATAACTATAAATCATAGACTCAAGGGAAGCTTCTTTGCTGCACACAAACAATCAAAAACACTATATAATCAATACATAAACCGATAATTTTCGCACAAGATTCATGATTTTTCGGGAAGAATCTATCAATGTTTATACCTTCCAAGAACAGGTCCTAGGATATCATGATGTGATTCAGTAACATGATTAGGATCATCATGTTGTCTTTCACCTAAATGCACATTATAAACCTAAATATAAAAACCTTATGTATTAAAATCAAAATTATCGAAAACTTACATCTTTCCGTGTAATATAAATAGCGAAAAATCGACCATTCCAAACATTACCTGGCTATCTTCATCAGCGGCAGATATTATCGCTACATTGAAAATTAAAACTAGACCTATGAACACAACTAAAATATGCTTCTTATTATATAATATATTATTTGATACAATCATAGAAGACAACTCCATTTTTTAAAAATAGATGTTATATTGAGGATGATTCTTCTTTTAATAGAAGAATCTTTCAAGAATATTAGGGTTTTTTTTATTATATTCTTGAAATTTCCTCAACAGTTTCTTGCCCCTCTAAGATTGCATCCTAAAAGGATATGAAGAATATTGTGTTTAACTCATCTCTCTCTCTCTTATATTTAAATAATTGAAGGGTTTTGGTTAAGAATGTTTGGAGTTTTTTTTAGATAATTATTACAACGATGATAGGACATAACGCCAAAGCTAGATTTGTTAATTTTGGGGCTACTATGGTTTATGGTTTAGGATTAAAACGGATGTTGTTTTTTTGGTATAATTATTGGTGTAGAATTAAAACGAGTTAATTTAAAACTTAGAAACTGTTCTTTGATTATCTGTTAAAAAAGTCAAAACCATGATTAATAGATAAATGTAACCGGTTTATTAGAGCATAATTATCGGTAGAGCAAAAAAAAAACCCTTGGGATTTTTATAATTTTTTTTTTTTTTGAAAAAAAAAAAAAATCCCACCAATCGCGGACCGCCACGTGTCAGTGGCCCGCGAAAAATTAAAGTATCGATACTTAAAGAAGGAGTTTTATGAGCGACACTACTAAGATATGTGGAGCCAAGAGAGGTAAGGTCTCCCTTAAGTGCCCTGATAATGTTGGTCTTACCATCCCAGGGGTATTTTAGATATAGGTTTCTTAAAAAAATATATACATATATTACTATTATATCGTGTGAGTTTCTCAAACCCTTAAAAAATTTTATATTAGAGATTTTGGGGTGAGTTTTTTAAAAATTTAAGAAACTCACGTCATATAATATTAATATATATTGTTTTTTTTAAGAAACTTATAATTAAAAGATCATGACTAAGGGTGCTCTTATGTACTGCATATAGAAACTTCAATAGAAATTTTAATTACAATTAAACTATAAGTTTCTGAAATGGTTTTCTTCAAAACGTTAGACAAATTTCTTTTAAATAGTTTTTTCTTGAAAACGCTAGACATTTAATTAGTAGTGAGCTGCATGGAAAACGCTAATTGAAGTCTAGAGGCTGAAACGTAAAATTATATTGGGAGTATTATATAAGAAATTTGCTACACTAGCAATAGATAAAAAAAAGTTTTTTTGTCCAAAATGCTTTATGGTTAAGAAAATACACAATAGATACAAAATAGATAGGGATTAACTAGTCAGATGTCGATAATCGCATACTATTAGAGCATCCATGACAATGTTAGTGAAATATTAACAAGTCCATGTATGGTTCTTAGCAAAGAAATATTATAAACATTTTTATTATATAAAGTATAAACATTGATGTTATTTTGAGAGTTTCGTCAAAACAACTCTAATTCTTTTTATTCAATATTTTACCAAATATGATAAAAAAAAATTAAAATGTGTTGTCCTTCATTTGATATTTTTATGCACTAAATAAAGCTTTATGAGTTATTCAGTTATTATTATTAAAACTTTGTTTCGAGTTATTATTATTAAAACATTAGTCGGATTACTTTTAATAGAAATTTACGACTTCAAGATTCCAACATAAATTTTTACTGAAAAACGAAGCAATTTGGAAAAAAGGTTTTTTTATACATTTCTGAAAGAACATTGAGGCTTGAGCTAATACTTATCAGTAACGAATTACTCTGTGTGATTCGAGAGAACAAAGACTAAAAAAGTGATGTTGTTTTCAACTTTAAAACTCAAATTATTACTAAGTAAAATTAACATATATACACGTTACAAAAACTTAAATTCAACTTCTCAACAATGCAAAATCAGACTCAAATCATTTATGAGATTTATAGGGCTACAAATATTTATAGTTTTGGGACCACTTTTCTATATACAAAAATTTTCTTTGACAATTTGAAAGTCATGTATTAATGCATATTCGGTAGAAAAAAAATTGGAGCCACAACAAATATTTTCATAGGAATGTGTAAGGACCGGTTCTGAATAGTATGGTCCCGTAATATATTGAAATTAAATAAAATTAGGTGAGGACCTAGGGCCAAAGTTTATTCTAAAATATGTAAATCTAATAGTTAAGGTTTTAAAATATTTATATAAAGAAAATAAATATTGTATAATCTATTTTGTATAATAAATATTGTAGAGAAATTTTCTATAATCTCGTCGCGATACGTATGCGTTTTGTTTTCTCTTTTAATTGAATAATTATAATAAAACTTTTATTTCATGTTTTAAAATAATCTTAGAAACAAATTAAATATTGTAAAAATAACACAATTTATTTTAGATATAGATACATCAACTAAGAACATAGGAGTAATTTCATGTTTAAAGACATAAGAATAATTTCACTTTTAAGAGAAAATAACCAAAGACGTCAACGAAGATACAATAGTAATTAGCCACGACAAAGTCGCCGTGAGGCTGACTTGTCAGTTTTTTATTTCTAAAATACCCTAAACACATTAAATAAAGGAAAAATAATCAAAATTCGCAGACGACAGGGCTCACAACATAAAGGTCGAGTACACGTGGCTACAAACATATAATCAAGTTGTCGACCGATTTATCTGCATTTATAGAAGACCATGAATTGAAAATTCAATCCACTAATCAAAATTCATGATACTCGTTGACCAATTAATGAGGCATGTATCTAGGCAAGACCAGTATCGAAAACCCGCAATAATCGGGTTTCCTGGTATGCTATCACACATACAATCATAACTAATCAAATTTTGCAGGTCCATTCAAAGAAGTAGGCCCGCATTATGCATATCCGATAAATGAAAACGCAATTACTGAAATTTGCATACCCATTAAACGAAGGTTCGCTTTAATGATTTTGCATGGGATGAAATCTTGTTTATAATAGAAAATTTATTATTTCGTTTCTTATTATTTTCGATATGGGAGAAACTTAATGTTTAAAAGTTTTATATGTGAATCTTAATTCGTTGGGTCTGAAATATTTAAAAGTTTTATATGTGAATCTTAATTCGTTGGGTCTGAAATATAATTTATCGAATTCACCAAAAAACATAAAAAATTTCTTAAAATCTCTCTCGTCTAAGTGTATTTTAATCTTTTATTTTAATAGTATAGATCAAAGTTTCTGTCTTGGGACGCTTTAAAGTGAAGCAAAGGAAAGTGGCTGAGTGGCGCTTTCGGACACAAGCGTTCCCGCGTTCACTCCTCTCTTCCATTTATTCCACGTGTCGTTTCTACAGTGGACCAGCATGAGCTAATTTGACCCACATAACCACTGTGACATAAAAATATTTTAATTGATTATAACTAATAATTGAAACTTTTTAACGGGTAAAAAACTTGTCTACTGTTATAAAACAATCAAGTATATAGACCGTATCTTTATGTGTATATAATGTTTAAGAGAATTCTAGAGAGATAAAGTTAGAGAGATGAACTGTTTCTTCATTATGATTTTGTTTAACGTTATGAACCTATTTATAGTAAAAAGTTTACTTCAACATGAAGAAACTTATATTTTATCTAACTATATAATATAATATAAGTTTACTTCAACATGAAGAAACTTATAAATATCTGAATATATAATATATAATATAGTTCATCTTTATCCATATATTTATCCAAATGGATAATTATCACAACGGATAATTACAACCGATATTATCTAACACTCCCCCTTAATTATCCATTTTAGTTTTTTCTTTTACGTGTTTTGTTATTGTTGCCTCATTAAAAACCTTTTCACGTAAAAACCCAATGGGATAAAAACCGTGATAAGGGAAAAAGAGTGCAACCACGTATTTCATCATTTCTCCCCCTGAAATCATCATCTTCTGGAATAGACGTCTTTCGTAAAGAGTTATTTGGGAGAACACATTTTCTTCTTCCACAAATGTTTACCTTTTGACACGTTCTTGTTGTCTCGTTAAAAACCTTACCATGGAAAACCCGTTGGGACAAAAACCATGATGAGGGAAAAAGAGTGCAATCACGCGCATAATTATGACTTCCCTCGAAATCTCATCTTCACAAATAAACACCTTTTCAAATAGGTCTTTGAACGAATGAGTTTTCTTCTGTTGCTCCCCCTTGGGAGCTTCATCTTCCGAAGTAAGCGGTTTTGCAAATATGCTTTTAAAAAGAACATGTTTTCTTCTTTCGCTCTCACTGGAAGCCTCGTGTGAAATACCACGATCTTGTTGTTTTGCGATCATATAAATATCTGCAAAACAACTTATACCAATTTGGGATTTCTAATAACCCCAAGTTAATCATAAATTATCCCATCCCAATATGTGCATAAGGGATGATTTATATCCTACATATATAATAGCAAATTCTATGCATAATTTGCAAAATCTATGAATGTTTAACAACATATAAGTATGGTCCTCTATGACCGTATATATATATTCAACTTCTTCTAGAAGTTCTTAACATATATAACATCTTTTTCATTAGATGTTTAACTTAATGTCTGAAGACTTCTGGTCTTTCCAAAGTCTTTTACTTTGTTTATAACTCTTTAGAGTTTGATCGATCTTAGTTCTCGAGAACATTACTATGATATCATTTATTCTTCAGGAATTCAAAATTTGCATGCATTTTTCTCATGAGACGCAATTCAAGTCTCTCAAATATATTTCTCAATACTGAGTATTTTTACAAAACCATACGTCATATGCGTTTTGTTTTATATACTTTAATACTCTTTTCATATTTAGACTTCTGGTCCAAACCTCTCGTTACTCAAACGAGTTTAATATAGACTTGATTGTCTCTTTTCTTTATTGGCCAATATTACCTCTCAACGCTAATTCAGAGAGCGGAGATTTCTGATCCTCATTTATAACATCGCGCGTTATGTCACTGTTATAGTCAACATTTACTTTGACTTTGGTTCCATATTTTCTTTGATGTCATGAGTCATCGATATCTTTTAATCATTATCAATGATTTTGTTCAAGTACTTGATTTCATCTTTAATCCTTCAGGGATCTAATCCTCCTGGGATTTCTGATCATGACTCATTACTCCTCTTTTCCTTTTGAAGAGATTAATAAATATTTGCTCCTTTATCATTTCTCAATTTTCGGAACCAAATTAGTCTTACATAGACTTTATGTGTCATCCTTCATAAACACATATATTTTGTATTGGAGCATTTTCATATGGAGTGAGATTTCTTTTCATCACCTTGAATTATCTTATGAACTTCAAGTTCATTTTCTTTTGTATGAGGATCTTATAATGATAATTCATTTCATGAAATCTCATCCATCATTTGATTTGCAATAAATTTGAATAGTGATCCTTTGAACTTTTTGAACTTCTGGTTCATAATCCTTTTGTTCAAGGATTCCAACTATTCCATAATTCTCTCCCTTAGAGAAATCTTATCATCAAAATAATGATTGCAAATCTTACAATAAGCACATCTCCAATGATGGCTTTTAGAGCGACTCTTCATTTCCAGCTCATATACTTCATCCTCATGGATGTTATTTTTATGTGGTGTGGAGGAGCATTCATAATATATATCACACACCCACAAATTTCCAGACGTAAATATCACCATTGTTTTACAATAAATTCTTTAAAAACTCATTGATTGTGAATATCATCTTCTAGATGTATCACTTATCTCATGTCACAACATCTTCTAGATGTTTCACTTACTCATTCGACATGATAAATATTAGTTTTGGATATCAATCCACCAAAACTATCAACTTAATGTAATTGTGGGATTCTTTAATTCTCCCCCTCGAGATAATAATTCTTCTAGATTATTCATCTCGAAATGAATCTCTTTGTAGGATCAACAACATATCCATCTTGGATCATGTATTTTATATTGGATCCTTTTAACTTTTAATATATGATTCATATTACTCTCTTTCTCAAGATAACGGCTATACATGCTCGTTTATCTTGAACCGATTCTCACTTTTAGATCGGTCATATTAGGAGTATAATATGGGGATCTTTATAAAGAAATCAACCATTATATTCAATGAACTCTTTTAACCAAAAAATAGTGATTTTCATTTCTTTTCACATGATGACTTTGATTCTTCTTTTCTTTAAAACATGCATAAGTTGAAAAATTTCTTGTTTTCCCAACAAATTTTTTAATGATCTTCAATCATTAATACTCCGGATGGCTTAACCGGTTATATTAAACTTTAATCAATCAATAAACTTCAGGTTTGCTTTCATATACATCTTTTGCCATTTTTATACATATTGCATGTCGTCATCATGTTTTCTTTTAGAGCGTTTAACTTTTCTTTCGCTCGTTTAGAGCGTTTTCGCTCTTTTAAAATACTTTTAACTCTTCGAGAGTTAACCTCTTCATGAGCGTTTAGTCTTTCATGAACGTTTAAGCTTTTCATGAGTATTTAAGCTCTTTATGAGCATTTAAGCTGTTCGTGAGCATTCAAGCTCTCCATAAGCATTCAAACTCTTCAGGAGCATTCAAGCTCTTCACGAGCATTCAAGCTCTTCAGGAGCATTCAAGCTCTTCGTGAGCCTTTAAGCTCTTCGTGAGCCTTTAAGCTCTTCGTGAGCCTTTAAGCTCTTTAGCATTTTTATTTTATTAAAATATTTTACTCTTTTAAAACATTTAATTATTTTGCAATATGCAAAATTTTCATATATTTTTGGTTTTAACTTACCGTATAATGAAATAGACATAGCTTTTCATATGATCAAAGAGACAAATCATCAATATAATCAAAGAGACCTTATCTTCAATTTGATTAATGACATATATTTTCATATAATCAAAGAGACATAGTCTTCAATTTGATTTATGAACTATATATAGTCTTCTATTTGATCAAAGAGGCATATTCTATTATATATTTTTGGAGACAAAACTTTCCGCTCCAATATAAAAATTTAAGTTTATAAATATTGATAATTTTTATCGACTAAATTTTGGCAAAGTTTCTTTTAGATTTTTAATACTATACTAGTTAAAATTTTGCCAGAGTTTCTTTTAGATTTATTAATTTTATACTTTTGGCAAAAATTATTTTTGATAGAGTTTCTCTTACATTTTAAACTATATTAATTTAAATTTTGCCAGAGTTTCTTTTATATAGTAAAATCATAATTTAAACATTTTAGGATATAAATTCTGTCATATGTTTGAAACAGAATTTTTCCACTATGTTTATAAACTTAACGACATAATTTAAAATTACCTGGATAATATTTAACCGGGTATATAGAAGCTCATCCAACGATTACCTCGTATAAGCAGAGACGTTCGTGCTGATAACGTGTTATAAAACAATCAAGTATATAGACCGTATCTTTATGTGTATATAATGTTTAAGAGAATTCTAGAGAGATAAAGTTAGAGAGATGAACTGTTTCTTCATTATGATTTTGTTTAACGTTATGAACCTATTTATAGTAAAAAGTTTACTTCAACATGAAGAAACTTATATTTTATCTAACTATATAATATAATATAAGTTTACTTCAACATGAAGAAACTTATAAATATCTGAATATATAATATATAATATAGTTCATCTTTATCCATATATTTATCCAAATGGATAATTATCACAACGGATAATTACAACCGATATTATCTAACATCTACAAAATTATTGCTACATCATCCAAGCTCACGTAGAAGTGAGATCATTTAATTATGTGTTTTCCCATTAATTTTTGTTTGTTAATGAACCACGGTTAACTTAATGGAGATGGTAACAAAGTTAAAATTATTTCATACTCCCTCCGTTTCATTTTAGTTGATGTTTAAAGATGTTGGCGGCGTACACATATTAATAAAATTCTCTTTTTCATAAAAACATTATTAACTATAACAAAATAAATCAATAGAAAAAAACTTTTCAAAATACTATTGGTTAAGAGAATTACATACATTTAATTTCTACATAGAAACTTGTAAAATATCAACTAAATTGGAACAAAAAATTCCATCTAAAACTTCATATAATATGGGACAGAAGGAGTATATAAAAGAGATGACATGGTATAGTTAAGAATATGGTATGCTCAATTTATTTCAAAGCATGTAAGCAGAAAAAGTCATAAAGATTGTCTTAACAATTATGGTCTGCCCTTTGTTGTTAATATATGAGACGATTACAAAACTACATTTTTTGAATTGCATTTCACAAAATAACAGCATTTCAAAGTTATTTCAAAATTACACCTAAACACTCAAAATTAAATCCAAACAAACTTTATCCACACAATCCTACCCATTTAGTATTATACTCTAAACGTTAATTAACGAACCTAAATAATTTTTTTAAAAAAAATTAGTAACTTTTTAACAGGTAAATCAACCATTTAAAATTTTGAAAATGTGTAAATATGTAAAAATATTGAATTAAATACAGTTTTGTAAAAGAACGGTTGAAATGGCGTAGTTTTATGAATTTCTCTTAATATATTTGGAGAGTTAAGAGTTAAGACTATTTGAGAATATATATTTATTTATAAAATATTTCACAATATATATTTATTTTATAAAAATTTGGACCTTTAATATGATGGACCTCGGAGTAGTCGTGCATGACGGCCCCTTCCTAAGAACAAGAAGCATAAGTGAACCAAATCCCTAGCTAGCTAATATTATTTTTGAGAATATGTGGTTTCTTGTCAAATTTTGAAGTTACTCCATTTTAAAGTGATACATTAGAGAAAAAAAAATCAAATTCAAAAAGGAATAATAACCCCCAAAAAAGACTAAAACATATATATTGTTGTACAATGAAGATGCTTTAACCATTCGTGATCATTTATCAAACCAAAACTCGATATTCCAGTTTCTCTTACACTCTTTAAATAAATAAATTGTTATGTATTCTTATATAGTATACTAGGGGCGAAACCCCGCGCAAGCGCGGGGATGTACTTGTTTGCGTTTAACGTAAGCATATTTTTAACGGGTCCTAACCGATGCGAATTGCCTTCATACGAAAAGCATGCGTTATTGTATTGCGACATGAAGGAAGTAAGGATAATAAATCAGGAGTTTTAGTATTTCGCTTGTGTTTATTTAGTACTTCGGTATGCAAGACATGTTTATTTTAAATTCAGCGGTATTGTAAAATTGTTCGTAGATCTAAACATTTTCATGTATACTCGATTCTTAGTTTTGGGCAATAAGAACCTCATGACCCAAACCTTCGACCATTTAAGGTATAAAAAATTATGTGGGTTATTGAACTTTTTCGATGATGAGTAATTACTAATCTCCAAATGAAAAAATTAAAAGGCAAAAGTGTTAGAACTCTTTTTTTGCGTTTGTGGTAATTTTTTTAACTACTACTTTTTTGATGTTTTTTGCGTTGTTAAAACCATTTTAATGGTTTTTTTGATCTAAAAACGTTTAAATGGTATTTTTAATACAAAAACTTGTTTTGATGGCATTATAAGGAATTTCTCAAAAAACATTTGAACATAAACAAAAAAAACTAAACTAACGCAAATGAAGGAGGTTCAGCAATTTAGAGAAATATGGTTGTCGACAAATCAAATTAATAATTATATATATGATGATATAACATTTTTAAAAATTAGATACAGTCAAACTAATGCCAAAATAATAGATAAATAAAAAAAAACCTTGATTTCATAGAATATTATTTTAATGCAAGGATTTTAACTTATTGAAAGTTTACACAGTTAGATTAATAAATAATGTGTACTAATTTAAACTATCGCAAATAAAAGAAATACTCTTACACAAATAACTAAATAATTATTTCCTAGCAGAATTTCCAACAAATTCGCAATATTAAATAACGAAAAAGTTGTGAGTATAATTGAATTTTTTTTATACGAAATTACTAAAAAAATGTAATGGTGTCAACTATTAAAACCAAAAAATGAGGATCATAGAAAGATAGCAAAAGAACACCATCAAATGAAAGATAAAAGTAAATAAACTTAATTTCCTCTTCTTTTGACCCACACGCAACTTCTTGTCGTTTTTTATATATACTCCCTTTAAAGTTTTAGGCCCGAAGAACAACGTGACTCAAACCTCTAACATTTCAAGGTTTTAAAATATATGTGGGTGTATGAATTTTGTCGATTTGACTAAAAAAAAAAGTTTTTTTGTCGATCATGAGTTATTACTTATTACTAATCTCCATGTACAATCAATCCGGGTTATTTTGCGTAGGTTTTTTCGTGTTTAATTAATTGTTGATAAAGATAATCAAAATCAATAGACCAAATCGACTATTCACAACAACACAAACACCCAACTGTTAAAATTTGCTTCGTACGGTAATTATTCCAGTGAAAAAAAAAACGAATCATAAACAAAAATATTCAACTAATGCCAAAAAAGAAGGTTCCCTAATTTAAAGAAATATGACTGGAACGTAGACATATCAAGTTAATAATAATAATTGATGATATAGATTTTTAAAAAAATAAATTACAGTCTCAAACAAATACCGAAATCATAAATTAATACATTAAAAAATCAAATCTTAAAAATCAAAATAAATTTGCCCAAAAAATCTGGGCATGTCCATGAGAATTGGTTAACTTTTATGGACTTTTTTGTTTGTTTAGGATTGACAAAATCACCGACGATAACGGCGTGATTTAGTTTTTCCCCGCGATGGCTAGAAATTTTCCGTTGTACAACTACGGCAGCGAGGACGCCTCAATCAGACCGTGATATGGCGATTCACCAAAAGCCCAAATCTGGGCTGCGTCGCAACTGCTGCAACGGTTTCTGATCTTGGTTTTGAGAAAATCTTTTCACGGCAAAAAATTACTCTGATTCTGCTTGAAAATATCATAGAAAATATCCTGCCAAACCCAAATCAAATACGGCCAAGTTTCAATGTATTTAGTTCAATGATCAGGAGTTTTAAAATCTACATTCATACCTTTGTGTCAAGTAGGAGGACGGTGATTCCCATGAACTCACCCTGTTTCTCGACGTTCTTCGAGTCCCAGTACCGCAAAAGCCGACATACTATGAACTGATCAGATCGACCCAGTTTAAGATCAGATACAGCCGTTGCATCTTTTGGGGCGGGTGTGGAGGCCATTTTTCAGTAAATTCTAAAGGCGAGTAGAGGATAGGATGCAAGATTTTGTCCTGGGTGCGGATTAATTTATACCGAAAACTTGCGGGAAGAAGAAAAGATAATGGTAACGTCGTAGTAAAAGCATGGACATTGGTTAGGCTCATTGAAGGCATCTCCATCGGAGATTCAATGAGAACAGAGAAGGTGAAGGGATACGACGTTTTGGAAGAACGAAAAAAACAAAGCAATCGGCGGCAACAAATGAGAGGCAGGTAAACCAGGAGGAAGCCCTAACTTTCACGAAGAAGCTAAATTTTTTTTAAAAAAACAAAGACATTTAAAACTGTGTGGGCCTGAAATAAGCGAATCAGTACCGGCCCGACCCATTTCCATTTCCATTTATTAGTAAAGATGACACGTGGACAGCTTATGTGAGAGGCAAAACTGCCCTATTATATGTATGATTATAAACCAATGTCAAGTATATCACATTATTTTTTTAATATAACCATATTATTTTCTTCAAATATATGGTGGAAGAATACTTACATTAGGACAAATATGTATTTGCTATATATCATATTATGTTAAATATATACACAACAAGGAAGAATTAAGAAATAATTAAAGCTTTCTTATATTATGATGTAAAGATAATTAAACCCATATCCACGGATTTAACTAAATAAATACAAAAAATTGCATAAAGAGAAAAAGTGATAATGGACCACCTATGTGTGAACTAAAGGAGATGGAAAGTTTGCATCAACATTTATATATGTTAGTGCTATAACTTTAATCCTTACATTCTTTTTGCTCTCTTTCATTAGTCTTTAATCTATACTATAAAAGTAGAAGAACTTTCTCCCGGTGAGTGACATGTGGCACTTTTCGACTGGTGGATTCAAATAAAAAATTAAGAATTCAAACTGTCACAGACAGGATTCGAACTCGGGTTAGAGACTTCAGTAATAGAGAACTTAACCAAATATACTATTTCATTTTTCTTGTACTTATTCTTGAACATATACTCTTATTACTTAAAGAGTGTCAATTGCACCCCTACTTAACCTGTAGACTTGATCCTTAACTATTAATAATATATTTTTATACTATACACAAACAATAAACATTTTAAATTAAATAATTATGAATAAATGTACCATTCAAGAAAATCATCTGCAAATATGATTAGTTTGATCAACTCACAAAGTTTGGAGAATGAATATGTTTAACATTGGGGTATTTTCAACTAGCTTGGGAAGCTAAGTCAATATTCAATTAAAATAATAACAATAATAATATTCTCATTCATGATAGGAGTCAACTTATCATATTACAATAAACAAAAACAACTACATCTTAAAGAAATTAGAGAAAATAAGGATGTAAAAAATTATATAAACCATCAAGAGAATTGAGCTATTGATCAATGACTACTCATATAGAAATATGTAAAAATGAAATGAAGTCATAATAGTATAAACAAAGAATAAGTAATGAAGATGAACTACCTTTTCAAAAAATTCTTTGTTAACCGCAACCTCACTTTAACTTCAGGTTTTGTCACTTTATCATCTTAACCGAATAGCAAAAAAAGTAAAACAAAATACTAAATCATCGTTTAAACATTAAGAACATTATATATGTGAAGAATTGATTTTTCACAAAAAATATAAAATAAGTTTAGTAAAACAAAAATAAATATGTGAAGAATTGATTTTTCACAAAAAATAATAGAAAATAAGTTTATTTAGCACTTTACAAATCCATAAAAAACATTTGAAAGTTTAAAAATTATATAGAAATATATTTTCTATATTAAGGAAAAATGAAATTCATTCGCAACGCACATACATTCTCACTACAAGAAAAAACAGATATAGCCACGACATAGCCACGGAATAATTGGACCTCCACTTAACAACATCTTTCTTAAAGTGTTTGCAGTTCAAAGTTAACATTTTATACATACGAGCACAACTATAATTTTTATTTGGCAAACGAATCAAAACAGTTAGATAAGACATTCAGAATGGAAAATCGTTAGGTTATGTATAACATACTTTAACAGCTTAACAAGTTTAATAAGAGTTTTTCGATTCATTTTTAATGTAAAGCGCAATTCAAATACTAAATATATCTCAAAAGCTAAAATATCATATATTTGCTATAAGAAGAAAAGAAAGATTGCTAAATTTTTAAACTGAAGTAGAAAATGAATTTTTAAAATGACATAAATTATATTACTTGATAAAACTTTATCTAAGTTCAATTAGATTAACATCATAAATTTCTCAAACCCATGTAAGTACTTATATTTTATTTACAAATTTCTTTAGCAAACAAAACTTTTCAAATATTAATTTAACAAAGTGAAAAAAATTAATTTAAAATAATTTTAATTTACAATTAATATAAATACTCAATAAAATTATAACAATACTCCTTTTGTTCCACATTAAATTGTGTTTTATGGATTTTCAGAAAAATTAAGGAAAGTTGTCAAAATGACTTTAATGACATTAATTTATATTATTTTTATTCTTTTTAATGAAATGTATAATATAGAAAATCTGTTGTAAAAACCTAAAAGCACATTTAAAGAGAAACAAACAAATATTCTAAAACAACATTTAATAATGAACATAAGGAGTATAACTTAATATTTTAAAATTCCAGTACAATTGAATTTTTTTCCAGTGTGCCTTATAATGTGTTATAGTACAATATATTATGCGGACGTAGACTTTTCTCGAAAATTGTATTGAAAAACAAAATGATAATTACACCCGCGCGTAGCGCGGGTCCTCCCCTAGTTATAGATAACATATATACACACACATACATATAACTCTATGCATATATATATAGGTGGTTGTCAAGCTTACCAAACTCTATCTTAAACTTGCAATAACATTTACTCTCTATATAGAGAGAAACCATATCATATAATCTTGTTTTATATTCATAGATCATAATCAAGAAAATGGGGAGACAACCATGTTGTGACAAAGTAGGGTTAAAGAAAGGACCATGGACTGGTGAAGAAGATAGGAAGCTCATAAATTTTATACTCACCAATGGACAATGTTGTTGGAGAGCTGTTCCTAAGCTTGCTGGTCTCCTTAGGTGTGGCAAAAGTTGTAGACTTCGTTGGACTAATTATCTTAGACCTGACCTTAAGAGATGTCTTCTCTCTGATTTTGAGGAGAAGATGGTCATTGACCTTCATTCTCAACTAGGCAACAGGTTTCTATTTTTAAATCAAATTTTTATTTATTTGACCAAGTTAGTCTTTGTTAAAAAAATTAGACAAATGAGTTTCGGCCAAGAACTTCCTGGTTAATTTAAAACCAAATAATGAAAAATTATAGATATGTTTTGTTTATGAGATGTTTTTGTATGTTATGTGAAGGTGGTCAAAGATAGCGTCACATTTACCAGGAAGAACAGACAACGAAATCAAGAATCATTGGAACACTCACATCAAGAAGAAGGTAAGAAAAATGGGTATTGATCCTCTCACTCATAAACCACTCTCCATGGTCGAACAAGAGGAAGAAGAAGAGCCTATCAAGAATCTAAAGCCTTTGGAGGAACAAACTACTTATAATAGACATGATCATCTTAACAACAAGAACATGTCCATAAGTCAAGATGATGGGATCATGGAGATAAATCTTGAGTATGGCGTCGAAGAAGTCCCTCTTATTGATCCAGAGTGTTTAGAGCATATCTATAGCAACTCTGCATTGTCATCATCAACTTCAACTTCTTCGAATTCTTCTAATGATACAAGTATCTTGAAAGATTTGCGGTTTCCGGATTTTGATTGGTCGGATTATGGTAAATATCATAATGATAATAGTGGTGTGGGCAACATTATAGAGAATAATATGATGAGCTTGTGGGATGTTGATGACTTTAGCTCTTTGGATTTGTTGCTAAATGATGATATCCCTTAAGAGTTGTTCCACTTTTGGTTTGTTTTGAATTCATTTTAAAGTTTTATAAACATAGAGTTGGAATATAATATGCTTTTTCTTTAATTTAAATGTCTTTCAAGTAAAAATTGTGTCTTTTCGTTATTACAAAAACTATGTGTCTTCATTACAAACTTCCACATGTATTTATTTTAGTTTACTATCACTTCAAAATATTATATGGAGTGTTATAATTGGTTTATGGATTTTAATCAATTTATAAATCTAACTGAATTTGTAAATTTTTAATTTTGACTTAAGAAAATGTACGGACCTAGATCCCGTATACATAATTTTTCACTACAGAAAAATATAATTAAAAAGAACTAGAATAATAAAATAACAAATATGATTGATGAAAGGTTATTATAATTGAAATATTTTTCAAAAATAAATAAGGTAGCTCATATACATATCTATGCCTTTGTCTTTACTTAACAGAATCTACTAAGATTGCTTGACATTGTCATATAAAATCGTAGAATGAGAGTAACAGAGACTTTCTTCACATTTTTTACTTAAATTTTGACTTTAGAATCTTACACGAATGCGCATTTTATAATTTAAACGAAAGTGGTTGCATTTTTGTACACAATGTTGCTAGACAAATATTATATTTATATAGGGAAAATGGTAATTTAATTCCCGAACTTTCAAATTAAAGCCGTTTAATGCCTCAACTCCCATTTAAGTCATTTTATACCTCAACTTTTTGGCGCGAACTAATTAAATCTCTACTTTCGTTGACCAAGCCATTTTAGACCGGAAAAAAGTCAATCGTTAACTCATCAGTTGACGTCGTTAAATAGTTGAGGAATAATTTGGCCTAAATCAAAGTTCATACATTTTTTGGCTTCGATTTGAAAATTAAAGAATAATTTGGCTCAAATGAAACTTCGGATCTTTTTCTAGATTTGATTTGAAAATTAAGAAATATTTTAGCGTTTATCTCTCTAATATTATTTGGGAAGCCATTAAGAAAAATTTACAAAACTACACCATTTGAATTACATTTCACAAAACTACACCATTTCAAAAATATTTCACAAAACTACACCTAAATACTCAAAATTAAATCCAAATAAACACTACCCACACAATCCTACCCCCTTAATATTATACTCTAAACACTAATTAGCGAACCCAAATGAAAATATTTTAATTTTTGTAATTTTTAAAAGGGTAAATCAAGCTTTTTAAATTTTGAAAGGGTGTAAATATATGAAAAAATTAAATTAGGTGTAGTTTTGTGAAGAAGGGGTTGAAAGGGTGTAGTTTTGTGAATTCCTCAAAATATTACATGCAATGCGACTATAAATTTTATAAAAAAATTAAAATAAGAAATGATGTAATTGTCGTTATGATATTTTTGATAAGATCTTTCTTTAACAACAAAAATATATTTTAGATTAGTTTTTACTAAATTAAAGTATGAACCAAAATTGTTATCATAAGATTATATTAGTGTATATATTATCATAAATAATTTTGTATATATTTTTCCATTATTCAAATAACAATGGAAAAATATCATAACGACAATTACATCCTTTCTTATTTTAATTTTTCATAAGGTTATTTTCTTAAGGGCTTCCCAAATAATATTATAGAGATAAACGCTAAAATATTCCTCAACTTTTAAATCAAATCCAGAAAAAGATCTGAACTTTTTTTTAAGCCAAATTATTCTTTAACTTTCAAATCAAAGCCAAAAAATGTCCAAACTTTGATTTATGTCAAATTATTCCTCAACTATTTAACGACGTCAACTGATGAGTTAACGTTTGACTTTTTTCCGGTCTAAAATGGCTTGGTCAACGAAAGTAGAAATTTAATTAGTTCGCGCCAAAAAGTTGAGGTATAAAATGGCTTAAATGGGAGTTGATGCATTAAACGGCTTTAATTTGAAAGTTCGGGAATTAAATGACCATTTTCCCTATTTATATATTAACAAAATGGGATAGAAAGTGATTTAAATATTTCACACTTGAACACTGGTTTTTGTATACACTATTTATTAAAATTTAGATATGAGTATTTGAGTTTCACATAAAAAACTTAAGCTTAGGAATCTCTAAGAACAATCTATTTGTGAACTTTTTTCTAAGCCTAAAGTAAAAATATACGTATATTATACAGTATTTGCATAATTAAATATATTTTCTCATTTACTTGTAGAGACCTAGATTGTAATATGACATGGAAGTCGGGTAATTTATTAAGTAATGTTTTTTCTACAAAAAATACGAAATTCACGAATGTTTTTTACATATGTCACATTATTTTATATGATATCATTATCACTTGTTTCACATGTGTGTTTTTCAAATAAAATTCTCAAATAATCATCTGAAAATTTCCCCATATTTATTATTATAGATATGGTCATTTTCAAGAATATATCAGAATTGACATAATTGATGTGGATTATGAGTGGAGACTCATTATGATTACTGAATATTGAACATAATACCACAAAAAGCATTTATCGACATCAATTGTCTAAATCAAATGTCTTGGCAGAAATAACACATGTCTACATCATTTGGCTGTATTACTTAGTCTCAACGTCATGCTGACCAAATAAACTTATTCAACAATTTTGAAAAATACCATTGTTAATTTTGTAGGCATTAAAATATTAATAAAAGTTTTTGCGTACCACAAAACTGAATTTACTTAAATACTTTCAAAATTGGAGTCTAAACCACAAAATCATTCACTAAATAATAAACTCTAAACATTTAATAATGAAATAAATTCTAATTTCTAGAATGTTAAATCTTGTTTTTAATGTTTGTAGTATTTTTGGTAAAACATTTAATAATATTATGGGCTTAAGAATTTTGTGATGCTAGTTTTGGCCTAAAACCTTTTTAGTGGTATTATAAAGAATTCTTACATTTAATTATTTCAGATTTTTCTAATTGAAATAGTGGTGGGTGTGTATTTTGGTGGAACTTAGTGTGAATTTTAGAACTATAGTTACTTTTCTATAACCTATAACCACATCATCAAGAAATAATCAAAACAGCTAATAACCTTATGGTTATAGTGACATCTATTATTGTGAATATGCCTTTTTAAGCTTGGAATGTGATTTGGTATATTTTATTGTGTAGTTAAGTGGATATTCGATAGAATGTAACTAAAATGAGTTTTGAGAATGTTGAAATATAATTGGCTGAGAGTATAAACATCAATAGGTTAAGTGATCCAATTGTTCACTTATAATTGGCAAAATAAAAAGGTCCTTTTAAAAAGTTAAATTAAGTAAGTGGTTGGTAGCAAAAAGATCTTTATGCGTATGTGTTTGTGCGGAATGAATCATGAAACAAAAGGATTTTTATACTTCCTATTTGATTTCTTGAAATTTTTATTACACAAATATCGGACAGAAGTTTCAAATTATTCTAAATTTCTGTAAAATGTTATGTTGGATATTTTGTCATTTAAAATATTTTATATAGTAACCCATTTTTATTTAAAACAAGAGGAATTCACAAACTACACCCTTTCAACCCTACTACACCTAATTTAAAATTTTTACATATTTACATTCTTTCAAAATTTTAAAAGCTTGATTTACCTTTTAAAAAAGTACCAAAATTAATTTTTTCATTTGAGTTCGCTAATTAGTGTTTAGGGTATAATATTAAAGGGGTAAAATTGTTTGAGTAGAGTTTATTTGGATTTAATTTTGAGTGTTTAAGTGTAGTTTTGTGAAATGTAATTCAAATGGTGTAGTTTTGTAATTCTCCCTTAAAACAATTAGGTGCCATTTTGAAACTTTAATCTCATCAAATATTGATATATAATTTATCGGGGTTTACAAAAATACACCATTTGAATTATATTTTATAAAACTATATAATTTCAATGTGACTTTTTAAAACTATATTTAAAATAAAATCTAAATAAACCCTACTCATACAACCATATTTTTTGTAAACTATAACATAAACATTAAATAGCGAACCAAAAAAAAAATATATATAGTTCTAGTAATTTTTGAAGTAGTAAATCAACCATTTAAAATTTTAAAAATGTGTAAAATAAATAAATATTGAATTAAACATAATTTTATGAAGAGAAATTCACAAAGCTACACTCTTTCAACCCTCCCTTCACAAAACTACACCTAATTCAATATTTTCACAAGTTTACACCCTTTCAAAATTTTAAAAGCTTGATTTACCCTTTTAAAAATTACCAAAATTAAAATCTTTTCATTTGGGTTCGCTAATTAGTGTTTAGAGTATAGTATTAAGGGGGTAGAATTGTTTGGGTATGGTGTGTTTGGATTTAATTTTGAGTGTTTAGGTGTTGTTTTGTGAAGTATTTTGGAAATAGTGTAGTTTTGTGAAATGTAATTCAAATGATGTAGTTTTGTGATTCTCCCTTTTATGAATGAATGGTCGAAAGGGTCTAGTTTTGTGAATTGTTCTATTTTCATTAATTAATTGTTGGCACACTGTTTTACTTTGATATTGATTTTTTTTCTTCTCAACATATATTTTGAGTCTATGATGTATCATTTTATCCTCAATTATGAATAAATATGACTAGTAGTTGCTATTATTAACGAAACTATTTCTTTTAAGTTAATGAATCCAGAAGATTGAACTTATGGGACACATGTCATGAAATGTGCTCTAATATACATTCTTATTCCAGATATACCACTAAAAGTAGTTTTCTTTCTCTACCAAATTCTAAAACAACAATGTTGATGGAAAAGTCTTGTCCGAGTATTATTTTTTAGCTTCTTTTGTAATTTGATAAAGAATCCATACTGTTATATAATGATGGTCGGTGCATGCTTCACTGTTTCAATGAACTATATTGCACACAACCAAGAACAAGATATATAATATAGTTTCATATTATCCTTATAGTTAGTGTTTTGGTCGGTTCAAACATTTTATTTGATATTATAGTCAAACATGGTATGTACTAAATTACTAAGCTAAAGGCCTAAAACACTTTACGAAAATTACTAAATTTGTATACTCGACCATACGAAAATGGTATCATACTTTAGGCTCGTGAATTTTTTTAGTAATTTTCGCTAAATATATATATATTTTTTTTTTGTCAACATTTGGCGCTAAATAAATTGATCTTCACTAAATGAAAGTGTTTTAATAAGTTAAGACTGTATATGTGACGTGAACGAGATTATTGTAAATTGGAGTATTAATTTTGGTATTGTTGCTATGAAATTAAATTTGTATTTTTTAGATTAAGTGAATAGTAATTAAAGAGAGTGGAGATAGATAGGTGGAGGGACATAACTAGATGGGGCAGGCAGATAATAATTATATTGTCTTCCACATTGGACCATCCCAATATCTTTATATGTATGTGTCAAATAATATGTCACAAAAGAATCATCAAACAATGTGTAAAAATACAATTCATTTCATATTAATATGTATCCTAATTATAACATTTATATATGTCTGATAATATTAATCACAAATGAGCCCTCTCATAAAATATACTCCCTTTGTCCCAATATATTAGATGTTTTTAAAAAAATTATTTGTTCCATTTTATTTGATTTTTTGTAAGTTTCAATGCAAGTTTTATGTTTATTAATTGTGTTAATAGCATTAATATTAAGTAATCTCGTTTTGCTATTGGTTAAATTTTTTGAATACGTGTTTAAATAATAAAATATTTATGGTGATGTAATAAAAAATAAAATAAAATATTTATGGTTTCTTAAACTTTGAGGTTTTATGTATAAATTGAGACAGAGGGAGTATATCTTAGGTTTTAGTTAATATATATATATCCTCTATAGAGGATTTCATTTTTTTATTTTAAACTGATCTCATCATATTCATGGTTAATCAATTAACTGATTATACTTGAGAGTTTTGCATTAAGGATCTTATACTAGTCCAAGACGATATGTGACAAAATGTTGCATTTTCTTGGATACTAACTTATCTCATGGAAAAGATCAACGAAATAACCAACTTATCTCGTGGAAAATCTATAGCAACATACAAAAACGAGATTGAATAGTTGAGCATTTTTCTTGATGATTTTCACATTAAAATTTATGTATTATCATAAACTCATAATGTAGCTATATATAGATTATCACAAAACATACAAAACACATAGTACTTAAAAGAAGTTGGTGAATGGTGATGGTTATTTGAAACTAGGGGACTTCATGTCTTAAAAGATTTGCAACTCATAACTAAAATACAATTCAACAATATTTATTTAGCCTAAAAAAAAGTTTTGGCCCAACTAAAAACTTACAAGTTTCAAGCCCAAAATTCAAAGCCCAATAACAAACATAAAAACTCACTAGCCAACACCTTGTCTCTTCTACATTTTATCTACACATGCCAAGATTGACCATATATGATATCATATGATATGTTATATCATCATCATTATTCTACATTTAATTTGCTGAGTAACATTACATATGCAAAACAGTATTACAAGAGGACATCTTTGAGTTCATGTTATATTTTTTGATTTGTTTTATTTAAGCTTCAAATAAACTAATAGATTAAGAAACATATTCTGAAATATCAATATCTTTTTTTGTTATAAAAATACCTTCACTAGATTTTCTTTCCCCCAAAAAACCATCACTCAAAAAATACCACAAATACAACTTTTGAGATTTTAAGTTTTGAGAATTTAAAGTTAAGATTTAAAGGTTTAGTTTTAGACTTTTAGTCTTGGTATTTTTAGAAAAAAAAACATTTGGTTGTAGGTGTTGAAAACCCTATTTATTGTTCAAAATATTAAAAATGCTACATATTTTGGGTAATAGATTAAAGTATTAAATTGATAAATATAGCTATTTATGAAAAGTAAATATATCATTTTTGGATAATATGTTTCTTCAAAGGAAAAGTTGAAAGTTATAGGGGACCAACGTGTAGGGTATGTTTCCGTTGAATGTGCACAAAACCGGAAACACGAAATGTGGCAATTGTATTATTGAAGAAAGAAATTTAAATTTTTTAATAACAAAAAAACCTACTAAAATAAAAATAGGAAAGATTTGTTCAGCTGCCATATAGTGACTAGCTAGCGTGGTACATGTGATAGTAACATTTTCACATAAACCGATAATTAAATGGTTAATCAAATTAATTTATGTTTAAATATTGTCCATAAATGTGTTTTATACCACTCGTATGGTTTTTAAACAAATGTTTAGATTAATTTAGTTAGAAAAGTTGAGTCACAAATGAAAATAAAAATGAAGGTAACCCACTTATTAATGAGTAAAATTAAATAAATCGTAATAAAGTAAAATAAATAGGACCAAATTTAATTAGAAAGGGAAACAAACAAAAGAGTAGCAACGGCTACTTCGTAATTACCAATTTTATTATTTTGCTGTCCAATGAATGCAACTTGCAAATATTTACACCAAAAGTTGTGCACTCTTAAAAACTTGCGATATTCTTTTTCGATGAATTCACAAAACCACACTATTTCATCCTATACAAAATTTATCCATTTTCAAAATTTTAAAAGTTTGATTTACTTTTAAAAAATTATCAAAATTAAAATCTTTTCATTTAACTTCGTTAATTAGTGTTTAGGGTATAGTATTAAGGGGGTAAGATTGCGTGGTAGAATTTATTTGGATTTAATTTTGAAGGTTTAGGTATAGTTTTGTGAAGTAATTTTGAAATGACGTAGTTTTGTGAAATGTAATTCAAATGGTGTAGTTTTGTAAGTCTCCCTTCTTTTTTATACTAAAAAAAGTTACTCCATATATATCCAACTTTTATAACTTGCTAGGACATACCGACCTAACATCTAACAAAAAAATTAGATTAATCTCATTCGGGAAATAATTTTTGGATAAATTTATATTTTCACTTTATATTGATTTTTTATTATTATTTATATTGTTATTAAGCTCAAAAACTAATAATTTATCAAAAAATTATAAAATTTAAATATAAGTGATCAAATTAGTCAGAAAATAGTCGATTAATTATGTAAAATTTTATAGAATTAGACGCTGTTGTTCATGTCATTAAATTTACGCAGCCAAAAACTTAATCGGCGCGGACGACCACTGAATAGCGAAAACACGAGAAATAATCTGCTAGACGGAGTTTTAGAACATAATATTAATCTATATATTTTTACAGATATCAGCATATTTTATTTTGTACATTTTAAATATTTTTAGCTAACATTTATATAATATTCAGTACTATATTTCATTATTAAACTCATAAAGCAAATTAATTAAGATAAAAGCAAATTAATTAAGCTAATTATGACTCAAGTTTCTAGGTTTTGTTGACTGTACCACTCTGACTTGTGACTGTGTACTCTCTCTCTTACATAAGATTTTTATAAGACCGTTAGATTTCTCCTTTTGACTATTTAAAATCTCAAGATAAGATCTAAACCGTCCATTCATTTTTTTCTCCAATCTCTATCTTTTTCTTTCGATATAATCAACAAATATCACTAAATTTTTGTACATGTCCTTTGTTCCTCAATACCCTTTAGGCCTTTACCCTATTTCTCTACCCTCATACAATATTAACCCTTTTCTTTTATTTTATTTTCTTAAATTATTTAATTATTCCTTATAAAAGTAAACACTTTTAAGACACAACTTCCTCTGTTTCTTGTCTCTTTGGGTTATCTCATATTCTCACAAAACAAAAAAAAGTAAAAGTGTCTCTTTTTGCCATGGTTCCTCATCTTCATCTTCTTCCTCTCTTTTCTCTGTTTCTTTTAGTTCTTGCTTCAGCTTCTTCTCCTTCACCTCCTCCTGATGAAGGTAAGTTCTTGCTTTGAATCTTGAATTTTAGATTCAAATATTATACTTAAAGACAAAATCATGCATGTCTTAACATTACATTTCATTAGTAATATACAATGTTAGTGACTAACCATATATATCTGTCTCTATATTTCTTAATTGAAACTAATATTTAGAGCACTTACAAAAAATAATTGTATTTTTTGTGTATTATTTTGGCTTTATGATTCATTGAGTGGGTTTTGAGAGAGAGAGAGTGGTAGGTTATGATATTAAATGTTTGTATGTATGTGTTTGGCAGGTGGGCTTGTTTTTTATTAAAAAAAATTGTCACTATGAAACAATAATGGTGTTTTTAATGCCCCACAAATTTATTATATGACACATTATTTTATAACTAGAAATCAGTTGTTGTAGTGAAAGATTAAATAAAATTTACTTATAATAGAAAATTCACACTTCTGTTTAAGAATCTCTAAACCTTGTGGCATCTCAAAGTGTAGTTTAGTGTTGATAATTTTCATTTAAATTAATAAAGTCCTAATCCTTCACTATTAATTTGCATACATTTGTGTAGGTATAAAACAATATGTTATTTTACTTATGGTTTCTTTGAAATTATTGAAAATATGTCCTATTTGTGTGTGTGTGTGTGTTTTAACCAAATGTGATATTGTGTGTGTGTGTGTGTGTTTTAACTAATGTGCTATTTTTGTTCTTTCAATTTTTGTAGATGCATTTATAGGAGTAAACATAGGTACCGATATTCCGGATATGCCACATCCAACACAAGTTGTAGCTCTACTTAAAGCTCAACAAATCCGACATATCCGCCTTTACGACGCTGATCCCGGGATGCTAATCGCACTAGCAAACACCGGGATCAAAGTCATTATCTCGATTCCTAACGACCAGCTTCTCGGCATCGGCCAATCCAATGCCACCGCGGCCAATTGGGTCAAACGCAATGTCATCGCTCATTACCCCGCGACGAATATAACCGCTGTTTCCGTAGGCTCCGAGGTGTTAACCAGCCTCCCCAACGCGGCGCCCGTGCTAGTCAACGCGATAAAAAACGTACATTCCGCTCTGCTTTCGTCGAATCTTGACCGTTCGATCAAAGTTTCAACGCCTTTGTCCACTTCGTTGATTCTAGACCCGTTTCCTCCTTCGCAAGCTTTCTTTAACCGGTCTTTGAACGCGGTGATAGTCCCGTTGCTTAGTTTCTTGCAGTCTACCAACTCGTACTTGATGATGAATGTGTATCCTTACTACGACTATATGCAATCGAACGGCGTGATCCCTCTAGATTACGCGTTGTTCAAACCTATCCCTCCTAACAAAGAAGCCGTCGACGCGAACACCCTCGTCCACTACTCGAACGCTTTCGACGCGATGGTGGACGCGGCGTACTTCGCAATGGCTTACTTGAATTTCACGAACGTGCCGGTTTTAGTAACCGAATCGGGGTGGCCATCGAAAGGAGAGACCAACGAGCCAGACGCTACGTTAGACAACGCCAACACGTACAACAGTAACCTCATCAGACATGTTTTGAACAAGACCGGAACTCCCAAACGCCCCGGGATAGCTGTGAGCACGTACATTTACGAGCTCTACAACGAAGACACGAAAGCGGGTTCCTTGTCGGAGAAGAATTGGGGTTTGTTTAACGCGAACGGGGAACCGGTTTACGTTTTGAGGTTGATTAACTCGGGGTCGGTTTTGGCTAACGACACGACAAACATGACTTATTGTACGGCGAGAGAAGGCGCTGATACGAAGATGTTACAAGCTGCATTGGATTGGGCTTGTGGACCGGGGAAAATCGATTGTTCGCCTATAAAGCAAGGAGAGAAGTGTTACGAGCCGGACAACGTGATTGCGCATTCTAATTACGCGTTTGATACTTATTATCAACAGACTGGGAATAATCCTGATGCTTGTAACTTCAATGGAGTTGCTACTATCACTACCACAGATCCAAGTAAGTTACAAAAAATAACTATATACAATTTGCAGCTATATAATCAATGTAATGTTTTGCTACTTTTGATACTTTTAATTAGCAAAAAAAATGATACTTAATGTTATTGTTTTGTGGTTTCATTGCAGGTCATGGTACATGTGTGTTTGCAGGAAGGTAAATTCATTATAATTCTTTTGTTAGATTTTTTGATTCTGGTTATTTGGTTTTTTTTCGGTTTTTAGATTAACCAACTAATTTGGTACATTTTAGTATTACTCAAGGTTAGGATAAACTAAAAATATGTTAAAACATATTTGGATTTGGTTATGGTTTCATAATGGTTTTATCTGGATTGAACATTATTTAGATATGTGAATCTTAAAAATACAAATTTTTCATAATCTTGTGTGTTTTAATTCATCACAAGTAATGAATTTTAAAATCTCCGATCCTATTTGAATGCAGCCGCGGTAATGGTAGAAATGGGACGTCAGTGAATATAACCGCGCCATCGGGGAATTCGACTAGCTCTGGAATAGGGAAAGAGTTGTATTATAGCAGAGGATTTTGGAGCATTTTTACTGTGGTTTTGAACATTGCCTTCTTGTGAGAATAAACTGTTTGGGACATAAGAAGGTTTTTGTTTTTGTCTTGGGTTTAGACCTTTTTGTAGGAGGGAATTGGAGTTAGCTTTGAAACTGATTGTGTTGGATTCTCTTTCTTTGTACAAACACATCATCTAATGGGTCTTTCCTTTTCCATTGTTGTGTTTTTGATGTCACTTAATAAAAGTGAAATTTAGTTTTAAAATTGTAGGACAAAAACACCAAAAAAACAGACTAAGGTTCCTACAATAGAAAGTTAGGACAAAACACCAAAAAACAGAGCCAAAACCCAAATCTAAGTTCACTTAATTAACAAGTAAACAATACAGCTTTGATAAGTTATGTATTTTTTTTTATTTACACAAAAAAGGTAAAAAGAGAAACAAAAGAAAACAACGCAAAGCATAGCATCCTAATTATAAATCAAACCAAAACCAAAACAAATCTTTAAGTATTCGTCAGAGAGTAAAGAAAATAACAACAACATCAAGATAATGACAAAAGAAGGACACAAGTCATGTTTAAGAGATGTTCATTGCTTCTGCATGATAGCTTTCGAGATCCTTGTCCAAATCCGCAGCCGATTTCTCCACCGGTTTCTTTCCTCCTCTGCCGCTTTTACTCCCTCTTCCACCACCCCCTTGGCCTTGGCCTCGGCCTCTACCACGAAACCCGCCTCTACCACCACCTCTCACACCTCCTTGTTGGTTTTTGCTGCCATATACACTGCTCAAACCAACGCGTCTCGCAGAAGGAGCTACACTTCTTCCTCTTCCTCTCCCACCTCTAACTCCTTGTCTGCAATTAATCATCAGAAGACATTTAGTTCAACAAATAAAGACAAGTGTCATCTTGTAATAGAAAGAGGAATATATTGCAACATACCCTATGGAAACGGTCCTCTTCATCCTCCCGTTCAATCCAGTTACATTAACACCACGAGCCGAAACAGGAGCGGCACCGGTGTTTCCACCCACAATCTCAAGCTTCATAGACCGTCCATCCAATAGTACATTGTTGTATTTCTTCATAGCTTGGAATGCATCACTTCTTCTCATATACACTACTTCCGCGGAGCCCTGTCTCGCAGAAGAATGGTCAAGAACAGCAAAAACTAAAAGAAGCAGCAAAAACATGAGCAAAGACTCTGGTAAAGAACTCACATTTGGACGGCCGTTTTGATCAAAGTGAATTGCAAATCGTTTCAGCTCTCCAATCTCACCAAAGAGTTCCTAGATCCCATATAAGGTAGTATAAAGTATTTTAACGACTCTTCTCATCGAAACCGAAACAACAAAGCAATGGAGCAGAGAAGTCGAAGCTATACCCTTATATCTTCATTTGTCACTCCTTGATCAAGGTTTGTAACATAAACAGTGGTTCCAATTTCAACTCCTTGTACTCCAACAGCTCTCATGCTTTCTTCAAACAAATCAGTCTGCCACGGCAAGCTCCTCTTCCTGCGGGCAAGCTATTCGGTAGAACAGATAAAGTCAGCTAAAAGGGTCTGTAGAATCTTCGAGTTGCATTAATCAACAAATATCTTGAAAGATGAGAAACCAGCAAATTGTCTGAAAGCACTAAACCAGTCAAAGCAAAGAGCTCCTTGAGCAAGCAGTCAAGAACCATCAAAGGAGAAACCAAATGAAACTAGCAAGCAATTTTGACCAACATCATATGAATCACACTGGTTCTATCAGCCAGTCCCTATCTCTCTGATGCCAAAACAAAAGTCCTTGGCGAAACAAAAAACTGAGACTGCCACCACACTCATGTAGCAAGAGACCCATTGTGAACTTCATGCATGTTGCAAATACCTCTACTTACAAGGATAAGCCATCATATTCATATTTACTGTTAAGTAAAATCACTGAACTCCCCACCCCCCCCCCTAATAAATATCACAAGACAGCACATATTTGCAAGCCTTCTACATAGCAATTTCATTACATAGATGACCCTATGTGAACTACTCAGCTTAGTGGACTTCCCGGAAGAAAAGCACAATGAGCTGTGCATCTATGCATGCCTGTCGATGTCCTTAGAATTTAACAAAATAAAACACTAAGTAGAGCAAAATTGCAGGACTAAGGAAGAGGCTTTTGTAAGAAAAACTTCTTCTCCATACACAACAAGACGTTAGAAGATCCTTGTAACATGTGACTAATCCTCCCAAAAGAAGTTTTCGAAAGATAAACGTGGGTCATCTCATCATCAGAAGTCAAAGTTATACGAGAAAATCTTCCATCTTTTAGTCTTAGCTAGTTTTCGGTATGCTTTGTTATTTGTTGGCACCAGAAACATTACACATAGAAGATCCAAGATTTTGAGCTTGCCTTGTTAACGGAGAAGGTCGATGGCCGAGCATTAACAGCAAGAGGACCTCTACGAGCAGGTCCAGCTCCTCTTCCAACTCTTACAGAGCCATTAGCTCCACGGCCACCACCGCGACCACGGCGGGATACTCCTTTACCTCCTCCAGACCTTGCGGTCTTACTCCTCTTGACAATCTCGTCAAGCGTCATATTCAATGATTCAGACATCTTCAAGCTCAATAAATATTCAAAAACTGGCCTATTCAAAAACCTGCAGCATAAGAAAATTAAACACGTTAGCTATCATCAAAGGACGAATCGTATTCACAAATCAAAGACCTTAATGTGAATTTTAAGATAAAATTGTATTATTCTTATTATAAGATTCAGATAGGCAAATAAAACATGAAAAATAGCTTAATCCATGGCTAGAAAAATACAGATCCCTACACGAATCGATGAAAAACTAGTAATCAATAGCTCAAAAACAGCAGATCGCTAGATCTATGAATCTAATACGAATCCTAAAACCTAGATCCTTGAAATTGAGCTTCGAATCAGATGAATTACAAGCGATAAATCATCGAAATCAGATCTGATAGGACACAAATCATCTTCCCGATGGATAATTCGAAGGAAACACCAAAGAGAAGAATCAAAACCTTACCGAATAAAAGCAGATCGGAGAAGATAGAGAGAGAGAGAGAGGTCGGCGACGGTTTTCACGAAGATGAGACGAGTCGTGTGTAGAATTTTTGAGATCTAATGAGAATTTTGATAAGACGAAGGGTTAGGGAAGACGAAGAAGGTATTTAAATAGATCTTTAGGTCAAAGGGGGTAGTTTCGTAAATTTACTATACTTTATGGGTGTTTTACGTCTTTTGGAGATTTCGTGGAGGAAAAGGATTTTGCCAGCAAAGGCGGTTACGCGTTTAGTTAAAAATAAATAAAATATTAAATAAGGACTATACTTTGAGAATAATTTCAAAATCATCCACCAAGTATGCAATTGTATTACAATCAACCCTCCTTTGTAAATTAAGAGCTATGTATAGTTATTTAAGAAATAATTTTCCCTAGAAGGTTTTAAAATTTAAACATCGTTTTTGTCAAAAAAAAAAAATTTAAACATCGTTATAACCTCTATTATTTTTTAATGTAATTTACTCGATATATTAATACTCACGATAAATTAATATTTTTTTACTAAATTGGTGTAGCCCCGGTATTATTAATTTATAGAGGTTCATTATATATAAATTTTTGAGGAATTCACAAATCTACACCCTTTTAACCCCTTCTTCACAAAACTACTCATAATTTAATATTTTCACATATTTACACATTTTCAAAATTTTAAAAGCTTGATTTAACCTTTAAAAAATTACCAAAATTAAAAAAATTTCATTTGGGTTCGCTAATTAGTGTTTAGGGTATAGTATTAAGGGGGTAGGATTGTTTGTGTATAGTTTATTTGGATTTAATTTTGAATGTTTAGGTGTAGTTTTGTGAAGTATTTTTGAAATGATGTAGTTTTGTGAAATGTAATTCAAATGGTGTAGTTTTGTGATTCTCCCTAAATTTTTAGATAGTTCATGCTATATTTGTTATCAATTATAAAATATACTTAGTTGTGTTTTTTTTTTTTTTTGTTAATGACTTAGTTGTGTTTTACTTTAAATGAATTATCTCATTTTTCTTACTAACTAACTAACACTAATTATTTTACCGTTTGGATTAAACATAGATTAACAATTATTCTTACAAGTTTTTGATCCGCACAAAGAAAATTAAAAGCAAAAGATAATTTAAAATCAAAGAAAATGTTAGGGAAAGTAGAAAAAAAAACATTTTTAGAATGGATATTTAAAAGTTGTATCAATAGAATTATCCCAAACTATAGTATACATCTTGGAATTAAAATCGTGAGTAAATGTCATCAAGAATTAGAGTCATATTCTTATAGTACTCCAATACTTTAGTTGAATCTCCATCTCTAGCTGCATAATCCATCTACAAATCTCATCAATTAAAAACTTAATATACTAACAATGAATTATTAATGAGTATTGTAATTAAAGAGTAATTAACAAAGAAATGTACCTTTGTGATTGTATTAAAGAGAGAGGAGTAAAGAGACCTAAGGAGAGGTCTATCTTTGGGAGGCTTTGCTTGAATAATTAAGTACAAATCTTGTTTCATGTTTGATGCACTTCTCCTTAACTCCTTTCCTCCTTCTTTCCGCCTCTTATTGTCTATCATCATCTCTTTTATTTCTTTTATATTTTTCGCGTTTTTTCTTAATCCTTCCTACAATATTATTGGAAGTGATAGAATTATAAAAACACTATAGTGATTACATAGAATAATTATCATATTAAATAAGAGGAAAAAGAAAAGAAAACACATTTTAGGGTGAAGTTTATTATAAGGTTTTTGAAGTTTATAACTATGTGTCCATTTATACATAGTTGTTGATCCAAGCTCTCCACAAAATAACTTTGAATAAAATTTAAATCACTAATAATTAAGGCTAGTTACAAATTTATAATAAACATTTAAAAGTAATAATGTGGGAATTATGATATTTTATTCATCTATAGTGTTATTGATTTATATAAGTATTAACTTAACCAAAAACTTAATTTAAGACCATGAAAAATAACGACTAATGGTCATTTTTAATTGATCGAATATTAATTTATGAAGATTTGTATTGTAGTTGCGAACACATAAAATAATCAGATTGCTCGAACCCAAAACCAAAATTATTAGTACTATTTGTGGAAAATATTATGGAGTGACTAATATCTTTTAACAAAAAGTTTCTTGTGGTAAACTTGCTTCGGATTAAGCAGCTAATAAAAAATCCTAATTAGATGAAGAATAAAATTGTGTATATACAAAAATTAAACCAACCTAGTGACTTTGAGTTAAAATATTTGCCATTTGCTTCAACGAAAATTGGGTTGGTAAATTTAAGGGCAATTCTTGTTAATAATACTAAATAAAGTTTTTCTTACTAAATTAACAAATATTTTTGAAAGTTTTATAAATACCATTATAATTTTTTTTTTCTCAAAAATACCATAAAACTAAAATTAATTTAAAATTTCGAAAACTAAGCCTTCTAAATCAAATCTTTCCCGTTCAAAATTATATCAGAAACACTATAAAACGGAACCCAAATAAATACAAATTTAAGAGTGCCAAAACTCATATTTAGTATATGTGGTATTTTTTAACTACTACTATTTAAGGGAGAATTACAAAACTACACCATTTGAATTACATTTCACAAAACTACACTTTTTAAAAATTTCTTCACAAAACTACATCTAAATTCTAAAAATTAAATCCAAATTAAGCCTACCCACCCAATCATATCCATTTAATAATATACTCTAAACACTAATTAGCGAACCCAAATGAAAATATTTTAATTTTGGTAATTTTTTTAGAGCATAATTGAACCATTTAAAATTTGAAAAGGGGGTAAAAGTAGGGAAAAAATGAATTAGGTGTAATTTTGTGAAGGAAGGATTGAAATTGTGTAGTTTTGTGAATTTCTCACTATTTAATGGTATTTTTGGTATTAAAAAATATTTTAGTGGTATTTTGTTATGAAAACTTTGAAATGGTATTTTCAAAAATAAAAACATTTTTGGTGGTATTTTAGAGAATTTCTCTAAATTTAATTATAGTAAATATATTCAACAATAGTAACAAAAACAGAGGGGGACCTTAAAAGTGTATTTAAAACAAAGAGATAAGTTCATTATAGTTACCGAACCTGAGCCATCCCAACCGTGCGTTCTGGCTCGGGTTGCGGCACGAAGAAGCTTAAAACGTCTGCGGCGGCGTTTGCATAGGAAGAGCGTTTGCGATCAAGAAAGAAGACTTGTGGGATTAATGAGCCTGAGATTGAGAGAAGAATGTCTCTTCTTATACTTCTTGATGAATCAATAGAGAGTGTGAAGATTGAATCTGCTGATTTATGTGAAGGGTTTGGATTGTTAAAAGGAGTTAAATGTGGTAGTGGTGGCTTTGATAATGCCATTGTCTTTTGTGATTCTTTGAGTGAAGATGAAGAGAAACACAAAACAAAACAATTCAAGAAATGTAGAATAGTATAGGAAGAAGATAATGATGAGGCTAAAATTGTAAAACAATAAAATCTTAGTTAAAAAGTTTGTCCAAAAATGATATCTTATCTTTCATTTTGTAACTTAAAATCGTTTTTATCGATAAAATAATTTTGGACAAAAATATCATAAACATTAGCAATTTTTAATATTTATTTATTTACATTTTTCATTTGAGTTAACTATTTAGCGTTTAAATGATTTAATTTTGAAATGAATAAAATTTAGTTTTGATGGTTTAGATATTAAGTTTGAAGTTTAAAGCTAATTCAATAAAACATTGAATAATCATTCAAAGAAAAACAAAACTTGCTATGGTATTTTAGTTTTACAAACATTTTTTTGATAGTTTTCTTGAATTGCCCATTTGTAACTCAAAATTCATATGCAAATTTAAGAAACACAAAATACTAACAAGAGTTGATTTATCATTAAAGATGATTTGTAAATAACTATCATTCATAATTATCACTTTATCAGTAGCATACATGGCTAGTTTCATTATCCAGATCTAGAGTCCATCCATGGTTACATATTTCATATGATTTTGTTTTTGTCACCTAAATTTATAGCAAATCTAAATTATCTACAAACTTGATATAATAATATGATAATTCTTTTACATGAAAACAAAACCATTATTTTCAGATTTGGTCATATATAGTCACTGTCTTCTTCTTCATCTTCATCATCATTTGGTAACTCCAAGTTCATCATAAACCTAAGTGAGTCTCCTTCTTCTACTTCCCACTGCTTCTTCAGCGCGATTATCGCTCTCGACGCAGCTGCTGCTATCGCCGGGTTACTGTCTTCAGCTAGTCTCTGTTTTTCAATATTGTTTTTAAAAAGTCCCATCAAAATTTGTTGCAAGAATCTGATGATTATAATCAAGATTTCGGATATTTATATGTTTTATTACCTGTAATGCTCCCATGCCTGCATTTCCTAATGTCCACATCGACGGCGCAGCTGCTAAGGCGTTAGCCAACGCTTTCCTAACACCAAGAACACGGAAATAAAATACTAAAGAGACCTCGGAATCAAGAAAATGACTCTATACCGACTCGGAACCTAAACACTATCCATGATTGAAAAGTAATGTTTTTCTAATAGTCCCTCTGTATAAAAATAATTGATGTTTAAGGGTTCCTACATATAACTAATCATCTATATGATAATAAGTTAAACCAATAGAAAAACCATATGCAGAATATTATAAGCAATCTCTCGCCGATAATAAGTTTGTTAAGAAACTTAATTAGATGACCGTTTTTTTTTATACCGTGTGTTAACGTCGGGAGAGCTAGAGCATTCAGCCAAGAGAGACGCGCTACTCTTACCATCCATTGCATCAAGATCGATAAGAGTCGTTACTAACAACTCAAGCTGTTAATTAAAACACACACACGCGCATCTTTTTAGTGAACAAGTAATAGTATTAACAAAATAAATGATTGTATATTTTTTTTGGGACCAACCTCTTCAGGGTCAGTGTAGTCAATCCCATCGGCTTCTGATAGCGCCGATGCCATACTCTTGTAAGCTTCCTGTTTCAATACATGAGTGTGAGATTAGTACTTTATAGAACAACATTTAACAAATTGTGTTTTTCTCTTAATGGATCATTTACTTCGATAGCAGATATACGATCGGATGAAACTTCCCCCGGGAAAAAATCTAGAGCTTTCCCGTTTTTCTCAAGCGATATACGGTCCGTGACACCATTTTCCGATGTAACCCTATTGAAAAAATGTTCTTTTTTTTAACTTTAGATCTTCGTATAAAGAAACAAACACGAAACAATGTATGTTTTCTTACAAGCTATCGATCAATTTTTGGACCATCATGTCATGGATTTTCTTGATGAACTACACCAAAACAGGACACAACAAGTGTATCCATAAGTGAAAATAAGTCAAAAACATCAATAATGTAACATATTAGTCTTTTCTTTTTTTTACCTCTAAAGCCATTAACGCGTCTTCCATTGCCCGTTGTTTAGCACGATAATCCGCTCGCCTTAAATCAGCCTGCCAAAAATCACGGTTATTTAAACCTCCAACAATCATATTTATGATATATACAGTGAATACACCGCTCATATAGCGATTTTACGCATACCTCTAAGGCGCCATCACTCCAATGTTTATCGGCAGCATTTTTCAACTTAGATTCAGCTATGTTTTTGAATATCTATCCACAAAAAAACCAAATAAATAAATATCAAATTAAAAAACAAAGCTTACAAGAAGGTCGATAAATTGTGCATATAGAAAATGAGAGGACAAGCATACGGTAGCAACATGATGAAGAAGCTCGGCCTTTCTCTTAACATTACGGTCTATTTTCTCCGTATCTTCTCTTGCCCGAGCTAACATTATAAACCAAAAACATTGATTGAAGTAAGTATTAGTCCATGAAAGTGGCGAGGAAATGAGAAATCAAGCTTTGAGATATTATAACTATCGAAGCATGTCACTATCGTCGCATATAAGACTCTTACATACAAAACACACATCCTATATGTATAAAAACATATAAATAAGGAACTTACCATCTAATTTAAGGAACCCTGACCCAAGAATCGCAACGTCCTGACGTGCACGAGCATCTAGTCTCATAATACCACTGAAAATAGTAATCAAAACACACATATTCCAACACATTAAGGGACAAGTAATGCATAGTTTTCTTCGAATATGCTAACACTAGACAATAACATAAACTTATACCGAGAAAGAAGAACAAAGTCGTTACGAGCTCTTTCGTTAACAAACTTGGCATCATTAGACACAAATTCAACAACCACTTGGCTTGATTTGCTTGTTGTTCTCCTCTTAGGCATAGCTTCCTTATCACCACTTTCCTTTTGCACAATCTGGGAGCTAAAAACATTCACAAAGATACACACTTTAATGAATAAAAGTACATAACTAAACCCTATGGGAACCAAAACAAAAAGGGCTAAAAAACCTTACTTTGTTAAATCAAGACAATCATCATGTGGTTTGGTTTCTGTGTCCTGTGACTTACCAAGAAAGCACAAAGTAGAAGATCTACGACAAGTGGCAAAAGAGACAGGCTTTGTACAAGAGAGTCCTTGTGATTGATTATCATCAGAAGAAGATGAGATGTTTTTGTAAGGAAACGCCAATAAAACTATATGAGATCTTGAATTGTTAAGCCTCTTGCCTAGAACAGTACTATTTGGAACTACTTTGCTCACGTTAAGAGCCATTGAATGATTTGGTTTATAATTTCTCTGTAAATTTTAGAAGATACAATAAAACTTTGTTGAAAATCCACAAAAAATTCACATTAAAGAGCTTAAATTATTGAGTTTAAAGCTAATCTAAGACAAACCCATCAAGAGAAAGTATAGAAAGAGACATAAGGAATCGAAAAGATTGAATTTTTTGATGAGATTTGAGTCTAGAGAGAGAAGAGAGAAGACTAACCTTGTGAAGTAGATGAAGAAGAGAAAATCAAAAGGAAGGATAAAGAAAGAGAAGGAAGAAGAAAAGAGATAGACTGTAACCACAAAGGTTACTATGTGGACCAGTGTGAGCCAACCATACCCGTAGGTTTTTATTTTTCTATTGTCATTTTTAGAGTGGGTCCCATTTATGCCTCATTTTTGTATTACAACATTAAAACACGATTGTGATATCTACTAATATTTTTGGGTTGGTTTGGTTTTAATTATGTACATTAATAAAAGCTAAACCTTGAAACTACTGGTTTAGTGTCAGTCATAAGTCCACATGAGGCAGGTAGCACCATCTTATCCGGGATCGATTCCTCGCGTTTACGATAGTGTAAGTTTGGCTAATGGACCGACCATTTGTAACCCAAATATTGATAAAAATAAACCTTGAAACTATATTTGCAAATCAACTAAAACATGGCTTTTACTAATAAAGAAAAAAAAAATAACTAGTAAGAGTCCAAAATATTGTATTTGTTCTGATTTTTGAGGCTTCTTTTGGTTTATAATTCATTTTCTCAAACTTTACAACAAATTTATCCTTGAAACAACTGGAAACTTTTGTAATTCTAACTAATTTCATATATATATATATACAGTGACGTTCATGAGTTTTAAAATTTTTAGAAGGGTTGCACTCTAAAGAGAAAAATATGAGCCGATTTTACATTTTTTTTAAAAAAATGGGCCGCTTTTTATACTAATTTTTTTTAAAGTTGGACCGCAAGCACGTGCTTGTCCCGCTTGTGCTCAAGACCGCCACTATATATATATATATAAGGGAGAATCACAAAACTACACCATTTGAATTACATTTCACAAAACTACACCATTTCCAAAATACTTCACAAAACTACACTTAAACACTCAAAATTAAATCCAAATAAACCCTACCCACACAATTCTACCCCCTTAATACTATACCTTAAACACTAATTAGCGAACCCAAATGAAAAGATTTTAATTTTGGTAATTTTTAAAAGGATAAATCAAGCTTTTAAAATTTTGAAAGGGTGTAAATATGTGAAAAAATTAAATTAAGTGTAGTGTTGTGAATGAGTGGTTGAAATGATGTAGTTTTGTGAATTCCTATATATATAATTAGAACTAAGCTTATAGCATCATCATTTGAGATCTTTTACATAGTTTTTAACTAAAAATAATAATAAAAAACAAAAAAGCGAATAACAAAGTTCTTATTTTATTTTATATAAAAACAGTTTACACAGTGCAAGACCCTTTCTACTATGAGTCTTTTTTTTATTGGTGTATTTTTATTTAAAATATTAAAATTTAACTAAAATTATTAAAATTGTTGACCAAAAAAAAAAATAATTAAAATTTAACTAAAATTATTTTTATATGAAAATATCAATATAAATAATAGTAAGAAACTTAGTTAAAATGCTCTCCTTTAGTGATGCTCTTGTCTTATGCATAAATGTTGAATCTAAAAAAATCTAATAAGAACCAAACCATTTATTTTGTTTTTGTCACGCGGAGGCAGGGCCGGTCCGATTGAAGTGGTGATCCGAAGCAAAAAACAAACCATTTATAAGTTTTCTTTTAAGGATAATTGCACTAGATGGACACGGAGAAACCGTTTATTAGGTCCAAAAAAATCGGTATTGTAGAGTGCACTATTCACGTTTCTATTGACGTTTTTATCCCTATATTTTGCCAAGTTTTGAATTATGTAAACAAATCATTTACGGACAAAAACTGACACACCAAATCTTCTTTAGATATTTAGTTTTATTTTTTATTTATTTATCAAATATATCTCTTTCCTTATCTCTTTTCTCATCTCTCTCCTCCAAAATATTTATGCACTCCCCATTTTCATAAAAAGCTCGAAGCTTTCTAATTTTTTTTTGGATTCTTGTTTGATTGTTTTTGTCTCAATCTAAATTCGTTCATCACTTATTTGCTTTGATTGTTGAAAGCAAGAGACGATTTTAAATGTTTTCATCAGAGTAAGCGACGATACTAATTGGTATGTGTTTCGATTTCATTGTTATTCATCCGTTTTAACCATGCATTGCGGAAAATGTGAAATTGAGTATATATTTTTGTTTGTAACCCTAATCGATTTTGGGGACAATGATAGTAATTTGTTATTGAGATGATTAGTAACAATTTTGGGTATATCTCTTAATCAATTTTAAATTGATTACGATTTAGATCTATATATTATTTTCAACAATAGTTTCTAGTATCACTTGATTTGCAGATTCGTGTAATGGTGTAGTAGTCAAATATGTTTATCTTGTAATTTCTCCTATATATCGTAACTTGGTCGTTATCTGTTAAGTGAGTTATCGTTTATATTACATCGTACCCGTTAATTTCAAACTAATACCGTCTGTTTTTAAATTGATTTATACAACTTATTTTGCGATATCATATGATCGCGTTAGTCTGTCTTGTAAAATATCATATAATCACGTTAGTCTGTATTATATGTAATATCAATATCTGTTTTTTATATAAATTGTCTATATCATTAACTTTTTTACAGATGGATGTTCCTGAACTTTCCAAAAGGATAATCGCTTATGGAGAAGAGTTGTTTGCTGGATTGTTATCTTGTAAGATTGTTAGCATATATATTATTATTTATCCCCTAACTGCCAACTTATTAACGTTTTGTGGTAACAATTGATGTATCAGATGGTTGTTCCTCAACATCCCAAGAAGAATATTGCTTATGATGAAGAATTGTTTGGTGTCAGAAACTTGTTATCAATTTTTTTGTTTGTTTGAAATGGATGTAAAGTTTACATCATTTAACACCCAAAATATTGTAAAAATATCTTGTATCTAGCAAAATATCAGATAATCGTGGTAGTCTGTAATATATGTAATATCAATATTTTTTTTGTTATATAAATGTGTTATCGTTTATATTATATCGTATCCGCTAACTGCAAACTAATAATGTTGGATATTAATAATTTATGTATCATATTGTTGTTATCAACTTCCTAAGATATTATTGCTTATATGGTGTAGAGTTGTTTGGTGATAGGATCAACGTTTATCATAAACTCATTTGATGGTTCATGTAATTGTGTAATAGTCAAATAATAATGTAATATCAGTATCTGGTAAGTGTGTTATCGTTTATATTATATCGTATCCGTTAACTGCAAACTAATAATGTTTGATATTAATAATCTATGTTTAGATATTGTCAGAGGATAAGATTTGTTGTAACCGAAGTACATATCCGTCACTGAATCCATGCATTAAATGCGCGTCAGTCTGCAAAAGGAATCTTCCAAATATCTTGTAGTATCTTCACCAAATCTTCAATAGTTACTTTGTCCCCTTGCCGCCGATTATGAAGAAGAATGTGGTAGGGGTATTTTTGGTAGATCAAGTATTTCAAGTGTTGTCAGAACTAAAGGTTAATAGATTAATGTCCAAAAACTAATTATTATGTTATCCATGTCCATTTAGCTAATTGATCCTTCTTTTAATTATGTGGCCTATATATAAATTTTTTAGCAAATTTGTGTCCCTTTAAACTTAAAAAATTCAAGTAGTCCAAAACCCCGACTTAGGTGGTTTGTGCCAAAGACCGGGCCTGGGTCGAAGCAAAATAGCCGGATTCAAAAATTCATTTAAATCACCCAAATTTATTAAATAATAATAATAATATTTTAAATATATATTTTTTTACTTATTTCAAAAACCAAACCGGAACCAAATCCTATAATTTAATTTCGGGAAATCTTAATTACCGGAACCAGACATTTATAAATAACCCTTGAAAAAATTCTAATTACCATACAATGTCACTACATAATTATATCATAACCTATCTTTTAAAATTTGTTTTATGTGTTTTATGATTATAATGGATTAAGTGAAAAAGTTCATAAAACCCACCAAATTAGGCCCAATCGATTGCCTCGTTTTTGAAAAGTCTAACGCATATATTTTGCCGTTAAAATCGAAACCAAAACACACAATTATATCGATTTAAATTTCAGTTTTAAAAAAACGAAATTAATAATATTAAATAATATATTTGATAACGATAGATTTTACAGATTATTTTATTAATAAATTTATTTTTCACGGATTAGTTTCAGATTTAAATCTATGTATAATCGTAGATTTAAAGTTTTTAACATCCAATTTGAATAAAAATGATCTCCACATATTTTAGTTTTGTAACGGGTTATTAAAAATATAGAATGATAATTGTTATGAGACTAAATCAAATTTAGTTTATATATAATATATACATATAAATTTTCCGACAGGTCGGAATATATCAAATATAGTTTATGAGATATAATCAAATCATATTTGTAAAATCAAAATCTACATAAATAAAAAATTTGTATATTATAATCACTATAAGAACATAATATAAATTACAATATATTCATGTATTATGTGAAATATGAGACCACAAACATATAATCCAAGTCGAAGTAAAAAAATTTTGAATATATTTTTACCAAAAAATTTAAATACATAATTAAAATATATTTTATTATACAAAAATTACAACAAATTAAAAACCGCACATATGTGCGGGTCCACATCTAGTTTATGTTTAAATTATACTTGTTCTTTTAGCTTTTACCATATGTTTAACCATAATGTGGGTAGTAGAATTTAATTATTTATCTCCTACTAGTCTCTTATGTATCCGCATCATATTTTTTTTTTTCACTTAAAGATCATTTTTATTATAAAAACGTAGCGAATTACAATCGTAGGATACGAGTTTGGAATACGGTTTTGGAACACAAAACATAAGTCAGAAGACGACTATCTAAACCCGAGTCGATTTTCGAGTCAAGTTTTGGACAAATAAAAACGAAAATAGAAAGGCCAGATTCATGTACCGAGAGCTGTATATTAATTTTTTTTTTCTTTTATAATTTAAAATATTAGAAGTTATTTGTTAGAAAAAAAAACCAAAAAAAATCAGAAAAAGTGTTAAAATCCCAACCATTTTTCACACTTTGATTAAAAAAAAAAGCTTCAACGCCTTTTTTTTCTCCCCTCCTCTTCCTCCGCCGCTCTCCGCCGCGTCCCCTCTCTCGCTATCCTCTCCGATTTCTCTTCCGAACAAGTAAGCTTCCTCTCTTCTTCTTCTTCTTCTTCTTCTTCTTCTTCTTCTTCCGATAACTTCTTATATATGTTTTTAATCAATCTCAAACTCGATTTTAACTGTAACCGATCCTAGATTTTTCACAAATCATTATAATCGATTTTGACCAGACAACATGTAAACCCTAATTTCATCATTTCAGAATCTTCTATGCTTTCGTCTCGAGATCGAATCGAAAAATGTTGTGTGCGTCTTGATCTGCTTTCACAGGTTTATGTGTAAGAGAGAAAGTAACCATAAGAGCTAAAAATCAATGGAAGTGTGTAATTGCATAGAGCCTCAATGGCCAGCTGATGAGCTTTTAATGAAATATCAATACATATCGGATTTCTTCATAGCCATAGCTTACTTCTCTATCCCTCTCGAGCTTATCTATTTCGTCAAGAAATCCGCTGTTTTCCCTTACAGATGGGTCCTTGTCCAGTTCGGGGCCTTCATCGTCCTCTGTGGCGCCACTCACCTCATAAATTTGTGGACTTTCACAACTCATTCGAGGACGGTGGCGCTTGTGATGACCACAGCGAAGGTTCTCACGGCTGTTGTGTCCTGCGCCACCGCGCTCATGCTCGTTCACATCATACCGGACTTGCTTAGCGTTAAGACACGCGAGCTTTTCTTGAAGAACAAAGCTGCGGAGCTCGATAGAGAGATGGGATTGATACGGACTCAGGAAGAGACGGGAAGGCACGTGAGGATGCTTACGCACGAGATAAGAAGCACGTTGGATAGGCATACTATTTTGAAGACGACGCTTGTTGAGCTCGGTAGGACTTTGGCTTTGGAGGAGTGTGCTTTGTGGATGCCTACTAGGACGGGTTTAGAGCTACAGCTTTCTTATACGCTTCGTCAGCAACATCCCGTTGAGTATACGGTTCCTATTCAGTTGCCGGTTATTAACCAAGTGTTTGGTACTAGTAGAGCTGTTAAAATATCTCCTAATTCACCCGTGGCTAGGCTGAGGCCTGTTTCCGGGAAGTATATGCTCGGGGAGGTCGTTGCCGTGAGGGTTCCGCTTCTCCATCTTTCCAATTTTCAGATTAACGATTGGCCTGAGCTTTCTACAAAGAGATATGCTCTCATGGTGTTGATGCTTCCTTCAGATAGTGCGAGGCAGTGGCATGTCCATGAGCTGGAACTCGTCGAAGTAGTCGCTGATCAGGTTCAACATTGCTTATATTATCTCCTTCGCTATGTTCTTGCTCCTATGAAGCTCGGGTTTTGTGTGATTGATTCTAATATTGTCTATGTTTGTATCTTCTTATATTTTAGGTGGCAGTGGCTCTCTCACATGCTGCAATTCTAGAAGAGTCGATGCGAGCTAGAGATCTTCTCATGGAGCAGAACGTCGCTCTTGATCTAGCTAGACGAGAAGCAGAGACAGCGATCCGTGCACGCAACGATTTCCTGGCGGTGATGAACCATGAGATGCGAACTCCGATGCATGCAATCATCGCGCTCTCTTCTTTGCTCCAAGAAACGGAGTTAACCCCTGAACAAAGACTGATGGTGGAAACGATACTCAAAAGTAGTAACCTTTTGGCTACTCTGATGAATGATGTCTTGGATCTTTCAAGGCTAGAAGATGGAAGTCTTCAGCTTGAACTCGGGACGTTCAATCTTCATACTCTATTTAGAGAGGTAACAACACGATTTGTTCTCTCTTGTGTATCGTTGTTTGTGTGCTAAGTTGTTGTATTGTTGTACTTGATTGGTGATTTCTGAATCTTGGTGCAGGTCTTGAATCTGATAAAGCCTATCGCGATTGTTAAGAAGCTACCCATCACGCTAAATCTTGCACAGGATTTGCCAGAGTTTGTCGTTGGAGATGAGAAACGGCTAATGCAGATAATACTAAATATAGTTGGTAATGCTGTGAAATTCTCCAAACAGGGTAGTATCTCCGTAACCGCTCTTGTCACCAAGTCAGACAATCGAGCTCCTCCTGACTTTTTCGTGGTACCAACTGGTAGTCATTTCTACTTGAGAGTAAAGGTTAGTATCTTGGATCCCTTAGACCATAGCTGAACGTATTTCGTAGGCCTTAGTTTTGATGGTTATTCGAATATATAGGTGAAAGATTTAGGAGCAGGAATAAATCCCCAAGACATTCCGAAGCTATTCACTAAATTTGCTCAAACACAATCTTTAGCGACCAGAAGCTCAGGAGGTAGCGGTCTTGGCCTCGCCATCTCCAAGAGGTTAAGCCCTAAACAGTAACGTTTCTTTTCATTCTTGTTCTCTTCTTTTCTTGGTATATTGATAAAATATGTGTTTAATACGACAAGGTTTGTGAATCTGATGGAGGGTAACATTTGGATCGAGAGTGATGGTCTTGGTAAAGGATGCACTGCTATCTTTGATGTTAAACTCGGCATTTCAAACGAATCTAAACATTCGGGCTTACCAAACGCTCCAGCCAATCCTCGGCATGGGAATTTCGCTGGACTTAAGGTTCTTGTCATGGACGAGAACGGGTTAGTCATAAGCTTCTCGCAAATGTGAACACATGGTGTTTAGAAGAATCGCAAACCTTCTCTTATTGATAAACCGCTGATTTATTTTGGTGACAGGGTAAGTAGAATGGTGACGAAGGGACTTCTCGTACACCTTGGATGCGAAGTGACCACGGTGAGCTCAACCGAGGAATGTCTCCGAGTTGTGTCAAATGAGCACAAAGTCGTCTTCATGGATATATGCACGCCAGGTGTCGAAAACTACCAAATCGCCCTCCGTCTACACGAGAAATTCACGAAACAACACCAAAGGCCACTGCTCGTGGCGCTCACGGGCAACACGGACAAATCAACAAAGGAGAAATGCATGAGCTTTGGTCTGGACGGTGTGTTGCTCAAACCCGTATCGCTAGACAACATGAGAAACGTTCTGACTGATCTTATAGAGCACCGTGTTCTATACGAAGCAATGTAAAAGGCATTTTCGCAGAGTAGTGAATCCCGCACGCCCTGTAAAACATCGAAAAGGTGATGTTTTCTCTGGTTAAATGTGTACATATCAGAGATATCTTAAAAGGTAAAACAAAGAAAGAGAATAACTATAGACCGGTCTTTTGTTGTTGTGGCGATTCCGGTTTACATAGGAAACAAGATGGTGACGGTGAAATATATTATTACATGTGATGTGAGTCTGACCTTTGTTGTTGTATCCTTAGAGATATATATTTAGTCACATTTTGTATAAGGATTTGGATTGAGTTATGGACGATTTGTTGCCTGAAATGTATTATGACGTCACTTTTGGCATACTTTTTAAATAGAGAAATTATTTAAATACCACCAAAAAAGTTCTCATCGAGAATGATTTTTAATCAAGTTTTTACCACAAAAATATCACTAAAATGTTTTTTAATAACAAAAATACCATTACAAATTAAAAGTTTGATAAATACAAAAAATAAGTTTTAACAATTTTAGATTTTAACTTTTTCTATTTGGATTCGCTATATAGTATCTAGTAATATAGTTTTGAAAAGGATATTGATTTGGTTTGAAAGTTTTATATTACCATAAATTTTATGGTATTTTTGAGAAAAAAGTTAAGTGGTATATGAAAAGCCTTTGAGAATATGTACTTTTTTGGTAAAACATTAAATAATTTATCTAGTGTTATTTACGAGAATCGTTTTTTTAAATATATGTTAAAAACAGGTGGGAGAGAAATTGCATGAAAGTTAATTGATGCAATCATGCAAATGTCGGTGATATTTTCAAAAGTAATTGTTTAGTTCAGAATTGAGAATACCAGTGATATTTTCAAAAATAAACCATTAATTGTTTAACATACAGTCAAAACTACCACTAATAAAATTTCCAAAACAAAACATAACCAGAGTTTATTCTCTTCCTCCTTTACTCATGCGCCGCTTAAGCCAACATCAATGGCGTCACTTCCTCTCTTCCATCTCAAAACCTTCACCAACAAAACACATCCATGGCTTCTCCACAACAAATCCAAACACTAATCAACAAAATCAAACTCTCCTCATCGACGCCATCTCCGAATCTCTACGAAGCAACGAAAACTGGGAAACTCTCTCCACAAAATTCTCCTCCTCCTCCACGATCCTCTCTGATTCACTCGTCGTCGAGATCCTCCTCCGCTTCAAAAACCCCGAATCCGCCAAACGCGCCTTAAGCTTCTTCCACTGGTCTTCCCAATCGCGTAACCGCCGCCGTCACTCCGTCTCTTCCTACGCCGTCGCGATCCACATCCTCGTCAGATCTCGTTTACTCGTCGACGCTCGCGCTCTCATCGAATCCTCTCTCTCAAATCCTCCTCCATCATCATCATCATCGTCTCTATTAGATTCGTTGTTATCTACTTACGAGATCTCGTCTTCTACGCCTCTCGTTTTCGATCTACTAATCCAAGGCTACGCTAAGCTCAGGTACATTGAATCTGGACTCTATGCCTTTCGAAAATTAACCGACGAAGAGCATAGATTCTCTCTAAGCGTGATTACTCTGAATACTCTGTTACATTACGCTTCGAAATCGAATCGTATCGATCTCGTGTGGAGAATCTACGAGCTAGCTATCGATAAACGAGTTTATCCCAACGACGCGACGTTTCGGATCTTGATCGGTGCATTGTGTAAAGAAGGTAAGCTTAAGGAGATCGTTGATTTGTTAGAGAAGATGAGATTTCGTCGTTGTTCGCCTCCGTTGATAGTTAACACGAGCTTAGTGTTTAGGGTTTTAGAGGAGAATCGTGTCGATGATGGTATGTTTTTGTTGAAGAGATTGTTGCAGAAGAACATGGTTATCGATACCATCGGCTATTCCCTCGTCGTGTACGCGAAGACGAAAGAGAAGGATTTGGTTTATGCCCGGAAAGTGTTTGATGAAATGCTTCAGAGAGGCTTCGAAGGCAACTCGTTTGTTTACACGGCTTTCGTTAGAGTTTATGTTGAAAATGGAGATATCGAAGAAGCCGAGAAGCTTATGAAGGACATGGAAAGCTTCGGGATCGAACCGTATGAAGAGACTTTTAATTGTCTCGTAGAGGGTTGCGCTAAGTTTGGTAAAGAAGAGAAAAGTTTAGAGTATTGTGAGGTGATGATGACGAAAGGGCTTGTGTCTAGTCTTTCGGCTTTTAACGAAACGGTGAAGAGACTAAACGAGATCCATAATTTGAAACGCGCAAACGGAATCTTAACAAAGTCCATGGATAAAGGTTTTTTACCCAACGAAGATACGTACACTCGTTTGATTAATGGGTTTATAAAAGTAAACGATATCGAACAAGCGCTTAAACTTTACTACGAGATGGAATATCGAAAGATGTCTCCAGGATTCGAAGTGTTCGAGTCGCTAATAGCGGGGCTTTGCACTTGCGGTAGAGTAGGAGCCGGAGAAAAGTATTTGAGAGTTATGAAAAGTAGGTCGATACAGCCTAATGAAGATATATACGAGGCGTTGATCTCGGCATTTCGAAAGATAGGCGATAAAACGAATGCGGATAGAGTTTATATCGAGATGATATCAATCAGATGATTCACAACGGATGGTTAAAAAACTGTCCTAATGTATAAGCCTTGTCCGCGAACGAAGTGGTAACTTTTTGTAGTTATAACTTTGAGGTTAGTTATAGTTACATGATCAGTATATTATAGTAGTTTTGAGGAATTCATAAAACTCTACCTAATTTACTCTTTAAAAAATTACCAAAATTAAAATATATTCATCTGGGTTTGCTAATTAGTATTTAGGGTATAATATTAAAGGGGTATAGTTGTGTAGATAGTTTTGTGAAATGATTTTGAAATGATGTAGTTTTGTGAAATGCAATTCAAATGGTGTAGTTTTGTAATCCTCCGTAATAATTTGCAAGTCTATCCGTTTTTAATTATTTAGCATTTTTGTCAAGGTTAGCGTCTTTGAGACCAATAAAATTGCATGTAAATTCACCACATTTTTTCACACCTAAGAAGATTATTCTTAACGCTAGGAACATTGTATTGTCTATTTAAGAATGATTGGGTTTTAGTCATCTCGAACCAATCATGAATGTAAAAGATTCATTAGATTTTGCTGACGAATATAACTTTTTTTTTACTGTCTATGTGATACGAAATTACGAATCATATCAAGGAATATGTAAAGGATTAGAGCATCTTTATCGTTTAAGAGTGCTTAAATTTTTTTATTTTGTGTGATTAAATAAAAAATAAAAACAAAACCAGACTAATCGCGAACTGCCACGTGTCAGTAATATCTGCGAATAGTGTAAAAAATAGTGCTTAGGTTAGAGTTATTTAGGTTGATTCTTAGTAATTATGCGGACTCCACGGGTTAAGCACCCCTCTAAAAAGCCCGATAATGACGGTCTTACAAACTTGCAGCTTACAAAAATAATCGTGCATTTGCTGGTTTTGTAACCTTGTAGGTCTTGGTTCTTCACTAGTCTATATGGGAGAGAATTGTAAAATGACTATGCTCCAATATTTTCGCTTTGTCATGTATGTTCTTTCGACGAAATAGAAGACATCCTTAAGCATTTTCATAGCTAGACTCTCAATTTTGTTATCTTGATTATTAATAAGTCTTTTGTTTTATAATCTTCAACTTAATAAAATTCTATAACTTCGCTCTATGTTCAAACAAATCTTATTCTTAGTAATGTTGTATATATTATTTAAAGAATATGTTATAATCAATTCAACCTAATATGAAAAAGAAAATAAAAAAAAGGAAATTATTATAGAAGATAGATGTCACATGTATTTGTAAAGTTGTATAGGATTCTTTATTGTCATTGAGGATACAAAGTGTATCCCCACCACCATATATATCACATGAAAAGGCATGTTATATTTGTTTTGGTTAGACAATTTTTTTAATGGTCCTTAAAGTTTCTTCTTCTTTATTCCCTTATTGTTCTAAGCCTCTTATTTAATCTTCTTTATTTTTTTTAATATATATTACCATGAAAAATAAAGAACTTACAAGATCCATTGTATGTGACTATATATATTGTTTGGACTTTGGAGTAATACCAAAGAGTATAGAGCAATTATTAATTAAGAATACATAAATGTGATGTTTACATATGTCTAAAGAGTTTTGAGAGATTAATGTGTATATAATATATGTATACAATTTTTGAAGATTTTGAACCAAATTGTAAAATGTAGAGGATGATTAGTACTAATTAAACGGTGACAAAAACATTTAAATATATAAATATATTTATGTTTATGTTTAAGTGGTCGTCTTATGTGGATTATATATATATATATATATATATATATATACTAGATGAAATTGAAATCTCGCGTAATACGCGGACAAATTACATAAAAACATTTTATAATTATATATTAATATTGTTAGTAAATTTTTATAATTATAGTCAGATTTAAACGGGAACTAATATTATACTCGTTATTTTATTAACAAATAAATATAAAAGACACACAACAACATATGGTAATAGTAAATAAGTGATTTTTACTTTTTCATCTATTAAGAAATATAAATAACACATTTTTGTTTTATTACATTGCTTTTGTTATTTACATGAAAACACATTTATTTTAAAATAAATAATTAGATAGTGGATCCATGAAGATAACAAATAAGTTGTCATAAAGATTTTCTTTATTTTTTCAAGTAATTTTACGTTTTTATTTTTTCTTATTTCTAATTTTTTTATTGATTATTTTTTAAAATATTCTTAAATTTTTCTTTTTCTATGTTATTTCTTTATTTCTGATTATTTTATTTTTCTATATTTCGAATTAATTTATTTTATTTCTAATTATTTGATATTTAATGTTAATTTTTTTATTTTTTTATTATTTTCTTTATTTCTATTTTTTGTTAAGTTTTCATTTTATAAAATGTTTACGTATCAATTTTAATACACATGTCACGATCTAAAATAATCATTACAAATGTCATGATCTCGTGAGTTATAATTATGCTTGTCAAGCTAATCTTAAAGCGCTTAGTTTTATATATATAATAAGATTATTTGATAATTAATGTTAATTTTTTAATTTATAAGTGTTTAATTTATAAGATTTCCATTTTTAAGGTGTTTTCATTTTTATTTTTTTCTATTTTTTAAAAGAAAATTCCTTATTTTAATAATGACAAATGTCGCGATCTAAATTAATTTTGTCACGATCTGATGAGTTATAATTTGCCTATGTGTCGAACTCACGTTAAACGCGCTCACTTTTATATAATAAGATATGTACATTATTTATCTTACCATATAAGTCATGTCCAACCTTTTGATCAAGTTTTGATATGTTAAAATTCTAAATTTTGTATGATAAAAGATTGATGAAATTCTGTAAATCACATATTTATTGTACGCTGAAATCACATATTTCAATGATGTTTTCTTCTATTAGTTGATATCCACACTTTTGAATTTTTTAAGTGATGCACGAATCCTTTAAAAAATAATGATTATACTTAAATTACATAAACAATAGATATTGTATTGAGAGTATTTTTTCTAATATTTACCTTTTCATCAATTAGTAATATTTCGACTCCCATAAAAACATTATTTGATTTAGGATTTCTAGCTTCCCACTTTCGAATAACACAAACTATCGTACGACGATAGGGACGGTTTCGATCTAATTGATTTAGTGTGAAGTAAGATTGTTGGCTTTTAGAAACTATGTAACTCATATTTTCGGTTTCGATCTAATTGATTGAGTTAAAAAAAAAGAAATTTAATAATAGTAAATAGAACAAAGAGGAGAGCACAATAAAATTTAGTGATTTTAGATATGTATATATAGATGTAGCGAAAACTTTTTGTTTGGTTACTTTTTTCCTTTTTTGTTTTTCCTTTCTTTTTTTTCTTATTTTTTGTTTTGCCTTTTTTTCTTAAACGTTACATTTTTCTTCTTTTAAAATTATTAACATTTTTCTTAAACATTATTAACATTTTCCTAAAATTATTAACATTATTAGCATTTTTTCATAAACATTATTAACATTTTTCCTTAAAATTATTAATATTTTTCTTCTTTTTTAATTGTGACAAATGTCACGATCTGGTAAGTTATAATTAAACGTGTTCACTTTTATATAATAAGATTATTAACATTTTTTCCTAAACATTATTAACATTTGTCTTAAAAATTATTAACATATTTCTTTTTTTTTAATTGTGACACATGTCACGATCTAGTGAGTTATAATTAAACGCGTTCACTTTTATATAATAAGATATATATATATAAGTCGGTAGAAAAGTGAGTTCTCTATAGGATGATACATCATTAGAGCATCTCCAAAAAGGAACCTCAAATTTGAGGTTTCATGAACCTCAAATTTGAGGTTTCATGTGTTTCTCTCCAAAAGAAAAACCTCAAACTTAATTTTATATATTGCATTTAAGTCCTTACTATTTTTCACAATTAAATAAATCTCTTAATTTTTGTAGATAATATAAAATATACCTCAAATAATTATTAAACCAATAAATAATTACTAAATTAATATTTTTTATTTTAATTTAAAGTCTTTCTTTTAGTTTAACATGTGAAAATTAAGTTTATATTTACAAAATATAATTTTTTATGTACTAAAATGATGAAATTAAAAAGTTAATAAAGATATTTGTGAAATATTATTAATTGGAAGGATGAAAGTGCAAAAGAAAGATGGAACCTCAAATTTGAGGTTTTGAATAGTGAAACCTCGAGGTTTTACTATTCAAAACCTCAAAATTTGAGGTTTTGAGGTTTCTTTTGGAGAACAAAAAACCTCATATTTGAGGTTATGAGGTTTCTTTTGGAGATGCCCTTACATCGACATCTCAAAAATCGTCACATGTACATTCTTACTATTCTAAATATTCTTCAAACCTCAAAAGTTTATATTATTTATCATTTTAACATTTCACACTTGTAACAAACATGAAATAAGCAGAAGAAAAAAGATTACACATTTTTATTAAAAAAAAGATTAACACTAGAACCTTTTCGACATTAATCTTGCCATGCTAATATATTAATCTGTAAACGATAATTTATCTTCTGTGAAGTATGAGGACAACAATATTAAAAGAAATAATTGCATATGATAATGGTAGTTAGGAAGCATGAATATATATATATATATATATATATCATAGAACCACTTTAAATTCATGATTTTTTTTCTTTGTCACTCCATGATTGTTTTTTAAGTAGATATGAGTAGACTTTGTAGGAACGCAATTTCTACAAATGGGCAAACTGAATATTTGTGAATAAAATATGTAACTAAATTACAATATTACAATAAAAATACCGATACAAGAATTTGGAAAGACGGATTGCAGAGTCGAGATCAAGATCTCTTTCCTTAATTCTGTAAACGCCCCGTAGTGTGACGGTTGCATGGCGTTCCGAATCCCAGGATAAAACTGCATGACTATTATGATTTGCATCACCCAAAATCATAATCTTGCGAACCTTAAAATGTGATGTACTCTCTAAAAACAAGAAGAGAATGTGAGAGATTGTATGTTGTGTTTAACACTTGTGTTTGAATGTATTTTTGTTCCCAAAGAACATATTTCTCATTGTATATCTATTTTCTCTCAAAACATTATCTATTATGGAAGAAACAATGACTCTCATTATATAGTCACACTTCCATGGGAGTTACAAAAAGTGGAGTAATGAGGAAAAATTCATTTCTCACCATAAAAGGTGAATTGAATGTTAAGTTACAAAATTCATTCTAACTTTTGACTTTCCCTCAAAGACCAATAAAAAGAGATATTATACTTGTTGATTTCTTCAACCAACAATATATAAACAAATTGGATGTTCACAAGAATAGTCTTTTGGGCCATAAGTCCATTTCCAAATACCGAAGCCCAAAACCTTGAGGCCCGAAGCGGTTATCTCTTTATTCCAATACACCAAAGTGTATCCAAGATTTTAAACCTTGTTAAAATCTTTCCACTTTATAACTTAGAGAATTTCATCTCTAACTTTCAAAGTGATATTTGCTAGTTTTGTATACTTAGCCAATTTTAGAAACTTTACAAGCTTTCTAATCACTTACTTTGAACTTTCATTTCTCATTCAAACCAACTCCGATTTTGACATATTAATACACTATCATATAGTGCTCACGGCGACGATTACATCGTGCCCATAATCCGTTCATTCCGCTAACTATATTAGCCGGAAACTAAAACGAAAACTTGACCTAAGCCACTTGTCAAAAACGAGTTCCAACAATCCCCCACATGAATAGAAATGACTCCAGACACATGACAACTAACTAGACTTGACGGACTTGACTACCTAGACAAGACTCGACAAGACTCAAAAGACTCGATAAAAACGACTTTCGAGAGTACAAACGAAAAATCACCGCATTTGAAATGGTAGCATTTTCAGCCTTGAACCACTCATAGTGAATAACTATCGAGTTTACTCGACCAGGTAGTGAACATGATGTCTTGAACCACCCGGACTTTGATGTAAACTTAAACAACAATTATCACACGGTTTCATTTTCTCACGGAACTTGGTTCTCTATTGTGTTCATTTTGGCCGTGAACTTGCCCGGTTAATCATGAGTGAACTTGGAGAATATAGCCTTTTCATTATTCTCCTAGAAACGGCCCCATTTCACACTCACAAGGTGATTTGCCATTAACTTTGTTTTAGGAATATCCTGCAATATTCCACTTATATCTCAAGTTATGGACACAAATCATTAAGAGCAAAGCTCATCCTACACACTTGCAGGTAGCACTGTTTCATCATCCTAGGAACTAGGTAGAGACTAGAGTCTCACAGTGCTCTTAGCAGATTTAGTTTGACTTAGTTTTCCCTTTGAACCTACTTCTTGGGATCTCCAGTCACGTAGGTGGGGTTACCATCAAACCTCCTCTTAGTCATAGGCTTTAAACCCATTCCTCTTGATGATTTTAACAATTTAATCTCGTGATAAACCTTTAATAATTGGATCCTAGTTTATCATCTCATTGGCTTTAAATCACTTGAGATTATACCGTTTGAGATCAATTGTTTAATGGTTTCATGACTTTTCTCAAAAAGACATGACCACCATTTTATACAAAACTTTGTGTTTTAATATTCACACAAGTTTTGTAGGTGTTATTCCGATTATTTTCGAACACCCCCACACTTTTAAATATTTATAAAAATACTTTAAAAGTTCAAATCAACATGGTCTTATGTGGTAAGCTAAGCATCCCCCACATTTCCGAGAAAACTCGGATTTATGATTTGTTATGTTTATTAAAGTTCAAAATTTTGTTTTGAAACTCTAACAAAATCTGCTAAATGTAGATCTCGCACGAATTTTGCACGTTTTTTTTTTCTTTTTTTCTGAAAAAAAACTGCACAAATTCTGCATGTTATCTGATTCAACTTGAATCCAGATGTAACATAAATTTTGCACGAACACTGATTTTGTTAAAATATAGTTTCTGCCAAAATAACACGATTTTTGCACGAACACTAATTTGACAAAATCCAGTTTGTGCTAACATTAGCACGAATTTTGCACGATCACAGATTTCATTAAAAAAATCCAGATTCGACACATATTTTGCATGAACACTGATTTTGTTAAAATTCAGTTTCAGCACGGATTTTGCACGAACACTAATTCTCTTAGAATTTAGTTTCGGCATTAATTTTGATTTTACACAAATTCTCTACGAATTTTGTAAAGTAACAAATATCGATGGAAAACCACTACCAAACTTAATTCGGTGCGTTATCTCATCATATTTTTCCGTTTACAAGTGAAAGACCTTTTCCAAATAAATTTGGAATGTCAATTCACTTTATAACATATACATTGTGGTTAACCACTTCCAAATCAAATTTGGAGCGTCGACTCACACATATGTTTGAGACAAAAAACAGAAAATTGTCTTTTTCGTTTTCATCCTCAAACATGTACAAAACGTCAACAATATCAAAAATAATGTGATAACCATTGTTAACCATACTTCAATGAATCTGTTCACAAAACCCAAATTCAATTAGTATATTAACCAAGATTAAACACATAAATAATTTAATCAAAAATGAATAAATTATAAATTTAAATCACATAAACAATTTAAATCACATAAACAATTTAATTCACATCATATATATTAATTGCATTAATATACCAAAAACGTTATGTTAATTAACAATAGTCAAAACATCAACATATGCAATTTAAATTTTCATGTATAAATGCAATTAATAATACAGATTAATAGCAAGTAAATCACAATAAACGTTTAGAACAATGTTTTTACGAATAAGAGTAAAAAACATAACCGAAAGTTCTAATCCGAAGTCAAAACACTTGCACCAATAAATGCATTAATCGACCAAATAACAGTTTTGATTTTCTTTTGTAACTTATAACACAAGTCAAATGAATAACGTATGCTTAAGAATTTAATTAAATAGTCCACCTAATCAATGCAAGAAAAAGTGAAGACATGAAACGATACTTTGTCATTTTGATGCAAAATAATTAACGAAGCTGAGACCACATTTTATCGAGTGCAAAGCAACATAAGCAACATGCTAACATAACAATATTGAGCAATAAATTCATGTCAACAATAAACAATTTAACCGAGTTGCTAAAACAATCGTCCCTGCAAATATAATCAATAAAAAGATGCAAGATTAGCAGAGAACATTTTAAAATGCTTTCAACAAACATGACCGAGAGTGACGAAACGGTAGACATAATCTTGGTTCAGTTCGGACAATTGAACGAGTCCATCGATCACCACCTGCTCAACACCACTAAAAATATATGTAAATTAAAACACATAAATTAATTAGTAAAACCAAGATCATAAACGTTTTGATAATGATCGATTGAATCCATCATAGACATCAAGGATCCAAATTCCTGTGTTTTCAACAAAAACACTTCACAAAATATCAGTTTTCGTTAGTGTCTTAAACAAAAGCGAAAATTTACAGAATTAAGATTGTAGGAACGCAATTTCTACAAATGGGCAAACTGAATATTTGTGAATAAAATATGTAACTAAATTACAATATTACAATAAAAATACCGATACAAGAATTTGGAAAGACGGATTGCGAGTCGAGATCAAGATCTCTTTCCTTAATTCTGTAAACGCCCGTAGTGTGACGGTTGCATGGCGTTCCGAATCCCGGGATAAAGCTGCATGACTATTATGATTTGCATCACCCAAAATCATAATCTTGCGAACCTTAAAATGTGATGTACTCTCTAAAAACAAGAAGAGAATGTGAGAGATTGTATGTTGTGTTTAACACTTGTGTTTGAATGTATTTTTGTTCCCAAAGAACATATTTCTCATTGTATATCTATTTTCTCTCAAAACATTATCTATTATGGAAGAAACAATGACTCTCATTATATAGTCACACTTCCATGGGAGTTACAAAAAGTGGAGTAATGAGGAAAAATTCATTTCTCACCATAAAAGGTGAATTGAATGTTAAGTTACAAAATTCATTCTAACTTTTGACTTTCCCTCAAAGACCAATAAAAAGAGATATTATACTTGTTGATTTCTTCAACCAACAATATATAAACAAATTGGATGTTCACAAGAATAGTCTTTTGGGCCATAAGTCCATTTCCAAATACCGAAGCCCAAAACCTTGAGGCCGAGCGGTTATCTCTTTATTCCAATACACCAAAGTGTATCCAAGATTTTAAACCTTGTTAAAATCTTTCCACTTTATAACTTAGAGAATTTCATCTCTAACTTTCAAAGTGATATTTGCTAGTTTTGTATACTTAGCCAATTTTAGAAGCTTTACTAAGCTTTCTAATCACTTACTTTGAACTTTCATTTCTCATTCAAACCAACTCCGATTTTGACATATTAATACACTTTATCATATAGTGCTTCACGGCGACGATTACATCGTGCCCATAATCCGTTCATTCCGCTAACTATATTAGCCGGAAACTAAAACGAAAACTTGACCTAAGCCACTTGTCAAAAACGAGTTCCAACAGACTTAATTAGATAGGAAATAAATATATTTACTGTAAATTCTAATAAAAATACAATTTGTTAGTCGAACATATTAGGGCAACATATCATATTCTATTAAGAATTTGATGCTTAAAATGAAGTATTTGAATTTTTCTTTGCATAAAGTTATACAAGAAAAACCTCATTAAAAAAATAACAAATAAAAACAATTAAAGACGATATCATGATTATAATGTCGTAATCTAAACAAATCATCAACACCTACAAACACAAGGGTGTTATTAAAAGCACCATGATATCAAGTTGCAGTCTTGCAGAGGATGAATAATTAATTCTACATTTAAATAAACTACCAATCTAATCTATCACAATTTAGGAAACAATGCGCATCAATTCTACTCCTAAATTGACAAAAATAAATAAATAAATATATATAATGTAACATAATGTAAATAAACTACTAATGTATCGTCGATGTATGTGTAACACATGCACAGAAAAGGATCGTGCTAAATATTTATTGTGTTTATTATGTAACCTTATTTTTACTTGTTTTTTGGATAAATTTTATGTAAACTATCTTCATTTTTTTGGGTTAAAATGTAAACTATCTTCATGATAAATAATTAAATATTTTTAAACGAAACTTAAAATAAAATAAATGTGATGAGTTCCCTTTTAATTATTAAAAGCTGGATGTTACTTGAAATGTCCTCTCATATGACCTAGTGGCTCAACTTGTATATATCTTACAAAATATTTTTGTGGATCTTGTGATTGTAAGTTTCACAATGTTGTGAAAACCTTTTTTTATAAAATGTTGTGAAGACCTTTCTGAAAAATGTTTAGTCTAATTCTAATAAGTAGTAAGACTGGTGGATCGCAAACTCGAATCTTCTTAGAGGTCATCTAGATCTTCATCATCATCAAGAGCTTCAAACAAAAATAAATATCAAATTTTATTCTAAATAAATCATAAAAAATTAAAAATTCGATAGATAATAATTTAAAACATATTAAATATATATAAATGATATTTTAACATGGATCACTAAATGTAAAATCATTCAACCAAGTGCGAGTGCAAATCAATGTTTCAACATGTCTAGGCAAAAGAAGATTTTTATGCAAGATTATGTTTACGAATTATATAAAGTATATAAAAATATTATCTTATTTATTTTCGGGCTTTTCGGGTTAGCCCGAAACCCGATCGGGCTAAGCCCGAAAAACCCTTTACCCGAACGGGCTAAACCCGAAAAGCCCGATTTTTTTAGGGTTAAATATGAAAGTTCGAACCCGATATTTTACAGGTCGGGTCGGGCCGGCCCACGGACTTTAGCCTTAATTGACATGCCTAATTTGGAGAGACAGAAAATGAATTAATGTCAATAGATTCACTCTCTCTTCCTAATTTACTAATTAAAAAAATGTTTATAATTATGATTAAATCAAATTATCTAAAAATGCTAACCAATTGACAAATAATCTCACACGCTATAATTGTCACTCCCAACTCCCAAGATATTTGCGGTCACATGCGGAGTATTACTAACTTGTATAATACATAAATAAAGACTTTTTATTTGGTTTTACAACTTGGATAATAATTACTTTCATCAAGTTTTGTAAAAAAACATAACTTAAAATCAATTCACGAATGCCATCAGTTTTATATAATCAATATAGTTATATGTGAAAACTATCTCAAACATCACTGAGTATTAACTATTAATAAATTTTGATGAGTCTTTTCAATTAAATACAAATAGTTTTTGTTGTTGACAAAAAAAGTAAGGAAAATGTACGTTTTGAAGTAAAACATGATAAAACTAAGAAAAAGCTTTCTTAATATACAAATAGGAGTATAAACTTCCCATAAAAAAAGAGTATAAACTAAAATTTCATGATTAATAACTCGCTAAATCAATAAAAATATTGGATCCCAAATTTAGTTGTGGTAAAATATTACATTATAAATTAAAAAAAATATTATAATTCTCATGTTGTTTATAAAAATTTAACTATATATACTCTTCCTTAGTTTTACTATACAAGGCTCTAATAATTGTTTGTAAACCCTCATGCTTGAACCATTTAATCATTTATATTATACGATCCTGTCAAAAATTATAACTTGTTAAAAAATAGAACTTGTTTTCCATAAAAATCACATTTGAATTAAAACACAAATTTTACTTAATTCCATTGCATTCCCCAAAAATTAAAACTTCTAATTCATTTCATTTCAAGTATGTAAATATTTATCACATAGATATATGGACCACACACTTTTAAAAATCCTTTTAAGAGAGAAAAAAATAATAAAAATATTGAAGAAAGCTAAATTGTGAGTGATGATAAATAATCGAGTGAAGATGGGGCAAAAATATGAGAGCGACAAGGAACGTGAGTCACATGGATCATATATTATACAGCACACACACACACAAAGTCCCCACACTCACACATGAATTGGTGTCATACATATATGAATGTTAAAGGGCTAAAATCATCAAAAAAAAAAAGTATCGTGACATGGTGGACCTAGATTTATGGCAATATTGTAATTAATTATGTAACTCTCTATTTTATATTACTATTATTTATTTTTAATTTCTAAAATTGGTTTATTGAAATTATTGGCCTCTTTTTTATTTTAATTTTATTTTGGCCCACCATAATGATAGCTTGCATATTTTACACATTCTACCTTTGTTTATGCATTAGAATTAACTCATTTAGGCTGCATTTAGTGTCATATAGGTTGCATATTGGTTTGTTTCGTGTATTTCAGGTTTTTGAGCACAAAGACGGCGAAAGTGATGAATTTAAGCGAAAAGAACCGATACATGTGCGTCGGCATGTTGTATCGGTTTATGTTGGCCGATATAGAAGACGGAAAGTTCGCCGAAGCTTGTATCGGCCAAGCATATCGGTTTGGAGTGGTCGATACAAGAGAAAAAGACCGAAGACGCGTATCGACTTGTTGTATCGGCCAGCTCGACCAGATACGAAGAGAACCGAGCGAAGAAAGGCTACCGAAGCGCGTATCGGTCGACCTGTATCGGTTTTGCTATGACCGATACGAGTGCTGCGAAAAATTAAGGAAATTCGGTTTTGTTTGTAAAAAGGAAAACTAATTCCTAAACCAAATTGGTTTTCCTTTATTTTATTTGGTTTAAACATATATTAGGGTTTTTGCCTTTTGTTTTGGATATTCTATCTTTTAGTTTTGTTTCTGATCGCTTTGTTTCTTTTGCTTTGGACTTGGGAGATTTTCTTGGTGTTTCTTACTTGCCACCTTTGAATCTTCATCATCATCAATAAGAGATTTCTTTACCCTTTATTCTCTTTGCTTTTGTTTATACTTATGATATCTTTAAATCTAATTGTTTTGAATTTCAATATGCTTTGTGAGTAGTTCCAAATAGACAATTGGGTTAGGGTAAAAGGGGATTGATTGAACCTAGGATAGATGATTATGCTAAAACTTAATTGATTATAAAACTTTAGTCTTTGGTAACAAACTTAAAGCCTTAATCGAGTTGGCCATTCGATTATTGAACCCGGAAACTTTATGAATCGAGAGATTATAAAGGCTCCCGAACAATTACCTTGGAACCAAGCCTAGCTTAACCGAGAGATCTGTGTTAATAAGCTTGGTGGTTATAATTGATTTGCTCTTAAAGTTTCTCGACGATTAAACTATCCAAGATATTGTTTTAGTTTAATTGTTGAGAAAAGGATCATTGTCACGAGAGTGGATTGATCTAAAATCGTTTTCAAAACCTTAAAGTATTTTTGTAAAAGACAATTTGAAATGCGAAAGTTTAATCACCCTTAAAACACCTTAACTCTGATTGTTTAGCTTTTAATTAATCTTTTCAAAACTCTTAATTCGCGTTTTCGTTTTATTTAATTTTCGGTTACAAAAACTCTCAACAAACAACCACTTTTTGTTAAGCTTAAACCGAGTTCGTTTCACATAAATTCAAGTACATTGTTTGCTCTCCGATTTGGTTTGACATCTTAAGTACTACAATTAAGATATTAGATTTAACGGGGTGAAATCTCGTTTATCAAATTGGCGCCGTTGCTTGATTCGGGAACTCGAACAATTATTAGAATTTTGAAACTACTTGGGATTAAGTTTCGGTTTCGTTACTAACTTGTTCTCTTTCCTTGTGATTTTCGTTTTGTAGGTGTATGCAAAGAAGAAGTCACCGACAAAGTGACGACTTGCTCTTCTTCGCGGACATCAAAGCACACGAAAGAGCTATCTCACGAGAAAGAAGAACCAGCCTCCACTCCGACTCATCCACATCGGACACTTCGGGTTCGGAATCGGAATTCGAGATGGGTGATGCAAACAACGCACCTAACGTTGCACGCACCATTGGTACAGCGGATGTGCCATCAAACATCACCAACCGTAGTGGCATCACACCACCGGCTATCGCCAACAACAACTTTGAGATAAAGTCTAGTCTCATTAACATGGTGTCCAACAACAAGTTCTATGGGCTGCCTAGTGAAGACCCCATTGATCACCTTCACCAATTTGACATGCTATGCGACACGGTGAAGATCAATGGTGTCAATGAGGACATGTTTAAGCTGCGTTTGTTCCCCTTCTCACTCGGGGACAAAGCACACATATGGCGAGAAAAACCTTGTGAAGGACACCATACGGACTTGGGAGGCGTGTAAGACGGCTTTTCTCACAAAGTTCTTCTCGGTGGTGAGGACGACAAAGCTAAGAATCGAGATCTCGGCTTTCGCACAAAAAGACCAAGAAACGTTCGGCGAGTCTTGGGAAAGATTCAAGAGTTACACGGTGAGATGTCCACACCACGGTTTCACGGGAGAGAGCTTACTCGAGCACGTTCTACCGCGGTCTAAAACCGAAGTTTAGGATGCTTCTCGATTCAGCTAGCCAAGGAAATTTCCTTGGGAAGACGGAAGCCGATGGACAACTTTTGGTGGAAAACTACGCCCTAAGCGATAGCAACTACGGGGAAGATTATGATCGCACCATCCGCGGCTCGGGGAATGATGAGCAATTTAAGATAGAGATAAAGGCGGTGAATGAGAAGCTGGATAAGCTACTCATGGCTCAACAAGCGGGAATCAACTTCTTAGGAAGTAGAGAAGAAGACGCGACCACACTTCACAACACTCATGAGGAGATAAACTATGTGGGTAATCAAGGTGATTGGCGTTTCAACAACTACAAACACAACCCGAACCTTTCCTACCGAAGCACCAACGTAGCTAATCCTCAAGATCAAGTCTATCCTCAGGCACAACAAGGAGGATATGCACCGAGACCACCACTTAATCCACCACCGGGTTACAACCATCCTCCCGCTGCTCAAGACCAAGTTTCTTCACCAGCTCCCCAAGGTGACCAAACTAACCAACTGCTGAAGCAAATTCTAGAAGGTCAAAGCCGAAGCTTCATGGAAATCGATGCCATCAAGACAAAGGTGGACTCCACTTACAATGATCTCAACGCCAAGATCGAATCCATGAACTCACACTTGAAGGCTTTAGACGGCCAAGTGGCTCAAATTACCTCGGCTTCTAAGCGACCAATTGGTCAACTTCGGGTAAACTCGAAGCCAATCCTAGAGAGTATGTCAACTCCATAGAACTTAGCGAGTGGTACACAAATGCTTTCACACGATCTCATTGAGGACAATGCGGATCGGGTCGGGGAGGTGGAACGAGTCACACGACACAGAGACCACAGTCCTAGACGACGAAAACAACGCATGCGGTAATGAGGAAGATACAAGACAGTTGTATCGGCCAAGCGTATCGGCCACATCCGGTCGATATCGACCACCTGTATCGGCCAGGAACAAGGCCGATACGAGTGAGAAGGAGACGAGGGGACTCGTATCGGCCCGGCATATCGGTTTCGGATGACCGATATCGACCACCTACATCGGCCAAGAACATGGCCGATACGGAGGAAAAATCCGAGAAAAAGAAGAAGCTCGGTCTATGTGACGTCCGATTACGTGCCCAAACTTCCTTTTCCGGGTCGAGCTAAGATGCAACGCTTGAAGGAGTACTTTAGAGCTAAGCTCGAGAAGCAAGTAAACGAGGTACAAGTTCCCATGCCACTTATTGACGCTTTCAAGCTAGTCCCTGACGACACTAAATCCTTGAAAGACACCATCAAAAACAAGTTTAAAAACTCGGAAGACACGGTGAATCTTTCACAAGAGTGCGACGCGATCATTCAAAAGAACCATTCTCCTAAGAAACTTGGTGATCCAGGGAGTTTTACTTTGCCTTGCACACTTGGTCCTTTGGTCTTTGAAAAATGCCTATGCGATTTAGGGGCTAGTGTCAACGTTATGCCTTCGTCTGTGGCTAAACGACTTGACCTTTCTTCTTTCCAACCTACTCAGATCTCTTTGGTGCTGGCCGATAGATCCGTGAAGGTACCCGTTGGAATCTTAGAAGATATTCCGGTAAAGTTGGGAGACGTTTTCATTCCAACAGATTTTGTCGTCTTGGAGATGGACAAAGAACCTGATAATCCACTCATCTTTGGAAGACCTTTCTTGGCAACCGCTGGAGCCGTCATAGATGTGAAGGTTGGAAAGATAGACTTACACCTTGGGAAGAACCTTGTTCAACGGTACAACATCAACGAGGTGGTCAAAAAGCCTACGGAGACGGTTCCTTGTGAAGCTTTGGTGATTGGAGTGGAGAAAGATGCTAGCAATGGTAAGTCTAGTGATGATGCAAGGAGCAAACCCAAAGCTCCAAAAGTGGAACACCAATCCCCTCCTAGGAAGTTCAGAAAGGTGCATTGGAACATGTCTCAAAACCGCGTCATTAGAAAGTTAATCAACGAGGTTAAATCTTTGAAGAAAGCTTTCAAGAAAGGAGCAAGGAGTGCTCGCTGCGACTCGGAGAAAGGCAAACACAAAGATGGAGTCGAGTTTGGGGTGAAAGGAGTAAAACTCAAGCCGCCCTTGGACCACAAAGTTGTCACCGAAGGAGATTCGACATCTCTTTCAAACCCCAATGTCGCCTAAAAAGAAGGGGGTAAAGTCAAGCTAAGAGACTATAAACAAGCTCACTTGGGAGGAAGTCCCATGTCTATCCTTGTATATAAAATTTTAGTTTGCATTTAGATGATAATTTACTTAGAATTTATGTTATGTTTGATGGTTTCAGGTGAAATCGAAGTAGGAAAACGATTTCTGAAGGGCGTATCGGCCCGTTATATCGGTTGCTGGACCGATATCGGGCAAGAGTATCGGTTGCTGGACCGATATCGGGCAAGAGTATCGGTCTGCTGAGACCATGTGCATACGCATTAGAGTCATTCATGCATACATTTAGGAACCTTCTCCAATGCTTGTTTCACACGGAGACCGTGTGATTTAAGTTTGGGGGAGTAGTCATATTAGTTTTCGCATATTAGCATTCATAAAAAAAAAAAAAAAAAAAAAAAAAAAATCTGCATATAGGATTAGTTCATGGCATTTATAGCATATGCATAGGGGATCTATGATGACGTTAATTTGTGTTTTGAACAAGTATCTTAGGTGTAGTATCTTCCGTAAACGAATTAGAACTCGCTGAAAATCTTAAAACCGCAACTCTAGACATTGATGTTTAAAAAGCCAATTGTGTGGTTATGAAGCTTGGTAGTTCTAAGTCACCTTCGAAAAATTATCCGAACTTAAACTTGACTTTTAATTAGCATGATTGATAGTTTTCAAGAGAATTTCTATGGCTTTGTGATTTCTACGGATTGTGGCTTCCTAAACCGAAACACTTAAAGCGCAATCCGGTCATTCTCATTCTAAGGATGATTCCCCTCTCACCCCCTAAACCTTAACCCAAACACTTGTGAGAATTCTTTTCATTTAGTGATTGTTTGGTTTCGCAAAAACTTGAAAGTATAGGGAGCGACAAGAAAGGACATCCATTGGGCTAGTTTTCGTAGACTAGTGAATTAGAAAGGGATAACGGTTTGGTGAGACACGTCTTTGAATTTTGAAAAATAAGAAAATAAACACGAGTAATTGTAAAACACCTAGGGGGTAAAAGAATGGCTAAGTAAAAAAAAAAAAATATAGAAAAATCGAAAAAAAAAGAAAAGGAAAAGAAAAGAAAGAAAAAGAATTCGATTAAGAAATAAAAAGAAAAAAAAAAAGAAAAAACTTAGCCAAAATAAAATCCCCTAAGGTTGTTAAGAAAAGAAAATAAACTCGATGTTTAGGTGTTTAAATGTTTAAAAGAAAGACGATGGATTAGTGGATAGTCTTGAGTAGGGATGGATGTCCGGACTTGTATGCATCGGTTGCTTCTTGTCTTTCCTGGTTTTGTTTAACCCTTTCACTCCCCGAGAGAAACCGCGCTACAACTAACCACATGCCTGAGTGTTAGCCTCCTTGTTTGATTCGAAATCCCGTTCTTACCTAGACAAATAGAAAAACTCTTGGAAATTTTTAATCATGTTTCATGCTTGATTGTGTTTAATTGAATGTGAAAGGTGTTTAGACTAGACAAGTGGATCACATACTTTTGGTAATAATAGCGGATTTAGACGGAGTTAAAGGTAGATAGAAATAGGTAGAACTAGTTCGGTTGCGAGAGGGTACTATGTTTAGGATACTTGTTCATTAAACATCCCACGTTGCTTTTGGTTCTGAGGTCCCCGCCTCTGCACTTTCTCGAACTTTGATGCGAATTTTCTTACTTGAGGACAAGCAAAGGATAAGTTTGGGGAAGTTGATAGCTTGCATATTTTACACATTCTACCTTTGTTTATGCATTAGAATTAACTCATTTAGGCTGCATTTAGTGTCATATAGGTTGCATATTGGTTTGTTTCGTGTATTTCAGGTTTTTGAGCACAAAGACGGCGAAAGTGATGAATTTAAGCCAAAAAGAAACTGATACATGTGCATCGGCATGTTGTATCGGTTTATGTTGGCCGATATAGAAGACAGAAAGTTCGCCGAAGCTTGTATCGGCCAAGCATATCGGTTTGGAGTGGTCGATACAAGAGAAAAAGACCCGAAGACGCGTATCGACTTGTTGTATCGGCTTAGCCTGACCGATACGAAGAGAACCGAGCCGAAGAAAGGCTACCGAAGCGCGTATCGGTCGGCCAGTATCGGTTTGCTATGACCGATACGAGTCGCGAAAAATTAAGGAAATTCGGTTTTGTTTGTAAAAAGGAAAACTAATTCCTAAACCAAATTGGTTTTCCTTTATTTTATTTGGTTTAAACATATATTAGGGTTTTTGCCTTTTGTTTTGGATATTCTATCTTTTAGTTTTGTTTCTGATCGCTTTGTTTCTTTTGCTTTGGACTTGGGAGATTTTCTTGGTGTTTGCTACTTGGCCACCTTTGAATCTTCATCATCATCAATAAGCGATTTCTTTACCCTTTATTCTCTTTGCTTTTGTTTATACTTATGATATCTTTAAATCTAATTGTTTTGAATTTCAATATGCTTTGTGAGTAGTTCCAAATAGACAATTGGGTTAGGGTAAAAGGGGATTGATTGAACCTAGGATAGATGATTGTCTAAAACTTAATTGATTATAAAACTTTAGTCTTTGGTAACAAACTTAAAGCCTTAATCGAGTTGGCCATTCGATTATTGAACCCGGAAACTTTATGAATCGAGAGATTATAAAGGCTCCCGAACAATTACCTTGGAACCAAGCCTAGCTTAACCGAGAGATCTGTGTTAATAAGCTTGGTGGTTATAATTGATTTGCTCTTAAAGTTTCTCGACGATTAAACTATCCAAGATATTGTTTTAGTTTAATTGTTGAGAAAAGGATCATTATCACGAGAGTGGATTGATCTAAAATCGTTTTCAAAACCTTAAAGTATTTTTGTAAAAGACAATTTGAAATCCGAAAGTTTAATCACCCTTAAAACACCTTAACTTCGATTGTTTAGCTTTTAATTAATCTTTTCAAAACTCTTAATTCGCGTTTTCGTTTTATTTAATTTTCGGTTACAAAAACTCTCAACAAACAACCCTTTTTGTTAAGCTTAAACTGAGTTCGTTTCACATAAATTCAAGTACATTGTTTCTCTCCGATTTGGTTTGACATCTTAAGTACTACAATTAAGATATTAGATTTAACGGGGTGAAATCTCGTTTATCACATAACAATCCAACCACTTTAATTCCTTCTTAGTACAACAACGGCTACTTCACTTTAACATTGTCTAGCCTTTTTCTATTTCAAGTCAAAATCTTGACAATGCACATGACCCTCTTATGAATCCCACAATATTAACCATAATCCTTCCGTTTTTAATGTAGAATTTTCTAGATAAAAAATTCTTTTGAAATGTAGAATTTTTTAGAATAATTGATACATATTTTCCTATTATGTCTTTATTTATACCTTTATGATTTATCACGTTTATATTTTATCAATCATAATAACAATAATAAATAAGGTTATAAAAGTCATTTTAAAGAACTTGTTAATTTACGGTTTTTTCTATAAAATTCTACATTAAAAAACGGAGATAGTATTATATATAATAATAGTACATATATATATTATAGTTTTGCTAATGTCAGCTAAATCGTTCCTACGATATTTAAGAACAAGATGGTTTGAGATAGTTGAAATCGTTACTAGCCATTTATTACATTATTGTACATGAAAATACTTATCCATTATTGCACATATTACTACACTAGAAGGAGGAATCTACATTGGAGTACAAAGAAGTAGTTTTAGGACTTAGGATATGTTATGTATTGATGACGCTTATTGCATGCTATGAATATTAAAAAGAGTTTTTTATATGATATTTCATAAGCCTTTATAATATAAAATAAAACGTGTTTGTGTTACTCCAAACTTGTTTGACATCTTTTAATTAATACATTGACAATTTGATATTTCGTAGAGATTTGAGCAATAATCACTACAAAAATATTTCTTATAATTACGAACTAGCCACCAAAATATTCGTGACTAATTAAAAAGTTACATAAAATATATATAGCCAAAAAAATTAAAACAGCCATAAAAATTTAACCACTAAATTATTAGTCACCAAATTTTCCTGTTCACTTTCCATGTACTCCCTTTGTTTACTTTGTTAAAAACACAAATATTAAGATATCATTTATGTTTTTTGTTTTCTTAAAAAAATATTATTTTATAGTTAATTTTAAAATAATTCAAACAATAATAAACAATTGTCCATAATTCAATTGATTAGATTTAATGAAAAACATTTAATTTTTGCTTTGGAAATCTAAAACATCTTATAAAAGAAAACAAAAAATAAAACCCAAAACATCTTATAAAAGTGAATAGAGGGAGTATATATTTTGAGAAATTCACAAAACTACACCTTTTCCTCCCTTCACAAAACTACACATAATTCAATATTTTCACAAGTTTACACCCTTTCAAAAATTTAAAAGCTTGATTTACCCTTTTAAAAATTACCAAAATTAAAATCTTTTCATTTGGGTTCGCTAATTAGTGTTTAGGGTATAGTATTAAGGGGGTAGGATTGTTTGGATATGATTTATTTGAATTTAATTTTGAGTGTTTAGATGTAGTTTTGTGAAGTATTTTGGAAATGGTGTAGTTTTGTGAAATGTAATTCAAATGGTGTAGTTTTATAATTCTCCCATATATTTTCTTGATTATACAAATAATTCTGAGTAGTGGATAACTAATTGTTTAAGATTATCTCATGATAAAAATTGACCATTAAAGCTAATTAAACTAATAAGAATAAATATATGTTAATATTAATTATACGGACCAAGTCTAAATAGAACTAATAATAGTGATCACTAATGTTGAAACCAATAATAATGATCGGCCATTAATAGATTATTTGAGGGTTCAAACATACTAATCACGATTAACTGCCTAATTAATTTATGTTATACAACATGTGCATATTTTTGTGGATTCTAAAACCATAATCAATGTCTATAGTGTTTTATCTTTTATAAATAAAAATAATGCTCATCCTATATATAAAAGATTTAGGAAACTCTGTTTGTGTTGACATCTCCTCATTCTCATTTAAATCATCAAATTTATTTAACTTAAATTATTAAATATTATTACAAAACTAAATACATTTAAAAATCAAAACATGAATATAATTAAGTCTAAGTTTTAAATGTATATTCTCAATATTTTTTTGGACTTTAAACAATTGAAAATAGTTTGATCATATATAATATTACATTAAAAATAACACATAAAATAAAATGCATACAAAATTTATTAAAATAGTGAAAATATGACAAGTCGAATAAAGAAAAAGAATACAAACAAAAAATATACAAACTATATTTAAGATATAGAACATACATTTACTAGAAAAAATATTGCAAACTTCATCTAAATGAAAAAAACAAAAAAATACAAACCAATTAAGATAAGCGGAAAATATACAAAAATATAGAATTGAGAAAATAACAAATATTGTATTGTTGTTTTGGTGCACAAAAACATAAATATTGAAAACGCAAGAAAATACTAAAATCATCAAGAAAAACTATAACAAAATAATTTATAAAATAAAATTATTAATATTTACAATATATATATTTCAAATATAGAAAAAATTATGAGAGTATCACGGGTTCCTAGGGTTCCCTCCTAGGAAGTTTGGATATATTACCAATTTTTAGGGTTATTTTGACAACAATTCAAAGTTCATGTTGATTTTTGAAAACGAAAAATTGCAAAATAGGTTAGATATTTTCTTTTAAATTTATATAAATATATAAATATTCTACTCTACCTCACTTCAACTATTACCAAATCCCTAATTCTATTCTCATATATGATGATATATATTGATATAAATCGATAACAAACATAGTTGACAAAAACTTTATAACATAGTTGACCAAAAAAATCAGCTTGTGACATAAAAAAACTAATAAAAGTAACTCCCCTAATTACACAAATATATGAAAAGTGTAATTAAAAATCGGTTTCTTAAAAAAGTTGACTCGTAAAACAACCTCGTTGTACCAATTTGATGTCACTATAGTTTTTTCTTTTTTTTTTTGTTAATTTATGTCACTATAGTTAAAAAAATGATGGTATCAAAGTTGTCTTTATAAAATTGACTTTTAACCAAAAACATTTCTATAGCACACAAAATCATAGTTGTTAATTCACTTAATTATGCACACACTCTTCTGTATTGACGTTGAGCCCTCACAAATCATATACCACAAAACACTAATTTTCTAACACAAATAAAACTATTATGATTTATGATAAAATATTTAAATTTAGAATATCTCGTTTAAATAATGATGTCAGGTTTACATCAATCAACTACAATTTCACGAGGGGGAATATTTTGAGAAATAGAATAACATAAAATAAAAATTATTCGCAGGAAAAGAAGAGAGGAATCTACTACAACTACAAGAAAAAAAACATTATATTATTATTATTATTACAAGAGTTATAATTAAATAGGAAAATAAAAAAGGTAAATAAATTTCCATTTATAAATTAGCTTTAGATTGCGGTTGTACCACGGCTCTGCTCTTGCTTTTATGAACTTGCCGGTACTATAAATTTCATATCCTCCAATTAAAATTAAAGGCGGGTCATTGGGAGCGATGATTTGCGCCTTTAATTGGTTTTATCAAAGGCTGGTCGCGGGCCTAGGGATTATGAGTTTCGGCCCAGAACTTCTGTTTTACAAAAAAAAAAAAAAACTAAGCTCGAAATCCCAAAATATTATATTCTATTTTTTTTATTCCAAAAAAAAAAATAATAATAATAATAATGAAAACTTTAATCAATTATTTTATTAATATTTGTACAATTATTATGACACAAGTCCCGTGTATCTAATCTCCTCTGTTCTTTCCTTCTCTTCTTCTTCCTCTCTCTCTCTTACAAAACTATTAAACAACTCAAAAAAATTGAAATTAAAATAAAAATCAAATCTTTTTTTATAACGATGAAGAGAGACCATAACCACCGTGAAGAAGCCTCATCAATGACGGCGAGTAAAGAAGAAACCGCCGGATTCGACGAGCTTCTCGTCGTTTTAGGTTACAAAGTCCGATCTTCCGACATGGCTGACGTGGCACACAAACTCGAACAGTTAGAGATGGTTTTCGGCGACGACGACAACGGAATCTCAAATTTCTCCGACGAAACCGTTCATTACAATCCTTCTGATCTCTCCGGTTGGGTCGATTCCTTGTTATCGGATCTTAACCCGACCCGTAACCAAACCAAACCCGACCCGGTTTACGATCTCAGCGCAATTCCCGGTTCAGCTATTTATCCACGTGGCAAGAGGACAAGGATCGGATCCGAATTCAAAACCACGCGCTCTGTTTTGGTTTTGGATTCGCAAGAAGCGGGCGTGCGTTTAGTGCACGCGCTCTTGGCTTGCGCCGAGGCCGTTCAAGTGAACGATTTGAAGCTGGCCGACTCGCTCGTCAAGCAAGTCGGCCTGCTCGCCTCGTCGCAATCCGGAGCCATGAGGAAAGTCGCCATGTATTTCGCCGAAGGGCTCGCGAGGAGGATTTACCGGATTTATCCTCGCGGCGACGACGCCACCATCCTCGGATTGTCGGACACTCTTCAGATTCATTTCTACGAGTCGTGCCCGTATCTCAAATTCGCGCATTTCACAGCGAACCAAGCCATACTCGAGGCTTTCGCCACGGCGGAGAGAGTCCATGTTATTGATTTAGGGCTTAACCAAGGCTTACAATGGCCGGCTTTAATCCAAGCTTTGGCTTTACGTCCTAACGGTCCGCCCGATTTTCGGTTAACCGGGATCGGTTCTTCGGGTGAATCGATTCAAGAAGTCGGGTGGAAACTAGGTCAGCTCGCGAGCACGATCGGTTTGAATTTCGAATTCGAACCGATCGTTTTAGACGATTTATCCGATCTTAAACCGGAAATGCTCGATATCCGATCCGGTTCGGAGTCAATCGCGGTTAACTCTGTTTTCGAGCTCCATCGTCTCTTGGCCAAACCCGGTTCGATAGATAAGTTATTATCTACGGTTAAGTCAATTAAACCGGACATCGTAACAATTGTTGAACAAGAAGCAAACCACAACGGAACCGGTTTTCTTAACCGGTTTACCGAGTCGCTACATTACTACTCGAGCTTATTCGACTCGCTCGAGGGGCCACCTAGTCAAGACAGAGTAATGTCTGAACTATACTTAGGAAGACAGATACTAAACCTGGTCGCTTGCGAAGGAGAAAACCGGTTCGAGAGACACGAGACGTTAAACCAATGGAGAAACCGGTTTGGTTTAAGTGGGTTTAAACCGGTTAGTATCGGTTCGAATGCGTATAAGCAAGCGAGTATGTTGTTGGCACTTAATGTTGGAGCTGATGGGTATAAAGTGGAAGAGAATGAAGGTTGTTTGTTGCTTGGATGGCAAACGCGACCACTAATCGCTACTTCTGCGTGGCGTTTGAATCGTGTGGAATAAAATTTAAAAATTATTTGGGTTTTGCGTTTTATAGTTATTGCGTTTGATGATGCTATAAAAGTCCCACGTTTTTCAAGATTATTTTTATGAGCGGTACTTTTTTTTTTTTGTTACATGAAATTTTGGACCTCCTAGGCATAACCTATCGAATTTTAAGTGGTTAAGCCAGTGAAATCACTATAAGTGTCACGTGCGCCAATCGATATTATTTTGGAAATGATATAAAATTTGGTAAAATATATAAATATTTATCCAACTAAAACCAGGGCGAATTATAATTTAATAATATTTTATTATAAATATTAGTAATAATAATAATAGTTGTAAGACATTAATTGTAGAAAATAAATTATAATAATATAATTTGTAAAATTATTTTGTGATATTTAATATAAACATGGACAAAAAATTATATAAAAATTCAAAATTGAAGTTATGAAGTTACCTTACAATTAAAAAAGATTTCATATTTGAAAATTGAAAATTTTAAATTGTAGAAAATTCTTTTTAACATACTCTTGGGGAGCTATTATTCCCAACATAATTAGAATCAAACTAAATGAATACATCTCATTCACCAATCACCACTAAACCAACTCTACATATGTTTTATTTATTTTGGTTATTTTTTTGTGTGCATCAATTCACAATACATTATTGTGCTTATCTATAGTCATAAATCTAATGGCCATAAAATGAAAGATATATAGTATTATTAAGTGTATTTTTAAAAACGTGTATCAAGTTTTAAACCCATGTGACTATGATGGTATATTGGTATCCGATGTTCACTTAATAACATGGGTCGATAATGGTTTTTATGGAACTTCTTGTTTTGCTTTGGACTATCTTATTTTTGAACGTGTTTTAGGTTTATGACTAATATACCACACTTTGAAACTCTTAAATATTCATCAGTAATTTATACCATTGCAAGAAAAAAGAAGCATAAATCTCTCTTACTCATTTATTCTGTCGTTGTTGGGGTGGTTACAAAATCAACGATTAGATGTTTTGAATAAGTTGTCTACAAAAATTGTATTATTTTACTAATAAATCACTAATTTTAGTTTGACGTTGATTTAATGTAAATAGGCAAACAGCTCTTCTACTCTCCCACGCTTTCCTGTTTAGGAAAAATATAAACATATATTCAATTAAAAACTACAACAATATAATATGCGAAAAATCTTTAATTTCATTTTCCACCATGAAAAATGTAAGACGGAGACAAAGACATAACTTAGTAATATAATTATGTCACCAATCACATTTAGACTAGTTTAATATAGGGGTGGGCAAAAAACCTGGACCCGAAGAACCGAACCGAACCCGACCCGAAAATAAGGAATCGAACCCGAACCGAATTCGGCCAAATACCCGAACGGGTTGTACATTTTAATACCCGAAAACCCGAACCCGAATGGACTCAAATTATAAAAAACTACTCGGAATATAAGAAAAATGTTATAATTTTGTAGTAACTTATATATCCAAAATTATAACATTTTTTCTTATATTCCGAGTAGTTTTTTATAATATGAGTACTTTTAAATACTTTTGTATAATTTTAATTATCTTTTATTGGTATCATCCTAATAAATTATGTATTTTTGATGATTTTAAAATATTTAATTTTTATAATTTTGGAGTTTTTAAAATAATTACGGGTATCCAAACCCGAACAAAACCCAAAAAGAACCGACCCGAACCCGAACCCGAAAAAATTAGAGAAATATCCGAACGGGTCCTATACCCGAAAACCCGAAACCCGAAAAAACCCGACCCGAACCGAACGGGTACCCGAACGTCCACCCCTAGTTTAATATATTATTGATAAAATGTCAATTCAATTAATACTCTTGTTGCGTATATTATCTCCATACATATATGCTATATATATATTAGTTAGCAAATATTTTTTAAAACAAAATTTAGATGGACTTTAAAGTTTGTGACAAAAAAAAGATGGACTTTAAAGATGATAAATAACGATAAATTAATAATCATGATTATACAATAGTTAAAACTTAAAAGGTTGGAAGAAGGGGAAGTGACGTTGGTCTAGTAGCAGTCATAAGTCCACATGAGACATGTAGCACCACCCCACCCGAGATCGATTCCCCGCGCCTACGATAATGTAGGTTTGGCTAATGGGCCGGCCATTTGTGGCCCAAATGTTGACAAAAAAGGTTGGAAGATAAATGTGTAAACTTTTTTAAATGATAAGAACTATCACATCATTATTTATCCAAAAAATAAAAAATCACATCTTTCTAAGTTAAAAAAGTTTTTTAGTTTGGATTGCTCTTCGCATCTATCTATTTAATATAATGACATAAACAACTCTTAGTGCAAAGACCACAAGGACTTTTAAATATGATTGGTTAGAGGGTCATTATCTACATAGTTAAGGAGGGCAGTGGTGTGTTTAAAGTGTATTTGTGCTCCTTTGGTATTGATTTAATTTAGCATCCACCATCGAATCTGATGCAGCGAGATATTTGGAGATATTCCAAATATCTTTGATTATTATCTTTTAATTATTTAATTAAGATATTTTAGGATTTTATGTGCTTTTAGGGTTTTTATGTTTTATTATAAATAGTCTATTTAGGTTCTCATTATATTAAGTTGATTATTGATATTGAATTGAGCTTTGTCTCCTTTTTAAGAAGTTTTACGAAACCACTGTGAAGAGTATTCACAAACTCTAGTTTCTAGTATTCTGAAGAATTCATGATTCTAGTTTTATCTATCTAAAGCTTCCGCTCCATCATTTGGTATCAGAGTCGAACGATGCCTCTCAACAAGTGGGAAAAGCTTCGTCAGGAACTCCGTGAGATGAGTGAGAATTTTGATTGGAGAATTCACAACTCGTTTCAACACTACAAGAATGCAGGCAATTTCCGACCGTAGTTTTGGTCGGAAATCGGTCGGAAATGTCTATTTCCGACGGATTTCCGACCAAAATTGCGTCGTCGGTTTCAGATGGTCGGAAACCGGTTTTGGTCGGAAAGTGGTCGGAAATTTCCGACCATAATTGTGGTCGGAAATTTCCGACCACTCTCCTACCAAAATGTGGTCGGAAATTTCCGACCACTATCCTACGGAAATGTGGTCGGAAATTTCCGACCAAATTCCGACCACATTTTCCGACCAAATTCCGACCACATTTTCCGACCAAATTCCGACCACATTTTCCGACCACATTTCCGACCACATATCCGTAGGATTTCCACCGGAAATTAATTTATTTTAAAAAAAATTAAATTAAATTTCCTACGGATTTCCGACGGATATCCGACGGAAATAAATAAATTTAAAAAAAAATTAAATTACATTTCCGACGGTATTCCGACGGAAACAAATAATTGTTTTTAAAAAAATATATTAAATTTCCGACGGAAATCCGACGGAAATAAATATTACATTTCCGACGGATTTCCGACGGAAATGAATATTTTTTTAAAAAAATAAATAAATATTTCCGACGGATTTCCGACGGAAGTAAATTTTATAATAAAAAAAAATTTATTAAAAATACGAATATTAAAAAAAAATTACAAAAAACTAAAATTAAAAAAAACGAAAATTAAAAAAAATTACAAAAAAGAGAAAAAAACAAATAATGAAAATAAAAACTAAATTCTCGTTCCCGACCCCGAACCGGATCCTGGAGGATAATCGGGGAAACGGTTCATCAAATACTCATTCATCTTCCGGATTTGAGCGCTTGTTTCTTGCCGGATCTTCTCAATTGCTTCATCTTTTTCTTTATTCGCATTTCGAAGCGCATCTTTCGGCTCGGAGATCTCGAGAAGAAGCGATGGATCGGTGTTTGGTACGTAAGGCAAAGCCGTCTCTTGGGATTCGGGAAGGGTCCCTAAACCGTAAGGTTTACCTCGATACATAGGAGTCTCCTACGATCGGAAATTTAAATTATTAATATAATTATATTTTTTTAAAAAAACTATTTAAATATAAAATATTACCTCGAGAACCAACCGGTTTATTTCCGAATTGGTTAGGGTGTTGGAGCCGGTTGATTCGTCGGAAGATTGAGTTAAGCTGGGTGACTTTCGTTTGCACCCGTTCGACGACGTTACGAACCTTTGGTATAATTTCACCCGTCTTTTTGTTGGTATGGGTGGTCTCCATAACCTTCAACCAATGAGGTTCGTGACCACCCTCTCGGACTCTCTATTACGGAATTAAAATTTAAATGTTAGTATGATTAATCATAATTATTATAATTTGTATATATTTAGTTGGTTTAAAATATACCATGACGCCATTTAGTTCCCCACCCAAACGCCATTTTTCCTTCCACTCGAACATATGATTCGAGTAGGAAGTCGCACAAGCCTTGTCAAATTCTTCTTGAATTTGACTAGTGAGTTGTGGTTCCAAATTAAACTCTTGCTTGGAAATTTAAAGTTTATAAATAAATTTCATAAGTTTTTTTTATTTATTTAATAATTTTTTGAGTAAATAAAAAAATTTATTTACTAACCGCAAAAGAACGGAACCACATTTCCCGAAGTTCGGCTGGGAAATCTCGGTATTTTGGATACGGAGCGGGTAACATTCCGTGGATGCATTTAAGAATAGCTTTTGGGATTTTTCCCTCATGTCTAAACCTTAAATTATTTTATAACTAATAATTAATATTTTTAGGTATTATTTTTTTGTAAATTTAAATGTTTGTAAATATTTACCAAGTGACTCGGTTCTCGGGAATGGCTTCAAAGTTGGGATCGAGCCGAATCGGTCTCTCCCGTCCTCCCTGCTTGGACCAAATCTTCAACGGACATTCTCACGGATTGTGAGGATCCAATACCATCATTAGACCTAATTAAAAACATATAAAAAAAACAAATTAGTATTAATTAAAAAAACAAATATAAATAATATTTAAAAAAAATGATTTATAAGAAGAAAAAAATTACATTTTTTGGAGAGATTTGGAGAGATTTTGTAGAAATTTCGGAAGTGTTTTTTTTAGAGAGATGTAGAGAGATGTTGTTTGAGTTGTGAAAAAATGAAAGGGGAAGGGGGGTATATATACGAAAATTTCCGACCGAAATTTCGGTCGGAAATCGGTAGGAAAGTGAAAATTGACCGCCAAAGTGAAAAATTTGGCGGAAAAAAGCGGTCAAAATTCATTGTGGTCGGAAATCGGTAGGAATTTCCGACCGAATTCCGACCACAATTAAATTTTAATATAATTAATTATTGTGGTCGGAAATCGGTCGGAATTTCCTACCGATTTCCGACGACAATGAATTTTGACCGCCAAACTGAAAAAAATTTGGCGAAAAAAAGAGCGCTCAAAATTATTGTGGTCGGAAATCGGTAGGAATTTCCGACCGATTTCCGACCACAATACTTAATTATATTAAAATTTAATTGTGGTCGGAATTCGGTCGGAAATTCCTACCGATTTCCGACCACAATAATTAATTATTTTAATTATTTAATTGTGGTCGGAAATTGGTAGGAAATTCCTACCAATTTCCGACCACAATAATTTAATTATTTTAAAATTTAATTTCCTACCATGCGAACACTTAGCGAGTTTCGGGTAAATTTCAAGAAGTACGGTCGAATAAAAACGTATTTCGAATAGGTTTAATGGAGTGTTTATATAAGATTTCTTGAACATAACAATATATAAGTATAATATGTTTCACGTTTTCAAATGTTTTTATGAAAATACCAAAATTTTGAAAAAACATATGAAAGTTACATAACTAACTTGTAATGAAACATATATTTATAAAAATTAAAACTATTTTGCATTTTATGATCATTTTAGACATTTTGTAGAGTTTATTTTATTTCTAAAACGTATTATATAAAGGTATTTCATTGATTCGACAAAAAAAAACATCATTTTGAAATGAAACCCTATAATGGTCGGAATTCGGTCGAAACCGATAAGTGATCGCATTGATTAAATGACATGCATTTAAATTTTTATATAATTAATTAATTGTGGTCGGAAATCGGTCGGAAATTCCTACCGATTTCCGACCACAATTAATTAATTATATAAAAATTTAAATGTGGTCGGAATTCGGTAGGAATTTCCGACCGAATTCCGACGGAAAATGCATGTCATTTTATCATCCGAACACTTAGCGAGTTTCGGATAAATTTCAAGAACTACGGTCGGAAATCGGTAGGAATTTCCGACCGATTTCCGACCGAAGTTCGTGATTTAGTGTATATTTAGTGTTTCGCATAAAAACGAATTTCGAATAGGTTTAATGGAGTGTTTATATAAGATTTCTTGAACATAACAATATATAAGTATAATATGTTTCACGTTTTCAAATATTTTTATGAAAATACCAAAATTTTGAAAAAACATATGAAAGTTACTTAACTAAGTTGTAATGAAACATATATTTATAAAAATTAAAACTATTTTGCATTTTATGATCATTTTAGACATTTGTAGAGTTTATTTTTTTACTAAAACGTATTGTATAAAGGTACTTCATTGATTCGACAAAAAAAAACATCATTTTGAAATGAAACCCTATAACGGTCGGAATTCGGTCGGAAATTTCCTACCGAATTCCGACCACATATCAAAAAACGGTAGGAATTCGGTCGGAAATTTCCTACCGAATTCCGACCGAATTTGGGGTTTCGATTTAGTACGAGGAAATTTAGTTTTGGCGGCTATCGACGGATTTCCGACCGATTTCCGACCGTTTTTTTAAAAATTAAAAAAAAAAAATTAATTTTGTACGAGGTAATCGAGTTGGTACGAGGTAATCGAGTTTCGACCGATTTCCGACCGAATTCCGACCGCAATATAAAAAAATAAAAAAAAAATTTAAAAATTTGAAAACGTGTAAAATTTTTGAAAACTCGTTGAAAACTCTTTTCAAAAACTCTTTTCACTTAAAACTCTTTGAAAAAGTGTAAAATTTTTGAAAACTCGTTGAAAACTATTTAATTGAAAAGTCTTTGAAAACTCTTTCAAAAAGTGTAAAAGAATTTAAAACTCTTTGAAAACTTTTTTTAAAACTCTTTGAAAACTCTTTGAAAAATTGTATAATATTTGAAAATTCGTTGAAAACTATTTGATAAATATAATCTTTGAAAACTCTTTGAAAAAGTGTTAAAGAATTTAAAACTCTTTAAAAAACTTGTTGAAAACTTATTGTAAAATCTTTAAAAACTATTTCAAAACTCTTAATTTGAAAACTCTTTGAAAAGTGTTTTAAAAATATTTTCAAAAAATTTGAACTTTTTTTGAAACATTTCATTCGGATTCGGTTGAGTCTTCGGTGGCGAGAATCGGATCCCTCCTCAAATTCTCCAACCTCTTCTTCGGACTCTTCATGTACAACAAAATCAGCATCTTCTGTTAAATCTACAACCAAATCCACTTGTAATGAAACATCCACTTCTCCCAAATGCCCAACTTGTTGTCGCTTGCAAAGGAGGATCGACCTCCGAAGAACTACCATGAACTCTCCCCCTCGGGTTTATTTCCGTAACAACTATCCAAGGATCCTGTCTGCTGTGTGGTCGCGGATAAGTCATGTATGATACTTGGTTGGCCTGCGATCCAAGAATGAACGGATAATATTTTTGTAACCTCCTCCGAGAATGTATTGTAGTAACACCAAACTCGTCTGTACGTACACCATGTCCTGCAACGGGGCTATACCAATCACAATATAACGTAACACATCTTAGATCGAGCATCCCGCTATAATGCACTTCTAATATCTCATGTAATACCCCGTAGTAAACCAAATCTCCGGCTACCGCCGACACCCCATGGTTTGCCGTCGACCTTGAATTTCCCTCACGAAATATTTTAAAAGCGTATCCACGCGTGCGGTACATCGGGTGTGAAACAACAATATATTGTGGACCGTTCACCACCTCTTCTAACCATGTTGGAATTAACTCTCCTTCGCGCCGCACTGCCGTATACATATAACTTTAACCATTCCGCAAATTCTCTTTCTTTGACTTCATTTAATTCATCGTCTGTTGCTTCCGAATGTTCAAATCGTTTTTGCGCCATGTAAATCTCCTCGTACGGCACCAAATCTTCGCAGTTGGTCAAAATATACATGTGCACATTAGCATGCTCAACCTCGCCGAGTCTTCGCCTTTTACCCTTTCCACTTAAACGCCCAACTTGTCTAAAAAGTTCTGGTACATATACGGGATAACAAGCATGCACTCCTCCATCATCATGTCGTTTTTGTTTTCCACTCTTTGTTTGGGTTTGTGGTGGAAAGTAGTACCCGACTAAGTTAGATCTCTCTTCGTTTATGCTTTGGGCAATAATTGAACCTTCAACCCTCGCTAAATTCTTCACTTTTTTCTTCAAATGGTACATGTATCGCTCGAAAGGATACATCCACCGATATTGAACGGGACCACCGAGTTCTACTTCCCGAGGCAAGTGAATTGGCAAATGTTCCATAACGTCGAAGAAAGAAGGCGGAAATATCTTCTCTAGGTTGCACAATATCACGGGGATCTTCTCGTCAAGATTTCGGATTTCTTCGGCGGAAAGGGATCTCGCAGAAATGTCTCGAAAAAAGCTCCTATTCCTGCAATCGCTTCATGGACTTTTTGCGGAAGAAGCCCGTCGAATGCAAATGGAAGAATACGTTGCATAACAACATGACAATCATGACTCTTCATCCCTGAAAACTTACCTTCTCCACGATCAACACGAGTTTCTAAGGTTAGAAGAGTAACCATCCGGAAACTTAACACTTGTCCATTATCCAGCTAAAGAATTCATGCTTTGCTTGAAGCGTTTAACCGAAAAGCGAGGTTGGGGATATCTTCCTTGACTGGTGACATGAAGTTCCTTCCGAGAACAAATAGTCGGCAAGTCTAATCTGGACTTCAAGTTGTCTTTCGTCTTCCCTTTCACGTTCATAATGGTGAACATGATGTTGTCAAAGAAGTTCTTCTCGATGTGCATAACATCTAGGTTGTGCCGAAGTAAATGATCCTTCCAATAAGGCAAATCCCAAAATATGCTCTTTTTGTGCCGGTTATGATGTTCACCATATCCATCCACAACTTGATGTCCGTTACCACCACAACGTACTTGTCTTCTCGGCTCCAAAATCTCTAAGTTGAGTTAGTATATGTTCACCGCTTACTTCTTCGGGAGGTCCTTCATAGATTTTCTTCTTCTTCGTAAACAAAGTAGTGCTCCGACGGTATGGATGATCGTTTGGTAAAAATCGTCGATGACAATCAAACCAACATGATTTACGTCCGTTCTTCAATTGGAAAGCATCGGTGTTATCTTGACAATAAGGACAAGATAACCGTCCATGTGTGGTCCATCCGGATAACATACCATATGCCGGAAAATCGCTAATAGTCCACATTAGTACTTGCTCGCATCATGAAGTTTTGTTGCATTGATATGTCGTACGTTTCAACTCCACTCTCCCATAACATCTTCAACTCATGTATCAACGGCTGCATAAATATGTCTAGTGCTCTCTTCGGATGCTCCGGCCCAGGAACAAGAATAGATAGGAACAAAAACTCCCTAACCATGCACAATGACGGAGGCGGGTTGTAAGGCGTGACGATCACCGGCCATAAAGAATATTGTCTCCCATGTTTCCCAAAAGGGTTGAAACCATCGGTACTTAATCCCAAATACACATTGCGACTCTCACTTGCGAAACTAGGATACACATTTTGAAAATGTTTCCATGCTTGAGCATCCGAAGGATGTGCTATCTCTCCATTTAACATCTCATGTTCCGCATGCCATCTCATCGAACTTGCTGTGCGCTCCGACCGATATAACCTCTTCGGTCTATCCGTTAACGGCAAATACCACATTCTCTTATAAGGTATGGACACTCTTCCACCAGTTTCTTTATATCGTGGTTTCTTACGGAACCGGCATGCCGAGCGGTTTTCATCTCTTCTCCAATATAACATACGGTTATCGACGCACACATCGATAATCCGATACGGTAATCCTAGACCGGATACCAACTTCTCGATTTCATAATACGTCCACTGGTGCCATATTATCTTCGGGCAAAATGTCTTTGATCGGACCGGCCCACGCATCCACACAATCTTCCGAAAGATTGTAATCCGTTTTGATAGACATCATTCTTGTCGCGAGTTGAAAGAGGTGAATGACCTTCTCTACACCCACCATATAACGGGTTCTTAGCGGCATCCAACATGTCAAAGAATTTCTGCGCTTCCACATTTGGCTCCTCCAATGTAGGCTCATGATGATCTCCAACAAACGACGGCATAGTTTCGCGAAAAATATCATTTACCATTTGCACGGTCCTATCTACGGATATAGGTTCTTCTACCGGAGGGACAACTAAATTATTATCATAATATTGTACATTACTACTACTAGGATAATTTACCATCAAATCATTTTTCCCATGAGAATACCATATTTTATACCCCGGCGTAAAACCAACATTATATAAATGCTTCCATACTACTTTTACCAAAACATTTCTACGATTATCGCAATTTTTACAAGGACAATACATTTTACCTGTTGCTACGGTTCTTTCTTGAATTGCGGCAAACTCCATAAATTGTTTAAGCCCCTCCGCAAATTCTTCCGAAAGTAATCCCGTCGTCGGATCTTTATGATTTCCATCCATCCACGATCTAAAATAACTCATTATAATAATTTTTATTGAATTTTGTGGTAAATGGAGATTGATAAGAGAAATTGTTAATTTGTATTGAATTTGTGGTAAATGGAGATTGATAAGAGAAATTATGAGAAAGAAGAAGTGAGGGTGTGATATATATAAGAAAAATTTCCTACCGATTTCCGACCGATTTCCTACCACAATTGATCCGTTGCACAACGGTAACGAAACGTTCAAATATCGGTCGGAAATCGGTCGGAAAAGTTTTCCGTCGGAAATTGGTCGGAAATTGGTAGGAAATTTTCTACCAATTTCCTACCAATTTCCGACCAATTAGTTTTCCGACCAATTTCCGACCGATATTTGAACGTTTCGTTACCGTTGTGCAACGGATCAATTGTGGTAGGAAATTGGTCGGAATTCGGTCGGAAATTTTCGACGGATTTCCGACCGAAATAAATTCCGACGGAAATCCGACCGATTTCCTATCAAATTCCGACCAAATATTTGTGTCGGAATTTGGTCGGAAATTTCCGACCGATTTCCGACCAATATCCATGTAGTCGGAAATCGGTCGGAAAGTGGTCGGAAATTTCCGACCACATTTTTACGGTCGGAAATGTGGTAGGAAATTACCCTGTTTTCTTGTAGTGCAAAGACTTTATCCATCAGAAGATTGTTTCGATCAAGTCAAATATGTGATTGACGAGCCTATCTTTGATGATTGTGATGAAGACTACGAAGAGCTTGGTGATCCTATCTTTGATGTTGAAGACGACGTAGAGCCAACCAATGAAGATGATGATGAAGTTCTGGTCTGTGCAGATCCCGTGCTTGAACAGGATCTTGAAGATCTCCAGGAAAATCTGGTATGTGCAAAAATCGTGCATAATCAGATCGCTTCGTGTGCAAAAGTTGTGCGGACTCAGATCGCGTGGCGTGCAGAAGTCGTGCAAGATCAGATGACGGCGCGTGCAAAACTCGTGCGGCGTAGGGTTTCTGGAAAATCTCTACTGAATATCCGTGAAAATCTCGTGCCTAGAACCCTATTGAAGATCCGTGCAAATTTCGTGCCTAGAACCATGTTGAAGATTCGAGGACGAATCTTTGTAGGCATGTGGGACCCGATGCGACGTGGATACAAGATTCGAGGACGAATCTTTCTTGGCCGGAGAGACTCGATGCGGCGAGATATTTGGAGATATTCCAAATATCTTTGATTATTATCTTTTAATTATTTAATTAAGATATTCTAGGATTTTATGTGCTTTTAGGGTTTTTATGTTTTATTATAAATAGTATATTTAGGCTCTCATTATATGGAGTTGATTATTGATATTGAATTGAGCTTTGTCTCCTTTTTAAGAGGTTTTACGAAACCACTGTGAAGAGTATTCACAAACTCTAGTTTCTAGTATTCTGAAGAATCCATGAATCTAGTTTTATCTATCTAAAGCTTTCGTTCCATCAGAATCATATCAAATACCATAAAATATGAGTGTTGTTGTTATTGCATGTCATCGTTTTGACTTTTAAAGAAAAAAGATTCCGAATAATTGTTAAAATGGCTGCATGATCGAATCATTGCAAGTTTCGCACAACTGTTTCCTTAGCAAAAGGTTCCTTTATATAATATCCAAAAAAAGTAAAAAACCAATAGGATATAAGTAGATATTTAATTTTGTGAAATGTAATTTAAAAGATGTAGTTTTGTAATTCCCCTTTTTTAAATAGATAACATGATGTAGCATATCTTTTGTGATTGGTTTGATTAAGATGCATTTGGGATTTGACCAAACTCCTTAGCTGTAGGAACTCTATGCATGGACGTAAATATATCTATTTTCTAATAAATGCATGGACGTAAGACCATCTTTATTGATGGTCCTTAGAAGAAATTTAGGTGATGCTTAGTAATAAAATTAATTAAAATTAAGTGGAATTATGTAAGCTTCGATCCTTATTTAAGTAACTTTGTTTAATTTAAGGATTGGACACGTGCCAGAAGGGAAAAAATAGGTGAGTTTAATTTTTGTTTGCCTTTTGTTTTCTTTTATTCGAACATGTAAAAAAAGGAGAGATGATGCCATGGCGATCCTCCTGTTAATTTTAAATTTGAGATTTTTTCAATTTGGGGGTGTTTTTAATTTTTTAATATTAATATTAAATTTTAATTTTAAGAACCTATAACTAAGCAACACCAATAATCGTCAAAAAAACTAAACAACTATAGTTTCTTAGACCAAAAATTAATTACAACTAAATACAAAAAAATTAACTAAGCATTTATACTAAGCATCACCAATAATGGTGCTTGTTAAATTTGGCCATTTCAAGTAACTTATGAAAGGGGGAAAAAATCAAAAAAATGATTTAATACAATATTCTAAACTAAAAACATAACAACCTTATTTTCAACCAAAAAATGTTATTTGTATGGATCTAATTAGTAAGCAAAATACTCCTACGGGTCAGAGATATCAATCCACTCTAGCTGAAGCTCGACCTCTCCGCGCTCAACGTTCTCGAGCCTAAGAAACATATTTTGGACAATCTTTCCTTTATGCCACACAATTTTGCTTTCTTCTGACAAACAATTTTGCCTGCTTGCCTGAATCTTCATTATCACGGTCCCATCCGGGAATCCGCCGAGTTGGTTTTGGATTCTAATGGCTTCAAGGAAAGGATCAATGTGAAAAACCGCGTCTCCCATCTTATCATCTCTTGAGAACAAATCCCTGTCGTAAACCATCTATATCATCACAAAAACAAAAAAAAACATCCATTTTCTTGTTATGTTTTGTCATTGCTAGAAATTTTTCGAATAACCAAATATATTTCGTCGCTAAAAAAAGTTATGAGAAAAATCACGGATAAAACACATAGCCACGAAAAAACCCAATATACATAAAAAAAAATAAGCGAAATTTTTAGCAACAAAGCTATAACCACAAATATTTTGGTCCGTGACTTTTATATGACTTTTTTGGCATAATTAGTAGTTATACTAATTACATCTAGTTGTGTGATTCAAACTTAACATACCTCAAGAATACAATAAGTTGTGTTTGATAGCAATTTGTTATAAGATACGAAGCACTTACGATTTTGATAGGAAGAATTGGATCAGTAATAGAAAGTGTCAAATCTTCGTTCCATTCCGGATTCAAATTCTTTTTCATCACACGAGTTCGTAGTTTCTGCATTAAAAAGGAGAAACTTAACATTATATAAAAGTGGGCTATATTCTAGATATTTTGAATCACTCTAAAGAGTGTTCAAGGTCATTAATTTAATTTTTTGATATAAAAGAAATGATTTAATGTCTTAAATTAATATCAGGAGAGATTATATATTAAAAGTATAGAACTCTCATGGTTTGTATGAAAATTGAGACATTGGTGAAACATATAATGATGTTCAAATATAACCAACATTTTCTTATGAAAACAAGAATATAATGATGTTGAAGATTTTATACGAAAACGAATAATAAATTAATGAAAAAAATGGGAAATATGGAATTTACTTGTTTGCCCATACGTACAATGATGTAAGGATCACTACTGTGTGAATCTCTAATGGCAAGATTAACACCTCTAATCACATGAAGTCTTAGAAGACCTAACATTTCATTCTCCATTTTTTGTTTCTTCTCTCTTTTTCAGATTAAATATGACTTTGCTCTTTGAGTAAAATAAAAGTTTGGTCTTCTTTTTGTTGTCAAATAGAAGAAAATTTAGAATAAAAACAAAAGAAATTGGTGTGTCCGAAAAATATGTGATGGACTGATATTGTAACCTCTTGAAGTGGTTTGCTTTTTTTATAACCACCCTCAATTTCAGTCAAAGCCAATGAAATGGTCTTGTACGTGTTTTTTTTTATTTTCACCACGAAATTTTCTTATGTATTAAGAAAATGTATAATTTATATTCCATTTTCTTCTTAGATTCTTTTCCTTAAATAGTCGGAAATATGAACGTAGAAAGTGCAATTAAAAAAAAATACTATATACAATTTACTTGACTAACGTTTGTTAAGTTATGCCTAAGTAATGGTTCTGATTGGTGACACGAGTTATTGATGAGTAAAGTTGAGTTATGGGTTTAACTCAAAGACAACTCAAAAATGTTACCAATCATGTATAAAACCAAATTTTTTGAAGTTAAATTTGAGTTATAATGTGGTATGATTGAGTTATAAATTTGAGTTACTCATTTGTAAAATTGCTAACTCTAAAATTTATTCAACATCAAAAAATATTCATGCCTTATGTATGAGTTATGTCTTATATGTGAGTTGAGATTTTTTATTAATATTCATTTTCAAAAAAGTATAAACGTTTTTTAACCTGAAAATACAACTTTTAAATTATCATTTAGATTAACGTTCATTTTCTATTAATATTCATTAGTAACATACGAGATGAAATCGCAAATATGTTATGAAATGTACGTCATTAGAAGCCTTCTTATCATTTTTTTCGTTTTATTTGCTTTTTATTTCTGAATTTTTTTGTTATTAATAATTTATTATTAAAAAATGATAATGCAATGTATACATCATAAAAGTTACCAATCAGTATTATTTTTGGCAAAAATGCGAACTCATATTTCTACATCAAACTTCCGATTAATACAATTTCTACCACATTTTTTTAACTGCAAGCTACTGCAAAGTATACCACATTTTCTAACTCAAATTCAGTAACTCGAGTCACCAGTCGGAGGAGAAGTCATTAGATCACTTTCTCAGTGTGATGGGTTAACCGCTTTTAGCTCGATACATGTCTTGGGTCCGGATAGCTGTATAGGGTGGAAATTATAAACTGTTGTGTAGGTTGATGTGTGGCGTTTTTAACGTTTTAAACATATGATTTAGCCACACAATAAAGTCTTTTATCGAGTCAAAATATGTTTTTAGAGTCTTTTTTTATCTCTTTTAGAGTTTTTACAGGTCAAAGGTTGATTTGGAGAATAATGAAGTATTTTGGAGCATATATGAATATATGAAGATTGGAACAATGCAGACGCACAAAAGTTCGACATTCGTTGAAAGAGTTCCCACCAATGGATCTTTATGAGATTTTACCACAGGAAGGACACGGATGTTAGCTTTGGTTTGGCGGTAGTTTGAGATGATTCCAACGGTTAGATCGCAAGTTATACAAGTTTTGGTGACGTCATGTCATTCTGCCGAGCAAGAAAGTGTTAATTTCCTTTTATTTTAGATTTGCCAAGATACTTTCCTATTTTGTAAGGGAAACGCCTCAAACCTATTTAAACATGTTTTTAACCTCTTTTAGAGATGTGCTTTAATAATATAAGTTTTTGAGAGTTTACAACTTACAGAGAAGAGATTTTCCACCTTATTTTGTTATTCATAATTCTTAAAAACATATTGAATTGCTTTGATATGAATATGTCTGAGTAGTCTCTTTGTTAGGTTTTAGGGTTTTCAAAGGAAAACTAGGAATTGCTAGATTTGATTGAAAGATAGGGATTTATTGGGTGCTATTCCTTTTTCCTGGCCACATCGTTCATAAACCAAGAGACTATATTCGTATAAAGCTCAGCTTCCGGTCCTTCATAGTCATAATCGAGATCATGGGATCTATATATGTTGAAACGGAGCAGCTTGTATTGCATCTCGTTGTCTCGTCCCAGAATATATGCATCGTAAAGAGAGAGGTCTTCACGGTCTATGAATCGGACCTGACCTACACATCAGTTTATAATTGCCACCCTACGCGTCGCGCTATCCGGACCCAAACCTCTACCTTGTGCTTTAAAGCTCTGTGCTTCTGTCTCGGTTTCACATTTCAGAGACAACGGCTTATCAGTTTTACATCAGTACAGGATGCCTTACAAGACTGACTTGTGGGTCTCTTTCGATCCTATGGATACAACTTTGGTATGGGAGAAAGTTTTTGCTATCGATATTGCGCATCCCTTGATTCTAGGTCCGCTCGAATACAACAACGATAAGAGTTTTTCTGTTATGACTACGTGAGAAGATGTTGTTCTTTGTGAACAAGTTCTGGTGGGAAACACATGTCAAACAAGGATGGTTACTATCACACCTACAAGTGTTGAAGAAAGAGACAGAGACAACTTTGAGTTTGGTTTCGCGCCATGTAGCTGTGTGCATCTGCCTAGTATGGTGAATGTACCAATTTCTAAATTGGAGAAACTCGAATCTTGCAGCAGGGAAGAAGAGAAGAAGAAGACAAAGAAGAAGTCAAAGAAGAAGGCAATGCAAAGAAAGTCAAAGTGTGCAAGGACCAAGAGAAGGAGGAGAGCAATTAGGATGTCATGCTGTGATTAGTACACATAGAGAGAGAATACATCAACAATTGATAAACGAGATTTTACCCCGTTAAATCTAATATCTTAATGTAGTACTTAAGATGTCAAACCAAATCAGAAGCAAACAATGTACTTGAATTTATAAGAAACAAACTCAGTTTAAGCTTAATAAAGAAGTTGTTTGTTGTGAGTTTTTCGTAACCGATTAGTAACCAAAACAAAAACGCAAATTAAGAGTTTTGAAAGTTTTATAAAAAGCTAAACAATCAGGTTAAGGTATTTCAAAGGTGATTAAACTTTCAGATTTCAAAATTGTCTTTTTACAAAAATAACGTTTAGGTTTTGAAAACGATTTTAGATCAATCCACTCTCGTGGCAATGATCATTTTCTCAACAATTAAACTAAAACAATATCTTGGATAGTTTAATTATCGAGAAACATTAAGGACAAATCAATTTTAACCACTAAGCTTATTAACACAGATCTCTTGGTTAAGCTAGGCTTAGTTCTAAGGTAATTGTTCAGGAACCTTTATAATCTCTCGATTCATAAAGTTTCCTAGGTTCAGTAATCGAATGGCCAACTCGATTAAGGCTTTAAACTTGTTACCTAAGACAAAAGTTTTATAAGCAATTAAGTTCTAGACAATCATCAATCATAAATTCAATCAACCCCTTTTTCCCGGAAAAATTGCAAAAAAAAACCCAGGGTTTCAACTTTTCGACAGAAAAAACCTGACAAATATTCAGGTGTAAAAAAAAACCTTAACTTTTTTATTTCACATTTTAAAACCTAAGGTTTGTTTTTTTAGCAAAACAAACCCTAGCCAAAAATCAGTTAAATTTTAGCGGAGAAAAAATTATTCGTTTCACTTAAATGAAAATGTGATTGTTTCATCATCGTATACAAAATGGATATAAGAAAAAAACGAGATAAACAAAAATTTTTTTGTGATTTTAAACACTTTATCAAAGACTGAAGTTATGGATTTTTAGACAAATAATATCATCTTTGTTTGTGTTATTTTTGTTTTTCTCGTTTTTTCTTCATATTCTCTTTGATATACGATGATAAATCAAACCCGTTTTAATTTTATGTGAAATATGTCGTTTATCTCTCGCTAAAATTTAACCGATTTTTCGGATAGGGTTCGTTTTGCTAAAAAAACAAACCTTAGGTTTTAAAATGTGAAATAAAAAAGTTAAGGTTTTTTTTTACACTTGAATATTTGTCAGGTTTTTTCTGTCGAAAAATTGAAACTCTGGGTTTTTTTTTGCAATTTTTCCCTTTTTCCCCTAACCCAATTGTCTATTTGAATCTACTCACTAAGCATGTTGAATCTTAAAACAATTGAATTTGAAGAAAGCATAAACATAAACAAAAGCAAAAGATAAAGGGTTCAAGAAAACTCTTATTGATGATGAAGATTACAAAGGTGGCCAAAAGCAAGATCACCAAGAATTCTCCAAGGTTGCAAAAACAAAAACAAAGCGATGAAAAACAAGAGATCCAAACTAAGATAATGTCAAAACATAAAAGCAAAACCCTAATATAGTCTTGAACCAAAGAAAATAAAGGAAACCAATTTGGTTTAGGAATTGTTTTCCTTTTTGAAATAGAAAACCGAATTTCCTTTAATTTTCGCAACCTGTACCGGTCAAGTGAAACCGGTACAGACTGGTCGATACGCGCTCATCGGTACACTTCCTTCGGCTTCGTTTCTTCTGCATCGACCAGGTCAAGCCGGTACGACTGGTCGATATCCACCTCCAATTCTCGTGTTCTTCGTATCAGCCACTTGTGACCGATACAACATGTCGGTACAAGTCTTCAAGTTCCGTTCCCTCTATATCGACCACTTGTAACCGATACAACACGTCGGTACAACTGTTTTTACTCCTTTTTGGCTCGAACTCTTCGTTTTTTGCCGCTTTAGCGCTCTGAAACCTGAAATACACGAAACAAACTAAAATGCAACCTATATGATACTAAATGCAGCCTAAATGGGTTAATTCTAATGCATAAGATAAGGTAAAATATGTAAAATATGCAAGTTATGAACAATACATCAATGTCTATATCTAACAGTTTTAGGTTTTATGCAGGGAATAAGAAAGTCAAAGTGTGCAAGAACCAAGAGAAGGAGAAGAGCAACTAGGATGTCATGGTGTGATTATTACAAAGAGAGAGAATACATCAATGTCTATATCCAACAGTTTTAGGTTTTATGTTCAATTCATTGATGTATTCTCTCTCTTTGTACTAATCAGAGCATGACATCCTAGTTGCTCTTCTCCTTCTCTTGGTCCTTGCACACTTTGACTTTCTTATTCCCTGCATAAAACCTAAAACTGTTAGATATAGACATTGATGTATTGTTGATGTATTCTCTCTCTCTGTGTACTAATCACAGCATGACATCCTAGTTGCTCTCCTCCTTCTCTTGGTCCTTGCACTCTTTGACTTTCTTTGTAATTTTTTTTTTCCAGTAAACATACTTGACGAAACAGTCTGAACCAAACATTGATTGTGTAGTGTTTTTGTTCACTAGAAAAGATGGGTATAAGTGAGAAAGATTAGTTTTCAGCTAAAAAAAGGGATCTTGACGGTACTGTGAACTACAATTCGGTTAATAATCCGCCTCTAGATTGGCGAAACTCTAGTTCTAATCCGGTATATGCGCCGATTGATTCATACCCTACAGAAAATCTGATCTCAGCTTGTTCCACATCTCAGATGATGGAGTCATTTGGGCAAACTCTTTGGTATGACCACACCACTAATTTTCATGTTATAAGAGGTTATAGCGGTTTCAATGCCTCTTCTTCTTCTTCTTTTAGGGGTAATAATGTCGATAGATCAGTTGAAATGGGGTGGAATATGATTAACTTGTTGCCTCGTAAAGGAAACAGTATTTTCTTGCCGAATGCTAGTAATCAAGTCGGGCTAGGGTGTTCAACTTTGATTTCGGTTTGGTTTTCTCGGTTTCAGTTTTTCGGTTTATAGAAAATATCTACCGTATAAACATTGGTTTGGTTTGGTTTAGATAGTATCGGTTTTCGGTTTGTTCGGTTTTATACCATAAAACTAAAAACAAAATATAATATTGTGTTTGAATTTGAATTCGTTTTTTTCTCCAATGTTATTCCAACAAAAATGATAGCTACAAAAACATATATTTGTTGTCTACGAAAAGACTAATAATTTCAAAACAAAAGTTAATTTATCAATTCAATATTTTGATTAGTTTAGAAAGATTAATAAGATTGAATAATAATTATATAGTCAAAGTGACATTTTATCTTTAATGACTGTATCTACAAATATGGAAAAAACTAAAGCATTTTATAACTAAAATTGAATTATTTATATATTATTAGAAACTAAAATTTATTTAGATTTTTTACATATAAATCATATGTATTTGTAATCATCTATACTATAATATATGGAAGAATCACAAAACTACACCATTTGAATTACATTTCACAAAACTACACATGCATCGACGATACATTAGTAGTTTATTTACATTATGTTACATTATATATATTTATTTATTTATTTTTGTTAAAAAAATTTGGTTATTTTATAGTATTGATGCGCACTGTTTCCTAAATTGTGATAGATTAGTAGTTTATTTAAATGTAGAATTAATTATTCATTCTCTGCAAGACTGCAACTTGATATCATGGTGCTTTTAATAACACCCTTGTGTTTGTAGGCGTTGATGATTTGTTTAGATTACGACATTGTAATCATGATATCGTCTTTAATTGTTTTTATTTATTATTTTTTAATGAAGTTTTTCTTGTATAACTTTATGCAAAGAAAAATTCAAATACTTCATTTTAAGCATCAAATTCTAAATAGAATATGATATGTTGCCCTAATATGTTTAACTAACAAATTGTATTTTGGGAGAATCACAAAACTACACCATTTGAATTACATTTCACAAAACTACACTATTTCCAAAATACTTCACAAAACTACACCTAAACACTAAAAATTAAATTCAAATAAACCATACACACACAATTCTACCCTATTAATACTATGCCCTAAACACTAATTAGCGAACCCAAATGAAAATATTTTAATTTTGGTAATTTTTTAAATGGTAAATTAAGCTTTTAAAATTTTGAAAGAGTGTAAATATGTGAAAATATTGAATTAGGTGTAGTTTTGTGAAGGGAGGTTGAAAGGGTGTAGTTTTGTGAATTCCTCATAATATATTATATATTATGTCATATTTTGTAATTAATCGGATTTTACAACAATCTAAACTTACTTTATTTTTAAATTTATATATAGCTAATTAAAACATAAAGAAAGAAAAAAATAGCAAATACATATTATAATTTTTCTTAAGGGTCGTTAAAAAAATCACAAAGCGAATTTGAAACGAATGATAATTGTTGATTAAATCCAATTTAATTTACGTACAATTATCATTTGCAACGGTAAAAAAATAACATAAATAATTGATAAAATATAACAAAAGTATATTTATAATATTAAAATATACATAAGTATAATTTTGAACTTTATATTATCAAACATAGTTCAGTAAACAATTTTTTAAATATTTCTTATACGCGGATCAATCGTGGATTAACCAATAATTTATATGTTATCCTGCACAATATATAGATTTTATTGAATGTGTTCTCTGAATAAGAGATTATATCATTATATACATATAATCCAAGTTAGAAAATTTTAATATATATTTTTACTAAATAATTTTAAATATATAAATTTAAGAACACATTAAACTCCGCACGTACGCCATCATCTAGTATTAAATTTATTTTTGTCCTTTATTTATGGGCCCACCACCAAAACGCCAAACATTAGTTTGACTACCAGTGTCCTAAACTCCTAATTTATTAATAGCTTAGTATAACAAATTAAATCACACTAAGCTAGTCGAAGCTTAAATCAAATGCTTAATATATAAGCACAATTAATTGCTAAAATAAAACATGATGTTCAGAAAATACTCCCTCTATTTTTTAAATTTTGATTTTATAGTGCTTCCACGCTTATTAAAAAAATAATTTAAGAGGTGATATTTATTGTATTACTTTTTTGTAAAACTATTTTCTATACTTTCTAAACCAATAGTATTCCAAACTTTTCAATCAATGCATCTAGAAAATTATGCTAATAATTAATGATTAAAAATGCATGGAAAAAAGAATCAAACTTTTTAGAACAAAATAAAAATCTACAAAATCACATATATAAAAACGGAGAGAGTATATATTAATATTTATATAATTTAATAAAGTGAAATAAAATCATACAAAGCCACCGGTAGATCTACACACAATCCAAATTCACAACCACCGGTAGTGGCGAAGTGAACAATTCACAACCACCGGTAGATCTACACACAATCAAAATTGGTCTTGAAAACAAAACTGTTTTTTTTAAATTTATCTTTCGGAAATTGACTGATATAAATACTAATTCACGGTTAGAAATAAAATATTTATTCGAACAATTAGAAATAAAGAGTTGCCTCTTGGGTAAAAAATGTATAAAATGAAAATATAGAAAAGTGAAACAAAGGGACATAATGAGGACTTTTGTACGATGACGACTTAACATACCATACCTGTTTTAGGAGGTAAATAAATGTCTTATATGAAAATATTAGTCGTCGACAAAAATGCCTCTCAAATTTTTACCTTACAGAGACAAAAATTCCTCTCAAGTTTCAACCTCATGTTTTCCATGGCTTCAAGTAGCCAACGATTCAATTTGTGTCATAACATTAAACAACACTAAAAATTATTTAATGAAACTTTTTGTGAGACGCAATCTATATATATTAAGAAGAACATGCTATCTTCTCATGAAACCACATCATCTTTCAAATTTCTAAAATTTTGATACATCATCAACTCATATTTAGTTTTCAAATAATAATTAATTATATTATAATACTTCACTTCTCGTTATAACTAAAATTTAATTAACAATTACACATAGAATTTGTAAAGACATTCTCTTTTAATTTGTTAAATATAGTTAATACAATATAAAAATCTTTGGTGAAAAAAAAACAATATAAAAATCTTCAAATTAACAATTATATGAAAGTTGTCAAATATATGAAGAGAGTATAATTTCAAATTATAATGAAGTCTTTTAGGTGATATTCAATATGAAAACTATTCAGAGTTTCGAGTTCAAAACGGATAATATCATATTAATAAAAATTAACGTAAACAACCATCATGGCGAGAATTGACCCACAAGCCGACAGAGAATGGGTCGTAGGGCCACATATGGTTGCGGGTTTGTATTCATTACACCTTTATGCATGGAACGGCAAATTAGTGGCCAAACCATAGGGTGAGGAAAGAGGGATCCATAGAGGTTTATGGGCCAAAATGTGAAGAAATCCCAATGCCAATATACAAGCTTATACCACTCATATTATTTGACTACGAATATCATTATGATCTTGGAAGATAAAGACCCAAATCTAATAGAAGTACACAAATTTATTGACCACTTACATATCATATAAAATAACGGAGTCTCAATAACCCACGTAATATCATATTGTTTGTAAAAAATATATTATTCTAATGATAATTTTTTACTAAGTTATTTTTAAAGTACCAAATTAAGCTCAGAAGTGCAGGGGCATGGCAATCTAGATGAGATGTTGAAAGGATTTTAAATGTAAAATATATATTTTTTATTTTTAAAAAAATAATAAGTGGAATGTTTCAAAATACTTACAAATATTTACACACAAAATGCAACAAAAACAAGTAAGGAACCCTAGTTGCTAAAAAAGGAAATATCGTTTCAAGCATTCAATTTGCGTAGACAGATGTGTCATTTTAGAAAGTAAATACTATTCTCTCTTCTCACATGGAATGTTCTTTTTTTCGTTAACTCCGATTTTATTGCATATTTATTAGGCCTTTTCAAAATCTTAATTTATATACATTTTATATCATAATACAGTTTCATATATTATATTTATATACATTTTCTATCATAATACAGTTTCATATATTATAAATTATTAAAAGAAATTTATAAGCCCTAAACTGAACGCATATTTATTTTTATTAGAACTTATGTATTGGTTCTCAAAATTTATTCATTGACATTCTTTTATATTTTTTTTATATCTCTGAATAATTATTGAAGGACCACATTTTTGGAAATAATCTTAGTTTTGTAAAGAATTACATTTTTGGAAACAGCACAAAACATCTCTTATATTGACATTTCTTATATTGAATTGAAACTCGTCTTTGTGTTAATTTGGGAAGCCCAAAACCGCACAAGCGCCACTCATATTTTTTTGCTTTTCACGTAAAGTTGAAGCACATTTTGGGATGCCTTCTTTTACATAAAATTTGACCGCCCAAAAGTGTCACTTTATATAATATTTAGGGTTTAATCTAGATTTTTTGGATATATCTAATTCGCTACTATATTCATAGCCAATAAACTGTTTAATTTTAAGAAAAGAAACCATATTTTAAAATACATACTACTTATTTTAATATGTAATTTTTTCTTATATACAAAATAGTTATCCGAATTTGAAAAGCTAAAAATCCATCTTTTTGAAATTTACATATAGCAAAACTATAATATATATATATGATAACTACTTGTGATCTTGATTGCAAACAATGTATAAACAAAAAGAAGTTTAATGATGAAAATGGATGTGGAAGTTGTTGGATAATTCCAAAGTGCTTTAGGAAATAAGATATCTCTTATAGAATGTTGTCTAAAGAGATAATCACAAATAATAGTTAGATAAGGATTTGTGTATGGTTTTCCTAATTCAAATAGAATAAGGTGATGTCTTATCTCTACATATAAATACAAGTCTTTGGAGAGTTGTTCCATAAGACCATAAGAGCTTAAGAGAGATTTAGTTTTGTGAAGTTTCTAAATCAATAAAGAAAAGTTGTTCTTTAAATCTTTTAAGTTCATAGTCTTTTGATTTGAATTGGTATCAGAGCTTGTGTTGAAGCTTTAAGATCGAGACCTGTGCTCAATCAACCATGGCGGATGTGCAGAATCCTCCACCACGAACAAAGGACATTGGAGCTCCGACAATACAATGTCCGATGTTGACAACGTCGAACTATACGAGTTTGGGCAATAAGAATGAAGATTTTACTTCGCGTAAGTAATGTGTGGGATACAATTGATCCAGGAAACGTGGATCAAAAGAGAAACGATGTGGCGACGGCACTAATATTCCAATCTATCCCCGAGGCACTTATCTTACAAATAGGAGAGCAAAGTCTAGCTAAAAGCATATGGGATGCAATAAAATCTCGTCACCAGGGAGCAGACCAGGTGAAGGAAGCAAGACTCCAAACCCTAAAAGCTGAACTAGATCGGTTAACGATGGGAGATTCAGAGACAGTGGATGAATTTGCAGGGAAGATGTCAGGTCTAGCAGCGCAAGCGACCTCTCTAGGAGAAACCCTCGATGAAACAAAACTTGTTAAGATGTTTCTGTCAGCACTTCCAGAGAAATTCATTCACATCGTAGCTTCTCTTGAACAAGTGCTTGATTTAAAAATTACCAGCTTTGAAGACATAGTAGGGAGAATCAAAGCTTATGAAGAACGTGTAAAGAAAAATACTCGGAGTGAAGATCAGGGAAAACTAATGTTCTCAAACACGAACAACAACCGTGGAGGATACGGTAACTTCCGAGGAGGTCCTAGAGGAAGAGGCGGAAGAGGTAGAGGTAGATGTCGAGGGAGATCTAATAACCAAAACCAAGGAGGAGAAGCCTCAGAGAAAGACCAAAAGAACAAGGATCTTTCTAAGATAACGTGTTGGAGATGTGATAAACCAGGTCACTATGCAACAAAGTGTCCTACGAGGCCAATACAAAATCAAGAAACAAACCTAAACGAGACACATGAAGCTGATGCACTATATGTTCATGAAGTGGTGTTCTTGAACGAAGATAAAGTGTTCCCAAGGAACTATGACACCAACAACAAAAGCGTTTGGTATCTAGACAATGGAGCGAGTAACCATATGTCCGGGAACAAGGATTTCTTCACAAGCATCGATAATTCCATCACGGGAAGAGTAAAATTTGGTGATGGCTCGTTCGTTAACATTATGGGAAAGGGTTCCATAACGTTTGTAGCTAAGACCGGTGAAAGAAGATCACTCAAAGAGATTTACTACATACCCGAATTAAAACACAACATCATAAGTCTTGGTCAAGCAACTGAGAATGGATGTGAAGTTAACATGAAAGGTGATACGTTGACACTAAAGGATCCAGCTGGAAGACTACTCTTGCAAGTCATAAGATCTTCTAATCTTCTTTACAAGATTCCTTTGAAGATTGAATATCCTAAGTGTTTACTTTCACAAGATGATAACACTACAGAAATATGGCATGCGAGATTGGGACATGTTAGTATTGGTGTTATGAACAACATGGTGAAGAAAGAGATGGTGGTCGGGATGCCACAAACATCACACGAGAAGAGTGTGTGTAGCGCTTGTTTAACTGGAAAGCAAATCAGACATTCGTTCCCGGCTAAAGCAACTTACCGTGCGACTCAAGCCTTGGAGTTAGTACACGGCGACTTGTGTGGACCAATCGCACCAGCGACACCAGCTAAGAACATATATGTGTTTGTTCTAATTGACGATTTCTCAAGATATATGTGGGTTATGCTGTTAAGGGAAAAGAGCGAGGCATTCGAACGCTTCAAAAGGTTTAAGGAGATGGTAGAAAACAAAACCGGAAAGAAGCTTCAAACCTTTTGCACCGATAGAGGAGGAGAATTTACCTCGAGTGAGTTCAACACGTTTTGTGAAGAAAACGGAGTTACAAGACACCTAACCGCACCATACACACCACAACAAAATGGTGTTGTAGAAAGGAGAAATCAAACACTTATGGAGATGACAAGAAGTTTGCTTAAAGCCATGAAGATACCGAATGATATGTGGGGTGAAGCCGTACGTCATTCAACTTATTTGATCAACCGAGTCCCAACAAAGGCATTACAAGATCAGACACCGTATGAATGTCTCACGTTAAGAAAACCAAACCTTGAACACTTGAACGTGTTTGGATGCGTCGCATACGCAAAAATCACGGAACCACATCTAAAAAAGTTAGATGACAGGTCGAGAATGGTGATTAATCTTGGGACTGAACCGGGTTCGAAAGCTTACAGGCTTTACGACCCAATCACAAAAAAGGTACTGGTGAGTAGAGATGTGGTGTTTGATGAGAAGAAGATGTGGGACTGGTCAGCTTTGACAAAGGAATCTGAGAAACAAGAAGAACCTGGTAGGTTTAAGCTAATATATAGAGGAGAAATAGAAGATGGTGTTGGATACGTTGATGATGATCACGAACATGTTAACAATGATAATAACGATCCTAATCATGAGCCTATTCACCATGATGAAAACGTAGAAGTTGTAGATGAAGCTGTAGGAGTTGAGAATCAACCTATAATGACAAGATCCGGTCGTGTCATTAATAAACCAAGGTACCTCAACGATTATGTCTTACTTGCTGACCTCGAGGTTGAAGAACTTTTACTCACTATAGATGGAGAACCGGAGAACTTAACAGAAGCATTGAGTTTGACAGAATGGGTAAAGGCAATGGAGGCAGAACTAGATTCTATCGTAAGAAACAAGACATGGGTGCTGGTTGACAAACCTGATGGTGTTAAACCCATAGGAGTAAAGTGGGTTTACAAAATAAAGAAGCTTGCGGACGGCTCGATAAACAAGTATAAGGCGAGACTTGTGGCAAAAGGCTATGTTCAGCAAAAGGGTATAGACTTTGATGAAGTCTTTGCACCCGTAGCTAGAATTGAGACTATAAGGCTACTCATAGCTATTGCGGCAACAAGTGGCTGGGAAATACACCATCTAGACGTCAAGACTGCCTTCTTAAACGGAGAACTAAACGAGCTGGTATATGTTACTCAACCGGAGGGTTTTGTTAAGAAAGGAGAAGAGAATCGAGTATACAAGCTTCACAAGGCGTTGTACGGGCTTCGCCAAGCTCCTAGAGCTTGGAATATAAAACTCGATAGTGTCTTTAAAGAGATGGGTTTCGAGAAGTGTAGGAAGGAACCATCTGTATACCTCAAAAGAAACAAGACGAGTCTCTTAATTGTGGCAATCTACGTTGACGATCTGTTCGTAACGGGCACTTCACTAGAGATCATTCAACAATTCAAGAAAGATATGTCGAAGAAATTTGAAATGTCTGATCTTGGGAAGTTAACTTACTATCTTGGTATAGAAGTAATTCAAGGGGCTGATGGAATTCAAATAAAACAAGAAGGCTATGCTCGAGGAATACTTGAAGATACAAAGATGGACGATTGCAATTTGGCCCTTGTGCCAATGGATCCTAACATCATGATCTCAAAGGCTGAAGATGAACCTGAGATCGATGCCACACGATACCGAAGAACCATAGGATGTCTAAGGTATTTCATTCACACAAGACCCGACTTAACGTTTGCTGTGAATGTGCTAAGTCGGTACATGCAAAGTCCGAGAGCATCACATGGGCAAGCACTCAAACAAGTTCTGAGGTATGTGAAAGGAACCACCAACTTTGGACTATCCTTTAAGAGAGATGGGTCAAGAAAGGTTGTAGGTTACAGTGACTCTAGTCACAACGCCGATATTGATGACGGCAAAAGTACAGAGCGGACATATGTTCTACTTTGGGTCATCACTCATAACATGGACCTCACATAAACTCTCCTCAGTCGCATTATCGTCGTGTGAGGCGGAGTTCATGGCGGCAACGGAAGCAGCAAAGCAAGCCATATGGCTTAAGGAGCTGTTAGATGAAATCCTAAGTCTAGATGAGAAGATCTTACTAAGGATTGACAACAAGTCAGCCATTTCTCTCACCAAAAATCCAGTATTTCATGGAAGAAGTAAACATATACTTCGCAAATACCATTTCATTCGTGAGTGTGTGGAGAACGAGCAGGTCGTGGTGGAGCATGTCCCTGGCAAAGAGCAAAAGGCGGACATCCTTACTAAAGCGTTAGCAAGGATCAAGTTCACAGAAATGAGAGAACTAATTGGAATTCAAGAAATCAAGTCTCCCCAAGTTCAAGTTGGAATTAAGGGGGTGAATGTTGGATAATTCCAAAGTGCTTTAGGAAATAAGATATCTCTTATAGAATGTTGTCTAAAGAGATAATCACAAATAATAGTTAGATAAGGATTTGTGTATGGTTTTCCTAATTCAAATAGAATAAGGTGATGTCTTATCTCTACATATAAATACAAGTCTTTGGAGAGTTGTTCCATAAGACCATAAGAGCTTAAGAGAGATTTAGTTTTGTGAAGTTTCTAAATCAATAAAGAAAAGTTGTTCTTTAAATCTTTTAAGTTCATAGTCTTTTGATTTGAGAAGTGATGTAAAACATTTTTGAATTAGTTAGTTAGTTTAATTTTGTATGCCCTTTTTAATTTAATTTGATAATTTATTACTGGTTTTTTGAAGAAGCGTAACTAAATAAATGATTGTGTTGAGAATTTGTACATTAAAAACAGAGAATATAAATAACATGATGATTTATTCATTTACAGAACTAACTAAAATGTTTTAGCTGAGCTAAATAACATTATAAATAAGACGTTAGATTTAATTGTGATGAATTAGTGATGTTGTAGGGGAAACCTATACACATTTCATAAAAATTGGTCGTAGGGGAAGGTTTCTATTTCTTATACATAGCCACGACTCTGCCCATAGTGTTATAAGTATGATGTGTAACCGTTTATAGTGTTACGTTAGACAATCGAGTTTTTTTATCAAGTCAAAATATGTTTTAAATATCTTTTGTTTCTATAGAAATCCTGAGAATCAAAATATATGGGACACAATATTTTTTATTCAATAAGTTCGACTATGGAACTATTATTAGTACATTCATCCATGATAAAAACCAAGGTTCTGGAACTCGCTAGGCGCTACGCATGCATACATCAAGGCTTAGCTCCTAGCAAAAAAACCGGAGATTAATTTTTGGATAAATTGATAATTTCGTATATTTTTTCACTATATATTGATTTTTTTATTATTATTTATATTGTTATTAACCTCTAAAACTAATAACTTATCAAAAAATTTATAAAATTTAAATGTATGTGGTCAAATTAGTCCGAAAATAGTTAAAAATTAACTAAATTATGCAAAATTTTATATAATTAGACGCTGTTATTTATGTCATTAAATTTACGCGATCAAAAATTTAATCGACGCGGACGACCACTGAGTAGCGGAAACGCGGGGAGTAATCGGCTACGCGAGCGAGTTTTAGAACAGAGATAAAAACTAATGAAAACAAGATATTATTATTAAAAAAAACTGTAACTGAATTTGAGTGGTTACTGACTATTTATAAGTGAAAAAATTCACCTATAAAACTATTATACAATACTCCCTCCGTTTTTTAATATATGATTTTTGTTGAAAATATTTGGTTTTAAAAAAATGGATTTTCTCACTTTTTATATACAATTGTTAATGATAAATTATAGAATTCAAGAAAAATAACTAAACATTATTGATTTAGAGTTGTTGAAAATTATAAATCACAAAAAATAATATATTTTTATATGTTTGTTTATTATATCTGAAAAGCTAGAAAATCTTATAATAAAAAACGGAGGGAGTAATATATAAGACGGTTATATTTAATCGATGGATTTCCAACAGAATATGTTCGTCTATTCCATAGGAATCCATTAAGAAAAATCCATTTTTTTCGACAAGTATCATGTGTGTTTCTTGTAGTGTTCATTTCTATCAAATTAATTTCTTGAATAACTATATACATCGTAGACAGCTCAGTTTTGGCTATGTGTTAACCTAACCATTCTTCTTATATGTTTAGTAACTTCTTTTGAATCTTTACATGTCTGAGACTACTTTCCGACTTTTACGTGCAAATCGTAATTTTGTGATTTTATTTGCTTCTTATTTTATGTACATGTTGACGCACCATGTAGTCGCTAATTTTTACTACCCTAGGGTTCAGATAAAACACAGGTTTTCTTATATATATATATATATATACTAGAGTTAGGCCCGCGCGTTGCGTCAGTTCTGTTGTTAGTTTATTGTGTACTTATATGTAAGTGATATAAAAAAATACATATATATATATATATATATATATATATATATATCTATATAGTGTATATAAAATTTAAATTTAATTTATGTTACAACTATTGCATATATACTTTGTGAAATTAAGTTAGTTTAAAATAAATTAGACCTATTTAATGTGATATTTAATAGAAATAATTGTGGCTTTTCTTTACAACTATTGCATATAAATCGTATATTCATACTAACGTGTATTGTGAAAAATGTAAGATATTTTATATATAGTTTTATTTATACGCATTTACATTTTTTCATCTTTTTTATTTTCATTTTTACTTTCATTTTTAGTTACAAAATAAGATTATATGATATATATTTTGACGATATGACAAACTGAATGCGCGGGTTTATTTAAATTTTTTTCTGCGCAATGCTTATAATTTTGAAAAAGTATTTTTGTAACCTCCACCATAATGGCATGTTCGGATTTTGTACACAAGATTTATTGTGTCTTTTATGATTACATATTTCTCCACTACTCACGGACCATTATGGTGGAGGTTACAAAAATAATATTTCAAATTGAAGATGGAAGTTAATGTTGGTCAATATTATAAAAAAATAAATATCATTTGACCAAAATTTTATATTTTTGCTTGTTTTATTTAATTTACTTAATTACTATTATGGGGGTTACAAAATATTGTATTTTTAGAATATAATGATTGTGAATTTTATAATTATTATTTTGTAACTAAAAGTATTCAAATTTCACAATTTTTTGTATAGAGAACACATGTCATTTTACAATTTTATATATAAAATAGAATCTAAAAATAGTATTCTATGAAAGTTATGTGAATCATTTGCATGAAATTAAAAGAGACATATAAGATAATTTGACATTTATTTTTCATTTTTGAAAGAAGTAAAAGATTATTAATTTTAAATTTTATTTCAATTATGCTTATAATTGTAAATTCTTAATAACATTTAAAGTTAAAAATATATTGAAACTTATGAGGATAATTTGTTTTAAATAAAAAGATACATATAAAGTAATTTTATATTTATTTTTGATTATTGAAAAAAGTAAAATAAAGTTTGAATGAAAATTAATTAAATGTGGACACATGTCAATATAACAATGAGACACTTGTTGGCTCCACAATGAACCTTACAAAAACATTATATCTTATTATATAAGATATGTCGTTGGAAAATATACATATCCATAGTATTTTTGTGTTGGTATGAAATGTTTTTCTTAGAGAAATACTTCTTGTACGTAAAATCTTATTGTGTTATATCCTATAGTTCTAAACAATTAGAGAGCTATTTCACTCAATATGGAGAATTAAAAAAAAAAAATTAACCCAAAAAATACTATTTAAAGGATATAAATAGAAAAAATGATATAAATAGAAAAGATAAAAAGACAAGACCAAAACGACGATAATAAAAGGATGGGGTGTTACCAGGGCTGTCATGGGTGATAGGCAATGGGCAGAAGGTGAAGTTTTGGTCTGATAAGTGGTTAGGGAACGAGCCGCTGTTGCAAGGAGCGAATAGAGAGTTGGCGGAGGAGGAGACTCAACGTACGGTGGGCGAGTTATGGGTAAATGGTGCAGGCTGGGATATGTCGCGAATAAATCCGTATGTTTCGGATGAGGTAAAGTTGAGGCTGGTTTCAGTGGTGATAGATGATGTTACAGGAGCTAGGGACCGTATATCGTGGGGAGAAACACCTGATGGAAAATTCACGATTTCATCGGCTTATGCGTTGTTAACAAGAAATAAAGAGCCGAGACTAATGATGACAAATCTATGGAAAAGAGTGTGGAAAGTATTAGTCCCGGAGAGAGTCAGAGTTTTTATTTGGCTAATAGTGCATCAGGTGATAATGACTAACATGGAGAGACATAGACGACATCTTTGTGAATCAGCTATTTGTCAAGTTTGTAGCGGTGGGGAGGAGACCATAATGCATGTGGTTAGAGATTGTGAATCAATCGCAGGTATATGGCGAAGGATTGTACCAAGTGCACATCAAGCAACTTTCTTTGGACAATCGCTGCTAGACTGGATCTACGGGAATCTGACAAAGACGGTGGAGATTAATGGGATCTCTTGGGCAACCTTATTTGGAATGACGGTGTGGTGGGGGTGGAAGTGGAGATGTGGGGAGATTTTCGGCGAAAACAGAAGGTGCAATGATCGAGTTAAATTTGTTAAAGAGTTGGCGGCGGAAGTGTTAAAAGCGTCTAAAGATACAAAAGGGCTAACTAAACAAGTGCAAAGGGTCGAGAAATTAATAGCCTGGACGAAACCAGCGACCGGGTGGTTTAAAGTGAATACTGATGGAGCGTCAAGAGGAAATCCGGGACTAGCCTCGGCGGGTGGCGCAGTACGCGATGAAGACGGAAACTGGTGTATAGGTTTTGCGGTTAATGTTGGGAGTTGCACGGCACCGTTAGCGGAGCTTTGGGGCGTGTACTACGGGCTTTATGTGGCTTGGGAGAGAGGGATTAGACAAATAGAGATCAAAATTGATTCAGAGATGGTTGTTGGTTTTCTAAAGACAGGGATAAGCTCAGCTCACCCGCTGTCGTTCCTAGTACGTTTGTGCTATGGCTTTTTTGCGAAGGACTGGATCGTCCGGGTTACTCATGTGCATAGGGAGGCTAATCGTCTGGCAGACGGGTTAGCGAACTATGCGTTTTCACGGCCATTAGGTTTTCATTTATTGGATGTTGTACCTGATTGTGTTTCCGAGTTTTATGTTGACGATTTGAATGGGAGATTGTTCCCGAGAAACATTGTTGTTTAATTTATTTATTTAATAAAATACATAAGGGGGTAATTTCTCTCCCTTATGCTTACCAAAAAAAAAAAAAGGACAGCTGCATGCATCAAATGTTTTTCTCTCTTGTAATCAATAACTATAGTCCATTTTTACTAACAGTACATAACTAATTAATACCCAATAATAATTAAGCATGATTTAAATGTGAATACCCAACATACATGTCACTTCTCTATTCCATCATGAACAGTCTAGCTAGACTCTTTACTTACCAACTTAAATAAATATTTATATATATATAATTACATACTTTTAATATTATATCTTAAGTTTGTTTCATGGAGGGTTCATCTAATGGGTTGAAAAAAGGTACATGGACTTTTGAAGAAGATAGTCTCTTGAGAAAATGCATTGATAAGTATGGTGAAGGCAAATGGCACCAGGTTCCTTTAAGAGCTGGTATGTTTCATAGACACATACATTGTATTACTCTTAATCATTATGCTTTTTTTTAAACAATTCCAAAACGTACCATGGAAAAAAGTTTTGATAACTATTTTTAGTTTTTGACTCAATCAAAACACTAATTTGCAAAGTCAACAACAACTTTGATATAACTAAGCCTTTAAAAGCTAAGACTAATAGTGACATTCTTCATGATATGCATTTTGGAAGGAGACAAAAAAAGCAATTTTAGTATATGTATATAAGTAACATAAGTTATTTATTTTTGTAGGGCTAAACCGGTGCAGGAAGAGTTGTAGACTAAGATGGTTAAACTATTTGAAGCCAACAATCAAGAAAGGAAAGCTTAGCTCTGATGAAGTTGATCTTGTTCTTCGCATGCATAAGCTTCTAGGAAATAGGTACTAATTCTTCTTTAGTTTTATGTATTGTTGGTTTACTTTCTATTTACTATAAGTCATATACATTACTTTCAAAACTAATAACTCATGTCTATATGCAGTATTTTTAATTTTGTTGACTGAAGCTTCAAGCTTGTAAGAAAACAGAAAATAGAAAAATTCTAATTAATAGTTTATGAATAGTTATTAACTATTTATGAGTCATCTAAAATTGTAAAGAGAGTTAGAAAAGGTAAATTATCCAATTGAGAGAATATGAAAGTTGTGTAGACCATTCTCTATATATAAGGTGGTGTAAGAGTCTTTCATAAATTATAAGTTTAGAGACTAAGAGTTTTGAGAGATTAAGGTTTGAGTTAAAAAAAAAATTTCAACATTTGGGCTACAAATGATCGGCCCATTAGTCATTCTTACACTGTCGTAGGCGCTGGGATTCGATCCCGGGTGAGGTGGTGTTAGAATGTCTCATGTGGACTTATGTCTGTCACTAGGTCAATGTCACTTCCCCGATTTAAGTTATTTTTTTAATCTAATAAAGATAGTTATTATTTATATACTTATTTTTCTAAATTCTAGAATTTTTGATAAAGGGTTTACTATTGGACTCATGTATTTATTGCACACAAAATTTTTAGGTGGTCCTTAATCGCTGGTCGATTGCCTAATCGGACTGCTAATGACATCAAGAATTATTGGAATACCCATTTGAGTAAGGAGTGTGAGCCATCTTTTAAGGCAAAGGTGAAAAAGAGAAACATTGTCATAGCCAAAAAAATCGATGTCTTAAAGCCTCGAGCTCGATCTTTTTTCGTCAACAACGGATGTAGCCATCTCAAGGGCATTCCTGAAGCTGACTTTATTACTCAATGCACTGTACTCAACAACAATATTAATGTATGTGAAAATAATAACAAAGAAAAAGAGAATAATGAGATTGTGAATAGTTTAATGGATGGAGAGAATATGTGGTGGGAGAGTTTCCTTGAAGAGAGCCAAGACGCATATCCTGTGGATCCAGAAGCTACAAAAACAGAAGAAGGAGCAACCTCTGCGATCCACGTTGAGCAATTTTGGAGTTTTTTGGATGGAGAGACAGAGGAACTTATATAGTGTTTTGGACAATCTTTCTTGTGTCTTTGTGTGAAGTTAATGTTGCATTTAGTGTGTATTGTTTCTAATAAATTGTTTGCTCCCAAAGAAAAATGTTACATAGTGGTAGGGGTGGGCACTCGGGTACTGGTTCATGTTCGGGTCGGGTCTATAATTTTTTTATGGTTTGGTTCGAGTTCGGGTCGGTTCTTTTCGGATTCGGGTACCCGTAATTATAAGAAAACTTCAAAGTTATAAAATAAAATATTTTAAAATATTCAAAATACGTAATTCATTAGGATAATACGAATAAATGACAATTAAAACTATCGAAAAATATCTAAAAGTACTAAAATTATACAAACTACTTGAAATATAAGAATAATGGTTATAATTTTGTATATATAAGTTACTACAAATGTAAAATTACTAATTTATTTTTATATTTACATTTAATTAAATTTTGGGTTTCGAGTTCGGATACATTTGGATTAGAGTTTTCTGATCTTGAAATGTAAAACCCGTTCGGGGTTTTTGCCTTATTTTCGGGTCGGGTTCGGCTCTTCGGTTCAAATTTTTTACCCACCCCTACTTAGTGGTAACTAGATGTGCTATACAAATTTATTTGAAAGATGGTACCTTTTTGTAATAATTAACATGAGTTAACCATTTTAAAAAATAAAACACCACCAAAACGTTTTTAGTCTCAAAATAACATCACAAGTTTTTTAAACCATAATCCACTCACGGAAATTTCTACAGATATTTATTACCTTGGCATGATAACCATTCATTTGCTAGTTAGTATATTGAATGAAAAGTTGATCGTATCACATGCAAATTTTAATCAACCAAATTGTTTTTTCAGCAAATAAGATGAGTTAAAACAATTATAAATCCAAACAAGTGTTACAAAATCTAATAAAGAATGTCATACAAATGAAAAAAATATAGCATAACATACGAAACAATCCATTATGGTCTTGCTTCCAATTTTAATGTGGGCTTTAGCCCAGTTCATGTCTTATAAATAGATTTTCATTTTATTTTATATAATAATTACTAGGGGATATAAGTTGACAAAAAAAATAATTACTAGGGGATATATAAATTGGACAATCCTTAATCTCACAAAATTTATCACAAAATTTATCACAAAATTTATCAAAAATGTGAAACTCACCTTAAAGCATCTCATATGAGAAACTATTGATTGATTTTATCATGTTTTGAGATATCCAAGTAATATTATTTATTTTTTATTGATTTTTTGAAAACTCATACGAGATACCATATTTGATGCCGATGCTCTTATTCTTCATGCTCTTAGGATATATTCACATAGGGTATTATAACAACTTTTAATGTAAACTTCTAATACGTTCTCTTGAGATAATGACTATTTCCTTCCATCTCTAATTGGACACCTAACTAAAATCAGTGCAAAATCAACAAAGAAGATGAAGACTACGTATAGTAGAGAATTTCAATTTTGCTAAATGGAAAGTTCAATCAAAAACTCTATTAGTACTATAATTAAAATAAAATGTCCACCCTAATTTTGGTGCATGAAACTAATCCCTCTTTTAAACCATCTTCTAGTACTATAATTATTAATTCAACATGTTCTTTCTTCTAATTTTGTTAAGAGACATGTTTAACTTTATAGTACTGACACAAAAGATGAGGATTGTATCTAGGTTCTATGAACCTTTTTTTCTCTTGTCTGAATCAGTGGCGAAAATAACTAACTTAACAAATTAAGCACGACAACTACTAACACATGAAATGTGGATATTAAACATGCACGTCATTAAAATAATAAAAATAATTAAAATTCATGCACGTTATTTCTTTATATGCTTCCTGTCACGAGTGTATATATATAAGAAGTCCCCCAAGGGTTTGTGAAGCAACAATATAAACCCATTTCCTTGAGACTTTTTTTTAAAACAAAAATTATAATTATTTGGTAAGATACTTAAAATATTTATTTTTGGTCCATGGAGACAAAAAGTTTGAGAAAAGGTGCATGGACTGCCGAAGAAGATAATATCTTGAGACAATGTATTGATAAGTATGGTGAAGGAAAGTGGCACCAAGTTCCCTTAAGAGCTGGTATGTTATTTACACACAAATATGGTTTAAATAGCTACTACTATTGAAATATTCTTCTTGCTCACTATCTAATATATATATATATATATATATATATATATATATGGAATATTGAAATATTCTTCTTGCTCACTATCTAAAATAATTGTGCACAAATCTTTATGTTTTAATGGACAAATCATTTATTTCATGCCTTTCAAGGGGTTTTCAAGAAATAATTTCATTATGTTATTCATATTTACGTTGAGCTTAAAGGAAGATCTTGTTCTGACAAAACTTAAATAAATATCTTTATGTGCAACTAAAGATACAAAAAGGTATAAAATTTAACTTACACATATTGCTATAACTTACACATTATTGCTAGACTATTCTTGGAAAAAAATTTCTACACAAATACGTGTGTATTTCTATTGGTGGGCTTAGATTCTTCTTGATAAAATATAGGATACAAAAAGGACATCTTATATTTAAAATATAAACATTTTACTAACAAAATAATAGACTAAATAATAATTGTCAATTATTGATTTTGTAGGGCTAAACCGGTGCAGAAAAAGTTGTAGACTAAGGTGGTTAAACTATTTGAAACCAACTATCAAGAGAGGCAAACTTAGTTCTGATGAAGTTGATCTTGTTCTTCGCATGCATAAACTTCTAGGAAATAGGTTTATAAATATTCTAACCTTATTACTTGTGTTATAATAATAGAATACTTAATTAAACATATTTATAACCAAATTAATGTTTATATGTATGCTTAGGTGGTCCTTAATTGCTGGTAGATTACCCGGTCGGACCGCTAATGATGTCAAAAACTATTGGAACACACATTTAAGTAAGAAGCATGAACCATGTTGCAAGACCAAAATGAAAAAGACAAATATTCCTTGTTCTTCTTCTATTACACCTACGAGAAAAATCGATGTTTTTAAACCTCGACCTCGATCCTTCACCGTTAAAAACGGAATTAACCATGTCAATGACCTCCAAGAAGTTGATGTTATTAGCCTTCCATGCCTTGCCCCAAACAACATTAATAATAATATTTGTGAGAATAGTATCACATGTAACAAAGATGATGATAATTATCATGAGATTGTTAGTAATCTAATGAATGGTGGGAGTATGTGGTGGGAGAATTTGTTAGATGATGAGAGCCAAGAGAGAGATTATCTTGTTCCCGAAGCCAAGGCAACAGGAAAAGGCGAAAACTCGACGTTCGATGTTGAACAACTTTGGAGTTTATTGGATGGAGAGACTGTGGAACTTGATTAGTTGCTTAAAGATTGTTTGTTTGTGATTTGTGTGTTTTGTGTTTGTTTATGAGCTTACTTTTGATTTTAATTAGTGAGTATTGTTTCTAAATAAACCAACAAATAATTTATGTTTGTCATATTCCGTTTGTATTTTGCCAAAGGAAAAATATCATTTTTCTTATCTAGACAAAAACAATGTTTTCAAAGTTGAAGACGATAGTGTTAGCAAATTGTATTTCTATAACGTGCAAATGTTTAAAACATTTGAAACCTACTTCTTATATGTGCAAGTTATTATTTTTATAATGTATAAAATTATACTTTTTATTTTCCTACTAGTTATATTTTCTTTAGACCATATAATATATTTCTTGATAATAACAAATTTTCTAATTGGAGATATGTTGCATATTTCTACGATATCTTCATAACCGGATATCAATCTCCGTCGATCTTTCGATTTCCTAATAAGAGTTTAACGCTATAATTTTCCTAGGCCAGAGATCAAATTATGTTAATCTTTAACATTTGGATGTAAATCCCCTCCAAACATAGAGATGTTAAACCACTACGCCAATAGATTTGTTGGTAAAACAATAATTGTATACATAATAAAAATTACAACTTGCACATATAAGACCCTTACTATGTTCATAATTTACCTAGAAATGTCGTCTTCTTATTTTTTTAAATGAAACTTAACTATAAATCTTATGTCTTTGTTTTTATATATGAAATTTAATTAAAAATCTCGTGACTTCCAAAATATTAACTCTAGGAAACTAGGTTATAGTATATGTTTTTGGCTGCAAAGTGAGAAGCGTTAAGTCCTATTGTTTTTAACAAAATATGCGACAATGACTTTTATTTACTGAAATCATATATTACGTTGTTGTAGGAATTGCAAGCTCTTGTCGTCTAATTAATATGTCACATTCTGATCACTTAAGAAATATGTTTTTTACATGCAAGCAATTCCATTTTTGAATCCAACTTCTGTGGAACAATATGTACCGTAAAAACAGAATCTTGACGTTGTCAATAGAATATTTCTGAAATATTACAAACACATTTTTATGTAATGTTCAAATACTATTTGAATTAGTACACACTTTTTGGTATATTCCTTAGCATTTTTGACTTTTTTGTTTTATTTTAGTAAGTATAGTAACCATTACAAGCCATGATATGACGACATACAAATTTATTACCAGAGAACAAACATTTATACAATTTAATTAGGTTATAAGTATTTTAATAGATAAAAATGTCTTATGCTTCGCTTTACTTTTTCTTATAAACTATAAGAATCCAAAACCTTGGGCTCATAATTTCAATATTCAGCCGTTAATAATACCACGTTTAATACGTAAATTATTCATCTAAAACCGTTTGAACCCGTGACTTTTAACACTTTTTAAAGGTGACTCAACCACAAAACCAAGACCTACTTAGGCTACACAACTTGAGGAAGATAACTAGACACGTTCAAAGGAGTTAGCTAGTCAATTTGCATATGAAAGAATGAAAGACAAAGTATATAGATAAAATAATAGTTATAAATTATTGTATATATTTCTAGTATATATGTTTCCCAAAACTATGGAACCTTTAATATTACTTTCATATAGAATTCTACTTAATTAGGAAATCGTCAAATCATTATATTTTAATATATTTTAATTAAGCCGATTCGTAAAAATGTATGCACATATTGAGTTTTTTAACGAAATTTTCGTTAAGATCCCTTTTCTTCTGTTTGAACTATAAATGCATGGGACAAAAAACAAAAAAATGAATACAAACTTTATCATTTTTTGTATTTTTGTTGATCGGTCCTCTTAGAAGAACCTCTTGTCATTATTATAGTAAGTCATAAACCAAAAGTGTTGTCATGTATCAAGAAAATCTATAGCTTACGTGTATAGTATATCATTGAAATAATAAAGATATAACATTACAGAAACGTATATATCATTTTTGGCGGGATATGGCAACTTATTTTAAATTCTAACCGTAACCTTTAAAATCGTATTTTTCATTTATTTATTTATTTATTAGTAACAAACAACATCGATTAATTAAATTTTGTAAGTATCCGCATGTGTATATAATACAATATTTTTTTATATATATAAGACAATAATTATACTGTATCTCAGCACGTTTCATGGGTTTTGCTAATATGGGCTTGTGATTGTATAGGGATTTATAGGGTTAAAACAATACACGTGCATACATATTACATACTTATTTACTACATTCCAAATTGTCCAATGATGTATTTACAAAAAACATTAATGGGTAATTCACTTCCTGGCATGGTTTGATTTGGTGTTTGATTCTGTAGATGAAAAGATTTTTATTATTAATTTTAGAACGTGGTTGATTCCAAAATGTCTATTAGCCTTACATTATGGGTCACCTAACCCATTTCAACTTATTATCCTAATGATTTTGGTGTTAATGGATTATGGGTAGATCCAACTCATATAACTAATGGGTTGGGTCAACTCACCACTCATCTAATTTAATGGGTCAAATGGGTAAATGAATTACCTAATATTGACTCATGTAATTATATATGATAAAATTAAAATATATGGTTCTTATATTTTTCGCGGTAAAAAGTGAATTTATACTTTTGAATGATTTAACGATTTCGACGAAAACGCGATTTAACGATTTCGACGTTAAGTTGATTTAAAGATTTCGACATTAACTTGATTTAACGATTTCGACGTAACTTGATTTAACGATTTCGATGTTAACACGATTTCACGATTTCGACGATAACACGATTTTGTTAACGCGATTTCACGATTTTGTTAACGCGATTTCACGATTTCGACGTTAAATTGATCTCAAGATTTTTAATTAGTTTTTGTTGTTGTTATGTAATTAGATTTAAATTGATTAATTAAATTTGACCGGTCAAATAGGTCAACCAAATGACCCATGAACCCATTTGAATATGACCCATGTTGACCTAACCTATTTGCACCCATCAATCCATATGACTCATTAACCCATTTAGTTCAAATAAATTGATCCATTTGGATTGATAAGTTGGGTTGGATCGGATTAATCCATTAATTTTGACTTATTTTAACACCCGTATAGAGAAAGATGGATTTTTAAGGGTTAATTAATTTTGTTGGCAAAGTTATATTTTAATAAATTTGGAATAAAAAAACTTCCGTTTGTTAATTAGGAAGAGTAAGTTGTAAGCTCACTCCTATCTTTTTGTATGTTGATGTTATCGAATCTTATATATAAGGAATGACGGAAGTTTTTATGGCTTGCCAAATAAATAGAGGAATTCATAAAACTACGTCATTTTATCACTTACTTCACAAAATTACATCTAATTCAATATTTTTACATAATTATATTCTTTTAAAATTTTAAAAGCTTGATTTACCTTTTAAAAAATCACCAAAATTAAATTTTTTTCATTTGGGTTCGCTAATTAGTGTTTAGGGTATAATATTAAATAGATAAAATTGTGTGGATAGGGTTTATTTGGATTTAATTTTGAGTGTTTAAATATAGTTTTGTAAAGTAATTTTGATATAGTGTAGTTTTGTAATTCTCCCAAATAAATATGTCCATTAATTAATTTAAAAAATAATTAAAAAAATTAGTTATACAAAAGTTAATAAATTATTTTTTACATATACATCAAATCCCCACTCAAAAAGCACATAAACTAAAAAAATATCTCACATACTAGAAAACAACAAACACTAAGAAAATTTATTAATCATGTAATAAAATATAAATTTTCAAATATATAAATTACATTAAACAAAAAAAGTTGGACCATAAAATTTTTAATGATTTATATCATAATTATGTCAATGTTTATAATAATAGTAAAAACAAAGTTTAAACAATTTTCCGTTAATAACAATGAACCATTGCTAATCAAATATATTATTTTCTCTTTTACATTTTTGAAATTAATTTAGTGATTATTAATCTATCCATTTAGTCACTCAAAAATTAATTTAAAATAGGCGAAGGATAATCTTTTTTCCAAGGGCTTCATACAACATTCACGTTAACAAGATCTTCAAGATTTTTACACCGAATTTATTCGACTTATTATTGATACTCAGAGTTTTAACCCTAAAATAAACTATTGTAAATGCACATTAATTCGTGTAGTATTTAGGGATCGAATCCACAAAGACCAATAGTTACACTAAAACTCTTAAATTCAATGTAAAGCTAAGTGTCACAAAAAGGTTGTTTGTAAGGTTTTTGAAAGCAATTAATAAAAAAAACATAAAACGTTTGTAAACAATATATTAAAAACGTTAGACGTTAGGATTAATCGCAGGAATTAGTTTTCAATTTATAGATATATGATTGGGAAACAATTATAACCGTTCTTAAACTCATATCTCGATAATTAGATTGACCCCCTCTCGGACGTATCAATCCCTATGCTAACAAGTACGAATACTAAACTCTCGTTTGTGTTCAGTAAATCCTAGCATGCAATATGTCTAAGTCCGATATGTTCACAAAACGCAATAACAACTACTCTCGCAGGCTAATGACGTTTTGCTCACCTAGTTTCTATTCGGTTCCTAAATCAACTCTCGTTGAGCCTAAATAACCTAGAATGAAGAACTATGTTGATCAAGCAAGTTCAGGCGGTAAGTTCAACCTAAATGAAGAATCCTAAGAATAAATTCCCTAACCAATCAATCTAATCTAGCAAAATCCTAAATTCCTTTGAAACCCCAAAACCTAACAAGCGAACTACTCAGACATGTTCATGATTAAGCAATTCAATATGTTTTAATAATTATGAATAAAAAAATACTGAGAATAAAGATTAGAAACACTTTGTGAAAGATTATTAAATCTCCTCTCCGTGAGTTGCAAACTCTGAAAAACTTATATTACGAAAGCACACATCTAAAAGAGGTTAAAAACATGTTTTATAGGTTTTGGACGATTCCCTTACAAAATAGAAAAGATCTTGGCAAAATCCAAAATAAAAGGAAATTAAATCTTCTGATGCGGAGAAGGGAACGATCTATACCACGTGGGGATCGATCGATCGACGTAGAGATCCATCCGTCCTTCGCCTTTTCGTCGATCTGATTTTTCACCGTTGGTTTTCCTGAAGGACGATCGATTTATAGACCAAGGGATCAATTGATCCTTATGAAGATCGATCAATCTTTGGTCCTTGGTCGATCCAGAAAAACTTGTATGTTTGCGCAATAAGAGATCGATCGATCTCTGAGGAGGATCGATCGATCTCTGAGGAGGATCTAAATAAACCTTACCCACACAATTTTACCACCTTAATACTATACCCTAAACATTAATTAGCGAACCCAAATGAATTTTTTTTTATTTTGGTAATTTTCAAAGGGTAAATCAAGCTTTTAAAATTTTGAAAAGATGTAAATATATGAAAAAATTGAATTATGTAGAATTTTATAAAGGAATGGATGAAATTATGTAGTTTTGTGAATTCCTCGTAAAAGTTTATCTACGGAAATCACTCACTTTCACTTTTTCTATGTTACTTCCATGTTATCTTTTTTTCAATTGGATTTAATTTTCCTTGTTAATTTACGTAGCCGATATGCAGCCTCATACAAAAGTAAGAGGAATTCATAAAATTATAGACTTTCAACTTTTTTTTTTGCAAAACTACATCTAATTTAATATTTTTACATATTTACACCATTTTCAAAATTTTAAAAGGTTGATTATACTATAAAAAAATTTCAAAATTATTTTTTTATTTGGGTTCGCTTATTAGTATTTAGGGTATAGTATTAAAAAAGTAGAATTGTATGGTTAGGATTTATTTATATTTAATTTTGAGTAATGAGATGTAGTTTTGAAAAGTAACATTTCAAATTATGTAGTTTTGTAATTGTCCCTAAAGTATAGAGAAATTCACAAAACTACACCATTTCAATCATTCCTTCACAAAATTACACCTAATTCAATTTTTTCCTACTTTTACACATTTTTCAAATTTTAAATGGTACAATTATACTCTAAAAAATTACCAAAATTAAAATATTTTCATTTGAGTTCGCTAATTAGTGTTTAGGATATAATATTGAAGGTGTAGGGTTTTGTGGGTAAAGCTAATTTCGATTTAATTTTTAGTAATTAGGTGTACTTTTGTGAAGTGATTTTAAAAATATGTAGTTTTGTGAAATTCATTTTAAAAGGTATAGTTTTGTAATTCTAAATATATATGGTTCTCTAGAAATTTTTTATAGTTTCTAGTTAAGAGATCACTGCAAACATTAATTCGAAACAAAAAAAATGCTGTCCTCATTTAAGAGCATGTGCATTGGTGTTTTTTAAAGAGATTTTAACAGGTGGGACCCGTTAAATAGTTAAGATCTGGATCTTATATTTCCTATTTAAGATCCAGATCTTAATTATTTAGTGGACCATTTGGATACGTGGCGAACTATGATTGATGCGTTTTTAATTATTTTATTTTTGTTTTATTTTAAACTAACTGTTCATGGTCCCAATAAATAGTTAAGAAATTTTAAGAGTTTCTATGTTGGACATGATCTAAAAAGTACTACTTTTGAAAAATCAACATATATTTTCAAGTCAGCCTCCTTCAATTTATATTTGATCGGCTGAAAAGAAAGGTCAGAAAAATAATTAAGAAGTATAATAAATTTCTATCATTTTGAAAAGAATCAATTATTGCATATGATTTGAACTTACCTTCGTGTGATGTGTCCAAAATTAATACTTTGAAAGAATCAAAGAAATAATAAAGGACACAAAATTGGGGGCTTTTTTTATGTGAAAATGACTTGACACCTACCTCTTTAATGAGATTATGTCTTATTTGGAAAATTATTTGTGGACGATGAACATGCACGTTCCTTTTCTTTTTTCTACAAAAAAAGAAAGAAAGAAATTTTAATATTTCCTTCAGAAACATGCTCAGACATAGACATGTCAAAATGGGTCAAAATATTTGGTTTGATTCAAATCAAACCAAATCATTAACCAATTAAACCATTAATTTGAATCTTAAAAGTTTAATGGTTTAATGGTTAATGAGTTTAATGGATTAGGTTGAATTGGTTTTAAATTGATTGAGTTAGTGGTTTATTCAAACCAAACCATAAAAATTATTACTTTTCTAAAAATTAGTAAATCAAACAATGTAATAGAGAATTATGATGCAAAATTTGAATATCAAAATCATGTTTTCTCGTCAAAAACGCAAAATCACTTTTTATGTTTAATCATCGCAAAGGATTCACGATTTCGCTAAAGATTCGCGACTTCGCAAACGATCCGCGACTTCGCAAACGATCCGCGACTTCGCAAACGATCCGCGACTTCGCAAAAGATCCGCGACTTCGCAAACGATCCGCGACTTCGCAAACGATCCGCGACTTCGCAAACGATCCGCGACTTCGCAAAAGATTCGCGATTTCGCAATGGATTCATGTATAAAACCGAATTATATCCAAATACAAAATAGAAAAAATTATTTGAACCAATGCTTGATTTTGATTTAATGGGTCAACTCATTTGACTCTTTAACCCATTAATTTAAATGAGTTATGAGTTGACCCAAACCATTTAGTTAATGAGTATAGTTTACCCATTACCCATTTACTATTCAGTCCAAATGAGTTTGGTTTGGTTTGAGTTGGTTTATCCATCTTGACACCACTACTCAGTGGATCAACCACTACAAGAAATCACGACTTTAACAACGACCATAATCGTTGTAAAATCGTTGTAAAACGCAGTTTACCACGATTTAACGACGATTTCAATTTCGTCGTTAATCGATCGAAGTAAAAACCAAATCGTCGTAAAATCGTGGTAAATTTTACGACGAACCAAATTCGTCGTAAATTCGTGGTAAAATATTCGTTGTAAAATCATCGTAAACATTACAACGATTTTACAACGAATATTTGGTTGTAAATTTTTAATTATAATAAATTGAAAATTTTTATAATCGACGTAAAATCGTCCCTAATTAGGGACGATTTTACGACGATTATAAGAAATATATATTTTACGACGATTATAAGATATATAGATTAAATGAATCGTCGTAAAATCGTCCCTAATTAGGGACGATTTTACGACGATTTGTAAAATTATATTTTAAAAAAATAATATTTTATAAAAGAAATATTTTATATTAATAAAATATTTTTTACAATTTCAAATTACAAAAAAAAAAAATTAGTCGCCTAGGTTGAAATCAGGCCCGAAATAGTCATGCGTCGCGTTCTCGGTATCGACGTTGTTTGTTCTAGCCTGATCAGCCGACGGGCGGTCGGGATGTATCTGCATTGCCCGAAATAGTTCCGGGTTAGATGCATAAAGCACCGTCAGCATGCTGTTGTAGAACCCCACGTTCTTCACCTGAGTCGCATGCAGGTTCTGAATCTCAGCCTCCATCTCAGCCGGAGATCGGTAAGAGGTAGGAGCAAGTGGGACAACCTGCATGGATCCCATTCCTAGAACCCGTCCTTTCTTCTTAGGAGCAACCTATAAAATTAAACAATTAGTAAATGAACGTTTTAAAAAATAATTTTAGAGAAAATTTTAGAGTAAAATTTTACCTCATGATATATTTGATCGAGCTCAGCGTTAGTAAGCGGCTCGCCAGGATATTGAGTGCCTCCCGGGGATCTCTGAGATCGCTGAGTCTCGATCTCCGTCTTCCGAGCTTCAAGGTCGTTGAATATCCGCTCGGAATGGGAGTCAACGAACTCGCCGGTCTTTTTCCTTTTCGTCTTCTCGAAGGCGGCACTGACGGCCGGTTTGTGACCCAGCTGTTTGGCCTACAAACAAATAATAAAAACATGCGCATTAGTATAAGATTAATAATTTGAAAATAAAAAAAATTTTGAAAGAGTAAGTAAGAAAGACTTACCATTTCGTGCACCCGATCCGCGAACGGGATTTGTCCGGACGTGTGAGCCATCTGCTTCGGCGTCCCGTCAGGTAGCTTCGCGTTCCTGGAGGTGGAACACTTCTCAGCTACGGTCGCGTTGTGGCCGTCCGTCCAGTATTTCTTCAAGCCGTCCCAGACCGCGACCGAGAGATATACTGGCTTCCCCGCGTCGCCGACGGCTCTCCACTTGTCCTTCCAGTCGGAGACCGTGTTGACGAGACGAATTTTTGCCGTCTTGTTGAACTCCGTCCTCATCGAGACATCCCAATGCCATTTTTGCTGCAAAATATGAGAAATTATATGTATAACATTAGTAAAGTTACGTTTACGAGAGTAATATATAATAAAAAATTTAAAGTTAAATAAATAAATTTAATTGAAATTAAATAAGAACATTACCGCGAAACATTTGAACCACGTTCTCTTGATGTGCTCGGGTGTCTTGCTCCAATTGGGAAGCGACTCGGTGAAGTATCCCTTGATTATGTCCGCGATAGAACGCGAGAACTGGTTGTCGTACTTGAACCTGAAAAAAACATTAATTGATTTATTAATATATTAAAAAATCAAAAATATAAAATATTAAAATAATTAACAAATGAATTTTAACTTACCAGTAAGTGTCCGCAGACTTGTACGGATCCAACCGGCGGAGACTGTCATGTCCGGGTTGAGCGAGGATATCCTCAACCCGGAGGGTGGCGTATGGCGCGTGTCCCGGTAAGTCCAACTCTGGATGTACCGGGCCCGGGATAGCGTCGTCTGCGGTGTCTGCGTCGTCAGCGGCGTCGGCGGCTGGCACATGAGGAGGAGGAGGCTGCTCGCCATTGACGGACGTCCCGGTGTGGACAGGCGATGTCCTGGAAGCTGAAGTTGAAGCCTCACCGGAACCCGTAGCTTCCCGGGAAGCCCTCTTCTCCGCCAACATCTGCATGTAGTCCGGAGGTAAGGTTTTTCCTCTCCTAGGAGCCATGTATAAGTACCTGCAAAAAAAACATTAAATATTTAAATAATAAACATTAAGTATTTAAAAATTATTAAGTATTTTAAAAACTAAACATTATATAAGTATTTTAATGACATTAGTATTTTAAAAACTAAACATTAAGTATTTTAATATTAATTATGCATTTTAAAAACTAAGATTAATAATTAATTATGTTAAATAATAAATTTTAAATATTTTAAAAACTAAACATTAAGTATTTTAATAATTAATTATATGTTCTGAACATAAATATAAAATCTGAATCCTAAAACTAAAATTCGAGCCTAAAACTAATTCCAAATCCTAAAACTAAATTCCAAATCCTAAAACTAATTCTAAAATCCGGTTTTAAAACACATATATTTACCTTTGGAGATGTTGAAAAAGAGTGAAAGTTGTAGAGTGTATAAGAGTTTTAGAGAGAGAAAATTTTAGAGAGAGAGATAGAGATTTAGAGAGAATGAGAGAAAATGAAAAAAATGTGGTCGACTATATATAGACTAAGCGTTGTAAAAAAAGTTCAAACGTTTTGGTTCGTTTTGGTTTGCCGCGTTTTGGGAATGATGAAAATATAATCGTTGTAAAATCATGGTAAATTTACCACGATTTTACGACGATTACTTTTTTAAATCGTTGTAAATTCGTGGTAATCGTTGACGTTGACAACCTCGTACAAACAAAACTCCTGAGGATTTGACGTTTGGAGTTTCATGTTTGGTCGTAAATTCGTTGTTAAATTACTATGAATTTCCATCGATTTTGTGGGAATCGTCGTAAATTCGTGGTAAATTTACCACGAATTTACGACGATTCATTACACTAAATGAATTTCGCTGAAATTCATCTGCCATTTGACTTCATATTGAATATAATTATGATATTGTATGCATATGAAATCATACTAAGTCGTATGATTGCAAAAAAACAAGTTTTGATAAAATTATAACATATATACATATTAAGCACAATATATATAGTACACTTTATCTTAAACTTTATAAATTATAAAAAATATGTAACAAAACTTATTGATAAACAATTTTAACATTGTTTTTATAGTTATTCATTAACTTTAGAGGTCTTAATGAGTGTTTGTATGTAATATAAGACATACTTTTGAAAATGTTTGGGGTTTAGGGGTGTAAAAAAAAAACGTTGTAAAATAGATGTAAATAAACGACTAGTTTACGTCTTAGTTACGACGATTGTGTATTTGTACGGCAAAGTACAAAATCGTATGACCTGACAACGAATTATAAGATTAATCGTCGGGAAATCGTCGTAAATTTACAACGAATTTACCACGATTTGTGAATAATTCAAAAAAGTCGTAAATTCGTGGTAAATTTACAACGATTTTACCACAATTTGTGTAAAATATAACAAAAGTCGTAAATTCGTGGTAAATTTACAACGATTTTACCACGATTTGTGTATATTATAACAAAACTCGTAAATTCGTGGTAAATTTACAACGATTTTACCACGATTTGTGTAAAATACAAAAAAAGTCGTCAAGTCGTCGAAATTTTACCACGAATTTACGACGATTAATAATTTATTTTATAAAAAAAATTAAAATACATAATTTTCATTTTACATTTAAACAAACAACTTATTTATTACTCGGAGTCATCAGCAGACTCATGTTCGTTCTCGGAGTCAGATTCATCAAATTCGTCAGTCTCTTCGACCTCGTCTTCGTACTCATTCACCTCTTCAGCTTCCCTATTATGTGAATCAATGAGTAAGACCATGTCCGTGTTTAGTTCTGGCGAAGGAATATCGACGGACGTGTCATTCTGGAGTGCTGATTCTTCTTCCCTGACTATGTAACCTCTCGGGACAATTTTGATGACGGATAGCCAATGTATTCCTGTGGACTTAAGACGCGAATAAGGAATGAAGCTTACTTTCCCAGCTTGCGATGCAAGTATGAAAGGCTCGAACTTGTTGTATCTTCTATTCTTATTGACATCAACGATCCCAGACTTGTTGATTCGTACACCTCTTCCGATCGTAGGATCAAACCACTCGCACTTGAAGAGTACGCACTTCAACATGAGCAACCCGAGAAACGTTATTTCTATGATTTCTTGGATGATTCCGTAGAAATCAATGTCTCCTCTAACACAAACACCGTAGTTAACACTTGTTCGATGTCGGCCGTACTCGTACGCGTGGAAAGCATAACCTCTTGTAAAATACATTGGCGATGTTGTAAATTAACAACGATTTAGCGACGAAATATTCTTATAAACCAAAACGTCGTTAAATCGTTGTAAATTTACGACGAATTTACAACGATTTGGTGTTTATTCGGAAAATCGTTGTAAAATCTTCGTAAATTTACGACGATTTTAATCGTTGTAAAGTTTACGACGATTACAAAAATTGTCGTAAAATCGTCGTAATGTCGTCGTAAATTTACGACGATTAAAATCGTTGTAAATTTTTCGTGGTAATTTGCGCAGATTCTTGTAGTGAACTTATCAACAACATCTATACTATTTTATTTTACAGGAATACTTAAATAATTTTCTTATAAAGCACGTTAATTTGTTTGTTATAAATGTACATTAATTTTAGTTTGCTATCATATAACATTAATGAAATGTGCATTTGAAATAACATGGTACTAAAATAACATTAATAATGTTTAACTATTTGAAAAAATGATGGTAACAGACCTTGGGTTTGATTGGTTAGGCTACATTTTTTTTTTTACGTAGGATAGAGAATGCAATTTTTTAGTTGTAGTTTTTTAGCTTCAAAAAATAAAAGCTTGTTTTTCTTGGATATGGAAAAAATGGGTTTGTACATCCAAAAATAAAAAGTGACAGTTTTATGGATGTAGAAAAATATTGGCTCTACTTCTAGAGTCCCAAAATATTTTTTTTCTAAATTAATATGTGGACTTATTGCTTAAATTAACTGGGCTTCATGGTTTAAATATGAAACATAAAGTTGATATTAAATCAGACTCATATTTTATGTCTACTTGTCTGTTATATAAGCATGCATTAGGGCTTACTGCATATTTAGGATACAAAACCCTAATAACAGACTGGCTGCACCGTGCATAACAAGGCGACAATTCGGAGAAACAGGAGGTTGTTGCCGCAGCCTGCGGCGGCGCAGGTTACAAAAGGCTGAATCGAGAGAGAGGGACGATCTATTCAGACAGGAAGATCGATCAGGTCAAAGAGGAAGCAGAAGGTCTTCCGCAGGGCTGCTTCATCATCGGTTTGTTCTCTGATTCAGGGATCAAGGCATTAGTACCTAGGTTATAGAGGTTGCTATTGTTATGCCTTGTTGTAACTCTTGTTTGATAGTGAAAGCATGATAGTTTGGTTCTACCCGGCCCAGATGTAGCGTACATCGTGAACTGGGTGAACAATATCTTATCTTATTTACTTTATGCACACGTACCACATACGAAAATCGTGAATCATAACCTCATCGGTCAATCAAACGGATATGTGTTCAACACAACATGCCAGAAGTCTTTCCAACATAATATAAGCCTATAACAAACTTTAACCCTTTGAAAGAATATCTACGAGGAATTTACAAAACTACACAATTTCAATTATTCTTTTACAAAAATATATATAATTTAATATTTTTACATATTTACACATTTTCAAAATTTAAAACGTTTGATTTACCATTTAAAAAGTTACCAAGATTAAAAAAAAAATATTTGTGTTTGTTAATTAGTGTTTATGGTATAGTTTAAAATTGTATGATTGTGTGGATATAGTTTATTTAAATTTAATTTTGAGTGTTTAAGTGTATTTTTGAAAAATGACTTTGAAATAGTGTAGTTTTGTAAAATTCAATTCAAAAAATGTAGTTTTGTATTTGTCCCAATATTTATATCTAACAAAAGCAAAGCTACATTATTTAATCAACGTAATAATAAATATTTTATAAAAGTATTATTATTTATTATTTTTCACTCTTTGAAGAATTTAGTAATTTCTCAGTTTAGAGGAATCAGTCTTTGACATATCACATGGAAAATTTTCCTTTAAATAATTTTTAATTTGTCTTACTTTCTATGTCATTAAGGATATAAACACATTGAAAATGATTGATAGAAGTAAAAAAGTATTGAAGTCAATTTTCTCACCATTTTGGTTTTGCAGTCTTTTCAAAACAAATCCAACATTTACCGAAAAATTTATAATTTTTGTATAAAATTTTGTTGTCAAAATAAGAAGGGTTGGAAGCCGAGACACTTAATCACTCTATATGGTGAAATATTCCACCGAGTTTTCTAATATATGTAAATTGTATTGAATTTAGAGATGATTAAGAATACATTAGTTCATCGACAACCCGATCGATCGATCAAACTTGCGAAAAAAAACAGAAAGATCGATCGACCGATGAATTGCAAAGAAGATTGATTGACACGTCTATCGATCGATCAATGATCGATCGAACCTTCGAAGAAAAATGGAAACTTCACAAATAAAAGGAAATCATATTCCTTTCCATACTGGGAATTCCATATTTACCCATAGGACGCCAAATACTCTATTTATACCTATTTTGAGCCATTGTTTAGGCTACGTTTTTTTTCCGCAAAGATTATTGATTCTTTTGAGTGGGATGAAGAAGGGATAAGTTGCAATTTTTAACGACATCCACTATGAAAACTTGACAAGATTAATGATCCAGGAGAGTTCGTTTGTCCTTGCAAAACCAATGGGTTTGATTTCAAGGATTCTTTATGCGACACGGGAACTAATGTGAATTTGATGTCTAAAAGCGTGGCAGAGAAGTTGGACATCACAAATATCTGACCATCCAGGGTAACTCTCAAATCGCCATGCATGCCCCTAATCGACGCTTTCATGCTAGTACTTAACAATAGTAAGTTCCTAAAAGACGCCATCACTCTATCGGTTCCAAGATGCCTTGTTTTCACATCTTCTCATACTTCTTTGCTTGTGTCTAGATTCCCGACTTAAAGGGTGAGTGTTTCAGGGATGGATTGGAATAATAAAGCTATGGCTATATCATTTTGTCTCGTCAAAGTTTCCCTTCTCAATTACTTCTTATACCTTGCTGATTTTTAGTAGAATCTTCATCTTCATGGATCAGACTATGTAATTACTCGAATTTAGCATGGGATATTTTATGGAGGCAGACCCTCCTCCTTCTGTTATCTTTGACATTGACGAAGATGTCTTCTCGTTTTTCTCTTCATCTTTTGTCATTGTCTTTTTTCTTCTTTTGTATTACTCTCAAAAGAATAACAACACGTTTCCTCGGGATTTCTCTAAAGCTCTGATACCAATTATTGAATTGAGAGATGATTAAGAACACAAGTTAACAAAAAATAACTCTCTTTATTAATCTCTAGAAAAATCAGTCAAACCTAAAGTTCTCAAGTTCTTTTATAGAACTCTCAAAGCTCTCAATCTCTTTATATAAAGAAGTCTACACAAACTTCTTAATCTCTTAATACAACAATTTTCTTTTATTTTATCTATCTAAACATATTTAGATAACTCATAAACGTGAATATAAATATACAAATCCTAATTTCTTTATTAGGATTTGTGTATTTTTCTTTTTCTTTCGAACTTGTTTTTCAAGCTTAATCCAACAAATTGTGACACCATATTTAACTATTTGATAGTAAAAATTTAGTAAATTAATAATTTCGTAGTTTGGAGAAATTGATTCTTGAAAAATATTCACATGGCTAATTTTGCTCAAATGAAATGAAAAGTACCCCCACTTGTTGAATATAAATTTCAAATTTGTTTTACATTCTATGTTAGTATTAGTAATGATGCAAACACATTGAGAGTGATAGATAGAAGTAAAAAGTATTGAAGTCAATTATGAGGCCTACGTTTCAATATCAAGACAGCAAATTAAAGAAGTGTCTGAATGTTGACAAAAAAAAAGAAGTGTCTGAATATTATTACAATCTTCCTTCACAGTCCATTCTTGAGGACACAAAACATCTGTCTCTGTCTCTTTGAGTGTCACTAGCTCTGTTGTTCTTTTGAAAAGGAAGATATGATATTTATATTATCATGTGCCATAGAATGACAAAACTGCAGCGCTTTTTTAGAGTATTTATTGTGGGCCAATTTTATAATGGAAGAATTACAAAACTACACAGTTTGAATTACATTTCACAAAACTACACAATTTCCAAAATACTTCACAAAACTATATATAAACACTCAAAATTAAATCCAAATAAACCATATCCACACAATCCTACCCCCTTAATATTATACCCTAAACACTAATTAGCGAACCCAAATGAAAAGATTTTAATTTTGGTAATTTTTAAAATGATAAATCAAGCTTTTAAAATTTTGAAAGGGTGTAAATATGTGAAAAATTTAAATTAGGTGTAGTTTTGTGAAGAAGACGTTGAAAGGGTGTAGTTTTATGAATTTCTCTATTATAATTAAGTTATCATTCAATATGTACTATATATATAAGATTTATAATATTTTTAACAATTAACTTTTATAGTATAAGATGTTAACAACTCGTTTGAATTTGTTAGATATGAGTCAGAGATAGCACAATTTTTAAATATGATGTGTACATATATAGGTAAATGATCTTTAATATATTTGAATAATAACAATAATAAATTTACAAAACCATTTAATGAATCATATCAAGCTGGAAGTATTTTATCTAGGTTGTTACATGTATCAAGATCTTAACCAACAATAAAATTTATTGACATCTTATGATTATGTAATTATGTCTACATATCGCGTTTAGTTAGAGGTGTTCAATGTGGCAAAACCCGAACCCAACCGAACAAACCGAACCGAAATTAGTTGTGGATACACCATATAAACCGTATGAATATCATTTTTTAAAAACCGTAGGATACGAATATGGTTTGGTAAATAACCGATTAAACCAAAAAACCGAAAACAAAATCTGATTAATTGCAATATATGATATAATAGATAATATTATTATAATATAGATGATTATAAATACACATATGATAATAAGATGTATATTTAACGTAAATCTAAATAAATTTTAGTTCCTAATAATATATAAATAATTCAATTTTAATTATGAAATACTTTAAATTTCTTTAATATTTGTAGATAAAATCGTTAAAGATAATGATGTCACTTTTGACTATAAAATTGTTATTCGATCTTACTAATCTTTCTAAATTGATCAATCATTAAAGATAATGATGTCACTTTTGACTATAAAATTGTTATTCGATCTTATTAATCTTTCTAAATTGATCAATCATTAATATATTGAATTAATAAATTTATTTTTGTTTTGAAATTATTAGTCTTTTAAAAAAAATATATATGTTTTTATAACTATAAGTTTTGTTTGGAATAACATTGGAGAAAAAAGTGAATTCATATTCAAAACAATATTGTATTTTTTTATGGTATAAAATCGAACAAACCGAAAAACGATAATATCCAAACCAAACCAAACCATAGTTTATATGGTTTCAATACAATAGACATTTTTTATCAACCGTAAAACCGAAAAAATCGTACCAAAATCCGAGTGAACACCCCTACGTTTACTTTAAACTAGGTGGTTTGACCCGCGCGCATGGCGCGAGTATAAATAATTTTTAGAAAAAATAAATAAAACAAATTCAAATGTTATATTAATGAAAAATAATATTTTTCTTAAATTATGCTAACATCACAATGAGATAAATAAAACCAAATGTAATATATTAACAATAAAAAATGAAATCTTGAAAAAGAACAAACATATAAAAATTGTGGTTTATGGTGGACTTATATTATTTAAATACAAAATTTGTAATATTTTTATAGTTTTGAGTTGCTGTTAAAGAAATATAGCCTTGGTTAGAGATTTTACATAAAAATCATCAATTAAAATGAAAATTTGTTAAAAACGTATGTATGTGTGCTATTAAAACATATGTTTGTTACGTATGTTTTTATTCTACGAAATAATATGTTTGACACTTAAAAAGACGTTAAAGATATAATTGTCCACAAATTAATTTGGATAATATAAAATAAAACATATTCAACAAAAATAGTTTTATGGGAATTAGATAAAAACTCATTAATGAAGATAATTATAATAGCTTTAGATTTCAAAAAATATAAAATTGTATGATGTAAGTCAAAAATTATAAGTTTACATATTTATAAGAATAAATTAATAGTTATCAAACATTTAAAAGAAGTTACATTTATAATATTTAGATAAATAATAGAAAATTGTTGATCAAACTTGGATCATCGTGTATGTAAGCAAAATGGATTAGATAATTTATAATAATAATAATATTATTAATAAGAGTATTTTTTATTATTTTCCCTTTATTTCTCCCTTATCTATAATAATACATAAAACCAATTAAATATTTTTAAAAAATCATTTACCCAAAAATTCAGTTGTCACGTGAAAACCAATTCTCGGATTTTATAGAATTTTTTTTTTTTGTTTTTATTTATGTGATTGTTGTATTTTTTTGTTGACAATTACTTTTTTGTAGCAAAGTTCCTTATATGATTTAATTTCTTAAATGTATGTGTTACTTCGATAGTTATTATTAATTTATTTTATAATATTGGTTATATATTGTTATTTTGAGAACTTTAATGTTTTATAGATTTTGTATAATTTAGATTTAGTTTTTCTTCTAAGATTCTCTATGTAGTCGCTTATTTATAATTAAACACATTCTGATTTAGTTAATCTTTTTTGTAATTATGGATACTTAAATTTCATCGATTTTATTGTTGTGTAAAAGTTTTTTCAGTTTGTCTCATTAGTTTTCGAAATTATTTGCTTATTTTTTTAGTTTTTTTGTTTCAATCTTTTACTATGAATTGACATTAATATGGTTTAGTCACATTATAAAACAAAATTTGGTTTTTTCCTTCTAGATCTGGTGTTAGGTGTCTTGTTTTTTATCTTAAAAAAATTTTTTTTATCTTAACTTTCTTTTGGTGCGACACATAAGCTAAATTACTCATATTTTTTATGTATGATTTATAATAATAGTATCAATGATAAGTAAATATATTTAATTATAATATAAATTAAAATCCAAAAACTTGACATCATATAATTTTTAGAAGATATTATTGAAATTTCGAAAATATTAAATTAATAAAAAATACATGATAATATTTTAAAAAATATTAATGAAATTTCGGAAATATTAAATTAATAAATAATATATGATAATATAAACCTTTGAGAAATAAAAGGGATAATCATAAACAAATATTAAAATGTATCCTTAATTTTCTCTTTGAGCGACACATAAGCCAAATTACTTGTCATTTATTATATATGATATTTCTTATAAATTTAAAATTTTCGTATATATGGTATTTTTGTTTGAAATTTAATTAGGCGCGCGGGTCAAATTAAACCATCTATATAATATAATTACTTGTCATTTATTGTATACATAATATAAATTAAAATACCAAGAAGATAACGTACACTTTTTAGTAAATTTCAATATATTAGTAATAATTAAATATTTTAAATTATAATATAAATTAAAATACCAAAAAGTTATTGTACACTTTTTAGTAAATTTATTGAAATTTCGAAAATATTATATTAATAATTAATATATGATAAAATAAATTATGAGAAATAAAAGGGATAATTACAAACAATTTTCGAAAATATTAAATTAATTAAATATAAAAAATATAAATTATGAGAAATAAAAGAGATAATTACAAACAATTTTCGAAAATATTAAATTTATTAAATATAAAATAATTTCCTTATTTTTCTCTTTGGACGACACGTAAGCAAAACTCCTTGCTATTTATTATATATGATTTATATACAGTAGACCGTCAATACATTAATAACCATTAAAAATTAACAAAATTTTCTGGTGCCAAGTTGAGTGAATCTAAATATTAATCAATTTAGATAAATTAATAAGATAATATTTATTTTAAAAAAATTTAAGTAACAATATGGTTATTTTAGACAACTTAATAACTAGTGGATAATCCATTCTTCGGCGGGATTTGTATAAGTTATTTTAGGCAACTAAATTACGTGAAGTGATATTTTTTGTGGTGGTATTATTTTCTTTTATTTATTAGCATTTTTGTTTATATTAGTTTTGATTTCTTATTTTTTATTTTTGGTACTATGTCTTTGTGTTTTATTTATTTTATTTTTGTAGAAATTTTATTTTGATTTTTAATGTGCTTTAAATGTTTTTTTGACCAAATAATTAATTCCACTTTACTTACATATATAGTTTCTTCGATTTTTTTTTTAAATATTCGCGACATGCAACGTCCTATTCTTAAAATTGGGGTGTTATATTTGATGATTTCAAAGTTTAAACCTCACTGATAGCCTCAAGTGCAGGGCACAAAAAAAATTGTAATAGTCGGAATCGAATCCGGAAGGAGAGAAGATATAACAACAAGAATATAAGAAACTAACAAAGATTAGATCGAGTCAAATGCATGTTTAGAGCTAGGCTATTAACTAGAACAATGATTTAATGAAACTAAAAACAAGTCAATTTAAAGTCAACAATAACGATTATAAGCTAGGATAAGATCATTCTCATGACTTAAATTCATTCTCTAATCATCAAGACTATAAATTTATCAACCAAACCTAGATGATTAGAGATCAATAAGCATAAGTCCTAAAAGTCCATCAAATACCTTAGACATCAACTCTCATTGGCTAAGTCTAAAAGACTAACACTAAATTTGGAATATAAATTTCATCGAACACCTTCCGGATATGAAATGGCCTCTAGATTCTAGGCTAGACTAGCAAGATTTATAGTAGTATTAAGACATTTAATGCTATAGAAAACATAAACCAAACAATCATCATTAACCATCATCTTTTATCCTAGCCTAAAGAGACTCCAAGAGTCATTGATGAACTACTCACTAATCATACCAAGAACAAAGCTAGAAATGATAGAGGAAGACATAGATGATATGATTCTAGAAAGATTTAAATAAAAGACAAAGAGATAGTATTTAAAAGCTAAGGAACCTTAAGGGTTTCACAAAAGTGGCTAAAAACTAGAGGAATAAAACATGGGATCAACAAAGAACCCTAAAATGTATTTATAGAGTTTTTAGAGGAGAAGTTGGACAAACCGGTCAACCCAAAATAATAAATGAGTCGTGCAAAGCTCAGCAGACTTGTCCAGCGGTTTGATGAAAGCGTATGCGGCGCCTCCATCGCGTCTTCTCCAGCGGTTTTCTTCGACGGTCTTGACCGTTGGTTTCATCATCTTCAGGACACTCCATGCTTGGTCCAGCGGCTTGTCTCGGAGGCTTGGACCGCTGATTGCGTCTCTTCTCCTTCTTGGTTCCCTTTAAGCTCCATGGAGCTCCACTCTTGCTTCCTTTGAGCTCCCCATAGTTCCAAGTACCTGAAATACACATGATGTGATGCAAGAAAAATCTATTTCTAGCTAAGACTCAATCCTAGACTAAATTACTAAACTAAACTAATTCAAACTATAAACTATATAGAAATGCAACTAATGTTCAAAAATGTTATGCAAATGAATGCCTAAGAACACCTAAATTACACACTCATCAATATTCACCCCCACTAACATTATGGACATTATGGAAAGCGTTCTTATTTCATATCATTATTGTCACTCTTGATAGTGTGAATGTTCTTGACTACACACTCATCTATATTTAGCACCTGTTTTATTTGTAGCGTCTCAACTACCATATTGGCGAGTCTCAACGCCCGCTCTCTTTTAAAAAAAAATTATTCTTGTTTGATCGTTGGTGCAAACTCCATCGATTTAAAAAAGTTGTTAATATTTTTACAGGTGACCATATGATGTGTGGCGTTTTTTAACGTTTTAAACATAGGATTTAGCCACACAATAGAGTCTTTTTATGTGTCTTTAGTTATTTTACAGGTGATAAAAGGCATAGTGGCATCCCAAGGCACTTAGGATGAATTTATGGAGTTTAAGAATGAAAGGACGGAAAAGATGGAGAATTCAGACGAAAAGCTTCAAAAAGACACTCGTTGAAATAGTTCCCACCAATGGATCTTTATGATATTTTACCACTGGAAGGACACGGATGTTAGCTTTGATTGGAACATGTCTCAAAACCGCGTCATTAGAAAGCTAATCAACGAGGTTAAATCTTTGAAAAAAGCTTTCAAGAAAGAAGCAGGGAGTGCTCGCTGCGACTCAAGGCAAAATAAGCACAAAGATGGAGTCGAGTTTGGGGTGAAAGGAGTAAAACTCAAGCCGCCCCTGGACCACAAAGTTGTCACCGAAGGAGATTCGACATCTCTTTCAAGCCCCAATGTCGTCTAAAAAGAAGGGGGTAAAGTCAAGCTAAGAGACTATAAACAAGCTCACTTGGGAGGAAGTCCCATGTCTATCCTTGTATATACAATTTTAATTTGCATTTAGAAGATAATTTACTTAGAGTTTATTTCGTGTTTGATGGTTTCAGGTGAAACGAAGTAGGAAAACGAATTCTGAAAGGGGTATCGGCCTGTTATATCGGTTGTTGGACCGATATCGGGCAAGAGTATCGGTCTGCTGAGACCGATACAGACGACGTCGACTCGTCGTGTTAGTACTACAGAGGTAACACCTGAACCATGTGCATACGCATTAGTTTTTCATATTAGAGTCATTCATACATACATTTAGGAACCTTCTCCAATGCTTGTTTCACACGGAGACCGTGTGATTTAAGTTTGGGGGAGTAGTCATATTAGTTTTCGCATATTAGCATTCATAAAAAAAAAAAAAAAAAAAATAAATAAACAAAAAAATCTGCATATAGGATTAGTTCATGGCATTTAGAGCATATGCATAGGGGATCTATGATGACGTTAACCTTGTAAAGCGACGCACTTTGTGTTTTGAACAGTATCTTAGGTGTAGTATCTTCCGTAAACGAATTAGAACTCGCTGAAAATCTTAAAACCGCAACTCTAGACATTGATGTTTAAAAAGTCAATTGTGTGGTTATGAAGCTTGGTAGTTCTAAGTCACCTTCGAAAAATTATCTGAACTTAAACTTGACTTTTAATTAGCATGATTGATAGTTTTCAAGAGAATTTCTATGGCTTTGTGATTTCTACGGATTGTGGCTTCCTAAACCGAAACACTTAAAGCGCAATCCGGTCATTCTCATTCTAAGAATGATTCTCCTCTCACCCCCTTAACCTTAACCCAAACACTTGTGAGAATTCTTTTCATTTAGTGATTGTTTGGTTTCGCAAAAACTTGAAAGTATAGGGAGCGACAAGAAAGGACATCCATTGGGCTAGTTTTCTTAGACTAGTGATTTAGAAGGGGATAATGGCTAGGTGAGACACGTCTTTGAGTTTTGAAAATTAAGAAAATAAACACGAGTGATTGTAAAACACCTAGGGTGATAAAAGAATGGCTAAGTAAAAAAAAAAAAAAAAAAAAAAAAAAAGAAACTTAGCCAAAAGAAAATCCCCTAAGGTAGTTAAGAAAAGAAAAGAAACTCGATGTTTAAGCGTTTAAATCTTTAAAAGAAAGACGATGTGTTAGTGGATAATCTTGAGTAGGGATGGATGTCCGGACTTGTATGCATCAGTTGCTTCTTGTCTTTCTTGGTTTTGTTTAACCCTTTCACTCCCCGAGAGAAACCGCGCTACAACTAACCACATGCCTGAGTGTTAGCCTCCTCGTTTGATTCGAAATCCCGTTCTTACCTAGACAAATAGAAAAACTCTTGGAAATTTTTAATCATGTTTCATTCTTGATTGTGTTTAATTGAATGTGAAAGGTGTTTAGACTAGACAAGTGGATCACATACTTTTGGTAATAATAGCGGATTTAGACGGAGTTAAAGGTAGATAGAAATAAGTGGAACTAGTTCGGTTGCGAGAGGGTACTATGTTTAGGATACTTGTTCATTACACATCCACGTTGCTTTTGGTTCTGAGGTCCCCGCCTCCACACCTTCCTAAACTTTGATGCGAAATTCTCTTACTTGAGGACAAGCAAAGGATAAGTTTGGGGGAGTTGATAACTTGCATATTTTACACATTTTACCTTAGTTTATGCATTAGGATTCATTCATTTAGGTTGCATTTAGTGTCATATAGGTTGCATTTCGGTTTGTTTCGTGTATTTCAGGTTTTGGAGCATAAAGACGGCAAAAGTGATGAATTTAAGCCAAAAAGAAGCAAATACACTTGCATCGGCATGTTGTATCGGTTTCTGTTGGCCGATATAGAAGACAGAAAGTTTGCCGAAGCTTGTATCGACCAACCATATCGGTTTGGAATGGCCGATACAAGAGAAAAAGAACTTGAAGATGCATATCGACATGCTGTATCGGTTTGGAGTGGCCGATACAGAGGAAAAGAGGAAGAAGCACTTATATCGACCAGTCTGTATCGGTTTCACTTGACCGATACAGGCTGCGAAAATTAAAAAGAAATCCGGTTTTCATGTTTTAATTAGGAAAATAATTCCTAAACCAATGGGTTTTCCTTTATTTTATGGTTCAAGACTATATTAGGGTTTTGTTTTATGTTTTGACAATTATTCGATCTTTTAGTTTTGTTTCTCTTGTTTTTATCACTTTTGTTTTTGCTTTGGACAACTTGTGAGGTTTCTTGGTGATCCTTCTTTGGCCGCCTTTGTAATCTCCATCATCATCAATAAGAGTTTTCTTGAACCCTTTATTCTCTTTGCTTTTGTTTATGTTATTGCTTTCTTTGAATTTAATTGCTTTGAATTTCAATATGCTTAGTGAGTAGTTTCCCATAGACAATTAGGCTGGGGGAAAAAGGGTGAATCAACTCTAGGGTTGATCGATGTCTAGAACTTAAAACCTGTTAAAACTTTAATCTAGTGTAACGATCTTAATGCTTTAATTGACCTGATCAATCAATTGATAGAACCCAGGAAACTTCACAGCCGAGAGGTCTGTGAGGATTCCTGAACAATTACCCTAGAACTAAACCTAGCTTAACCGAGAGATCTGTGTTAATAAGTTTAGTGGTTGAATTGATTTGAACTTTAATGTTTTCTAAAATTTAAACTATTCAAGATATTGTTTTAGTTTACTTGTTAGGAAAAGGATCTCTGTCACGAGAGTGGATTGATCTAAAATCGTTTTCAAAACCTTAAAGTACTTTTATAAAAGACATCGAAAAACCTGAAAGTTGATGAACCCGTTAAAGTACCCTGACCTGGTTGTTTAGCTTTTTAATTTAAATCTTTACAACTTGCAATTTCGTTTTATTTCTTTGTTAGTCTTTACAAAAACACGTAAACAAAACCATCTTTTAAATTGCTAAGACTAAGATTGATTCCTTGCAAACTTTAGTAATTTAATTGCTCCTGATTCGGATTGACCTCAAGTACTACAATTGAGACATTAGATTAAACGGGGTAAAATCTCGTTTATCACCATATATATATATATATATTTGTCACCATTCTCATGGTATCTTAAATCATTTTATGATAGGTCATCTATCGTAAAACTAGTCCAACTCGAACACGATTACTTGTCGATTAAGTTCATTGAATATAATTAACCAAAGATTAAAATGAATTTGATGACATATATATCAGTAATAAACTCACATTTGCTCATATAAATATATGTTAAAGTACGTAATAAACTCATAGCTAGGTGTAGTGGACAATAGGTGAATGTATAGAAGGTGATTTAAATAATAAATCTTTACATTTCGAGAGATTAAACATATACATTATTTTCAAATAATTATATAATAAAACTATTTATTAATTAGTGAAATTCTTTTTGAAGGTTTTAGTCATTCACTTAACGGAAAAAAATTACACATTAAAAATAACTTCATTTAAAGTAATTTTATAAAATTAAAGTTTTCATATTTTTTCATTTGAGATTTTATTCGATCTTTAAGAAAATATAGGCGATGTAGGCTTTATATTTTTCTTTTTGGTGACACTTCTCATTTTCTAATCCAGAACTTCTATTTTCTCAACACCCACCATCAAAATTCAGCTTTCCAAATTATCTTAATGTGTTTTCATGTAAAGTTTTGAGCATACTCAGATGAAAATATTTTATATTACGTGTAGCTATGTTTCTCTCCAAACAGTAACCACCAATGAATGACTTAATCAAAATTCCACGAACCTAATACTTTATGATAGTATCCAAAGTCCAATATCTAAAAATTATATATCATATAATCATAAATCTTTACAACTACATAAATAAAAATTATGTACATTATTTATAATAATTATATTATAAAACTTATTATATAAATTAGTGAAATTAAGCAAAAAAATCTCTTTAAATAAGGGCATCTTATGCCCTTTACGCGGATGTTATACGGTCTACGCTGACGTTTATGCGGATTCTATGCGACTATTATAAAACATCAAAAAATAATATGTTCAAATTATATCAATTTATGAATCAGTAATTTTCATATTCGAATAGTTACATATTATATCAACTTACATATTATATATATTTACATTTAAATTTGTATATAAATTCCATTTTGTATTAAAATATAGAGAATTTCATATTTAACACTATAGGTTTACTTTTTTTTACTCACAAAAACTATATATTTAGCCAATGTAAATAAAACATACAATATATATAATTTTAAACTCGTAAAATTGTTTACCCGCGTAAGCGTTGATTAAGCATTCGCGTATATGGTTAGGCTAGATTCTCGCTCACTGCCTATCAAGCGCCTTACGCATTTTAGAAAATTGTTTCTACGTATCACATTGACTTTATACTGTAATTGTTTTACAATGACAAACACAAAATCTAATACTCTAATTTGAAAAGTGCACTTTTTAAAAATAGTAAAAAAATTACCAAAAATGTGCATCTTTTTGGATTAGCAAACATTAATGCATTATCTATATATTATTTTTGAAGTACTAATTTGAATATGTCCAAAAAATCTCAATTATTTACACATTATGCCATTAAGCATAAAAGGAAATATTTTTGAACATTTAATTACGAAAAACCAAATAAGAAAATATTACAATCCTTTCCAAAAATAAATAAAAATAAATAAATAAATTATGTAAAAAATATTTTAAAAACAAAATAAAAATATGTAATTCACATAAATACATTATTACATAGTTTTTTTTATAAAAACTAGCATTAAAATTTTATTTAAATCAAATCAGGTTTAATTAATATTATTAAGAATTTAAAACGAGTTGAAACAATTATTTGTATTTTGAATCCGGGTATTTTCGAATCCTAAATATAATAAATAATAATAAATTATTGGTCTAATCAACTTACAAATTATATTAAAATTTTGCTATACGAAATATATAATAAAAATATATATATTATTATTTTTGAAGTACTTTTTTGAACTTTTCCAAAAAAACTTACTTAATTACATACTATGTCATTGGTTTTAAACTCAGTTAAAGAGTTATGTGAAACTTACACACAAACATATCTCATTCTATATAGAGGAATTCACAAATCTACACCCTTTCAACCCCTTCTTCACAAAACTACTCCTAATTTAATATTTTCACACATTTACACCCTTTCAAAATTTTAAAAGCTTGATTTAATCTTTAAAAAATTACCAAAATTAAAAAAATTTCATTTGGGTTCGCTAATTAGTGTTTAGGGTATAGTATTAAGGGGGTAGGATTGTTTGGGTAGAGTTTATAATTTGGATTTAATTTTGAGTGTTTAGGTGTAGTTTTGTGAAATATTTTAGAAATGGTGTAGTTTTGTGAAATGTAATTCAAATGATGTAGTTTTGTGATTCTCCCTTCTATATATATACTTTTTAAAATTAACTTAAATATCAACAAAACAATAAAACCGATTTTAAACATAAAACCAACCACTAATTTCATATTTTTGATATAATCTTTTTATTTTTCTTAAAACATTTCAGAATAGAAATATTTTTTAAAAAGTATATAGTTTAGTTTTTATATATAATCATTGTCCATATTATAAGTTTCTATTTATATTAATATTTGGGAGAATTATAAAACTACACCATTTGAATTACATTTCACAAAACTACACCATTTCCAAAATATTTCACAAAACTACACCTAAACACTCAAAATTAAAGAGGAATTCACAAATCTACACCCTTTCAACCCCTTCTTCACAAAACTACTCCTAATTTAATATTTTCACATATTTACACCCTTTCAAAATTTTAAAAGCTTGATTTAACCTTTAAAAAATTACCAAAATTAAAAAAATTTCATTTGGGTTCGCTAATTAGTGTTTAGGGTATAGTATTAAGGGGGTAGGATTGTTTGGGTATAGTTTATTTGGATTTAATTTTGAGTGTTTAGGTGTAGTTTTGTGAAGTATTTTGGAAATGATGTAGTTTTGTGAAATGTAATTCAAATGGTGTAGTTTTGTGATTCTCCCAAAATTAAATCCAAATAAACCCTACCCAAACAATCCTACCCCCTTAATACTATATCCTAAACACTAATTATCGAACCCAAATGAAAAGATTTTAATTTTGGTAATTTTTAAAAGGTAAATCAAGCTTTTAAAATTTTGAAAGGGTATAAACTTGTGAAAATATTGAATTAGGTGTAGTTTTGTGAATGGAGGGTTGAAAGGGTGTAGTTTTGTGAATTTCTCTTAATATTTTAGATGTTAATAAACATTTATATATATTGAACATAGATAAAATTTGTTTAAATCAATTAACACTAGCATAACAATTATTTATTAACGGGTTCAGTTTCTGGAAAAATTCTAGATAAATGACAAGAAGTTTGAAAATAATGATTAAACTTTATCATAAACAAATTTTGGATAATTCGGGTTCAAATCTAGAAATTTGTTTTGGCTCCTGGTTTTCAGGTAGTAAATTTCTCAATTTGTTCGGGTTATTTATTTTTGGAACGGTTTCGGTTCTTTAATTTCGGTTTGGTTCCAATTATGTCCTTCAAATATAATTATAATTATTATTATTTTAAATAATTTTGGGTAGTTAGAGTAGTTTAGTTTAGTTCTAAAAAATTGAGTTCGGTTCGGATTCGATTTCAGGTATTATGGTAGTAAATTTCCCTATACATTCGAGTTATTTGTTTTTAGGATCGGTATTGATTTGGGGATTTCGGTTTTGTTTGGGTTCGATATTTCGGATCCGGAAGTTTTGTCCATCCCTAATTTTTATAGTTTATAATAGTTTGGAATAAATCAACTTACAAATTATATTAAGATTTTGCTATATAAATCTATTTCTCATTATCTATTTATTTGCATAAACAATAAAAGAACAAAATACTCTTTAGAAATTCTGAATATTTTTATTTATTTTACAAAAATAGAAAAAATATTACAAAATTTTAAATTAACTGTATATATATAAAATTATTTGTAAAAAACATAAACTCGTGATGTTCCACGGGTTAAATCCTAGTACTATAGTATAATTGAAGTCTAATAATAATCTATTATATAATAGATAGATCATATCTCTCACCACAAGTATATCAATTTATATAACTTTAAAAAATTGATCAGATAAATGCCTGAAAAAAACTAGAAAAATCATGTATAGATTTATATGTTCATAATTAATATTTCTTTTTTTTTTGTCGAAATTAATATTTCTTTAATGCTATTTAAAATACATATATAAGTGAATCGTGAATATAAAAGCCTTATACACAACAAAGTAATAAACCAATTATAAAAAAAAGAATAAATAAGTATGAAGATCATTAGTTCATATGAATAATAACATATATGCTCTTTTGGAATATACAAAAACATCACATGATATACAGTAACAAACATACCAATATTTTGTTTCTAAAGACATAAAAACATGAACTCATATTGAAAAATATTATACTTTTTGAATATAAATAATAAAAATAAACTATCTAAATTGTTAGTCGTTTTCTGAAATGAAAAATATAAAAAAATTTATTTATCTTATATGTAAAACTACAAGATTCTTAGTAATGTATGATTAAAAACATAAATATATATAAATAAACAATTTTTTAATAATTTTAGTTTGGGATGCAATACTCCATGTTTATTCATATAAACAAATACATAAATTGTTCTAAAAAAACTTCTAAAACACAATGTTAATACAAATTTTTATATAAAAAGGTTAAAAATATCCACTAGAAAAAACAAAACCCTAATACAAAATAAACAATAACATATATAAACTTTCAGTAACATTACATAGAAAAACAAAACAAAATATGATACAATTTAAATGGCGGGTGAAGATCTCCACATAAAATCGTAATAAACGTATTACGGACAAAGAAAAAACTCCACTAAAATTAGAGAATATGAAAGGGGTACACAACGATCTTCGATTATCTTGAAAAGAAGGTTTGCAAAAATTAGATTTCATCACATATTGATATTCCAACATTTTTATAATAAACTAAAAGATTAAATTAAATCGGGGCTTCTAGCTCAGTTGGTAAAGGGCTCACAGTTGTGAGTTCCGCCATCTGGGTTCGAACTCCGGTCACTGCGGTATTCACATACAGACTGCAACGTCCATAGAACGACAGTTTGGAGTTGTCCTTGAACCACGTATCCCATGTGCCGACAGGACGTGTGGACCATTGCGCGCCTCGGACCCCAACTGACTAGTCTGTACTCACTTCGGTGAAAGTCAGAACACCAGGTTATCAAAAAAAAAAAGATTAAATTAACAGATGGTACGTGTAAAAAAACTCATTTTCATTAACTTGGAAAATATAAAATGAAAGGCTTATATCAAACCAAAGACTTATTACAATAATAAAATGATTCACTGGATCAATCTTAAAAAATAAAAGCTCAATGTATTCTTTAAAACTAATATGAAACATTCACGAAAAGACTAATGTGTTATTTCTTTAGTTTTGTTAAGAGACATGTGTTACTTTTAAAGTAATGACACCAAAGATGCCTGGTGCTACGTACGAACCTTTTTTCTCTTGTCTGAATCGGTAGCAGAAATAGCTAAGTTAACAAATTAGTCACAACAACTAAGACATTAAATGTGGATATCAAACAAGTTTAGAACTGTCACGTGTATATATAAGTCCTCCAAGGATTTGTGAAGACACAATATAAATAATTTGCTTAGAATATTTATTTTTGGTCCATGGAGACAAAAAATTTAAGAAAAGGTGCATGGACGTTTGAAGAAGATAATCTCTTGAGACAATGTATTGATAAATATGGTGAAGGGAAGTTGGTATGTTATTAAATTTACACACATATATAGTTTTATTTAGTGAAAATACACTAGAATGACCCTAATAAGTTGGTTATTACTAAAGTAACCCGAAAACGGAGGGTCATTCTAGTTATTACAAAAAAACACGAGATGGACATTGAAGGATAGATTTCAAAAAAATATTTACGGTTGTGCCATTTACGAAAATGCCATTTATGTATATAAAAAAAAAAATCTACAAAACAGACACAAATAAATCTACAAAGCAGACACAAAAAAATGAAATCTGGTGAAACAAATCAACAAATAGATGAAACAATTATACAACCCAGTTAAAAAATGCCATTATATATTAAAAAAAAAACCGGAAAATTATCATAACCACTTTATTTTATTCGTAAAAACCTTATCCTCTTCTCTCCCGTGCGATTTTGGAAACCGTCGTTTTCTTCTTCGTCGCCGTCTTCTTCGCCGTCTTCTTCGCCGTCGCCGTCATCCTCTTATTCCCTTAATCTTCGTCTTCGTCTGTGTCAGTGTCTTTTTCGTCTTTCTTCGTCTCTCTTCGTTCTCGTCGTCGTCGTCTCTGCTTCTTCTTCGTCGTCGTCGTCGTCTTTGCTTCTTCTTCGTCTTCCTTGTCGTCTTTGCTTCCTTTTCGTGTTCCTTGTCGTCGCATTCTCTCCTTTTTCCCATCTTCTTTTTCTTCGAAGGTTATATCTCTTTTTAGGGTTTCGTTGTTTGTAAGTTATTGACTGTTTTGTTTAGTGTTTCGTTGTTCAGTGTTTAGTGTTTCGTTGTTTGATGTTGCATGTCAACGTTGATTTGGTTTTCTTCACTTCTTTCATTTGTAGAGTTTTTGTATCTGCTTTGTAGAGTTTTTGTATCTGCTTTGTAGAGTTTTGTATCTGCTTTGTAGAGTTTTGTATTCGCACGTTCACACATGATGGCCTACCACTGAGGTTTTCTCTGTATGAGTTTGCAGTTACATGGTTAAATTGTGATCCAGTCAATCAGTTTGTCTCTTCCTTTCCTATCTCCTGGTGGTCTCTCCTCTCCGTAGTGTTGATTCAGCTATCGCGGGCGGCGCTAGCTCGGACACAATGTTGGTTTCTCCTCCATCCACAACCTCGTGGTTGGTCTTGCGGTTGGAGAGGAGTAGTTTGTGGTTGTTTTCTTGGGTTGGTTGAACGGTGATAATGCAGATCTAACCTCTTATCCTTCAGATCTGGATTGTTGCAAACTTGTCGTTGATATCTCCGCCGCAATTGTTAAGGTTCGTTTTTCGTTTCCGTTTCATATCACTTATTATGTTCTTAAATGTTTTGGGTTTAGATATAAAAGGATAGATCTCAGATCTATTGTTCTTCTCGGTATTTGTTGGTTTCAAATATAATGAGATTTTACGGTTTGGTTCGTTGTCTTTTTAGGCGATAGCTATACTTGGAACTAATTACATTGCATTGGATTTGAGAAAGAAATTATTATGCTAAAAATCAGATTCAAAGATATTAAATAACAATGCACTAATTTATTTAGAGATGTGCATGATCTTATCCTCGCTAATTTTTGTTGTATCATAATGTTTGTCTACTTTGTTGAGGCCGTCAAGTGAACATGAAACACGTTTTTCATTGTTAGTGAGTTTTCTTTATTAATTAAGTTTTCTTAATCACTGTTTTCAATTGTAGGTGATGGATGAATGCTTTGGATTTGGATTTATAGACATTGTTCTCACAATATTGCATTATTATGGTGGTTGTCTTGTGGGTAATATTGGAAAAAGAACTCAAAAGTGTTATTTTTGCACAAAACTCAAAAATGGTATTTTTGTACTAGTTTACCATAAACCAATCTTTTTTTGTTATTGTGTTTTTTAAATAAGTTATGATGGTATTTTTGAAATAGAACTTAATAATGGTATTTTAGATTTTTTCTAACACCCTGCAGATTTAAATTATATTTTGTAGATTTATTTTTTGGGTTCGTAGATATAATGTTCTATTTTGTAGAGTTATTTTGGGGGTTCGTAGATTTAATGTCTCTTTTGTAGAGTTATGTTGTGTACCTTATGATATGATAGTTCTCTTTAAGTAATGGTTAAGTGTCTTATGCTAATCTCTAATGATTATGTATCTTCGTAGTTTATATTGCTTGGAGTTGTTTCGTTCCCGTCTCATGTTCCGCGGTTTAAAGAGCTCGGTATTTTTGTGGAGTGATCACTCTCAATGAGCCAGCCATATGAAACTTGGGTTCCATCATCTCTTCACAAAGTCTGTTCTTTTTTCCGTTGGAACAAAGATTTCGCCGTTGGATAATGATGAAGAAAACTATATAAAGGAAGATTTTATCAATATTTGCTATTGATTTTGTGTTTGAAACTAAACATTAATTAGTTTAAAGTTATGAACATATAAGATGGTACTTATGATGGTATTTTTGATGGTTTGCATACATAATGTTATGTTTTATATAGTTATTTTGAGTATTCGTAAATTTAGTGTAAAGTTTTGTTGAGTTATTTTAGGGATTCGTAGATTTAATGTTATGTTTTGTAGAGTTATTTTGGGGTATATTTTGGGGGTTCGTAGATTTAATACTCTGTTTTGTAGAGTTATTTTAGGGGTTCGTAGTTTTAATATTTTGTTTTGTAGAGCTCAAAAGTGGTATTTATGCACAAAACTCAAAAATAATATTTTGTTATTGGTGTTATTTTTTTTTGTTTTTGCAGATTTTTTATACTTGCAGATATGTTTTAGGGGTTCGTGTTTAGGATATAGGGGTTATACGGTTTATTTGTTTTGTTATAGGTTTCGTAGAGTTAATTGACTGTATTGTAGATTTATTTAGGGGTTCGCATATTTATTTCAGCGTATAAAAATGTGTTTTTAAACTTAACTTCACCCATTACAAAATATTTTTCAAGGATACAAAGAGAAGATCATACAAAATTAAGAATACAATTCAACAAAAAATTTCAAACACATACTGAGTACGTAATACCAAGCAAATCAATGTTTGCACACACCATGAGGAAAGGTTGCAAAAATTGTCTCCACTCTCGAATCTTGATTTTAAGGTTTATCAAGTATGAAGAATTATACGACATATTCATATCAACAAAAAAGTATATAGGATAATGTTATGAAACTTATGAGATTCTCTTATGTGAATGTTCCTTTATGTGACTACATGTATTAGTCCCAGATGTTATGTTATGCAAAGATTGCAAAAATTGGTTTCACTTTCGAATCTTGATTTTTAAGGTTTATCAAGTATGAAATATCATAAAAACATATCCACATCATCAAAAAAGTATTAAGGGTTGTGTCGTGTTTAAGGTATATGGGTTATACAAGAATGCAAATTTGTTATAGGTTTCGCGAGTTAATTGATCTGTATTGTAGATTTATTTAGGGGTTCGCAGATTTAATCCACTACGAAGATGACGAAAACGAACAAGACGATGAACACGAACAAGACGGTGAAATAGACGACGACGAAAACAACAACGATGAAGAAGACGAAGGGAAGAAAGCTTAACCCTAAACCCTAATAATGGTTGAAACATGAACCCTAAACCCTAAAATGGTTGAAACATGAACTCTAAACCCCAAAAATGGTTGAAACATGAACTCTAAACCCCAAAAATGGCTGAAACATGAACCCTAAACCCCAAAAATGGTTGAAGACGAAGATCCACGAACACGACGACGACGGCGATGACGACGACGAAGTCGAAGACAAAGACGAAGACTAAAAAACCAACGAAGTCGAAGACGAAAACGAAAACGAAAAACGAAGGTGAAGACGCCGACGTAAAGAAAAACGGCGACGACGGCGCAGATCTACGACCACGAAGCCCACAAAAAGATCCAAGAAAGACGAAGATGAGAGTGATGAGGAAGCTCAAAAAAAGGGGAAAGACGAAGATGAGAAGTGATGAGGAAGCTCACAAAAAGTTGATATTCGATCTACAATGGCGATTTCACCTATGGATTTTGAGTTTTTAGTATAAAGGCACGCACTAAGAGACAAATGGAGAAGAGCCACCGCAAATAAATCTGCATCAATGACATTAATCTACAATACAGTGAAGTAAGTCTGCTTCACGTAGAAAGTAGTCTAGTTCTGATATTGGAATCTTTTAACGTTTTGTAGATTTAATAAATCTGCTGCAGATTTAATTAACTCTGCAATTCGTAAAAACAAATCAACACTTCACACGTATTGTAGAGTTTCCAAATCGGACATAAATCTGCAAAACAATGTGATGCAGACTTAATAAGTCTGCTGCATATTTAATAAGTCTGCTGCAGATTTAATAAATTTGCATCACTGAAAATGGCCTAAAATCTACAATAAAGAGGCATAAATTTGCGGCAGATTTTGCCACATATATAATATGACGTGGCAAAATAAATCTACAAAACTTAAAACGAAAAGTCTGCAGGAGATTTTTCCTACGTGGCGATGGCAATTTCGTAAATAAGTCAACTTTTTTACTGAGCTGGAATTTTTTTTTTTTTTCCAGTGGCAGTTTCGCAACATTTTTTTTCCTGTCAAAGGGAAGGAGGGGCAGTTTGGGTACGAAAGTTCAGGAGGATCATTCTAGTTATTAAAACGAGAATAGGGTTCGGCTAGCAATAAACGTACGAATGTTGGTTAGTTTAGTAATTTTCCCTTTTATTTATATGAATATATGTTATTAAATTTACACACATATATAGTTTTATTTATATGAATATTGACAAAAAAATGTCTTTAAATATGAACATTAATTTGTGAATTAAGTCAAAATAATAGATTAAATAATACTCCATCCGTTCTTTTTTGTTTGATTTTATAGGTTTTTCACACAAATTAAAAAGACACATAAATAATTATTAATAAATATGTGTTTAACAATTTTCAATACTTTTGGACCAATCTTAATGCAAAAATTTCAATTAACATATACATATCTTGAAAGCTACAATTCACAGATATCAATAAATAAAATTACATTGATATTTGTGAAAATCAAACAATTAAATTAAAACATTCAAACTATTATTGGTTTTGTAGGGCTAAACTGATAAACGAGATTTTACCCTCGTTCAATCGAATGTCTTATCGTAGTATATAAGGTGTCAATCCGAATCAGGAGCAATCAATGTACTAAAGCTTGTGAGAAATAAACTTAGTCTAAGCAAATTAAAGAATGATTTGTTTTGTGAATAATAAAAAGACTAACGAGAAAACGAAAAAGCAATTTAACAAGATTAAAGATTCAATTCAAGGCTAAACAACCAGGTTGAGGTACTTAAACGGGTGATTAAACTTTCCGATTTTAAATTGTCTTTTTACGAAGGTAACTTCAAGGTTTTGAAAACAATTTTAGATCAATCCACTCTCGTGGCAATGATCATTTCCTCAACAATTAAACTAAAACAATATCTTGGATAGTTTAATCGTCGAGAAACTTTAAGAACAAATCAATTTTAACCACTAAGTTTATTAACACAGATATCTCGGTTAAGCTAGGCTTAGTTCTAAGGTAATTGTTCAGGAACCTTTATAATCTCTCGATTCATAAAGTTTCCTAGGTTCAGTAATCGAATGGCAAACTCGATTAAGACTTTAAACTTGTTACCTAAGACAAAAGTTTTATAATCTATTAAGTGCTAGACAATTATCAATCCTAATATTGATTCACCTTTTTCCCCCAACCTAATTGCCTAAGGGAAACTACTCACTAAGCATAATGAATATCAAAGCAATTGAGATTAAAGAAAGCATAAACAAATTAAAGAGATAAGGGATAAGAAAAAACTCTGATTATCGAAACCGAAGATTCCAAGAATTCTCTGGGATGCAAAAGTCTCCAAAAACTTATATTATAAAAAGCACACCTCTAAAAGAGGTTAAAAACATGTTTAAATAGGTTTGTGGTGTTTTCCTTACAAAATAGGAAAATATCTTGGCAAATCTAAAATAAAAGGAAATTGAAACTTCTCTTGCTCGGCAGATCGACCCGGCGTCATTAAAACTGGCATAACTTGCGATCTAAACGTTGAAATCATCTCAAACTACCGTCAAATCAAAGCTAACATCCGTCTCCATCCAGTGGTAAAATATCATAAAGATCCATTAGTGGGAACTCTTTCAACGAGTGTCTTTTTGAAGCTTTTCGTTTGAATTCTCCTTCTTTTCCATCTTTGCATTCTTAAACTCTATAAGTCCATCCTAAGTGTCTTGGGTCGCCACTATGCCTTTTATCACCTGTAAAATAACTAAAAACACATAAAAACACTCTATTGTGTGGCTAAATCCTATGTTTAAAACGTTAAAAACGTCACACATCATAAACCGGTGCAGAAAGAGTTGTAGACTAAGATGGTTAAACTATTTGAAACCAACTGTCAAGAGAGGCAAACTTAGTTCCGATGAAGTTGATCTTGTTCTTCGCATGCGTAAGCTTCTAGGAAACAGGTTTATAAATATTATAAAATAATTAAAAGCATATATTAATTATACAAAACTAATGTTCAAATATATGATTGATTAGGTGGTCCTTAATTGCTGGTAGATTACCCGGTCGGACCGCTAATGATGTCAAAAACTATTGGAACACGCATTTGAGTAAGAAACATGAACCATATTGTAAGAACAAGATGAAAAAAACAATTATTCCTTGTTCTTCTTCTGTTACACCTACGAAAAAAATCGATGTTTATAAATCTCGATCCTTCACCGTTAAAAACGGATTTAACCATGAAGTTGATGTTAATACCCTTCCATGCCACGGACTAAACAACTCGGGTACTAATATTTGGGAGAATAGTGTCACGTATAACAAAGATGATGAGATTGTAAGTAATCTAATGAATGATGAGAGTATGTGGTGGGAAAATTTGTTAGATGAGAGCCAAGATATGGATGCTCTTGTATCATAAGATAAGGTAATAGCAAAGGGGGGGGGGGGAATTCGACGTTCGATGTTGATCAACTTTGGAGTTTATTGGATGGAGAAACTTTGGAACTTGTTTAGTTGCCTATAGAGTGTTTGTTTATGTTTGTGTTTGTTTTGGGAGCTTAATTACTTTTGCATTCGTCAATACTCTTTTTATTTTCTTCCTAGTTAGATTTTGCGTGCTATGTGCTTTATGGTTATACAATAAGGTCGCACAAAGTAGCTTATACGTACGTGTAAGGCCCTTGCTATGTTCATAGTTTAACTATAATTCTCGTGTCTTCCAAAATATTAGTTAGCGACCGATATATATATATATATATATATATTAATAGAGAGATGATAAAGTGTTGGAGTCATATAATACGGTGAAATCCCTATAAATTAATAATGTGGAAAGTACACCAGCTTGATAAAAAAAATTAATATAAGGTGATTATTAATTTACGGAGAGAAAAATTATACTAAAAATCAAATTTGAAACCGGAGAAAATTATTATCTTAGAGATGTATTAATGAATCGAGTAATAAGTTAAAGAGGTTATATTGTATTATTTTCAACAAGGTATGGGACAATAACTTTTATATAAGCAATCATTTATTACGTTGTCATTCGTCTAATTAATACTTTTTATTTCATAAAAAGTGTCATTTTTGAATTTTGCATATAATTTAAAGATTTTATGTTTTTGATTAAAACATTATTAGATATGACTAAATCAACTAATGGAAAAAAAATTGCATTATTTTATTCGTCATAAAAGTCAATCTTCAGAAGAAGGGGATCCGATTCGAAATTCTAGAGAAAGAACTTACAGAGAAAAACAATCATTTGTATTTATCTATCTTATAACTTGCAAAACACTTCGCTATCTTGTTATCACTTCTCACATTAATAATAAACTGAGCTCGAGACTCACTTCAACATATCACCTCGCAAGTTGTTTATTAACGAGATTTCCGATCCACATTATATCTTTAAAACACCTCGCTAACCACCTCGATTTCATAACACCTCAACTAATTACACTTTTACCACTTCAACACAAACTATGGGAAAATTAGATGTAAATCTCAAACGCAATTTCTAGCCATATCTAGCATGCTAGATTTGAGACTATACAGATCATCCAAGTTTGGTCTGATTATGGTAGAATAATCGAATTCAAAGCTATAAGATCATCTAGAGTGCAATATCCTTCTCTTCGTACACTTTCTTCTCCGCATCTCCGAATTCGAACTCCTTAGCTTGAGACATTGCAAAGAGCGTAACAAAAAATGTGTTGTTCGTGTCCTACCTCTATAAACACGTTAAAACTCTAATAAAAGTTTTCTCTCATGGAATTGTTGTTTGTATAACGACTAGTTTAATTAATGTCCATATATTTGTATATTTTTGTCATAGTGTTTTAAGAAATAATATATTCATTTACTATTTGTTTCGCAAATACAAAATGTATATATCAAAATATTCATGTACTAAACAGAGAGGCTTACGATAAATTTTCGAATCTGATTTCAAACGAATCAATATCGTAACATCTTAACCAGGCTTCTACCAGTGCAGTAAGAGGCTCACAATTGTGAGTTCAGCCTCCGGGTTCGAACCTCGCCATCGCTGGAATTAACATGCGAGCTGCAAGCGTTCACGGAAATAATCCGAACTCACTTCGGTGAGGATCAGGACACCAGGATCAAAAAAAAAAAAAAAAAAAAAAAAAAAAAAATATCGTAACATCTTTTTTTGAGTCAAACATATCTTAGTAATGAATAGAAAGATTGTTATTAATGCAAAATAAAAGGAAGACACGTGGAGAAGGCTAAAAGGTCACATGGGCCACGGGGTGATCGTGAAGTGTAACCAAATCCACCCAATCACAACAATCCTATGAAGAAACGAACCATCTTTTATACAAAAGCAACTTTATTATTAAAATTTCAATTTTTTAAAAAATGTGTTATATCCTTTTTTAATTTTTTAAAAATCGACATAAATCTGTTGAATTAATTAGTCAATTTCCTTAATTAATCCAGGAAGAAAAGAAATATCTAATTATTTTAGAAAAATTCCTAAAAATAACATGAAAAAGATTTTTTGGACTAAATAAATCTTAGAAGTTTTTTTTTTCTCAAGTACCATTAAATTTTTGTTTGGAATAAAATACCATAAACACAAAAATCTAATTTTAACCTTTTAAAACTAATTTTTTCATTTGGGTTGCTACTTGCTATATATTGTTTAAGGTATATTATTGAATTTAGTTTTGATGGTTTTGAGTTAATTTTAACTTTATGTTATTTTTATCCAAAAACTTTTTTCATAGAATATTTTGGAATTGCCTATTATTGTAGATAAAAAAATCAATTATAACAATGTTTTAGTTTTTTTTAGTTAAACCTAAAAATTATTCTAATTAACCTGCATATTTACATAATAAAATAAAATTATTATAATCAATTCCCTAACCGCCATAACCACCGTCTACAGTCATACCAAAAATCATTTGAACAGAACGAACCATTTTTTATAAAAAGCAACTTTATTATTAAAATGTCAAGATTAAAAAAATGTATTATATCCTTTTTTAATTTAAACAAAAATCGACTAAATCTGTTGAATTAATTAGTCAATTTCCTTTAACTAATCCAGAGCCATTAGAGGAACAAACAAAAATATTATTCTAGATTAATAATCAATTATAACAATCCTTAAAAAAAGACCTTCTAATTAAATCTAAAAATTATTCTAATTAAATCTTCACATTAACAAAATAAAATAAAAAAAGATTATCCTAATAAATTCCCCTCACCGTCACCGTCATAATAACAACCACCGTCTAAAATTCTCAAACTCCGCCGTTAACAGTCATCATCTTCTTAAACTCTTCGAAATTAACAAAACCGTCACCGTCAATATCGACTTTACTAATCATCTTTTCGCAATCTTTCAACGAACACTTTTCTCCGAGATTCTTCATCACCGAGAAAAGCTCCTTCGCCGAGATTCTTCCGTTACGATCTAAATCGTAAAGATCAAAAGCTTCTTTTAGATCTCGAATCTCTTCTTCTTCTCCGTTTTTTTCTCCGATCTGAAACAGAGCAACGAACTCTTCCAGATCTATGTATCCGTTGCCGTCTAAATCAAACTCTCTCATCATCGCCGCCGTTTCTTCCGGCGACGATGACGGACTTAGAGATCCGATCACGGATTTGAGCTCGTCGATGGAGATTTTTCCGTCGTTGTTTTTGTCGAATCTGTTGAATACTTTTCTGATTTCTTCCATTGATCCTAAGCAGTTCTTCGACATTGTAACAGAAGAGGAGAGAGAAAGATAGAGATTCTAGAGAGAGAAGTTAGAGAAATTTTAGAGAGAGAAGTTAGAGTGATTCGAGAAACTGTGAGAGGAGAAGATTATGGTTAGTTTATATATAAAGGAAATAGTTAAGGGAGAAAAACTTAACGCGGTTTATAAAGCGCGTGAAGATTGCGTGACTTGTGTTAAGTTTCCAAAATTTATTACTTTTTTTTTACTATACTTTACTTATTTTATTATAATTGACTTTTGTATTTATGGTAAGAATTTATGATTGTGTAATCGCGTTTGATTTTGAAATTGATTTTTGTGGAATTTATAAGATTCTGTTTAGCTAATATAGAATATTTAGTTTTCATATTCCTTTATTTTTTGTAATATTTCAGGATATACTAAAATCTTTCTAAAGCAGTTGACTAAGGTTAATAAAAATTGTGAAAATTTGAAAAAAATGTCACTTTTTAAACATTGTTTTGCAATATTTACATTTAATTTCTTTTCGATTAAAACAACACATTTTATCAAAATTTAAATCATATATACATTTATAAATCAATGAAAATGAGCAATAAAATATTGACCGACTCAATTTTGAAATGTTTCTATTTTTTAAATTGAATGATTAGTTGTGTTTGAGTTAAAAATAATTGACCAGTTTTTGAGTACAGGTTGTTAAATATAATGTTAAAAATTTAGATTATCTAGTTGTATAAATTTTACATTTAAAAAAAGACCGTAAATTTCAAAAAAAAATTGTCAATATTTATAACACAAATGGTCGGTTTATTAGCCATTCATACACTATCGTAGACATGAGAAATCAATCCCGAGTGACATGATGTTATCTGTCTAATTTCAGTTGTGTCACCAAAACCTTACTTGCAAGTTTTGAATTTGACTTGTCCATTCTCTTTAGTTATATTTTTATATGTTTCTATAATTTGTCATTCAAAATGGACATATTTGTGCATCCACAGGCCATATTAAAATACTTATCCCGTGTCATCCTATTATTGGTCAACAACATCTTATTAGATCACTTGGCAAAAACTTACTCAAAATTCATTGCTTACAAATCAAAGAAGAATATTACCTTCTTATGGCTCCTTGGCTATTATAACTCCAACGTAAATCAGCAGAAAACATAAGCCGTGATGATGTTGAAACCCTAAACATAGTAGTCGATGCATGAAGATGCCGAAGAAATTAGAAGCAAAAGAACAAGTGTTTCTAACTTCTAACCAATTGCCCGAAAATTTTATATCAAACTCTTAACTCTATGAGTTTCAAGTTTTCTTAGTAACAGATTTCAAAATAGGGCAGAAAAATAATAATAAATGTAAATATAAAGATTATATTATAAATGAGATCACACTATGAGATTTTGATTGATCAAAATAAAATAAAAAATAACACTCCGATAAATAAAGGTTTTGAGAGCCCAAGAAAGTTTAGAAATTAAATATCTACAAGAAATAATTAATTTATCAGAAAAAATTAGAGGAATTCACAAAACTATACCATTTTATCTCTTTTTTTATAAAACTCTACATAATTCAATTTTTATCGTATTTACACTCTTTTAAAATTTTAAATGGTTGATTTAACCTTTCAAAATTTACCAAAATTAAAATTTTTCATTTGGGTTCGCTAATTAGTGTTTAGGGTTTAGTGAAAATGGGGGTATGATTGTGTGGGTAGGCTTAATTAGGGTTTATTTTTTAGTGTTTAGGTGTAGTTTTGTGAAGAAATTTTTAAATGGTGTAATTTTGTAAAATGTAATTTAAAAGGTGTAGTACTTTTGTAATTCCCCCAAAAAACTAACCAAATTAACCGAGAAAAATTCACAAATAACATCCTTTCAATTTTTCCTTCGCAAAGTATATACAATTCAAAATTTTCTAAATTTGTATCTTTTTCAAATTTTAAGTGGGGAATTTATCATTCAAAATTTTATCCAAATTTATTTCCATTTCGATTAAATAATTAGTTCTTAAATTTTAGTATTAAAAGAGGAGAATTACAAAACTACACCTTTTGAATTGCATTTCACAAAACTACACCTTTTAAAAACTTCTTCACAAAACTACACATAAACAATAAAAATTAAATCCAAATTAAGTCTACCTAAACAATCCGACCCCCTTAATCATTATACCCTAAACACTAATTAGCGAACCCAAATGAAATTTTTTAATTTTGGTGAAGTTTTAAAGGGTAAATCAACCTTTTAAAATTTTGAAAATGTGTAATTATGAGAAAAAATTGAATTAGGTAGAGTTTTGTAAAGGAAAGGATGAAAGGATGCAGTTTTGTGAATTACTCTATTAAAAACGTATTATTTTGTGCTTAGAGATTAGTTGAGTTTAATTTTTGATGTTTAGATGTAGCTTACTGAAGTAGTGTAATCTTGTGAAATATATTTTTAAAAATAGATAATTAAAAATTACACAATTTGAATTGTATTTCACATATTGTAGTCAAAGATATTAATATTGGTTTGTTTTTACCAAATTACTTTTAACAATTTTATTTCGTTTTGTGTCGATCTATAAATCTACGAAATATTTTTATCTCGTGTCTATCTTTTCGCGATATTTGCGTGTCTGACTTAATTATCTTAATATAAAAAATATCATACTTTTTAAAATATATTATGTTTTATTTTATACGATGATAAAATATTTTATAAAATAATGTATGTTATAACGATTCAAGTTCTTCTAATTATTTTCAGAAAGTTCCAACGACTATCACATTCTTTAATATTTTTGTATCTTTTCATTGTGGTATTGGTATATATATATGTGAATATGGAGATATATATGAAGTTTGGATAATTTGTCGTAAATATATAGTTAAATAAGTATATATTTATATCTAAAATAAATTGTATTCGTTATACAATATTATTTATTTTCTAAGATTAATTTAAAACATGAAATATTTTTTATTATATATAAGTCTAATTATATTATTAAAGATAATAAAACTTTGCCCTAGCGCGGGGTCCGCACCTAGTTTTGTATAAATAAAAAGCTTAGCTTCTTACGGAAAAAAAACTTGAGTTTCTGTTTCATTAAAATTAGGTTAATTTTCTGTGCACGACTAGCAGACCAAACCGTTTAGGTTTCTTTAGCTCAAGACATGTCTGCAAAATCGGAGATTTGTGGGACACAAACTAAAATAACATTAGGTGAAGACAAGATCAGTGCGTTACATGAGGATTTGCTACTTGATATATTGTGCCTAATTCCAACAAAAGACGCAGTAACAACCATGATTTTGTCTAAACGTTGGCGTTTTGTGTGGACGTTGTTGCCTAAACTCGAGTACATAGACCGCCGGGACAGCGTTGAGAAGAGCGTTTGGAACTTCCTTAACAAGTCAATGCAACTGCACAAAGCACCTACACTAAAAAGGTTGCATATACAACTCGGTCCGGGATGTCCCGCTAATGCAGATGTAGGAAAGTGGGTTTTAAACGCTGTTCGCTGTTTCGTTAAAGAGCTAGCTTTAGTGTGTCCAGTTAGAGAAACCGCGGAATTTACAAGCTTGCCTAAGAGTCTTTACACATGCAAAACTCTTGTGAAATTGACTCTAGCTGACGCGATTATGGTTGATGTTCCTTCCTTTCCTTGCTTACCGTCTCTTGAATCGCTTCGCCTTGAAAATGTGGTCTATAAAGGCCAAGATTCTCACGTTCAGATTTTATCGAGTTGCCCTAATCTCAAGAATTTGTTCGTGGACCGAAATAAGCTTGACAATGTGACATGTTTCATTGTGAAAGTTCCTACTCTACAAAAGTTAACATATTTAGATATTGAATTCACTGACCTTGATGGTGATGAAAAGCCCTTGGTTATAGATTCCCCGGGGTTAAACTCCCTTCTAATCGGGGTAAGTAAAGGAGAAGATGTCTCGATAAAGAATCTGCCTCGCCTAGACGCGGCCATGGTTTTTTGCGATGGTTTGAATGACAAGTTTATGACATGTTTCTCCTCTGTTATGCTTCTCAAATTGGTTTGTGAGAATGTTGCATCATGTAGTGCCATTAACTTCTCTAGGCTCATAAAGTTAGAGTTGGTAACAGTTTTTTCAGACAATTGGTTGGAACGACTTGTTCTTTTGCTTCATAACGCTCCTAAACTAAAAACTCTTATATTAACTATTAATGGTCATGCTTTTTTGGGGGATCCTCCAGTTTCTTGGAACCAACCAAGTCATGTACCGGTATGCTTGTTGTCTCATCTTGAGATCTTTCAGTGGAAAAAATTTCGAGGGACAAGCAAAGAGAAACAGTTTTTGGCTTGGATCCTCGCGAACTCAAAGTGTTTGAAGAAGGTGGGAATCAAAGTGCAATATTCAAAGAATGATGATGAAGAGAAAAAGAGGATAATGGAGGATGAGTTAGAATCTATGTTTAGGGTTTCAACATCATCTCAACTTATGTTTAGTGATGAATTGCATTGTAGCTATTTGGAATACATATTGGAGCCGGAACCTAGATAAGTAAGGTTTTGTGTTGTGCGATGGAATCCGATTTTCACGACCGGTCCAATATATAATATCTAAAAATAGTTTCATAATTTTTTTTCTATTTGTATAAATAATATCGCAATTTTTTTTTCTATTTGTGTATATAATATCGCTTTGATAAGCTAATAAAGGCCTTAGAGCATAATTATCCATAAGTAACATAATTGGGTCCTTAGTGATTTTTTATTAATAAATGGTGGGAAGATGTAATTTAGAAATTTGTAAGAGAAAATGGTGATTATAGGTAAAATTGTGAAATGGTTCTTAAAAAAAAAAATTATAAAAAAATGTTGAATTCTATATGTATATATGGATCATGTTTTGCTTCATGGATCACAGAAACAATCAAACTGTTTCGACTTCCTTCACCGTAACCTATATTTTACCTGCTGAAAAGACTTGCTATCTCCTCACATTCACGTTTGTTGTAGAACCAAATGCCATTTACTTCTCGAGACGCATTAGGGTAAAGTAAATATGGACCCTGGACTTCATACTCAAAATCTCCTAAGAGATTTTCCACCAGATTATCTGCACATACAAAGTCACCAACACACTAATTCCTCAAAATCAAGAATTCACAACAAATTCCTAGAGCTGCAGGGTTTGCAATATAAACAACCCCGACGATTTAAACTTTCTACACCTCTATCTATCCTAAGTATTAGATGAGCTAAATCAAAGGTCATTGTAAAATTTCACTACTAATCTAATCAAACTATGTACTCCTATAGGCATATATAGCTTAGCAGAAAGAAAGAATAGACACAAGACATTAAAAAAAAACTTAAACAAGAAATAGAATTTCATGACATGTGTTCCTCCGATTCGATATAACATGAACTTCATATTGAGAACTATTCAGATCTTTCAAGAAACTAGCTCCTCCTCATGTTTTATTCGATTTGAAAATCGTTTTTACAGAGAGAAAAACAGTAATCGCCGGAAAAAAGAGAAGATGTGCTTTTTTTGAGAGAGAAGGGTCGGCTCTTGGATTAGGTTTTTAGGTATCGTTACTTAACTTCTTTTTTTTTTTTTTTTTTTAAAAAAATGGGCCTTAAAAAATGGGTAAGTAACCCGATAATTATGGTCTTATACATTAGTAGTTCTCAACAGAATCTCTTGCTATCCATCAACAATTACATTAAAAAAACTATCTCTTAGTCTCAAGGGTAGGGTTTCGGATATAAAATTTAGGGCTTAGAGTTTAGGGTTTAACCTACTTATAAAACTATCGTAACTAGCTTAGAAGTCTATCATAAATATCACAAAAGTCTCTCACAATAACACACAAAAGTTTGTCATAATGAGAAAAGAAAATAGGTCACAAAAACAATGTAAAGAGAAAAAAACAATAACAAATCAAATTATTGCAAACAAAACATACAATTAAGATAGGCCGAATTATAGAAAAACTATTATCGTTAACAAAACGTAGGCATAGAACCATAGACACATCACAGTTCGACTTTAAACTCAACAGTCAACACATATATGATATATTCATTCACTTTACCTTTTTTTTATCAAGGTGGCTTAGGGCATCCGGGATTTTAGGTGCATGTTTTAACAAGAAAAAAAATAATCTTTATGTAAAAAAAAGTTGTTAAATTTGTTTATATCAATGTTCAAAAAATCGGTCTAGGCGGGGACTAGGCGCCCGACTCGGCGGTAATATACACATGGCCGATCCGATTTTACTAAAATCGTTGAAGCAAATCGGATTTCCAATCTAGGCGTTCTATTTCGGGAAAAATCGGTGTAATCGGCATATTTTCGGGAAAAATCGGTGTAATCGGCATATTTTCGGCAAAAACTAAAATTAGTTTTTAATTTTTTGTATGAATTTTGTTTGCTGATTTTAAGACTTTTACTTTCTTTTTTTTACAGATTCATACAAAGAAAATGAATAGGCTTGATGTGATTCTTGATGATGGAGATGAAAGTAATGGAGAAGAATGGATGCAAAACACAATGATGAACCTACTCACCAAACTTCAAATGATGAATACGGAGAAGACATTGATTCTGACGAAGAGCATGATATTGCTATGAATATTGAATTTGAATCAGATAATGAAGATATGATGAATGTGGTCATGATTGAAGACGAAGAATCATAGTCACTACAAGAAATCACGACTTTTACCACGATCATAATCGTTGTAAAATCGTGGTAAAACGCAGTTTACCACGATTTAACGACGATTTTCATTTCGTCGTTAATCGATCGAAGTAAAAACCAAATCGTCGTAAAATCGTGGTAAATTTTACGACGACAAAAATTCGTTGTAAATTCGTGGTAAAATATTCGTTGTAAAATCGTTGTAATTGTTACAACGAGTTTACAACGAATATTTGGTTGTAAATTTGTAATTATAATAAATCGAAAATTCTTACAATCGTGGTAAAATCGTCCCTAATTAGGGACGATTTTACGACGATTTGTATTATATATATTTCTTCAAATCGTGGTAAAATCGTCCCTAATTAGGGACGATTTTACGAAGATTGTAAGAAATATAAATTTTTCAAATCGTGGTAAAATCGTCCCTAATTAGGGACGATTTTACCACGATTTGAAGAAATATATATAGTACAAATCGTCGTAAAATCGTCCCTAATTAGGGACGATTTTACCACGATTTGTATTATTATAAATAAAAAAAAAAAATTAAAAATTAGGAGGATGCTCGCCATGGACGGACGTCCCGGTGTGGACAGGAGATGTCCTGGAAGCTGAAGCTGAACCGGAAGTCGAGCCTTCCCGGGAAGCCCTCTTCTCCGCCAACATCTGCATGTAGTCCGGCGGTAAGGTCTTCCCTCTCCTAGGAGCCATATATAAAGTACCTGCCAAAAAAACATTAAATATTTAAATAATAAACATTAAGTATTTAAAAATTATTAAGTATTTTAAAAACTAAACATTATATAAGTATTTTAATGACATTAGTATTTTAAAAACTAAATATTAAGTATTTTAATATTAATTATGTATTTAAAAACTAAGATTAAAAATTAATTATGTTAAGTAATAAGTTTTAAATATTTTAAAAACTAAACATTAAGTATTTTAATAATTAATTATATGTTCTAAACATATAATTCTAAAATCTGAATCTTAAAACTAAAATCCGAGCCTAAAACTAATTCCAAATCCTAAAACTAATTTTAAATCCTAAAACTAAATTTCAATTCCTAAAACTAATTCTAAAATCCGGTTTTAAAACACATATATTAAAAATATTTACCTTTGGGGATGTTGAAAAAGAGTGAAAGTTGTAGAGTTTTAGAGAGAGAAAACTTTAGAGAGAGATAGAGATTTAGAGAGAATGAGTGCAAATGAAAAATTTTGGTCGACTATATATAGATTCAGAAACCGTCGTAAAATCGTCGTAAATTTACCACGATTTTACGACGATTACTTTATAAATCGTTGTAAAATCGTGGTAAATTTACCACGATTTTACGACGATTACTTTATAAATCGTCGTAAAATCGTGGTAATAATTGACGTTGACAACCTTGTACAAACAAAACTCCTGAGGATTTGACGTTTAGAGTTTCATTTTTGGTCGTAAATACGTTGTGAAATTACCACGAATTTCCATCGATTTTGTGTGAATCGTCGTAAATTCGTTGTAAATTTACCACGAATTTACGACGATTTATTACACTAAATGGATTTTGCTAAAATTCATCTGCCATTTGACTTCATGTTGAATATAATTATGATATTGTATGCATATGAAATCATACTAAGTCATATGATTGCAGAAAAACAAGTTTTGGTAAAATTAGAACATATAGACATATTAACCACAATATATATAGTACACTTTATTTTAAACTTTATAAATTCTAGGAATATGTAACAAAACTTATTGATAAGCAATTTTAACATTGTTGTTATAGTTATTCATTAACTTTAGAGGTCTTAAAGAGTGTTTGTACGTAATATAAGACATACTTTTGAAAATGTTTGGGGTTTAGGGGTTTATACAAAAAGACGTTGTAAAATAGTGGTAAATTTACCACGATTTTACAACGATTACCTTTAAAATCGTTGTTAAATCGTGGTAAATTTACCACGATTTAACAACGATTACTTTATAAATCGTTGTAAAATCGTGGTAATAGTTGACGTTGACAACCTCGTACAAACAAAACTCCTGAGGATTTGACGTTTAGAGTTTCATTTTTGGTCGTAAATACGTTGTTAAATTACCACGAATTTCCATCGATTTTGTGTGAATCGTCGTAAATTCGTGGTAAATTTACCACGAATTTACGATGATTTATTACACTAAATGGATTCGCTGAAATTCATCTGCCATTTGACTTCATGTTGAATATAATTATGATATTGTATGCATATGAAATCATTCTAAGTCGTATGATTGCACAAAAACAAGTTTTGATAAAATTAGAACATATATACATATTAACAACAATATATTATAGTACACTTTATCTTAAACTTTATAAATTCTAAGAATATGTAAACAAAACTTATTGATAAGCAATTTTAACATTGTTTTTATAGTTATTCATTAACTTTAGAGGTCTTAACGAGTGTTTGTACGTAATATAAGACATACTTTTAAAAATGTTTGGGGTTTAGGGGTTTATACAAAAAGACGTTGTAAAATCGTGGTAAATTTACCACGATTTTACAACGATTTCGTTTTAAAGCGTTGTAAACTCGTGGTAATCGTTGACGTTGACAACCTCGTACAAACAAAACTCCTGAGGATTAGAGGTCTTTAAAAGACAACGAATTATAAGATTATTCGTGGTAAAATCGTCGTAAATTTACGACGATTTTACCACGATTTGTGAAATTTACACATATCGTGGTAAAATCGTTGTAAATTTACGACGATTTTACCACGATTTGTGAAATTTACACACATCGTGGTAAAATCGTTGTAAATTTATGACGATTTTACCACGATTTGTGAAATTTACACATATCGTGGTAAAATCGTTGTAAATTTACCACGAATTTACGACGATTGTTAATTTATTTTATAAAAAAAAATTAAAATACATTATTTTCTTATTTATTACTCGGAGTCATCAGCAGACTCATGTTCGTCCTTAGAGTCAGATTCATCAAATTCGTCAGTCTCTTCGACTTCTTCTTCGTCCTCATTCACCTCTTCAGCTTCCCTATTATGTGGATCAACGAGTAAGACCATGTCCGTGTTTAGTTCTGGCGAAGGAATATCGACTGACGTGTCATTCTGTAGTGGTGATTCTTCTTCCCTGATTATGTACCCTCTCGGGGCAATTTTGATGACGGATAGCCAATGTATTTTTGTGGACTTAAGACGCGGATAAGGAATGAAGCTTACTTGCTCAGCTTGCAATGCAAGTATGAAAGGCTCGAACTTGTTGTATCTTCTATTCTTATTGACATCAACGATCCCAGACTTGTTGATTCGTACACCTCTTCCGATCGTAGGATCAAACCACTCGCACTTGAAGAGTACGCACTTCAACATGAGCAACCCGGGAAACGTTATTTCTATGATTTCTTGGATGATTCCGTAGAAATCAATGTCTCCTCTCTAACACAAACACCGTAGTTAACACTTGTTCGATGTCGCACGTTTTCAACTACCAGATTAAATGTCTTTAAATCGTTGTTAAAAAGTCCCAAAATCAGAAGTTGTAAATTCGTGGTAAATTAGCAACGATATAGCGACGAAATATTCTTATAAATCAAAACGTCGGTAAATCGTTGTAAATTTACCACGAATTTACAACGATTTGGTGCTTAATCGGAAAATCGTTGTAAAATCGTCGTAAGAAAGTTTACGACGATTTTACGACGAAAACCAAAATCGTGGTAAAATCGTCGTAATGTCGTCGTACGTTTACGACGATTATAATCGTTGTAAATTTTTCGTGGTAATTTGCGCAGATTCTTGTAGTGAGTATAATATCTATTTTTTCTAGATTTTCAGTTTTTTTCCTTTATCTTTTATTAAAAATTGTTATGGTTTTGTCTTTTATTATTTTAGAATTTCTCTGGGGTTGAATTTTAAGTTTGGATTTAAAATAAGTTTGGATGTTTTGTCGAATTATATACATAAATTAAAATATCTTTATAAAAATTAGTTAACGCCTAGCTCCGCCTATCCCCGATTAATCCCTCTAGGCGCTAGGCCTCTACCCACCGTCCGACTAGCGACCAGCGATTTTTTGAACATTGGTTTATATGATTCATTTTTGTTAGCTTTCCTTATTTTTATGGGATTTTAAATGAAAAGAAAAAATGATTCATATTGAAGAAGAGGAAGAGAAGAAAGAAGAAAAGATTGATTTAATTTTTACTTTTGATTATACCATTTTGTTGGATTTTATTGTTTTTTCGCAAATTGTTTGAAATTTATTTAGAGAGTTTCATAAAACTAAACATTTTAATACTACTTTATGAAATTAAATTTTCTCTTACAATACTTTGAAAATTATTTACTTTTATTTGAATTCAATATTTAGCATTTTATGATTTTTTTCAAAGGGATATAGATACATATTTATAAATGGATGTATTTTATAAAATGAATATATTTAAAAAATTTGTTCATATATCATTTTTGTTATTAAAACAATTTTTAAATATTTTATATAGACATAAGAAAAAAATATTTTTTTGGCGTAGGGCATCCAAAAACATTGGACCGGCCCTGAACGTTTGGGTCACAAATGGCCGGCCATTATCTAAACATACGCTATCGTATGCGTGGGGAATCGATCCCGGATGGGGTGATGCTATCTGGCTCATGTGAACTTATGACTGCCACTAAACCAAGACCTCTTCCACTGCCACTTTACCTTTTGATTTACTTTTTTGTTATATAATATTACTAGGTGATGACCCACGCCATGCGCGCATTAAATTTTCAATGTCTGGTTTTAAATAATCATGGAAACGGAATAAATATTGTATAACGAACATAATTTATTTTAGATATAGATATCTATTTATCTTTCTAAAACCATAACTCTTTTTTACAAAAAATTATCCAAAATTTATATATATCATTATATTCATATACATATATATACCAGTAACATAATGAAATGATTAAAAAGTATTAAAGATCGTGATATTGGTTGAAATTTTCTGAAAATAATTAGAAGAACTTGAACGTTATAACATGTATTATTTTATAAAATATTTTGTTTATCGTCGTATAAAATAAAACGTAATATATTTCGTAATTATATAGTAACAATATTATTAATTTCAAACAAACTATTGTTTGTATATTCCGGATATTTTTGTAATTTCTATGCGAAAAGTTATGTTATAAATTTTTAAAAAGTGGGTTAGTTTTCAAATAACATAAAATAATAATTAGTATTATTAAAGTAGAAAAATGTATCTAAATAATAAAATTTGAATTATAAATTGAATAATTGTTATTATTTGTAAATTATAATAATCGTCTAAAATACTAAAGAATGTCAAAAAGAATAATAATTCTAGAATATTAGTAATTGGACTAAAGTTTTTTATTTTGGTTATTCAAAATGTGAAATCGAAAAGTAAAATAGACCAATAAAAAATAAATAATCACAAATATATTGAATCCAAATATAAAAAATAGAAAAAATCGGAAATCGGAGTATATAAAAAGGGAAATAAATTGAGACAAAAAATTTAATTGAGGCAAAATATAAGGGCATAAACGTAAAAAATATAAAATTTCTTCAAATCTCTCTGATCGCGACACGTAGGCATTTTATCTTCTCTTTTAATAATATAGATTTGGGCGGTGGGCCATAAATATAAAATATAGTTAGTAAATCTCCCACATCGGTAGCTATTAAAAATGTAATCTAATATATAACGTGTTAGTGACTATAAGTTATTGTCAATTGGTGGTGTTATAGAAGTTCATGGCTTATTTATGGGTATGGGTCTTTGAAGATTATCATATGATTGAAGAACCATCCTCACTGAAAAACATGAGCCCCACTTATCATTACCAATTGACAATTTTTACTTAGTTTTATGATCATTTCATATATTCATTCAAAATACGTTTTTTTACAATTATAGCCAAACACCAACGAATATTACACACACATTGGATTGCCTAATAAGATATGCTGACACAAATCATCGTTTTAATATAGGGGGTAAGATTTTGTGTCTATGGTGTATCTGAAAATAATATTTAGTGGGTGTTATTCAATTAGTGATTTTAAATCAAGTGTGAAGATTTTATAATCCAATGTTAATACTCCCTCCGTTTTTTAATATAGAATTTTCTAGAAAAAAATCACAAATTAACAAGTTGTTTAAAATGATTTTTATTACCTCATTTATTGTTGCTATTATGATTGATAAAATATAAACATGATAAACCATAAATGTATAAGTAAGGACATAATAGAAAATATGTGTCAATTATGCTAGAAAATATTACATTTCAAAACAAATTTTTTTTCTAGAAAATCCTACATTAAAAAACGGAGGAGTATGTTACTAGATGAGGACTCGCACGTACGTGCTGAATTTAATATAATTTTTAATTTTATATATTTATAATTATTTTATAAAATATATATATATATATATTAAATTTTGTTCACAGACTTGGATTATATATATAGTCTCTTATTTCATAAAATACATTAAATAAAACATGTAGATTGTGCGAGGTATGGTTTAACGCGGGATTCATCCGCGCATTTGAAATATTTAAATTTTTTACCCCGGGATATACCTTCCAAGATGCCTTGATACAAATTTAAAAATAGTTTACTGAATTATAATTAATATAAAGTTCAAAATATAGTTATGTATAATTTTATATTTGGAATATAATTTAGTTATATATTATGAATTATTTATGCTATTTTAAGACTCGTTGCTAAATTACACATAAATATCTGTGTTTAAATTGAATTCGATTTAATCTCATAACCATTATCATTCGTTTAAATTTTTTTTGTGATCTTTTAATTACTCGTTACAAAAACTAAAAGGAGAATTACAAAACTACACCATTTGAATTGCGTTTTATAAAATACGCCATTTCAAAGTTATCTTTAAAAACTTCACCTAAACGCTCAAAATTAAATCTAAATAAATCCTACCTACACAAAATCTACCTTTTAATATTATACTGTAAACACTACTTAACGAACCTAAATGAAAATATTTAAATTCTGATAGTTTTTTAAGGATAAATCAACCTTTTAAAGTTTTAAAAATGTGTAATTATAGAAAATATTGAATTAGATGTAATTTTGTGAAAGAAGTGTTGAATTTGTGTAGTCTTGTGAATTCCTCAAATTAAAATATGTATTTTGCTATTATGATTTGTATAATTTGTATTCGATTGAGCCTAAGTATGGGCTTTGTAAATTCTGTAAATTGACCCAAATTATAAACATCTTATATTATTAATACAGAAGACGGAGAGAGAAAATGAGAGTGAAAATCATACGTGTCATCACGTGAGTAATTCTGACCCCACATCATTAAAAGATTTATTGGAAATTCATAAAAGCCCAAAACAAAAACTCAAATTTATCACAAAAGTCTCTTAAACAAACATAATAAAAGGATAATATATTTAGAAAATGTTGAAAACCCCTCAAATATAAAAAATATAATATTAAAAATCCGTAAAAAACACAATTTATAATTAAAAATAGATTTCCCTAATATTTATATGTAAAATTGTATTTAACACCAAAATTTATGTCAAATGAAAAAACTTGAACACATAATTTACGACTCATCGGTTGAACCACCGGTTCCCAAAATTTGAGCAAAGAATTTTCGGATAAGTTTATACATGAAAGAGTGATTAAACATTCATAGAAAATATGTTTAAAATATTTAAAAAAACTACAAAATATGATTTTAAAAAGCCCACGAAAAACACAATTTTATAATTTTCCTAATGTTTGTATGTTATATTCTCGCACAAAACAATGATAAAACATATTGTTCATTTATAAATATCAATATTATTTTGTAAAATTGTATTAAGCATCAAAGTCCATGTCAAATGGCAAAACTTGAACACAAAATTGACTTGAACCATCGGTTGACCCCCCGGTTCCCGAAAGTTCAGTGGTTTTATATGAATTTTTAATAATCCGAGTTTTATGACAAATAGAGACCGGATTGGCATATTTTTCATTGTTAAACGGGTCATATCATGGTTTCGAAACACTATGTAGTTATTGTTTTTCAATGATAAACTTCAAATTAAACTCCGCGTTTAACGCGAATCACATGACATCCAAATTCTTTTTATCTCATTTTATACTACACATTGTTTTTACCAATAAATATTTCTTCTTTTATTCCGTAAATTTTTATCCTGCGCTTGGCGCGGGTAACTTTCTAGTAGATTAGTAAAAAAATGTAGTGACATTGTATTGTAATTAGAATTTTTTTAAGGGCAATTTGCAATAATGTTTTCCAATTAATAGATAAGATTCAACTATGATTCTAAATTCTTTTTAAAAATGCAGTGTTATTGGATATAAGTTTTACAAAATCATTTCCCATGGATTTTAAAATTTGGTGTTATTCAACGTATATGTTTAAATGAATTTTAGAAATCCATTGTTATTCAACTTTAATATATTTTGAATTCTTATTCATTTGAAATAATTAGATATGGAGTTTTATTAGTAATCATATATAATAAATGACAATTAATTTGATCTACTTGTCGTCCAAAGAGAAAGTAAAAGAAGTTATAATTTAAAATATTTACTTATTACTAATATATTGAAATTTACAAAAATGCACGATGTCTTTTTCGTATTTTAATTTATATTATAACTAAAAATATTTACTTATTAATAATATTATAATTATTATAAATGGTAATTAGTTGCAACCTCATATAAGGGTGGGCGTTCATGTTCGGTTCGGGTATATTCGGGTTTTTGGGTTGAGGATTATATAAAATTTTCGTCTATTCTATAATTTTTCCGATTCGGTCGGGGTTCGGTTCAGGTTCGGGTCCCGAAATTATAAAAACCTTAAAAATTATAAAATAAAATATCTGAAATTATTCAAAATTATATGATTTACTTTGATAATCCGAATAAAATACAACAAAAGTTATCTAAAAATATTTAATCATACAAAACTACATGAAATAATAAGAAAAATGTTATAATTTTGAAATTGAAGTTATTAAAAATATAAATTACTAATATTTTATAAATTTAGTTAAAATTTGGATAAGTTCGGTATCTCTCCGAGTTTCGGCTTAGATATATTCGATTTATAGGTTTGAAATCTAAGACACGTACGAATATTTTGTCGGTTTGGTTCCTAATATTCGGATCCCGTTTGGTTTGGTTTTTCGGGTCCGGATGAAATCCTCATTTATTTTGCTTACATTCATGATGATTCAAGTTGATTCACAATATTCTAATTAATATTCATGCAAATATTTTAAATTTTACTTCTTTTAAAATGTTTGATGTTTATTGATTTATTGATATAAATATGTAAATCTAAAACTTTTATACCACATAATACAATTTTATACTTTTGTAAATTTAAAGGTATTACAGTTATTAACATCTTCGGTAATGAGTTTTTTCTCTAATTCTTATAAAACTATTTTTGTTGAATATGTTTTGTTTTATATCAACTAAATTAACTCATGAATATATATTTTCACGTTTTTTAAGTGCCAACTCTTTTATTTTTTTGAACAAATACGTACATAACAAACATATGTTTTTGTATCACACATACATACGTTTCTAACTATTTTTCATTTTAATTGTGTGTTTATATATGGAAAATCTTTGAACAAAACTATAATTCTTTGACAAAAACAAAAAACTAAAAAAGTAAAGCAAATTTTGCATTTAAATCATTTTTTTTTTATAACATTTGGGCCACAAATGGCCGGCCCAATAGCCAAATCTACACTATCGTAGGCGCAGGGAATCGATCCCGGGTGGGGTGGTGCTACCTGTCTCTAGTGGACTTATGACTGCCACTAGACCAAGGCCAAGGCCATTTAAATCATATTTAACCCACCATAAAACAGAAAACTACAATTTTTGAAGTTTGTTCCTTGTTTTCATACTTTTTTATTGATAATCTCTTACGTTTTCAGTTTTGATTTTATTTCGTTGTGATTTTATCATAATTTAAGAAAAATATTATTTTTTTATTAATGTAACATTTGATTTTATTTTATATATTTTTATAGTTATTTATGTATGCGTCATGGCGCGGGTCAAACCACCTAATTTCTAAGTAAATGGTTGGATTTCAAATCTAATGGATATTGCAGATATTTTAGAAAAATATTGGAGAGATTTTAAGAATCTATTGCCAAGATTTTTAAAATCTAATCAAATCAACTCTAGTACATTTCAAATTTAGTAATTCCCAAGCAAATAGAGTTGATTTAAATTCAATAACACCCCCTTAGTGTTTAGGTACGAAAATACATTTTAAAATAGTGTAAATTTGTGAATTCACATTAGAATGTGTAATTTATAATTCCTCCAAAATTCAACACTTATAAAAACAGTTATTTAAAAAAATACTACTATTATATTTTAAAGTGTATTAAAGGAGAATTGAAATGTATATATGACATAATAAGATATTATGATACAAAATATGTCAATTGTAGAAGAAAGAATAACGATATGGTTAGAGCGATGTAATCTATATTATCAAAAAGAAAACAAAACGCGTACATGTCGCGACGTGAGAGTTTTTAGGATATTGTTTTATTTTTGCGTTTAAGTCCTTATATTGTTGAATCATTTTTGTTCGGCGAATTCTATAAATTATATTTCAGATCCAACGAATTCATGCCCACATATAAAACTTTTAAGAATTAAATTTCTCTCACGTTAAAAATAATAAGAAACAAAATAAGAAATCTTCTAATATAAATAAGATTTTATCACATGCAAAATCATTAAAGCGAATCTTCATCAAATGGGCCTGCGAATTTCGGTAAACGGATTGCGCCTTTATTTATCGGAGTATGCATAATGCGGGTCTTTTTCTTTTCTTTGAATAAGCTTGCAAAGTTTGATTAGTTATTTCGGCTTTCGATAATGGTCTTTCATAGATGCATGCCTCATAAATTGCCAACGGGTATCGGAAACTTTGATTAGTGGATTGGAGCCTAGGGCATTCGGTTTTCAGGTCATGTTCATTCGAGTTCGGGTTTTTCAGGTTAAAAGATATATGATTCGTTCGGGTTATTTACAAATATAGCTTTGTTCGGTTCGAATCTATTCGGGTTCATATATTTAACAAAACCTGACATAGAACCAAATATTATTCGGTTCGGATTTTTGGATTTTTGGTTCGAATTTTCTGGTTTTACATAATTTTGGTAAGAATTTCCGATCTTACTTCGGATAATTCGGGTTCGGTTTGGGTTTTGGTTCGGCTTATTCATATAACCCACAAAAAAATGAAATATCACATACTAAAATTCATTTTTATCAAAACTATATACATGTGTATATCTTCGGGTTTATTCGAGTACAATTCGGGCCTCAAATCGGTTCGGTTTAGAACATAAATCCGAGTTATAAAATATTAAAACCCGATAGGATAATATGAGAACCGAAACCGGACCAAACAGAATTTTTCATGTCGATTCGGTTTTGGGTTTCGGATCTCTGATTAAATGTTCAACCCTAAATTGATCAATTCATGGTCTTCAATGATATAACTTAATATTATTTATGAATATCATGTCTCGCGTAAGGCGCCGGTACTTACTTAGTTTAAATATAAATAGAATAAATAATTCTTTAAGGGGGGTGTATTGGATAAATGATTTTAGAAGATTTTGGTAGATTTTGCATTAAGTGGGATTTTGGTGGATTGTAATTCCACATCGTCGAGTAACTACAACACGGAGATCCTTCAGGAACTCGAAAAGAAGGACGAACGCATTAAAGCCCTCGAGAAAGCTAATGAGGATATAATGGCTCAAAACACTGAGATTCGAGAGCAAAACTTGGAGATTCTTCGTCAACAAGCCGAAACTACAAATTTCCTAGCCAAAATGAAAGACAAATTCAACATTAATTAGTTTTTTTTTAAATGTTTTTGTTGTTTTAAAAACAATTTCGTTTTTGTATTTTGTTTTAAATGGTGTATTATATAATATGGGATTTCTTTTAAATTATTTTTTTAATTTAAATTTATTAATATTTTATATTTTTTTTAATATTATTTTTTTGTTGAAAATAATATTATCCCTCGGAAATCCGTCGGAAAAAAATCCGTTGGAAATCCGTCGTAAACAAATCCGTCGGAAATCCGTCGGAAACAAATCCGTCGGAAATCCGTCGGAAAAACATCCGTCGGAAATCCGTCGGAAAAACATCCGTTGGAAATCCGTCGGAAAAACATCCGTCGGAAATCTGTCGGAAATCCATCGGAAATATATCTGACAGATTTCCGACGGATGAATTTCCGACAAACTTCCGAGAGTTTTTGTTGTCGGAAATTCCTTCGATAATCCGTCGGAAAATTTCCGTCGGAAATCCCTCGGTTATTTCCGACGGAATTCCGACGGAAATCCCTCGGTTATTTCCGACGGAATTCCGACGTATTTCCTTTTCCGACGTATTTCCTTTTCCGACGACTTAGTTCCGACGAATCAATTTCGTCGGAAATCCGTGGGAAATCGTTGTTTCCGACGGATTTCCGAGGGATTTGTCCCTCGGAAATCGACAGTTTTCTTGTAGTGTAAGGATTTTAAGGTGATATTGGTGGGATTTAATATATATATATATATATATATAAAAGTTTTTTTGATGATTTGATAAGATTTTATTTATGTATTTCAGAGTACTTGAGGTGATTTTGGTTACTAATGTGAAAATTTTATCAAAATCATCTAACGTGGAAACCTAAACAAAAATCAATTGAAATCTAAACATAAAACATAACCAAAAATCCTATCAATTGAAATTGTTTATAACTCTAACACAAAACTAATAAAGTAATGAAAACTAAAAATAAAATGAAATAAATTTAATAAAAAATACTTGTGACATCAAGAACACATATGCATAGTTAAGTACTATGTTTTCATAAAAATATATATCAAAGAGATTAGTCAATAGATAGTGAATCAACTACTCTACCTCATACAAACCACAAATCATACAAAAAAACACAAGAAGTGGAATTAAGCAAAAGTTAACGTAACAAAAGAAGACACAAACCTTATAGAAATTTGGAAAACGTGTGTGTTCACAAAACTGATTAAATATATATACACACCACTCAGTCTAACCCTAAAATATTTAACACACTCATAATTCTAAACGAACAACCCTTAAGAAAATCAATAAATTACACTTTAAAAATTGATAATTGTTTAATGAATTATTATATGATAAATTATAAACCCAACTAAGACCCATCTTAAGAAAACCTTTGATAAGAAGCTATAGGGAAATAGCGAGAGAACTTTTGATAGCAAGAAGAGAAGAAACAAACAAAGAAGAAGAAGAAGAACCAAGAAGAAGAACAAAGTAACAGAAGAAGAATAAGAAGGAGAGAAACAGATCGAGGAAGAATAAAAAAGAGTGAATATGATTGTTATTTTTAAAAATCTTTACAAATCCCACATGTAATGGTGTGACTTTCGTTGGCCTATTTTCAACTAAAATATGTGTGTAAAATCACTCACAATCCATGGATTAAAGTTTTTTAAAAATCCTTGTTAAGTTTTGAATAACACTGAATTTGATGTGATTTTGATAAATCATTGATCGAATAACAAGGGATTTCAAATGATTTTGAGGGATTTTATATAAATTCCATTTTCAATAACATAGGTTTTGAAAAGATTTTTGAAAATCATTAGTTCAATAACATATGATTTTTAGAAAACTCCAGAATCTTCTAAAATACCCTGTCCAATACACCCTCCTAAATGTATAGAGTGTAGATAGAAAACGGAAAACTTATAATTATAAAAGAAATAGAAATAATCTTTTTCATAAAAGCAAAATATACAATTTTGTAAAAACTTGCAATCAATTAAATGGAAAATATATCATCGTAATAATATTTAGACGATTTGATATTTTATCAAAAAAATATATTAAGATGTGACCAAATTTGGAGAAAATATTAAGCCCTATTAAAAAAATATATATCAATTAACGCGACAATTCCTTTTCCTAAACAATATTCAAGTTACAAATTTCTGTATAAATAAACAAAAAAAACTTAGCTTCTCTTTCATTAAATTAGGGTTATTTTACCTACCCACAAAAATTTCTAAGGTTCTTAGCTCTTTTTTACTTTGATTCGAATAATTCTCGTCAACAACATCCTAAGACATGTCGTCAGAATCGGAGATTTGTCAGGAACAAACTAAAACAACATTCGGCAAAAAAGACAAGATCAGTGCGTTACATGACGATTTGATACTTCACATATTGTGCCTAATCCCAACAGAAGTAGCAGTAACAACAATGATTTTGTCTAAACGGTGGCGTTTTATGTGGACGTTGTTGTCTAAACTTGAGTACAAACACGCTGCTTGGAACTTCCTTGACAAGTCATTGCAACTACACAAAGCACCTACACTAAAAAGTTTACATATCAAACTTATTGTGCATTGTTCGGCTAATGTTGATATCGAAAATTGGGTTTCGAACTCCGTTGGACGTTTCCTTCAAGAGCTACGTTTAACCTTTATACAAACCGTGGATCCTGAAATTTTCCCTCAAAGTTTGCCTAAGAGCCTTTACACATGTAAAACTCTTGTGAAGTTGAATCTATGTGGCGATATTCTTGTTGATGTTCCTTCCTTGACTTGCTTACCGTCCGTTGAATCAATTACCCTTTCACATGTGGTCTATGAAGATCAAGATTCTCACGTTAAGCTTTTGTCGAGTTGCCCTAATCTCAAAGATTTGTTTGTGGAGCGAAAAAAGCTTGACAATTTTGTGGCAACATTCATTGTGAAAGTTCCTTCTTTACAAAAGTTAACATATTTTGATTTGCAATATTACTTTGCCGCGGATCATCATAGTAAGGCTTTGGTTATAGATTCCCCGGGATTAAACTACCTTAAACTCTCGGTATGTATGGGATACAATGTTTCGATCAAGAATCTTCCTTGCCTCGACGAGGCCATGGTTAGCTGCCCATTCGATGTTTTGAATGAAAAGTTTATGACATGTTTCTCCTCTGTTATGTTTCTCAATTTGTCTTCTAACAAAGTTTCATTATGGAGTGCCATTAACTTCTCTAGGCTCATAGAGTTAGAGTTGGATACAGATTGGTCAGATAATTGGTTGGAACCACTTGTTCTTTTGCTTCATAACGCTCCTAAACTAAAAGCTCTTATGATAACCATTGATGAAGAAGAGGATCTCTATGAGGATCCTCCATTTTCTTGGAACCAACCAAGTCATGTACCGGTATGCTTGTTGTTTCATCTTGAGATCTTTCACTGGAAAAAATTTCGAGGGACAAGCAAAGGGAAACAATTTTTGGCTTGGATCCTCGCGAACTCAAAGTGTTTGAAGAAGGTGGGAATCAAAGTGCAATATTCAAAGAATGATGATGAAGAGAAAAAGAGGATAATGGAGGATGAGTTAGAATCTATGTTTAGGGTTTCAACATCATCTCAACTTATGCTTTCAGCTTATAAGTTACATTGGAGATGTTAGATATAGACAAGGAACCGGAAGAAGATAAGTTTGTTTTCTGCTTTTAATTAATCCTATTATATACAAATCCTATAGACAAGGGATATCACCTTCAAGATGAAACTCAATACTTTTTAAGTACTTTGAATATGAACTCTCCAATAATTATTCACTTCACTTCACCAAGAAAACAATATTTTCTTCTTCTGAATTACTTTTTTTTTGTTAAATGAAATTACTTGGGCCGGGGGGCATAAATATGAAATATAGTTAGTAAATTTCCCACATCGGTAGTTATTAAAAGTGTAATAGAATATATATAAATGATTGTCATTTGGCGGTGTTACAGAAGTTCATGTATGATTTATGGGGATGTACCTTAGGAGATCACATGATTTAAGAACCATTCTTACAATGAAACATGAGCCCCACATATCATTACCACTTGACAATTTTTACTATAGTTAGTTATGATTGTGTTTGAATTGTATTTCATATATTTATAGGGGTATGATTTTTGTGTTTACGGTGTATTTGAAAATAATATTTAGTATTTAGATATGAAAGTACACTATGAAGTAGCGTAGTTTTATGAAATTCACTTTGGAAATGTGTAACTTTCTATCCTTCCAAAATTCAACATTTGTAGAAGAAAGTATAACAATATGGTTAGATCGATGTAATTTAAACAAAATAGAATATTATTCTATGTAACTACCTATATTTCATATTTATGAGAATGTAGGTTAGTCCTAATTATATTGATTTTGTATATGTTTTTAAAATGATTTTAATCCAATAAAATATATGTTTTATTTAATACTTGGATTTTAGATCATATAAAACCATAGATAAAAATATCCATAACACAAACTCTTTTAAATAGCATGCATACCGAAAATATAAAAAAATTCAACTGAAACCTATGTTTATCACCAAAAATATTTGGTTTAATTATTTATAGATTTACAATACATTAAAATTAACAAATGATACATTATCATATTTTAAAATACAAATGTTAAAATTGTATTTATTTGCATGCAACACGGAAGAGTCACCTAGTACTAAAAAACATACAATTTTAAAATAAAATACTGAGTTTGAGTTTTAATTTTTGAAATAGTTAGAAACAATCCTATATATATTAATTGAGGAGACACTTTTGAAAATTTGAATGAAATTTTAAAAACTCATAAAATATGAACTAAAAACCCACAAAATTGATAAAAGAACTTTTTTTGACAAAAGTCCCACATTGATAGTAGAATTTATATGTTAGTTGAAACATTACATATAAATAAGTCATTTGTGTTTTGAAGAGTTAAATGAGTTTAGTAAAATCAATGATTTGTTCTTAATCATAATTGGCTTTAACCCACAATAGTTTAAATTTCAATTGACATTGGTTGTGAGAGATTAATCTATTGAAAACGGGTTAAAATTGATTAAATGGGTGAAAATGAGTTAAAAACAATTTCAGATTTATTTGAAATAATTATATGCCGAAAATTAAAAATATTTATGTATATTTTTATATAATACATATACTTAAAAATTATTTGAAACAAAAAAACAAAAAAAATAGATTAACTAACATGAACTAATTTGAAACAAATTTTTTTGTCTAAAACATCAATTATTATGAAACGGAGGGAGTAATTATTTTTAGACGAATTTACAAAACTACACAATTTTGAGTATTCATTGTTGAAAGGGAGAATTACAAAACCACACCATTTGAATTACATTTCACAAAACTACATCATTTCAAAATTACATCACAAAACTACACAAAACAACATCTAATTTAATATTTTTACATATTTACATCCTTTCAAAATTTTAAAAGATTGATTTAACTTTTAAAAAATTACTAAAATTAAAATATTTTCATTTAAATTCGCAAATTATTGTTTAGTGTATATTACTAAAAGTATAAAACTGTTAGGTAGAGTTTATTTAGATTTAATTTTAAATATTTAGTTGTGGTTTTGAAAATTCACAATGAAATAATGTATTTTTGTAAAATACAATTCAAATGATCGTAGTTTTGTAATTTCCCCTTACTTTCGTTTTTCCTAAATTTTCTAATAATAATCTAATTAAAGTAAAAAATTGTCAATTGGTAATGATAGGGTATGGTTCTTCAATTATATGATAATCTCCAAAGACCCATTCCTATAAATAAATCATCAACTTCTACAACACCACCAATTAACGATAACTTATAATTAGTAAGACCTTATATATTCTATTATATTTTTAATAACTATCGATGTGGGAGACTTAGTAACTCTATTTCATATTTTCAATTTGTTAAAAACCTTAATTATATTTCTTTGTAAATATTAAAAAGTTCATAACCACCTTACTTCTTAACTATAACTCTCTTCATATGTATAATCACTTTACTTATCCCATCATAACCTTAACAAACTCATCAACATCTGCTTCTTTGATAAACTCCTCAACCTCTTCATCGGTTATTTTCTTTCCTAGTCTAGCCATGGCATCGCGTATCTCCTCGTGGGATATGAACCCGTTATGGTCTCCGTCTAACTCCTTGAAGGTGTCTTTGAGCTCTTCCTCTGAGTTTGTGTCGTCTTTCATCTTGTAATTAACCATTAGGTTAAGGAACTCGGAGGAGTCAATTGTGTGGTTACCATCCGCGTCCACTATGTGGATCATGTTTTAGAGCTCGGCTTCTGTTGGGTTTTGTCCTTTAGACCGCATTACTGTTCCTGGTGATGATACCTTGGAGTACTTGATTATGAAAAAAAACAAAGATTCTCTTGACTGCTTCTCTAACACAGAATTACAACATATGTGCATTTTCATGTTTGTCTAGATCGAGAATTATCTTCCCTCTCCAATTATCTTGGTTAGTCTAAGATTAATTAGTGATATGCTTTAGGACTATTATAAAACTGGGTTAAGTCTATTGGTTTTTCCCTAAACGTAAATTTATTAGATTTCTAATCTTGGTCAGATTGTGACATGCTTTGTGTCTAGTAGAAAACTCGATATCATTCACTTATATCAGAATATTAAGACTCTCCTAGCTTAAAAAAAATCATTAAAACAAAAAAAATTGAAAATGACAAAAAAAAATTAGAGAAAAAGTTGTTCATACCTAAAAAACCAAACAAGAAAAATATTATTACTAAGATGTTCCTCTTCTATGAATTGTAGAATCGTATTCGAAAGAACAAATAAAAGTTGATTTATCTACTTCGGGATCCTTGTCTATAATATCTACAATGCAATTCATCAGTAAACATAAGTTGAGATGATGTTGAAACCCTAAACATAGATTCTAACTCATCCTCCATTATCTTCTTTTTCTCTTCATCATCATTCTTTGAAGATTGCACTTTGATTCCCACCTTCTTCAAACACTTTGAGTTCGCGAGGATCCAAGCCAAAAACTGTTTCCCTTTTCTTGTCCCTCGAAAATTTTTCCAGTGAAAGATCTCAAGATGAGACAACAAGCATACCGGTACATGACTTGGTTGGTTCCAAGAAACTGGAGGATCCTCAAAGAGAAATTTTTCATTAATGGTTATCATAAAAGCTTTTAGGTTAGGAGCGTTATGAAGCAAAAGAACAAGTGGTTCCAACCAATTATCTGACCAATCTGTATCCAACTCTAACTCTATGAGCCTAGAGAAGTTAATTGCACTCCATGATGAAACATTCTGACAAAACAATTTGAGAAACATAACAGAGGAGAAACATGTCATAAACTTTTCATTCAAACCATTGCAAAAAACCATGGCCTCATCGAGGCGAGGCAGATTCTTGATCAACACATTGTGTCCTACACCTGTCCAGATTTGAAGGTAGTTTAACCCCAGGGAGTCTATAACCAAGGGCTTACTATCAAGATTATCATATAATTCCATATATGTAAACTTTTGTAAAGAAGGAACTTTCACAATGAAACTTGTGACATTGTCATTCTTATTTCGGCCCACAAACAAATCTTTGAGATTAGGGCAACTCGACAAAAGCTTAACGTGAGAATCTTGGTCTTTATATACTACACATGTAAGCCGAAGCGATTCAAGGGATGGTAAGCAAGGCAAGGAAGGAACATCAACGAAAATCGTGCCGCATAGAGTCAACTTCACAAGAGTGTTGCATGTGTAAAGACTCTTAGGAAATCTTGCAGGACCCCGATCATCGGTTATTTTAAAGCGAAACACTAAAACTAGCTCTTGAACGAAACGGCAGACGGCATTTAAGACCCACTTTTCGACATCCATTTTAGCCGGACAATCCCGACATATTTCGATATGCAACTTTTTTAGTGAAGGTGCTTTGTGGAGTTGCAATGACTTATCAATGAAGTTCCAAAGGCGCTTCTCACCGTTTATGTACTCGAGTTTAGGCAACAACGTCCACACAAAACGCCAACGTTTAGACAAAATCATGGTTGTCACAGCGTCTTTTGTTGGGATTAAGCACAATATATGAAGTAGCAAATCTTCATGTAAACCACTGATCTTGTCCTTGCCGAATGTTGTTTTAGTTTGTTTTCGACAAATCTCCGATTCTGACGACATGTCTTAAGATAAGCTAAGAACCTTAGAGTTTTTTGGTGCTAGCCGTGTGGACAGATAAAATAACCCTAATTTAATGAAATAGAAACTCTCGTTTCTTCTGTAAGTTGCTATTTATGTAGAAATTTGTAAATCTAATTTTTTTAGGAAAAGGAATTGTTGCCTTCATATTTTTCTTTTTTTGGGCTTAATAGTCTATTTTCTCCAAATTTAGTCACATGACTGCTCATCAAACATATATTTACGATGATATATTTTTCTTTAATTGATTGCAACTTTTTTTAAAAAAAGGTTGTTTGAACTTAACACAAAAATAAATAACTTTCGAAAAAAATATTTTTTCACCTTAAACATCCACTTCATCGTAAAAAATAATAACGACGCTAAAAATTTAATAAAACTCATTTAATATTAATAAAATGAACAATTAGAATACTACACATTTTGAATTGCATTTACAAAAGTACACCATTTCAAAGTCACTTTTCAAAACTAGACTAAAACACTCAAAATTAAATCCAAATAAACTATTCTCACACAATCATAACCCTTTAATATTAGAGAAATTCCTCAAAATAGCATAAAAAATGTTTTTTGGACAAAAAAACATTACAAGTTTTTTTTACTCAAATACCATTAAAATGTTTTTTGGACAAAAATACCATAAACACAAAAATCTAATTTTAACACTTTAAAACTTATTTTTTTCATTTGGGTTCGCTATATACTACTTAGGGTATATTATTGAAGGGTAAGGTTTAGTTTTGAGGGTTTCATGTTAATTTTGAGGGTTTTAACTTAATTTTAATTTTATGGTATTTTTGTCCAAAAAAACTTTTTAATTGTATTTAAAGAAAAAACTTATGATGGTATTTTTGTCCAAAAAACTAATTTTCATGGTATTTTCGGAAATTTCCCTTAATATTATATCCTTAACACTATTAGCGAACTTAAATAAAAGATTTTAATTTTGCTAACTTTTTAACGGATAAATCAACCATTTAAAATTTTGAAAGGGTGTAAATTTCTAAGAAAATATTGAATTCTATGTAGTTTTGTAAAATAAGGGTTGAAAGGGTGTAGTTTTGTGAATTCCTCTTATTAAAATTCAAATAAAAACCATTGAAGACAGAAAACTCATTTAATATTAAAATAAAACAATGCAATATATTACATTTTGTACAATAACAAATGTAAAATGTTTTGTTTCTCGAAACATATACAAAACAAAAAAATCATTTTGACAAATATTATAATTCTCAATATAATTAAGGGGAACTAAAAAACTACACCATTTCTAAGTCAATTTTCAAAACTACATCTAAACACTCAAAATTAAATCAAAAAAACTTTATCCACACAATTCTATCATTTTAATATTATATTATAAACACTAATTAGCGAACTCAAATGAAAATATTTTAGTTTTGATAATTTTTTAAAAGGGTAAATCAATCTTTTCAAATTTTGAAAGAGTGTAATTATAAAAAAAATATTGAATTAGGTAGAATTTTGTGAAAGAATGGATGAAATGATGTAATGGTTTAATTCCTAATATAATTTATCAAAATAAATTGTTAGCCCATCTTGTGAAATCAAAAATAAAATTTGTTTGACCTTCTTATATTGAAAACTAAACGATTCTAAGTAATTTATAATCAAAATACTTAAATATATGTAAATAAATGAAGTTTAATACTCCACGTTTATGCATATAAATAATACATATATTATTCTCACAAAGCTTCTAAAACCAAATGTTAGTACCAAATTAATGTAAAAACGTTAAAAATATCCACCAAAACATATAACCCTCAAAATAAAATAAACAAAAAAACCATAAACTTATAACCCTCAAATAAAATAAACAAAAAACATGTAAATTTCCAATAAAGTTATAAAGAAAGAAATCATAACATATGAGAAAATTTAAATAATGAGTTAAAATCTCTACGTAAAGGCGAAGTAAACGTATTGCAAACACACAAAAATAATTAATAGAATAAAAGTTAAAAAGGTGCACAATAATCTTTTAATTTCATTGAAAAATGGTTTATTAAATTAGATTTATCACATGTTGATATTTCAACGTTTTTATGATAACTAAATATAAAAGGTACAAGAACAAATTCATTTTCACTAATTTGGTAATATATAAAAATGAATGGTTTATATCCAACGGCAAACGGAAGACCTATTACAATAATAAAACTAGGATTTAACCCGTGGTTCAGTCTATATATTTTGAAATCGTTTTATATGTCTATATAGTTAATTTATAAATTAGTGATATATCTTTTATTTTTAAAGAATATATAAAACTATTTAGAAGTTTTTATTTTATTAATTTTTTTTATTATTTTACAAACAAATAATAATTTAAGCATTTAATAATAAAAATTGTTATAATTTTTTTTTGTTACTATATATTATTCGAATTATTTGGATTTAAAATACAAAAAATAATCCAAAAAATAAAAATCTCGAACGGGAAGAAAAATTTTACCAACCGAAAACCCGACATCAAAATCTAAAACGAAATTTTTTTTTTGAAATAGAACGGAATGAGCCAAAGTTATTTAAATATTAAAATTTATTGAAGTAATTTTTTGTTAATATATAATATTTTGTACTACATATTCTACATAGTAAATTTTAAACATAATTTATAAGGTTATTTATTACAAATTATTTTACACTATAGAAATTGTCGTTTATTATATTATAAGGTGGAAAAACTACTCAGATCTAAAGTGACGCATCGAAACCAAACTAAAATATTCACCCAAAACGGATTCATAAAATAAATAACTTAAACGGGTAGAGAAATTTACTACCCGAAACTAAATTTGAATAACCTAAATTTGTAAAACTGAACCGAATTTCCAAGGTTACTCGAATTTTACACTATTAAAATTGTTATTTATTATATTATAAGTGTGCACAAAATATTCAGATCCAAATTAACATATCAAACAAAATTGTTAGTTTGAATCCCTGGAAATTCTCTATCTGTTCGAAATATTCGAAACGAAACCAATCCAAAAAAGTAAGTAACTCGAACAGATAGAGAATTTTACTACCCGAAAACCCGGAACCGAATTGAATCGAACCTATATTTTTAAAATTTAACCGAACTACCGAATTTACCAAAAATTTATTTAAAATAGAAATAAATTTAATTATAGATACAAATAATTTATTTAAATATATTCACAATATATAATATTAGTGGTTGGTTTTTGTGTTGAAATCAATTGTTTTTATTGATTTCTTGTTATTAATTTAAATTTTAACTAAATTTTAAGAATATAATAATATTAATGATATATGTTTGATGTATGTTTAATATAAAACTTGTTTTGAAAGTGTTATCAAAGTTAAGGATAAGATTATCCTTAGAGATTTTGTTTGGTAAGCATAAATTATGGTTTTAGTCTTAATAAAAAAATTATATATTTAAACCTAATGACATAATGTGTAAATAATTGAGTTTTTTGGAAAAATTCAAAAGAATACTTCAAAAATAATAATCTAGAAGATGATCCACGAGTTGAACTTCCAAGGCTCCAACCATCTTAAACACATTCCAAATGTTTCTTTGAAATTATTACTATAAAACACGGACGAATATTCCGCGCAAAGCACGGATTCCATCTTAGTTACAAGTAATAATTACTAGTTACTTCTCCTAAATTTTCTTATAAATTAAAAATATAACTTCCTCAAGTAAAAATTGTCAATTGGTAATGATAAGTGGCTCATGTTTCTCTATAAGGATGGTTCTTCAATCATATGATAATCTCCTAAGATCCATCCCCATAAATCATGCATAAGCTTCTGTAACACTACCAATTAACAATCATTCATGATTAGTTACGATTTATATATTATATTACAATTTTAATAACTACCAATGTGGGAGATTTACTAACTATATGTTAAAAACCTTTATTATATTTCTTTGTAGATATTAAAAAGTTCATACTTACTTCTTAATTATAACTCTCTTCACTTTACTTATCCCATCATAACCTTAACAAACTCATCATAGCTTATATGATCATCTCCATCAACATCTGCTTCTTTGATAAACTCCTCAACCTCTTCATCGGTTATTTTCTTTCCTAGTCTAGCCATGGCATCGCGTATCTCCTCGTGGGATATGAACCCGTTATGGTCTCCGTCTAACTCCTTGAAGGTGTCTTTAAGCTCTTCCTCAGAGTTTGTGTCGTCTTTCATCTTGTAATTAGCCATTAGGTTAAGGAACTCAGAGGATTCAATGGTCCCGTTACCATCCACGTCCACTATGTGGATCATGTCTTGGAGCTCGGCTTCTGTTGGGTTTTGTCCTTTAGACCGCATCACTGTTCCTATCTCCTTTGTGGTGATACTACCTTTTTAGCATTTAGTAAAAACATAATGTTAGAGATAACATATTAATTACACCCAAAAAAAAGCATGTAAGCCATATATACAACATGACATAATCCGGTCTAGTGGTTTTTGGAAGAGTTATTTACGCCTTAAACGTAGTATTACCATAGGTTGGCTACGAGAACAGATATAAATTATGAGTTGAATGTCCGGAACTTACACGGTTTATAAAAATAAACATGATGATATAATATAATCAAATTTGGTAAGTGGTGCCATATATGAAACAACCAAATAACTTTTAGTCTTGTGGTCTTGAGTCCCTCGAAAATGTTCAAGCCAAGGTCACTAGTTCAAATATCTTGGGAGTGATTTACGTTTTAAACGGCCTATTATCAATTGTTGGTTCTAACCACATGTAGAGATTATGGACTATAAAAGTTCGGAAAACTCGGTTAATATATAACAAAACATATATGATGTGAGGTGAGACTAACCATCATTATCCTTGTCTAAGAAACTAAATGTTTCTCTGAACTTAGAGATCTGTTTGTTCGTTATCTGATCTGCCATAGCTATTTTTCCTTTCTTGGAACCTGTCAAAGTATCATTTCCACCGTTATACCAGAAAGTCAAAAGAGTTAAAATGAAAACAAAAATAATAAATTAACTAAGAAATATAGACTATGATTAGTATAATAACTTACATGATTAATTATGACACATAATTTGTTCACGGTCTAGATTTATACACATTTTGGATGTAAAGCATGCAGATTAATAATTATACATGTATGTACATAGACAAAACAAGTTATAAAAATGTTAGAATCGGTCATAGGAACTATCATCGATGATGCTTCAATATCTTTTCTCTTTCATTTTTTTTTTTGTTAAAGCTCTTTCATATTTTTTCCATTATTTTATTTATATTTAACAATAGAAACTCAATACAGAAACACCGGATGCTCTTAGTTTACTACTCCCTTTGTACGTATTTTATTAATAGAGTTTCTAGATTTCAAATTTGTTAATTATTTATTATTCTAATTCATTTTTATATGCAAATTGTAGTGTCTAGTGAAAAATCTGAATTTTAGTTGGTTTATTTATCTAGGAATTATGTTTTTTTACAATAAAACAAGACAATAAATAATAGGTATGAGAAGCCTAAAAAATCTATTAATTAAAAACAGTTAGAGTATTAGTTTCGATTGATTTAATTTATAAATATGTTTTTTAAACGTAAAATCCTAGTTATTTGTAAATAGCTAATCACAATTGTAATTTCATTTAGGTAACAAAAGAAAATTAATGAAATTTACCAATAATATCTCTAGCAGAAAATATTTTTCCACTTTTATCTTGGACATTATAAGTGGTCGGATTACGAGCATACGTCAAACTTGTGGCTAGAAACAAACATAACAACAATGCTATGGTTTTAGCTGATGATAGAGCCATTAGGACTTTTTGTGAACTATGCAGTTTATAAATATGTATAGATGATTATAGTTTTAGGTAAAAACATTTGTGTTTTTATATAGACAACTCTTGTAAGTTACAATTTATTTAGTGATTTTAGATTTTTCTTTTCGATGGAGGAGACATGTGGATATAATGTCTATCGAAGAGACTTAAATATGGAAGAATCCATTTATGAGAAAAATCTAGGGAGATTAAATTGGGTTTGTAATGTAAATATTATGTTTTAAACATATAACTAGGAAATTACCCGCGTCAAGCGCGGGATAAAAATTTACGTAATAGAAAAAAATGTTTATTGGTAAAAATAATGTGTAATATAAAATGAGATAAAAAGAATTTGAATCTCATGTGATCCGCGTTAAACGCGGAGTTTAAATTTGAAGTATATATACAAAATATATTGTATTTTTGTTTTTATAATGTTTTATTTACAAAAAATTATTACTATTACTATTTTAAGATTTATCATCGAAAAAGATTATCATTGCCATTTCGATGTTGAATATCTATCATTAAGTATAATTTACTATTTATCAGTAAAAAACAATAACTACATAGTGTTTTGAAACCATGATATGACTCGTTTAACAATGAAAAATATGTCAATCCGGTCTCTATTTGTCATAAAACTCGGACGATTAAAACCTCGGATAAAACCACTGAATTTTCGGGGGCTCAAGTCAATTTAGTGTTCAAGTTTTTTTATTTGACATGAACTTTGATGTTTAATACAATGTTACAAAATACTATTGTTATTTATAAATGAACAATATGTTCTATCATTCTTTTGTGCGAGAATATAACATACAAACATTAGGAAAATTATAAAATTGTGTTTTTCATTGCCTTTAAAATATTTTAAACATATTGTCTAGGAAGGTTTAATCACTCTTTCATGTCTAAACTTATCCGAAAATTATTTGCTCAAATTTTGGGAACCGGTGGTTCGAGTCGGGTAAAGTATGTGTTCAAGTTTTGTCATTTGACATGAATTTTGGTGTTGAATACAATTTTACAAAATAATATTGTTATTTGTAAATGAACAATATGTTCTATCATTATTTTGAACTCAATGTGATAGAATATAACATATAAATATTAAGGAGATCTATTAGAAATTATAAAATTGAATTTCTTATGAATTTTTTAATATTATATTTTCTATATTTTATAAGTTTTCAACAATTTTTAAATATATTATTCATTTATTATGTCAATTTAAGACACTTTTGTGATAAATTTGGGCTTTTGTTGGGCTTTTTGTTTTGGGCTTTTATGAATTTTCAACGAATCATTAATGATGTGAGACCAAAATTAATCTGGTGATGACACGTCTGATTTTTTCAGTAATTTTCTCTCTCTGTCTCCTGTATTAATAATATAAGATATAGGCTTTTTCACAAATAGTATAGGCTTTATACTCTTTTTTGTCAATATTTGGACCACAAATAGCCGGCCCATTAGTCATTCCTACACTGTCGTAGGCGCTGAGATTCGATCCCGGGTGGGTGGTGTTAACTGCCTCATGTGAATTTATGTCTGCCATTAGGTCAATGCCACTTTTCTATAGGCTTTATACTCAAATAAACAAATAAAATTGTAATTTAGTTATTATTAAACGTTATAGTTTATTGCAATAAATGTCAATTTTAATAGAAAGTTTTTTTTGTCAACATTTGGACCACAAATGGTCGGTCCATTAGTAAATCATACACTGTCGTATGAGTTGGAATTGATCCCTAATAGGATAGTGTTACTTATCTCATGTAGAGTTATGATTGTCACTAGGCCAAAACCACTCCCCCCTAATAGAAAGCTATGTAGTTGTTTTTTTTGTTTTTTCTCAAGAACTGTAGGAGTTCTGGTGATAATATTACATGTAAGACTTAAATCATTTTTCCTAACTAGTTTGAACTAGAAAGTTATCCGCGCCAAGCGCGGGATAAAAATTTACGGAATAAAAGAAGAAATATTTATAGGTAAAAACAATGTGTATTATAAAATAAGATAAAAAGAATTTGGATGTCATGTGATTCGCGTTAAACACGGAGTTTAATTTGAAGTTTATATATAAAATATATTGTATTTTGGTTTTTATAATGTTTTATTAACAAAAATTTATTATTACTATTTTAATATTTATCATCGAAAAAAATTATCATTGCTATTTCGATGTTGAATATTTACCATTACGTATAATTTACTATTTATCATTGAAAACAATAACTACATTGTGTTTTGAAACCATGATATGACCCGTTTAACAATGAAAAATATGTCAATTCGGTCTCTATTTGCCATAAAACTCGGATTATTAAAAACTCGGATAAAACCACTGAACTTTCGGGAACCGGTGGGTCAACTGATGGTTCAAGTCAATTTTGTGTTCAAGTTTTGCAATTTGACATGAACTTTGATGCTTAATACAATTTTACAAAATAATATTGATATTTATAAATGAACAATATGTTTTATCATTGTTTTGTGCGAGAATATAACATACAAACATTAAGAAAAATATAAAATTGTGTTTTTCAAGGTTTTTTAAAATCATATTTTGTAGGCTTTTTAAATATTTTAAACATATTTTCTATGAATGTTTAATCACTTTTTCATGTATAAATTTATCCGAAAAATTCTTTGCTCAAATTTTAGGAAGATGTGGTTCAACCGATGAGTCGTAAATTATGTGTTCAAGTTTTGTCATTTGACATGAATTTTGATGTTAAATACAATTTTACAAAATAATATTGTTATTCGTAAATGAACAATATGTTTTATCATTATTTTAAACATAATGTGATAAAATTTAACATATATATATTAGGGAAATCTATTTTAATTATAAATTGTGTTTCTTATGGATTTTTTAATATTATATTTTTTATATTTTAAGGTTTTTTAACATTTTCTAAATATATTATCCATTTATTATGATAGTTTAAGAGACTTTTATGATAAATTTGGGCTTTTTTGGGCTTTTGTTTTGGGTTTTTATGAATTTCCAATAAATCTTTTAATGATGTGGGATCAGAATTACTCACGTGATGACATGTAGGATTTTCACTATTATTTTCTCTCTCCGTCTTCTGTATTAATAATATAAGATTAGTGACATTAAACTCTTTTAAGGGACATTCGACCACTAGGTTAAGGCCTATTGGTAGAAAGTTCTAGAGAAAATTACATCAAACCATACTTTTTTTGTGGCACATCAAACCACACTTTTAAAAACATAAAATACACTTTAAACCACTTTTTGACATAGAGTCATTTATTGCGGTAAAACACTAAATTAATCATCGTTTTATTTTTCTCTACATAAATTTCATAATTCAGTTTTTTCTCGTTTTCTTGCATTCTAATTTAAATTTCTATAGTAACATAAAGTAACTTATTTTCGTATGTTATTTATAAATTTTTAATATCTATATTTTGTCATCCCCTTTTATATATTTTATTTACGAATAGATCAATATTTGTAGACAACTAATTATTATCTAATTTTTTATATATTTTCACATAGAATTGTACAAATGTTCAAAATAGAATGGATGATTTTAAATTTTATTTCAATGAGTTTATATATCATCGACAATTCATAAGAACATATATTTGACTTTTCAAAATTAGTTTTGAATATTTTTGTGTTTAAATAATTTTTGTTGTTAAAATTATATGATGGTTCATTTTCAAAAATGAATAAATAGGTTTTAATAACGAATTTAAAATATACATATGTTTTCATGTACATGTAGTTTTCATATTTTCACTTATTAATGTCCACATATTTCATTCACATTAATTAAGAAATAATGTCCACATATTTCATTCACATTAATTAAGAAAATTTCAAAATAGAAATTATTTTATGTAAGTAGAAATATAATTAAAAAAAATAATTATTGAAATAATATATTAGAATAAATTGAAAAATATTTACGAAATTGTACAAAAAGTTTGCCCACATAAAACGTATTCACATCTTTGTGTATCTAGTTTAGACGAAAGGTAAAACTGTATCTACAATTTTTTTTTTTTTTTTTTGTTAAAGTAATGTATCTACAATTTTGTGTACACGAAGAGTAAAATTGTATTTAAAAGTGAAAAAGTATTTCATATTACAAAAAGTGTCTTATTATTAAGTGTTAAAAGTGATATTGTAATTCACTCAAAGTTCTATAGTAAAAGTAATGGAATTGTATAGAATTTCTCAATTTTTGATTAAAGTTATGGTGGATAGATCATAACTTTAATTGATAGAATAACAATCTCTACGCAACAAGACACATTTAGCCCAAATTCCATAATCTCACTTAAACGAGAGGCCTATTACCCTCAATTTACATGATTACATCATACAAATATATATATATATACCTTTTAATCTAGAGAATAGACACATATTCGAGTTCTCCTTAATAAAATACTAAATAATATTTTCTTAACTTTAAAATCTTCTAAATAACTTCATTGTTCCCTTATTCCTTAATCTTATATTTCCAAAATGCAACATAACATCTAATATGCAATAACTCCATGTACTAATTAACAACACTTTTTGTTTCACACACCATTGGATTGGACCATGATAATATTTTAAATTTGTAAGCCCATTAAAGTATGGGTTTCCTAGATCTATGTAATAAACCCAAGACTAAAATATCACTTTTTATGTTTTCTTCTAAATGATATATAAAAAAACCTATTAATAAAAAACATAGGGAGTATGACTTGCACAAGACAAAACATTAAAAAATAATTCGATGTTGTAATTTTTAAAAATATATAATTAACAAAAATATATGGAAGCACAAAACTAAAACCTTGTGTAAAACTTTCGACCGGCCTTGCTGATACGTTGATTGAGACTAAATTAAGATCAAAGAAATATCTAAAAACAATATTAATCAATAAAGATAAAATAAAATAAAATAAATCAAGTTAGGTTAACACAAACAGAGTATAACTATTCAAAGCCGACGTGTCGGTAAAAGAAAAAACAAGTTTAAGAGGGAAAAAAATGAATCAACAAAACAAAATAAAATGAATATTAAAAATAAAAATAAAATAAAATGAATCACCAAAACAATTGACATGTAAAAATTAATCATATTATACGAGAATCAAAAAGACGTGTAGATTAGCGGAAAATACGGCGATGCTTTTGCTTCTTTGTTGTATGTTTCTCTTAATTAATAAAATATTTTGGGTTATATAAATCTTGAATCCATTAATTTCACCTTACTGCCAGCTAACAATCCCGATGAATAATTACTCATAAATATTATGTAATAACCCACTTTGATTTACACTCATTAATGATTATATCTCCAAAAATAATAATGATGTGGAGTATGTGATATGAGATTCAAACTTTTGCCGACATCTACATATTTTTTAGGTCAAATTAAGTGTAATTTTACAGTGGATAATTGTATTTGATGTTATATTATAGGAGTATATTAAAAAAAACAATTGTATTTAATGAAATAATTTCCGTGAATTTACCGTCAAAAAGCGCCAAATTATTGACTAAAGCTATTTACAATGAGATATAACTTAGTATTTGATAATTTGTTTACACCAATAGTTTAAGTTTGGAGTATTGCTATATTTGGTAATTACAAGTTATATAGATAATTTCTTAATAGTATAGCCTTACACAATATTAATAAATAATAACTAAAAAAACAAAATCCCTTAACTAGGATTAATTTGAACTCAAATAATAAAAAATAGTGTTGGTGAGTCTGGAAAAACAGATTAAACCGAACCGAAAAACCCGTTTTTTGTTATTGGTACAAATGGTGGGAGGAAGACTAAATTAAACGGCAACATTTTTCTAAGATTTCGGTATACGGTTCGGTTCGGCAAGCTAAAACCGATCGGTTTCTTCGGTTTAGGGACACACTATATATATTTTAAAAAACTAGATCTAAACAATATGTTTTAAGTGAAACTTAGTAAGGCTATAAAAAGAATAAAACACTAACTAGGTTTCTTATTCTTTGTATGAAGGGCGGTTAAACTTATAATACGTAGATATATGACTTTAAAAGTTGTATTAGCTGCAAATAGTAACTACTTCCCTTGAGATAATCTATAAAAATATATTAAAAAACATGTGTAATGTTTTCAAATATGTTTTTAGTAACTTTAAAAAGAAATATATACTTTAGGGTGACTCATGTATTAGAAAAGATATATTATATATAATGTCATTATTATCCGCAAGTGATATATAAAATGGACCTAATGATCTTGAAAGAATATATAAATGTGAGAGTGCATACACAAAAATACCGTAACATCACTACATGAGACAATATATTTCTCCAAAATTACAAACACTTTCACTAATTATCTATACGTTTTAGGCATGCGACACAAACTTTGCTTTTGAGATGCACAAAATAATATGTCTAGCTATGGTTATATGCATTCATTACTTCGAAGCTTCAAACTTATAAGATTAATTAATATATAATGCCAGCTTATTTTTCTAATCGGTTAATCAAATTCAATAAACTAAAAAAAGATCTTAAAAGTACGTCATCAATTTAGATAAAATATTACACATAACCTCTTATATAAACCTTTATCATAATAACTTCATAACATAACAACACAAAAACAAAACATTGTCTCCTCTTTTCTTACCAATAAACAACCTCAAAGCAACTTCTCTTAACAATAAAAACACACACAAAAATACCCTAAGAACCCTTTAAACTTATTAGTCTCTAATGGCACTCGTTAATGACCATATCAACAAGCTTGATTACATCTCAAAACATAACTCCTCCTCTTCCTCTGAAGAGCTTTCCTCTCCGGAAAATTACGGGTTAGACCACCCCGAGGCAGCTTATCCCGGAGGAGGAGCATCGGCTTCGAGTAGTAGCACGATGAATTCGGATCACCAAGAAACCCATGATCAAGGGTTTGTGTTTTACCCATCTGTTGAATCTATTGAAGATCACAACTCTTTGATGGATTTCAATGGATCTTCATTTCTTAACTTTGACCACAACGATCACCACGAGACCTTTTCTCATCCTCCTGCCTTAAGTGGTGGTAGCGCTTATTCGTTCTTGGATAGTAATAATATGAGCTATGGCTTCACAAACTGGAGTCAACAACATTTGGATACTATTAGCCCTAGACCCATTGAAACCATGGGGACAAACCAAGGCCATCAAGATTGGTTATACTCCGACTCAACCGTTGTAACCACCGGATCTAGACTTGAGTCTTTGTCGCCTAAATCGGCCGGAAACAAACGTTCTTACACGGTAACTACCAAATAAGTTCTAAGACTAAATATTGTTTTTATATAAAAGGTTAATGAAAAAATGATATATATGTTATTTTTGAATTATGATGATAGGGAGAGAGCATTCAACCACCTTCAAAGAAACCAAGTAACGGCGCGAAAGTGAAAACCAAGGCTAAGCCAACAACTTCACCAAAAGATCCACAAAGCCTAGCAGCTAAGGTTTGCTTTCTTGAAATTTACATTCCTTATGAAAAAATCGAAAAACTTTCTTTAATAATTATCGATTTTTATACTAATATGTTAGTGTATGTTTTCTCTTATAGAATCGAAGAGAAAGGATAAGTGAACGTCTAAAGATATTGCAAGAACTTGTACCAAATGGCACCAAGGTACATACACACACACACACAATATAACTATATTAGAATTTTAGAATTAATAAATGAAATATGTTGATATATGTGTTATTTCTTGAAGGTTGATTTGGTGACCATGTTAGAAAAGGCTATAAGTTATGTCAAGTTTCTTCAAGTACAAGTTAAGGTATGACAAACATCCCCTAAAAACTTCTAAATCAAGATTTGATTTATAACATATATTAAAAACATATATAGTGAATTTTAAGTAACATAAATTGATATTATTATCTGAATTTTTTTTTTAGGTTCTTGCGACCGATGAGTTTTGGCCAGCACAAGGAGGAAAAGCACCAGACATTTCTCAAGTTAAAGATGCTATTGATGCCATTCTCTCCTCATCACAACGAGACAGAAACTCTAATTAATGATCAAGAGTTCTTAATAATTTATTATTAAATACTCAAACATTAATTAGGGTGTAATAATATCGATGAAAGCATTGATTCTCTTAATAACTTCCACATAAAATTAAAAAAAGATTATGTGAGGTTAATTACATAACGAAGGGAAGACATTAAGACATTGAAATTAATGATGATCAGTTTGATATTGGGTCCACACGAGCATGGAATCTTTAGCTAGTAGATAAGTAATAAAAAAATATACATAATTATGTTTTTTTTTGTATTTTTTGTGTTTAGAAGATCTTGTAATGGAATTAAAACTCCAAGAAATGAGTAATAAAATTCTACACTTTTGGATTTTTCTTGAACTTTCAATTTTTGGAGAATCTATCTGTTTTGTCACCTTCCTACTATATTTGATCATTTTTGGCTCGAATTATTGTAATATAATTTATAAAATGAATTTCCACATTCTTCAGCTTTAGTTATAAAATGAATCTCCACATTCGATGTACAGATTAATGTAAGAAATCTCATCCATAAATTCTGAGATTTAGTTAGTCTTTTACTATGAAAACTATTTGTGAAAATTGAATAATGGTAAATATAAATTTTATCTTGTTTGTGTTTAAATTTGAAAATTATTTTTTAATAAGAAAAAAATAAATAATGTTTATGTGAAAAGATAATAAAATTAGCAAAAACGACTAATAATATCGCGATCAAAGAAGGCAAACTATTAAATGATATACATGACCATATTTTAGAAGTTTTAGTATATTTAAAATTAAAGTTTAAAAAACATTTATTGATTCGACGACATACCTAAGATCTCGATTTAGCAGCCAAGGTCAGCATGTGCCCTTTCGAAAATATTAGGGATACGTGTTCTATTAAATTAGTAACATTATTTTTAGTTTGAATTTATATTTAAATGTAACTCCAAAACATTATTAAATTAATTAACTAAATCATTAGCCACATGGATAATCCCACTTTAGGCGCTGTACTGTTTTTATGTACTTCCGAGTTCCATTAAGTGAATAAGACAAACGAAGTTAATGGAAGTCCAATAATTTAATTAGTTTTTAATCAGTTTCAACTTTTATTTAATTATTCAGTATTTATCTTACTCGAAAATTATCGAGGAATTCACAAAACTACACCATTTTAACTCCATTCATCGCAAAACTACGTTTAATTTAATTTTTTCATATATTTACACACTTTCAAAATTTTAAAAGCTTGATTTATATATCCTTTTAAAATTTACCAAAATTAAAATATTTTCATTTGAGTTCGCTAATTAGTGTTTATGATATAGTATTAAGGGGGTAAAATTATATGAGTAGGGTTTATTTGGATTTAATTTTGAGTGTTTAAATGTAGTTTTATAAAATATTTTTGAAATGGTGTAGTTTTGTGAAATGTAATTCAAATAGTATAGTTTTGTAATTTTCCCAAAATTATTTGCTCTTATATTGGGTTGTATGTGTTGGGATAAGCAACTAGAGTATGTACATTTTTCTTGTATTCCTTTTCTTAAAATACACCCTTTATCATTTATTTTTTTCACTGAAAGGTAACACTTTACCGTTCTTATCCATTTTGTTATTAAAAAAATGTTTAGTAATTAAGTTTTTGATGGAAAAAAAATTGGAATCTTAACTATTAATTGGAAAGCATTTTATGAAATAGGACAAAAAAAAAATTATATTTACGATGAAATGCCACTGCATTTTTGACTCTATAATCTATGGTTACAAAAACGGCATCGTTAAATATTAAATTATTCTGGAAGTGGTCTGTTTCGAAAAGCCCATGTGACAGGCCCAAATATATTCACATTTTAGTACACATTTATAATCCTAAAAATCAGCTTAATTTTACCTTAAAATCAGATCCAATATTTTTATACGTATCAAAAACATTTATTTTTTCTAAAATCGGATTCAAAATTTAAACAAAGAATATTTCATTTCAAATATGAAATTAATTATGGTTTCCCCTAAATTCGGGTTGAACACATACTAAATATCCAAAATATGAAATCAAATCTTTAGTTTTTACAAAGATTTTGGATATTTCCAGAAAAAACAGATTAAAGAAGTAAAGTTAATATCGACTTGAATTCCATCATTTAATTAGCAAATAGATATGGAAACAATATTATTCTCGAAAATTTTAAATTGCACATATATAGAAACCTTATAAATCGACATTACAATAAAGTTAACAAATCTAATATGCCTAAATCACAACTTCAAACTAATTTGAAAAATAAATTACAAAAATTTGAAATTAAATCACTAAAATTTAGGCGAATCTAATTAAATCAAAACTAATTGGTGTAATATACTTTCTAAAATTCGAATATCCTATCAAAATTTCATCTATAAATATAACGAACACCATATCAATATCTTTTCAACTCAACCACGAAAACAAAACATAAATCAAAAGATATCAAAGAAAAAGTCTCTAATATCACTAACCTTAACATGCTTTGTACCTTTTGCAATGACTATCAAAAAAGTTTAAAGGTATTAATAGTTGACAAAGTAGGTAAACCTCATAATCAAACTATCAACGTAGTTTTTAAGGAAGTGTTTACAAATCTTTAGTGCCTGGAAACATTCATGAGTTCACGACTATATGTTAAATTAGATGTTTATCATTAAACAATTATACATTTGGTCAGTCACTATACTATGCACATTATGGATTTATTTTTGTTTTCAGAATCAGGGCAAGCAGTTCAATAAAAAGAGGATAAGTGTGAAGTAAAAGATGTTGTTATTTCATTATTTCGCTTATTCTGCACAATCACTTAGATATTCTACTTTAGATGGTCTAACCTACAACATTATTAACTTGAATTTTATGTATTAATATTATTGACATAATGGCGATTTTTTAAAGCCTTTGATTTGAAGGGAAAAAAAAATAAAAATTAAAAATCCAAAAAAATAAAGTCGAATAAACAATATATATATATATATATATCCTTTGAACAAAAACTATTTTATAAGCAACATAGTTTAAATTACAACATTAAAAACAAAAACAAATATGGAAACAATAGTATCAGCTAATTATCTTTCATAACAATAGTATATGAAAACAATAATATTCGTGAAAATATTCGTGAAATATCTTTACTAACAATCGATATAAATTTGAACATTAAAATTTTAGCAAATAAAATAAATCTGATAATAGTTTTCATATCAAAATTAAAAAAGTTGGAATTATTCGAAGAATAATATCTACAACAATCTAAATTTGCTTTATTTTTACATTTAGATATCTTAACTAATTAAGACATAAACAAATAAAGGAATAACAATTGTTACGGGTCGTTAAAAGATAACATAGCGAATTTGAAACGAATACAATTGTTATGAGATTAAATTGAATTAATTTATGTATACATATATATGTAATTTTCCGACGGGTCGGAAAATAATATAAATAATTTATAAGATATAACTAAATTATACATAAGTATAGTTTCAAACTTTCTATAAAAAATAGTTCAGTAAACAATTTTTAAATTTGTATGAAAACATCTTGGAAGGTTTATCGCGGGATAAAAATATTAAATATTTCTAATACGCTGGTCAATCCCGCGTTAAACCAAAATTTATTTGTTACTTCGCATAATGTACGGATTTTATTTAATGTACTTTAGGAAATAAAAGAATACTTACATATAATCCAAGTCTATGCAAACTTTTAATATATATTTTTTACTAAATAATTTTAAATATATAAATTAAAAAAACATATTAAATTCCGCACGTATGTGCGGGTCTTCATCTAGTATATTTTTAAAAAGAATTTCTTTAGAGCATGAGCTTGTTGACTCCGGCCCATATATCATACAATATAGAATCATAGGCTTATAATAGCAAAATTATTAACTAATAATTTTATAAGAATTTATAAGTTACGTAATCAATTGATTGATTGATTTTAAGGATATACCTTTGAGAATTTTCGTAATTGAATTACCAACAATTCTCTTTTTTTATTGTTTGGATGTCTCCATAATTAACTACATGAAAGTTCATATGCGATTTTTGAAAACTACTTATAAAAATAATGATGAAGTTTAGCAATATGCGATGATGTAAAAGCTATTCATGACAGTTGTCCCATGAATGATTTCGTTAGTAATAAATTAGGTTGACTAGAGACAAGTGTTGCATTTTTTTATAAAATTAAAAAAAATAGTTTGCGAAAAAGTCTAAATTAGTGTAACGTTAATAAATTACTTGAAACTTCAACACATATTTAAATATTTGGTTTTCATGGATTTAAATATTTGGTATCTATATTAGTATTTTTGAAGTACTAATTTGAAATTTTCCAAAAAATCACACTAAATTACACATTATGCCATTGGGCATAAAAGGAAATATTTTTGAACATTTAATTACGAAAAATCAAATAAGGAAATATTATAATTCTCTCCAAAAATAAATAAAAAATATTAAAGAAATTATGTAAAAAATATTTGAAAAACAAAATAAACATATGTAATTCACATAAATACATTATTACATAGTTTTTTTATAAAAACTACCATTAAAATTTTATTTAAATCAAAACAAACAAGTTTAATTAATATTATTAAGAATTTAAAAACGATTTGAAATTTTTTTTTGTTAAAAATATCAAACAATAAAAAACAAAATAGTTTGTTAACGAGTTTGATTTCCGGTTCGATTATAAACAAAAAAGAAGAAATTGCAATTCTACTAAAATTTAAATCTTATATTACATATTTAGAATATGTTTACAACAATTATTTATATATATAATCAAAATAATTATAATTTTAAATAAATTTGGGTAAATCGCATAATATGATTTGTGTATTTTGATTCGGTTTGTATTTTGAATTCGGGTATTTTCGAATCCTAAATATAATAAATAATAAATTATTGGTCTAATCAACTTATAAATTATATTAAATTTTTGCTATACGAAATATATAATAAAAATATATATATTATTATTTTTGAAGTACTTTTTTGAACTTTTCCAAAAAAACTCACTTAACTACATACTATGTCATTGGTTTTAAACTCACTTAAAGAGTTATGTGAAACTTACACACAAACATATCTCATTCTATATATATACTTTTTAAAATTGACTTAAATATCAACAAAAACAATAAAACCGATTTTAACATAAAATCAACCACTAATTTCATATTTATGATATTTTTGATATAATCTTTTTATTTTTCTTACGGAGGTCTATAAAAAATTTCATAATATAAATATTTTTTTAAAAGTATATAGTTTAGTTTTTATATATAATAATTGCCCATATTATAATTTTCTATTTATATTAATATTTTAGATGTTAATAAACATCTATATTGAACATAGATAAAATTTGTTTAAATCAATTAACACTAGCATAACAATTATTTATTAACGGGTTCAGTTTCTAGAAAAATTCTAGATAAATGACAAGAAGTTTGAAAATAATGATTAAACTTTATCATAAACAAATTTCGGGTAATTCGGGTTCAAATCTAGAAATTTGTTTTGGCTTCGGGTTTTCAGGTAGTAAATTTCTCAATTCGTTCGGGTTATTTATTTTTGGAACGGTTTCGGTTCTTTAATTTTGGTTTGGTTCCAATTATGTACTTCAAATATAATTATAACTATTATTATTTTAAATAATTTTTGGGTAGTTAGAGTAGTTTAGTTTAGTTCTACAAAATTGAGTTCGGTTCAGATTCGATTTTGGGTATTATGGTAGTAAATTTCCCTATACATTCGAGTTATTTGTTTTTAGAATCGGTATTGATTTGGGGATTTCGGTTTGGTTTGGGTTCGGTATTTCGGATCCGGAAGTTTTGTCCATCCTTAATTTTTATAGTTTATAAGTACTTACAAATTATATTAAGATTTTGCTATATAAAATATAATTCTCATTATATATTTATGGGAGAATCACAAAACTACACCATTTGAATTACATTTCACAAAACTACAACATTTCAAAAATATTTCACAAAACTACATCTAAACACTCAAAATTAAATTCAAATAAACCCTATCCACAATCATACCTCTTAATACTATTTCTAAACACTAATTAGCGAACACAAATGAAAATATTTTAATTTTGGTAATTTTTAAAAGGGTAAATCAAGCTTTTAAAATTTTGAAAGGGTGTAAATTTGTGAAAATATTGAATTAGGTGTAGTTTTGTGAAGGAATGATTGAAATGGTGTAGTTTTGTGAATTTCTCTATATTTATTTGCATAAACAATAAAAGAACAAAATACTCTTTAGAAATTCTGAATATTTTTATTTATTTTACAAAATCAGAAAAAATATTACAAACTTCTAAATTAACTATATATATATATAATTATTTATAAAAAAAATAAATCCGTGGTACACCACGGGTTAAATCCTAGTTGATAAGTAATACAACAAAATTAATGGCGCCAACCGGTTCTGTAATTTTGTAGTGCTTTTTACTAAAAATAGTATACCCAATTTAAATTAACAATTTCTCAAATATGCATTTTTATATTTGTTTGAACTACAATTTTTGTATTGTAGTTGTAATATTCTTTCCAATTTATTATGAAATAGTTGTTTTATTTTTGTGTCTATTAATATATTCTTGACTTTTCAAAGCAAATGGAAATACAACCAAATAACTTTTTTAGCCCATACTGAATATATAGTTTTTAGAACAACAACTTTTCAAAGCAAATGGAACTTTTTTAGAACATAAAAATATATATATTCTACTCTTTTCTCAATATTTTGTTACATGTAAAATTAACTAAAATCAAAATCTAAACGTTTTAATCATAGTTATAACATGTGTGAAGATTTTCAATCATTTTTTGGAGTTGTGATACCATAACACTAATTAATATGAATATAGGAAGAAATAATTACTAAAACACCAATAACTAATCGTCATTATTCATGGAAGAAATTATTTATAAATATAAAAAGGGCATGCCTTATTAATATCATTAAAAAAAAATTTAATACAATTATCACACATTTTCGAAAGTTTTTCAAATACCATTAAATTTTTTTCTCATAAATACCACAATATCTTTAATTTTCAAAATTACACCTAAAACTTTCAAAAAACTATACTCCTACCCCTTCAAAACTATACTCTAAACACTATATAGCGAATCCAAATGAAAAAATTTAAAATCTAAAAGTGTTAAAACTCGTTTTTGTATTTGTGGTATTTTTGTAAACTATTATTTTTATAGTATTTTTGATATAAAAAATATTTTAATGGTATTTTGTTATAAAAAACTTTTTTAATGGTATTTTCAAAACAAAAACTTATTTTAATGGTATTCTAAGGAATTTCTGATATAAAATGCATTTGGTACATTTAAAAAATAGAAATTATGTTTTTATATAAAAAAATTATATATATCGTAATTATATTGAAAGAGTTGAAAAGTGTACCTCCCCAAGTTGTATCCTACATATCGAATCACATACAATGTTTCATTAAGAGAATGGCGGGCTGGAATTTAATATTATCATTTTATATATTGAATTTAATACTATCATAAAGCATGTTTATATATGTAATTAATGAACAACTATGATTAATAATTCAAAAGGACCCCACAACCTAATGGTTTAACAAAAAAAAAAATTTAAAGGATCCACGTGCACAAAGATTTGATTAATACAACGTGACATTCCGACAAAATAAAAGGCTTGTTTTATACATTTTCAAATACTGGTTCTTGCTTGTCATGATCCTTGTTTTGGGTTCCTAATTCATTTAATTTAGTGATATGAAAAAGTCATAAACAGAAACTTTATCTTATAATCAGCATGACGTGGATCTTATAAAAATTCCTTCAATTTACACATTTTTATTCTTAATTAGTGAAACAATTAATATATGAAAATATGGTTAAAGAATTTCGAGATATTTTGCTGTGATGAATAAAATTTAGAATCTTAGACCAACCATGTTACAAAACTATTATACATTCAAGCTTATATTTATTACATATATACTCTTTTCATATTCTAAAATATTATACACATATTAAGAAATTTAAATTTTTTGTATTTAACAATTAAATCAACCAATAGAAGAAAAATACTATTAATACTATTGGTTGTTTGACACAAAAAATATAATATTGGTTAAAAACATTAAATCATTATTTACATTAAAATTTTATAATGTCATTTATTTTGTAGTATTAGATTAGTATCTCTAAAAGTGTATAAAATTAGATCCTCATATCTAATCACATAACAATCATAGTGTCGTTAACAATCTCGATTGATGTGACTGGTCCAAATATTATTAATTTCTGTTTTAGTTATTTGTTGTCATTAAGAGCATTTATAGTTCCTGATTTTTTTTTATGAATATTTATTGCCTTTTCTCTACTAGACTACAAAGGTAACTGAAACTTTTTGCAAAGATAAAAAGTTATAAATGTAAATAGTTATATTCTAAAGGTCTTGGTCTAGTGACAGTCATAAGTCCACAGGAGGCAGGTAGCACCACCCCACCCGTGATCGATTCCCCGCATCTACGATAGTGTAAGTTTGGTTAATGGACCGGTCATTTGTGGCCCAAATGTTGACAAAAAAAAATAGTTATATTCTGTAGCAAACTACAACAAATATTGCAATATATTATTTTGAAGGTTATTTTCTGTCAAATATAAAATATATTTTTTGTTTTTCATATTTAAAAATGTGAAAAAATTCTATATACATGCATGATAATGTCCATAAAGATATGCAAAAGATTGTTGTTGTAGTTTACTTTTATGAATTTTTAATAATTTATACAAAACTCAGAATGTCAAACATCTTATTATATAAAAGAGAGCGCGTAAAATTATAACTCACTAGATCGTGACACGTGTCACAATATAACTCACCAGATCGTGACACGTGTCAATATAGAATATATAGAATATATATAATGTTAATAATGTTAATAATTGGGAAAAATATAAATAGAAACACGTGTTAATTAATAATGTTAATAATGTAGAATAAATATAATAATGTTAATAATTGGGTTAATAATTTGGAAGAAATATAAATAGAAACACGTGTTAAGATATAATGTTAATAATGTAGAATAGATATAATAATGTTAATAATTGAGAAGGAATAAGTTGTGCAAAACACGTGTTAAGTTCAATTTTTAATATAAATATAATGTTAATAATGTTTATGAAAAAATGTTAATGATGTTAATAATGTTTATAAAAATGTTAATAATTTTAAATGAAGAAAAAATGAAACGTTTAGGAAAAAAAGGCAAAACAAAAATAAGAAAAAAGGACAAACAAAAAAAAAGGAAAAAAATAATCAAACGAAAAGTCTTCACTACATCTATATATACATATCTAAAATCACTAAATTTCATTGTGCTCTCCTCTTTGTTCTATTTACTATTATTAAATTTCTTTTTTTTTTACTCAAACGGAGAAAAAGATGAATTTCATAGTTTCTAAAAGCCAAAAAAATTTCTTCACACTAAATCAGTTAGATCGAAACCGTCCCTACCGTCGTACGATAGTTCGTGTTATTCGAAAGTGGGAAGCCAGAAAAAAAGAAGAAAAATGTTAATAATTTTAATAATTTTAAGAAAAATGTTAATAATTTTCTTATGAGAGTCGAAATACTACTAATTGATTAAAATGTTAATAATTTTAAAAGAAGAAAAAATGTAACGTTTATGAAAAAAGACAAAACAAAAAATAAGAAAAAAGGAAAAACAAAAAAAAGGAAAAAAGTAACCAAAAAAGTCTTCACTACATCATATTTGTAATGGTTATTTTAGATCGTGACATGTGTATTAAAATTAATACGTAGACATCTTATAAAATGGAAACTTAATAATATTGAGAAAAAACATAAATAAAGAAAATAATCAAAAATAAAAAAATTAACATTAAATATCAAATAATTAGAAATAAAATAAATTAATCCGAAATATAGAAAAAAAAATATGAAATAAGAAAAATAACATAGAAAAAGAAAATTTTAAGGATATTTTAAGAAATAATCAATAAAAAAAATTAGAAATAAGAAAAAATAAAAACGTAAAATTACTTGAAAAAATAAAGAAAATCTTAATGATAACTTATTTGTTATCTTCATGGATCCACTATCTAATTATTAATTTAAAATAAATGTTTTTTCATGTAAATAACAAAAGCAATGTAATAAAACAAAAAATGTGTTATTTATATTTCTTAATAGATGAAAAAAGTAAAAATCACTTATTTACTATTACCATATATTGTTGTGTCTTTTATATTTATTTGTTAATAAAATAGCGGGTATAATATTAGTTCCCGTTTAAAACTAAGTACTATAACTATACAAATATACTAACAATATTAATATATAATTATAAAATGTTTTATGTAATTTGTCCGCGTATTACGCGAGATTTCATCTAGTTATACATAATACAATGAGTTACAAAACTGTTTGGTATAGATAATAATGAACAATAATGTGGTCTAATTGTAAAATAACAATATACTAATAAGTAGTTGTAACTTGTAAATAACTTACCCAATTTGTTAAATTAAAAATGAATAAAAAATAAGAAAACAAGAGATCCATAAAAAACGTCTCCTAAATTAGCAATTTAAGTACCGTCTTTTAGCATTATAAGAAATTTGTATGCCATGTGTTTTGTAATTATTGGTACCTTTTCTTATTTTGCTTAAACTTAATTAAATAATAATAAAAATTTATGACAAAATAGTATAAGAAACCTTTCATATAGTTGGAGATGGTCTTACAGAACAAATCAAATGGTGTTTTTTAACGGGATCTTAGCATGTGGAGTCCACCTAAATAGTTAAGATCTAAATCTTATATTTCTTATTTAAGATCCGGATCTTAACTATTCATGCATACGTGGCGGTCTATGATAGGTCTGTTTTTATTTTTTATTTTTTTATTTTAAACTAACTGTTCATGAACCCCACTAAATAGTTAAGAAATTTTGTGGGTTTCTCTGTTGGAGATGGTCTTAAAAATCGATCATGGGGTCCAAAAAGTATTTTCTTCCAGTTCAATTAATGCCTCAAATTCATTTATAAAACGTTTATTAAATTAAATAGGTCAAATTGAATTCATCATTTAAGACAACTTGCATTGGTTACACAAGTTGGACTTTTCTAAATCACTCTTTATAAATATACTCCTACAATAACCCTAATTACTTTAAGAATATGCTGTAAATCTACTGCTACTTGGTCAATATTACAAAGATTGAATCTCTGTTCTTAAAAACCTGTATGCATTTGGACAGAAAATTAGATATGTTAACATATGTAAATCACAAAATAAAGCATGTCACTACTTATCCTACATCATATATATACCTAGAATACCCCTAATTACTTTAAATAAAAAGAAAATACGCTCTAAACAAAAAAAATTCAATCTCTTTCTTCTATATTTTGTGTTTGAATGTAAATATATTGAAAATATGAGTACATACTAAGAGCATCTTCAATGGAGTTTTTTAGAGAGATCTTAACCGGTGAGGTACACAAAATAGTTAAGAAACCGATTCTTAAATTCTTTATCTAAACCATGTATATCAAAGGAGATTAATATTTGGTGCTTAAGATTTTTTTATTAGTATTTATGTGTATTTGCATAAGCAAAATACATAAGCGCTTTAAAAAAATTTGTACTCCATTAAGAACACTTAAATGGGGTGCTTAAATAACATTATTTGACATAAAATACCACAAATACAATAACAAGTTGGACAATTTTTATGAATACCACTAAAAAAAGTTTTTTTAAACACAATTAACACAGATTTTCGAAAGTTTTACAAATACCATTAAAAGGTGTTTTTCTCATAAATACCACAAATATTAAATTTTCAAAATTACACTCAAAACCTTCAAAAAACTATACCCTACACCTTCAAAACTATACCCTAAACACTAGATAGCGAACCCAAATGAAAAAAATTAGAATCTAAATATGTTAAAATTCGTTTTGTATTTGTGGTATTTTTGTAAACTACTACTTTTTGATGGTATTTTTGATATAAAAAATATTTTAAAGGTATTTTGTTATGAAAAACTTTATTATGGTATTTTCAAAACAAAAACTTATTTTGATGGTATTCTAACGAATTTCTCTAATAATAAAGTATTTCCTTGTCCTCGTCGATCTCTACCAACGTTGCATCATAAAATATGGGAAACTTTTTTTTTCTTCCTCATGTGACAACCTAATTTCTTGCTTTCTCCGATTTGATCACTCAAAAGTCGAGTCTCAAACTTAAATTCCACGTTTTAAATTTAAGCATTCAATATATTAAAATTAAAACAAAAAAAATTATTATTTAACCTAGTGGTAATCTAGTGATTTCTGTTTGGTGGATGATTTGTTTTGTTGGTCTAAATATGAGTTCTTCCAAGCATGAAATTGATAGATTTCAACATTTAGCTAGTTAAAAATAGTTAAACTAATGGTAAAAAAAAAACTTGAGTGATGGTGTAAACTTGCTTTTGAGTTTAATTGCTACTAGAAGTATAAAAGCATATCCATTAGTGTTTCTTAAAGAGATCTTAGCAGGTGGGGCCCATTAAATAGTTAAGATCTGGATCTTATATTTCCTATTTAAGATCCGGATCTTAACTATTTAGTGGGTCATTTGGATACGTGGCGACCATTGATTGATGCGTTTTTAATTATTTTATATTTCTTTTTTTTTAAACCAACTGTTCATGGGTCCCAATGAATAGTTAAGAAATTTTGTGGGTTTCTCTGTTGGAGATGGTCTAAGAGCATGTGCAATGGGAGTTTTAAGAAGGGATTTAATATGTGGACCCCGCAAATAGTGTAGAGTTTGGTTCTTTTGGTTCCAAAATAAGAGCTTGAATTCGGTAGCGGGCCCCATGGACACGTGGCGGCCCGCGATTGGTGCCCTTTTATATATTTTTTTTTATTTTTTTTTTAAATCTAAAAAAATTAAAAAAATATACAGAAATTGCTTAGGAAACTGTGAGAGAGAACCCTAGCGTTGAACATGGTCTAATGCTTTTAAAACCATTAAAAATGAGATGATTAAGTTTCTTAATTAAATTTACGAGGTTGTTTAAGCATACCAAACACTAATTTGTTGGTTTACGCGCAAGTGTATTTGTTAAGGTAGAAAAGGACAAACTACATGTCTCATTATTTTTCTTAAGAGTTTTGCTAGCCACGTTCTCTAACTATATATGTTTTGGCAAGCTTGTTCAAGTCATATATATATATATATATATATATATACATAAACAAATATATTTTTAATACTTTTTAGTTATGATATGGTAAACATGGATCATTTAAACCGCTATTAGTTGATTCTCTAGCCTAAATTTTATTTATCATCCTTCATACTTCACTTATAGATTCATTGTTGTTAATCGAGAAATGACCAAATGCTGGTAGTTTTGCCTATGATAATGTGCGTTCATATTATTTTATACCGAATTAGACCACCTCCAATAGAGAAACCGACAAAGTTTATTAAATATTCAATAGGACTCATGAACAATGTAATTTAAAAAAACAAAAAATAAAAAATTTAATAACGCACCAATCATGGGCCGCCACGTATCATGTGGGGTCCTTGAACAGTGCAAAATCCTTCTAAAATCGAATCTTAGAGCATGTTCATCAAAGTTGTTAAAAGAGTGCTTATGTATAAAAGTGGGTATTTTGATGGATTAATTAAATCAAAAATGTGTATTTAGGCCCAAATCATTAAGCATCAATGCTTAAATAAGAGTTTTTGTCAACTCTTAAAATACCATCAAAACAAGTTTTGAAATACCATTAAAAAGTCTTTTTAACAAAAATACCATTAAAATGTTTTTATAACAAATATACCATCAAAAAGTAGTAGTTTACAAAAATACCACAAATACAAAATACGAATTTTAACACTTTTAGATTTTAAGTTTTTTTCATTTGGTTTCGCTATATCGTGTTTAGGGTATAGTTTTGAAGGGTAGGGTATAAATTTTTGAAGGTTTTGGGTGTTATTTTGAAAATTAAAAAGTTGTGGTATTTATGAGGAAAAAACTTTTTAATGGTATTTGTAAAACTTTCGAAAATGTGTGCGTATTAAAAAATATTATTTAGTGTTATTCACGAGAATGATATGGAATATAGACTAAAGTTTATACATAATTTTACAAAGTTCAATGTATATTATAAGAACTACGTGAGTCCCATGCTTGCATGCATAAAGTCTAAATGCACGTGTTACTAATAAAGAGGTATACATGAGCACATGAACGAACAATCACATTCCTTATAAACCGGACTTCATGCTTTCCCCAAACTTGCTTCACTTTAAAATGCATTTATCAATTACTACGATAATTAATTCAATTGTATGAATAAATTAGTAAGACTTTTATCATAAAAAAAATTGTATGAATAAATATACGAAAATAACAAACCAAAAGTAGATTAACAATAAAAACAAACTAAAAGTAACTCGTTAAATCTCTCTGTTATACATCGAAATTAATCTTTTTCAAATTGCCTTTGAACTCAGCAAGCCATTCGTTTCCAAATAAAATAAATAAGATTAAAATATACTTTTAGAAGCTTTAAAGTCGATCCAAATAAATTCTGAGCCTTACACCCGAACTTCTTAATTATAAAAAAATAATACAAAGATATGTTATTGACGTATAAAGTCTAATATATCGGCCCTTTAAAATAAGATAAGTCTAATATATCATTTATGAGAGGCAAAAAAAAACACAACACATTAAAAGCAAAATAGCGGTCTGAAGAAACATTCATGCACTAAAAGATATTTTATTTATTTATTTTGGCCTTGGTTAGAATTCCATGCATGTGTTTTAAAAGTTTTAACACGTACTTACCCTGCATTATATATATATATATATGTCTATTTAATCATATGTCAGTGTAATATTGATAATTTGCATATTTTACATATTTTACCTTATTTTATGCATTAGAATTAACTCATTTAGGCTGCATTTAGTATCATATAGGTTGCATTTTGGTTTGTTTCATGTTTTTCAAGTTTTGGAGTGCAAAAATGGAAAAGACAGAGAATTGAGACAAAAAGCGTCAAAAAGACACTCGTTGAAGACGTTCCCACCGTTGGATCTTTATGAAATTTTACCACAAGATATCCACGAATGTTATCTTTCATTAGGAGGTAGTTTGAGATGATTTCAACGGTTAGATCTGAAGTTATGCCAGTTTTACTGACGACAGATCAATCAGCTGCGAAAATAAATGGAAAATTATGTTTCATATCGGAAAAAGGAAAAGAAAGTCTAAGCCCACTTATGACGTTTTCTGAAGACCCAATACTCGTTTTTCTATATATTAGACTTATTATTAGGTTTTATAACTCATCTTTTTGATCATCTTTTATCATCCATTGTTCTTGCTTTTCCCTGGAGATTGGATCTTGGAGCTTTTGAGTTTTTCTTCGTTATTACACAGAGTTTCTTCTATCCCTATCTCTCTTTGATTTTATTTATGCTTTCTTCAATCACAATTGCTTTGATTTTCATTATGCTTAGCGAGTAGTTTCCCTTAGACAATTAGGTTGGGGAAAAAAGGGTTGATTGAATTTATGATTGATGATTGTCTAGATCCTAATAGATTATAAAACTTTTGTCTTTGGTAACAAACTTAAAGCCTTAATCGAGTTGGCCATTCGATTACTGAACCTAGGAAACTTTATGAATCGAGAGATTATAAAGATTCATGAACAATTACCTTAGAACTAACCCTAGCTTAACCGAGAGATCTGTGTTAATAAGCTTAGTGGTTAAAATTGATTTGTTCTTAAAGTTTCTCGACGATTAAACTATCCAAGATATTGTTTTAGTTTAATTGTTGAGAAAATGATCATTGCCACGAGAGTGGATTGATCTAAAATCGTTTTCAAAACCTTGAAGTTATTTTTGTAAAAGACAATTTGAAATCTGAAAGTTTAATCACCTTTAAAATACCTTAACCTAGTTGTTTAGCTTTAATTTGAATCTTTAAAACTCTTTAGTTACGTTTTCGTTTATTCGCTACACGGTTACAAAACATCCAAACAAACAACTTTTTGATTCGCTTAAACTAAGTTTATTTCTCATAAGTTTTAATACATTGATTGCTCCTAATTCGGATTGACACCTTATATACTACAATAAGGCATTCGACTTAACGAGGGTAAAATCTCGTTTATCAAATTGGCGCCGTTGCCGATTCAGGAATTCGAACAATTATTAGAATTTTGAAACTACTTGGGATTAAGTTTCAGTTCTTGTTACTAATTTGTTTTCTTTTCTTGTGATTTTTCGTTTTGTTAGGTGTATGCAAAGAAGAAGTCACCGACAAAGTGACAGCTTGATCTTCTTTGCGAACACCAAAGCACACGAAAGAGCTATCTCAAGAGAAAGAAGATCCGACCATCACTCCGACTCGTCTACATCAGAAACATCAGATTCAGAGATGGGTGACGCAATCAACGCGACACGTACGATTGGAACCGACGATGTACCTTCTAACGTCACCAACCGTAGTGGTATCACTCCACCAGCCATTGCCAACAACTTCGAGATCAAGTCTAGTCTCATCAACATGGTATCAAGCAACAAGTTCTATGGCTTGCCCAGTGAGGATCCGATTGACCATCTTCATCAATTTGATATGTTATGCGACACGGTGAAGATCAATGGTGTCAATGAAGACATGTTCAAGCTACGATTGTTCCCTTTCTCACTAGGGGAAAAAGCACACCAATGGCAAAAGAACCTTGTCAAAGACTCCATTCGGACTTGGGACGCTTGCAAGAAGGCGTTTCTAACCAAGTTCTTCTCGGTGGCTAGAACCTCGAAGTTAAGGAACGAGATCTCAGGTTTCGCTCAATATGACCAAGAAACGTTCGGCGAAACTTGGGAACGGTTCAAGGGTTATACCGTGAGATGCCCACATCACGGTTTCTCGGGAGAAAGCTTACTTAGCACATTCTACCGAGGTCTCAAGCCGAAGTTTAGAATGCTTCTCGATTCGGCTAGCCAAGGAAATTTCCTTGGGAAGACGGAAGCCGATGGACAACTTTTGGTGGAGAACTATGCGCTAAGCGATAGCAACTACGACGAAGAATATGATCGCACAATCCGCACCTCTGGTAATGATGAGCAATTAAAGAGAGAGATAAAGGCGGTGAATGAGAAGCTCGATAAGCTACTCATGTCTCAACAAGTGGGGATTAACTTCTTAGGAAGTGGAGAAGATAAGGTGACCCCACTCGATGGAAATTAAGAGGACGTGAACTACGTGGGTAATCAAAAAGGTTGGCGCTACAACAACTACTCTCAACACCCAAACCTCTCATACCGCAACAACAACGTAGCTAACCCTCAGGATCATGTCTATCCTCAAGCACAACAAGGAGGTTACCAAGGTAAACCTCAATACAACCAAGGAGGATATGCACCGAGACCACCACTTACTCTACCACCGGGTTATAACCATCCTCCCGTTGCTCAAGGAGTAGTTTCTTCACCAGCTCCCCAAGGTGATCAAACTACTCAACTCTTGAAGCAAATTTTAGACGGTCAAACCCGTAGCGCCATTGAGTTCAATTCTTTCAAGAAAGATATCAATGAAAGATTTGAGATTTTGTCTTCTCGTGTTCTCACCGTGGAAAATAAATTGGCTCATGTTGCTTTGAACTCAAAGACAAATGGTAATGAGATCTCCCCGAGTGAACCCAAGGCTAATCCGCAAGGTCATTGCAACATGATCACAAAAAATAGAGAAGAAGTTCACGTTTTGGAGGATGTTAGGAGTAACGAGGAACCTCAGTTAGAAGTCACAAGGAACGAGCCATGTGAGTATGAACCCAAACTTCCTTTTCCACGTCCGGTTTACACAAAGCATCAAAAGAAGATGTTTTCAAAGTTCAAGAAGGACATTAGCGATTTGGGAATCGAGCTACCTTTTGTAGACACATTAACAAAGGTTCCAACACTTGTAAAGCTCATTACTAAGTTGCTTGCCAATAGAGAAAAGGTGCAAGATATATTGGGAATTCACGATCACTCGCCCAAATTGGTTCAACAATCCAAACTCCCCAAAGTTGAAGACCCCGGTGAGTTTGTTATCCCATGCACTCTAGGTGGTTTGAAATTTGATGAAGCTTTGTGTGATTCGGGATCTAGTGTGAATGTGATGTCAAAGTCCACCATGGAGAAGGTTGGTATCAAGGGAACGAAGCGCGCGTATCCCTTAGTGTTTGGCAACACATCTATAACCGAGCCACTTGGTATTGTTGAGGACTTTCCACTCAAAGTTGGTGATTGCTTGATCCCGACCGATTTTGTTGTGATGGAAGGAATAGATGGTCGTGAAACTCCATTGATTCTTGGTACACCATTCTTAGCTACCGCGGGTGCAAATATCAACTTCAAGAACAACTCGGTAACCCTCGTGAATGTTAATAGCCATGTCTCATATCCCATTAAGAAAGGTTCGATTGAGTTTTGTGGAACGATCACAAGAACTTCCACGGAATTATGTGCTAAATTTGAGAAGAACCAATGGGATAATGAGATTGAGGAGCTCGAGAACCTTCTTTATGGGGACGAGCCAAGACCAAAGAAGGTAATAAGAGGTGATTTGGTGAACGATGATGCATATACCAATGGAAGAAACCAGTGGAGCGAAGAGATAGACGAGATGGAACGTCTTGTGTATGGAAAGGAGCCACCGAAGGTATTTGAAGCCAAAGCCAAAGTTTTTGAGGTTAAGGATGTTGGTGCCAAAGATGTGAACGTTAAGGATAAAGCTAGCAATGGTAAGTCTAGCGGTGATGAGAATTCAAAAGAAGTCGTTAAGGGCCCTGATATTCCTCATAATGGTGTTGAATGCACGATCAAGTGCGAAGGAGTAACAAAACCTTTCTCGAGGGCAAGGAGTGCTCGCTGCGACTTAAAGCGAAAGAAGCACAAAGATGAAGCCGAGTTTGTGGGGAACGGAGTAAAACTCAAGCCTCCCCGATCCACGAAGGTGACACCGAAGGAGATTCCGCGTCTCTTTCGAATCCTAACGTCGCCTAAAAGAAGGGGGTAAAGTCAAGCTAAGAGACTATAAACAAGCTCACTTGGGAGGAAGTCCCATGTCTATCCTTGTATATAAAATTTTAGTTTGCATTTAGATGTTAATTTACTTAGAATTTATGTCGTGTTTGATGGTTTCAGGTGAAAACGAAGTAGGAAAACGAATTTTGAAAGGGGTATCGACCTCTTATATCGGTTGCTTGGACCGATATCGGGCAAGAGTATCGGTCTATTGAGACCGATACAGACGACTGTGACTCGTCGCGTTAGTACTACCGAGGTAACACCCGAACCATGTGCATACGCATTAGTTTTTCATATTAGAGTCATTCATACATGCATTTAGGAACCTCTTTCGATACTTATTTCACACGGAGACCGTGTGATTTAAGTTTGGGGGAGTAGTCATATTAGCTTTCGCATATTAGCATTCATGAAAAAAAACAAAAAAAAATCTGCATATAGGATTAGTTCATGGCATTTAGAGCATATGCATAGGGGATCTATGATGACGTTAACCTTGTAAAGCGACGCACATGGTGTTTTGAACAGTATCTTAGGTGTAGTATCTTCCGTAAACGAATTAGAACTCGCTGAAAATCTTAAAACCGCAACTCTAGACATTGATGTTTAAAAAGCCAATTGTATGGTTATGAAGCTTGGTAGTTCTAAATCACCTTCGAAAAATTATCCGAACTTAAACTTGACTTTTAATTAGCATGATTGATAGTTTTCAAGAGAATTTCTATGGCTTTGTGATTTCTACGGATTGTGGCTTCCTAAACCGAAACACTTAAAGCGCAATCCGGTCATTCTCATTTTAAGGATGATTCCCCTCTCACCCCCTAAACCTTAACCCAAACACTTGTGAGAATTCTTTTCATTTAGTGATTGTTTGGTTTCGCAAAAACTTGAAAGTATAGGGAGCGACAAGAAAGGACATTCATTTGGTTAGGTTATCGTGGACTAGTATATAGACGGGATAACGGGAAACACATCTTTAAATTTTCTTTTGTAATTAAAAAAATCAGAAAATAAACACGAGTTGAAATGTAAAACGCCTAGGGGTAAAAGAATGGCTTTTCAAAAATAATAAAAAAAAAGAAACAGAAAAAAAAAAAAAAATTCGAAAAAGAAAAAAAAAAAAAAAAAAAGAAAGAAGTTTAGCCAAAATAAAACCCCTAAGGTAGTTAAGAAAAAGAAAATAAAAAGAAACTCGATGTTTAAATGCTTAAGTGTTGAAAGAATGAGATGATGGGGTAGAGATTTGAGTTGTATAATGATGGATGTCCGGACTTGTGTTGCTCCTTATCTTTCCCGGTTTTGCTTAACCCTTTCACTCCCCGAGAGAAACTACGCTACAACTAACTACATGCCTGAGTGTTAACCTCCTCGTTTGATTCGAAATCCCGTTCTTACCTAGACAAATAGAAAAACTTTTGGAAATTTTTTATCATGTTTCATGCTTGATTGTGTTTAATTGAATGTGAAAGGTGCTTAGACTAGACAAGTGGATCACATGCTTATGGTAATAATAGCGGATTTAGACGGAGTTAAAGGTAGATAGAAATAAGTAGAACTAGCTCGGTTGCGATAGGATACTATGTTTAGGATACTCGTTCATTGCACTTACCATGTTGCTTTTGGTTCTGAGGTCCCCGCCTCTGTACTTTCTCGAACTTTGATGTTAATTCTCTTACTTGAGGACAAGCAAAGGATAAGTTTGGGGGAGTTGATAACTTGCATATTTTACATATTTTACCTTAGTTTATGCATTAGAATTAACTCATTTAGGCTGCATTTAGTATCATATAAGTTGCATTTGCATGTTCTTTCATTATTTTCAGGTTTAAGAGTGCAATTATGGAAAAAACAGAGAATTGTGACAAAAAGCGTCAAAAAGACACTCGTTGAAGACGTTTCCACCGTTGGATCTTTATGAAATTGTACCACACGATAGCCACAGATGTTAGCTTTCATTTGGCGGTGGTTTGAGCTGATTTCAGCGGTTAGATCTAAAGTTATTCCAATTTTACTTCGTATCGGTTTGTTGTACCGGTTTGAAGTGGCCGATATCAAGAAGAAAATTCATACCGGTTTGTTGTACCGGTCACACTTGGCCGATACAGACGAGAAAAATAAGGAAAAACCGGTTTTTCGAGCCAAAAAGGAAAAAAACGATTTCCTAAACCGATGGGGAACGTTTTGGTTTATGTTTTGACATTATATTAGGGTTTTTATTATGTTTTTTTGGGGGCTCTCTTGTTTTTATCACTTTTGTTTTTGCTTTGGACAACTTGTGAGGTTTCTTGGTGATCCTTCTTTGGTCGCCTTTGTAATCTCCATCATCATCAATAAGAGTTTTCTTGAACCCTTTATTCTCTTTGCTTTTGTTTATGTTTATGTTTTCTTTGAATTCAATTGCTTTGAATTTCAATATGCTTAGTGAGTAGTTTCAAATAGACAATTGGGTTAGGGTTGAAAGGGTTTGATTGAATCTAGGATAGATGATTGTCTAAAACTTAATTGATTATAAAACTTTAGTTTTCGGTAACAAACTTAAAGCTTTAATCGAGTTGGCCATTCGATTACTGAACCTAGGAAACTTTATGAATCGAGAGATTATAAAGGTTCCTGAACAATTACCTTAGAACCAAGCCTAGCTTAACCGAGAGATCTGTGTTAATAAGCATGGTGGTTAAAATTGATTTGTCCTTAATGTTTCTCGATAATTAAACTATCCAAGATATTGTTTTAGTTTAATTGTTGAGAAAGTGATCATTGCCACGAGAGTGGATTGATCTAAAATCGTTTTCAAAACCTTAAAGTTATTTTTGTAAAAGACAATTTGAAATCTGAAAGTTTAATCACCATTTAAAACACCTTAACCTGATTGTTTAGCTTTTTATTAATCTTTTAAAACTCTTAATTCGCGTTTTCGTTTCGTTCACTATTCGGTTACAAAAACTCTCAACAAACAACTTCTTTATTAAGCTTAAACTGAGTTTGTTTCTTATAAATTCAAGTACATTGTTTGGTCCTGATTCGGATTGACACCTTATATACTACGATAAGGCATTCGACTTAACGAGGGTAAAATCTCGTTTATCAAATATATATATATATAATATAAATTTAGCTTTCAATGTGTTATATACTTATATTGATCATATAAACATCTAAATGTTACAATAACGGATTTGTTTCAAATAGAATAATTTGGGTTAGTCAGCTGAATTAAAATATTTAAATTAACAATATGCGAGAGTATAGACTTTTATTAGACATATGCATGATTTTTTCTGTAAAATATACGCATGAAAAAAGTTACCAACCAACGATTCCAAAAAAAGAAGAAATTATCAGCAAACTATTATAAATTCCCTCTCATATCGAAACTAGAAAGTAGAAATTTTCACATTAAAGACCATAGTCATATAGAAAGTGTTTTCTATGAGCCAATCATATTGCTAAAGCTCCACTATAAACTTTAACAATTAGGTCCAAAGTCATATAGAAAGTTCCATTGGATGTCAAGTTAGGCTTAACAATATATTGGGCCTTTATCTCAAGTTTATTGTCCATAACAATCGCTATGAAATACAACAAAACATTTGTTGTACAAAAAGAAAGAAACACATTTTGCCCAATAATTCTCTACATTTTGGGAATAATTTTTCAGTTTTATCCCATATCTCTTAAATAGAAATCATAGACATATTTGAAAATACAAGTTTGTTAGAAATAAGAAGGGTGTAAATAACTTAAAATCGGGTAACCAAAAAAATACTAAGGTAGTTTATACAATAAAAAAGTGTAAATAATAAATTACAAAAAATTGAATCAAATTTGAATTATCACTATTCGAAACTTCAATGTTTAGAGATATATATCTTTTCTCAAAAGCAAAAAACTTCATATTTAAAAATATAGAGAGTCTCCTAAAGATGTTCTTAAATATTATGGTGGATCACGTTAAATATATAACAAACCGAACTTCATTTTCATATTTATTTTTATAAATAGAATAAATTTTTGTTCAACCGAAATCCACTTTTTAACCAAGAAAAAGAAAACATATAACAAGCCCATTAAAAATAGAGCATAACCTAATCACAAAACCAATGTAATACAATACAATAATATGATGTCATAAAGACAAGACAAAACATGAATGTGGCACATGCAAAACGCACTACAAAGGGGGAAGTGGCGTTGGTCTAGTGGCATTCATAAGTCCACAGGAGGCAGGTAGCACCACCCCACCCGGGATCGATTCCCCGCGCCTACGATAGTGTAGGTTTAGGTAATGGTCAGCCATTTGTGGCCCAAATGTTGACAAAAAAAAAAAAAAAAAAAAAAAAAACGCACTACAAAGTAGTTCCAAACGAAAATAATAAATTAAACCATAATTCGACCGCCTAAGGAGAATCTAGAATTAGGATCCTACCATTTTTGTAACCATTTGTGTTTAACCATGCATTCATTTTGTAATCTTCATCAGAAAAATTAGTTTCTTATATGTAAAATTTTATATGGGTTGTCTTTGGTTTTTGTGGTATTTAGATCATCTCTACTCTAACCAAAAATTTCATAATTTAACCAAAAATTTCATAATTTACTTTTTTCTCTGGAGTAATTCCATTTTTTATTTCGTTTCGATCCAATCAATTTACTACTTTTTACTTCAAAAATTAGAACAAATGATGGAGAAAAAATGAAGTTGTTCCAAACATGAAAAAAATAAAAATCTCTATTTTAGAGATTTTCACTATATATATAATAGTGTAAGTGGTTATTGAATTTCCCCCTTCGTGGTCTAAAATTACTGACAAAAAAAACTCATATAATTTTTATCATGGCATAAGTATTCTATTTATAAAATATTATTATTGTATTCTAATATTATATGTAGTTTAAGCTTGTGAAGTTTTACCAGAATTTAGTCTAGTTGCACTAAATGCCATTTAACTAACATACTAATGGATGGCATCACAATCTAGTTGGTTAAGAGTCATGATGGTATTTTAGAAAATATTAAAAAGTCTCATGATGATACTTTTGTGGGATATGATTTGCTTACTCTAAATCTAGTGGGAGAGTGTGGTGCACCTAAAGCACTTTACTCTATATAAAGTTATAAACAAATACCACATCTTTATATTTATTATTTTTATTAAAACCACATCTTTATTTTTTACTTTTTGTTATGGCGTAAGGAAAGACTGATTTCTCCACCCAAAAATAGGCAAAGATAATTGATACATTACAACAACAACAACAAAGAGTTCATAGATAAAAGACAATCTGATCTTCTTTTTGAAAAAATAATTAATAAAGATTATATAAAGAATTGTTTTCATCGAGGACTAAATGTTATATATTAACACTACACTAATCAGGAAAACAAACCTAACTTCATCTGACTTACCATAATTATTGGGGGTAGTGGGTTTTTAGCAGGTGGGGTTCACAAAATATTGAAGAGACTAATACTTTTTTCAGTTATTTCGGATCGGTCTCTTATATTGTTCATAGACCCACTGACACGTGGCGATTCATGATTTGTGCATTATTAATTTTTTTTTTAAATAATAAAATAGTAATAGAAAAAGTCCTAAAAACCATGCATAAGAAACTCTTTATCTCTTAGCTAATTATCTAAAACCACTTAAAAGTCAAACTACAAAAGTAGTTCTGCGGAAATAGTGTAAGTGTTGTTAAATAAAGACTTGTGAATGTTTACATCATGTCTAATTTTCAATATGGAGTTTACAAAACGTTGAAATAGATCGATTATTACAAAGAAAGATTTGCATGATAGTTTGAATAATTTGGCATGGTTATTTTTATTCTTTACGGTTGTTATCAGAAATAATTGTTTATCATCATTATTTATAACCATTATATAAAATGGTAGAATATCCTAATAAGGATGATCCATGCAAATGGATTAAGTAATTACTCCCTCTTGCGTAAGTGGACTGCCCCAAAACTTTTTTACTTTTTTGAAATTTTTGCTACTAAAGGCAAAATATAAATTTACATTTTTCTTCAGATTCTTTGAACCTAATTTTTACAAATTTGGTAAATATATGGTTTAAAAAAGTTAGTTGAATTTGCATTAATAATGACCGTTGGAAATATAATTTCGTAGTGTTAAAAAGATTTGTTTGGAAGCTAAAGGCACCAAACAAATTAAAACATTTCTTATGGCAAGTATTGTCGGGGAACCTCCCAGTCAATGAAAGACTAGTATACAGACATGTGGGGAGAGAGGGAGATTGTCCCCGATGTGGACAATTAGAAACAATTAATCATATGCTTTTTAAATGCCCCCGACGGTCCAAATGTGGGCATTGATGGGAGTTCCGTCAGGGGATAGTAGGTTCCCTACGGATGGACTGGGAACTAACTTACACTTCCTATTTTCGAGATGGAGGAATCCAGAGGCGGCAATCCAATTTTTCCCGTTGGTGGCTTGGTATATTTGGAAGGCACGAAATGACAAACTTTTCAAGAATGTCGACCGAGATCCGATGGAAACAACGGACTTGGCTTTAGGCGAAGCTGAGGCATGGCGAAACGCACAAGACCTCCTTGCACTGCAGGCTCCAGAGCCACATGCAGGAGGGGTGGGATTAGTAGGAGAGACTACATCTCCGGACGGAGGAATAGTATGTTTTATAGACGGGTCGTGGAAGGAGGGAGAATCTACCAGCGGGGTGGGATGGGTTCTCCAAACAAACAGAGGCCGGATAATGCTAATGGGGATGAAAGGGTATAATAGGAGTATATCATCGGCACATACGGAGCTTCACGGGCTCCTTAACGCCATGGAATCCGTGCGAACTCATACGTCCGAATGTACCTTCTACACGAACTGTATGGATCTATTGAGCATGATGGACGCCCCCAATGAGTGGCCTAATTTTTACTCTGAATTAGAGACGCTACGAGATCTGCAGGGTTTCTTCACGCGCTTCTCACTACGGTTTGCAGCAAGGGAACGAAACAAAAAAGCGGATCTACTTGCACGGAGTGCACGTGGCAGGAACAGTGTTTTCCAGTTTATCGGTCCAACTCTCCCTCTTTGGATTTCGGACACGTCTAACGTGTTTGAGAGAGATTAGTGAAGTTGTACTATAGTGAAAAAAAAAAATAATAATAATAATGACCGTTGATTTGTTTTCATAAGTTTTTTTTTGGTTATGCCAATTACTTAATAAGGTAGGCCTTGGTAGATGCTATCCAACCTTTTCTATTGGAACCTATAGTTTCTTATATCCACAAAAATATATTATATATGGTTCAGGTTTTTATAAATTTTATTTAACTAGTCTTAAATCGATAGAAAATCCAGCTTTCTGTATTTCAATATGCATTTGATTTCTACTCTCATTATAAATTTTGATTTTCTTTTTTGTTGATAAATAAACGTTAAACGATATATATACACTAGTACACAAAAGATAAGAGCCCTATCGCAAATTCGGGATATATTTATAACAAAATAAATAAAAAGAGAGGTAATTAATGAGAAAATTGTTATCTAAATAAATATGATTAATACATTATATTATATTCCATTTCTGCTCCATAGAATAGGAAGCTCCCGTCCACTTTCTCCGGCGAAACTTACCTGCTTCTGCACATAATTCAATTTATATTATTTCTTCTTTGACTCTGAAATTAATTTAGAGGAATTCACAAATCTACACCCTTTCAACCCCTTCTTCACAAAACTACTCCTAATTTAATATTTTCACATGTTTACATCCTTTCAAAATTTTAAAAACTTGATTTAACCTTTCAAAAATTACAAAAAATAAATTTTTTCATTTGGGTTCGCTAATTAATGTTTAAGGTATAGTATTAAGGGGGTAAAATTGTTTGGGTAGAGTTTATTTGGATTTAATTTTGAGTATTTAGGTGTAGTTTTGTGAAATATTTTAGAAATGGTGTAGTTTTGTGAAATGTAATTCAAATGGTGTAGTTTTGTGATTCTCCCATTAATTTATAAATAATTATTAGCCAACATAAATCGACAAAATATTAGTTAATGACCTAGAGGATCTTGATAATTGATATAACTATGATAACGATTTGACTATAATATAAATATTAACTATTCATTCACATGCATCTATGTATATATGCACATTTTTAGTATAAGCTTTATATACGTCACACCCACGTTTATTAGATAAGTTACATATATGATATATACACAAAGTGGCCCAAAAATAGATTTAATTATTTTTCTTGTCTTGTACAACAATATAGAAACTCTACTCCACTAAACTAATTATTATTATACTATTTGCTTAATTCACTCGTAACAAAAATATGATTATCAATCTATATAGTTGACATTATTTTACAATTTTAAATTCAACTAATTGTCGCGTATATCAACCTTATAAATGTTTAATCTATAGTTGTAAAAAATGATTAATATCTATTAAATACAATTGCTAAGTTAAAATTTAAGATACATTCGTCTTTTTCAATTTTGATAAGACTTAAGCTACTTTACTAAATAAAAAAGTAAAATTTTAAAATATCATCAAAATCATTTTTTGACAAGAAACATCAAAATTTGTTCTTTCTAATACCATCAAAAACTTTTTGGACCAAAATAAGCTAAAATCAAAAAATCAAAATACTTTCGAATTTAAAATATTTCATATGGTTCGCTATTTAGTATTTATGATTTCGTTTTAAGACATACTCTCTCCGTTCTTTTAGATTTTTTTTTGTTTTTTAAAGATTGATTTTCTAGTTTTCTAAACTATTTTAGTTCATTGAGAATAGTGAATTGTACATTCCAAGATATATTAATTGAGGTTATTGAATTAATATTGGTCGAACATTAATTCACTTTAATTAATATTGAACGTTAATTCACTTTCTTAATATGTGTGAAAAATATAGAAAATAAAACAATAATAAACAGAGAGAGTATAAGATTTAGTTTTGAAGGTTTAAGATCTAATTTTAAAGATTTTAAACTAATTTAATTTTGAAGGTTTTAAAACTTATTTAAATTTTACGGTATTTCAGTCAAAAAAATTTTTTAATGTTATTCAAGAGTAAAAAAAACTTGTAATGTTATTTTAGTATACATAATTTTTTTTATTGTATATTTGGAAATTGCCTTAATAAGTTGGAGTTTAATTTTAAAATAATGCAATAAAAGTCAAAATAAATAGTTTTGACCAACAATACAAACAGTTGAATTATTTTGACCAAAAAAAATTCAAAGTAATAAAAACTAATAAATCTCAAAAGAAATTAATTTACCTCACGTGACTTAACTTCCACATCTCCAACTTTCCGGCGACCACCACCACAACCTTCTCCGCCGCAAATCTCACCGGAACTATCTCTATAAAAACTCAAAATCTTCTCAGCAATCTCACTCGCGTCACGACTCTCCTCCATAAACTTCTTAATCTGTGAACGAGGCAGCCTCATCCTCACACTCGTCTTCCCAATCTCAGGCTCATCTCCGCCGTCAGATCTACAGATCGCGACGTCGGAGACGGTTCTCCGAGATAGCATAAGCATCTCTAACCGCTCTTTCGCGCCCACGTGGATACCCGACATGACTCTCCGGTAAGGAAGCTTGTTGTTGTTGTCGTTTTCCGGCGGGTGTTTGGGAAGCTCGACGAGAAAATAGGTTTTCTTGGGTTTTAAGATATGGCTTGGCTCAAGTGGCTTGGCGCGAACCCCAAAGTGTTTCACGGCGGCGGAGTCTAGTAGAACGTAGCCGGGATAATCCGCCGTGATTTGACTCGCCGTCGCCGGAGTTTTGATTCTGAAAATCTCGCCGTCGATTTTCATTATTTTTGCTCTTTTTCTCCTTAAGGTTATTATGCTGTTTCCCATTTTTGATTTTTTTTTTTTGCGTTTTTTGTTTTTTTTGGTGTTATTTTGGGTTGGTAATGGATAATGTGAGATATTTATAAAAAAGAGAGGTTTGGTTTGGTTGAAAAAAATAGTGTATTTTGAATTTTTAGTGTGTGAAGCTGTGAAATTTTTACATTGATTCTCTTTTGGTTTCTACAGTTTTTTTTATTTAAAGTCGTAAGGTTTGAAAAGAATAAAACTTTTTTTAAAAATTTATCAACTTTAGGTTAGCCTGAATATTATTTTAATTTTAATTGACTGTAACTACCGTTGCTTGCTTCCTGGAATCGTGGTACGTATTATTCAAAGTTATATACATGTTGTTATTTGAATATACTTTTTTTACGTAGCCATATAATCATGTAAGAAACAGAAATCAAGAAGTTGGAGATAATTGACAAGGGAAAATTTATCTTTAGAATTCTCAAAAAAAAATATCTTAAGAATTATATAATTATGATTTTTTGTTAATTAATATAATTATTAATTTACGAATAAAATAGAGAGTTATCTATTATTATTGAATTTACACTCATTATTTAGGCCATGTATGCTTTCCATACATGAAAAATTCAGGGCTAACGATTTTTTATCCATCAAGAATAACTATTTGTACTGAATTTTCCTAAACTCTTAACCTCTAAATATAAACCCCTAAACTTACATAATTTTCTGATTGTCCATCCGAACTCATTAAAATCTAACTAATTTTAAATTACAATTAATATATTAATTAATTGTATTCAAAAAATCCGATTATGATTTGAATCTTGTCTAATTACGATCCAACATTGCAGATCTAATCCGCAAAAAGTATATAAGTCTTAGATCTGCGGTTTTGGATCTTAATCGGATAAGATTCACATAATAATTAAACACATTAATTAATACATTAATTGCAATTTTGACCAAATGTCGAATTATTTAGATTTTAATGAATTCGGTAGACAATCAGAAAAAAATACGTACGTAAGTTTATGAATTTCTGTGTAGAGGTTAAGAGTTTAGGGATATTCAGTGTTTTGAACGGTAAAAAAATCGTCAACCCAAAAATATATGATCTATTTTTGTGTAATTAGTATTTTATTTGATTCTTTCTTTCGTCAATAACATGTGTTGTTGTTTGATTTTGAATTAGTAAGTCATTGTGAGCCTAGTTTTGGTATCTCGTGTTAGAAGAAAAAACATATCACAAATGCAAATAACTATAAAAAGAGAAGTCAAACCATATGAAAATATAGAATACTTTCAAATTTGCCATGAAATAATCAAGTTTAAAGACTCTTAGAGCCTTTATCTTTTGTACCAAAATAGACGAATTCAAAGAATTCACGAGTTATTATTGAGGTTCTTTTTCGTAATGATAAGAGTTATCTATTATAACTAACTTTATTTTGAGATAAATTAATAAGTAATTGAATAAATTCTTTTAAGAATAAAATATATGATCAACTAAAACTTAAAATCCAAATTTAAAGTTTACTAATTTTGTTTTTTTTCGTCAAATTAAAATAAAACACATACGGATGCATTAATTTTAGTGGTCAAACAAAGTATCATATTCAATGAGAACTAATTTTGTATGGCTATCTAATTAAGAAAACTAAAAGTATATAAAATTGCATATTCTTTAAGCAAACAAGTTTACATCCAAACACAAACGAACCATTACTTTATTGATATCAAATATGCTTTACAATTTAACGAATGTTTGCATAATACTAAAAACAACAAATCTAGAATCTATATATAGCTAATATATAAAACAAATCAAATCTCGGCTTTCCTATCGCGATTCAGGCATACACTTATCATGAACTATAGGACCAAACTCTTTGGTCCCCTTCAAGTAAACCGCGTCTTTATACATCCACTCATCGTCCTCGTGGCTAAAAAACTCTTCAAACGGCTCGACGCACAACGCGCACACCTTCTGATTCTCGTCCGCAGGCACCACACGCACTTCTTCCACTACTTTCACCTCTTCTTGCTTCTTCCTAAGCGGCCCTTCCATAGTCTCTCCCGTCGCAGCGCTAAGCCACAGAGACGAACTAGCGAACCAAACACGCGATCTCTTTGGTTTCTGGCTCGACCTCGTCGTAGTAGTACTGTTTGTTTTGCTTGTCCTGTTCTTCCTTACGTGCCAATCCATATGGTTACTATGCTCTTCTTGTGTTTTGAATCTAACACCGCACGACGAACATTGCCTAGGCATGTCCGAATACAATGCTTTGATAACAGATTCGTTTCGTACGTTAAGCTTGGCTTGATCGAAATCGAGTCCTATCGAAACAGATTCTTCGGTTTTCGGTTTATCGTTGGTTATTACACTAAGAAAATCCAACAAATCTTTGCTCAGGATTGGTGGTTGTGTCGTAATCGAAACAGAGTTTGTGTGACTCATAGGAGGAATTGGATTTTGAAAATCGGTATAAGAAGTTTGGTTAGTGCTAAACCGGAAACCGGTTAAGTCACGGTTAACAAAATTAGACCGGTTTGGGACCCATTCGGGTAAGGAATCGAAAGAGAGATCGTCTTCGATTTTGTTAATCAACGGTGGAGAATAATTGTTACGCAAAGCAAAATTTGAACCAATCATATCATCGCAATTAAAAACCCTAGACACGTTATTATCAATACGATTATGATACAGAGGGATCTTGCCGTGATTATCAGATCTGAATCGCGATTGCGTTTGCGTTTGAGATTTGAAGCGTTTATGAGGCGGCGCGTTACGGATCTGATCTTCATAGGAAGCTCCGAAGCCGCAGTCGTTATAAACGCGATTGTTGTCGTCGGCGATTCGTCTCTTCAACGTCGTTCTTCCGGCGTTTGCGTTCCGATGATGATAAGCGTTTCTCTGATGATTAACGAAAACTGCGTTAGATGATGAAGACATATCTTTTCTCGCGATTCAACAAAACGTATTGAGTTTTTCTTTTTTTCTCTGAGAGAGGAGAAGTTTTTTTTGAGAAAGTTTAAGAAATTTAGGAAAAGGAGAAATAAAACGTGAATAGGTCAACAAAGGTTTCCTCTCTCTATATATATAAAGATTTTAAGTCGGTTAAAGTAAAAACCGTGTTCGAGAACATAACGCGTTTTAATATTTTAATAAGGCCTTATATTCTATTTAATTGGGCCGCGTACAAAAAGCCCACACAATTTAATTAGTGATACTAATGATATCTAAATTGGAAAAAACGCCAAAAAATTCCCCAACTTACAAAAAAATGCCGTTTAATTTTCCAACTCAAGTTTGAGCCATTTTATTCCTCAACTTTTAACCGACAAACATTTAAATCTCTATAAACATTGAAAACCCATTTTAAATCTAATAAAAATCAAACCGTTAACTTTATGTTAAAAATCGTTAAGTGTAAAACGACTTTGTTTAATATTCAAGTCAAAATTAGAACGAAAATGATAAAACTACATTGTTTTAACACTTGAAAAATTCCCAAATACACAAATCTTAAATCCCTAAATTACAAAATCAATTTCTTCCCTGTTTTTCTTCTCACAATCTCTTTTAGATCCCATGGCAACACTTCGATCATGGAGAAGAGCTTATGGAGCCAACGGATCAAGCATCTTAACGAGTCTGCGGCTAGTGGTTCGATCAAGGTTTGTGTAGACATACATTACAGAGAAATTGTTTCCAAGCATTGAATACACAATCAATGACAAGACAAGACAAAGCCTTGGATAACAAAGGAAAGAGAGGAAATTGAATTGCACGGTTTATACTTTAAAATCATCAATTTTCTACACGCATAACACCTTAAAATCATCAATTTTTAACCAGACAAAAACCATTGTCAATGTCATTACACGTAAAGAAAGGTTATGAAATGAAGATTGAGAGAAAGAAACTGACTAGTGAAGGAAGAATTCTAGAATTGCGAATTTGTCACATTTTGTGATTTAGAAGAAGAACAAAGGGGAAGAAATTGATTTTGTAATTTAGGGATTTAAGATTTGTGTATTTAGGAATTTTTCAAGTGTTAAAACGACGTAGTTTTATCATTTTCGTTCTAATTTTGACTTGAATATTAAACACAGTCGTTTTACACTTAACGGTTTTTAACATAAAGTTAACGGTTTGATTTTTATTGGATTTAAAACGGGTTTTCAACGTTTATAGAGATTTAAATGTTTGTCGGTTAAAAGTTGAGGAATAAAATGACTCAAACGTGAGTTGGGTAATTAAGCGGCATTTTTTTGTAAGTTGAAGAATTTTTTGGCGTTTTTCCCTATCTAAATTTATAATTTAAGAGTAATAATTTACATGAATTTCACCATCTCCAAAACCTCCATGTGTATATAATTAGGAGGGTGTATTCAATTTTTACCAAAAAAATCATGTATGAACTCACTAGAACAATAAAATTCGTATTTTACCAAAAAAATTGAGATGTTTTCTTATGAATAAACTCATGAAAAAATAAAAATTTAAAGGAAAAATAATTTAATAACCTAGTAACATTTAGACGAAAAAATTACCTAACAAAGTCTAAGCTTTGTCTTCATACCTTACATTACAACAAAGTCTATAATATCTGTCTTTTTATAGCTTCTTCAGCTTCTGACCTCTCAAACCATTCCAAAAAGCCGCCGCATCGATAACTTTCTTGCCTGGAAGTTGGACTTCCATTACCTGAATGGCCACAAAACACACATCAAATGCTATAAGACATAATAATGTCTCTTATGACCTTTATTGTCTCTTTCGAACAAGGCCTATCGAAACAGAGTATATAGTCAATATATGTTAGCTTATATTACCTCCAAAGTTGTGCCTCTTCCACATGGAAACAACAACGAACCTTTCTCAAAAGTTACATAATCTTGTTCACCTTTCATGGTTTCGATATTTTGGTTTATCCGAGTGGTGACTATCTTAAGCTCTAGCTCGTTTTTCTGACCGCTTTTGTCATCGATGACTACAACTTTAGCTCTAGTTCCTGGCCATCCTGCGAATGCACGAACCTAGAAAGCCGTTTCAATCCTTTATTGCTTATAAGATTATAGACTAATTTAACAACAAAAAATGTGAAGGGGAGGGATTATACTTTGTTATGTAGAACAAAAGCTTCTTGGTCAAAAGAGAGCCAAGCCTCATCTGGAACTATCTGTATATATCAATCGAATACGAAACCAAATCTCTAATTAGATTATGTATGATATAGCAACAAGAATGCCTTGTGACGTCTCTACACTGTCTTATAATCATACCTTTGGGGCTAAGGTAGCTTCTGAATCATCTTGAGGAACTGCTTTCGATTTTGCTGAGCCATCAAATATCGAGGGAAGTTCACGTATAAGAAGCTTAGACCCTGCAACGTATTTTAGAAAATTATTTAAATCCCTAATATTCATAGAATCTGTAATATTAAAAAATGAAAACCATAAGCACAAGAATTAAAAAACCATTACCTTCAGAAAATAAGAAAGAGAGTAGTTCTGGTGCCTACACAAATGATCCAGGCGGTAAAAATAAAGACGATGAGCTATATCGAGAGGTTAATAGTTACTACCTTTATGCCATCATCCACTTGGAACTTTTCAGAGGCAATCACTGGTCCTGCATCTAACTTCCGCACCGTAAACGCTAATGAAACTCCTGTTTCTGCGACACCATCCTAATGCAGATTGTGAAATCTTGAGTTAAAAGAGTTTTAGCATGTAGTAATAAACAAGAAGAGTGAATTGAGTCAAGATTAAAAAAGACAAAAAAACCGCACTTGTAACGCTCTTTGAACTGGAGCAGCACCACGGTACAGCGGCAACAAACTAGGATGTATGTTCACTGTCCCTACAAAATAGTAAACAGAACACATGTTCACTGTCCCTACTTAAACTATCTAGACCATTTCATGTAAGTAGAGCGATTTTATACAAACCGTGTAGCGGAATATTAAGGAACTTGTTAGGCAAAATGTTCCCATAAGCCGCAGTAACGCAAAGCTCAGGCTTCAAATCTCTTAAAGCCGATAAAAACGATTCCTTCACAGAATCCAAAACACACAACACACAAACAAAACTTATTTTCACCACCTTTACACGGAGTTGTATCAATGTAAACAAAAAAAGACCAAGAAACCTTACATCTCCTGCCTTGTCAGGGGAGAAAATGAGATGAGAAGGTAAGCCGTTGTCGATAGCGAATTGCGCTACCGGTGAAGGCAATACTTTTCTTCCTCTATCTCTCCTTGTAGGAGGCTGTGTCACAATCCCTGCAACCTTACAACAACAACAACAACAACAACAAGAGGCTTTACCTTAAACATTAGCTTAACAAAAAGTTCCTTGACAACAACATTTTTCTCTTAAATCTTTGGTTTTAGATTCATAAATAGGCTTAATAAAAAAAAAAAAAAAAAAAAAACTCACAAAATAATTTACAAATTATATTCAAATTAAAACAGATTTGAGATTAATTTACTTTACCTCGAAGGAAGAGTTTGGTTTAGAAGATTCGCGAAGAAGAGATTCAAGCACAGTCACTGAAACCTAATTTTTTTACGCGGAGATTTATATTAAGACCCTAAAACCCAATGTTTAATGTGTGTAGACGAAGAGCATTTAAAAGTCTATTAAAGTAACCTGAGGAGAGCCTAAGAAGATCAGAGGCTTCTTCTTTGGGGATGGAGTTGGAGAAGAAGAGAGAGTTGCAGAAGCTTTGAAGCAGATGAAACGACGTAGTATTAGCGTCGAGTTCATTGTTTGTGTTTTCACGAGAGAGAGTGAGAGAGAGAGACGGAGATGAATGAATAATGATGATGGGATTGGCTTGTGATTCGATTTGGATCTAAACCGGTCCTAACCGAATTAAACCGAAATATTAAATTACAAAACTAAAAATATACTATTATCGCTAAAAAAATCAAAATTTAGATAAAAATTTTACAAAAATTTCACATCGATTATAATTTCATTAAGCCGTCAAATATATCACTCTAAAGTATTTAAAGTCTATTTTGAAAAGGTATTTTGGGCAGAAAATTTTGTTTTAATTGTTTTAGGCTTTTTAAGAGGCTAAACCACAATACCAAAAATGTCTGAAAACATTTTTGATTGTATTTTACACCTAAAAAGCTTGTAATGATAATTTTGGCTTTAAACTCTTTTCTTTCGCTTTAAAAACTGGAAAAAGATATATACGATGGTATTTTAAAGAAATTTATATCAAAACTTAAAAGTTGAAAGTTGAAACACAATTATGAAAAATATTAGGAAAACCAAGATGGATTGAAATTTTTAAGCGAGTATCTCACAAAATATGGTATTGGTGAAGATCATGAAACGAAAATTGCAAGAATCTACTTATACCTCAATACAATTTCTTAAAAACAATTCACTCCTACGATTAAAATTAATAAATTAAAACCTATGTTACAAATCGTCTTGAACAAGTTTACTTAAATAAAACATCTAAAGAGTTAACGTAGACAACACTCATTCATGACACATCTTTGTTCTTCAGATATGAACATACTTTAACTCACTACCAATACAAATCTGCATCTTTAAATGATCACCACACAACATATAAGTTGGTATCAACATAAACCCATCCTCAGGCACTTGTTGCGCCGCTACCACTTTCTGAATGTTCTTCACCATCAAACCTAGCCTTAATGTGGTATACGCGCTCAGTTTCCCTAGATTGCACGAGAGGCTACGTACCCCGGGGGTCATAGGCGCGATAGAGCTCACGGTGACATAGACGCCGGGGGGTCCTTTCGTAGCTTGAACCACTACAAGAAAGCCAAGTTTCTGCTCTTGTAACACGGCCGTCTTCTTCTTGGCCAGGTTCATGCCGAAAATCACAGGCTTGTCGACGTCGAAAGGGATGATGCTGTCCTCGTCACGAGAGTGTGCGGATCCGCGGACGTGGCTTTCGAGAGCCGAGAAGGGGCCAGAGTAGTTGCAGTTCGGTAAAGGGCACGAGCATCTTGCGAAAACGCAGTATTTCTCGTGGGTTTGTTGATTTCCGTACGTGGTGGTTTCTTTGCAACCATAGATCGAGTTTCGACAAGGGACTATGGATGATTCGATGACTTTCTCCATGGCTCTGCATCGTATATCGCCGATGTGAGATCTACAGAACGGGCATCTCTTCATCAGTTTCGTGCAGCACGAAGAACAAGCTAGATGTCCATTAGTACACTGAAAAAGCAAAATGAATTGGTTACCAAAAGAGTAAAAGCTTCAAATCGATCAATTTTACCACTTTTTAGTGATATCAAAACAATTATAGATACATCTTCTTCATTTAAATGGTCATCACTCATTACTCTGCATTTCAACTATTCGTAGTACAAAGAAAGCTATGATAACCTAGGAATCAATCAATTTTACCACTTTCTAGTGAAATCAAATCATTATAGGCTTAGAAACGATCAAATTTACCACTTCCTAATGAAATCAAAACCATCATAGATTCATCTTCTATTTTGAAATGGTTCATCACTCATCACCAATCTCTGCGATTCAACTATTAGTAGTACAAAAACTGTGTTAACCTTACAAGCCATCAATTTTACCACTTTATAGTGAAATCAAATCATTATAGGCTTAGAAAGCTTAAAACTCGAGATTAAAACTTAGAATCAATCAACTTTACAACTTTCTAATGAAATCAAAACCATTATAAATACATCTTGTTCATCAAATTGGTTCATCACTCTTCTATTCAACTATTACTAGTACACTGAAAGCTATGATAAACCTTATAAGCCAACAAATTTACCACTTTTCTAGTGAAATTAAATCATTATAGGCTACAAATTCGAGATTAAAGCTTAGAATATCAATCATTTTTACAACTTTCTAATGAAATCAAAACCATTAAACATACAACTTCTTAATTAAAATGGTTCATCACCAATTCTCTAACATTAAACTATTAGTAGTACACTGAAAGCTATGATATCCTTTAAGAATCGATCAATTTTACCACTTTCTAGTGAAATCAAAACCAAGTAAATAGATACAATTTTCTTCATTCAAAATGGTTCATCACTCATCACCAATTCTCTGCAAATAAACTATTAGCACACTAAACACAAGATTCTATCATCATCTTCTTCATCGAATCGATAATCACCGATTCTCTGCGATTTCAACTATTTCTACACTGTCTATGAATCGAATTATACACTTAAGAGAGATCTTGAATCGTTACCTGATAGATAGGTCGTTTCAATGGCTCGCAGCAAGTAGGACAATCTAGAACATCTGAGTTTTTAAGCTTCACGGATTGCGAAGACGGCGAAGAAGAAGAGATAGGGCTGCTGCTTACGGATCTCGTCGCATCTTCAGAACAACCGTTACTTATAGTCGCGTTTCTCGTTCCGCCGCCTCCGCCAACATCTTCTGCCGCCGCGATATCGCCACCTTCGTCTTCTTCTTCTTCGTCGGCGCTTGATTCTTCGTCGTCTTCGTCTTCTTCGTGTGAGACACTTGCACTTGTAGCGTAGTAATCATCGTCTTCTTCTTCTTCTTCTTCGATTTCGTCGATGGGAGGGAATCGTGGTCTCTTTGGTGAACGGTGATCGGTTAATCGCGGCGGATTTGACATTCTCAAATTCGAGATCTTTGGGATTGGGAGATAATCCTAACCCTAGCGGGAGGAATCAAATGCTATAGGTGTAAAAAAAAAAAATCAATTTCAAAATATTAGTCATCCGTTCCGTAAGATTTTCTAGAAAAAAATCACAAATTAAGAAATTGTTTAAAATGACTTTTATAATCTCAGTTATTGTTGCTATTATAATTGATAAAATATAAACATAATAAATCATAAATGTATAGTAAGGACATAATAGGAAAATATGTGTCAATTATGCTAAAAAAACCTACATTTCAAAACAATTTTTTTTTCTAGAAAATCATACATTAAAAAACGGAGGGAGTATATCTTTAATAATTTTGATTTTGATTTTTATAAATTTCAAAATAAATCAACTTTTATAAACTAAAAACGTGATTATTTTTTATTTAATTTTAAGAATTTGATAAAAAAAGATTTTAAAACTAAAAAAGTAAAAATAAAATGTTTTTAACAAAATCATCAAAATATGATATAAAAACGATTTTAAAATATTTTTTGTTGAATTTAAAGGTTTAGAAATGAGAAATTCACAAAACTGCACCAAAATCTTCATTTCTTTACAACTTTACACCTAATTTAAAATTCTCACAAAACTACACTTTTTCTATATGCAAAAAGACGCTACTACCCTCTGTATAATCTATTATATAATGAGACACTTTTTTCTTCTCCCACAATAAGCCACATCATCATCTTTAAGAAAATAAAATTTTGAAAAATTATTTAATATAAATATTTTTTTATGAAAACAATAATACAACCATTTAATATTAATAAAATTCAAATAAAATCCCAAAAAATATAAACAACATCACTAAAATATTTTTGATAAAACCCATTAACATTAATAAAATCCGAAAAAAATATTTTATAAAATATCTATATATATATATACGTATATCAATTTTAAATAGTTATTAAAACTAATAATAAATAAATCTTACAAACGATATAAACAAAAAAAAAGAAAACTAGAAACATCTTACAATTCATATGATTACAATCAATATTTAAAAAACAAATTAAATTAAATATAAGTGAATTGTGTATATCTATACTATTAATTGGGAAGAATTTTTATAGAGAAACCCTTCAAATCATTTTTAATTTCAGGGTCTTTGACCAAAACTCTGTCAAAATATTATCTACTCTCTTTTTATTAGCTTTTCTAATAATGATGGATTTTTCTTATACAACTATTTTTTTGGCAACATTAATACAACCATTTAATACTAATAAAATTCAAATAAAACCTCCAAAAAATATAAACAACATCACTGAAATATTTTTCATAAAACTCATTAACATTAATAAAATCCGAAAAAGAAATATTTAATTTAATTTTTAACATTTATAAAATATCTATATATATAGATACATATATCAATTTTAAATAGCTATTAAAACTAATCATAAATAAATCTTACAAACGGTATAAACAAAAAAACAAGAAAACTAGAAACATATAACAATTCATATGGTAACAATCAATATTTTAAAACGCAAATTAAAATAAATTTAAGTGAATTGTGTATATTTATACTATTAATTGGGAATAATTATTATAGAAAAACCCTGAAAGTCATCTTCAGGACCCTTCACCAAAACTTTGTCAAAATATTTTCTACTCTCTTTTTTATTAGCTTTTCTAATAATGATGGATTTTTCTTACACAACTATTTTTTGACAACATTAATACAATCATTTAATACTGATAAAATTCAAATAAAACCCCAAAAAAATATAAACAACATCACTGAAATATATTTGATAAAACTCATTAATATTAATAAAATGCGAAAAAGAAATATTTAATGTAATTTTTAACATTTAGAAAATATATATATATATATATATATATATTGATATATGTATCAATTTTAAATAACTATTAACACTAATCATAAATAAATCTTACAAACGATATAAATAAAAAAACAAGAAAACTAGAAACATATTACAATTCATATGGTCACAATCAATATTTTTAAAACCAAATCTATTATATAATGAGGCACTTTTTTCTTCTCCCACAATAAGCCACATCATCATCTTTAAGAAAATAAAATTTTGAAAAATTATTTAATATAAATATTTTTTTATGAAAACATTAATACAACCATTTAATATTAATAAAATTCAAATAAAATCCCAAAAAATATAAACAACATCACTAAAATATTTTTGATAAAACCCATTAACATTAATAAAATCCGAAAAAAATATTTTATAAAATATCTATATATATATATATATACATATATCAATTTTAAATAGCTATTAAAACTAATCATAAATAAATCTTACAAACGGTATAAACAAAAAAACAAGAAAACTAGAAACATATAACAATTCATAAGGTAACAATCAATATTTTAAAACGCAAATTAAAATAAATTTAAGTGAATTGTGTATATTTATACTATTAATTGGGAATAATTTTTATAGAAAAACCCTGAAAGTCGTCTTCAGAGTCCTTCACCAAAACTCTGTCAAAATATTCTCTACTCTCTTTTTTATTAGCTTTTCTAATAATGATGGATTTTTCTTACACAACTATTTTTTGACAACATTAATACAATCATTTAATACTAATAAAATTCAAATAAAACCCCAAAAAAATATAAACAACATCACTGAAATATATTTGATAAAACTCATTAATATTAATAAAATGCGAAAAAAGAAATATTTAATGTAATTTTTAACATTTATAAAATATATATATATATATATATATTGATACATGTATCAATTTTAAATAACTATTAACACTAATCATAAATAAATCTTACAAACGATATAAATAAAAAAACAAGAAAACTAGAAACATATTACAATTCATATGGTCACAATCAATATTTTTAAAACCAAATTAAAATAAATTTAAGTGAATTGTGTATATTTATACTATTAATTGGGAACAACTTTAATAGAGAAACCCTTCAAATCATCTACAACTTGAGCCCTGGACCAAAACTCATCAAAGTATTATCTATTCTCTTTTTTATTAGCTTTTATTATAATGATGGATTTTTCTTACACAACTATTTTTTTGACAATATTAATACAACCATTTAATACTAATAAAATTCAAATAAAACGTCAAAAAAATATAAACAACATCACTAAAATATTTTTGATAAAACTCATTAACATTAATAAAATCTGAAAAAGAAATATTTAATGTAATTTTTAACATTTATAAATATCTATATATATAGATACATATATCAATTTTAAATAGTTATTAAAACTAATCATAAATACATCTTACATAAGATATAAACAAAAAAACAAGAAAACTAGAAACATCTCACAATTCATATGGTCACAATCAATATTTAAAAAAACAAAGTAAAATAAATATAAGTGAATTGTATATATTTATACTATTAATTAGGAAGAACTTATATAGAAAAACCCTTCAATTCATCTTCAACGTCATGGCCCTTGACCAAAACTCTGTAAAGTATTTTCTACTCTTTTTTATTAGCTTTTCTAATAATGATAGATTTTTCTTACAAAAGGTATAAATAAAAAAACAAGAAAACTAGAAACATCTTACAATTCATATGGTCACAATCAATATTTAAAAAACAAATTAAAATAAATATAAGTGAATTGTGTATATCTATACTATTAATTGGGAAAAACTTTTATAGAGAAACCCTTCAAATCATCTTCAACTTAAGGGTCTTTAACCAAAATTCTGTCGAAGTATTCTCTATTCTCTTTTTTATTAGCTTTTCTAATAATGATGGATTTTTCTAACTTTATACATTTAACTGAAATGAAATTCAAAAAAGTATTTTATAAGTAAATTTTCAACTTATCATGGTTTATAATTCTTATTAGCAATTATGTAAATATACAATTTCTTATACTAAAGTTACAAATATTTAGTTTTAGTTTTAGTTAGTAATAACTAAATTCAAAATAATTATTTAAAGAAAAACTAAGTGCATCACACATTATTACGTCTTACTGAAATTGACGACAATCATTGGCGTAACAGTCAGATGGTTGTTTACTTGTCTTTGTGGGATGATGTTGCGTCTGTTTTTAGGGACATCCTCAAGTCGGGTGATAGGACACAATTTGTCATGTTTGTCACCACTATTAATCTCGAACTTTTTGGAGGTAAAGTCTTGAAATTTGTAAACTTTAATTGGTTCTATGAGCACCATTGGTTTCTCTAATAAGTTGTTGTTCAGTGGTAACTCAAACATTCTTTATATTTGAAATAAGTAAGAAAAGATGAGCAAGTGTGAGTTGTCTTATCACTAACATTATCATCATTCTTCATCTAAGTATCAAACTTAATCGAATATATCTTCCTTTGATATTTTTTGTCCTTCTTGCCATGGAATGTGTTATTATCTTAATAGTGGTCGTTTGACTTTGCTTTGTTTACTTTTATCTTCCTTTCATTAAACCTGATATCTCAGTGACTAAAACTTTGAACCCACCCTGAAGTCAAGTCTGTGTTCTTGCGTCTCTTTTTGTTTTTTTAATGACAACGTTTTTTTCTTTAAAGTATTCACTTTGTTCTCTGTTTTCTGTTTTCTCTTCGCTTATACAAATAAAAACGTATTCACTCTTTAGGGTGCATATGTTTCTCAGTCTAAATTTAAGAACAAGTTTCACTTTAAAATTTTCTAACAATTATTCAAACTTTAAAAATAAAAAAATTGTCACCTATATGTTCACCAATTTAAATTTTCATCAACATTATTAGAAACTATCACAATTTAAAACCTAACTCTTACAAATGGAGAACAAATATAAAATACATCCACTGTTAGCATTTGATATCAGCTCTTTTTGTCGTCACAACACTGCACACTCCTACTTCAGCTCATAACTTTTCTCATCGATTCAACATTAGTTAAATATTTGTTACCTTATTTAAAATACACATACGTCCCCGCGCACGCCCCTAGTTAGGGTAATTTCTCACTTTCGTTCATTCTTCTTCCTTGCAAACCATTCTCAGATTTGCTCCCATGAAGGATAGTGACACCTTGCCTCTAACCACCTCCTCCGTCGCGTCGTCCACGGCGACGGCGAAGAAAGAAACCGGTAATTATCTCGCTCTATTCTCCAAAGGTTGATACAAGTTCTAGGCCTTAACTGCAATCCTACTCCTCGCTTTCTGATCAATGCTCATAGACACCATCAATCTCCGTTGGTCCGCGGGTAACATTAACCATTTCTCCGACGATCTCGTCTTTCAGATCTACGAGGATCTCGATGTTCTCATGAGTCTCCTCCTCCGTTTTTAGATCTCGATTTCGATATTCAGTTGCTTTGTTTAGATCTCGATTTCAATGGATTTGTATTTGTGATTATAGGAGATTGAGGAGAGGGAGAAAGTGGTGAAGCATATGTGGGATGTGTATAACAATGGCCATCGTATAAGGCTGCCTAGGTTCTGGCAAGAAGCTTTCGAAGCTGCTTATGAGGAGTTCACTAGTGATTCGCCTGATGTTGTTGACTTTGCCGTTGCCGAGATCGCGAGGATGTCGATTCGATCTGTTGTCATTGATCCTCCTCCTCTTCATTCAACGGTCAGGATCCTCTGGCTCTCTCTTCTTTTAACACTTTCACATTGCTTCTTGTTTGTGTTGTTTTGTTAGTCTGTAGATTCAATGTGATTAGCTTTGGTTATCACACAAGAAGACTAAGATTGAAGCTTGATAATTGGTTGTCTTTAACAGAGTTTGGATTAGTATTGTTGATGCATTGTGATTAGCTTTGGTTGTTACACTTTTGTTGAGATGAGACAACATAACCAGAAATAAGAAAGACAAAGATCAAAGCTTGATCATTGGTTATTTTTAACAGAGTTTTGATTAGAATTGTTGATTCATTGTGGTTAGCTTTGGTTATTACATTTTTGTTGAGATAAGACAACATAACTAGAAATAAGAAAGACAAAGATCAAAGCTAGATCATTGGTCATTTGATGCATATAAGTGTGTTAAGTTTATAGATAGGCTTCATCTATTGTTTCTTCATTGAATCTTTAAATCGGCCAGAGAGCTTTCTTGGTAAACACTTTCACACATTGCTTCTTGGTAAACACTTTCACACATTGCTTCTTGTTTGTGTTGCTTTTGCCATGTTTGCTTCTTGTTGGTGTATTTATGACCATATACAATAATCTTATGTTTTGGGTCTTTACTTTGTGTGTGTGTGCAGAACGTAAGAGAATTGAGAAAGACATTAAAACTTGCGGACAAAAACTAAAAAAACAAACCAAAGCAAACACCATTGAAGAAGCTCTCTCAAGTTTTTTATGACAAAGAAGGTAGTGTTTTAGTCGTTGACCCCGCGTTTTTACGCTCTTCAATAGCGTCAATGTTGCATTCATATGCTGCTGTAAAATATAGACACAAATAACCATTATATGTCTACTATTATAACCATTATAAGTCTTATAACGTAACTGTTATAATAATTATTGTATGAACTTCAATATGCGAAGAAAAAAAGGAATATAAGTAATTACTAATAGTTATAACATTTATAAAAGTAGTGTTATATTGGTTTATAAAAGACTTGTCATAATATACTAGTAAGACTTCCAAATGATTCAGATGTTATAACACTTATAACACTTATAATAAATGTTATAAATTCTATTAGCTTACTGTCTTTTACTTTCCACGTGTACATGTTTGTTACCCTATTTAATGCAAGACTTGTCATAAGATACTAGTAAGACTTCCAAATGATTCAGATTTTATAACACTTATAACACTTATAACACTTATAATAAATGTTATAAATTCCATTAGCTTACAGTCTTTTACTTTCCAGGTGTACATGTTTGTTGCTCTATTTAATGCAAGACTTGTCATAAGATACTCGTAAGAAGAAATGAATCTGTAGAGGAAACCGCCGTCGAAGAGAAACTCTAGATCTTTTGATATTTTACGATATGGGTTTCGTTTATTATAAATATTAAAAGTGTTATAATCAGTGTTCTAAAACGCGGGCTAGGCGGGCGCCTAGGCGGTGCATATACGCTACGCGGGGGCCGGGCGTACCGTATTCAAACTATACGGAGGTTTATGCGGTTGCTTAAAATACGGTCGTTTTATGCCGTTTATGCGGATATTATACGGTCTACGCGGACGTTTATGCGGATTTAGGCGGATTCTAGGCGGCTATTATAACAAAAAACATTAAAAAATAATATATTCATATATTAATTTATAAATTATTAATTTTCATATTAAAGTACTTATTTTGTTCAATAAATCTTACAAATTTAAGACATTTATAAATAAAAAAATACATATTTATTATTTTTACATAAATTTGTATGTATTTTTTTCATTAATATCATTTTGTGTTTTTAAACCTATATTCACATACAAAACTATATAAAATTTCACATTTAAAACTCCAATTTTACTTTCTTTACTCACAAAATTTATATATTTAGGTAAAACATATTATATATTATTTTAAACTCTTAAAATTGTCAATCCGCGTAAATCCGCGTAAAACCGATTAGGCGTCCGCGTATACGGCTAGGCGTTAGGCCTTCACTCACCGCCTAGCAAGCGCCTAGCGCGTTTTAGAACACTGGTTATAATTCATTCTATCGTTTTAAAATGGGCTTCGTTTATTATAAGTGTTATAAATATTATAACGTTTGTTGTTTTTTTGTAATAAGTGTTATAGAACAAACTTCTCAAAAATATCAGATAAATGTTATAAGTGTTATAAACCAACGAGTTGTTGAGATTTCAAAAAAGTTCGGACCTAATCAAGAAGAGAAAGCTCGGACATCGGATAAATGTTAAGATTTCAAGCAAAGATATCCGATGCTAGTTTCTTCCTCAACTCGATATCTTCGCATCCTTGAGCTTCAATAAGTAAGAGATCCTCATAGCAATGCATTCCAAGAGCTTCAGGGACACAATTCCTGAATCTGTCTGACAAACCTATCATATTCAAAAAACAAAAAAAATACATTAAGTCAATCTGCCAAAAATATGTGGAAACAATTGAATCATTAAGTCACCAATGACTATTATATACGTTGATGTATCATAACTATCCTATATAGTTTAATCATTAAGTCAAGTTAGGTTCAGAATTACACTTTATAACTAATACTTTATGATACTGTTACATTTGATTTTATACAACTTGTGCTTTATAATACTTATAACACTAATAACACTTGCCATTAAAACGTTGTAACATATTAGCTGGTGAAACATTTGAGTCATTAACACACACAAACCATCAATTTAAGGTATTATTCTCTTTATAACATTTATAACATTTTTACCTCTTTCTTGTTTCTCTCTTCCAAAAGATTATGGATGTTATCAATCATAATGGTTAGGCTGGTAACAATATTGATAAAGATATCTAGTTTTTCATTAGCTAAATATGCATTCATCTGCCAAAAAGTAAAATCCATTAAAACACATCAATTACTAAACGGGAAATCACTTATGTATCACTAATAACTCTTATAACTGAATAAAAAATCCATTAAACACATCAATCATGCTGAAGCGAGATCGAGAAGATGAAGCTAAGGTGAGATCTAGACGATGTAGCTACGGCGAGATCCAGATCTAAACGACGATGAAGAAGACGGTGAGATCTAGATTATGAAGGCGAGATCCAGATCTAGACGACGGTGAAGAGACGGCGAGATCTAGATTATTAATGTGAGATCCAGATCCAGATCTAGACGGCGAGATCGATACGGCGACGATGAAACGATGGAGAAAAAATTGTCCCTTTACAAATTAAATATTTTCATTTGGGTTCGCAATTCCAAATCCAAGATATTTGTAATTAGTTTAGAGTTTAGATTTGAAAATGTTTTATATTTTTGGTCAACAAAAGTCAAATGATACGTACACTATATAAGGGTATGAGAGAGTGTATAATAATTTTAGATAAAAAATACATTCTTATTTAATAGGATTTAAGGAAAAACGAAAAAAAGATAAATATATAAAGGGAGAATTACAAAACTACACCATTTGAATTACATTTCACAAAACTACACCATTTCAAAAATACTTCACAAAACTACACCTAAACACTCAAAATTAAATCCAAATTAACCCTACCCACACAACCCTACCTCCTTAATATTATACCCTAAAGGGTAAATCAAGCTTTTAATATTTTGAAAGGGTGTAAATATGTGAAAAAAAATAAATTAGGTGTAGTTTTGTGAAGGAGGGGTTGAAAGGGTGTAGTTTTGTGAATTCCTCATATATAAACTATTCCTAAGTAATAGGATTAAAATTAAAAAACGAATTAAATATAAATAAATAACAATAATGAAAAAATAAAATATTATAAATATTTCAATTTTATGATAAATCATCATACAATATTAATAATATCGTTAAAGTTTTTAAAAAATATTAAGTTATAGAAAATTTTAATTATTTAAAAGTATTTTTTCTAAAATATTTGAATCGATGATGTAAATAAAAACCAAAAGTATCCGAAAATCTTTAAAAAAGTAATTTTTTTAATACTTTTAGATACTTTTGTGAGACGTCATGCGTATTTTTGTGACGACTCAAAAATATATCAAACATAATTTATGATATACAAAAAAAATATTTTTAAAATTAGAACATACATATATATATATATGATTAAAAATTTATTATTCAACATACGTCAATTAAAAATTATATCAAAATAATATTTTGTAAATATTACTCCCATGCGGAACGCACGGGTTAGTATCTAGCTAGTCTCTTCAATTAAAAGAGAAGACAAAATGCTTACGTGTCGCAACGTGAGCGATTATAGCAAATTTTATTTTTTTGCATTTGGGTCCTTATATTTTTGAATAATTTTTATACGGTGAATTCTATATATTATATTTCATGTAGTAATTGTCTTAAAAGTAAATATCTAAATAATCAAATGATAGTAATTTATTTGTAAAGAATTTATATATTCATCTTAAACAATCACATAACTATTATTCATCGGTATATTTGTACATGTAAATAAATTATTTATTTAATGTAAATAGATAAATATTATTCAACGGTATATATTAGTGTACATGAATTTACATATTTAATTAAAATAGATAAATATTGCTGAATAATTATTTATTGTCTCATAAATAATTATCTATTTTTCTAAAATTAGTTATCTATAATGACTAAGGTGTTATATCTTTATAGTTATGGTTTATGTTTGAGTAATTCACAAAACTACACACTTTTTTCCTTTCATTTACAAAACTCTACCTAATTCATTTTTTACATATTTACACCCTTTCAAAATTTTAAAAGCTTGATTTATCTTTTACAAAAATACCAAAATTAAAATATTTTCATTTGGGTTCGCTAATTAGTGTTTAGGGTATATTATTAAAGGGATATGATTGTGTGGATAGGGTTTATTTGAATTTAATTTTTAATGTTTAGGTGTAGTTTTATGAAATAATTTTGAAATTGTGTACTTTTGTGAAATATAATTCAAATGGTGTAGTTTTGTAATTCTCCCTTTATGTTTTAAGCTTTAAAAGTAATTTTTGTACATGTAAATAAATTACTTATTTAATGCAAATAGGTAACTATTATTCATCGATATAAATTAATGTATATAATGAGAAATTCATAAAACTACACTCTTTCAACCCTCCCTTCACAAAACTACACCTAATTCAATATTTTCACAAGTTTACACTCTTTCAAAATTTTAAAAGCTTGATTTACTCTTTTAAAAATTACCAAAATTAAAATCTTTTCATTTGGGTTCGCTAATTAGTGTTTAAGGTATAGTATTAAGGGGTAGATTGTTTGGGTAGGGTTTGATTTTGAGTGTTTAGGTGTAGTTTTGTGAAGTATTTTGGAAATGGTGTAGTTTTGTGAAATGTAATTCAGATGGTGTAGTTTTATAATTCTCCCATATGTAATTTACCTATTTAATTCAAATAGATAACTATTGATGAAATAGATCCAAGGGCAAAAATAGAAAAAAAATATTTATCTCTCTTATTTTTGTTATTTAAAAAAATTAATTTAAATTTTTGTTATTTTAACGAATTTCTACCTAACATTTGTATATTTTGAAAATTAATGTTAGATTGAATATTTTTTTTGAATTTTATTAATATTAAAGGGATAATTGCAAAAATACATCATTTGAATTAAATTTCACAAAATCACATCATTTCAAAACTATTTTACAAAACTACACCTAAACACTCAAAATTAAATCCCAATAAAACACACCCACGCAATCTTACCCCTAAATATTATACCCTAAACACTAATTAGCGAACCCAAATGAAATTTTTTAATTTTAGTAATTTTTAAAGGGAAAATCAAGCTTTTAAAATTTTGAAAAGATGTAAATATGAGAAAAATAGAATTAGGTAGAGTTTTGTAAAAGAAGGGTTGAAAGGGTGTAGTTTTGTGAATTCCTCAATATTAAATTATTTGTGTTGTCTTTATTATCTATGTTTCTTAATTAAGTTTACTAATATTAATAATTTTATTATACTTTTATTTTAATTATGTTGTGTTAAATATTTAAGATGATAAGATGTCATTCATAGGAGAGAAACTCTTCTACTTTTATAGTATATCTTATATAATATCATAGAATGTTTTTGTAACTTTCAATGTATGAGTGACAAGTGGTACTCTACTTTTATGCCATTTGTCATATTCCAAAAAAATGTTTCACAAATGGTGTTACAAAGTTTTATTATTGTAAAGTTTTGTTTAACAAGTTATAAAAATTTGACATGATCTTTTAACTAATATTATTTTCAATATTTTTAACTAATTGTAATGTTTTTTGTATCTATCAATGTGGAGCCAACAACTGTATCATTGCTCTTTTGACATGTATCCATTTTAATTAATTTTTATTCAAAATTTAAAAATTTATTTTATTTCTTCCAATAATTGAAAATAAATACAACATTATTTGAGGAATTCACAAAACTACACCCTTTCATCCCTCCCTTTACAAAACTCTATCTAATTCAAATTTTTTTCATAATTACATCTTTTCAAAATTTCAAAATGTTGATTTACCCTTTAAAACTTCACCAAAACTTAAAATTTTCATTTGGGTTCGCTAATTAGTGTTTAAGGTTTAGTGATTAAGGGGGTAGGGTTTTATGGATAGGCTTAATTTGGATTTAATTTTTAATATTTAGGTGTAGTTTTGTGAAGAAATTTTTAAAAGGTGTAGTTTTGTGAAACATAATTCAAAAGGTGTAGTTTTGTAATTCTCCCAAATTATTTTATATGTATCTTTTAATTTAAGACAAATTATCTCCATAAGCTTCAAATATTATTAATTTTATATTTAGTTAAGAATTTACAATCAATATATCATACTATCCACGTAACTGAAATAAAATTTTAAATTAATAATCTTTTACCTCTTTCAAAAAGAATAAATAAATTTCAAATTATCTTAAATGTCTCTTTTAATTTAATGCAAATGATTCACATAACTTTAATATAATACTATTTTTAGATTTAATTTTTATATAAGAAAATTATAAAACGGCATATGTTCTCTATACAAAAAATTATTGTGAAATTTGAATACTTTTAGCTACAAAATATTAATTTATAAAATTCACGGTAACTATATTCTAAAAATATAATATTTTGTAACACCCATAATAGTTATTGTTGAGAACTGGTGGGGCCCATGTCCAACTCCTAATTAATATGATATTGTCCGCTTTGGGCCCATATCTCGAATCCTCATGGTTTTTCTTATTGAGTTTCTTCCCAAAAGGCCTCATATTAATTGGAGTTGGATTCTCCTTATATATTAGACATTATTCGTCTAAACTTCCAATGTGGGACTTAGTTTGTTATCCCAACATTCTCCCCCTCAAACTAAGAACCACATATCCTTAGCTTCTCCTCTCGAAACTTGGCACATATCTCGTACCGTCTTAATCTTGAGGTAATCTAGAGGGTTTTTCCCACATCGAACCACCCAACTTCTCTAGGTTCCGTTTCTTTAACCGAGGCTCTGATACCATGTTGAAAACTGGTGAGACCTATGTCGAACTCCTAAATAATATGATATTGTCCGCTTTGGGTCTATATCTCGAACCCTCACGGTTTTTCTTATTGGGCTTCTTCCCAAAAGGCCTCATATTAATTGGGGTTGGATTCTCCTTATATATTAGACATTACTCGTCTAAACTTCCAATGTGTGACTTAGTTTGTTATCCCAACAGTTATTACATTTATGATGTTAAGTAAATTGAATAAAACAAGCAAAATATAAAAAATTTGGTCAAATGATATTTATTTTTTGTAATGTTGACCAACATTAACTCCCGTTTTCAATTTGAAATTAATTTTGAAATATTAGTTTTGTAACTTCCACCGTAATTGTTTGTTATAAAGTCACACTAATTATTGTGTACAAGATCAATCAAAAATTAATGTTCATTCTAGCATCTTCTTTTTCAAGTAAACAATAAAAATTAAATATATTGATGTTTTTTCATCTTCTTTTATTTGTTCTATTTTTTGTTTATGTTCTAGAGAATTGCAAAACTATACCATTTGAAATACATTTCACAAAACTACATCATTTCAAAAATACTTCACAAAACTACACCTAAACACTCAAAATTAAATCCAAATAAACTCAATCCACACAATCCTACCCTTTAATATTATACCCTAAACACTAATTAGCGAACACAAATAAAAATATTTTAATTTTGGTAATTTTTAAAAAGGTAAATCAAACTTTTAAAATTTTGAAAGGGTGTAAATATGTGAAAATTTTAAATTAGGTGTAGTTTTGTGAAGGAGGGGTTGAAAGGTTGTAGTTTTGTGAATTAGAAAATCAAACTAAATAAGCCGATTGCAATTGAATCTTGAATAAACCGACTACCAAACCGAGATTTTGTTTGGTTCATTTTGGTAGATTTTTTTGGTCGAACAAACCGTTTGTTAGAGCATTATTATCGATACCACCCAAAAAAATCCTTAAGTTTTTATTTTTTAATTTTTTTTGTTTAAATAAATAAAATAATAATCAGACTAATCGCGGGCCGCCACGTATCAGTGGGGCCCGCGAAAAGTGTTAGGGTTGGTTCTTAGATAAGTGTTTTAAGAGTTGATTCTTAATTATATCGTGGGGCCCACGGGTTAAGGACCACCCTTTGGGCCCCGATAATTATGGTCTTAAGGCCTAGTTATAATTAAGTATTAGTAATTTTTATCTATCGTGAATTTGGATTTTAATTTTTTTTAAAAACGTTTTTTTTTTGTTTTGTCTCTTTTTTTATAAAAACGTTTAAACATGGATAAATATAAATTTCATCATTTCAATCCAAAACCTCTCTGGTTATGTAAGGAAAAAAACGAAATAAACATTGACTCTCATGAAATTTATCATCAAATGGGCCTAGTTCGTTGCTATTTGGTTTGAAAATATATAATTTTGTGAATTTTTCTATTTTTTATCGGTGTATTTAAAGAATAACACTATTATCACCAAAGAAAAATTACTAAAATACTACAACTACCTAAATTTAACTTTTGTCCTTAGACTCTCTTTAGTCTAATAATTATTTTAATTTAATCACAACTAGGTAAGTACCCCGCGCCTTGCGCGGGACAGAACCATATTTGATCAATTTAGGGTTGAACATTTAATCCGAGATCTGAAACCCAAAACCGAATCGACATGAAAAATTCGGTTTGGTCCGGTTTCAGTTCTCATATTACCCTATCGGGTTTATTATTTTCTAACTCGGGTTTCCGTTCTAATCCGAACCGACCTGAGGCCCGAATCGTACTCGAATAAACTCGAAAATATACACATGTATATAGTTTTGATAAGATAAATTGGATTTCAGTAGACTATTTCAATTTTGTGTGGATTATATGAATAAACCGAACCAAAACCCGAACCGAACCTGAATTACCCGAAGTAAGATTGGAAGTTCTTACCAAAATTATGTAAAACCTGAAAATTCGAACCAAAAAAACAAAAATCATGAACCGAATAATATTTGGTTTCATGTCAGGTTTTATTAAATATATGAAACTCGATCTAAACCCGAATAGATTCGAACCGAACAGAACTGTGTTTGTAAATAACCCGAACGGATCTTTTATCTTTTAACCCAAAAAACCCGAACTCGAATGAACCTGACCTGAAAACCGAATGCCCTAGGCTCCAATCCACTAATCAAAGTTTCCGATACCCGTTGGCAATTTATGAGGCATGCATCTATGAAAGACCATTATCGAAAACCGAAATAACTAATCAAACTTTGCAAGCTTATTCAAAGAAAAAACCCGCATTATGCATACTCCGGTAAATGAAGGCGCAATCCGTTTATCGAAATTCGCAGGCCCATTTGATGAAGGCCCGCTTTAATGATTTTGCATGTGATAAAATCTTATTTATATTAGAAGATTTCTTATTTTGTTTCTTATTGTTTTCAATGTGGGAGAAATTTAATTCTTAAAAGTTTTATATGTGGGCCTGAATTCGTTGGGCCTGAAATATAATTTATAGAATTCGCCGAACAAAAACTATTCAAAAATATAAGGATTAAAACGCAAAAAATAAAAAATATCCTTAAAACTCTCACGTCGCGACACATAGGCGTTTTGTCTTCTCTTTTAATAATATAGATACTTTTCTCGTTTGTTTTTTTTTGTATATGTTTATGCATTATTTCTAGTGCATTTGATTCGATCTCGATGTAGTATTATAAAAAGACATTAATTAAGTAAATCATTGGTGAGATTAAACGTGCGTGAAGAATAAACTACAACATGGGCCATATGTTTAAATTATTGAAAACGACATGTAAAGTTGCAAGTCTTCTTTTTTCAACAACCGGTCAATATTGGCTTGCTTGTTTTAAACAATTATTATAAAAAAGCGTGTACTAGTTTAACAAAACTGATTATATAAACATATCACTTGTGTCCATCACTAAGACCAAATTAGCTCACAAGAATCATAATTATTACAAGAAACATACATTTAGAGAGACTAAGAGAGAGAGAGAGAGAGAGAGAGATGACTCCTACGTACACGATGGCCGGAGGCAACGGTGAGGACAGCTATAGTCAACACTCGACCTATCAGGTTAGTTTTTCTTAAGTTTGTCTCGGTCAAAAATTATTCTGAAAATTTTTAACTTATGGTGAATATTATTTGTTATGTTTATGATTGATTATTTGATCATCGTGGACGTTTAATATTTTCATAAGCTGGAGATTTAATTAAGTTTGGACTTTTCATTTACGATATTTTTCTATTGAAAAGAGCAAAAATGGATTTTGATGTATATATATATATTGAATATAGATGATATTCACATGTAAGTATTATTATGGCGATGAAAAAAACTAAGTATTGAAATGCAAATTCATATCTAAGCAATACTTTTAGTTAATCATCTTCATATATTATTTCATTATGAATATCTTATATAATAAGTTAATCATGGTATGATTAGTTAATCATAAATAATTAATCAAAGAAAAGAATACCAATAAATATTAATAAATATTGTAAGAATTTCTCGTATTGAATCCGCTGTCACCATTCATAAAGTAAATAGAATAATTCACAAAACTACACCTTTTTAACCGTTCATTCACAAAACTACATCTAATTCAATATTTTAATATATTTACATCTTTTTAAAATTTTAAATGATTGATTTACCCTTTAAAAAATTACCAAAATTTTAATTTTTTTATTTGGGTTCGCTAATTAGTGTTTAGAGTATAATATTAAAGGGTATGATTGTTTGGGTAGGGTTATTTGGAATTGATTTTGAGTGTTTAGATCTAGTTTTGAAAATTGGTTTTGAAATGGTGTAAATGTGTAAAACGCAATTCAAAATGTGTAGTTTCGTAATTGTCCTTTTATAATATTTTATACTATATTACTTAAACTCTACCTTTTGGAACATGGTGACTTTAAAAATAAAACATATTATTTGCAAAGACGTCATTGACAAATATGTTAATGATTTCTTTAAAACTTCACGATTATAATTCACTTTTAAGTTAATTTGAAGCACACAAACTCAAAATCAAAAAAAAAAAACAACTTACTTAATATTTTTTGATAAATTTGATTATTGTAGAGAGCATTGCTTGAAGCCGCAAAGGAAAAAATCAATGAAGCCATATTAACCAAATTCGACATCAACTCAGAAACTAATCTCTTTAACATTGCTGACTTTGGTTGTTCCACTGGTCCTAACACATTCCTTGCTGTCGAAAACATAATCGAAGCCGTGGAACAAAAATATATTAAAGAAACTAATCAAGACCCAAAAGATAACATCGAGTTTCAAGTCCTATTTAACGATCATTCGAACAACGACTTCAACACTCTTTTTCAAACACTTCCTTTGGACAAAAGATACTTTGTCTCCGGAGTTCCCGGTTCTTTCTTCGGCCGTGTTCTGCCTCAAAGTAGTCTCCATGTAGGACATTGCTCTTACTCGCTTCAATGGTTGTCCCAAGTACCTAAAGGGATCGTAGAACGAAGCTCTCTTGCGTGGAACAAGGACATTCATTGCACTGGATTTGAGAAAGAGGTTGCGGAAGCGTATCTTGATCAATTCAAGAAAGACTTTGGCGGTTTCTTGAAAGCAAGAGGAGAAGAACTCATGCCCGGGGGCTTGTTGTTTCTTCTGGGATCATGTCTACCCGATGGAGTTAAAATGTCGGAAACAATGAAAGGAATGCTTCTTGATCTCATGGGAGATTGCCTACATGACGTAGCTAAAGAGGTAAATATATATATATTTTCGTTCAAATTTATCACTCATATTACGTCATTAAGCAAGTTGGTTTAGAGTTTAAAGTTTAGGGTTTAGTCGACTGACAACTAGGTTTTGAATATTAGTCGCTAAAATAAATAGCAACCAAAATTTTTAGTCGTTATAGTTGCTTTTAGTCGTCGGATTTGGTCATAAAAAACATCTGAACGATATAATTTTCAGTAGCTAATGACCGTTAAACGGACACGATCATAATGTGCACCATGGTACAAACACGATATAATTTCTTTATATTTTTTTTTGACATATTTGAGTCATTGTTTCGCGTAGGGATTAATCGTCCAAGAAGAGTTGGACTCTTTCAATTTCCCAATATATCCGGCACACGTTGCGGGATTCAAAAAAGTTATCGAGGACAACGGGTGTTTCGTGTTAGAAGCGTTTGAGAAAATTAGTCATGCGAATGAAGAATATCCTTTGGACGCAAAGTTCCTGGCAACTTCATTCAAAGTCACATTCGGAGGAGTTCTCGAGTCGAGTTTTGGTAAAGAAGCAATGGAGAAGACAATGGAGCTTATGGAAGATAAATGTCAAGAGATACTTCCCCAACTTGCGAATGCCAAATCCGGGATGCAATTTTTCATTATGCTTCGAAGGAATTGAGTTTCTAGACTATCAAATGAAAGATTTGTGATTCATACATTATGCAATCATTCTTGTCAAAAAAATTGTGATACAAGAAAATGTATATGTTTGGTAATAAAAATAAAAGGCATTGTTGTTTTGGTTTGTTCATAAGAGCATCTCCAACAATTAGTAAGTCTAGAAGTGTCTAATTATTGGAATTTTAATATTATTTTATTGAGTTTGATAAAATATTAAATTATAAAATAAGTGTAACCAATTAAAAGATGACAAAATAGTCCATAGAGTTCTTAGGAGAATCCTAGAGGAACGTTACTCCTTTTTTTGTCCAATTTAAATTATTTTTTTATTATATTTAATATAAGAAACTTTTTAATAACCATCACTCGAGATAGCCTAAGTGAATGTTCATGCATTTAGACTTGGGATTAAAATTTAATTATATATTTATATGTGTCATGTATTTTTTCACTTAGCATCATTATTGGCGATTCTTAGTTAAGTTGCTCAGGTATTTTTTTTGTATTTAATTGTATTTAATTTTTGGTGTAAGAAACTATAGTTCATTAGTTTATTTTTTGACGATTATTGGTGTTGCTTAGTTAGAGTTTTTAAATCAAAATTTAATATTAAATTTTTTTAATTTTCTCTCTTCTGTAATAAAAACCCAATCTAACAAAACAAAAGTTATTTAAAAGAACAATTCTTTCTCTAGCAAACAAACCAATCATAAAATAGTTATAATCAAAACTCTATGCACAATCTAACATTTAGTTTATCAATTAAAGGCAAAAACCTAATAGAAAAAGACACATAAAAGAAAAACTTCTACTTTAATGATAACAATCTTCCTTTGAAATCGAGTGAAAACTAAAGCAATAGAGACAAAGAGAGAGAGAGGGAAGAAGATAGAATTTACCCTAAATCAACGACTTCGTTGTAATTTTCATCCGCCATTATCGCCGATTTTGAGATTTCCCCTTTTGCTTCTTCTTCTTCTTATCCTTTGTGCTTCTTCTTTTTCTTCCCCTTCTCTGCTTCTTCTTCTTCCCCTTTTGCTTTTTCTTCTTCTTCTTTTTCTCCTTCTTTTTCTCCTCCTTGCACAAGACAAAAAAAAATTATACTGATATATTTCCCCACATATCGACACGTGTCCGCTCCTAAGGGAGAGGAAAGTTCCTTATGTAAGCATTGATGCTTACATATTTTTAATTACTTCTATTAATTTTTAATGTTAAGCACTCTTGTTTTTAATGCAAAACTACACCTATATTGATGGTCTACTTTACAGGCTGATCCTCCGGATCCATCAAAGATCAGGGAAGAAGACATAATCGGAGTCACTGTCTTACTATTTACATGTTCTTACATTGGTCAAGATTTTTTAAGAGTTGGGTATTACGTGAACAGCGACTAGGATGATGAGCAGCTTAGAGAAGAGCCTCCAAGTAAAGTTTTGATCTAAAGTACAGAGGAACATACTCTCTGATAAACCGAGAGTAACTAAGTTCCCTATAAATTTTCATCCAGAAGACAAAGAAGCTGCTACTACTACGGTGTCTCCTCCTCCTTGTGAAACATCTGATGAACAACATGATGTTGAAGGTGAAGCTCAGATTTTGTCTGAACAGCCGCGGATACCGCAGGAAGCAAAACAGCAAGAAGCATGATTCTTTGCTTAAGACAAAGATCTTGCCTTTTGCTTCTCTTTATAAGAACATTCTATGCAGTTTTGTTGTTGGTACTTGTCTCTTTGTAGAGGCTTAGGCCTTTAGGGAAGTGACTCTTGACATGTTTTGAATGTTTCTTTTTTTTGTTGTATTAATAGAAAGCAAAGCCAGCAGTAGCTTTAATATACAATAGATTTAACAGGGTTGTTTAAGTTAATTTCAAAAATACGAGGTCTATTTTATAATATACTAAAAACAAGGGTAAAAACTAAGATAAACGGACAAGTTTTTCAGAAACTGTAGATTGACAGGGTTGTTTATGATTATGACAAAAATACGAGGTCTATATTTTAATATACTAAAAACATGGGTAAAAAGTAAAAGTAAGAAAAACGAACAAATTCTTCTGATACAATAGAGGGATGTTTATGATAATTTGAGAAATATGAGGTCTATTTTATAATAACACTAAAAATAAGGGTAAAACTAAGAAATATTCCTTAAAACTTCCCTTCTTCTTCATAAAAAAGCCCTCTTCTCCATCAAAGTGGTTTTAAGTGTATCTCCGGCGAGAAGAAGAGAAACTCCGATGTCGAACTCCGGCGAAACTCTTCCCGTAGATCGTTACCTTAGACGCCAAATCCTCGGCGAAGGAACATACGGCGTCGTTTACAAAGCAACAGACACAAAGGTAAAAAAGAAAACCCAATTCAAAAATCAAAAAAAAATCAAAACCCTATTCGTCAAATTCGAATTTTTCCTTCAAAAAAATTCAAATTTCTCCCCTTTCGATTTCTAGACAGGTAAGACAGTGGCGGTGAAGAAGATTAGGTTAGGAAACCAAAAGGAAGGAGTAAATTTCACAGCTTTGAGAGAGATCAAGCTCTTGAAAGAGCTTAATCATCCACACATCGTCGAGCTTATCGACGCGTTCCCGCACGACGGGAGCTTGCATTTGGTGTTTGAGTATATGCAGACGGATCTCGAAGCGGTGATACGTGACCGTAACATCTTCTTATCCCCTGGAGATATCAAGTCTTACATGTTCATGACTTTTAAAGGCTTAGCTTATTGTCACAAGAAATGGGTTCTTCATAGGTGTGTGAAATTTCAAATAGTTTCTTTCTTGTTATGTGTTTTTTGGATTTTTGGGTCTTTTTTGGTTTTGTGATGGAATTGTTGTGTTTGTTTGTGTTTAGGGATATGAAGCCTAATAATTTACTTATTGGAGAGAATGGTTTGTTGAAGTTGGCTGATTTCGGTCTCGCGAGGGTGTTTGGTAGCCCGAATCGGAGGTTTACTCATCAGGTACTTTGATTCGGTTATCGATATATACTATGCTTTCATAATCGGATGATGGATATATTAGTTATAGGGATTTTGATTAAGTGTCTTTGCACATTTTGATGATTTTATTTTGAAAGTTTGGTGAAAATATGGAGAATTTCTGCACAACATTGAGAAGGTTTGATATGTTTTTTTTATTACAATGCTTGTGTATATATGTTTTTCGGTTTTTGGTGATGTGAAAGATTGGTTCTTACTAGTTAGCACATACCCTTTTCTCGGTTACGTATGTATTGACAATTTTTTACTTGGTTGATTGGTTGTATAGAAGTCTCTTTTGGTTAGATATTAGTATCTGCTTGTGTTCATAGTGAATGAATCGTTAAGCAGGTTTAACTTGGATCTAAAGGAGATAATTACAGGTATTTGCTACATGGTACAGAGCGCCAGAGTTGTTGTTTGGGAGTAGACAGTACGGTGCAGGAGTTGATGTCTGGGCTGCAGGCTGTATTTTTGCCGAGCTTTTACTCCGTAGACCGTTTCTACCGGTAAAGCTCTGTACTGTTATATTCAAAAACATGTCTTTGATATTGTCTTGATATACATAACTTGTTTCGTATAAACTTTCTTCAGGGTTCGACTGAGATTGATCAGTTAGGAAAGATCTTCCAAGCTTTCGGAACTCCTACGCCGTCTCATTGGTCCGACATGATCTACCTCCCTGACTATATGGAGTTCTCCTATACTCCCGCTCCGCCTTTACGTACTATATTCCCGATGGCCAGCGATGACGCTTTAGATCTTCTAGCGAAAATGTTCACCTACGACCCACGACAAAGGATCACTATACAACAAGCATTGGACCACAGGTTAAGCCTTGAAACACAGAAGCTCAAAATGAGAAAAACCTACGCGACATCTCTCTCTCTGATATCGTTTGAGTTTTGTTTCTTTTTTAGGTATTTCTCGTCTTCTCCGTTACCAACTGAGCCAGGTAAGCTTCAGATTCCGGCTTCAAAAGGAGACGCCCTCGAGCCAAAAGCTTCTGTGCAAAGCCAACACGGGAGCAGCCCGGCCGTGCTGTCGCCTCCTGGAAAAATAAGGAGAGTGATGGGTCCTGAGAGATGATTCACCTTGTAGAAGTATACATATATACAATTGGATTTGGTAGGATTTTCGCAGAGGGAGTATTTGGCTGCTCGGTCATCGAGTCGTTGGTCCGATATTTTCAATCACAATGCTTGATTTTACCAATGGTTTTGAGCTATTTAGCCGCTCTAGCTTTCCGTGTTCCTCTATGTTGGCTAATTAATGGTTCATAAGCTAGCTTGAGTTTGGTGTCAAAGGAGCCGCTTTATCTATTGGTATTTCGTGTTTTCTTATGGGTTTACATGAAACGCTCAAGAGAGTGCGTGCGTGTGTGAAAACTCGGTTATTTCTATTTGGTAAAGTATAGAACCCACAAACCAAAAATAACCATATAATATACTTCAATATTTTATATGAATTTCATATAATTGATATTAGGATTAAGCAGCCTCACAACCTCTTCATTGCAATACATGTTTTTGGTAATATTATAGGAAAATAAGTCAATAGTAATAAACAAATTTGGATGCTTTTTGTTAGGACATACAACATCTCCCTATTAAATACTAATGTTGTTGCAACTTTATGTCCTCCCATGCACATCTCCCCTTGATTATGAATGTTATTAATATCTAATGATTGATTTCTTTTTCTTTTTATAAAAGGAACTAAAGAAAACTATTAACCTTGATTTCATAACAATACCAACAAAATATATATAATCATGTGATCACTGCTAGCAAAAAATATGCAAATCTAGTCTGGTGGTCTATTCTCTTTAAATTTAAGGTAAAGTTTAAGAACCCTTGACTATTTTCTCTAATAATTGGGGAAATTGTAAGAACTAACACTTACATTTTTCACATTCTTTAATCCTCACATTTTTCAAAAGTAAACATTAAACACTAATATATGAAACCCAATTAAATGAAGAATTTAAATTCCAAAAGTATTTTAAAAGATGTAGTTTGTTAAAAAAATACTTCCTCCGTTTTTTAATGTAAGATTTTCTAGAAAAAATCACAAATTAATAAGTTCTTTAAAATGATTTTTATAACGACATTTATTGCTATTATGATTGATAAAATATAAACGTGATAAACCATAAGGATATAAGTAAGGACATAATAGAAAAATATGTGTCAATTATTATAGAAAATTCTACTAATAAATGTTGGTTCAGGTTTACATGCCATATAAGTTTTTTATTGTCTGGATATGTACCACTTCGTTCACTTGTTTTCAGTTAAAATTTGACTGTATAAGAGATTGTAAAAACACTGTCAAAGTTTAGTATCAATTTTGCATTTTAACAATTAAAAAGTATATAAATACCCTGTTCTAAAACTCGGGCGCCTAGCCGATTAGGCGCCCGTTAAATCGCTAGGCGGCACCAAGCCGATGCGATTTTGGCCAACTCGGCTAAAGAAATCGGCCAAACGATTTATCATAAAAATTACCGAGTAATCGGTTTAATCGCCGATTTTTACCGATTAATTTTGAATAAATTTTAACATATGGGCTTGATGCCTTATGAAATATTTTATGTGGGCTTAAAGCCTCGTGAAATAACTTTTAGTGCATATGTCTATATTTATAACCAAAATTTTCCTACATTTTTTTGTCATGTGTCGATGTGGGACAACAAGTTTTTTTAATTTTTTTAATTTTCCCAAATAAAAGTATAAAACCAACGAGCTTACAAGCCCATAAAGCCCAAACTTGTTTTCTTTCCCTTTTCTTCCTCCTTCCATAGCCGACAACACACTTACAGAAAATTTACCCTAATAATCTTGATACCCAAAATCACAAAACTAATTTTTATTTTCAGGTTAATTAACAAGTTCTGAGCTTTAGCACATCTATCAATCCATTACACACAAATGACTTGATCATTGAGAAGAAAAGGAAAATGAACTACAATCCTTATTATTTTTTGTATAAATTCTTATGGTCAAGACTATCTTTTTGTTATGTGTGCTTGAATTGTATTATACTTTTTGTATAAGATGTGAATCGGAAGAATTAACAATTATGTTAAATGACTTAATTCTAAATTGATATTTTTATAAATCTCATATATATAAGGTATATAGTCTACATATATGTTTATGAATGTTTTAAAATATTAAATTATTAATAAAAATTACTCCCCGAGTACTCTCCGATTTTTTCCCGATTTTCCGTTAACTCGCTAGGCGCTGGTCGTCCGAACGCGTAGCGCCTAGCGAGTTTCGGAACTGAGATAAATAGTGCTTTTCATATATAGTCGTATAATTTTTAAATAAAAACAAGTGAACCAACTGGTACTTAACTAAACATATAATTTTTACCATATATATTTTCTTTTATATCACCAAAAGAGTTGTTTTTTGTTAATTTTCTTTGCAATTAAAAAAATAGGTAATAACCAAAAGAGTTGTTGATGATGAAAAGAGATTTGTTGAAGCCACTATTTATCCTAACTATTTGCATTCATCTTTTTTTTTTTTCAACAAAGTTTGGAATAATATGTTGTTAAGTAATATTTGTTCCTTTGGTATACAAGATTTTTCTAAATTCTAATTCTTTTTTGAAAAACTATAAATTCTTGTTGAAAAGAATAGTATTCCCGTCAATGTCAAGTGCAAGAGCTATGTAGAGGACATTGGGGTCAATTGACCCCTATAACTTTTGTAAAACTTTAATTTAGTGGTATTCATAACTTTTTTTAGTGGTATTCATAAGAATTGTCCTTTCATTAATCTTTAGTATAACAGAAACACATACTCTCTTTGTAGCCCCTCTTTAAAACCATACTCCCTCTAGTACAAAAATAGATGTACTTTTAGGTTATTTCACCCAAATTAAAAAAAAAATCAATAATTTTTTGAATTTTCAACACAAAAACATCATTTAGTGTTTATTTAATTTCAAATTCAACTAATAGAAAAATTCTTTACAAAATATAATTGGTAAAAATAAATAAAACAACAATAACTTTTGGATTAAAAATTTCTTAAAACTACATGTTTTATGGAACATATGAGTATATTTTAATAAATTCATGCATTAATTTTGGTACAAAACAATATATATAGTCCATATTTGATGCTAATCATACTTAACTGACCTAGATTAGTTTTCTATCAACACAGAAACTGATAATACCAGTTGTGGAAAAGTGGTAAAAGCACAATTTGGTGGTTAATAATCAGGTTTATACAATGGGTACTTTATGAATATAGACAATTATGAATATATTTAAAGAAGACATCTTATTTTCTACTAAATAATGGAAAAGGTGAAATTATTTTTACACCATAACTATTTGAAGTAGAAAATATATATATATATATATATATATTATAAATCGACATTAGAGATTAAATAATTATTACTCACCGAAAATATAACGAAATCAATCTCTTGTAATTATAGAGAAAAAACTTCCATACGATATGATAAAGAGAGAACTAAAATGACAGAGGATAAATTTCAATCTTGAAGGTTTTTATCAACGGTCTAAAAATGCCAATAATTGTTACCTCTGACATGAAAGCAATTTCAATTTATTTAACTTTTTTACATGAGATGATGGCTTCGACATATTTACAATGTGTTGGTTACACTGCGCAAGTCAATTTTAAGTTTAGCAATAAAAAAAGAGATAACTTAGAATTCTTGGGGGTTAGTCATATTTTAATTCATTTTGATTGGATCATTAGCGTGAATCTAATTGTTTGAGGAATTCACAAAACTACACCCTTTTTTCTCTTCCTTTACAAAACTTTACCTAATTCAATTTTTCAAATAAACTATAAATAACTTTTAATTTGTTAGCACTAGTATTACTACTAAGTATTAACCAATTAACATAAAAGTGAAAGTTTTGACTGGAATTTTTTTACTATCTTGTCATATTTTGGACTGTACTCATTTGCACATGTTAGTACTTGTGACACATACAAATCATCAATTATAAAAACATCTCACACATTCAGAAGTAGTACTATGTAAAAAGAAACATATGCATGTACATTTAAAGAAAACGTAATTTAAAATACATTATTAGGAAAATAAAAATATAAAAGCTTATTAGGGTTTAATAAGTTGAGATAAGAAGGACTAAGTTTCCACAGTGTGAAAAGAACTAGTTCTCAAAAAATATCTAAGCGTCTACATATTAGGTTTTAGCAGATACCATATGCATAATTAATTAGAATTATTAGGGTTTCAAATTATACCCACATACTAATTGAAAAATATTTAACAAAAGTAAAATAAAAGAGCAGGGTTCAAAGTTATATATTGTCCAAAGTTAGAAAATATGGGTGACGTACAAATTCATTTGCAATAAAGTGATTTGTGTTTCAAAATTAGTAATTAGGTGATTTTTCATTCCTTCTGTTTTTTTGTGATAGATATACCCCTCCGCGCGTTCACACAAGTTCATGAATGTTCATAAGTTTTCTGTTTCAGATTTTTTCATGAATTACTTAATCAGACTATGAATGTTCACAATGTTGTTATGCATATTAATTTATGTTCATGAATATTCACATATGTTCATGAATATTCACATATGTTCATGAATATTCACACATGCTCAGATTGATAGTGTCACGATTATTTTAGAAGAAAAAACATGAATGTTCATGCGCATACATAATTGTTTCATGCATATACATGAATGTTCACACGACCTGACCCGAAAGTCTAAGGTTATTTTTGACTTTTCAACATAAAAAATTATCTAAATACAAATACAAAAAAAAATCACCCTATTGACAAATTAAAAAAATATATATATCTGGTTTACTAAATAACTCTTTGTGTAATATAAGAGAAAAAAAAATGTTAATTAGGGTTAATATTAGCAAACCCTTTAACCAAAAAATTAGCTAGGGTTAATATAAATTTTGAATGTAATGATGATATCATGGATAATGGATGCAAGAAGAATATAGCCAATAGAAGTATAAAGTAGAAAGACTAATCTTAAGAGGGAACAAAAGAATCAGACAGAAACAGTGTCTTATCCTCATCTCTTTAAGGAAAGCATTTTTTATTACTTGTCGCTTCCCCGTAGCTTCTTCTTTATATTCTCTTTAATTTTATTTTATTTTCTCAACCCTATCTTCATTCCTTTTTTTCAAAAATAAATCATTCCACTATTCCCCACTGACTCCTTTCTTTTTTATTATCCTTAATACTTATATTACTTGTCATTTTTTGTTTTTTTTTTGTTAAGCAAAGGGGAAGGGGCATTTATTTCCCATGAAATAACAAATTTATATTAATTTTTTTAGAAAATATCCCTATTAATAGTTCTAGTTTGTAAAGGTTTTGAGTTGGTTTGCCCTACATAAACATAATTTCTAGATCCGTCCTACATATATATTTTATAGTTTAAGTTGTTTTTTTCTTTTATAAATATATGTTAATATTATCTATATACATAGAAGAGAGCGTGAGTCTTATTTGTCACTTTTCCATAAAAAATAATTTGGTCTGCCACCCAATGATCTATGCCACTTTTTTTATATTCCAAAAATATCATATAAAACGATCCAAAATTCACAAATCTAAACCCCAAACTAATCGAAATGTCTTGAATTTTGATCATATATTTAGTAAAAAAATTGGTGAGTAAAATTATTAGATGTAAAGAGAATTCAACCCTAATCCTTTCTAGTTTAAGAAAATATTTATACTTTTTACAGTATGAGAAGGAGGATTGTATATGTAAATAGGTATTTGGTATACTTTTAGTTTTAGTCAAACAAAACAGCGCACATGCGATCTTATCACCCTTGAGAACTGAACAAAGGATATATTAGTTGCAATGCATTATATTGATTAGACAAGGCATGCCACATTTGAACGCAAGTTTATTGTCTTTTTGTTCCAAATATAACACAAATTTTGATTGGATATAATATATCAATTTAAGGTTTATTTGCTTAGATAACCTATATAATTGATTAAGATGGTCTCTTTGTTTTGCTTCTTCTTTATCTTTAGGTTTTCTACTTTGTGTTTTTAATTTGGAGAACAAATACACATTTTATTGAGAAATTCACAAAACTACACCATTTCAACATCTCCTTCACAAAACTACACCTAATTTAATTTTTTTCACATAATTACACCCTTTCAAAATTTTAAAAGCTTGATTTACCCTTTAAAAAAATTACAAAAATTAAAATATTTTCATTTGGATTCGCTAATTAGTGTTTATGATATAATATTAAGGGGGCAAGATTGTGTGGGTAGGGTTTATTTGAATTTAATTTTGAATGTTTAGGTGTAGTTTTGTGAATTATTTTTGAAATGGTGTAGTTTTGTGAAATGTAATTCAAATTGTGTAGTTTTGTAATTCTCCCTATCTTAGTTTTGATAATAAAGAAGGATTAGGGAGTGAACCCCTTTAATTTCTCTCCAAGATGAGTTAAAAATGCCTAATAACTCACTCACTGGCTTTTCTAATAGTCCTTAAACGTGACCGATAAAGCCGATATATTCTTCAAGTGAAAACCACTAGACCATGCACCGTCTCTAACGAAAGCTTGTATTCCTTTGGTTTTGTGTTATGGGGTTGTTTCTACATATCCCATCTTTGTATTCCATGCAAGATTATAATCAAAACTCATATAGAAGGAAAAGATATATATACACACCAATCACCATTAACACTTCAACTAGTACCTAATAGTTGTAGTGGAAATATAAAAATATTATATGTATATAGTTTTTTTTTTCTTTTTTGACGAAATTTTATGTATATAGCTTTGATGATTGATTTAACATAGCATTATTTAAATCCAAGATACTATTTTGGGCCCTTCAAGCCACGTTTGTTCTATGGAATATTGGCTTTGAAGGCTCTAGAGTTTGGAATCAAACCTTATCAAAATGATAAACCATAAGTATAACACATATTATATTGCTTCAACTTTCACTTGAAACCAATGTCTTTTTGCGTTAATTAAGTTATTTTGAATAAGTTCTCTAGCTCAATTTTAAAAGGGAGACTTACAAAAAAAACTAAACCATTTGAATTACATTTCACAAAACTACACCATTTCAAAAATACTTAACAAAACTATATCTAAACACTCAAAATTAAATCCAAATAAACCCTACACACACAATTCTACCTCCTTAATACTATACCATAAACACTAATTAGTCAACCCAAATGAAAAAAAAATTAATTTTGGTAATTTTTAAAAGGGTAAATCAAACTTTTAAAATTTTGAAAATGTGTAAATATGTGAAAAATTTAAATTAGGTGTAGTTTTGTGAAGGACGGATTAAAAGGGCATAGTTTTGTGAATTCCTCATTTTAAAATTCATGTTTAATTACCGCGTGATTTGTAATGTTAAAATAAATCATTCAAAATCTTTATTTGAATACATCGTCCCTTAGTAAATATTCACTCATTTAAAATTTATTTTTATAAATATAAATACATGTAAACACTAAATATTTAATCCAAAAAAACTTTAAATGTTAAACCCTACTTCTTTCAAAACTAAGTTATATATAGTGATATTAAATCCAAATAATTTTTTCTTGTCGTTTGTCAAAAATGAAACTACACATGAGCAGTATTATAATGCAAAGATACTAAATAATTAGATTCTCAAAACATGATGTAGTAGAATCTTATGCAAAACCACACTGTAGTTTTGGTGGCTTTAATTTAAGGAAAATTCCATATTAATACAAAAAACTAATAATAATACATCAACTTTTCGATTGCCCAGAATAATACATCAACTATTTTATTTGTTCATTTTAAATCACGAACTATTTTACTTACTTATTTTAAATCACAAACTCAAATCATCTATCCATTTAACCAGATCACCGTTAGTTGACCGTCAGTTGACCGTTAGTTTATTTTTTTAAAATCTAAATTTTGTTATTTTAATAAAGAAATACTTAAAAATTATGTAAAAAAAAATTGAAAATTTAAGAATATATAAAAAGATTGTAACAAATATAAAAGTTTCAAAAAATAATATTTTCACAATTTAAAATCATAAACAATTAAAAGATAGGAAAATAACAATTTTTAAATTTAATTTGTGAAAACATTTTCCTTTTTATTTTCAAAATTTTTTATTTTGAACCTCTTGTATATTTCCGAATTTTGTAATTTTTTTTTGGATTTTTTAAATAATTTTAAAGTATCTTTTTATTAAAATAGAAAAAATTATTTTTTTTTCAAAAAATATGTAACGGTCAACTAACGGTGATTTGGTTAAATGGATAAATGATTTGAGTTTGTAATTTAAAATAAGAAACTAAAATAGTTCGCGATTTAAAATGAACAAATAAATAATTGGTGTATAATTCTGGACAATAAAAAAATTGATGTATTAAAAAACTAATAATAATTTAGTTGATATATTAATATGAAAATTTCCATTAATTTAATTGAGAATTTATGAGCAAACCAATAAACATTCGAAACGTGGAATGGAATTAAACTAAGAGATAATCGATGTGATTGTGAGTTTCTCAATGTGGAATGTGACACAGAGATAATTCGAGCGTATAATTTAGATTTGTCTCCACAAGTTTATTTTAATAAAATTATTTTTGCCTATTCTATTCATTGTTCACATATGAAAACAAACTTTCGATAGTGCCAAAAACTATTCAAGACCATGGAATACTAAAAAGTTTAATCCTTTAAAACAGACTATTGTGGAAAAACTTTGGAAAATATGTAGAAATTCTTAAAATAATAATTTCTTCATTTCAAGATAAATAATATTTTAGATTGTCACGTATATTAAGAAATTTATGTTTTTTTGTAAAAATATCATTAGATAAGATTAAACTAACTAATAAAAATAGAGAAATTCCTCAAAATAGCATGGAAAATGTTTTTTTTAAAAAAACAGTACCATTAAAATGTTTTTTTGACAAAAATACCATAAACACAAAAATCTAATTTTAACACTTTAAAACTTAATTTTTTCATTTGGGTTTGTTACATACTGTTTAGGGTATAGTATTGAAGAGGTTGGGGTTTAGTTTTGAGGTTTATGTTAATTTTGAAGGTTTTAACTTAATTTTAAGTTTAAGGTATTTTTTTCCACAAAAAAATTTTAATGGGTTTTAAGGAAAAAAAAAACTTATGTTTGTATTTTTTGTCCAAAAAACTAATTTTTATGGTATTTTCGTAAATTTCCCTAAAAAATAATACTATAAAATATCATTGGTTAACAAAGTCAAATTCATTTAATTTTTTGAAATGTTACAATGCCTTTTATTTTGTAACAAGAAAATATAAATAGAATACCATTTCTTTTGAATTGGAGGGAGTATATATATATATATTATGTGTGTTCTTATAGATTTAGGTACTAGAACAATTATTTTTAAATTTTAATAGACACAAAGATACTAGGGTTATGTTCTTAATTACTTTTGGTGTTGTAAATGAAGAATTTTAAGTAACATCTTACATTTATAATCTCTTATTAAAGTATTTTAAGTTGCGTATTTTAGACTTTTTTTTATCAAAAAATGTATTTAGATTTCTATAATAATATAAACACAATATACTTTGTATACTTCTCTAACAGTTATAGGATATTGGAATGTTTCCAGAAAGACATGCAGTCGGATCAAAATTTGGATTTAGTATAAGAGAAATTCACAAAACTACACACTTTCAATCCTCCCTTCACAAAACTACACCTAATTCAATATTTTCACAAGTTTATACTCTTTCAAAAATTTTAAAAGCTTGATTTACCCTTTTAAAAATTACCAAAATTAAAATTTTTTCATTTGGGTTCGCTAATTAGTGTTTAGGGTATAATATTAAGGGGATAGGATTATGTGGGTAGGGTTTATTTGGATTTAATTTTGAGTGTTTAGGTATAGTTTTGTGAATCACAAAACTACATCATTTGAATTACAATTCACAAAACTACACTATTTCCAAAATACTTTACAAAACTACATCTAAACACTCAAAATTAAATCCAAATAAACCCTACCCACACAATTCTACCCCCTTAATACTATACCCTAAACACTAATTAGCGAACCCAAATGAAAATATTTTAATTTTGGTAATTTTTAAAAGGGTAAATCAAGTTTTTAAAATTTTGAAAAGGTATAAATATGTGAAAAATATTGAATTAGAATAATATCCTAAACACTAATTAGCGAACCCAAATGAAAATATTTTAATTTTGGTAATTTTTAAAAGGGTAAATCAAGTTTTTAAAATTTTGAAAAGGTATAAATATGTGAAAATATTAAATTAGGTGTAATTTTGTGAAGGGATGGTTGAAAGAGTGTAGTTTTGTGAATTCATCTTGATATTATTCTTTTTTAATCAAATCTTTTTAAATTTCTTCAATGAATATTTTCAATATGTGATTTTCTAATCAGAATAAATGAACCAACAATAGTATTTCAGAATTGCTGAAAACTTGAGACTAAATCCAAAAAGAGTAAATATTCATTTTTATTATTTTTAAATGCAAAAACAGATGGCTGATTTGTCCACATTAATCATGTTAAATATATATATATATATATATATATATATAAATATATGTAAGTTTAGCCAAGTTGATGTGACAAGAAAGTGAATTTTGGGAAATTATTGCCAAAAGGAGTATTGAAGAATAATAAAAAATGAGTGACTGGGCTTCATGTCTTTATTCCATTCTGGGTGGGTATCTTTAGATAAAGATTTGATCATCTTCTTTCTTCATCTTCTCCATATCTTTATTTTCTTGTTTTTCTCTCAAATCATATATTATACTTTATGAAAAAGGAGCTGTAAATATATGGAAAATATATTACATTTCATGTTTAACCCGAAATAAAAAAAAGTGATTGTTTAGACTTTTTCTCCATACCGTTATTTATTGCATCTTAAATTCTTAATTATACACAAGAAGATGAACTTTTCTTATAAGAATTATCAAATAAAAAAACTTTCCTATAAGAAATTTGGGAAATTATGTAGATTAGATACTTTTAATTTTGCATGGCATGTACACTAATATGGCCTTCAAATGCAATATTTTTTTTTTTTTAAAACCTAAACACTCTTTATAAAAAAAACTACAACACTCTAAAAACTCATTTTTGACTCGAATAAAGATTCGAAGTTGTAATTACTAATAGCCGTTCTTATAAGAACAAATGCCTTGACTTTATTTCTTTTGACCGTTCCACAAATACAGTAGAACCTCTATGAATTAATACTCTATAAATTAATAACCACTATAAAATAATAAAATATGTCGGTCACAAGTCGGGCTAATGTAAAAAATGATCAATTTCGATAAATTGATAAGATAATAATTTTTTAGAAATTCTTATGTAAAAATATGGTTCCAATAATATCATAAATTAATAATTGTAGTTTTATACATATAATATATAGTTATGACAACTTAATAAAATATGATTACTGCAACTGTTTGTTTTCTTAAGATAACATACACATTCAATTTTATCAATACGTAAAGGACAAAAAATTTCATAACGTTTTTATTATAAGTAGTATCTTAAAACTTTGTTTTACATAAAATAAATGTTTATAATTGTTAAATGAACTTTATACAAATTTTATGGACTTATGAAACCCCAAACAATAATTTTCGTAGAATTTAAGTTGTGTTTTGAAAATTTTTAAAATATACTTACGAAATTCGTAAAACACGTACTTTTAAAACATCTCAAATTTGGTAAAAATGTTACATTTCTGTAAAAATATCTCTATAAATTAATAAATATTAATTTAAACTATAATTAATAATTATTAATTTATAGTGTAAATTAATATCACTATAAATTAATATATTTTTGTAGTCCCAACATTATTAATTTATAGAGGTTTTACTGTATATTAATATAATGTGAGTTTAATTTTTTTTACAACAATATAATGTTACTTTGACATCAGATGATGATATATATCTTTGTCAATGTAGCTTTGACTCTTTTTTGCCCCAAAGAGGTAACTCTTCTTTTTTGGGGGTCAAAATCCCAAAGAGGTAAATCAATAGGTAAATATGTATAGCTTCAAAAATAATTGACTTAAAAAAGAATATCTTTTCCTGCTGTTAATAGGAATAGAATTAAATTTCCGTATATATCAAAGGGACCCAATTAGTTGATTACAATATTATTCCAAAATTTGTTAAAACAAAAAAGACCAATGTAATTAGTGCAAAGTAATCATCTCACCATACTCTCTGTGCTTCTATAAATAGTGGCTCTTCATCTCCTCTTCATCATCATCTCATCAACACTTCTCTACATTCATATATACATTTATACTATCATATATATAGTTCTATTTCAGAATTCATATATATATATATATATATATTAATTTCTTCTTTATATAAAAAAGTGTTCAGAATAATAATTATAACTACAATAATCATCTAACTTGGGTTCTTGTTTTTAATCAAGAACTCATATCAACTATATATGGCTTCTTTATACTTTGTATACTCTATTGTTTTTAATAAAAAAAAAACTTATAAAGGTTTTGTATGATTGGTTTTAAGAGGCAATTATTGATAAGTGTTGACAGAAGATAGAGAGCACAGATGATAAAATGCAATTTTGGATCAGCTTATTATTTGCATCTTTACTCCTTTGTGCTCTCTAGCCTTCTGTCATCACCAATTGTTTTGTCTTTGTTATCTTCATTTCGTACATTATATATACTTAAATATATTTTTATCTTCTTTTCATACATCATATATACTGAATATATTTATAACTTCTTTCATAATCATAGATAATATACTTAACATATTTATATATATATATATATATATATATATATCTTCTTTCTAACATGTTTTAGCCCTGGCCAGGTTTTCTTCACTAGAATATATAATTAGTTTTTTTGGTTTGAGATTTCAGGTAATTCTTCGAACACCGATCGAAATCTGACCACTACCAAAGAAAAACATGAATATTCGAACTTGCATGTTTGTAATAGATCATATGTTTAAAGTTGAATTTAATTTGTTTAATTTTATAATTAAAGTTTCTATATTGAGTTGTCTAATCTTTAAACATAGAGGGAATAGCTTAATTAGGGTTGATCCAAATTTTTTGTTCGCGCCAAAGATTGTTAACTAAAACTTCATTTAGTTTCCATACCTATAAATCTAAATGTTGTATGTTATGATGCTTAATTAGGGTTGATCCAAATACAAGAATCACCAGATCATGTTATGATGTTTTAAATAGTTACATATATATTTTAAAAATTAAGAAATATATATATGTATAGTTGGTATTTCAAAAGCAAGATCCAAAAGAAGTAAATTTATGCTCAACATAACTTATTGAAATAGAAAGAGAAACTTGATGAAATAGCATATGATGAGCTTTATTATATTTAAATATAAAAGATGAAAAGCTTTATATTGTCACCAAGATTAAATTATTATTTTTTATTAATCTAAAAAAGCGAGTTATCGCAAGAGACAACTCTCAAAAGATATTTGTTCTGAATGTGATACACATCCTTATATATGAATTAGATCTTGCTAATAAACCATAACACACAGGGAGGGACATCACTTTGGGTTTGTGTTTCTTGTTTTCTCTAATAGTATGAATAAAGTATGTAATAAGTCAATTTATTTGTTGTTAAAATACGAAATTTAAACTATAAGACACATTTATACAACCATTATAACGTATTGAAAGTCCTTTGCCAAGAAAATATCAAAGAAGTTTTGCATAAGGATGAGTGGGTGTGAGTTATCTCTTCAACTCGCATTATTGGTCCATAATTTAAAAAGTTTGCATTTGAGTTCACTACTTAGTGGTTAAGATTTAGTTTTGAAGAAAACATTTTTTAAGGCTTAAAAGTTTATTTGGATTCAATATAAAGTGTTTAGGTGTGTGCATATAAAAAAGCTTATAAGCAAGTGTGTTTCTTACAAAAGTACAACTTTAAATGTGTATTTTTGCAATTTCTCCTTTAACTATTTGATGAAGTCCAATGAGAGAGAACTAGTTAAAAATAAACCCAAGTCAAATTTCTAATTTTTTTGTCGTATGGGTATATAGTATATATATATATATATATTTAATTGACTCTTCCTTAAATTACCACTAAAAAATGATTTTTGCCAAAAAATACCATCATGAGTATTACTATTTTCGAAATAAATACACAAACATATAAATAACATTTAGTGTTTTAAAATTTACATTTTTTGGATTTATTATTTAATATTTAGAGTTAAGTTCCGAAAAAGTTAGATATAGTTATAAATGTTTATGTTTTAATTTTGAAAATCTTAACTAATTATTAGATTAATAAAAACATTTGATTAACTAAGCAGGAGGAGCTTATAAAGATAGTCTCATGGCTAAAATTAATTAAAAAACAAATTATGTTTTTAGCATTAAGTTTACATGTCATTTTTGTTGTTGTCATTTTTGCCTTAACGGCTTATCTGAAACCAATACTGTCAATGTCACATATTATCTTTTGCATTAACGGTCAACTTTTTACACTTGAAAACACAGACCACATATCCTCAATTTCCTTTTGATTAATTCTACTTTGAGATAATTATTCTGCGGACAGAATCACACAAAACACAGTCTTTGAGAAGCTTGTCAAGTATTCAGAGCTCATTAGTGTGTGTGTGCATTCAGGTTCAAAGTTTATTAGCCTTTGAATAATAATAATAATAATATTAATAATAATAATAATAAGCCACAAAATAGAATATCACCCAACATGATTTATTCATTTTCAATGTAGTTATCACCGAGCAAGAACAAAAATAAGCTTGAAGAGGACAAAGGAGACAGTGAAAAATCCCCCCCCCCCGGTATGTAATCAAATGCCCCCTTCATATAATATAATGGGATTCTGATCACAATGACATTACGTTGTGAGAACCATAGAGGCTACACAGAACTTGATATCAGACACCATGTCTAGAACAAAGAACTCGTGAACGGCCTAAGAGAACGTTAAGACAAAAGTGAATTCTATAATAGCAGACAGATGATTCAACACTATATAATGAAATATCCACCAGCAATCTTTAGGGTAAGTTTCCTAACAGTGACTAACAGTGACAATGTAAAATGATTTATCATCTAAAATGATAACATCCTGGGAACAGTCGAAATAAAGCCATATTAAAGTTCTGACCACCATATTCAAAAAAGGGCATAATATGCACACAAGATCCTTCCTACTGTTTTAAATTGCTGCTCGAATCTACAGGGAGCGTAAATTCTCAGACAAATACTCTTACTATCCGAGGCAGTGGTGAAACGCAATCCCTCTATTACGCAAACATTCTTTCTAAAATACAAAAAAGTTGTCAAATAATCATGTATTTGAACAGGGCATGCGCTTTCTACTACATCATACTGGTTTTCAGAAAACACAGTCTAATATACCAAAAAGACTTACCATACATTGGTAATGCTACCAGCTAGCTAGTACAAACTGTAATTCACCAAATTAAACCATTAGAGATAGTATCCTCTTAAGGAAAGGCAAACCTAAACCGACACAAACACAGTAATATACCTTCAAGACATTCTACAAACCTCATCATCAACTAACACATCCCATGCCTTAGACTGTTTTGTCAATGTATGGCAAATACTAACTAATGCTAACTTCTAAGTTCTAATCACAAACTCATCAAGAAATAGCTTTCTGCAGGGAAAACCCCACTGTTAGCTTGAGCGATGGTTCCAAAAGATAACACTTCAGACATAAATACACAACAGTGACAACACTTATATACCCCTTTATTAAAATCTATACCAACACAAAACAGTGTGCACAAAGTCAAGAAAGCTAATCTACCAATAACAAAAAATCAAACAGAACAACGAAAATCACTAGTTTTTTTTTCCAAAGAATGTTGCATAGTTTTTTGCACAAAGTAAAAAGAACTTCCCATCAATACAAGTTTCAACATTTTTGTTTGCAAATCTTAAAATCCATATCACTGTCCTTTTTCCTTTGTTTATCAAAGAGATATACAAAACATTATCCGAATAGTAAAGAAAGGAGAAAAAAACAAAACATTTCTTCAATTTTCTCCTTTCAATTCTCAATCCCTAATTATATAATATTCCTCCTATATAAAGGTATTGAATCGAATCTGTACACATACGCTAATTATTATTATTATTACTATTACCATTATTACCCTTTTAGTTTCTCAGATCTGATCAGCGAGAGAGAAGCATCATCATCATCGTCCTCCTCTCTTGATCGGTGAGCGAGTGACGGAAATGGCAACGGTGACCGTAAGGACACGTGTCTCCGGCGAGGATCATCTTACAGATCTGAGTTTTGTAGCGAGGATGCCTAATCACGGGACGGAGCTCGCCGACGCCGTGAGCGAATTGGCAGTTATCGCCGTAAGGACAATCTCCCGTCTCTTGCCATTTATTGCATAGCTCCGTCTTCATCGTCCCTTGACGATGATAAACCTCCTCGAGATCCTCCGTTTCATCTCTCTCACACACTTTCTCTGATACCTAACAATTACACATGGAGATGATTTTTATAAATTAAATTAAAAAGTGGGGGAAATGTAAAAGAATGTAAAAATAGAAGGACTGATTTGTAAATTTTACAGATTCGGATCCGAGTTGACTCGTGTGGCTGAGTTGACTCGTGTGGCTGAGTTGACTCGTTTGGCGATTTGCAGAGACGCGTCCATGGCTTGGCTTGAGATATCCTTGGGAGCGAACGGAGATGCTTTTAGGCAATGAGTCTCTCTCTCGATTTTTGATCGTCTCGTTACGGAGATGATCGTAAACGCTGATTTGGCTTCCGAAATCTGAGATCTGTTTGCGGTTACGGAAGTTCGGCGGCGAGACGGAGGAGAAGGAGGAGGAGGAGGAAGACGAGGCGGAGATGTGGATAAGCTTGAGTAGATCGATGTTTTCGAGGCGGAGAGAGTCGTTTTCGCGGCGGAGACAGTCTACCTCCGTCGTTATGGATCGGAGACGAGAGACGCAGATCTCGTAATGCTCGTTGAGCTCGTCGTACTCTAGGATCAGCCTCGCTTGACGGAGTCGATTTTCCGTCGCGGCGGCGTCTTCGTCGAGAGGAGAGGAGGAGGAAGACGGAGGAGACGGAGATAGCGATAGCGAGATCGGGAACTGAGATTCCGGCGAGAAAATCGAGTTGTAGAGAGAAGCGAAGTTAGCGGCGAACTCTTCCTGGTGCTGTTTGCCGTTGCTTTGATCGGATTGCGGCGATAACGGAGGCGGCGGCGAGTTTAACGCCGTCACGCATGATAGATCCGTTACAGTAGAAGACGCGGCTTTCTCCATCTGCGAAATTTCGAGAAGAAGCTTCCTGAAGAAGATTTGTGACTAAATCAAAAATCAAAAGCAATTTTGTGAGATTAAACTCGAATTAAGAGAATAATCTGTTGGTTTTTGACTGTGATTAAGCTTTGATTTGATCGGAGAAGACGATAAAAATACAGAACAGAACATAAACGAACAAAACTTAGAGAGAGAGAGAGAGTACCTGAATCTCGTTAAGCTTTGTAGAAGCGTAGAGAGAGAAGAGAAAGATGAACAAATGCTATATATAGGCACAGACTGTCAAATACAGAACAAGAGATGTGAAGAAGAGGGAGAGAAAGATCACATGCGATAGAGACCACGGTAAGGTTACTTCACTATTCAATCTTGACCGTAGATTGAGCAATCTAATGGTTTGTTTGATTAGACGATGTGTTTAATTGGTTAGATAATTGCGTCCTCATGTTAAAGTAAACCACAGGGGAATATTCTACCTACTTTGCTTTCCCGCCAACTTCTTAAACCGTTAGAGATGTGTAACAGAATAATTTTTAATGTTTATTTTCAGGAGAATTACAAAACTACACCATTTGAATTACATTTCACAAAACTACACAATTTCAAAATTATTTCACAAAACTACATCTAAACACTAAAAATTAAATTCAAACAAACCCTATCCACACAATCATACTCTTTAATATTATACCATAAACACTAATTAGCGAACCTAAATGTAAATTTTTTAATATTGGTAATTTTTGAAAGAGTAAATCAAGCTTTTAAAATTTTGAAAATACGTAAATATGTGAAAAATTGAATTAAGTAGAGTTTTGGTGAATTCCTCTTTATTTTTTTCTAAGAGAGGACGTAGATAACTTTAAGAGCAAAATTAATGTTGCAATCGCATTCAAAGACAGTGAACAAATAATAATTAATCTATTCATTTATAGTTTTTTTGGGTTAAAACTTAAAAGATAATTGATTGTAACACTCACCGTACATAAAAATAATTAAGAAAAAACACGCACGTATAATTTAAATTTGAGCCGATGGTTACATTACATACATATCTATCGTTATACATGAATAATACATGTTACGGACAAATTTTATAGTTATCGGAACTAGGTGTGCCCAATGACAATTTCAATAGTCAATATCAACAATAGTCAATAGTAATGATAAATTGAATGCCTTTTTAACAAAAATAAATAAATTAAAATTTGAGAAATAGCGCGACAAAAAATGAATTAAATCATAATTTGAGAAGTGGCAATGGGAGAATTTGTCATAGTAAGCAAAATTGGTTAAAACATGTGTGGATGATTTTATCATTCTCAATTGATAGTAACGATATGCATAATTCTTTTATACTGGGTTAATTTTTGTGTGTGATAGTTTACCAAACGGGCTATCTACTAATTCGAAGACATGTAATATTTTTTAGTATGCTATCTAATATTTCGGAGACCTATAATATACTTTTCCAGTATTTGTGATTTGCTTTTGTATACACGGATATCTAATTTTGTGATTTGTTTTGCTCCGGAAAAATATGGATATCCGGATGTTCGGATATCCGAATATTTTACATATACTTGCAGATATTTGTGAATATCCGTATCGCTCATTTCAATACAACATAAAAATGAAAACAATAATAATTTTTATGCAAAAGTATTCTAAAATTTTTAACGTTTTTTCTTCTATTTTTTTAATTCGTCGATTTTACTTATTTTTTACGTGTTTGATCATTTTGTTAAAAATAAAATTTTAGAATAAAAATAGAAGAAAAAACGTTAAATAATAACTAAGAAAAAACTCATCTCGATATAATTTAAACTATTTTGTGTGAATAAGTTTAACTTATTTTTCTTTTGACCTGACAATGTGAAAACCTATAACAAGTATTATATATCTATCATCTATAAAGGCACAAAACGGATCGGATATCCGACCTTCTGATAATTACTATTTGTTATTTGTTTTGCTTTCCATGGATACTAAATTTTAGTATTTGCTTTCAATCATTGCGGATATCCAAATTTTACTAATTGAATCAAAGCGAATATCGAATCGGGTTGGATATAACGAATATTTTGCCCTAGGTAGCTATTAGTATATCGTTTACAAAAAAAATTACTTATTATTCATTTTTAAAAAGAAGATAATCGTCATCTCTAAAATAAAATTGGATAAAGAAGATAATTGTCATCTCTAGAGTAAAATTGGATGGAAAGAAAAAAGTTAGTTAGGGAAAGAGTTTTGCTTGTCACTAAAGGCTTTGTAAATTGAATAAAAAAGTGTATTCATGTCTTTGAATAATAATAAAAAAAATACTCGGAAATAAATTTAAAATGTTTGGTTGGGCCAATCATGAACAAGAATAGTTAATTAACTAAAATTAGATGTCTTTGTTTAGTTTCACGTTTTGTAACCAACCATGGTAGTGTAAGGTAAGGAATATAAGTGGTTTTGCTTCAAGAACACAGCTTTAACTAACTTATATGTTGTGGGTCCCTCTTTCACTTACAATGTGTAATATACTTGAATCTAAATCTTTATCTTTTCTTTGTTGCTAACTAACTAGAATATGTTTCCTTTCTTCTAACCCAACAACCCTACCAAATTTACTTTCTGACCCTTCTCTAGCGGAGCCAAGTAAATTTCTTACTGGGGGCAAACAAATTTTATTAAAACAAATTAATACAAATGTACTCTACGTTTTCTTATTTAATGGGGTCAAAAAAAAATTAGATGGGGTCAAGATTTATTTTACATGGGTGCAATATAAAAAAAATCTGAAAAAATAAAAGAATCTGAAAATTTGATGGGTGCAGTTGACCCCACTACTACAACATTGGTTCAGCCACTAACACATGTTGTTTACTATCATTAATATTTCATTACTTAAGCAAAATCTCCAAGAACCATAAGATAAAGAAAGAGTTCTATTTTATCTAAATGGAAACAAATAGGAGTGAAAATTTCGTGTTAATTCCGTCGGTTTTTGGAGTTTAAAATTTGTATCGAATTGAACCGGTTCATTATTTGGATCGGATTGGTTTGATTATCGGTTATTTAGGAAATTTAGTTTTCTACCAAAATTAACCGAAAGTTTTGGTTTTTAGGTTAAATTCGGGTAAATCGGTTTAGTTCGGTTATTTCAGTAATGATTATTCTTTTTTTTCCTTCTTAAATGGTTAAACAATTTTTTGACCAAAAAAAAATGGTTAAAACAATTTTAGACTCAATTATATTGACCCAATTTAACTACTACTAAAATATTTTGGGACAGGCTTTATATTTCTTTTTCTATCACACACATACATGTATAGACCTAAATGGGCCACTGAAGCCCAATAAATAATTAAATATCTGCCGACATGTATAATATTCTTTTGTAAATACAGAAAATGCATATTTCCAGTATAATAATACACTTATCTATTTATTCTCATTATCCGTAAATTCACAGTCACAAAAAAAATGAGATCTGATAATCTCTGGACAAGATCACCAGAAACTAAACCGGGAAAATCCGAGTTTCCGGTTATCAGATTTCTCCGTGGACACGTGGAGAAAATCAAAGACAAAACCGGAGGACCAGGAATAGGCGGTGGCATTGGCTGTGGCGTTGGACTCGGTTTTGGTTTAACCGGTGGGATCGGTTTAGTGGCTAATGAAGGAGTGAATCATAGCAATGTGGTGTTTGGTGTAGGAATGGGTTGTGGAATCGGGTTCGGGTTTGGGTACGGGTTTGGTGTTGGTGGCGGATACAATTTCGATGATATTAGTGATAAATTGACTTATGGGGAAAACTCCGGTTAATGATTCCGGGTCGGGTTAAAGGATTTTTTTAAAAATGTATTATTATTAAGATATTTTATGTTAAATGTTGTTTTTCAATTTTTCAATTGAAAACACACTCATTCTACCTTTTTTGTTGGTTTTGCTTTTTATATATATTTTTTTATTTGAGTTCGCTAATTAGTGTTTAAGGTATAATATTAAAATATATGATTGTGTGGGTATGATTTAATGTGAATTTAATTTTGAATGTTTAAGTGTAATTTTGTAATAGTGACTTTAAAATGGTATAGTTTTTAAAATGCAATTTAAATGGTGTAATTTTGTAATTGTCCCAATTTTTTTACATAATTAACACACATTTTCAAATGTTTTATAAATATCATCAAACAAAAATTTCTCAAAAATACCACAAAACTTAACTATTAAAAAATAATAAAACAACACATCAAGACTATAGTCATAAATTCACAATTTGTTTTCTTTTAACTATAATTTTGTTATTTTTTGTTTGTGGTTTCTGGATATATGTAAAGTTTTTATGGGGGAATTACAAAACTATACCTTTTAAATTTCATTCTGTAAACTACATCCTTTGAAATATACATCTAAACACTAGAACTTATATTCAAATAAACCCAAATGAAAGATTTTATGTCCACAAAATCCTATCTTTTTAATACTAAAACATAAACACTAATTAATAAACCCAAATGAAATATTTTAATTTTGGTAAATTTTTAAAGGGTAATTTAACCACTTAAAATTTGAAAGAGGTATAATTATAGAAAATTTGAATTATGTGTGGTTTTGTAAAAGAATAGTTAAAAATGTAGTTTTGTGAATTCAACAAATTTGAGTTAAATATAATTTTGTAAAGAAAGATGCGAAACGATGTAGTTTTGTGAATTTTTCATATTTTATTAGTGAAGTGGCATAATTATATATTTCCCGCAATAAGTTTTTTTGTTACTTTCTACACTAGTTAAATCAATCGCTCTCTGTTGTCTCTCTTTGAACGATGATTGCTTCTCTGTCTCTCTTATTTAATTAATTTGTGCTGAGATATTGTGTTGCCTCTCTCTCCCCCCCCTCATACATTTATTTTTGTATGTTTAAAGTATTTACATAACTGACCTCTATTTTCTGGTATTTATGAAACTGCCCAATCTTTTGTGTACCTCATAACTTTCGTTATTTATAAACTTTCGTTATTTATAAGTTACCCAAACATTGTTGAATTGATAACTTCTGTTATTTACAAGTTACCGAAACATTTTTGAATTGATAAAAATCAGCAACATAATACACCCTCAGTGAGGCCGAATTGGTTTTATCTTATACAAGACTAAGAGTTTAATAAAAAAAAGAATGTGAAGGCATAATTATTTTGTCTCCTTTCTCTTTTTTGTTTCAAATTTAGAAACATTAGAGTTTCTAGTCGATAAAGTTTCTTCTTCATTTCACATGGTGACTGAAGAAGAAGAAGTTGGTCTCTATGAGCTGAATCTAAAAGATATTGTAAATCTTGTTTTTAAAGAGCTCGTAAGCAGCAAACAGAGAGGTCTTCATGCATTGAAAGAAGCCAGTACAGAGATAATCTTACTCTCTTCCAAATTAGTTAAAGAAGAAAGTATTGCTATAGCCGAGGAGGAAGTTACATCATTCGCTCTCTGGTGTCTGAATGTAAACGACGAATGCTGCAAGATCTGGGACAGTCCTCCTCCTTGTGATAATGAGAGTGCATCAGTGAGACGTGAGCCTAACCCTAAACATGCCTGTGTTGCATCTTCCAATATAAAGTCTCAATTAGTGGGTATGAATGATGGGGTCCATGAAATAGATGTGGCACCACCTGCTTTTGACGGGACCATGAGCATAAAGAGCTCTTTCCTCTTGGATGAATCTGGAACAGAAGAGGATCAATCTGCGTTTATGAAAGAATTATATCACTTCTTTTTAGAGAGAAACATGAAATTTAAACCTCCAACGTTATATGGGGAGAGACTAAACTGTCTTAAGTAAGCTTTTTTGCTTATCAATCTTTATTTAGTAACTCAAGTTTGTTTTACATTGTAACTCTAATGTGATATTCAATTAAATTTCTTTGTCCCAAGGTTGTGGAGAGTCGTAACTAGATTGGGCGGTTATGACAAGGTACGTGACACCTTGTTGGCGATTAATTAATGTGGCTATACAATGATGCTCTTTTGGGGGGTTTTCTCTAATTAATGCTTTATATTTTGAATAGGTTACTAGATGCAAACTATGGCTGCAAGAAGAAGAGTCTTTCAAGCCCCCAAAGTAAGAAGAATTTGGTCATTTAACATTGACTTTGTGCTTAGTGGTCTGTCTTAAGTTTGGTCTTATTTGCATATTCTCAATAATTCCTTGTAATTGATCTTTTTTTGTCCAGGACATGTACAACAGTCTACGAAAAGGTGAGATTTTATATGTCCACCCTCTTTTGTGTACCATTCATGTGGCTTTTCTATAAGTTGGCATGTGACTCTATGCTGAATTAACATTTCTTGAATTATCTGGTTGTAAGTTCAATATTTAATGCACGTCAAGCCGCCTCCCGTTCTGATGCTTCATCACAAGCGTTTGAAGGCTCTACTCTAGCCTTTGGAGCATCTTCTGCTTCGTTACTTGGTACTTCGGCTTCTATTATTTTTACTTTTAACGATTTTCGTTTTGTGGGTTTTATACGTATTAGGAATGGTGTTGAAAAATTTGATACTACTTTTAGAATTTGTCCTTGTGGTTATCTAAGTGACAATACTAGCTTCTGGTTTGCTGAAGTTTGTTTGTTTTCCTAATGTTCTAGGTTCTCCTTTTCTTTTCTCGTGCAGGCCCTTCTACTTCTGGAAAGAAGTATTTTGGTTTCTTGACTCATGTCAAGAGGTTGGTCAACTTCTCTAGCGGCTTTCCCAATAAGAGGTGTATGACGTTGTTGGGTATCTCATTAGCATATTTGAACAGTGCGGAGACGGCTCAAAGTATAAGAGTTGGTTATGATGTTTGGCAATACTCGTTGCTCCTCGTAGCTTTCCTTGTTTTCATGGTATTGAATTACAACTATTTGGAAAACGAAGCTCCTCCTAGCATCATTGGAGATATCACAGCGATCGATTATCATACTGTAGGGAGAACAAATAGAGTATTCGATTGTTCTATAAAGGAAGATTCGAAGATAATCTATCATAAGCTTGGGGAAATCTTTCGGTCTACAATGCATGGTTGTGTAAGAGAATCACATGCATGAGTTAAATCGGTGTTATTTAGTCCTGAGTCGTTCAACGAAGTACAACTACTAAGCACATTGTTATTGGCTCCGCATCCTAACATTCTTCGCCTTCATCATTCAGCTGAAGAAAACGGCAACTGTTATAGTCTTGTGGATAAATGGGACTGCACATTAAAGGAGCTTATTGACTTCTGGAGAGGCTCTGAGAATCCAGAACATGTTTGACAATACATTGTGAATAACCACAAAGTGCAAACACTTGAGGGTCGTCCGTCGGCATGCCTTATAGAAATATTCAAGTAAGAATATAATTTATAATTTACTAGTTAGACTTTTTTCGTAACTGATGTTTCTCCATATGATGCAGGGATATTGTTTCTGGTGTTGCACATCTGCACGGACTTGGCATCATCCATCGAGATCTGACGCCAGAGATTGTTGTTATAACAATTAACAACAACGATTTCCTAACAAAAATTGGAGACTTTAGCATTGCTAAAACTCCCAGTAAGGAAGCCTTGACGGACACAAGAGGTAGTGAAAGGTGGCGAGCAGCAGAGCAAGTTGCCAACAGGAAAGAAACGGTTGCTGGTGATATTTTCAATTTAGGATGTATGTTGTATTATATCCTAACGGATGGAAAGGAGCCATTCATCTCTGGAAGGTATAATGTGGTTGATGTCAACAATGTAATCAAGTTTCCTGAGGCGTTCAAGCTAATAGAAAAGATGACTAGCAATAACCCTTCGAATCAGTAAGTTTTGCCTTTAGTTCACTTGTGTTATTTATCTCTCTTCATCGTGAACTCTAATGTCTCTTTGGTTCAAGGCCTAAGGTACAGGATGTGTTAGCTCATCCGGTTTTCTGGAGCGACGAGGATAAGCTAATGTTTCTACAAGATGTAAATGGAGCATGTCAAAATGTTGCTTTCGGTTACAAGGATCTAAATATTGATGCTGGTAATAAGGTTGGAGCATATGGATGGGATAATTGTTTAGATTCAATTCTTGTTGGTAGCAGCACATCCCATTACAACAGCACACTATCTGGATTGTTGAAGTTCCTGCGCAATGTCTTATGCCACTTTCATGAATTTGATCCTAATGTGCATGTTTGTTTTGTACTCCTATACCTTTTTTCTCTTTACTCTTATTCATCTAACTTAATATTTTACACTTGACTTTTTAGCATCTCTTCCAAGTGGACGGGTTATATAACTACTTCTTTAAGTCTTACCCGTGGATTATATGACTTCACTCAAAGTCATTCAGGTGTGAATGTGAACCGAGAACTAAAGAATATTGTTGATGTCATCAAAAGAAGAGTGGAGAACAGAAGAAGAATGGAGAACTGATGAAGCAATCCTGAGACATTCGTTTGTCATGTGTTGGGTTTTTTTATTAGACATTAAGAACAAAGTTAGATACTTAGATTATCTTTATGGACACATTATATTATGGTTAAAGAGTATTTGCAAGATGATTTCTTTTGAATATTGCCTACTTATTTTTGCATTTTATCCTAAGTGTTTCCATGTTCACAAAAACATGATCTTTTCTATTCTGAATGTTAAATGTCTAAATCTAATTCAGGCTATGTTATGATTTTAAGTGTACTTTATGTAGGTGTGAGACCATTCTTCAGCCTGGTATCAATTGTAACGTTAGAATCGAAAAGTTTTCCGCTAGTAAGAAAAAACGGCTAAGGTCCAAGAAGTCTAACAACAACTACAACATATGTTTGCCCCATAACAATGTTGTTTACTATTGCGGTTTTTGTTCTCACCGTAATCTCAAGAGAGTAACTTCAAAAGATCATGATGTGTGGCGTTTTTAATGTTTTAATTTAAGATTATAGTCACAATAGAGCGTTTTTACTTGTCTTTAGTTGATTTACATGTGATATAAGAGATATTGGCGTCCTAAGGACTTATGGAGATTTCGAGACAAAAGAGCATGAAAATCATGGAATATGGTATCGATCGCCCGATCCGCAATTCCGACCGCCCGATCGTTTTCACCAGATTTTGCGAGCCAAGAAACGATCGATCAAACCAAAAATTGCAGCAGAGGATCGCCCGATAGTCTTTTTCCGGAAAGAAATATGATCGACCCCACGACGCAGGAAGGATACAGGCCGACCGATCTCTAAGCGATCGACCGATCGCATTTGGGATCGCCCGATCCCTTCCCAGGTAAGTCTCCATAAACACGATCCCTTCCCAGGTAAGTCTTCAGAAGGGTTTTTCTCAAAAAATCGATTTTAACACAAAAACACCATAAGAGGCGAACATCAAGGTTTTCTTAAAACTTTGATTTCTCCTTCGATTTTCAAGCGATTTCAACAATTTTTGGTGCTAATCCATTCGATTTTTAACCCTCTATCCATTCCTAGTATCAACTCCAATCAAAAACTAAGGTATGATTTCGAATTAGAACCCTAAATTCCGAAAATTCTTCAAAGGTTTGGGTTCTTTGATTCTTCATTGATTTCTTGTTTCTTATGTCATATATGTGATATTGATGATGAACTATAGCTATTTTAGACTAGTTTTGTGTGAAGAAACGAAATTCAAAGAAAATTTCTCAAAAGTGGTATTTTTGAAAATTTATTGAAGAAGATTGGTTTTGTGGTTGATTGTGATACTCTTGTGAATGCTTTGTGTTGACTATAATCTTCCTTGTGACATCTTTGATAACATAGAACATTGATTAGAATTTCTATTGAGCTTTCATTGAGAATTCTATGTTAGTCACATACTCTTTGCATAGTTTTGTTAATTTCTCATTCAACAAAGAAGAAATAGAGTTTCAAAGACTTATTTTTGTGTGTTTTTGTTGATGAAATGTGTAGGCAATGAGTAAAAGAAGACAAGGACGAGACGGTGCCTCTTCTTCGAATTAAAAAATGCCCGTGTACGAGGAACGACAACGCGGTCCTCTACGCCATGAGCCCGTACCGCAAGGACAGACGAATGTCACACAACGCTTGCCATGGCCGCTCCCCGAGAACACTATCATACCTCTCGAAATGGACACAAACTTTACCAAGGCGACTCTCAATAGGTGCACACAATATGCCTCTCGGATGAAGCATGTTGGAGCTTTTTGGGACGAGTTTGATACCATGTTCTACAATGGTATGATGCCAATGAAGATGGAGTCCACAAGGTTCATATGTGAGGCTTCTTTGGAGAAATTGGGTATTAAGGACGAGATACGACGACTCCATGGTCTTATCGGGTTAGGACACATCGGGTACACGAAATATTCGTTGTATGACGATGCCGCACGACAATTCTTTGCCTCCGTACGAGTTCGTTTCTTGGATTCTGAACCAAACCAAGGCCCGTCTCCTCAAACCGCCGTGCTCTCCTACTTCTTCTGAGGCGTGCTCTACCAAATCACCATCCCCGAGCTTTGTGAGCTTTACGGTTTCGATCCTTCACGAACCGCGCTCCATGTGGAAGACTCTTTCACCGCTTATCAAGACTTGTCGGATGTGCTAGGCTCGGGTGATTTTATCTCGCGAGTAGCTAAGCAATCATTGATACGGAACCCGATTATTCGATTTTTAGCCAAGATCTTGAGCGGTATCTTCTTCGGGAAGTCGGAAGCCGGTGCGGTGACTAACATCGAGCTTCAAATGATTCACTACGCGGTATGTGAGTTCTCCGCGGAAGAATACAACCACCCGACCGTCCCAATGATGTCAACATGGGCCATTTCTTTGCCAAACAACTCGAGGGGCGAAGGTTCCGAGGACTCGGTACACAAGGTGTTGGCAAGAAGGAGCTCATGGGTAACGTCCTCACACCCATCTTTCAGTTTCACAAGATTGACAAGATCATACCAAGGACTTCGAAGAAAACTTCCATTGATATGATGGATCTAAAGTACCTCAAGTCATGTAAGATTTTGGGTGATGGTTGGGGTTACAAGTTCACAGATTACGACAATGAAGTGAAGATCATCAAGCTCCCGAATCAAGCATACACGGACATCACATCTATTGTGAATCTTCGCTTCGATCACAACATGGGTGACTTAGGAGCAGTTCCGGCTAACACCGTAAGGAGAGCAAGAGTCGCGGGTAACCAAGGACCACCACCGCAACACCAAGAGCCTCAACCACATGAGCCTCAACACCAAGCACCTCCATACAACGAGGACTATGAGCATGTGTGGCAATACCCGGAGATCAATCCTGATGACTACGCGCCGACGCGACATCGGGTTGGTCAAACTCAGGAGGAGCGCGATGATCTCGCTTACGATACGAATGTGAAGCATCACAACTTCCTTAAGAAAATCTTGGAAGTGTTTACTTGCGGAGCGGGACGAGGGCGTGGACGTGGGAGACGTCACACCGACCAAGGAGGGAGGAATGTGAGATTACACCAAGACGCGGGTCCAAGCGGGACGGTAGGTGAGGATGGAGACGACGATGCTCCGGGAAACCGTAGCGACTAGTTAGTCATTATTTTTATCCTTTCACTTTTTCTATTTTACCATCTACTTATTCCATTGTTTGTTTTTCTTATTTTTCCACCTTCTTTTAAGATTTACGATGTCACACCGGGTCTCGGTGTGAAGTATGTCTGGGGGAGGGTGTTTATTTATAACTAAAGAATGATATTATGACGATGATAATGCCTCCTCAAGAAACCCCAAGTATCATGCTCTCTTCACCTCTTAAGAGTGATGAGAAAGATCAGGTGGAGACTAGTGTTGCGAATACACCAAAGCCAATGCTTACTTTGGATAGAGATAGAAGAATAAGAAGATCCAAAAGTAAGAAACCGGTGGTAGTAGTCGAGCCCGAAAGCGTTGGTGGATCAAATAAGAGGAAGAGAAACCCATTGACAAGTATCAAGGAGACAAACAAGAGTGCTATAAACTTGAAGATACCTTTTCTCTTGTGATATACAAACTCTGAATATATATGACATGTAGAGTTAATATATTTTCATTTGCATTTGATTTAACAGTCTCTCTTTACTACTATGGTTACATTTATTTACCTTCACACTCTATGTCCACCTGAAAACTTAGACGATGAACGCGATTCGTTTTGATTTCTACTTTCATTTGCTGAATCTGAAGCTGTTCTTCCGAGTGAACCAAAAACTTGTCTTCTTCTTGGAGCAATAGGTGAAGCTGCAGCAGCAGCTCCTCCTAGTGAATGTCTTCTTGGAGATGGAGACTCAAACCTTAGATTGCTTAAGCCACGTTTCTGGACACCGTTTACGTTTTGATACTTTTGAAGCTCCTCGTCTTTCTTAGCAATCACATCTTTCAAGTTCGTAACCTAGATGCCAATATTCAAGATTCAGTGATCATTGTTATATCTCTCATAGTGAAGCTAACCACTTATGAATTATTTTGTGTGTGTGTTTTACCTGTTCCATGAGTTGTCTAACATCGCGGCCTTCCTTATAACTTGTAGCTGCACCTAACTCAACACCAGAGACCCTCTCTGCAAACTTCAATGTACTTACAGTCTCAGCATATGATTCCTCGTCAGGATTTATCTGAACAAACATGAGTGTTTTGGCTTGTCCTCCTAATTAAACAAAACAATTAAGAATGTCACATAATCAAAGAAAAAGTTCAAGAAAGAGAGTATTATGTATAGTTACCTAAAGAGTTTTGAAGGACTTGTGTGAGCTTGCTGTTTCTATAAGGAACATGAGGATTCTTATGTGACAGAGCAAAAATAACATCTCCAAGAGCTGACAATGACTTGTTAATATGTTGAGCTTCTTTGAGTCTCTCTCCTGTTACTTGAGACCGATCAACTCTCTCACTCCCAGCTAAATCAACCAAATGCAAACTACCGCGCAACACGGCCTCACTCTTCACATCCACACCTCTTACATGAACAGAAAGTACACTGCAAAAAACACAATCAAAATCAGTTTCTTAATTAGGCTCAATATGATTGCATAGTTACCTGTGAGATCTACTGCTCTTTTCATTGAGAGTTGTGGCACCAACAACTCTGTTCTTCAAACCAATATTCATCAGTTCAATAACATCTTATGTTGATCTTACACAATGCATGCTTGCATCAGGTACCGCGAGGCCATTTGGTAAAGTAGTGTTCCATATCCCAAGTGTAAAGCATTAGCTAAGGAAAAAATGTACATTTTCTAACATAATAAACAAAACAAAACTGCGAAAAAAGGAAAACATGAAGTAGCAATTAAGACAAGGATATCTTTTGTTTGGACCATCATTGGAAAGTAAGTCGCGAACTTGCTCATTGTAAATCTCAACCATTTGAACACCAACTTCATACATGACTGAGTTTTGTCTACTTTGTGTTAAGTGAAACAAATCATTTAAAGCTCTATAGTTAACTCCCCAATGTTCTTCTGATTTTATGCTTGGTCCACTCTGTTTTGACATAATGAAAACATACTTTTAAATGTTAAGCATAAACATATCGAGAACCTCGGAAAATTCGTATATGTTTTGTTATACCATTGTATAAGTCTTTCCAGATCCTGTCTGACCATAAGCAAATATACACACATTGTATCCATCAAGAATGGACCGAATCAACGGCTGAGTATCTAAGAAAACTTCCTCTGCATAAAACATTAAGTCTTAAAACTATATTTTCTTCGGTGTATGATAACAAAGAAAGTGGAAGAGAGTTTGAAACCTTGAGTTGAAGCAGGACCAAAGACTTTGTTGAATTTGAATAACCGATGTGTATCTTTGTCTTGCTTTAATGGATTTGAAACCACAAGCTCACCATTCTCATTAGTGTACTCTATTGATGTTTCTCTCTTGTTTTGTCCTTGAAGAAATGGTCTTATCCTGCAATAGACTCTGATGTTTCCTTTTAATTCTTGGATTTCATTGTAAAGTCTTCGGTTCTCTTCAACGACTACTTGGTAACTTTTTGCTGCATCAACCACTCCTCTAAGCTTTAAGCCTAATTATATGATATTAAAGAAACATATTTAAGACCATCCTTGAATATTGTAAACATCATATATATATATATACTTAGTCTTACCATAGTCATTTATATCTTGTAAGTAACTCTCTTCTATGTTTAGGACTTCATATTTTAAAGACACTGAAACAACTTTCAAGTTCTGCAAAATTTCATGTAATTAGCCGTATAGTTAAAGAATTAAAAATAGCTAATAAATCAAATATCTATAAGTTAACTAACCTGCAAAGACCTTGACTGGTGATTTATAAAGCTATTGTATGTACTCTCTTTCTTCTCCCATATTTTGGTTTTAGCTTCACATATATTCTCAAGTTCTTTTGATTTTTTCGTTGAATCTAATATCCGTAAATCTGAATCTTTTAACTGCTTCTCCAACTCATCTTTAGCTTCTTGTGCATTTGATTTTAGTATCAACAACTGTTTTTCATGCGTCTCTTTCATAACTTCAAGTTCTTGCTTCAATTTAGAAATCTCAGCATCACTAAGCTCTTTTTGCTTTTTTAATTTCAGCAAAACTTCTTCTTCTGACCTTGGCTACAAAAGCACAACATATAGAAAGATTATAAAATACTAACCACAAATGAAAAGATTTGAGCAATTATAGACTGAATTTGTTAAATTAGTACCTCATTGTCATGTGTTGTATTAGATGATGCCAAAGTCTCTAATACATTGATTCTTGATCTATATTTTTCTTCGCGGACCCTGAATAGTATATTTTGCTGCACAAGCAAAGTTCATCATTGTGTCAACAAGTATATGATAATGTAAACAGAACAACCAAAAAAGATCTTGAGTTAGTCATACATTCTTTAGATTCTCAGCTTGATTTGAAATCCGTTGTTCGACTACTTGCACAATACCTCTCATAATAGATGCAAACACCTTAAGAACATAACAAGCAAACAAAAAAAATTCAAGATTTTGAGAAAATTGATGTTCATGAACTAACAATGAAACAAGCTTTTCTTACATGAGACACATCCACATTCATCTTTTGCGCACTTTCGTCAAGAAGCTTATCGAGCATATCAAACAACGATCGAGTAGAAGTATTCTACATAAGAGAAAGGATAAATAAATCTAAAATACAAAGTTTGAGTGAATAAAACTGAAAATTAGCTAAGAAGATATTATTTTACTTGTAAACTATTTGATTTGAGTAAGTCCAAAATCTTAGCATGAGATATATTGATATGAGATCCTTCCTTAAATTGTAATACATGATCATTGAAGATGTTACTATGATCAACACACTTTGAATGGTACTCATCAGGCAAACTCCATCTTCTCATTGCAGAAAGTGTATTATGATTATATACATCATCAGAGAAACTTGCTTTAAGTGCTTTAAGAGCCTGTAAAATCGGTATCATATCCCCCTGCATTTTATATAGTATACTCATATAACTTTGGACTTTACAGAAATAACAAAAAAGAGTAATGTTTTAATTTCAAGTGTGTTTGAAACCTGTTCTAAGTCGGAAACTTCGAATCTAGGCAATGCCATTTCATCCATAGCTGTTAAAAACCTCTCAATATTCACAGAAGCAAACTCAAAACTACCTCCCTATATATATATATATAGGAGGAGGAGGAGGAGGATCATCCAAAGATATATATCGAAAAAAAACCATTAGGTGTTTAGTGTTTAGAAAAGAAAATAGAAGTACGTACCATTTTCAAAGAGCCAGGACTAAGCTGATTCAAGAGATTGCAGAAGACAGTACCATCCATCAAACAAGCTCTAAGCTCTTCCTCTGAAGCCTCCCATGTTAGATTCAAATAAGGAAGTGTCTCATTTAACCACTCTACTAAACTTTGATGACCTGCCCAATTCATCCAATTTAATTACTACTATGATACGTTCATTGTTAATTAATTATAACCACCAATATTATTAATTATCATATATATATATATATCCAAAATAATAATAATAAGAAGATAGTAAAAAAAAAAATGAAAAAACAAGTGCCTTGCTTATTAGGATCAAGATCTCTAGTTTGTGAAGAATCAAAACTGAGAATGGAGCAAGATCCATCTGATATGATTGATCCTCCTTTGTTTCTTTTCTTCATTTCTACACATCATTTCATTAAAAAAAAAGCATATCATAACCACATTTTTTTTGAACGTTGCACTTTTTAAAATGATCAACAAAGCAAACAATTATTTTTAATACATTTGCAATTATCATGGAAAATTTATATAAGTCATCAATTTATCTAACTAGAACAATAACTAAATCTATGAAATATCAATTTCTTTTAACAAAACAACCAATAAACTATATGAAATTTTTTTAAAAATGTTACCAAAAATATTTCACAAAGAAAACATCCAATGACACAAGAACTGGTCTCCAGAAATTCAACTCAACGGTAAATTATTAGTACAAAAAATGGATGTCGATGGTTAGATCATTTGCCAGAAAATATTTCAAAATTTTCAGTTTTTTTTCCTCTGTGTTTAATCTAAAAATAAAATTAAAGGGAAAAATAGAGCTAATTACAGGGAAAAGTTATTGGTTCCACTTATTTTGTTTATTTTATATTTAGAAGAAAATTATTACGAGAAATTTAAAACTAAAAATGAAAATTATATTTTACGTTTGAGTTTGCTTTACGCAAATATGTTTTTTTGTGGGGGCAACGCCCAACGGTAACTCTATACAAACATTAATTCTCGTCTTTGTGTTATTTGCGTTTTTCTTCTAATAAAATGATCCAAAAGCGAAAAACCTTTGAATGAATGAGACAGTCATATGTAATATTGTGGCATTTATAATAAGAAAAAAAAACAAGTATATGTATTGTAACATCATCTTCATGCATAAGTTTACGTGAGGAGTACGTACTAATTTACGTTATGCATAATACATACAAAAGATACGACAACAATTTACGTTATGCATAATTTACTTTTATAAAAACATCAAAAAGTTGCATAAATGGGTCTGTTGAAGATTCTACTTTTTACTTGGTTTATCATATTATTATTAGCTCTTAATTATAAAAACTTCCGGTTAGGTTTTGTAATCTTTGGTATTATTCTCTAACTGGATTTTAGGAGTTCGTATAGAAAGTAGAAGAAACTAATAAAACATTTGTTACTTTTTCCTTGTTCACATGAAACGGGAAGAGATTCTAATTTTGTCATTTTGGGAAATTAAAGTGTAACAAATTATGACAAATACCCAAATTAGGTAGAGCATCATTAAAAATTCCTAACTGGCTCATACAAGATTTAACTGAATATACATATATATTAAAATCAATAAAAAATAAATAAATGTTGTGATATTTTAGTTGACCAAATTACTACTATACTTTAGAGTTTACGAGAAGTTAAAGCCAAAATCAATGACTAATCACTTTTCATACCACCATAAAATCCAAATATAAATACCTCTTGTTATGGAAAATATTTCATTTCAGAAAAAAAACATAAAACCTTTCCTTTTGAACTCCGAAACCGAAAACAAAAAGTCAAAGATACATACATATACATATAATAATACAAATATTGTATAAACAAAGTGAATTAGAAATAGAAAAAGGAGTATTGCAATGTTTAACTTTTTGGCCTGAAAAATCATTCTCTACGGTACAAACTCTAACTCTTTGAACTGTCTATACTTTTTAATATTAGTATTATTATTATAATTAACTTGTTAGTTAAGTGTTAATCATGTCTCTTTCTCTATGTATATCCTTTTATAAAAAGACTATTGTTGTTCTTTAATCTTGCAGCTGTCTGAATAAACTCTTAAAGAGAGTTTATATTCCGTAAAGAATGGGAGAGTACGAGGCAATGTTTAGTGACAAATGGGATTTTAGAAGGAAAGATAACAACTTTGATGATTCTTCTTGTGGTGATGATGATCCTTATTCAAACTTACCCCATGACCTAATTGCCATTCACAACCCAAATCTTGTTCTTGAATCTAATCAGATCCATGATGTTGGTACAACAACAACATTGACTAGTGAACAACAACCTTCGAAAACTCGGTAGAAGAGGATCAAGAAAGATGATGATGAGAGTAAACCTGAGAAGCCTATCCAAAAGAAGACAAGAGAAGCTAACACAGTCAAGAACAGAGAATCTAAAACACAGAAAGATGATAGCTTTGTGATACCCTTTACACCAAACCTGTCTTCAACACAATCGTTGCATAGTACTCCATTAAGTAACTCGTGGTTTCCTTCTTCTTCTACTACTTCAAGCCAATTAGTGATACCTTCTTTAGCAAGTAAGAATAACAACTTTCAACTGAGACAACCACCAGCACCACCACTAGTACCCCAAATTCATGATATCTCTGAGTTTCAGACACAAGGACATGTGTTTGGGAGTTCTCTGTTTCAGAACAACAATGCTTACTTACTTCTCTGGTTTTCCGGGAGCTTTCCCGTCTAATCTGATCTCCAGCAGATATAGTTTTCCGACACAAGTGAATCATGCGACTACTTCGCAGCAGAGAGACAACAATAACAATATGTATAATGGAGGTATGAGAATGGCTGGTGGTGTCATGAGATTTGCAGAAGAATCCAATGTCGGAAATAACATGAATAGCTTCTTTAATACATATTAATACCATATGTTCCACTCTAACTTTAAAACATTTGTTTTTCATATTTGTGGTATTTTTGAAAGAAAATTAGTGGTATTTTATATGTGAAAAATCCGAATGTGCCGGTTAGTTGAAACAGGAAAGACTAGTAATATGGTAAAGCGTCTAATAATATACACAAACGTCAGGTAAGATTAAAGAAAACACAAAGGGAGAGAAATAGATTTGAGAGTTGATAAAAGGGCTTACATAAATTAATTGATGATTGATTGATATACACATAAGCATATAACAAAGTAGGCTAACAGATCATGTTCAAGGATCTGGTTTGTCTGCCATCGCAACATCATCGTCATCATGTTCATGATCATCATCATACTAATCCCCAAGGGGAGGTGCAACCCACGGATAGACTTTCTCTCCGGGTATTCAAATGGACCGAAAGCAATGACCCATATCCATGTGGCCAAGTGAATAATCTATAAATTTCGCACTTGCGGGGAATCGATCCCAGGGCGACTCCTCCAAACAAATGGAAACCATTAGACCAAGAGCACTTGGTTAATAAATTCACAATTTGTTTTTCTTTAACTATAATTTTGTGATTATATGAAGTTTTTGTTTGTGGTTTTTCTTTTTTTTTAGATATATGTAAAGTTTTTATGGGGGAATTACAAAACTATACCTTTTAAATTTCATTTTGTAAACTACACCCTTTGAAAAATACATTTAAACACTAAAAATTAAATTCAAATAAACCATATCCACTAAACCCTACCCTTTTAATACCAAAACATAAACACTAATTAATAAACCCAAATGAAAAATTTTAATTTTGGTAAATTTTTAAAGGGTAATTTTACCACTTAAAATTTGAAAGAGGTATAATTATAGAAAATTTGAATTATGTGTAATTTTGTGAAAGAAGGGTTAAAAAGATGTAGTTTTGTGAATTCATCAAATTTGAATTAAGTATAATTTTGTAAAGAAAACTGTGAAAGGATGTAGTTTTGTGAATTCATCATATTTTATTAGTGAAGTAGCATAATTATATATTTCCCACAATAAGTTTTTGGTTACTTTCTACATTAGTCAATCTATGCCTCAGTAAAAAATTTGTTCAAGATTTATGGAGAAATATATCCCTACAAAAAAAAGTTAAAAACCTATGAAAAAGCTCAAGCAGATTTACATCTCATTCCAAGCAGAAGTTGTGTACTCATTTCTTTTTTGCACTTACTACTTTGGTAAAGTTTATAGGTCCTACAAATATGGTTGCTTGACCAAGTTTTAGTCCAATAAATTACCTCTTTAGGCAATTCATAAACTTCATATGATGTTTTTTTTTGGGTGAGATAATTGGTTATATACATACAATTTTTGGTATTGTTTTTTTGTGGAAAACTGTTTTTTATCAAAAGAGTATTTCTAAACTCTCTTAACCTTTGTGACCAAAAGAAATAAAACTCTTAAACCATATTTAGAAAATATTCATAAACTTGAAAACCACCTGAAACCATTACTAGTCCCTGGATCAAATTATATACATTTGATTTCCAACAATGAAAAGTTATAAAAACTTAACAAACAAAAATCTTAAAAAAAAGAGTTTACAAATTCAAACACAACCAAAAGAGATTATTATATATCTGCTAAGTCATGATCATATTGTTATTATCTGATTGATCCATCATCTTGATACGATTCTCTTCCCTAAACAAAGCTTTCTCTTTGATACTTTTAACTTCTCTTTGAATCTTGTCGCTACCCATCTCAACACTCTCCATTGTAGCCAATCTCTCTCCATTGATTTCACCTAATAACACTTTCCTCCTTAGATCTTTATTGTTACTATCTCCTATGTTGAACAATATCGATCTATACTTTGCTTTATGAGCCCCCAAGAAACAACCTAACTTTTTAAACAAGACAGATTCGACCCTTTCGGCCACATCCCTTGGATCGCAAGCAACAACTCTTTTCTTCATTACATCCTCATCGATAACCTCGTTAGCCACTTTAGACAGAGATTTCTCAAGAATCTCACGGACTTTGTCTCTCTTTGAATCTCCCGTCAAAACCTTATTCTTGATCACCGGTAAAGTTTTGATCTTTCTTGTGCCGGAAGCGTAAAGATAAGAGAGCCATAGATCCCATAGAAGCTTCGATTCGGATCTGATTCTAGGGTTTGTGTGTTCGACAAAGACTCTGTTTTTCTTACCAATAGAGGTTGTTGTGATGATTAAGTCGCAAACAAGAGATTCAGGTGCTTCTTTTAAACGATTCATGGCGTCTACACATCTTGAGACATAAGGACAGTTCTTGTCGTCTTCACCGTTTCTTGTCGCAGATTTAGCCGCACGAGTCGCTGTGGCAAAGGTTTCTAAGAACTCTTGTTTCTGCATCGTTCTTGTTTTTGTTTGAGAGATGCAATTAGGGTTTTATTCAAGCAATGAAAAGAAATTGGTGATTTTCGTTGGCGTGTGATTTGATGTGTGTGTTTATATAGCGAGAGAGAGAATAGAGACAAAACACAGATGGGTTTGGTTAGGTTAAGTATACTCTGTTTATTTACTTGATATATATAAGTCTCTTCTTCGTAATTTCCTTTTTTCTTGTTTATGACCGTTATACCATTTTTCCATTTTTCATGTACTAAATTTACTTTTTACATTGGAGATCTTTGCCCACGTGCATAATATTTGAAGATATTGACCATATTTTTATTTGTAAATTTTAATAAATTAAATTATTAAAAACTTTAATATTTTACAGAGGACTTCTTTACGAATAATAATTTTAAACTTTATTGGGGAGGTTTAAAAAATTAACCCTTTTATGTGTTAAGATAATTAGTCATGGTTGCCAATTTTTTAAACTTTTTTTAAGCCAACATTTTTTAAAGTTAAAAACGCATAAAAATTACTAAATTTTTTTGGGAGAATTACAAAACTACACCATTTGAATTACATTTCACAAAACTACACCATTTCAAAATAACTTCACAAAACTACACTTAAACACTAAAAATTAAATCCAAATAAACCCTACCCACACAATTTTACCCTCTTAATATATATCCTAAACACTAATTGGCGAACCCAAATAAAAGATTTTAATTTTGATAATTTTTTAAAGGGTAAATCAAGCTTTTAAAATTTTGAAAATGTATAAATATGTGAAAAAATTGAATTATGTAGAGCTTTGTAAAAGAAAGGAAGAAATGGCGTAGTTTTGTGAATTCCTCTTTAAGGGTTTAGGATTTATTTGTGTTTGATATTTAGTATTTACTTGTATTTATAAAAATGAGTGTTGTTTCATAAAACCCAATTCTAAATATGTAAAAAAAAATTAAATAGAAGCTTCACTTATTTATCTATATGTTGTATTTGTGTTTTGTTGATATTTTTTTGTAAGAAAATTTCACATAATAAATTTACCATGATAAGAAAAGAAATAATCATCATTAATATACACCTAAGTATAAATAAAAAATACATTAATTGGCAAAACAAATAAACGAATGACAAACATTCTGAAACTTATAACGCAAGCAACAAAAAAAACACTTTTCATTCACTACAACAACAACAAAAAGATAACTCAATATTGTTGTTCTAAAGAGACCTTATCTCTCTTCCTGCTAAAAAACCTCACCAAATTGGGAATTTTCTTCTTCTTCTTGATTACAAAGTAACTCGGTGTCCCTCTGTTTCCCGAAGAGTATCTCCTCGCGGACTTCCCTCCTTGAACCGTATTGAATTTCCCGCTAAGCCTAATCGATTTTCTCACTGGTTTAGGAGAGATCATCAAGCTTCCTTTGTCATTGTTGTCTTCCTCCGAGTTGTTCTCCTTGAACTTCTCAATCTCATTTTGTACTAATCTCTTTATCGACAACGATCTCTGCATCCTAAACGATTCCCTCTCTTCTTCCTTCATTGTTTTGCCGCTCTCTCTCTTTAAAGTTTCTGTCTTTATCGAAATCGCTTTAGTACTCGCCTTGAGTGCTTCGACCCACGCCATTGCTGCCTCCACTTTCTTCTCTGCGGTTTCTTCGGCTTGTGAAGCTTGTCCACTCAAATAATCGTACTCGAATCTTGATATTGTTATCGTATCATTTCTCCGAGAATCCGTTTCTCGAGCTTCCATTGTCTTCTCTACTATTGTTTCGAGTTTCTTGAGAGCTAAAGCCTCGGTTTTCTTAGCTTTCTCGAGCTCATCTAACTTCAAAAGCAACTCTTTCTCCTTTCCACATAATCCTATTTCGGTTTCATGAACTCTGTTCTTGATTAGCATTGCTTCTTCTTTAAGACTAAATTCTTCTTTCTTCGCAACTTTTTTATCATTGTTTAGTTTCTCGAAAGAACAAGTTAAGTTGTCGGCGAGAGAAGTAATTCTTTCTTCAGCTTCAGAAACCGCTTCTAGCTTATCTTTCGCCATAAGAAGCTTCATATTAAATCTCTCGATCATTACATCGTCCTTAAGCAACATCTTATCGACTCGAACTCTTTCTTGTTTTGTTTGCTCGAGTTCTTGCCTCAACGAATCCATTATACCGACGAGATATAACACTTCCGAGTTAATAGAAGCGAGTTTCTCCTTCTTCGCCTCTGTTTCTTCGGTGACTTGTTTCAACACCGACAAATTATCTTTCCCTCTTTCGAAATTACTACGGTTTCTTGACCTCGACATACTATCATCTCTTTGAACTCTCCTCTCCATGTCCTTAACAAGCTTTAGCTGAGTTTCTAACATCTCAATATCCAACAAAGTCTCCGATAACACGCTCTTGATCTCCTTCGATCTCTCTATCTCTTTCGCCATTACACTTATTCTCTTCTTCTTTGCCTCCAACGACTCAGTGGCCTCTTCTCTTTCTCTATCTCTTTGCTCTTCGACTTCTTTACGTTCTTTCAAAGCCTCGATCTTTGCTAATTCAACCAAAACATGCTCTTCGTTAGCTACATCGACATCTAACTTAAGACTCTCGAGCAACTTCGAGTTCTCTAACATTCTAATCCTTAACTCGGTTACTTCCTTCTCCGCAACAACTTTCTCTTTCGAAACATACGCTACATCGAGCTTAAGCTTACTAAGTTCTTGCTTAACATTCTCTAACTCACTCATGATTCGTTCATACCCGTCGCCTTTTCCATCGATTTTTACCTTTTTCACAGCTTCATTGTCGAAATTTCGATACTTTAACCTAAGATTAGACTCTCTGATTAGTAAAGTTAGCTCCTTTACCGTCTTTTTCGCCTCGTAAAGCTCAGCTTCTGCTTTAGCCTTTAAAGATTCAGAAGCTATTGTGCTGTCTTTATAGATTCCAAGCTCTTTCCCTGACTTATGCAAGTCCTCCACAACAGAAGGAGATGTCTATTAAATCAAAAACAGAGACAAACCCAATACAGATTTTCAGAAACTGAATCATAAAAATCGAAACTTTACACCAAATTAAACGATTTTTGTATGTAAAGATTCGATCTTTGGCTTTCACCTGTGGAGTAGCTTTTTGTCCGTACATGTTAATGGCGGCTTTCACTGTCCCGATTCTTCTTCCTCTGTTTAAATTCTCTTCGGCCATCGATATATTCCTTCTGGGTTTTTACTAAAACATAGAATTATTCAGACAAAATCTCAAAATTGGAAGAAAAAAAAATAAAATTGACAAACTTTCTTCTTACAAGACATATTGTTGTTATGTGTAGAAGAGGAGAATGAAGAGATTGAATGGTTCACATAGTGTTTGGTTTCTTATCATTTTTGTTTTCTTTGTGAGAAAAAAAACAAAGAGGAGATTTATGAAAGTTTGTTTGTTTGTGGGCAATTATCTGAGGCCAAGGATACCACAAGTAGCATAAACTTATATGACATGTGAATATAACTCGAAATGATTTTTAAAAGGGAAATTACTCAAACTAACCTCTTTTTATTTGTTTATTACTCAAATGACTTACAAATCTTTTCCTGGGTAAACTTTGTGTTAAAAGACGTCTATCACAAGGGTACAACATTTTATTACGTAATTGCCATTGAACTTATTTTTTTCAAAGGAAATTAATCTACAAAATAAGTCTACCTAAACTACAAAACCTAAACTTCGTCTCTCGTGGTGTCTCGCCGTTATCTCTCTCGCCGTAGTGTCTCTTGCTCGTCGTGTCTCTCGCCGTCGTGTCTCTCGACGTCGTCTCTCTCGCCGTAGTGTCCGTCGCCGTCGTATCTGTCGTCGTCGTGTCTCTCGAAGTCGTCTCTCTCGACGTCGTATATGTATAGGAAAATCCCTGGTCTCTCTTGCCGAGAATTAATAGTATCACGCCGGAAATCTGTCGTCTCTCTCACCGAATCGTCTTCTCGCCGTAAATCCGTCGTCTTCTCGCCGAAAGTTCGTCGTCTTGTCGGTCTAAATCCTTGTTCTCTCTCGATCTCTCGTTACACAGATTCGTTGGACGTCAAAATCTCCGTCCTCCGCCGTGGTCGTTGTCTGTCCTCCGCCGTCGTCGTTGTCTCTGTCCATATATGTGTGCACAGTTGTAGTATTGCAGACTTTTTTGTTAAATTTTGCAGACATATTCTTATAATTGCAGACTTATAAATTTGACTGTTGTTATTGTCGACTTATTTTGTAGACTTATTGAGTAAACTCTTTATCATGTTGATTGGTTTATTTTGTAAATTTAAAGAATATGAGGGACTAGTAAACAATAAACATATAGTTTTCTTCTCCTTTTCCGTCCCAAAAAAAAGTCGCGACATTTATTTCTCTCTAACCCGACTCTCTCTCTCCACCTCATACGAAACCGGCGGACTCGATCTCCCATCTCCGACAACCACCGCCACCACCGTTAGTCTCGCTCCTCCGCCGACGTTACTCTCCCTCTCTTGGCTCCGTCGTCGTCCGTGTCTTGGTCCTAAAGACGGCGTCGTGTATCTCTCTCTCCCTCCGTCGTTGCTCTTTCTCTCCCTAGGGCGTGTCTCTCCTCCTCCTCCGTCGGATTTCTCTCTCTTCCGTGACTGTAGGTCTCGCTATTTCCTCCGATTTGTACTCGTATATTGACTAGTTAGTTTCAATTTTTTGGTCAAGGTTTTGTTAGTCATATCGTTAAAAGTTTCAGTTTTTACACAAATGCGTTTCAGATTCGTTTGATTTGAAGATGTGCAAACAATTTCTGTAGTGGTTTATATGTATTTGGTTCGTTATTGGTATTTATCTTGTAAGGTTAGAGTATTTTGATATGAATTTTGTCCATGCAGTTAAGTGTGCATGTTATCGTGTTTATAATGCCTATGATTGTTGCATATATTCATTAGATATAAGTTGTAGTTTTAATATGATTGATGTATTGTTGGTGCAAATTTAATAATTCCTTTGCAGACTTATGGTTCTTCATGTTTGCATAATTATGAATTTGGCGATAGTGAGTGCAGACTTATTATTTAGTGTTTGCAGACTTATTTAAATGTGTTCTGGTGTTAATGAACTGTTGTTAAAAGTGATGTTTGCGAGGTTAATTGTTGCATATATTAAGTAGATATAAGTTGTAGTTTTAATATGATTGATGTATTGTTGGTGCGAGTTAATAATTCATTTGCGGACTTATGGTTCTTCATGTTTGCATAATTATGAATTTGGCAATAGTGGGTGCGGACTTATTGTTTAGTGTTTGCGGATTTATTTAAATGTGTTCTGGTGTTAATGTACTCGTTGTTAAAAGTGATGTTTGCGGGTTCATTGTTGCATATATTAAGTAGATATAAGTTGTAGTTTTAATATGATTGATGTATTGTTGGTGCGAGTTAATAATTCCTTTGCCGACTTATGGTTCTTCATGTGAATATATGTTATTGTAGACTTTTTTATTGAAGTTATTACAGACTTATGACATGCTATGTTATTGCAGACTTTTTGTGATGTTATTGCAGACTTATGACTTGTTGTAGTATGTTAGTGCAGACTTTGTGTTGAAAAATATATTTGTGAAGTTATTGCGGACTTATGACATGTTATGTTATTGCGGACTTTTTGTGATGTTATTGCGGATTTATGACTTTATGTTAGTGCAAACTTTGTGTTGAAAAATATTGTGGTAAAGTTATTGCAGACTTATGACATGTTATGTTATTGCGGACTTTGTATGATGTTATTGCGGACTTATGACTTGATATAATATGTTTTTGCGGACTTTTTGTGATGTAATTGCAGACTTAAAATTGTTTTTCTATGATGCAGGATATTTATGATGGCTTATCCTCCACGTCTCTATGCTGATGGTAAATCACCTGCGCAAGTTAGAAGCATGAATCACTATTGTGTGCTTGCTAACATAGGGTCGTTGAAAGAGAATTTAGGTGATGATGTTTGGGCTTATCTAGAAACCTCTCCGCTTGGTTGCATTGTGAAACTAGCGAGAAAGCAACTTTATATGGTCGACTAAGACGGTCCACTACCTCCTCACACACCGGCTAGTGACTAATAAGTCGAAAGAAATGTGGTGTTTGGTTGATGATCAACCAATAAGATTGTCTTTGCTTGAGTTTGGTTTCATCACAGGTATGAACATAGATCCTTATGAGGTTGCAGGTGATTGTGAGGGTGACCATAAGGATTTGTGGTGTGACATGGAAGTTCCTATTTCGGAAGGTCCAACTTGGGACCAGCTAAGGAAGGTATTGGCCGTATGTCGGACATGGTCATTTGATAAGCGGAGAATGGTTGGTAGTTTGTCTGTTATAGCCGTGGGTATTCTTGGGTTGCATCGCGGTAGTAGAATTCCTCTTGACTTGGCGAAAAGAGTAATTGATGTTGACACTTTTGAAAGGTATCCGTGGGGTAGGAAAGCTTGTGAGAACTTGGTAGAGGGGATAAAAGGTTCCGCATTTGTTGGTGATTCATATTGTGTCACGGGGTTTGTTCATGTTCTTCGGATATGGGCTTATGAGGCCATAACTATTCTTGGTGAGAAAGTGGGAGGTAAGAAAGAAGATATTCCACTCTTGGCTTGGCGTGGTTCTAGGGGAAGAACAAAGCTTGAAGATCTTCTTTTTGAAGACAAAAAGAAACATGGGAAGGTAAAGTTAAACTTATTAATGCTTTTAAGTGGTGTTTTATTCTAAAACGTTTAATATAATTTCCAATTTTTCATTACTCTTTAATGTTTGTTGTATTTTGTGTAGGTGAGAGTGAAACATATATTCTCAATCTCCGAAGAAGAGATTATTTCAAGTTGGACGGATGAAGAGGAAGATGAGAAAGTGGACAAGCTTCTTAGTGATATACTAGAAGAAACTTTGGATAGTGATTTTTGGAAGGTAGTTCCTAAGACGGAAAAGAAGATGGGGAAAAAGAGAAACGTTGATGAGGTTGTACAAGGTAGAAGTGATGAAGATTTTGTAGAAAAGGAGAAGAAATTTCCACGAAAAAAAAAGGGAGCGAAGTTATAAAAACAAGAGTTGGTAAAGGAGGAAGTGAAGATGACTTGGAGGAGGAGATGGCAAGAGATTCACCAAAGAATAAAAAAATGAGAAGAGTTGATAATGGAGGAAGTGGAGATGACTTTGAGGAGCAAATGTCAAGAGAGTCTCCAAAAAATAAAGAAAAGGAATTGGAGACAGAATCGGAGACAACAACTAAGGTATCATATAAAATTAGCATGTGTATTTTAAGAAAACAAATTCCCTTAATGTTTGTTTATTAATGTGTTATGTTTAAGGTTGGTAAGGGTAGCGAGTGATGTACAACTACAAAAGGACATGAAAGGATTGTTTTCGTTGTTTGAAACTCTTGCGACCAACATTAATAATTTGGAGACGAAGATTGTATCACAAATAACCGATTTAAAAGGGGATATGGAGAAGAAGATGACTTCCATTGAAAGTAAAATGGATAGAAAGATTGAAAATTTAGGCAAAGAAGTTGAAAAAGGGAAGACTTTTGAGAAATGTGTGGAGAAAGAAGTTGTGCAATCTACAAACCACATGGCGAGAAGATGGCAAGCGACCAGGTTAGTACTGATCTTCGTCTCATTTAATTTCTGATAGTTGGTATTCACCAGCAACTTCTAGCAATTTTGTGTCATTCATTTGAAAATAATGTGTTTGAATTTTGTATGTTAATACTTTTTTTTTGTTTTCTGAGTTTTTAATAAAAAAGGGATTACAAGTTATCGTATTTTTTTAAAAAGAAGAAGTTAATTTTGCGGGTTTTTAAAAAATAAACAGAAATGATTTCAAAAATTCAATTTGTGCGGATTTGTTTTGTTGAATTATTTCTCATATTTTTGCTCCGTAATGTGATTATCATTTCTAAAGATTTCATTGTTTTATAGTCTTCGATGATAATGACTAAGGCTTCTTCTCAAGATGGGATCCCGGTTGATTTTGTTGTCAACAACAAACGATCCGCGAACCGGCGCAAGTGTTGAACGCGAAATATGATCCTTTTGGACCTTACAACGAGATGAAAGCGAAAGAATTGTTGGATCGTATCACCGAAGAAGAGTAAGTTTTACTCTTCATTATATTTTATGCTTTGACAATCTTTTTAAAAAGACATGGTTTTACAATTTCGGACAAATACAAATCGGTCCAAGCATTCTTAATTTGACAATGCTTGATCGAATAATGACTCAAGGTAAATGGCTTGGCAACGAGGTGAGTAATCTCGTTTATAAATAAATTTGGTATAAGTGATTATGTTCATGATCTAACTTTTTAGTTTATTTTTCGGGATATGGATGCCACAATGTATTTATTCCGGGAGAAAATATCTTTAGGGTTACTCGAATTTTCCTCGAGTTGGTTTCATGGATTGTTTGTTTGGCATGAAGCTTCAAGTCGAATTCAAGAGGTATTTGGGCAATAAACAAAACCACAAGTGGAGTAATCAAATCATATCTTATGCAAATGGCGACTTACCGTCTCATGGGAAGACAAGAAAAAAATGGATTGAACACTATGATAGAATTTACTTTCCGCTCAATATCAATGGTAATCACTGGATCTCATGTTGTGTTAACTTTCCTCTTAAAATAGTTGAGGTTTTTGATTGTGCTGGATTGCACCACAAGAGGGACGTGGAGACGTTTGCAACCGCCATCCCTCGGATATGTGGAACACTTCTTGGAAAGTTAGATGGGGGAAAAATGTCTCTTTCTCCCTATACAATCGTTCATACACCGGTTCCACTTGGTCTTAACAAATCCCAAGGTGATTGTGGTGTGTATGCCCTTAAGTATATGGAATGTCATATGTTGGATCCGCCTTTAAAAATGTTGGAAGATGAGAACATTAAGTGTGCACGTCATAAAATAGTTTTTGATCTTTTGGAAGCGACATTTGATCCTGTGTTTATTGAGAAAATGGCAATGTTTGAGCCTCCACCGAGAGATTCAGAAATTGTAGAAATTAATTGATATTGCAGAACATGTAGATTGTATTTAGATTGATATTGCAGAACATGTATTTTGTATTTAGTTTACATTCATTTGTTTTTGTGTTTATTTTAAAACTTTGCAAAACAAATGGTTAGGAAATATCTGCATAAGTTGGGTTTTTTTTTTCCCCGGAAAAAATACACTAAATAAATCTGCAACCACATACACTAAATATTGAAGTGACTATACCAAGGTAGTTAATACATATAGTCGACTACATCGCAATGTAGTTGATTCATGTAGTCAACTAAATACAGTTGTATCATTGTCGTCGTCGTTGTCTCTCTCCATATATGTGTGCAAAGTTGTATTATTGCAGACTTGTTTGTTAAATTTTGCAGACATATTCTTTTAATTGCAGACTTATATATTTCACTCGGTGTCACTTGTCGACTTATTTTGTTGACTTATTGATTTAACTCTTTATTATCATGTTGTTTGGTTTATTTTGTAAATTTAAAGAATATAAGGGACTAGCAAACAAGAAAAAGGGTAATTTTTGTTCTAATTTTTGTTCTCATTACCCGTCCCACAAAAAAAGTCGCGGCTTTTTTTTCCCTTCTCTTCTCCGTTGTTTCCGCCCGTAAACCTAACCACCGGCGTTAACGACTTCACATTCTCCTCCGCCGCTTTGCCTTCGCCTCCTCCACCACTGCTGCTTGTCCTTCTCGTTTATGTTCTCCATCTTCGCCGCTTTACTCGTTTCACCGTTGTTTGACCTTTACGTTCTTGATATTCACCACTTAACCATTGTTGTTAGTAATCGCTCCATTTGAGTTTCGGGTTCGATTCGATGCGGTATTTTTGATTATTTGGGAGTTCGTCGTTTTTTTTTTTGTTCTTCCTCCCTTTCCGCAAATCTGCTATTGGGTGATGTAGTGTATATTTTGCAGACTTATATATTTGAGTGATGTTAATGCAGACTTATTGTGTAGTTTGTTTTAATTTGTAGATCTAGTGTAGATTTAAGTTGCAGAATTTTTTTATGAATGTATGAAAATACGTGGGTAGAGAGTTATGTATATCTTTGCGGACTTATATGTATGAAGACTTATTGTGCGGACTTATATAAGTAATTTCGGACTAATATATTTGAGTGGAGTTGATGCAGACTTATTGAAATGAGTTTATGTTCAAATTGTATAGGGGTTTATGTTGTTGATCTAGTGTAGATTTAAGTTGCGAGTTAGGTATGAATTATGAAGTTGCGGAGTTGTTTATATATTTTGCGGACTTATTAAATGTTATTGGATGACCGGACTTATTGATTCAATTGTGGTTATGTGAACATTGCAGATTGGTGTTGATGGGTTATCCTCCTCGTCTTTATGCTGATGGTAGAGCTCCTGCGCAAGTTAAAAGCATTAACCACTACTCGTGTGTTGGCTAACATTGGGTCCTTGAAAGAAAAATTAGGTGATGATGTTTGGAGTTATCTCGAAAGTTCTCCGGTTGGTTGCATCGTTAAACTTGCAGCAAGTTCTTTTATATGGTCAGCTAAGACGGTCCACTATCTTCTTACTCATCAGCTAGTGACGAAGAAGTGTAAAGAATTGTGGTGTTTGATTGATGATCAACCAATAAGATTTTCATTACTTGAGTTTGGTTACATCACGAGTATGAACATAGACCCTTATGTGGTTGGAGGTGTTAGCGAGGGTGACCATAAGGGGTTGTGGTGTGACATGAATGTTCCTATATCCGAAGGTCCAACTTGGGACCAACTGTTGGAGGTATTGGCTGTATGCAGGTTATGGCCATTTGAGAAGCGGAGAATGATAGGTTGTTTATGCGTTATTGCTATTGGTGTTCTCGGCCTGCATCGGGGTAGCAGAATTCCCCTAGACCTAGCTCGAAGGGTAATTGATGTGGAGACTTTTGAAAGGTTTCCGTGGGGTAGAAAGGCTTGCGAGAATTTGGTGGAGGGTGTTAAAGTTGCTCAATTTGTTGGTGATTCTTATTGTATGACGGGGTTCATTCATGTACTTCAGATATGGGCCTATGAGGCCATACCTATTATCGGTGAAAAAATAGGACGTAAGAAACATGATGTTCCACTTTTGTGTTGGTCTGGTTCTAGAGGAAGAACTAAGATTGAAGATATTCTTTTTCATGACAAGAATAAACATGGCAAGGTAAAGTGTAATTATATAATAATTTTATGTGGTGTTATATAAGGGTAATTTAAATACGATGTTTCTTATAACGTTATTTTTTTGTTTTCATATTTGTAGGTGAGGGTGAGACACATGTTATCAACCTATGAAGAAGAGGTCATTCCAACATGGACGAATGAAGAGGAAGATGAGGATGTAGACAAACTTTTGAAAGATATCCTTGATGGTGTTTTTGATAGTGGTTTTTGGGACACGGTTAATAAGACGAAGAAGAAGATGGTTAAAAAGAGAAAAGTTGCTGAGGTCGTGGAAGCACACAGTGACGATGATTTTGTCCAACATAAGAAGAAAGTTGTACCAAAGAAGAATGTGTCTGAAGGGAAAAAACAAAGCGACTATGAAGCACGAAATGATGATGACTTTCAGGAAGAGATAGCGAAAGAGTCTCCAAAGAAATTGTCCGAAAAACAAGTCCCCGAGAAGGTATCATAGTAATTTTATGGTTATGATTTCTTTATTATTATGTTTATGGTAAGACTTATGGTTACTTTTTAATGAATTATGTTTAATTTTGTTAATGTTTGTAAGGAGGAGAGGCAACAAAATTTAGGAATGGACATGAAAGGGCTTTTTTCTTTGTTTGAGACTTTGGCTACCAACATGCAAGGGTTAGAGAAAAAGTTGGACGAAAAGTTGACTTCTTTCCAAGGAGATATGGAGAAGAGGATGAGTAGCATACAAAGTAAATTGGATGAGAAGATTGACAAATTGGGAAACAAAGTTGAGAAGGCAAAGGGTTTTGAGAAACTTGTGGAAAAAGAAGTAGTCCAATCTACAAACCACGTTGCGGAGGATTTTGCGAGAGAGCAAGAAGCGAGTTAAGCACAATGCGGATGATGGTGCTTGAGAGCAAACTGCCGGTTAGTACTGATCTTTGTCTTAGATTTGTTCCAAATAGTTGATGAAATAGATTTTATAAGTTAATGATCAAATATGATTTATTTGCGAGAGGAAAATATAGTGGATCAATTTATGGAGTGTTATAAACAAACATTTTGCAACTTTGTTTGATTTGTGTTAGTATGATTTGTTGTTTGGAATTTACGTTTTGAAACAATAATTTGGTATTCAAAGTTATCCGTAAATTTGTTTACAAATATCTTACTTTATGAACGTAGCAATGTAGTTAAAAAACAAAAAAAAATCCTGATTTTGAAAAATGAACCATTTTTAACGAATTTATTTTTGCGTTGCGGATTTTTTATGTAGAATTGTTTGTCATATTTGTGCAATCAAATGTCATTGTTGAATCTAACTTTTTTCCTAATTTTTTTTCCTTTAATACGGTCTTGGCTGGTCATGTCTAAGCCTTCCTCCAAAGATGGTACCCCGGTTAATTTTGTTGTGAATAAGAAACGCGGCTGCAGAAGAAGATTGGAATGATCATGTGGAGGATGTTACATTGGCGATGGCGAAGGCGGCATGTGAAATGCGCAAGCCTAACTCCGAAGACACATTATCTGTTTCATATCATCGGGAAAGAGTGGAGGCCTTATCCAAGTGTCTTGACGAAAACAAAACTATTGGGAAAAAGAGGCTTTTCATGGCAACAACCCAAAAATCTCCTTTTCAAGGAGATTCACCAATGAAACGGGTGATGCAAGGAGTGGTGCCTTCTCCAACGGTGTATGATCCTTTTGGACCTTACAAAGAGGTCAAAGCGAAAGAACTCTTAGACCGTATCACTGAGGAAGAGTAAGTATTCTCCTTTGTTTTTAAAGCTCAATAATATACTTATTTTTGACAATAATTTGTTTTATTTATAGGTCGACGCCTATAGGTTCCTTTGTTCCGCGGACCCAATTTTTCGCGAGGTTGATGACTCGAAAACAAGATTGGCCTCTTAGTGAGAAGGATAACTTCGGTTGGATTGGAGAATGTGTAAGCTAATTTTTATATATATATATATTTATATATATATATATATATATATATATGTCCTTACAATTTTGTTACGTGTACGAATAAATAATATTTGTTTCTTCAATCCGCGAGCACATCAACTCATTCATGCATATGCTTAGGAAAAGATCTTTGGCGCAACCCACACCATTTACATCGTCGCGTATAGCATTCCTAGATCAGTCATGGGTCATTTGTTGGCTTCAAGACTACAAACAATTTGCTATTAACCCGAAGAAATTCTTATTTGGCGATGCATACAAGGAGGTGATGATGGGGCGATATCCAGCTGTTGCACCAACAAACAAAGAGTGGGTTAAGGATGTGGATCACGTGTTCTTTTGTCATAACATTAATGCTGCGCATTGGGTTGGTCTTCATGTGAACCTAGTTCGACACCACATTGACGTATACGACGGTATTATTTGGTCAACAAGCGACAAGCAAATGGTTGCGGAGATCACACCTTACGCGCGGATGATTCCATACATGGTACGCTCTATTGTCCCTCCTTCCGGAAAAAAGGACATTGCTTTGAAGAAGTATACGATCTATCGGAAAAAATCCATACCACGAGAATATCCAAGGAGGCGATTGTGGTGTGTATTCGATGAAATATATTGAGTGTCTTGCACTTGGGATTAGCTTTGAAGGTTTGTGCGACGAGAACATACCGTTTATCCGGAAGAAAACGGGCGTTGAGATCTACGATGAGGTACCCGATGACTATAACGAGATGTCGAATCCGTTACCGCGCTCTAAGGAGGATAAGTTGTTGCTGATGACTGACTCTTTGAAGTAGGATGTTTTTATTATTATGAATGGACATAGTTTTTGTTTCTGCTTGTTGTTGTTTAGGAGATGTGGAATATGATTTCCAATTTTTTGTGTTTATTTTAAAACTCTTCAAAACAAATGGTTAGTAACAAATCTGCAGCGAGATGGGTTTTTTGTTTTTGCGGACTTATAACTATTGTACGGCATTTTTTGGAACATGTATTGCAAATTTGATTTGCAAACTTAACATTGAAAGTAAAGAAACAAACAAAGTTCTTGGCATGAAAACAAACAAAGTTCTTGGCATGAAAACAAACAAAGTTCTTGCCATGGAAACAAATATAGTTTTTCACATTTCTAGAAATGAAAAGGATCGCTCGATTCATTCTTCGTTACGGTGAATCGAGAAAACGGTACTACCTTTTGCACGTCCGTGAGTTGTGGCCGAAAGCACCACATCGAGAACATGAGTTATTTTTACGCACCCTTTTTTTTCCTGTTGCCACTTCGAGTGCCGATTTGAATCGCACTTTTTTCGGTCTCCCGGGTTGTTGACGTACATCGGGGAGGTAAACACAATTGAGATTCCACGTCATTGGGTACAATCAAGGCTCTATCGCGGGGGATCACGGGTCGTGAATATCCGTGAACCAAATAGCTCGTGCGGTAGTACGGATGAGAATAATGTATGATAGAAAGTTTGTTTCTTTCGATAGCCGCGATCGCATGGACACACGGTATCTTCTCCAAATCGTACATACGGCAAGTACATTTTCGTAACGTTATATTTACGACGTTAACGAACGCCCCGTTAGTGATTTCATACAAATCTTCGTCGATCCGTTGGACATGAATGTCCTTTGCCACATGAACCCGAGCCTAAAATTTTATTTTTAATAAATTGTAATAGATAAATAGTTTAAAATGCAAATGTTTTGATATACCCGCAAGAGTTTTTCAACACCCCGAGTAAGTACTTGTCATCGTTTTCGTGGCATCGTTACGGCGGTCCGCAAACCATCGCGTTAAAATCAACCGAATCTCATCGATTAGGATCACTATTGGGAGATCGCGCTTTTTTCGTATTACGTTGTTTAAAGACTCGGCGATGTTTGTTGTTGTCATGTTGTAGCGATGACCAGGAAAATGAACTCTTGCCCACTGTTTTACATCAGCGCGTATCAAATAATCATGGAGTGCAGGATTACGATTATGTATTTCTTGAAAATATTCCTCAAACTCATCAATTCTAAAAGCATTTGCCGCCTTCTTCACAACACCAAAAACTTCACCGCCTTTGAACCTAACTAAGACGTTCTTGTATAAATGATAAGTGCATATTCCTCTAGCACTGAGAGGATATACAAGCTGAATAGCGTTACTTATAGATTTGTGCCGATCGGAAATTATAGCCAAATCTCTATCATCCGGAATAACTTTGGCTAATTGTGTGAAGAACCACTCCCAAGACTTGTCATTTTCCGTATCAACAATGCCGAAAGCTATGGGAAATATTTGAAAATTTCCGTCTTGTGTCGTGGCTATAAGCAACGTCCCTTTATATTTGCCTTTCAAGATAGTACCGTCGACGACTAACACTTTGCGCATGTATTGAAACCCAAAAATACTAGCTCCAAACGAGATAAAAACATACTTGAACCTTTTCTCTTCATCGACTTCGAGTCCGGTGTATGTACCCGGATTAGCATGTCGTATTTGAAATAAGTAAGTAGGCAAATCTTCGTATCCACTCTCCGGTGATCCGGTGAGTAAACTTCGAGCGTGTGCAAGTGCACGGTGTGCTTTCCAATAATCGACCTAATACACAAAGGGTAATTACTTGACGTGTAATTTAAGATATTAGATGTTATTGTATTGTTTTTATAATTATTACCTTAATACGAAAGCGAATCCTTATAGCATCGGCCAAATGTTCGGGTAATATACCCGGACCCACACCCCCCACAAAATCTTTGTAAAGTTTTCCTAATATTTCGGGAGTTGCTTTTCGTGAACGGGCTGATCGCACGGTAACGGAACACGTGTGATTTTCAACGTATTTTCTGATATAAAATTGAGAACTAATTCCCACGGGCGAGGCTCTAACCCTCCACGAACAACCGTTCACCCAACACTTAACCACATATAGATTAGTGGTAGATTTCACAACGTCATAATCAAAATTGTTTATTACGGACAAAATTTTCAACTTTGATTCTAATTCCTTTTTATTTTCGTAGCGTTGCCCAACCGCAATGGTAATAGCCGGAGATTCTAGTCTTTCTAAATCCTCGTGGATAAGAAAATGCATTTGGGAACCTCTTTTCTTCAAAGGCAATTTAGGTTGGTCATTAAATAAAACTTCAGACATACCGTAAACTGTGTAATCTTCATCATCCGAAGTTACACCGTCTTCGTCGTCGCAACAGTCGAATATAGGCCCTTCGTCGTCGACCTCATCGTCATCCGCATCCTCTTCGTTTTCACCAATCTTCGATCTTGCATCATGAATTACACTCGCCGTAGGTACTTCTTCATAAAACCAACCGTTCATGTCCTCGGTTGGTATTTTTCGAGCTTTCTTCACCGATACACATAACCGTAAAGAACTATCTTCGCATTGTTGTAAATATGCTTGAAACTGCCGATCATTTCCTATAATCACCGAGGGTGTATCTTGGGGTAAAGCTTCTAACATCCTCTTAGACAACATATAACTTAACTCAATAATTTCTTCACTGTCGTCGAACCCATATTCGTCATTAATCAAACCCACGAAATCGACATACCTCATCCCAGCATTAGCACCTATAAGCCTACTACCACGTCGACTGTCAACGAAAAATAACCACCTTTTCTTATCAAAACGCCATTCACCGGTCACCACAATGATTTGAACGATCTTGTTATTGTTCTCCATTGTTTGAATAATAAAAATTTAGCTTCGTTGAGAGCATATGTTTATGGTGGTTTTTAAGGACGTAATTATGAACTCACACCCACCCGACCATAAAGTGGGAAAAACATTCAATTCTTCCAACCAACTTTTTGCAGAGAAAAACTCGCAAAAAAAATACACTAAATAAATATGCAACCACATACAAAATTACATATGGGCCTCAAAACACATTATGTACACATTATGTACTACAAAATTACATATGGGCCTTTAAACAGATTATGTACTACATTTCAACTTTAAACAAGTTTATGTTCGCAGATTTGTTACTATTGTTGCAGATTTGTTTTGTAGGGTTTGCAGATTTGTTTTGAAGGGTTGATTAATTTATTGGGTTGCAGATTTGTTTTAGAAAGTTGGTAGATTTGTTATGTAGGGTTGTAGATTTGTTTACTATGGTTGCAGGCTTGTTAACATCTGTAGATTTGTATTGATGATTTCATTTATAGGGTTGTAGATTTGTTTATCCTTTTGCAGATTTGTTTTGTAGGGTTGATTAATTTATTGGGTTGCAGATTTGATTTAGAAGGTTGGTAGATTTGTTATGTAGGGTTGTAGATTTGTTTACTATGGTTGCAGGCTTGTTAACATCTGTAGATTTGTATTATTGATTTCATTTATAGGGTTGTAGATTTGTTTATCATTTTGCAGATTTGTTTTGTAGGGTGTGCAGATTTGTTTTAGTGAAAATACACTAGAATGACCCTAATAAGTTGGTTATTACTAAACTACAAAACAGACACAAATATATCTACAAAGCAGACACAAAAAGATGATATCTGGTGAAACAAATCAACAAATAGATGAAACAATTCTACAACCCAGTTACTAATTGCCATTATATATTTAAAAAAAAAACGGAAATTTAGCATTTAATATTATTCGTTAAAAACTTCCTCTCATCCTCTCTCCCGTGCGATTTTGGAAACCGTCGTCTTCTTCGTCGCCGTCTTCTTCTTCCTCATTGTCGCCGTCAACCGTCGTCTTCTTCGCCTTCGTGTGTGTTCTCGTCTTCGTTATTTATTCGTTCTCTCTTCGTCGCCGTCGTCGTCGTCGTCTCTGCTTCTTCGTCGCCGTCGTCGTCTTCGGTTCTTTTTCGTTTTTCTTGTCGTTTCTCCTTCTTCTTCGTCTTCCTTGGCTTCGCATTCTCTCATTTTCCCATCTTATTTCACTTCGAAGGTTATATCTCTGTTTTAGGGTTTCGTAGTTTGTAAATTATTGACTGTTTTGTTTAGTGTTTCGTTGTTGTTCAGTGTTTAGTGTTTAGTGTTTCGTTGTTTGATGTTGCATGTCAACGTTGATTTGGTTTTCTTCACTTCATTCATGTGTAGAGTTTTTGCATCTGCTTTGTATAGTTTGGATCTGCTTTGTAGAGTTTTATATCTGCTTGTAGTGTTCTTTCAAATGATTTGTAGATTTGTTTCGTTTTATCTACTTTGCAGACTTGTTTTGTGTTGTATACTTGTTTCATCTGCTTTGCATACTTGTTCTGTGTTATATCTAATTTGTAGATTTGTTTCTTTTTGGCAAATAGGAATGGCGTCTTATCCACCTAGGCGTTATGAGGAAGGGTTATCTCCGTTTGAAGTAAAAAGCATCGGTCATTGTTGTTATCTTAAGAGAATAGAAAACGCTAAAAAGTTCATAGGAGTTGATGTGTGGGAATCCATGAAGGAATCCTCGTCTCGGAGTGTTTCTAAAGCTTAATGACACGTCGTTCACGTGGTGTGCAAAGACGGTCCATTATTTCCCGACAAATCAACTACAAGTGAAGAACAAGCATGAGTTTTGGTCTGTTATTGATGGCCTACCACTAAGGTTTTCTCTCTACGAGTTTGCAGAAATTACGGGGTTAAAGCGTGATCCGATCAACCCGGTGGCTAACCCTCCTGCCTCGGCTCTTAAAACAGAGCTATGGAATGATATTGGTATTGCTGAAAACCAAGCTCCTTCATATGCTGAGTTGTTAAAAACTTTGGAAAGTGGTAGAGTTGGAGAGAGCGCGAGAGAAGAAGAAGCTCATACTTAATTTGATTCTCCTGCATGTAGGAATATATGGGCTACATGCGGGATCAAGAATGTCCTATTCTGTCTCTGTGAGAGTTTTTGATGAAGAGCAGTTTGAGAGTTATCCATGGGGTAGAGAAGGGTTTTCTGCTCTGGTAAATTCAATTAGATTAGGTTCGTTTGTGAATAACACCTATTCGGTACATGGATGTGTTCACGCACTCCTAATTTGGATTTATGAATCTGTTCCCGGTATTGGAGAATTACAAGGGAATAAGAGGGAAGGAGTAGATGGCCCTGGACTTTTGCTGTGGAGAGGAGGCCGGAACAGAATAGACATGAAAAAGTTTTTAGAAGATGAGAAAGCCAAGCATAAAGAGGTTTGTAGATTTGTTTATCTGTTATGTTGATTTGTTTATATGCGTTGCAGATTTGTTGTTTGTTTCTGCTGATTTGTTTGTCTTATTTGCATATTTGTTTATGTTTATGTATAGGTTCGAATGAGGCATATGTGTCCTGTTTCGTTGGAGGATAAGTATCCTGATTGGCCTGACAACAAGAATGAGTTAGATGATAGTCTAGACAAGTTGTTGGAGGACATCATTAAAGAACAATTTGATCCTAAGCTTTGGCCAAAAGTGGAGAAAAAGAAGAAGAGAAAGGGTGACAAAGTACATGAAGGCTGGAGGTCACGCTTCTAAGAAGAGAAAAGAAGAAAAAGAACAAGGTGAAGGTGAAAGTGAAGGTAAAGATAAGAAGAGGAAAAGTGAGAGAGTAGTTGAAGGCTGAAGGTAAAGCTTCTAAAGAGAAAAAGTGTGAAAGAGAAGATGAATCGGAGCCGATGTTTTCTTTGTCTGCGGTGCGGGAGATGATCTCTAGAGCGGTCTCTGTTGCGGTAAGAGAGGCCTTTGTTGATGTGGTAAAGAAAGTTGATGATAGAATTGATAAAGCGGAGGTAGAATTGACGGGTAAACGTCAATTTTTCAAGAACGACGAGTGCAAACGTTGGTAATGTTACCCCCAAGTCTAGTAGAAAACGTGAGGAAGACAAAACCGGTGATGATCTGGTTAGTAACGTACATTTCATGCTAATGTAGAATTTGATTATGGTCTTGTAGATTTGTGTGATAGAATTGTAGATTTACGTAGATCTTTGTAGATTTAGACATTTTGTAGATTTGTTTCAATCGACTTGTAGATTTATTTCATCTCGCTTTGTAGATTATTTACTCTATATGTTGTAGAGTTATTTTTGCATTGTTGATTTGTTTTATAGTTGTATTTTTATGTATTTCTTGCGAGTCCTGGATGGAAGCTGAGAAGAAAGAAGGAATGGTTGAAGAGAAGGTTGAAAAGAAGGTTGAAAAGAGGGTTTCAAAACCCGAAAGCGAAAAGGAGGGGCCAAAACCCCAAATTGAAAAGAAGGTATCAAAACCCTCGAGCTGAAAAGAGGGTTCCAAAACATGAAACCGAAAAGAAGGGGGCAAAACCCCAAACCGAAAAGAAGGGGCCAAAAGCCCAAGCCGAAAAGAAGGGGCCAAAACCCCAAGCGAAAAGAAGGGGCCAAAACCCCAAGCCGAAAAGAAGGTGTCAAAACCCTCAACTGGAAAGAGGGTTTCAAAACCCGAAGGCGAGAAAAAACTAAATGAGAAGAAAGAAACAAAAGAAGGTGTCAAAACCAGATTGGCAAGGCAGAGAGAAGGAGTGGGTTTAAGAACCGTGAAAAAAAGCAAAACCAGATATAATAGCTCCTGCTCTTAGAGTGTACAAGAAAAGAAAAGGTGATGTTCGTACAAGATATCCTCTGCCTAAAATTGCTGAAGAAAAAGAACAGAAAGAAGAAGAAAAAGAAGAAGAAAAAGAAGAAGAAGAGCAAGCGAGAAGAAAGAAAGGAAGAAGAAAGAAAAGAAAAAAAAGAAGGTGATGTTGAAGACGTAACCGAGGAAACAAGGAAGAAAGAACTTCAAATGGCTCCTCCTTCTGATGATGAAGACGAAGTTGAAGGTACTGTTAGGTTGGATTCTCTTGTAGAACTCATAATTAAGGAAGGCTGAATCTCCTGTACGTCCTAAAAGAACCTCACATCTATCGAGCATCCCGGAAATTCCCTTACGAGGGAAACTCTACGGTGAAACGGATCATGGCATCCGTCCATGGTTATGATCCTTTTGAACCAAAGGACAAGACGAAATGGCAGATACTTTCGATTGGATCCTAGAGTAAGTATGAAAATCTTAAATGCAAGGTAATTAACATATTCAAGGTAATTAACATATGCTTTGTTTTTAGGAATTGGTCCGGCCCAACCATGAACCGTCTTTGTGAGGTTTTTTACGGAGCTATGTTTTACCGGGGAGGAATGGCACTGAACGTTATTACGGATGGCTTGCTGATACGGTAAGCATTTCGTAGACTTATATCATGTGATTTGCGGATTTATTATATAAGTGTTGTAGATTTGTTTGATTGTGTGGCGAGTTGTTTTTAGTCTTGTAGATTGTCTCGGTAGGTGTGGTAGATTTGTTTTAATGGTTTGTAGATTTGTTTAATGGTGTTGCGGAGTTGTTTAATTGTGAAGTAGAGTTTTTTTTTAGTCTTGTAGATTGTCTCGGTAGGTGTGGTAGATTTGTTTTAATGGTTTGAAGATTTGTTTAATGGTGTGGTAGAGTTGTTTTGTAGGTTTGTAGATTTGTTTTAATGGTTTGTAGATTTGTTTAATGGTGTTGCGGAGTTGTTTAATGGTGAAGTAGAGTTTTTTTTAGTCTTGTAGATTGTCTCGGTAGGTGTGGTAGATTTGTTTTGTAGGTTTGTAGATTTTTGTGTAGTTGTTGTAGAGTTGTTTAATAATTTGCGGAGTTGTTTTTTAGTCTTGTAGATTGTCTCGGTAGGTGTGGTAGATTTGTTTTAATGGTTTGTAGATTTTATGTTAGTGTTGTAGAGTTGTTTAATGATTTGCGGAGTTGTTTAAAGATTTGTTTGACGTTTATGTTTTCAAACTTGCAGCATATGGATATAATTATGACATTGTTCCGTAGGAGATCTATGCTTGCCTAATTCACCTTATAGACCACGTGTTGCATTCTTGTGTCCTATCATACTGTCAACGTGGAAAAATGATTATATGGCGCTTGCAAACGTACGCAACAAAATCACCTGGACACTTGATAAGGTCTACGAGGATATTTTCAATGGTCTCCTTCCCGAAGATTCCAAAACACACGAGAAGATGGTGGTATGACATTGACAATGTCTACATGGTCCCGAATGTTACGAAGGATCAACTGGGTTGCCCTTGATGTTAATTTGAAGAAGTCTAAGATTTATATCTACGACTCCATTCCAAATCACTGCAAGGATGAGAAGATGGTTGAAGAATGCATGTTCTCGAGGAAGTTACTCCCGATAATTCTTAACCATTATGTACTGCCGGAAGACCGTGAACCTTCTACCGAGATGTTCGAAGTGTTTAGAAAAGTGAACGGGGTTCCGAGGAACTATAAAGCGGGTGATTGTGGTGTCTTCGTCTGTAAAATACATTGAGTGCCTAGCGTTGGGGACGAGTTTCGACGGTCTGAGTGATGCAACCATTCAAGAAATTCGAGAGAGATATGCGACTGATATCTACCATGAAGTTCCAGAGGCATCGGGTGGAACCATATCCCTCCCTAGACCGGTCGGCCCGCCGAAACTTTAATCATTTGTGTTAAACTTATTTGGAGGTTAATCATGGGAACTTTTATCCTTTGTGTACTTATTCGAAACAAGTTTATGTATTGCATGTTTATTTCGATTTGTTTGCGGATTTGTTTACGATCAAATTAAGGGTTAGCATATTTGTTTACGGTCAAATTAGGGTTTCGTAGAGTTATACTTTTATGTGATGCAGACTAAATTCACAGTTTTGCAGACTTATTTAGGTTTAGTAGATTTGTTTAGGGTTACTCTATTTTGTGTTAATTTTGAATTAAGTATGGTTTGTTTATTTGAATGGTAGCTCAATAAAAACCAATATTAACATGAAATATCACAATAACATTATTAGAAACGGGGCGGGTACAATTGATGGTAAAGAGTCTAGGGTTTAACAAAGATATTCGTAAACATTAACGGCTCGGATGTTTATTCATCATCGATTCGGGAACTATTTCATGTTCGTAACTAGGTGTTCCTTCTTCTTTTTTTTCATCCGTAGTAGTCTGCTACGGTAGGTTCGTAACCGAGCAATCATCGAATTAACCCCAATTATCCGTTCAAAACATGATATTAGTGTGTAGTTATTAGTAATAATGACAAAATCAAGGAAAACGTACCTTAACAATGTTACGCGCGGTGATGTTGATGTACTTGGACATCATGTTAAAACGGCCTACAGACACATTTTGTAGAATAACGACCGCACCTATACCGGTTTGTACTCTGTTTTCGTCATTGTTGAAGATGTTATGATGCATGGTTCCCTCGATTACACCAGATGGATCCTTTAAGGTTACTAGAAGGTCTCCACGGCCGTTGGGTGTCGAATTGGATAGCATAGCGACTAGCTGATAATGAGATAAAATTTACTAGCTAGTAAGATACATTGTATATAAAAATTGTAATAATACTCGTTGAGAAGGAAACCTTTTTCACTTTCACAAACTGTGAATGCGGGCATTGTATTTCTCCAACCTGGGTCCATAATGGTGTGGTCCTATTGTTATGAGTACCTATATTTATGAATGATTGAGTTAGTTTTTGTAATCTACAACTCGATTATAATGATAACGGAATTCATTTTTCTTGTATACCTTCCCGTAGCATGTAATCGATAGTAGAAATCCAACGAGGACTACTAAAATCATGGTCGCCACTGTTGTGGCTCATTGATGACCTCACGAATGAAATCTTGAGTTGGGCGTGTTTCGGAACTTTCACCGCGCAACACCTTTCGATCGTGAGCCCTCTTGCGGAACAATCCTCGTTGTATGGGCTGCGCGGGTCCCAAAATTAGCCCCGTTGGAATTTCGGAGCGTTGTGTTGGTTGTAGTGAAATTATCGGTTCAGCATCGATAACGCATAAGTTATCGTATGGAGGGCTTGCCATGAGAAAATTTGCTTTTTGTGTTGTGATTTTGTGTTGAGTAACTCAGACTTTTATAGGGAGAACATTTTGTTTTATAGGATATGTATTGTGTTATGACAATACATAACGATATGACAATACTAATTTAAGCGATTTGACAATACACCGATATCGGTATACAATAAAGAATCATATAGCGTGACCGACAAAGTACGCCATTTGAATCATAAATAACGCGTAATTTATACTATCACGTGTTGCGGATTTATTTGCCATATAGTAGATTTATTTAGGGGTTCGCAGATTTATAATTTCGGGTCTTGCGAGACTTAATTCACAGTTTTGCAGACTTATTTAGGGTTTGTTTAATGTTACTATATTTTAGGTTAATTTAGGGTTAATCTATGTATGATATGCTTATGGGTAATCTACTGTGGATTTTTTAGGGTTTATTTTTGTTTGTTGACAATTTGTGGTTTGTTTAGGTGTTTTTCGTGGATGAGGCAATGTACAATAGTGAAATTATGATTTGTTTAGGGGTTCGCAGATTTATGTTATCACGTGTTGGAGAGTAAATTTATATGCGTTGCAGATTTGTTTATATTTCTTCTGATTTGTTTAGTATTATGAAAAAATAACTAAAATTCGTGTCTTTTCCACTCTTCCACTTCTCTACTTCGACTCTTCCACTTATCCACTTCGACTCTTCCACTTCCTACGTATTCCACTTCTCCACTTTCTTATATCCAATCGCCCACTCTTTTCTCCACTTCTACACTTTCTTGTATCCCATCGTCCAAAATCTTTGTATAAATACAATCTCTTCTTGTTATAGTTCAACGTAAATATATAGCTTTGTTATTGTAGAAATGGAAGGAGAAGGAAGTTCTAACAGAAACATCACTGGTTTGAAAAGGAAATCCGATGCAACGATGGATGAAATTGTTGAATACGAGGTCAGGATGGCAAAGAAAGAGTCGAAACAGTGCTACCATGCTCTCTTGCGATTAGCAAAGGCAGAGAAGGAACAAATCGCGAAGAAGAATAAGTTGGAGTTCAAGTGGGCTATGATCACTGGAAAGATGGCGATGATTGAAGCCATGATTGATAACCCTGATCTCTGTTTGAAAACCAAGATGCAGAGCCTTGAAGCCAAGAAAGAAAAAGTTAAGAAGGAAATTGATGAGAGCACTCCGGAACCAATTGACTGGCTTACGCATGGTCTTTACTTCATGAAATGAAACAATGTTTTAATTTCTCTGTTGTTATTGTTGTTTTAATTTTTTTTCTTATGTAGAACTCTTCATCTTTTTCAGCAACTTTTAATGTTATTAGTATTGCAGATTTTTAGTTCACGTGTTGCAAATTATAAGTTTCTATGTTGCAGATTTTTAACTGAATGTCGCAGATTTATTTAACTGTTTTGTAGATTTGTTTCCCACTTTCTCAAAACGCAACGTTTTACATTTATTACCCTATTTAAGAGAAAAATTAGGGTTTTTTCACATGCATTCACTCTCATCGACGGCGGCGAGAATAAAAGAAAAACGACGATGGGAAGAACATTCGATTACTGATCTTAGCGATCCAACCGAAGCTCCTGAATACGTATACGACAACGATGACGAGGTACGTAGTTACAACCATGATGCAGATCCAGTTCATTTTGGTCATCAAAAGATCTGTTTTTGTGGCGAGGATGTTATCCTAGAGGCGTCGTCCTCTAAAAGATACCCGGGAAGGTTATACTACACTTGTACTTCTCGAAACGTAAGTTTGTTCTCAGGTTTTTGTTCTTTCTTAATTTATTGTAAATGTGCATAAGTGAGTTACATGGTGTTGTAGGATGGAGGAGCACATATGCGGGAGTGGTGGGACGAGGTTATGATGGAAGACATAAAAGAACAGTTCGAAAAATTTGCATGCGTCGATGACATGGCGAAGAAAACAAAAACCGACATGGTTGAGCTCAAGAATTTGATGAACAAGTTGTTCGTTGTTGTCATTACATTGGTTGTAGTCTGTTGTTGTCGTTTCTTTGTTCAAGTAATGTATGAAACATGTAAAATTGGTTGTAGCAAACTAGCAATGATGTATTTTCCGTAAAATATTGCGGATTTATTTTTATAGTCTTGTAGATTTGTCTAAATGGTAATGCGAGTTATTATGTAGAGTTTTTCGAAGACAAAAATGGTTGAAATGAAACATGAATCCTAAACCCTTAAAATGGTTGAAACATGAACCCTAAGCCCCAAAAATGGTTGAAACATGAACCCTAAACATGAAAACAGTGTTGTATAGTTTATACTATGTATTGTAGTGTTTTTATATAGTATTGCGGATTTATTATAGAGGTTCGCGAGTTTCACGAGTGTTTGCAGATTTGTTATAGTGTGTGCAGATGTATTTGTAATCCATGAAAGTCGTACATTTTTTATGCAAACAAACCATAAAAAGATGAAAATTTATGTATTCTGTTACATTTGAAATAGATAAACTTATGTGTTGCAAGTCTTTCGATTATGCCCTTCTTCTCCACAATTGCTTGCATTTGTGTTGTTTCCTTGGCCTTTTCTTGGCCAATGCCTTCTCCAATGCTGATTTGATTCTACTCTTTTTTGGCCTTCCTGGTTGGTTCCGAACCGAGAGGTGGTAAACGGACCTTTGAATCAACTACCTCTGGAATTGGTAATGTTATATCTCTCGGCATAATTATGTCCGCGTATCCCTGGTACAAGTTTTCGCTGAAATAATAGGGATGACAACAAGATATCCGAGAGAGATTTAAACTCTCTGCTTGCGGCTACGGCATGAGAACAGGGCAATTTCTCCAAATCAAACCTACGACAAGAACAAGTTCTCTCTCTCAAGTTCACTACATATGATGAGGTCGAGGCTTGAGACGTGCATTTGTTGCTCATCAATTTCTTGTACGGTATACGTCTTCGCCTGCTCTACTCGACCCTAAAAGAACGAGAAAACAAGTTAACCTACAAGCACACTCTGCAGATTTATTTCACAGTATAAAAAATCTACACTAAGGGAATAAAAACCTCCAACAGCTTCTCCACTCCACGAGTTAGTGATGTAGACATTTTCTTTGCATCGTTTCTCCTTTTCGCAAACCATCTCGTCATCATAGATCGCACTACTTCAAGTAAATGCACAATTGGCAAGCTCCGTGCCTGTGATATAACTTTATTCAGGGACTCCGCAATGTTACTCGTAGTGAGATTGTATCTATCTCCAGGAAAGTGGACGCGTGTCCACAAGCAAACATCAGCTCTTTGAAGATAAAAATGAAGTGCAGGGTTCAATAACTCAATATGTGCGAAAGTGGTTTCAAAATCAACGAGCCTAAACGCATTTGCAGCTTTTTTAACAAGTCGAAACGCTTCTTTACCCTTAAAACGAACCAATATGTTCTTGTAAAGGTGATAAGTGCATATTCCGCGTGCGGACTTAGGATAAACTGTCGCAATAGCTTTCCCAATCGAAAGGTGTCTATCCGATATAATAGCAAGTTCATCATCATCCGGTATCACATTACTCAGTTGCTTGAAAAACCATTCCCATGATTCGTCATTTTCAGTGTCAACAATTGCGAAAGCTAGAGGGAATATCTGGAAATTACCGTCTTGCGCTGTCGCGGTCAAAAGTGTTCCTCTCGTATTTTCCACTGTAGAAATGTCCCATCTACAACCACAACTTTCCTCATATAGTGAAACCCACCGATGCTTGCCCCAAATGCTATGAACATATACTTGAATCTTTGTTCAGGATCAACGACTAGTCTCGCATAAGTGCCCGGATTTGCTTTCTTTATCATGTATAGATAAGCGAGGCAATTTCTCATATCCACTTTCCGGAGTACCTCTAACCGAGATATCTTGCATGCCTTAGCGTTCGATATGCTTTCCAATACGCAATCTACATACCACCAATAGTGTTAATACGTTAGAATAAACAAATCTGCGAACAAGTTAACAAATCTACAATCAAGCTAACAAATCTACAAATCATCATTAAAAAATCACGACAAACATGGCAATAAAATCTACAAACGCAAACCGGACGAGACAAAAAAATCTGCAATTCTTCATTACAAATCCGCAAAACATACCTTAATTTTGAATCGCTTATTCAAAGCATCGGCCACATGCATTGGCAAAACTTTTGGTCCTACACCACCAACAAAATCTTTGTATAATAATCCAAGGATCTCTGGTGTAGCTTGTCGTGATCTTGCTGAACGTTCGATCACCGAACAAGTATGCTCCGAATCATATGTCTTCACATAAAACTTTGTAAAATCATCGACGGATGTGGCTCTTACCTTCCACGCACATCCTTTAACCCAACATCTCACCGAGAGCGAGCGTCGGTGTTGATTTGTACACATCAAAATCAAATTGATGAATAACACTAAGCATCTTCGGTCGTGTTTCCAAATGCTCTTTCGTGCAAAATGATTCACCTTCTTTCAAATCCACCGAACTCATGTCATACAAATCATAATCAACATCGGTATCAATTACATATACCGAAGAATCCATTGGCTTTGGTGCTTTTTTATCCTCTTCTTCTTCGTCTTCTTCTTTAGATTCTTCCTCCGTATGAATAGATCCGTACTTAACAAAATTTTCATCATCGGAATCCGTCCCATCGGAGTCGTCACAATAATCGAATCTCGATGCGTCAAGATCATCGTCATCATATCCAACATCTACACCGCATCATCTTCAACATCTGCATCATCTTCAACACTAAATTCAAAATCTTCTTGGACTTTTTCTTCTTCAAAATCTTTAACATCTTCTTCTACAAAATGTTCATCAAGATCTTCTTCTACACAACGTTCTTCAACTACTTCTTCGACATCTTCTTTCTCCATTGTGTCTTCATAGCTGACCTCCTCGTTAACAGATTCTTCATTTAACTTACAACCACTATCCTTCTTGTCATTAACAGATTCTTCATTTAACTCACAAGCAATATCCTTCTTTGTAACTTCTACACATAAACGGAGCATTTCAACCTTGGAAAGATTGACAAACACTTGCAATTGTCGTGAATTGAAAACTACGACTGGAGGAGTATCTTGAGGCAATTTCTCAAATTTAGAAGCATACAAATAGGTTAACCTTACATCATGCAACTCATCGTTTAAACCGTAATCCTCGTACACCATACGAATGAAATCATCATAACGCATATATTCGTTAACTCCTAGAATACGAGATCCTCTTTTATTGTCAACTTCAAACACCCATCTCTTCTTTTGAATCTTCCATAGACCACAAACAAGCACAACTTGTTCCATTGCGTAACGAAATATCTGCAAAACACACAATTAAATCTGCTGCAGACTTTTAAGCGGAGATCCCCGAACACGACGACGACGGCGATGACGACGGCGAAGATGAAGATGAAGACGAAGACAATACGAAGACAAATACGATGACAAAAAACCAACGAATTCGAACACGAAAACGAAAGACGAAGGTGAAGACGCCGACGTAAAGAAACACGGCGACTGCGGCGCAGATCTACGACCACGAAGCCCACAAAAAAGTCCGCCAAAATCGAAGATGAGAGTGATGAGGAAGCTCACAAAAAAGAGAAATACGAAGATGAGAAGTGATGAGGAAGCTCACAAAAAGTTGATATTCGATCTACAATGGCGATTTCACAAATGGATTTTGAGTTTTTAGGTATAAAGGCACGCACTAAGAGACAAATGGAGAAGAGCCACCGCAAATAAAACTGCATCAATGACATTAATCTACAATACGGTGAAGAAAGTACGCATCACGTAGAAGGTAGTCTAGTTACGATATTGGAATCTTTTAACGTTTTGTAGATTTAATAAATCTGCTGCAGATTTATTTAACTACGCAATTCGTAAAAACAAATCAACACTTCATAATTTATTGGGTTGCAGATTTGTTATAGAAGGTTGGTAGATTTGTTATGTAGGGTTGTAGATTTGTGTACTATGGTTGCAGGCTTGTTAACATCTGTAGATTTGTATTGATGATTTCATTTATAGGGTTGTAGATTTGTTTTTTCTTTTTGCAGATTTGTTTTGTAGGGTTGATTAATTTATAGGGTTGCAGATTTGATTTAGAAGGTTGGTAGATTTGTTATGTAGGGTTGTAGATTTGTTTACTATGGTTGCAGGCTTGTTAACATCTGTAGATTTGTATTATTGATTTCATTTATAGGGTTGTAGATTTGTTTATCCTTTTGCAGATTTGTTTAGTAGGGTTGATTAATTTATAGGGTTGCAGATTTGATTTAGAAGGTTGGTAGATTTGTTATGTAGGGTTGTAGATTTGTTTACTATGGTTGCAGGCTTGTTAACATCTGTAGATTTGTATTATTGATTTCATTTATAGGGTTGTAGATTTGTTTATCCTTTTGCAGATTTGTTTAGTAGGGTTGATTAATTTATAGGGTTGCAGATTTATGTTACTGGGTTGGTTGATTTGTTTTGTAGGGTTGTACAATTGCATACTTGTTTACATCCACGAAATTTCCATAAATGTGTCATACAAAATAGATTACATACGAAACACAGATGTTACTTATGAACTGCCTAGATGTTACTTATGAAAACATTTATCTAAAGTTACATTGTCCATACTGAAAATTATCAGGACCTAACTCATCAAACAGTTCGACCAGAGCAAGCCAAACCCTAGTAGTCATTCCTTCAGGCTTCTCGCCGCCATGAAACCATATCCTCTTCAACGTGCGCATATGATCACGAAAAATCGTTCTAGCCAACAGATTAAACTGTGTCCAAACTGTCAAATTATGCCTCGGATCCCATCTGTATTTTCGCTATAAAAAGAAGAAAAAAAATTTATTAGTGCTAGAGAAACAAAAAGATAAATTTGATAAGATTACATTATCGGTTATGCTTACAGTTAGTTTAAGAAACCATCGTCCCTTGACATCATCGGGAATGAAGCGGTAAGTCGGCCACGCATGGACCCATCCCTCTCGAAGAATATCCGGGATCGCCTGGGAGAGATCATGTAAAAACCTAAACCACGTAACAGTGGTTTTGTCACACCATACATTCGGACCAGGGTTTAGAAGCGGGAGGTTATCCCGATCTTGCATGTTGTGTATGGCATTGACCATGCTCGCGAAATTGGATGTATATGGTGGGACAATAGACATGATGTATGTTTTATTGAGATTAGGTTTTTATGAGAAGGGTTATATATTGATAGAGAGATAGGAAGATGCAACGTCGCAATGAAGAGAGATAAGAAGACGAAACATAGATATGTTATTTTACTTAGATTTTTTGCAGATTTGTTATTTCAACTTTGCAGATTTGTTATACAACGTTGCAGATTTGTTATAATTTATTAAATAAAACGCTGCGTTTAATGCTTCACAGTTAAATCAAAAAGGGGATCTGCAAAAATTAGGGCTTTTATGGCATGTTGTGTATGGCATTGACCATGCTCGCGAAATTGGATGTATATGGTGGGACAATTGCAGATTTGATTTAGAAGATTGGTAGATTTGTTATGTAGGGTTGTAGATTTGTTTACTATGGTTGCAGGCTTGTTAACATCTGTAGATTTGTATTATTGATTTCATTTATAGGGTTGTAGATTTGTTTATCCTTTTGCAGATTTGTTTTGTAGGGTTGATTAATTTATAGGGTTGCAGATTTATGTTACTGGGTTGGTTGATTTGTTTTGTAGGGTTGTACAATTGCAGATTTGTTTACATCCACGAAATTTCCATAAATGTGTCATACAAAATAGATTACAGATGAAACACAGATGTTACTTATGAACTCGCCTAGATGTTACTTATGAAAACATTTATCTAAAGTTACATTGTCCATACTGAAAATTATCAGGTCCTAACTCATCAAACAGTTCCGACCGAGCAAGCCAAACCCTAGTAGTCATTCCTTCAGGCTTCTCGCCGCCATGAAACCATATCCTCTTCAACGTGCGCATATGATCACGAAAAATCGTTCTAGCCAACAGATTAAACCGTGTCCAAACTGTCAAATTATGCCTCGGATCCCATCTCGTATTTTCGCTATAAAAAGAAGAAAAAAATTTTATTAGTGCTAGAGAAACAAAAAGATAAATTTGATAATATTACATTATCGGTTATGCTTACGAGTTAGTTTAAGAAACCATCGTCCCTTGACATCATCGGGAATGAAGCGGTAAGTCGGCCACGCATGGACCCATCCCTCTCGAAGAATATCCGGGATCGCCCGGGAGAGATCATGTAAAAACCTAAACCACGTAACGGTGGTTTTGTCACACCATACATTCGGACCGGGGTTTAGAAGCGGGAGGTTATCCCGATCTTGCATGTTGTGTATGGCATTGACCATGCTCGCGAAATTGGATGTATATGGTGGGACAATAGACATGATGTATGTTTTATTGAGATTAGGTTTTTATGAGAAGGGTTATATATTGATAGAGAGATAGGAAGATGCAACGTCGCAATGAAGAGAGATAAGAAGACGAAACATAGATATGTTATTTTACTTAGATTTTTTGCGGATTTGTTATTTCAACTTTGCGGATTTGTTATACAACGTTGCAGATTTGTTATAATTTATTAAATAAAACGCTGCGTTTAATGCTTCACAGTTAAATCAAAAAGGGGATCTGCAAATTAGGGCTTTTATGGCATGTTGTGTATGGCATTGACCATGCTCGCGAAATTGGATGTATATGGTGGGACAATTGCAGATTTGATTTAGAAGGTTGGTAGATTTGTTATGTAGGGTTGTAGATTTGTTTACTATGGTTGCAGGCTTGTTAACATCTGTAGATTTGTATTATTGATTTCATTTATATGGTTGTAGATTTGTTTATCCTTTTGCAGATTTGTTTTGTAGGGTTGATTAATTTATAGGGTTGCAGATTTATGTTACTGGGTTGGTTGATTTGTTTTGTAGGGTTGTACAATTGCAGATTTGTTTACATCCACGAAATTTCCATAAATGTGTCATACAAAATAGATTACAGATGAAACACAGATGTTACTTATGGAAGATGCAACGTCGCAATGAGGAGAGATAAGAAGACGAAACATAGATATGTTATTTTACTTAGATTTTTTGCAGATTTGTTATTTCAACTTTGCAGATTTGTTATACAACGTTGCAGACTTTATTAGGTTGTGTTTTTATAATTGTGCATCTCATTAATGACTGTCATTTCAATTTAATACATCTTAACCTACCACCCTCATCATTTTTATACACCTCAAATCGCAAACAAAACATCCTCTCACTTTTTCGTTTGCCTTTGTTCACCACTCAATTTCTAATTTTTTTCCATAACAACAATGGCTCACATACCATACCCTCTAATTGTTGACATTGTTCAAGCCGTTGGTCGAAACAGTTTTCGAAACCTTGGTCCATTCATCGCCGCGGGGAAATTCTTTAAAGACATTGTCTTCTCGGAGGAGGTTTTAAGCGTCGTTGATCTTCAAGAGTTTTTCGATAAACCGGAGCTTGCCAACGAAGGTTCAAACTATCGTCATTTCTTTCTTGACTGTGTACGTTACAATAACAACACGGCACGATACATCGAAGGACTACGACTTTTAGCTCAAGCTGGCCCTTCTCAAACGAGGCATAGAAATGTTATGTTTATCGGCGCGAGAGAGCCTACATTCTCGTGTCGCGGCCGGAATTTTTCTTATTTGTTGCGGCAAGTTAGACGAAGGGGTCATGGGTACAAGCTGTGTTTTTACACAAGGTCGGAGACATTCAAGAGTCCGTTAACATAGCCAATGAAGTGCAAAACCGGATCGCCCGCATGGGGACTCCCGGCCATGGACTTTTCGGTAAGTATTGTTTTTATGAACTTCATCGCTTCGGACCAATTTGTGGCCTAAACCACGTCACAGAGCTTGATATTTGTTTTCATTGCTTCGCGTGGAGCTACGTCATCTACTTCACCGGAATGTGTTAAGAACACAATAATGGTTTGTTTTGTCTAATATTTGTAAAAAATGCTTTCACTACGTTGTGTTTTTTCTTTACTATTCGAAACGTAACATCTTTTTGGTTGTCACGGTTTAAAATTTTTTCCATGTAATATTCGGTTTTGTAATATTTCCACGGTAAGCCATCTCCGAGCTTTTGTAATAATATGTATTTCTTGTTACGTTATTGTCATCTAATTTTTAACTTTCAAGGATTAAATCGACTACAAAGAAGTTTTACCTAAATATTCTTCCGCCAAAAAAATCTGCAATATAAATCTACAACTTAGATCTGTTACCAAAGACAAATGTAAGAAATTAGTCAAAAATGAATGTAAAATTTTTCCTCTCCAAAATTCTGCAAAACAAATCTACCAAAACTAATAAATTTGCATAACAAATCCGCAAGACGAAAAATTTGCAAAACAAATCTATATTTTTAACAATGTACGCAATCAAAGCAAACAAGTCAACTAAACAAATCGAGCATTTCTGTTAAGTCTGCAAAACAAATCAGCATTTCTGTTAAGTCTGCAAAACAAATCTATTTTTGTTTAAATGTCTGCATAACAACTCTGCAAGACGAAAAATTTGCAAAACAAATCTATATTTTTTAAAATGTCTGCAATCAAAGAAAATAAGTCAACTAAACAAATCTGCAATTCTGTTAAGTCTGCAAAATAAACTTGCGTTTTTCAATAAATTTGCAAAACAAATCTATATTCAATAAATTTGCATTATAAATCTACTTTTGCAAATAAATCTGCACTAACAGAAGGAAAAACATGCAACATAAATCTACTTTTATAAAAGTCTGCAAGATAAATTGTTTTTTTCCATAAACTTTACATTAAAAATCTGCAACAATATTAAATCTGCATACATTACAAAGGTAGATTTATATAGTTGATTAATTATGCGGATTTACCAAAATCGATGGCAAAACCGAAAACTATTTTTTTCCCGACTCATAGCCAGGGGTAAGACCGGAATATAACGCCATATTTTAGTTTCATAATAAGTAGGGTCTCTCCTGTAATAAACAATTAAAAAAGAGTTAGTTTAGTAAATGACCCTTTTTAAAAACGAAAAATATGAATATACAAATATGGTTAAAACCTTAAAAATTTAGGCCTAATTTGCTTTCAAGGTTTCATCTTTTGAGGCAACTAACTTATACAATGTTTGGTTGATTTTTGATTAAAAAAAATACATTTCGTGACATTGAAGTTTTAGTACACATATGGTGTATGAAATTTGATTTTAATATGGGTTGATAAATTAATACATTTCTCTAGTTTTTTTTTTTTTTTTTTTATTACATCACATTTCTCTAGTTGCAAATTGATATTTTGATTCATATAGTATCTGAGTAAATTAATAGAACTCCGTAAGTTAATAAAATATTTTTGATCCAACATTATTAATTGTTTAAATGTATGTGTGCTAAGAATTGCATTTGCATTTGCATTAGGGTTAATATCCAAATTCAAATTGTATAAACTATTAAATAATCGTCTTCCTACGTAAAGGCCTATAAAAGTATATAAATCTAAGGCCTAAATTTTAAATGTATGCATGTTTAAGTCAATTCTAGAGTAACTATTTTTTTTTTATTACAACAACTACATATATTAATCTTCAAGGATTTAAGGCAATTTTACATCTTATCATACAACATGAAATCTATTGCCGAGGGTTACAATTTAAGAATCAAGAAAAGATGGTTTCAAATTCGTCAAGATTTCTACATTTTCAATAATATTGGGCGGTCGAATTCAATTGTTTCTTCTATGCTCAATTATTTTGATCTATCTTAGTAAACCCTAATTTAACACGTGTCTCTATAATCTATATTACTTGTTTTCGATCTTTTATTTCCATGACGGTTTCAAATTTGCAAAGCTAAGCACAAACCATGTAATAGACCGGTCACTTAGTTCACGTTGTTTAACATTGCAAGAAACATGCATCTTGCATTAATATTAAGCAAAATACCAACCAAACTTATGACACTCTCTCAAGATATTGTTCTTTACATCAAATACAACAACACAATCAAAATTATCATACAAGCTAACTATAACAAGACTAGACATGAGAATGAAGAGATACAAGTCTTTCAGCCAGGACAGCCAATTAACTGGATAACAGATGTATGGGGACTTAAAACATCACCAAAAGTCAAGACCTTTATGTGGAAAGCAATGGTTGGAGCTGTACCAGTAGGGGAAAACGTAGCGCGCAGAATCCCAGACACGGACCCGCGATGTGTTCGGTGTGGAGAAACAGAATCAACCACCCACCTGCTTTTAAATTGCAGGTTTGCTAAAGCTCTGTGGAAGCTAGCCCCTTTTGCAACCATGGTCAATGTGGATGACAATAGGAGCTTTACAGAGATATGGAAAGGCCTGAAAAATAAAACATGCCTACCACCATCGGGAATTTCAGCACCTCTTAGCCCTTGGATTTGCTGGAATATTTGGTTAGCAAGAAACAAAAGAGTCTTCAATGAGATTACCTTCACGCCAGAAGAGACGATCCTAAAAGCAATTAAAGAAGCAAAAGAATGGGGAAGCGCGAATCAGGAATCGCAAGGAAGCAAGCACTCACATACCAATCGCTTCAAAGGGCAAAGAGGAGAGAACTGTGAAGCAAAAATTCAATCGGATGCAGCGTGGTCGGAGAGGACAAATGTAGCCGGAGCAGGATGGATTCTGTCGGGAAGACGACAAGAAACGTTAGTAACTAGTTCGAGAACTTTCACGAACGTGAGATCCCCCTTGATCGCCGAAGCCTTAGCCCTCAGAGAGGCACTGACCGAAACGCTGGGCAAAGGAGTCCAGTCTCTAGCAGTCGAATCTGATTCACTGCAAATCATTAAAGCCATTGTCAAAGGCTTATCTATCTCTCTTATTCATGGCATCTTAGCAGACATTGTTGAGCTGGCCAAGAAGTTTGAGTTTATTACCTTTAGTTTCATTGCAAGAGAAGCTAATGCTGTAGCTGACTCTTTAGCAAAAAATGATCTGCATATGTACGTTTTTTAACTAAATTTTAATGGAATAGTTTGGCTGACAAAAAAAAAAAAACAAGACTAGACATGAAGGTCTTAATTGGCATTAATACTAATTGTTTTCGTCGTAATTTCAACATTATCTCCGGCTCCCATTAAACAATATAACATTTTGGTATGATTGAATAATATTAGCATACTCATGAATATATAATTATATATAGTTTGAGTGCACAAGTCTTTACTTTTACCTTTAGTATCTATATGATTTTTCACTTAATAGAACCCACTAAACAATCATCATTTAGATTTTTTTACGCTTTTTTAATTTGATTTAGGGAGAATTACAAAACTATATCATTTGAATTACATTTCACAAAACTACACCATTTCAAAATTACTTCACAAAAATACATCTAAACACTCAAAATTAAATCCAAATAAACCCTACCCACACAATCCTACCCCTTAATACTATACCCTAAACACTAATTAGCGAACCCAAATAAAAAAAATTTAATTTTGGTAATTTTTTAAATGGTAAATCAAACTTTTATAATTTTAAAAAGGTGTAAATATGTGAAAAATTTGAATTAGATAGAGTTTTGTAAAGGAAGGGATGAAATAGTGTAGTTTTGTGAATTCCTCTTTGATGTATCCATCTTTTTAAAAGCAAGGTCATAATTTATATTATCCAATCGGAACACAAGTTTATATATTATATATTATATATAAGAGCACCTCCAATGAAGTTTCTTACAGGGATCTTAGACAGTGGGGTCAACAAATTAGTTAAGAAACCGATTCTTAAATTCTTTATGTAAGATTCGATCTTAGAGAAATCTTGCACTGTTCATGGACCCCACTGGATACGTGGCGGCCCATGATTGGTGCGTTATTATTATTTTATTTTTTATTTTTTAAATCACACTGTTCATGAGTCCCATTGAATAGTTAAGAAACTTTGTCGGTTTCTCTGTTGGAGATGGTCTAACAATTCGCCCATGTGCAAAGTATTAATCAATTTAGCTCTTCTTTTAACATATAATATTTTATAGAGAAATTCTTTAAAAATCCAAAAATACAATTACAAAGTTGTAAATACCAAAAATGGCAGTAAATTGTTTTTATTCTAAAAATACCACATATACAAGAACGAGTTTTAACACTTTAAATTTTAAACTTTTCATTTTGTTTCGGTATTTAGTGTTTAGAGTTTAGTTTTGAAGATATAGGGCTTAGTTTTGAAGGTTTAGGGATCAATTTCGAAGGTTTTAATTTTTAAGTTAGTTTAAATTTTGTGATATTTTTGACAAAAAAATAATAGTATTTGCTAAAACGAAATTTGAAATTCGGATAGCGAAAATCACTTTCGCAACTCTTACTATCGAAACTTTGTAGGTGTTGAATGTTGCTTGTGGTGGGAGTCTATACCAATATCTGGAGAAAGAGGTCACAAGTAAAGTCCCCAAGGAACATAGAAGAAAGCACATAGATTATGATAACTATGATGGTTATAGACATGAGGTTAAAATAGTAAAAACAGTCCATTGCATAAATGGTTCAAAGATTCATTAGATGAAGAAAATATGGAGATCTTGGTCAATAGTTACCACCACCAAGGAGTCAAGAGACTTGCGCAAACGTTCGTGCCAATGGCATTTGCGCCTGATGGATTGATCGAAGGGTTTTACGATCCTAACATGTATAATCCTGAAGAAGGAAAGTTCCTTATGGGATTACAGTTTCATCCAGAGAGGATGAGAAAAAACGGTGTCGATGAATTTGATTTCCCTGGTTGTTATGTTGCTTATCAGGTTTGTTTAGTTTTGTAATAGAATGTTTTTCTACGGTTTCTTGATTGAGTTCTTGTTCTTATTATATGATTGGTTTTTGTTGATATAGGAATCCGCAAAGGCGGTTATTGTATATCAAAAGAAGTTGAATAGCTCATTGTTGGTTCCTAAGAAGTTGGAACTCAATCAAGAAATGGAGAACAAAAGAAAGATACTTGTAAGGAGGTTTTCGCTTGCTAGGTCTATAATGTACACTAGATCTTATTCAATGAAGAACCAATCCACGGAATCAGAATTCGATATTGGAGCCGAGTTTCTTGAGGTACATAACAACTAACAACCAAAACCTTTCTTTTTTTGTTTCTAACATCTCAATATCCAACAAAGTCTCCGATAACACGTTCTTGATCTCCTTCGATCTCTCTATCTCTTTCGCCATTACACTTATTCTCTTCTTCTTTGCCTCCAACGACTCAGTGGCCTCTTCTCTTTCTCTATCTCTTTGCTCTTCGACTTCTTTACGTTCTTTCAAAGCCTCGATCTTTGCTAATTCAACCAAAACATGCTCTTCGTTAGCTACATCGACATCTAACTTAAGACTCTCGAGCAACTTCGAGTTCTCTAACATTCTAATCTTTAACTCGGTTACTTCCTTCTCCGCAACAACTTTCTCTTTCGAAACATACGCTACATCGAGCTTAAGCTTACTAAGTTCTTGCTTAACATTCTCTAACTCACTCATGATTCGTTCATACCCGTCGCCTTTTCTATCGATTTTTACCTTTTTCACAGCTTCATTGTCGAAATTTCGAGACTTTAACCTAAGATTAGACTCTATGATCAGTAAAGTTAGCTCCTTTACCGTCTTTTTCGCCTCGTAAAGCTCAGCTTCTGCTTTAGCCTTTAAAGATTCAGAAGCTATTGTGCTGTCTCTATAGATTCCAAGCTCTTTCCCTGACTTATGCAAGTCCTCCACAACAGAAGGAGATGTCTATTAAATCAAAAACAGAGACAAACCCAATACAGATTTTCAGAAACTGAATCATAAAAATCGAAACTTTACACCAAATTAAACGATTTTTGTACTTAAAGATTCGATCTTTGGCTTTCACCTGTGGAGTAGCTTTTTGTCCGTACATGTTAATGGCGGCTTTCACTGTCCCGATTCTTCTTCCTCTGTTTAAATTCTCTTCGGCCATCGATATATTCCTTCTGGGTTTTTACTAAAACATAGAATTATTCAGACAGAATCTCAAAATTGGAAGAAAAAAAAATAAAATTGACAAACTTTCTTCTTACAAGACATATTGTTGTTATGTGTAGAAGAGGAGAATGAAGAGATTGAATGGTTCACATAGTGTTTGGTTTCTTATCATTTTTGTTTTCTATTGGAAAAAAACAAAGAGGAGATTTATGAAAGTTTGTTTGTTTGTGGGCAATTATCTGAGGCCAAGGATACCACAAGTAGCACAAACTTATATGACATGTGAATATAACTCGAAATGATTTTTAAAAACGAAAAATATGAATATACAAATATGGTTAAAACCTTTTAAAAAATTAGGCCTAATTTGCTTCAAGGTTTCATCTTTTGAGGCAACTAAATTATACAATGTTTAATTGATTTTTGATAAAAAAAAATAATACATTTCGTGACATTGAAGTTTTAGTACTAAACTAGACAATAATACACATATGGTGTATGAAATTTGATTTTAATATGGGTTGATAAATTAATAAATTTCTCTAGTTGCAAATTGATATTTTGATTCATATAGTATCATCGTTTTCGCCTGAAGAACTCGACGAGATTCGCAGAACACACGCGAGTGATGCAGCTATAGACAAGGAGAAAGACTCTATTGAGTTTGCTCTAGCAAAGCTATGTCTTGAACAGAACATTCCTTACTTGGGAATTTGTAGAGGATCACAGGTAAAGTTTTAATCCTTTTAGCTCTTCCTTTAACATATAATATTTTATAGATAAATTCCTTAAAATTCCAAAAATACAATTACAAAGTTGTAAATACCAAAAATAGCAGTAAATTTTTTTTATTTAAAAAATACCACAAATATAAGAACGAGTTTTAACACTTTAAGTTTTAAACTTTTCATTTAGTTTCAGTTTTTAGTGTTTAGAGTTTAGTATTGAAGATATAGGACTTAGTTTTGAAGGTTTAGGGATCAATTTCGAAGGTTTTAAATTTTAAGTTAGTTTAAATTTTGTGATATTTTTGACAAAAAAGTAATAGTATTTGCTAAAACGAAATTTGAAATTCGGATAGCGAAAATCACTTTCGCAACTCTTACTATCGAAACTTTGTAGGTGTTGAATGTTGCTTGTGGTGGGAGTCTATACCAATATCTGGAGAAAGAGGTCACAAGTAAAGTCCCCAAGGAACATAGAAGAAAGCACATAGATTATGATAACTATGATGGTTATAGACATGAGGTTAAAATAGTAAAAAACAGTCCATTGCATAAATGGTTCAAAGATTCATTAGATGAAGAAAATATGGAGATCTTGGTCAATAGTTACCACCACCAAGGAGTCAAGAGACTTGCGCAAACGTTCGTGCCAATGGCATTTGCGCCTGATGGATTGATCGAAGGGTTTTACGATCCTAACATGTATAATCCTGAAGAAGGAAAGTTCCTTATGGGATTACAGTTTCATCCAGAGAGGATGAGAAAAAACGGTGTCGATGAATTTGATTTCCCTGGTTGTTATGTTGCTTATCAGGTTTGTTTAGTTTTGTAATAGAATGTTTTTCTACGGTTTCTTGATTGAGTTCTTGTTTTTATTATATGATTGGTTTTTGTTGATATAGGAATCCGCAAAGGCGGTTATTGTATATCAAAAGAAGTTGAATAGCTCATTGTTGGTTCCTAAGAAGTTGGAACTCAATCAAGAAATGGAGAACAAAAGAAAGATACTTGTAAGGAGGTTTTCGCTTGCTAGGTCTATAATGTACACTAGATCTTATTCAATGAAGAACCAATCCACGGAATCAGAACTCGATATTGGAGCCGAGTTTCTTGAGGTACATAACAACTAACAACCAAAACCTTTCTTTTTTTGTTTTAAAACATGATCTTGAATTCTTGATCTATATTATTGTTGCAATGGCCAAAAAGGTTAACTAACATATTTTGGCCTTCCAAAGCTTCAAGGGTTATTTTTGTTAAGACTAATTATTATTGTTTACTCGTTTTGATCCAACTTTTGGACATTAAAATTATATATTTAGGGATAAACACTAAGATCTAGACATATCGTGACAAAAAAAAATCTAGACATATTAAATTTCTTATATAAAATTATGAGCCAAACTATTTATTTGTCGAACTGGTTTTAATTGGAAATTCATAATCCTAACAACCGACTTTATTTACGAACAAAATAAATAGACTTCAAGTTCAGTTTGGTTTGATATTTTATGTTTAGGCCTTGTTAACATAATAGTGAAATATTTCACTTGACACATATTTGCTTGTTTTTATGTGGTTGAAGTCAAATACGGCACTAAGTGTTGATCAAGAGATGAAGCTAAAGGAGATGGGAGCGACGAAGAGGAGGTGGCTCCACATTTTCGCAAAAGCTAAAGCTCGATGAGGAGAAGCAGATGAAGGCAATGAACATAATGAAGAAGATGAACGTAGAGGGACTCTCTGAGCTCATTGTTTTCTATCATTTGATGGGGAAAATCTCTAGTGAAGTGTTGGAGAGAAAGCTTCATGGCTCATTAGTCAATGACCTTATTAGGATACATGGAACTGGATTAGGCGTGTTTGGTTATATGGATTAGTATATTAATTCTTGTTTAATAAGTGTATTAACTAAGCTATATAAGTGAGCTTAGATACAATTAATAGACTTGAGTTTAGAGGATAATAATAAAGATTCGAGACGGATAACAAACTTTTACCGTCTTCTTTTTCTTCTCCGATCTGGTTTACTCCGGTATGCCGGATCTTAGTATGGTATCAGAGCTGAGCCAAAGCTTCTCCCGCTTCTTTCTTGATATTGATTTTCAATAAAGTCAACAAAAAATGATGATTATGAATTTTAAAATATGTGGTTTCAACAAGTATTGAAATGATTTGTGTTTATGATTGATTTATTTTTTAGTGTATTTTTTTTGTAAATAAACACGAAATTGAATAGATTTCTATCATTTGGTCAGTTGAAAACAAGATTATGGTTTAGATCTTATTTAGAAAATCAGATACTTTTCATCCATTCGTTTACAAAAAATTAGACCAATTCAATATTTTCTATATTTACATCCTCTTAAAATTTTATTTACTTTTTTAATAAATAAGCAAAATTAAAATATTTTCATTTGGATTCTGGAGATTTTATTTGGATTTAATTTTGAGTGTTTATATTTAGATTTGTAAAGTGACTTTGAAATGATAAAATACAATTCAAATGTTCATAAAAAAATTAATTTATAAAGGAAATAACATATCTAATATTAACTAGGTAAATTTTGAAAATAATAAAGTTTTACGTAAAAGTTGATGGTTATGTTTAAGTTTTAATATAAGAATATTTATAATTTGATTTACTTTTAGTTTTGGATATAAAAAATTTCAATTTTTTATTTTAACTCCACTAAGTTTTTGTAGAAATATATTTATAAAAATATTCACATAAACGGATCCGGATATCCTTCAAAAGTCAACGAGTATTCTCTGACCGAATATTCATCTAATGGATCTGAATTCGAGTCATTTTTTTACGGATTTAGGCATATGCGAATCCATATATCTTAAAAAACGGATATCTGGATCCGATTCACCATTAATATGCGGTATATATTTATAGGATTGTGTTGACGTTAAACATTTTAATACTGAGATTTATTGTTATATCCATTTCATAATAAATATGGTTTAAAAAAATTCTTTTAATCCATCGGTTTATTCTTTTTAATTTTTGATTGAAAAATTTAATGCGTTTTGACTTTTTTAACCAATAAAATTTTATTACATTTTTCTATATTTGTTGTACTCTATATATATATATATATTTTAAATTAGAATTTATATTCTAAAGTATTTTTTATTTCATTTGTTTTTCCATAAATGATGTTTGAAATTTATTCTAGTTATTAGGATTTAAAAGTCTTTTTCATTTTTTCTATTAATAAATGTTTTTCCATGTCACATTTTTGATTGGTTATTAAAGATCTTTTTGTCATGTCACAATTAATTTGTTGAAACTCATTGTGGTGTTGATACCTAGGATTTTTCACAAAAATCACTTCACAAATAATGTCTTAGAGATTAGAGATTAATAAATGTTTTTCCACGTCAAATTTTTGATTGGTTATAAAGATCTCTTTTGCCATGTCACAATTAATTTGTTGAAATTCATTGTGGTGTTGACACCTATGATTTTTCACAAAAATCACTTCACAAATAATGTCTTAGAGATTATTAAAGATCCCTTTTGCTTTGTCACAATTAATTTGTTGAAACTCGTTATGGTGTTGACACCTAGAATTTTTCACAAAAATCACTTCACAAATAATGTCTTATAAGACTACCACTCAACAAAGGTTAGATCGCCTTGAAGCTGGAAGCTCGGCGGGGCCGAGTCAAGTCTCGCAGGACCCAGAAGACCTGAGTCAAGGCACGCTAGACTCGACTCTAGTGTCGCAAGGCCTGATCCAGCTCGAGGAGTTCAACACAACCCACCTGAACTCGCTTGAGAATTTTGATTATAGCCTGTAGTTTTTTGTATTTTGCAACAAATGTTTTTTTATTTATATAACTTTGAATTTTGTTAAACTATTTACTTTGCGGTTTTAATTATAAAACATTATTGTCTTTCTAATTCGGTTTTAATTTTTAAATTTAGAATTTCGTAAATCAAAATTGGATTATTATTTTTTTAAAAAAAATTTCAGCCTACCCACAGAAATTTTCGTGGGTTTTCCGTGGTTTGCCGAGTACCCACGAAAAACCCACGTAAATTTTCGTGGAAATTTACCCACGAAAATCTTCGTGGGTTTTTTCGTGGTTTATGAAATACCCACTAAAATTTCCGTGAGTATATTTGCCACGAAAATTTACGTGGCTTTCGTGGGTAAACTTACCCACGAAAAGCCACGAAAATTTTTACCTACGACGCTATACCCACGAAAATTTTTCGTGGGTTTTTGTGGCTTAGCCACGAAAAATAGCCTAAAAACCCACGAAAACTTTCTTGGGTATTTTGTTTTTTTTACCAGTGATTTACTGATTTATAGAGCTTATATTGTACTTATATTGTACATGCGAAGCTATTATATTTGATTTGATGATTGATTAACGCTTATATCTTGTTTATCGATTTTTCGTATATTAAAATTATCAAATGATAATTTACAAGTTTAAATGCTTTTAAATTATTATTAAATGTTTTTTAAATTTTAGTTAACAAATAACAGAACGTATACATCACTTGAATCATGAGCTGCCATTCAGACAAATTATAGATTGTTCCCACCAAATCTATACTATAATTAGAGAGCTACTTTTCTCCGGGTTGCGACACGTGACACTCCTTTAGCTCATTTATTTAATTTTTTGATAAAAACTCATTTATTTAGTTCAAATAAATTAATCTATACTATAATTAGAGAGCTACTTTTCTCCAGGTTGCGACACGTGGCACTCCTTTAGCTCATTTATTTAATTTTTTGATAAAAACTCATTTATTTAGTTCAAATAAATTAATATAAAGCAAATTAAAAATACTTAAAAGGTACAAAATACTTAATGATATTTTACGATTTAAATATAATTTAATATAAATACCAATATAATCATAAAATTTATAAGTATAGCAACTTCAAAATTTTAGTTAGTTTTAATGTTATAACAAAGAAGAGAAAAACACAAACTAATTAATCTTCGAAAAATGAAAGCAAGAATTATTTAAATTATAAATAAATTAATTTAAATTACTTATACAAATCTACTATAAGGTTTCCTATTGATAATCGTCGTGAAATATATCCCTCAATTAAAATAACTGTAAATATATTATATTCTAACTATACACAAATCAATATTTTCCTCGTGAATATAAAAATCATACACAAAATTGGAACATAAATTGATATTCATTCTTTTCAAAAAAATATATTTAACAACTACAACATAAAAATAAATTAGTATCATTCCCTGCGCGTAACGCGGGGTCTTCCCTATATACTATAAAAGTAGAAGAAATTTCTCCCATACAGGATTTAAACTCAGGTTACAGACTTCAGTAATAGAGAACTTAACCAAATGTGTTGTTTCATTTTTCTTGTACTTATTTTTAAACATATATTCTTATTATTTAAAGAGTACCAATTGCACCCCATACTTAACATGTAGGTCTGATCCTTATCAATAAATGAATAAATATGCGTAATATATGCTACGGGTGTAGTAAACCAAAAAATTCAAATTAAATATGCGAAGAATTGATTTTTCACAAAATAATAGAAAATAAGTTTATTTAGCACTTTACAAATACAAATACATAAAAAAAATTTAAAAGTAAAAATATTATAAAAATATAAAAATCTTAAACATGCGGGCATTCCTCTAGGGTGGGCGCGTAGAGTTTTTAAACAAAATGCTTAAATATAGCTTTAGCGTTCAATAACATAGTATAAAGGAACATAAAACTCATCATGTGTACATGATATGTATTCTTCTACTTTTATTGTTTTTAGAAATTTAGTTTAATAATTTAGATTAACTTTAATTAGTTATATTATAGGTAGAGTTTAGTGAATAAAAAGGACACCACCTTATTGATTACGTAAACATTTTATTATTTGGATACATAAATTTTCAATAGATAGATGTATAATGAGAACTATATTTTCCATATTAAGGAAAAATGAAATTCATTCGCAACGCACATACCTATTCATTAGGATTAGATCTCCACTTAACAACATCCTTCCTAAAGTGTTTGCAATTCAAAGTTAACATTTTATATATACGAACACAACTATAATTTTTATTTGGCAAACGAATCAAACCAGTTAGATAAGACATCCAGAATGCAAAATCGTTACGTTATGTAGAACATACTTTAACAGTTTAATAAGAGTTTTTCGATTCATTTTAAATTTTGGGCGCATTTCAAATACTATAAATATTATAAAAGTAAAATATCATATATTTTCTATAATAAGAAAAGAAAGATTGCTAATTCTTAAACTAAAGTAGAAAATGAATTTTTACAAGGACATAAAAGCAAAACTTTTCAAATATTAATTTAGCAAGCAAAAATATATAAAAAATTAAATTTAAAATAATACAAATACTCAATAAAATTATAACAAATACTCCTTTTGTTCCACATTAAACTGTGTTTTAAAGATTTTCAGAAAAATTATGGAAGGTTGTAAAATGACTTTAATGACGTTAATATATGTTATTTATATTAATTTTATTTTTTTCAATGAAATTAAGGGGTATAATATAGAAAATATGTTGAAAAAAACTAAAACTACATTTAAAGAGAAAGAAAAAAATATTCAAAACAACATATGGAGTATAACTTAATATTTTAAATTTCAGTACAATTGAAGTTTTTTCAGTGTGCCTTATAATGTGTTATCTTACAATATATTACGCGAACGTAAACTTTTCTCGAAAATTACATAGAGAAACGAAATGATAACTACACCCGCGCGTCTCCCCTAGTATAATTAATAAAAATACGACAAATCGTACGATGCCGCCACGTGTAAACGTATCTTCTCGAAGGAAATGTGCCCTGTCCTAGACTCCTAGTCACCTTTTTATTCTTCTTTTAACCCTTCCCACTAAATAAATTACTTACTCACACGAAGCAACGAATCAAAAATCCCCAAAAAAAAATTAAAATGTCTCTTCAGAAATTCAAGCTTCTCGCTACTCACTGCAGCACCGTCGCCGAAAGCCCCACGCGTAGCCCAGTCATCCACCTCCGCCGTCGCAAAACTCTCCGTTTATTACTCTTCCGATCATCGGATCGGTGGCGATCGCCGGAGATTCTGAATAACGTTGATCAAAAGATGCGATCCGATGGTTCTGTGAAGAGAGATAAGATCCGATCTCGGCGGAATCTTAGAGAGCTTTTCGTTTCGTCGCCACCGGTGGAGGAAAGCGTACGTGGCTGCGGAGAGGATGGGAATGAGATGGAGAGAGTTTTACCGGTTAACGGCGTTAATAGTAACGGAGAGAATGGAGAAGATTTAACGGCGAGGCGTATGGGCTTTAACGGATCGATGAGGCCCATATTATATGGGCCGATTCGATGTAGATTGTTGTTACTACGAAGAGCTTGGCGTCCTGTTCTTGTAACTATTCCTGAACAATAAATAAAATAAAAGATTCTATATTTTTTTTAATCGATTCTTTTTTTGGTTTTCGTTTCAATTCACTGTGGTAACTTTTGTTTTTCTTTAATTAATCTATTTTTTTCGTTCTTCGTTTTGGTTATTTTACTTTGGTTTCGTTTGCTAAATAAAAGCATATGATATCGCCAAGCTTCTAGAACCGCGTATGGGCAGTAAAAGACCATCATTATTAAGACCCTAAAAGGGAGTTTAACCCATGTGCTCCACAAAATTATTAAGCATTCACTCTTAAACCATCGCTAAGTAAAGATTTAACCCGTGGCATACCACGGATTTATGTTGATCCTACATATAAAATTTTAAGAATTGTTTCTACTTTCTTTCTAATCATTTTGATAATATTTAATTAGTTTGTAATAATAGAAACAGTTATAGAATCTCTCGATGTAGTCGCACCTGTTCTTATGTTCCATCTTTAAGATTGATCTTGCACTTTTCGTGGGCCCCACTGAGGTGGTCCGTGATTGATGTGATTAATTTTTTTTTTAAAAATATTAGCTTTCTTTTTGGGTTCTTAATCATAATAATGCCTTACCGTCCATCGAAAAAATCAGAAATTAATCGCATAAGTAATTTTTGGATATATTTATATTTTAATGGGAGAATCACAAAACTACACCATTCGAATTACATTTCACAAAACTACACCATTTCAAAAATATTTCACAAAACTACACCTAAACACTCAAAATTAAATCCAAATAAACTCTACCCAAACAATCTTACCCCTTAATACTATACCCTAAACACTAATTAGCGAACCCAAACGAAAAGATTTTAATTTTGGTAATTTTTAAAAGAGTAAATCAAGCTTTTAAAATTTTGAAAGGGTGTAAACTTGTGAAAATATTGAATTAGGTGTAGTTTTGTGAAGGGAGGGTTGAAAGGGTGTAGTTTTGTGAATTTCTCTATTATATATATATTTTCACTTTATATTAATTTTTTATTATCATTTATATCGTTATTAAACTATAAAACTAATAATTTTTCAATTTCTTATAAAATTTAAATGTAAGTGATCAAATTAGTCAGAAAATAATCAAAAAATAATTCCATTATGAGAAATTTTATAGAATTAGACGATGTTATTTAAATCATTGAATTTACGCGACCAAAAACTTAATTGGAGTGAACCACTGTGTAACGGAAACGTAAAGAAATAATCGGATAAGCGGACGAATTTTAAAACATATGATATCATTGACAATCCATTAATAATTTTTTCCGTACAAAAATTTATACAATCATATCTTTCTTAATACTCCCTCCGTTTTTAATTTAGAATTTTCTAGAAAAAAGTTTTGTTTTAAAATGTATGATTTTCTAGAATAATTGACACATATTTTTCTATTATATCCTTACTTATAAGTTTACTAGTGTTAGGCCCGCGCTATGCGCGGACAATTAATCTAATCTTTTCTCAAGAAAATTAATCTAATTTTTTTAAATATATTTAACTTTCCATATAATATTATCGTTTGAAGAAATGGTTTGAATAAATGGTGATTAAAAGATAAAATAAGTAGGACAATCAAATTCAAAATTTTATTGTTGTAAAATCGACAAAACAAAATTTTGCCTTGCCTAACTTGTATAACTTAACTAATTCATGTTTTGTATATATCTATATTGAAACAAAAATTCATAATATACAAATAATATCAAATTGTTCAATACAAATAAAAGTCAAATCTATAAAATTTTATTAATCCCAATGAAAAAATTAAGTTAATTAACCACCATACCATTAAGTTGCGCTTACCGGAACCCATATGATACATGACACTCCATGAATAAATATTCTTGGTTATTGTTGTAGATGTGATAACTTAAGGTAGAAAGTAGAGACATTAAGGAAGGTGTAAGGAGGGGCTATCTTAGAAAACTGTATAAAAGATAGCCATAGGTAGAAAAGGAAATTTGGTAATATGAAGTGGGAGTGAGATAGATCATATGAATGAAAAAAATAAAAAATAGTGTGATGAATTAGTAATTTAATTTATGAATTTTCAATTGTTAGGAAAAATATTACAATAAAAAATGAGGAGATCGTGAGAATTAGCATATAAATAACTAGAGAATTAGATATTGTTAGTGGCTAGAGATGAGATTAGTGGAAAACATGGGAAAAAACGGTTAGAGGAAAATACGTATAAATATTTATTTAAATAATTTAGATTTTTATTTGTCAAAAAGTATAGAAAATATTAAGGGGAATTTTGGTGATGACACGTGTTAAAACACTTACGTGTCAATCATATAGAGTTTGAAGTTACTTGTGACTTATTAATATAGGATGATTTATCACATTTATATTTTATCAATCATAATAACAATAATAAATAAAGTTATAAAAGTCATTTAAAAACTATAAAACAATCAACACCTAAATTGTGATTTTTTACAGAAAATCCTACATTATTAAAAATCGGAGGGAAAGATATCACGGACAATCCATTCAATATATCTTGCCACATTAATAAGACAATCTTACTCCATTTTTCTCAAACGATCGTGCCAGCTAACAATTTCAAATCTATCTTATTATTTATGTTGTTCTTTATTTCAGTATCCGAACAATAAAGTATAGGTAATTTAAATTTTGGGAAAATCCGTCTATTTCCCCACGAGAACTATCACATACCAAAAATTCCACACCAAACTTTGACCTCTATCTAATTAGATCCGAACCAAAGTATAAATGTCTAATTCCCCATGAAATTCGATTTTCCCAAATTTAAATTAAAATCAAGGGTTAAAACTTAAAATTGATAGATCAAAACGGAAATCATACCATAATCTATGTGAACCAAAATCATAACCGAAGAGATAACCCGCAAACCGATCCGATAAACCACTATTTAAACCTCGATTAGGTTAGGTTTAAAAAACAATAAACCAAGTTTAACCAATTTCATGGGTATTAAGCATTGTAACTTTCGAACTGTGGGTAATTGGAAGTTGAAGATTTATTTCATGGGGAATTAGACATTTATACTTTGGTTCGGATCTAATTAGACAGAGGTCAAAGTTTGGTGTGGATTTTTCGGTATGTGATAGTTCTCGTGGGGAAATAGACGGATTTTCCTAAATTTTGCTACCAAACACCATAAAGTTACCATAATTAAATAGTAATTAATTAATTTTTTATTTTTAATGGTAACTAAATAAAATCTAAATTTTATTGTAACTAATATCTACGTTAACTTCGAATTTTTTATCATAAAAATAAAATTTCAAATTTTTATTATAAATAGTTAAAATATAAGTGTTACGGTTTAATACTAATGGGTTGTATCACGAAAATTAACAGGTTGGTAAAATTTGTATAAGAGAATTATATTTTGCTGAATTTTTGTGTTTATCATCGGAATTTTGGTACACCTAAACGATTAATATGAATGATGATTTAAGATCACTGTTACAAAGTTTTTGACTTCAAATATTTTTAAATAAATGAGATTGATTTAAATTATATATTTATTGAAAATATCATCTCATTATACCGTAAACCTCAATATCTCCTATCATATATGTTTACAAACTAGCTAAAGTTTATCCTACTAATATAGATATACACCAAAGAGACAAAAATATTATAAATTATAAATTCTTTCTATACAAATCCAAACAAATAATAAATTATTTTAAATTAAAAATATAAAAAACTATTTTTTTAAATATAAACCCGTGTTAAATCCTAGTAAGAAATTAAACTACTTGTGACAAAAAAAACTTTTCAATTCCTTTTGGTTCATTCTCAACAAAATACATAACATCATTTCTATGTTTTAGATTATATTTTAAACCTAAACAAAAAACTATAACATCCTTTCTATGTTTTTTTTGGGTTAAATAATCATTTCTATGTTTTAGAATATATTTTAAACCCAAAAAAATAAAGTTATCATATTGTAGAATCTGTTTCTATGAGTATCTCATGTTCCTTTTAATTGGATGTTTTGTAGTAATTAAGTTGGTGTTAGTTATGAATAACATACTTTTTGACAAAATTGTGTATCTATTTTGTTTATGAAAAAAAGAAATTAAAAACGAAGACATAATAAAAGAAAAAAGATAGTTTATTTTATGTAAAAAAAAATAAACTTTTTATGATTTTGCCAAAAGTCACATTAAAAAATCTTTTAACTCAACATAAATATACATTAATAGAAAAATAAAACAAAAAAAAACATAAATATACACAAAATTTAATTCCCAAATTATTTTTAAATTATATAAAAACGTCACTTTTTCTTTTTAAAAATCCCACAAATAATAAAATAAGCTAAATAAAAGCATGGCCAATCTTCACCACACCTACGTTCATTAAATCATTTCCTGATTTTGACTTTTTTAGTTAAACTTTGACAAACGAATATTCATTATTCCCCAACCTCTCTCCCATCATCATCTCCCACGCGCCGCCTCTGTCCTCTCACGCGCCGCGGCACAATTCAAATCCCCTCCTCTCCTTTCCCTTTCCGATCTTCTCTCTCTCAATTTCCCTTTCCGATCTAACAATTCTTCATATCTCTCTCCATAAGATCTCCAAAATCAAAAAGAGGATCAATCATCGTCGTCATCGTCGTCGTGATGGGAGGAGTAACATCATCGATCGCCGCGAAATTCGCGTTTTTTCCACCGACGCCGCCGTCTTACGAGGTGATAGCCGACGATAGCTGCGGCGGAAGACTATACATACCGGAGATTCCTCGCCGAGACGACGTCGACGTACTCAAGCTCCGCACGCGTCACGGGAACGAGATCGTCGCTGTTCACGTGAAACACTCGAAAGCGAACGGCACCGTTTTGTATTCTCACGGAAACGCGGCGGATTTGGGTCAGATGTTTGAGCTCTTCGTCGAGCTTAGCAATCGCCTTCGCGTTAATCTCATGGGGTTTCTTAAAATCTCTCTCTCTTTGTCTCTCTGTTATGAGTTTCTTACATTGCTTGAATCTAGAAATGTGTTCTTGTAAGAAGATACTAATCAAAGAATTATTGCTTTTAGTCTTTAAAGTTTGTGTTTTTTTTAGTAGATTTTAGCCAAAACTAAGGATGTGTTGATATATTAGTGTATATGCACAAGATTTATTATCTAGACATGTGATTTTGTAAGATTACACTAACAAAAGAATCAAATCTTCATAAAGTTTTTGTTTGTTGAGTAGATTTTTGTCACATTTTCATGTGCCAAAAACTAGGATGTGTTGATATATTGGTGTATTTCCACAAGATTTTTGATCTAGACATGTGTTCTTGCAAGGATATACTGTTAAAAAAAATCAAATCTTTGGAAGAATCATTGCTTTTAGTCTTAAAAGTTTTTTGTTTGTTGAGTAGATTTTTGTCACACTTTCATGTGCCAAAACTAGGATGTATTTGATATATTGGTGTATTTTTACAAGATTTATAATAGATTGGGTTTCTAAATCGGTTTTTTTTTTGGTTTCGCAGGTATGATTACTCTGGTTATGGTCAATCTTCAGGACAAGTATAATCGCGATCTTACTATACAAATAATGTTTAATAAAGCAATGTTATTGTTTACTTATTGATAATGTAGAACATGGTACTTGAATCAGGCGAGCGAAACTAACACATATGCTGATATAGAAGCATCTTATAAATGCTTGAAGGACAAGTACGGAGTAAAAGACGATCAACTTATATTATATGGACAATCCGTCGGTAGTGGACCAACGCTGGATCTAGCTTCACGCACGCCTAACTTGAGAGGCGTTGTCTTACAATGTCCTATCCTTTCTGGGATGAGGGTTTTGTATCCGGTGAAATGTACATATTGGTTCGACATTTACAAGGTGACAATTCAAAAAATTTCGATTCTCGTTTACAATTTTATAGGTCTCCTTGAGGTTAAAACTTACGTGCGGTTTTTACAGAATATTGACAAGATCAGCGCAGTAACATGTCCTGTATTAGTAATCCATGTAAGTGGCATTTCTTGTTTTTTTCATTTTCCTTTTGAGAAACCTCTATACTGGTTATGATGCATTGGAACATTCCGTAAATAATATTCTTTTTAAGTTTATATTCCAAATCTACCATCACATAATTTTTTGGCCTAAAATACCACCAAAAGCTTTACGGTTTAAAAAACCACAAAACAGGTTAAAACCTTCAAAATTATTCCCTAAACCCTCAACACTAAACACTAACCCGCTCCTAAACTAAACTCTTAACACTAAATAGTGTACGCAAAGGAAAAATTGCAAATTAAATCCTAAAGTTTGAGTTTTTCGACAAAAGAAACCCAAAGAAAATTGTGTTTCATATTAAAACATTAACTAAAATTTTGGACGATTAAAACATAAAGTTTTCGTTTGAAGCAAAATAACCCTACTATGTAACAGGGTTAAATTTTTGATGGAATTTAAAACTCTCCCTTTCATTTAGCCTTTTTTGCTTTGTTTTTAGTATAAAAACATATCTAAGATATGAAATTTGGAGAATAACATGCGATTTAGGGTTGAAATAGCTTAAAATTTTCGTTTTCGGATTTTTCTCATGATTAAAAAGCATCACGATCTTCTCTCCACAAACACACTTCTTGGAGTGCCTCGTATTTCAATAGAACTCGATCTTGATGATAAGTTACTTATCTTCCATGAACTAATTCGAAGTCCATAACGAAAAATTTAATTTATTTCAACCATAAATCGCGTGTTCTTCCCAAAATCTCATATTTTAAAACTGTTTTAAAGTCGAAACAAAGACAAAAAGACTAAATGAAACAATGAGTTTTAACTTTCGTCAAAAATTTAACGATGTTACACTGTAGGGGTTATTTTGTTTCAAACGAAAACTTTATGTTTTAATTGTCCAAAAAATTAGTTAATGTTTTAATATGGAACACAATTTTCTTTGGGTTTTTTTTTGTCGAAAAACTCAAACTTTAGGGTTCAATTTACAATTTTTCCGAACGCAAATGAATAAAATTATAAAGTGTTAAAACTTGTTTTTTGTATTTGTGGTATTTTGACCAAAAATGTTTAATACTATATTAGGCAAAAAAAACTTGCGGTGACATTTATTGTTTAAAAACATATTTTGTTGATGGTATTTTAAGGAATTTCTCTTATGCATTTTTACCTTGGAAGTTTCTGAAAAACGATTCGGTTTAAACTATCATTGTTGTTGGTAATTCAGGGAACAGCGGATGAAGTAGTCGATTGTTCTCACGGAAGACGGCTCTATGAACTCAGCAAAGAGAAGTATGAACCGTTGTGGATAAGTGGAGGCGGACACTGCGACCTTGAACTCTATCCTGATTTCATCAGACATCTCAAGAAATTCGTTGTTTCGCTCGGCAACAACAAAAAAGTGGAGAAAGCTGCCGCAGACAGGGAATAATGTCATGATGAATGATGATAATGATATGTTTTAAATGACTGTTGATGATGTGTAGTGACATAATGTGTCAAACCATGAATGTAGAACATTATAGTAGTGATATTACATTTTCTTGAATAAAATGTATTTGATGATGTTTATGTGGTTTTAGTAGGCACTAAGAGAGTTTCTTTCTTTTAACCAATCATAATGAAAATTGTGAATAACAATGTTATATATGAAAAAAATCCCCAAATTTCTACATACATACCCGGCTGAACTAGGTGGGCGGGGAGCCCTATAATATTAAAATATAATAAATAAATTTATAGAACAATCCTATAATATATAACGAGCGCAAGGGAAATCTTGACACATCATCATTCATCGTTTAAATCATCAAATTTATTCAGCTTAATTTATTACATATTATTATATCATAATATTAAATATATTTAAAAATCAACACATAAATATCAATTAGGTCTAAGTTTTAAATGTGTATTTTCAATAATTATTTGGAGTTTAAACAATTAAAAATAGTTTAATTACGATATATGTATAATATCACATTACAAAAATAACAAATAAAATAAAAGTCATACAAAATTTATTAAAATAGTGAAAACATGACAAGTATTATAAACAAAAATAATACAAATTATTTAAGAGTTAGAGTAGACAAATAGTTAAAAAAAATATTGCAACTTCAACAAAAAAATATACAAACTATTTAAGATAAGTGACAATTTTACAAAAAATTATAATTAAAAAAGTATCAAATATTGTAGCATTGTTTAGGTGAACAAAAACATAAATATTGAAAATGTAAGAAATTATTAGAATCATCAAAAAAAACTATAACAAAATAATTTATAAAATAAAATTATTAATATTTACAAAAATATACATTTCCAATACAGAAAAAGTCTGCTAGTATCACGGGTTCCCTCTTAATATATATAAAACAAGTAAAGAACGCAATTTTTCAATTTTTTTATTTAAAAATTTTTGGGCCTGTCCCGAGTATTTGGGGGCCAAAACTTATAAAGAAAAAAAAATATAGTATTTATTAATGACTTTCAAAATCTAGGATCATTATTGTTAAAATATAAATTTGGGCGCCATTTTGCAAAAAAAAAATCTTTAGTCAAAATTAATACAAAAAAGTGTGACCACAACCATTGCGTGGCCAGCCCTAACTCCCATGGATAAAGTCATCATCAAATGAATTTTTAAAGGTACCTTAAAATTATCTTCACCACTTGCTAGTAATCTCTTCCAAGATTTCCCATAAATTTACTCACAACACTAATTGCATATGTTAATTTTGAACTTGCACATATTATACATGGTGAGAAGAACATTAGCAACAACACTTTGTGTGTGTGTCAATAGGCTTTAGTAAACAACACACAAAACTTCGATAAAAACCTTCTCAATTTAGTTATGTGCTATTAAATAATGTAGATGACTTTTCTAGTCTCCTTTTTGGACTTTTCTCAATGAGAGTATTCAAAGATGGGGACATACAAATATGGGAGATAAAAGATACCGTCTCTCCGTTCCAATTTACATGTAGTTTAAGGTTTGTGCATAATGTTTAAGAAATTATTAAATTTTGTGTATTTCAATATAAAAAAACATCATTTAATATCTACCTAATATATCTTACAACCAATAGAAAAATTCTCTATATAATACTATTGGTTAAAATAAACAAAACAACAATAAATTTTGCATTGAAAAATGAAAACTACAACTATTTTGAAACAAAATTATTCCTCTAAAACTACATGTTTTTTGGAATGGAGGGAGTAGTATGGTATAAATTTAGAGGAATTCATAAAACTACCCATTTTTAATTATTTATTCGCAAAATTACATATAATTAATTTTTTTATATTTTTATAACCTTTTCAAATTTTAAATTGTCAATTTACTTTTTAAAAATTTATCAAAATTAAATTTTTTTATTTGGGTTCACTAATTAGTGTTTAAGGTTTAATATTAAAGATTGTAAGGTTTAGTGGGTAAGGTTTATTTGAATTAAATTTTTAGTATTTAGGTGTAGATTTGTAAAGTGACTTTGAAATGATGTAATTTTGTGAAATACAATTTAAAATGTGTAGTTGTGTAATTTCCCAAAATTTATTGACAAGTCCCTTCATTTGAAGTTTGATTTAAAATTTGGTTAGTTCATGACCACTAAACTACCATGAATATTATTTTATTTTACTTTTGGTCAACAACCATACACAATGGTAAGAGAAGTCATACATAAAAGAGGAAACAAACTTCCAAATAATTTTTTGACAAAAAAACCCAACCAAAGAAGAATTAAAAGTCTTTCAAAGTAATCACCCCAAATCTCCGTTTTTTCAACATTATGTTTAAATAATGAGAAATATTTTTTCAAATATAACTAAAACTGAGTTTTAGATCAAAATAACATAATAATTTTTTCATATAAATTTAATATTAGTGTTTTAAATTTAGTTTTGAAGGAGGTAAAATATAATTTTGATATATTTGGGTTAAATATGATGGGGTTTGAGCTAATTTAAAATTTATTATATCTTTTACAACAAATATTTACCGGTAATGCAGACTTAAAAACTTTGTAAAAACTTTGTAAAACCACTATTGTTCTACAACCACATAAAGAAACTATTCATGCTTTGTCGTTAAAATAATTTGCAAAGACACTTTGTTTCCTTTTTAATTTAAAAAAACAAGCTTTGATTTTTTTGCTTAAACACTTGTGATGGTTTTCTACGCATTACAAAAATGATATTTTGAAAAATTATTCAAATAATTACATGCGTGGGACAGTGGGACTATTTATTTTATTAAAATAGTTTATATAAACTTTTGAAAACCATATTATTTTATTTTATTTTATTTTATTTTTTTTGTTAAAAAGAAAACCATATTATTACCCCAAAAATATCTGATTTTTTTGTCACGTTTCTTTATCTAAAACATTTTGGTATACTTTTCAAATTTCAATATCCGAGTTTACCTTCATCTTTATGTTTCTTTCTCTCTCTCTCATAGACTCATACCAAAACATGTATTATCCATCGCCTGCTTCTTCTCTACTCTTTCTCTTCATCGTCTCATTTTTATACCACCTTCCTTGTGCTTCAAGTAACCAAGAAATTTTACTAAGTAAAGGATTTGAAGTGAAGTTGAAGATTGATGAATGTGAAGAATGTTCATCCTCTGGTAAGTTTCACTAACAAAGTACTGTTGCATATTTGTTTAAACATATTTTGGGATTGGAGATCGACCAAGATTGATTAGGAGATAAATAAAAATTAGAAAATTGGTTAGGATGATACTTTTAAGTTTTTTAATTGGTTACAAGGTAATTTTTGTTGTTATTTGATAAATGAGTAATTTTTACAAGTTAAAAACAATTCTAACTTAAGTTTAATTTATATGTTTTTTTGTGGTGAATAATGAACGTAATACGTGAATAATGAATGAAATATGTGAATAGTGAGTAACCCGTGTGAATGATGAATATCACTTGTGAATAATTGTAAAATCTTTGTGAATGATTTTTATATCACTACGAATGTGTATATTAAATGATGAATATATTGATTGGTGAATAGTAAATATCGAATGATAAATTGTGAATATCGATTGGTAAAGGATGAATATCGTTGGTAAATTTGATGAATATGGTTTTAGCCAAATATTGAAAAAGGACAAAGATTCTCAAAACTAAACTAAATTACCTATTTTCGTAATTAGAAAACTTAAACTATCCTAACGGATTTTTTTTTAAAAAAGTACCTTATATATACTAAATCTTCCAATAAATCAAGATTTGTTTATGGAAAATATTTTTTGTGTTTGTGTTATCAGTTGTTGAACGTTACGAACTTTGTAGTAAACCGTTCATATGCGGCAATCAGGCGGGTCTTGTTTACCCTTTCTGGATACAAGGGAGAGAAGATTGCGGCCATCCCGACTTTAAGCTCAATTGTAGTATAGGACTAGCGGAGGTTACAGTCTCGAGAATCAAGTTTAATATCTTGGAGGCGAACCATCGTACTTTAAGATTTGCGAGATCAGATTATATCAACAACCTTTGTCCCACATACCCTATAGATGCGCCATTCTACCGAGGCATTCTTCAATTCGCTCCGGACATCGAGGTCGTTACGGTTTATTACCAGTGCCTCGACTTATCGAATCTTATTGGTAGTCGCGAAGCCTTTATTTATATTACAAGCTTTCCATGTAAGAATGATAGCGAAACTACGAAAAACTACATTGTGATAAGAAACAACTCGTATTCTTCACCCGGCGGAAGTAATGGCACCGACTACTTGAACGAAAACTGCAAAAGCAGCGTCAACATACCCGCGTCCGGATCAATGTGGAAAACTTCTAATAATCAATCCAAGATTTTTGAACATGGTTTCGAGCTTGAGCTTAATCAAGATTGTTCATTGTGCATAGAATCTAAAGGTGCTTGTGGATATAATCAGACTTCGAGAGAATTCGTATGCTATTGTTACGATGGGACTCGAGGCAAGACTTGTGCCCCAAGAACAAGAAGTCATGGTAAACCTAATGACTTCTCTGAGTTTCTTCTTTACTTTGAATTCAAGTTTGGTTCATTTTCTAACAAAGTTTTACTTTGGAAAATGGTTGGACAGGGTCTTCCTTGAAAGTGATTCGAATAGGTTAGTCTGCTGGCAACAACGATTTTTGAATGGTTTTTCGATTTCTACATTCAAAAAGGAACTACTAACTCAATATTTTATATAGTTTCAAGCTCGGTAGCGGGTGTTGTTATCTTCCTCGTCTTGTTATCATTGTGTCTTCGCTTACGTAGGAAGAGAGAAATCCGACTGAGAGAAAAGAACCTGAAGGCCCTCATTCCCCTAAAACACTATACTTATTCACAAGTGAAAAGAATTACAAAATCATTCGCGGAAGTTATCGGGAAAGGTGGATTTGGAATTGTTTACAAAGGAACTCTTTACGACGGTCGTATGGTTGCAGTGAAGGTCTTGAAAGATTCAAAGGGTAACGGTGAAGACTTCACCAATGAGGTTGCAAGCATGAGCCAAACCTCTCATCTCAACATTGTTTCCTTGCTTGGGTTTTGTTCCGAAGGTTCCAAAAGAGCAATTATGTATGAATTTTTGGAGAACGGATCGCTTGATAAGTTCATCTCAGGAAAGACCAAAATGAAAATGGATTGGACGAAACTGTACGAGATCGCGTTAGGAGTTGCTCGTGGTTTAGAGTACTTGCACCATGGATGCAAAACAAGGATTGTGCATTTCGACATAAAACCGCAAAACTGATAACTTGCATATTTTACACATTTTACTTTAGGATTATGCATTAGAACTCATTCATTTAGGTTGCATTTAGTGTCATATAGGTTGCATTTTGGTTTGTTTTGTGTATTTCAGGTTTTGGAGCATAAAGACGGCGAAAGTGATGAATTTAAGCCAAGAAGAAACTGATACACTTGCATCGGCATGTTGTATCGGTTTCAGTTGGCCGATACAGAAGACAGAGAGTGTGCCGAAGTCTGTATCGGTCAACCGTATCGGTTTCCGTGGCCGATATTGAAAACAGAGGTTTCGCCGAAGCTTGTATCGGTCAACCGTATCGGTTTGGAGTGACCGATACAAGAGAAGAAGACCCGAAGACACGTATCGACCTGTCGTATCGGCTTAGCCTGGCCGATACGAGGAAAACAGAGCCGAAGGAAGATTTGCCGAAGCGCGTATCGGCCAGCCTGTATCGGTTTGCCTTGACCGATACAGGCTGCGAATTTTATAAGACTTTTGGTTATTAATGTGTAAAAAGGAAAACCAATTCCAATTTTCGGTTTCCTTTATTTTATTTATCGGTTTAGACTTCTTATTAGGGCGAAAAACATACAGCCACCATCATCTGGTTCTTAGTTTTAGTTTTGTTTTGTTTTTGAGACTTGGGAGGATTTCTTGGTGATTGCTTCTTGGCCACCTTGTAATCTTCATCATCATCATTGAATAAGAGTTTTCTTTACCCTTTGTTCTCTTTGTTTATTTGTTTATGCTTATGGTTTCTTTGAATCAAATTGTTATGAATCTCAACATGATTTGTGAGTAGTTCTAAATAGACAATTGGGTTAGGGTAAAAGGGGTTTGATTGAATCTAGGATAGATAATTGTCTAAAACTTAATTGATTGAAAACTTTAGTCTTTGGTAGCAGCCTTAAAGCTTTAATCGAGTTGGCCATTCGATTATCGAACCCAGGAAGCTTTATGAATCGAGAGATTATAAAGCCTCCTGAACAATTACCTTAGAACCAAGCCTAGCTTAACCGAGAGATCTGTGTTAATAAGCTTGGTGGTTAGAATTGATTTGTCCTTAAAGTTTCTCGACGATTAAACTATCCAAGACATTGTTTTAGTTTAATCGTTGAGAAAAGGATCATTGCCACGAGAGTGGATTGGTCTAAAATCGTTTTCAAAACCTTAAAGTAAATTTTATAAAAGACAATTTGAAATCCGAAAGTTTAATCATCCTTTTAAAACACCTTAACCTGATTGTTTAGCCTTTTAATAATCTTTCAAAACCTTTAATTCTAGTTTTTCGTTTTGTTAAATCTTCGGTTACAAAAACATCACACAAACAACCCTTTTGATCACACTTAAACTGAGTTTGTTTCGCATAAATTCAAATACATTGTTTGCTCCTGATTTGGTTTGACATCTTAAATACTACAATAAGATATTAGATTAAGCGGGGTAAAATCTCGTTTATCAAATTGGCGCCGTTGCCGATTCAGGAAATCGAACAATTATTAGAATTTTGAAACCACTTGGGATTAAGTTTCAGTTTCGTTACTAACTTGTTCTCTTTCCTTGTGATTTTCGTTTTGTAGGTGTATGCAAAGAAGAAGTCACCGACAAAGTGACAGACTTGCTCTTCTTCGCAGACATCAAAGCACACGAAAGAGCTATCTCACGTGAAAGAAGAACCAGCCTCCACTCCGACTCATCCACATCGGACACTTCGGGTTCGGAATCGAATTCGAGATGGGTGACGCAAACAACGCAAACAACGCAAACAATGCGACGCGTACCATTGGAACCGACGACGTGCCTTCTAACGTCACTTACCGTAGTGGTATTGCGCCACCGGCCATCGCCAACAACAACTTCGAGATCAAGTCCAGTCTCATCAACATGATCTCGGGCAACAAGTTCTACTCGTTTGCCTAGTGAGGACCCGATTGACCACCTTCACCAATTCGATATGCTATGCGATACGGTGAAGATCAACGGTGTCAACGAGGACATGTTCAAGCTGCGCTTGTTCCCTTTCTCATTAGGGGACAAAGCACACCTATGGCAAAAGAACCTTGTCAAGGACACCATCCATACTTGGGAAGCTTGCAAGAAGGCTTTCCTAACAAAGTTCTTCTCGGTGGTTCGGACATCAAAGCTAAGGAATGAAATCTCGGCTTTCGCTCAAAAGGACCATGAAACATTTAGCGAAGCTTGGGAGAGATTCAAAGGTTATACGCCGAGATGTCCACACCACGGGTTCTCGGGAGAAAGTTTGCTCAGCACATTCTACCGAGGCTTAAAACCCAAGTTCGGAATGCTTCTAGATTCGGCTAGCCAAGGTAACTTTCTTGGGAAGACGGAAGCGGATGGGCAGCTGTTGGTGGAGAACTATGCATTGAGTGATAGCAACTATGGCGAGGATTACGATCGCAACATCCGTAGCTCGGTAATGATGAGCAATTCAAGAGAGAGATAAAAGCGGTGAACGAGAAGCTTGACAAGCCGATCATGTCTCAACAAGTGGGGATCAACTTTGTGGGAAGCGGAGATGAACAAATACCCCCAACGAGAGGGGAATCAAGAGGAGATTAACTACATGGGTAATCGGAACGGCTGGCGTTTCAACAACTACTCGCAGCACCCAAACCTCTCCTACCGCAACAACAACGTAGTCAATCCCCGGGACCGGGTCTATCCCCGGGCGCAACAAGGAGGTTACCAAGGTAAACCTCAATACAACCAGGGAGGATACGCACCGAGACCACCACCAAATCGTCCTCCGGGCTACAACAACCACCCTGGTACTCAAGGAGCGGCTGCATCACCAGCTCCCCAAGGTGATCAAACCGCTCGACCGCTCGAAGCAAATCCTCGACGGCCAAACCCGAAATCACTTGGAGTTTAGCACGTTCAAGAAGGAAATTCAGGCAAAGGTTGACAACTCGTACCACGACCTCAACGCGAAGTTCGAATCAATGAGCTCGCACCTGAAAGCTCTGGATAACCAAGTGGGGCAGATCACGTCATCCTCCAAACGACCAATGGGTCAACTCCCTGGGAAACCAGAAGCTAACCCGAAAGAGTATGTCAACGCTCTGCATCTTCGTAGTGGCCGACAACTACCTTCTGGTGATCGCATCGAGGACAATGCGGAACAGGTGGGGGAGGTGGAACGATCCCACGAGGCAGATACCACGCTCTTGGATGAAGAAAGTGGAGAAGACGGTAAAGAGGAGGATACGGGACATCCGTATCGACCGGAAGTATCGGCCACGGCCGGCCGATATCGGCCACCGGTATCGGCCAAAGACAAGGCCGATACGAGCGATAAGGAGACAGGACACTCGCATCGGCCAAGTGTATCGGTTTCGGAAGACCGATATCGACCACCTGTATCGGCCACAAACAAGGCCGATACAGAGGAGAAAACTGCCAAACCGAAAAAGCCGGTCTACGTTACGTCTCCTTATGTGCCTAAGCTTCCTTTTCCGGGACGAGCTAAGAAGCAGCTTTTAGAGAAGTACAAAGCGCAATTCGAAAAGCAAATGAAAGAGGTTCAAATTGCTATGCCCCTCATCGACGCTTTCAAACTTGTTCCTCACTATAGCAAGTTCCTAAAAGATGCCATCAAGAACAAGTTCCAAGACTTTGACGATACGGTGATTCTTTCGCACGAGTGTAGCGCTATCATCCAGAGAAACCCCCCTAAGAAGCTAAGTGATCCGGGAAGTTTCACAATACCATGTGCCATTGGTCCGTTGGTCTTTGAAGGGTGTTTGTGCGACTTGGGAGCTAGTGCTAGTCTAATGCCGTTGTCTATTGCTCAAAGACTTGGATTCTCGTCCTTTAAGCCGACAAGAATCTCCCTAGTGCTTGCGGATAGGTCCGTAAGGATACCCGCGGGAGTGTTAGAAGACATCCCGGTTAGGCTTGGAAACGCATTCATCCCCACGGATTTCATCGTCTTGGCAATGGATGAAGAACCCAAGGATCCTCTAATCCTAGGTAGACCATTCTTAGCCACAGCCGGGGCCATCATCGATGTAAAGAAGGGGAAAATCGATTTGCACCTTGGAGAAGACCTTGTCCAAAGGTACGACATCAATGATGCAATCAAGAAGCCAACTATCGACGGGCAAATCTTTTACATCGACTTGATGGATGAGCTCGCCGACGAGTACTTGGAGGAGCTAGCAGCTGAAGATGAGCTCCAACTTGCCTTGACAACACGTGAAGAAGGAGGCCAAAGCGCTAGGAGCGACGTCATGGCAATGCAAAGGAGAATCGACTCCCACCCCGTTGACAAGGAGGCCGATTTTCTCGACCTACCCGAAGTCCTTGCGTGCGACGCAAAAGCCATAATGATGGAGAACAACGCTAGCAATGGTAAGTCTAGCGACGATAACGACGATTGGAGTGAGCTCAAGGCGCCAAAGGTAGAACTCAAACCTCTTCCTAAAGGGCTAAGGTACGTTTTCTTGGGGCTTAACTCCACCTATCCGATAATCATCAATGCCTCGCTTAGCGATGAAGAAGTGAAAACCTTGACTCATGAGCTTAAAAGATTTAGGAAGGCCATAGGTTATTCTCTAGATGATATCAAAGGGATATCACCCTCATTGTGTATGCATCGTATTCATCAAGAGAACGAATCTATGTCCTCAATAGAACACCAACGTAGGCTGAACCCTAACTTGAAAGAAGTGGTCAAGAAAGAGATAATCAAGCTATTGGATGCGGGGATCATCTACCCTATATCCGATAGCAATTGGATCTCTCCCGTGCATGTGGTGCCGAAAAAGGGTGGAATTACCGTGGTTAAAAACGAAAAGAATGAATTAATCCCAACGAGAACAATCACGGGTCATAGAGTTTGCATCGATTACCGTAAGTTAAACGCTGCGACTCGAAAAGACCATTTCCCCCTACCCTTCATTGACCAAATGCTTGAAAGATTAGCAAACCACCCATATTATTGTTTCCTCGATGGGTATTCCGGATTTTTCCAAATACCCATCCACCCCCAAGACCAAGAGAAAACAACCTTCACATGTCCCTATGGTACATTTGCATATCGTAGAATGCCTTTTGGGTTGTGTAATGCACCCGCGACATTCCAACGATGCATGATGTCTATATTCTCTCGATTTGATTGAAAACATTGTGGAAGTTTTTATGGATGATTTCTCTCGTATATGGTTCTTCGTTTGCCTCTTGTTTGTCTAATCTTTGCGGGGTACTTAAAAGGTGCGAGGAATGCCACTTGGTTCCGAATTGGGAAAAGTGCCACTTCATGGTGAAAGATGGTATAGTTTTGGGTCATCGAATATCCGAAAAGAGTATTGAGGTTGACAGAGCAAAGATCGACGTAATGGCTAACCTTGGAGCCCCGAATTCGGTTAAAGGTATAAGAAGCTTTCTCGGTCACGCGGGTTTCTACAGGAGGTTCATCAAGGACTTCTCGAAGATAGCTAGACCGCTCACGAGATTGCTATGCAAGGATATCGCTTTTCGGTTTGATGAGGAGTGTCTCGAAGCCTTCCACAAGATCAAGCAAGAGCCGATAAGTGCTCCTATTGTGCAACCGCCGGATTGGGATCTTCCTTTTGAGATCATGTGTGACGCTAGTGACTATGCCGTCGGCGCGGTTTTAGGCCAAAGGAAGGATAAGAAGCTCCATGTCATCTACTACGCTAGTAAGACAATGGACGAAGCTCAAACCAAGTACGCTACCACGGAGAAAGAGCTTCTCGCCATAGTGTTCGCTTTCGAGAAATTTAGATCCTACTTGGTGGGTTCAAAAGTGATAGTCTACACCGACCACGCGGCGTTGAGACACTTGCTAGCAAAGAAGGATGCGAAGCCTAGATTGTTGAGGTGGATCTTGTTACTCCAAGAATTCGATTTGGAGATCAAAGACAAGAAAGGCATCGAGAATGGAGTCGCGGATCACTTGTCACGATTGCGCGTAGACGACCTCCTTCCCATTGACGATTCGTTCCCCGAGGAACATCTAATGACGATCATGTTAAAGAAATCTCGGGGAGATCAAGAGTATGAGGTTGAAGAGCTCTTTGCCGCAGAAAAAGAGCCATGGTACGCGGACATCGTGAACTACCTGGCCACGGGAAGAGAACCGCATGACTTGGAGCGTCATCAAAAGAAGAAATTCTTCCACGACCTGAAACGGTTCTATTGGGACGAACCCTACCTCTACACCTTGTGCAAAGATGGGTTATATCGGAGGTGTATAGCGGATGAAGAGGTGAACGGCATTCTTACTCATTGCCACGGTTCAGCCTATGGGGGACATTTCGCGAGCTTTAAGACGGTCTCCAAGGTCTTACAAGCTGGTTTTTGGTGGCCCACGATGTTTAAGGACGCTCACGAGTTCGTTCAACGCTGCGATCCTTGCCAAAGGAAGGGCAATATAAGCAAGCGGAACGAGATGCCACAAAACCCTATCATGGAGGTTGAGATTTTTGATGTGTGGGGTATAGACTTCATGGGACCCTTCCCATCATCGTATGGCAAGAAGTACATCCTTGTGGCGGTAGACTATGTCTCCAAGTGGGTAGAAGCTGTAGCTTGCACAACGAGCGACTCAAAAGCCGTTGTTAGTCTTTTTAAGACGATAATCTTCCCTCGATTCGGAGTTCCCAGGGTTGTGATTAGTGACGGTGGATCCCATTTCATCAACAAGGTCTTTGAGAGTCTTCTCAAGAAGCACGGTGTTAAGCACAAGGTGGCAACACCTTATCATCCCCAAACAAGTGGCCAAGTTGAAGTTTCCAACCGACAAATCAAAGCCATCCTCGAGAAGACGGTCGGTGTAACGAGGAAAGATTGGTCCGTTAAACTAGACGACGCTCTTTGGGCGTATAGAACCGCGTTTAAGACGCCCTTGGGGACGACACCTTTCAACTTGCTGTATGGGAAAGCATGCCATCTACCGGTAGAGCTCGAGTACAAAGCCAGCTGGGCAATCAAGCTTCTCAACTTCGATATTAGGAGCGCGAAAGAGAAGAGGGAATTTCAACTCGAGGAATTGGACGAAATACGCCAACACGCCTATGAGAGCTCGAGGATCTACAAAGAGCGGACCAAAGCCTTCCACGACAAGAAGATCATCAAGAAAGAGTTCAAGGTGAACGACTTGGTGCTGCTATTCAACTCGCGGCTTAGACTATTCCCGGGAAAGCCGAAATCCCGTTGGTCCGGCCCTTTTAAGATCAAAGAGGTGAAACCACTCGGAGTTGTGGTGCTTTGGGACAAGCACGGAGGGGAGTTTGCGAGTAAACGGTCAAAGACTCAAACCGTACTTCGCAAACGAAGCTGCAACCGGAGGAGACTCATTGTCTCTTTCGGACCCAAACGTTGCTTAAAACAAAGGGGTAAAGTCAAGCTACGTGACTATAAACAAGCTCACTTGGGAGGAAGTCCCATGTCTATCCTTGTACATATTCTTTGTTTTTAATTTAGCATTCTCATATTCATAGTTCTAATCATCTTTTTTGGGTTACTTAGTAGTGTTTTCCAGGTGAAAACGAGGAGAAATAACCGGGAGTTACGTATCGGCCAGCCATATCGGCAAGCTTTGGCCGATATCGACGAGACGTATCGGTCTGCTGGGACCGATACAAAGGGAAGTAGGTTCACGGAGACATTCGTATCGGGATGTTGTATCGGTCCGCCGGGACCGATACAAGGCGTACGGAAAGTGGAGACATTCGTATCGGGATGTTGTATCGGTCCGTCGGGACCGATACAAGGCGGACGTAAAGTGGAGACGTTCGTATCGGGATGTGGTATCGGTCCGCCGGGACCGATACGAGGGAAACAGAAGAAAAAGCATTAGTATCGGCATGTTGTATCGGTCCGCCGTGACCGATACAACGCAAAATAGGCCAGCCTCGACCACACGCCGATACGGAAAACCGGATACGGTATCGTATCGGTTTGATTGTATCGGCCAGAGTAACCGATACGCGCTGATTTTTTTTGATATATCGGCTGAATATAAATAGTAACCTAGGGCTTTTGTCTTAAAATTCATAGCCGATATCGACCTCCTCTCTCTTGTTCTCCATTGTTGCGATTTTAAAACTCTGATATCTCCCTCGTTTGTTGTCGAAATCAACCGATTTTTGGCTCATCCTCTTTGTCTCCTCCTCCTTTTTCGAGGTCATCTCAACGATTCCAACGATCCGACCCTTCTCCAAATTCGCCCAAATTCACCAATAAGAACCAATGGGACCAAAGAGAGCTTCAAGGGCGGAGAAAGGAAAAGGCAAGGCAGTGGATGATGAGCCACCGAGGAGAAAGACTAGATCGGGCTCGGTGGTGATAAGGGAACCCACCGATGAGGTTCCAAGAGAGGTTCCAAGAGAGGTTCCAAGAGAGGAACCGAGGGAGGAGCCGCGAAAGAGCAAATCGCGAAAGGTTAGCGCGAAAAAGAAGCATGTTGAACCCGCAGTCGTGAGAGAGGTTGATGCACCCGAAGTCGTGAGAGAAGGGGAAGACTACGACTTCGTATACGATTCCTACGACGAGGAAGAGCTAGCTCCGGCTCCGCGAGGTTTCACATTCCCACCGAGGGCAATTGGAACGCCTCTCGAACGCGACCCGAAGAAGCAACCGTCGCCCCGAGAACTCTATGATGCGCTAATGGAGATAACATTCGTTCCGTCGCGATTCCCGGATCCGGATACACTCAAGAAATTGGGTATCTACGACGAGGTAAAAGAGATTTTGCGCAACATGGGGCTAGAATGGGTCTTAGGGAGAGAGAAAGTCGCGTACAAGGAGGAAACGTGTCAGTTTCTAGCCACCCTATCCCTCGCATCCACTAGCAATGGTATCGCATGCACATTCAAGGGAAACGACGGGAGTACCTACGGGGGACCGCTCGAAATCTGGGCAAGGATCCTCGGCATTCCGGTAGACGGTCAACCCGAGCTCAGCAACCAACCGGGAGAGAGCGCGCAGCTTTGGAACTTCATCGCCAACGGAGTTTACCAACCCGGGAGATCGAAAAGTGCGATGATCCGCCACCCGGCGATAAGGTACATGCAGAAACTGCTTTCGCACGTATTCTTTCCTAGACGCGAGGCGGGCAGGTGAACAACAACGAGATGATGTATCCGCAGCGAGGGCCGGTACCGATACTTCGACGCTCACGCCGCGATCCGAGCTTGTTCCCTACAACGGAAGAGCACTATCCGAGCGCGCTTAGGCTTTTCATCAACGGCCTATTGGACTTAAAGCGTTGGGCTTGGACTCGCACCGACGCCACACCGAAGCTGAGCATAGGCGGATGGATTACGCCCTTTCTAAACCGGTGGCGCATACCCTTATTGGGTAAGGCAGAGCATCCGACCCTCATGGATATGCCTTACTTGGCCAAGCAGCTTATGATCGTCGGAGAATACGAGGGTAAGTATGGGTACTCGTTCAAGAAAAACGACGTCCAACGTATCGTCCTTCTCCCTAACCACGCAGCCACGGGCTTCAGCGGAACCGGCGCGATACACTTCGAGCTTAACTGGCACCAATTCCACGACGTCATTGCAGCCCCGTTGTCCTCGGTACGCGCTCCGAAAAGAATCCAAAGGCCAGCTGGACGGAGTACCTACGAGCCCAGCCCTACCGGGATACCCATCCACGGTCCCGAGCGATACCATCCAGGCCCCTCATCCGCACCTAGGCAGCCCGGTCCGTCGCAAGACATGTACATGGACGTACAAAGGATGGATCGCTGGAACCGCTTCCAAGACCGCACCATTAGGAAATTGGTGCGCGAGGTCGAGTCTTTGAAGAAGACCATCAAGAGAGGTTTGTCTTGCGCAAGCTGCGGTTCGACCCAAGACACGCAGCTGGTAGTGCGTGATCCGCAGGTAGACGCACCTGCACCGAGGAGACGCAGCCGCACCGTCCGACGCCCATCACCACCTCTCTCGGACAACGAGTCCCCCACATTCTCCTCCGATGGAGAAGACGACGCCCCGGATAGCTACTACTATTGAGGTAACCCTCCACCCTTGTACATATGCTTTTTCACATTCATTGCATGTAGTTTTTAGATTGTTCTTGCATATAGGATCTTCTCCAAATACTTTCTTCACACAGAGACTGTGTGATTTAAGTTTGGGGGAGTAGTCATATAATTTCATATTAGTGACATAAAAATAAAAAAAAAAAAAAAAAAAAAACGAAAAAACCCAAAAACACAAAAAAAAATGCATTTAGGATTAGTTCATTTAGGTCATATGCATAGGGGATCTATGATGATTTTAGCCTTATAAAGCGACGCGTCTAGTGTTTTGAACGGTATCTTAGGTGTAGTGTCTTCCTCAAACGACTTAGAACTCGCCGAAAATCTTGAAATCTCGACCCTAGACATTGATGTTTAAAAAGCCAATAGTGTGGTTATGAAGCTTGATAGTTCTAGGTAGCCTTCAAAAATTATTTGAACCTAAACTTGACTTCTAATTAGCATGATTGAGAGTTTTTAAGAGTATTTCTATGGCTTTGTGATTTCTACGGATTGTGGCTTGCTAAACCGAAACACCTTAAGCGCAATCCGGTCATTCTCATTATAAGGATGATTCCCCTCTCACCCCCTTCGCCTAAACCCAAACACTTGTGAGAATTCTTTTCATTTAGTGATTGTTTGGTTTCGCAAAAACTTGAAAGTATAGGGAGCGACAAGGAAGGACATCCATTTGGCTAGGTTATCATATGCTAGTTTGTAGACGGGATAACGGGAAACACATCTTTGAAATAAAACGTATTTTCGAGAAAATAAACACGAGTTAAATTGTAAAACTCCTAGGGGTAAAGAATGGCTACTAAAAAAAAAAAAAAAAAAGAAAAAGAAAAAAAAAAAAAAAAAAAAACAAAAAAACCCAAAAAAAAAAAAAAAAAAAAGAGAAAGTTAGCCAAATAAAACCCCTAAGGTAGTTAAAAAAAAAAAATGAAAGAAAACTCGGTGTTTGAATGCTTAAGTGTGTAGAGAGTGAAAAGATGGGTCAGAGATTAGAATTGTATAGGGATGGATGTCCGGATTTGCATTGCTTCTTGTCTTTCCCGATTTTGCTTAACCCTTTCACTCCCCGAGAGAAACCGCGCTACAACTAACCACATGCCTGAGTGTTAGCCTCCTCGTTTGATTCGAAATCCCGTTCTTACCTAGACAAATAGAAAAACTCTTGAAAATTCTTGATCATGTTTCATGTTTTGACTATGCTTAATTGAATGTGAAAGGTGCTTAGACTAGACAAGTGGATCACATGCTTTTGGTAATAATAACGGATTTAGACGGAGTTTGAGATGAATGGCAATAGGTAGAACTAGCTCGGTTGCGATAGGATACTATGTTTAGGATACTCGTTCACTACACTCTTCGCGTTACTTTTGGTTCTGAGGTCCCCGCCTCTATACCCTTTTAAACTTTGATGTTAGTTCTCTTGCTTGAGGACAAGCAAAGGATAAGTTTGGGGGAGTTGATAACTTGCATATTTTACACATTTTACTTTAGGATTATGCATTAGAACTCATTCATTTAGGTTGCATTTAGTGTCATATAGGTTGCATTTTGGTTTGTTTTGTGTATTTCGGGTTTTGGAGCATAAAGACGGCGAAAGTGATGAATTTAAGCCAAGAAGAAACCGATACACTTGCATCGGCATGTTGTATCGGTTTCAGTTGGCCGATACAGAAGACATAGAGTGTGCCGAAGTCTGTATCGGTCAACCGTATCGGTTTCCGTGGCCGATATTGAAAACAGAGGTTTCGCCGAAGCTTGTATCGGTCAACCGTATCGGTTTGGAGTGACCGATACAAGAGAAGAAGACCCGAAGACACGTATCGACCTGTCGTATCGGCTTAGCCCGGCCGATACGAGGAAAACGAGCCGAAGGAAGATTTGCCGAAGCGCGTATCGGCCAGCTCTGTATCGGTTTGCCTTGACCGATACAGGCTGCGAATTTTATAAGACTTTTGGTTATTAATGTGTAAAAAGGAAAACCAATTCCAATTTTCGGTTTCCTTTATTTTATTTATCGGTTTAGACTTCTTATTAGGGCGAAAAACATACAGCCACCATCATCTGGTTCTTAGTTTTAGTTTTGTTTTGTTTTTGAGACTTGGGAGGATTTCTTGGTGATTGCTTCTTGGCCACCTTGTAATCTTCATCATCATCATTGAATAAGAGTTTTCTTTACCCTTTGTTCTCTTTGTTTATTTGTTTATGCTTATGGTTTCTTTGAATCAAATTGTTATGAATCTCAACATGATTTGTGAGTAGTTCTAAATAGACAATTGGGTTAGGGTAAAAGGGGTTTGATTGAATCTAGGATAGATAATTGTCTAAAACTTAATTGATTGAAAACTTTAGTCTTTGGTAGCAGCCTTAAAGCTTTAATCGAGTTGGCCATTCGATTATCGAACCCAGGAAGCTTTATGAATCGAGAGATTATAAAGCCTCCCGAACAATTACCTTAGAACCAAGCCTAGCTTAACCGAGAGATCCGTGTTAATAAGCTTGGTGGTTAGAATTGATTTGTCCTTAAAGTTTCTCGACGATTAAACTATCCAAGACATTGTTTTAGTTTAATCGTTGAGAAAAGGATCATTGCCACGAGAGTGGATTGGTCTAAAATCGTTTTCAAAACCTTAAAGTAAATTTTATAAAAGACAATTTGAAATCCGAAAGTTTAATCATCCTTTTAAAACACCTTAACCCGATTGTTTAGCCTTTTAATAATCTTTCAAAACCTTTAATTCTAGTTTTTCGTTTTGTTAAATCTTCGGTTACAAAAACATCACACAAACAACCCTTTTGATCACACTTAAACTGAGTTTGTTTCGCATAAATTCAAATACATTGTTTGCTCCTGATTTGGTTTGACATCTTAAATACTACAATAAGATATTAGATTAAGCGGGGTAAAATCTCGTTTATCAAAAACGTACTCTTAGATGACAACTTTTGCCCCAAAGTTTCGGACTTTGGCCTTGCGAAGCTATGCGAGAAGAAAGAGAGTGTCTTTTCACTGGTGGATGCAAGAGGTACAATAGGATACATTGCACCAGAAATGCTTTCTAGAGTTTACGGGAGTGTGTCTCACAAGTCGGATGTGTATAGCTACGGAATGTTGGTTCTAGAGATGATTGGTGCAAGAAGTAGAGACATGGCTCATCAAGATTCTAGTTCTAGCGCAAGCTCTATATACTTTCCTGAATGGGTGTATAAAGATCTTGAATTAGGGAAATCCGCAATGGTTATCGAAAACGGAATCAACAACGAAGATAATAATATTGGGATAGCAAAGAAGATGACATTGGTGGGTTTGTGGTGTATTCAATCTTCTCCGGCAGATCGCCCGCCGATGAACAAAGTTGTGGAGATGATGGAAGGAAGATTGGATGCTATTGAAGTCCCTCCAAGACATGTTTTGCAAATTCCCATTGCACATATTGAAGAATCTTCAACACTATCAAATGATATATCTTTTTAGGCATAAGGATCATGCAAGAATTGCCTCATTTGAACTTATCAATACATTTATTAAAGAAATGCTTTGTAATGTTTACAATTTGGATTTAGTAAAATAGAAAATTATGTTAAAGTAGGTTTTATTCACGGTCAAATTTTTTTAAATAAAATGTAGGGATAATTACGAAACTACACATTTTAAATTACGTTTTACATAACTACACTAGACAATTTTCAAAACTACACTTAAACACTCAAAATTAAATCCAAATTAATAAACTTTACCCACACAACCCTATTTTTTTAATATTATACCATAAACACTAATTAGCAAACCCAAATGAAAAAAAATTATTTTTGATAATTTTTAAAGGGTAAATCAATCATTTAAAATTTTAAAAGGTGTAGTTTTGTGAATGAATGGTTAGAAGAGTGTAAATTTGTGAATTCCTCTAAAATGTAAAATTCATTCGAAAAAACTAATATACAAATAGATGTGAGCTGTGAGCATATGCTAAAATGGATTTTTTTTGTTAAATGATTTTCTATTGAAATTGCAAGTGTTTTATACAAAAGTGGTTCACTTTTGTAGTCATAGAAAGTAAAGAGAAAACAACAGACCAAAAGATATTACAAACTTGTAATTTATCTTTGCTCCAGAGGGAAGTAGCCAAAGAGATGATTAAGCGGAAAGTACAATGATGATGAGAGAGATGCACAAACTAGTGTGAAGGGCCAGAACCACTTTCACGACCTCGCCTCCCTTTCCCTACTACCACTGTCCATTCCGAGTCCTTTGCTTTTTGAGAGGGTTTGATAAGTCGACCTCTCCGCGATCTTAGGGTTAAATCTTCATCTGAGTTGAAAATACCTCAGATGGATTTGAAACTTGGATATTAAATATGTGACAAAAATATCCATCAACTTATAAGTTTTAACATGGTTCTAGTTTTCAATAAATGCGTTGAGAAAACTCCATAAATATTTAGTCCAAAGTTTAGGTGTCATTATCAACGATACACATTCTTAAATTCTTTTTGCAACTAATAAATCAAAGTTACAACGAATTTTTTTCATTCGACAATGATAAATTTTCCCACTTGTTTGGGCAAAAGTTAGCGATCCGTTAGAAGAACCACGGAATTCGATAACGGTTTATACTACTAGAATCGGTTTGAATTGGATGTCTTTATTAATCGATGAAAGAGTACAAAAGAAGAGGAATATGATTCAAGATCTAGACTTAGAACAATCTAGAGCTTATAATCGAATATTCTCCTTAAAAGCAAGTGCTTATGTCGAAAAGTGTATGTGAAAGTCGATATGAATGAATGTCGATATGAATGAATGAATCCTCTAGGTCTTCTAGCTTCTTCTCTTTATATAGAGGTCTTTAGGTCAATGAGCTTCATTTTCCTTTTATGAATAGGAATTGACATGTTTCCATTTATTGACCTTTTTCCTTTTATTTAGATATTTTCCTAGATTCCCTCCTTAATGAATATTTAAGAGAATCTAGTAATATATCTTTTCCATTTTACCTTATGTCGATAATTAAGCCCAAATAAAGCCCAATATCAACTAAAGGAGGCCGGTTCCGATATTGCCGCTGATTCCGGTTTGGCTGGTCCGATCTGCCGTCAACCCGGTCCGATTCTGTCGTCGGTTAAACCTTAACCGAGATGATTAAATTTATCCCCAACAGTTTGCCCCCAGCTTTGCTCTTTTTTGACCTCGGATAAGAAGAGGAAAGTAGCTTGTCGAGGATGAATTTAAGAGCTTCGTATTTGTCTTGATCGGTGATGAATTGATCTTCCACAAGCTTATACTTCTCGTTCAATCGCAATTCCAAATATGGCCTTCTATCACCGTCTTGGGTCTCTTCTTCAAATTTGGGCTTGGTTTTCAGGCCCAAATCCTGCGAAATGTCCTTTTTATTGACCTAAGGATATTTTTCGCGTTTCGTCTACTTCATTTTCTTCCGCGGCGGTCCTTTCATCTTCTTTCTCAAGATTTTATTTCACCTTCTCCATACCCAGTCAGATAAAGCTTGGTATCGTCTTCGACGGTGATAGAGTCTGCGATTTCTTCGTCTTGTCATCAGGTGAGCATCTTTGATTTCTCCTATCTTTCTTCTTCTTTGCATGTCATCGCTTGATTGGGACCCAACTACTGCTATCGTGCCCTTCGATCCTGAAGCTATGAATCTTTCGAATGATTCATCTGTCGGGGAGCGTTTAAAATCGCGGCGATCCACCAGATCTGACCGTCGTTGCCTTCGTGACGCGATAAAAGTCGAGGACTCTGGTTCTTCGCAAGATCCGCCGATAGATTCCAAGAAGAACCCTAAATCTTCCACCACCATGAACTCGGTGGCTCAGATCTCCAGGACCTTTGGTCTCCCTATTTCCTGTTTGAGGATTCCCAACGCGGCGGAGCGCCCGATGGATGCCGGTCCAGAGGAGATTGTGGTGTATGAGGCTCTGTTCAGCTATGGGTTCCGCGGAGTTGTTCCTTCGCTAGTTGCGGCGATATCCCGCTATCTTGGTCTATCTCCAGGGTAGCTTTCTCCAATGGTGTGGAGAATGCTGATGGCACTTGAGGTGATGGGCAATTTGAATTCCATCGAGGTATCGGTGGCCTCTGTCCTGTACGCCTTCTATTTCAAACCCTATGCGGGTGATATCAATCGCTATCACCTCCATCCTCGTCGTAATCTAGCGTTGGTGACTAACCCTGAGATTGGTGATCAAGGCGCATCGGAGAAGACTTGGCGTCGTCGTTTCTTGTTCTTATCGGTTGGACCTGCTCCAAATTTTCCAACCGCGTGGTCCTATTCTGGTGGGTGCTTTTATTTCTCTGATCTTGTAAGTTTGCTGACTTCTCCTTATTGTTCTTTTGTTGTTTGTTTGCGGATATTAGCCATCCGAACAAAGGTGACGACGCCGTCGGGAAAAAGATCATAGAGCAGCTGTTAGAGATCCCATCTGAACGGAGATCCCTTGAATTTCTTTCCAGCCACCTTGCCTTGGAACACAGTGCCATCTGGGGTAAGTTTTCACTCCATCTTTAAGTTCTTCCTTTAACATTGATTTCCGAGAATGACACATTGTTTGTTAGATTGTAACATGTCTGAGAGTCAACGAGCATCTGCCCCCGATCCCTTTGAACTTTTTCTCGCTGCTTCGGGGAGGTTAGCTGAGATGAGAGGATCTGTTAATGCCCCTGAGAGTCAAGCAAAGGTCACCGAGGTTCCGAGGAGTGGAACAGATGGCCGCCGGCAAACGCAAAGCTGGACGGAGTTTATGCGGTCCCGTGGAGGGTCGCGGGGTGAAGGTATCTCCTTCGTCGGGTGGTGAACTTGGCGGCTCCCAATCTTCCTCTCGGGTAGGCAAGATAAAGAATAAACTCCTGTCATGGGATATGGAATCCATTGCCGAGGTGGGTGCCGAGTTAGCCGCCGATGAAGTCCGCCGTTCTCTCCTTAAGGTAAAAGTCTTCGTGTACTTGAAACCTTTTATGAGCATCGTCTAAACCTCTTTGGTTTTGCTGCCTGTAGGTGATGTTCTCTTTTAGCAACATGGAGGCCAAACTCGCTGAAGCTGTGGAGGAGTCTTCCAAGGATCACGAGGCCTCCGTCTATATGAGAGAAAGGTACGAGGTGGAGAAGAAAAGAGGAGAGGATCAGCTCGCCGCCATTGGTGCCAGGGACAAGGAGATAATAGATCTCAAGGACTCCATAGCCGGATGTGAGCAGGCTAAGGAGGGTCTCCAAAAAAGAGTTGCTGATCTGGAAAGGGAGGATGAGCTCAAAGACGAGGAGGTGAAGTCGCTGAAGAGGAAGAATGAGTTGCTTCAAGCTGAATACGACTTCTTCCTCGGCGGGTCTGCGGTTATAACCCGGTGGGAGACGGTGAAGGAATATCTGGCCGGGCAGCATTTGTCGTGGGACCTTGAGAGCCTTGATCGCCGTTATGCCCAAGTGGTGAAGGCTCGGGCACGGTTCAAGGGTCCGCACTGCTCCGGAGGTGATTGAGTCGGCGATGGCGTTTAGCGATACTCCTCCGTCTTGATCCTCGTTTATCTAAAAACATTAATTTTGTTTTGTGGTCCATCCGTGAGATGGGCCATCTTTAAATCGTTAAGTGGGCCGCTCAAACTTTCGTTGATCATAGCGGACCCTTATGTTTTTGCCCTTGGTGGGCTTTTTTGGATTTTGCCCCTGAGGCTAAACTTGCTTTTTCGGTTATCTTTTTGTTTTTGAGCTTTCGATAAGTTTGAACTATACCCTTTGAGCGTCAGATCCGATTTAGATGCACCGAGCAAATTAAGCCTCGTTAGGTTATCCGTCGCTGACCATCTTAAATCCGGATGGATCCGACGAGGTCGGTCATCCTTCATCTCTAAGTGGTGAATCTACTATCTCTCGTGGAGATTCTATCCGCTGGCTGTTTTTAATGTGTATGGGACCGCGGGGGTCGACCGTTTTTTGGACGAGATCTCGGAGATTCGATCGTCATTAATAGTGGACCAGTTAAGGGTCTCGGCGCTGTATTAACCGTACAGAGCCTGTCGGGTGAGTCGGTTAAGTTTCGCCGAGCCTTTGTGCTGTACATTGCCTGGATGGGATCCGTAGATCGGCCATCTCAGTGTGGTTTCGGCGAGGTCCCGTCAGACCTGTACGCCCAAGAGGGCGACTAATGTGCGTTGCTGATTTTATACTTTCGAGGAAGGTCATTAACGCACAATTAGCCTCCGCCTTGTCGACTGTGCGGTTCAGGCAACCTGGCGGCAGTCTTATGGAGCGAGGTGCCGTCGCACCTGTACACTCGGCTATTAGGTTACATGCCCGCGGACAATAACTCTAACTTTTGCCCGGTCCTAACGTGGTCCGGAAACCCGTATGGAACCCTTCTAGCGTTCGATTTACATTGACACGAGGCTGTCGTGATGTGTTCGGCTAGGATTGGCCTACGCGGAGTAGGGCTTTTGGCCTATGCGGAATAGGGCTTTTGGCCTACGCGGAGTAGGGCTTTTGGCCTATGCGGAATAGGGCTTTTGGCCTACGCGGAGTAGGGCTTTTGGCCTACGCGGAGTAGGGCTTTTGGCCTATGCGGAATAGGGCTTTTGGCCTACGCGGAGTAGGGCTTTTGGCCTATGCGGAATAGGGCTTTTGGCCTACGCGGAGTAGGGCTTTTGGCCTATGCGGAATAGGGCTTTTGGCCTATGCGGAATAGGGCTTTTGGCCTACGCGGAGTAGGGCTTTCGGCCTACGCGGAGTAGGGCTTTTGATTTTTGAGTTCAAAGGATAGATATCCCTTGCCCCCGAAAATCTTGGCGAGAAATTCGCCTTTGGGGTTATTCTCGTTGGCGAAATTCTCGGCGAGGTTTTTAGCTAAAAGATATAAAAGTATAGAATTTAAAAAATAGTTTAAGTATACATGACCTTTTGCGGGCGTGGCCCGTTTATTAGAAGAAATATCTCTTGAGATGCAAAGCGTTCCAACTCGTTGGTGAGTCTTTTTCCGTCTTTGTCTTGGAGTGAGTAGGCTCCGGCTCCACGGATTTTAACGATTTGGTATGGGCCTTCCCGGTTTGGTCCTAGCTTTCCGGCTTCTTTCTCCATTGTGTTTTGGAATACTCGCCTTAAGACCCACCGACCCGGTTTGAAGGTTCTCGTCCTCACCTTTTTGTCGTATGACCTGGCTACGTCTTGTTGGTAACACCGAGTTTCTTATTTGCGCGGCTTCTCGTTTCTCGTCGAGCAAGTCGAGATCGAGCGCCATTGCTTCGTTGTTACTTTCCTCATCGGGATTTTCAGTACGGCTGGTCTGCACACTTATCTCGATGGGTATCACTGCGTCCATTCCATAAACGAGTGAGAAAGGTGTTTCGCCGGTGGAGACCTTTGAGGTTGTTCCGTAGGCCCATAAGACCCCGTGGAGTTCCTCGGCCCATTTTCCTTTAGCACTCTCTAATCTTTTCTTAAGGAGCTTGACGATGGTTTTGTTCGAGGCTTCGGCTCGGCCATTGGACTGCGGATGTCCGGGTGTTGCGAAGCTTAATTTGATTTTCCGGTCTTCGCGAAGCTTTTGAAGTTGTTGCTTGTGAACCGTGGCCCATTGTCGGTCACTATCTCGTGGGGAATGCCGAACTTGCGGATTATATTCCTCCATACGAAGGCTGCGGATCTCTTTGTCGGTTATCCGACCGAGTGCTTCCGCTTCTATCCACTTGGAGAAATAGTCGGTCATCACCAATAGAAAGACTTTCTGACCTGGTGCCGTGGGAAGTTTGCCAACTATATCCATGCCCCACTTCATGAATGGCCAGGGAGCACTGATAGTTTTTAGGTTCTCCGGCGGAAGTTTGGATACAGTGGCGAACCTTTGGCATTTGTCGCATCTTTTGACGAACATGGTTGCGTCGTGATTCATCGATTTCCAGTAATATCCGGCTCGCATGGTCCGGAGGACTAGACTTCTGGCCCCGGAATGGTTTCCGCACTCGCCGGAATGCGGCTCTAGCGAGGACTTGTTGAGCCTCGGCGGTGCTGATGCACTTGAGATATGGTCCTGAGTATGATCGGCGATACAACGCTCCGCGAATGAGGCTGAACCGAGCTGCTTGTCGTTTAATCCTTCGGCATTCTGCTCTTTCCAGTGGCGGCGTTCCATCTTTCAGATATTCCACAAGGGGAGTCATCCAAGCATCCGGCTCCACTTATTTCGTTGACCGGGATCGCATCGAGATCTCTTTGCGTTGCCGGCCACCGTAATACTAGCGGTGGCACATTCGTCGGTGAATCGGTTTTGAAAGATGATCCGAGGTTGGCGAGAGCGTCTGCTTGCCCGTTTTCTTCTCGAGGGATTTGAGTGATTTTGCAGCTATTGAACCTTTTTTCGAGCTGTTTGACTATCGCTAAGTATCTGATCATGCTTGAGTCCTTGGCTTGATAGTCACCCTCGGTTTGGCTAACGACCAACTGCGAGTCACTATAGATCTCTATATCTTTTACTCCTAAATCGCATGCTAGAGATAGACCTGCGATTAGGGCTTCATACTCCGCCTCGTTATTTGTCGCTCGGAAGCTGCATCGGATCGCCCTTGAAATGGTGTTTCCGATAGGGGAGGTCAGTGTCAGTCCCAGGCCGGAGCCTCGTACGTTGTCTGGATCCGTCCACATAAAGTTTCCATGTCCCTGTTACCGCCTGGTTTTCTAATGCGTTCACTTCCTTCTGGACCTCTGAAAGCATCTTTGGTGTAAACTCGGCCACGAAATCGGCGAGGACTTGTGACTTGATGGCGGAGGTCGGTCGATAGATCACGTCGTATTCTCCAAGCTTTATAGCGTATTTGGCCAATCTTCCCGAGATATCTGGTTTGTGGAGAACACTTTTGATCGGATGTGATGTCACCATGATAATTGGATGCGACTGGAAATACGGCCGTAACTTCCTTGCTGCCACAACCAAGGCGAGAGCCAATTTCTCGAGATGAGAATATCGGGTCTCGGCTTCTAGCAAGGATTTGCTGACGTAATAGACCGGATGCTGTCTTCCACTTTCTTCTCGCACTAATACCCCACTTACTGCGTGTTCTGACACGGCTATATATAGGAGTAGTGCCTCGTTGGTCTTTGGTTTTGACAGTAGCGGTGGAGAAGTTAGATAGTCCTTGAGTTGTTTAAGGGCTTCGTCACATCCTTCGTTCCACGCGAATCCCTTCGGCTTCTTGAGAGCCTCGAAAAACGGATGAGATCTGTCGGATAGTCTAGAGATGAATCGGCTAAGGGCTGCCATTCTTCCCGTAAGTCTTTGGACTTCCTTTATGTTTCGCGGTGGTGGAATTGTCTGGATGGCCCTGATCTGATCGGGGTTCGCCTCAATGCCCCGATGTGTGACAATGTATCCCAAAAACTTTCCCGAGCTTACGCCGAATGAGCACTTAGTCGGATTGAGCTTCATGTTGTATTTCCTTAACGTGTCGAACGTTTGGCGTAGATGCATGATGTGATCGTCGGCAACTAATGATTTTACGAGCATATCGTCGATGTATACCTCCATGGTGTGGCCAATCTGGTCGGCGAACATCGCATTCACCAACCTTTGATAGGTTGAACCAGCGTTTTTCAATCCAAAGGGCATTACCTTGTAGCAATATATGCCCCCGGAGGTCATGAAGGCCGTCTTCTCCCGATCCCGGGGGTGCATCGGAATTTGATTATACCCGCCGAAGGCGTCCATGAAGCTTAGCGGTTCGTGGCCGGGCTGTTGCGTCTACCGGTTTGTCAATGTGAGGCAAAGGAAAAGGATCCTTTGGGCACGCCTTATTTAAGTCGGTGAAGTCTATGCGGACTCTCCACTTACCGTTTTTCTTTCGAACGACGACCACATTAGCTAGCCGGTCGGGGTATTTTACCTCGCGGATGAATCCGGCTTTGAGTAAATTGTTCACTTCGTCGTTGACAATGAGATCGCGATCCGGCGCAAACTTCCTTCTTTTCGCCCGATCGGCCGATGATCGGGATCGACCCGTAGGCGATGTGTGATGATCTCGGGATCGATGCCTGGCATGTCCGCATGCGACCAGGCGAAACAATCGGCGTTCGATCTCAGAAAGTCGATGAGTTTCTGACGCACGTCTTTCGGTAGTTTTGACCCAATGTTTACCTTGCGCTCTGTATTGGCTTCATCCAATGGGATCTCATCTATCTGCTCTACGTCAGGCTCCTCTGTGGAGCTCGATACCTCTTTCGTCGTTGACTGACCCTCTATCTGCATGGTCGTCCCCGTTTTTCCTTTGAGCGTAGTTTGGTAGCAGGATCGCGAGTTCTCCCGGTCACCTTTTATCTTCCTCACACCCCGGGGTGTCATAAACTTTATTGTCTGATGGAATGTGGATGGCACGGCTTTCATGTCATGGATCCAAGGTCTCCCCACTATGGCGTTGTAGGCCGACGTGCAATCCAGAACGAGAAATTTGGTTTGCTTGTTGACTCCCTCGGTGTAGACGGGCAGGGTTATCTCGCCCACGGTCCGTTTCACCTCTCCACCGAATCCTACCGAGTGGTTGCCACGGGAGACAATCTTTGATTCGTCGAGGCCCATCTCCTTGTATGCGGCCGGGAACGAGAATGTTCGCCGAGCTTCCATTGTCGACCAGAATTCTCTTTATCAGGCAGTTTGCCACTGACAAAGTAATGACGAGGGCGTCATGATGAGGAGTCATCATCTCTTCACCCTCCTCGGCGGTGAAGGTAATTGCGTTGACTGATTGGTCGGTGGTTATTTCCATCATGGTCTTTTGGAAATTTCTCGCAATCCTCGTATTCCTTTTGGCGGCCGAATGCGATATCCCGCTAACCTCCGAGCCACCGGATATGACGTTAATCACCCGATCCTCGTCTCGGCGGAGATTTAGGTTTCTCTTTGGTCCCTTCTTGCTCGGGATTCGGGTGCTTGGCCGTCTCCGAGCTCTGTCGGACAGGAATTCTTTGAGGTGCCCTCTCTTGATTAGATCGTTTACCTCCATCCTGAGGGCGACGCAATCTTCGGTGCGATGTCCGTGGTCACTGTGGAAATCGCACCACTTCCGCGTGTCTCGTCCTTCACGGGTCCCCCCTCATCTTCTGAGGCCATCTGACCGCGTCTCCCATCCTTCCCAAGGCGCAGACCAGTTCTCGACCTTGGATAGACAAACTGCCCGCATTGGGCCATGAATTATCTCGGTATCCTCCGGCTCCTATATGGGCGATTGGTCGATGGGAATTACTTCGACGAGGGTCCACCCGAGGTCGCAGGTATGGTTTGTCGTCCCGAGGAGCTCTCTCAGGTCGGATGATCCTTGATTCGACTCTGGGGGGAAGGGATTTCCTTTGAGATGGATCCTCTTCCCACTTGATATGAGCCCATGCTCTGCTCAGAACATCTTCCATCGTCTTTGGACGATACTTGGTGAGTTCCTTATAGAGATCGCCGGTCACCAAGAGTCCTCTCTTGAAAGCAGATATGGCCGTTGACACATTACATGCTGGGATATTCATTTTTTCCCTGTTGAATCGTCCTACATATGCCCGAAGGGGCTCCCCGGCTTCTTGGACGATTTCATAGAGGTCGTCGGCGTTTTTCTCTATGCAGCGGCTGCTTGCGAATTGCTCTATAAACCTGTCAGTCAGGCCGGCAAAGGAATCTATTTCGCCGTTGGCGAGGTTGACGAGCCACTGGAGCGCCGGTCCTGTTAGGATTGATCCGAAACCTTTGCACATGACGGCTTCCCTTGACTCGGGGGGAATTGTCAAGGTGAGCATCCGTTGCTTATACAAGGCCACGTGATTGTCGGGGTCGGTAGAGCCATCGTACATCTTCATTGACGGGAAGGTGAACTTTCTGGGCATCTCTACCATGGCTATTTCGTCTACGAAGGGCGAATCGGCGTAGGAGCAGCGGTCGGAACGTCTTATAGGTGGAGCTACTCCTGGCATCCGCTCGATCATCGATTCGAAAGCGTTGAGCTTTTTCTCGATGACGGAATCTATGTAGGCGTAATCCCTTCCGAGATCGGATTCGTTGCGATCTAGATCGTTGGTAGGCTGATCGTCGGAGAAAGCAGGTCTTTCCTCCGTCGTCTGATGTTCCGTCCCTGATCGGAATAACCTCATCGGCCGGATGGGGGTAACGAGATTCTGTCGGGAAGCGGATCTCTGACCCTGGGTGGTGAGATTAGCGCTCTGCCCCCGAAGTCGAAGATTATCCTCTTCCAGCCGAGCAAGCCTTTCGTTGCTTGCCCGGAGTTGCTCGTTGACGGCATCCACCCGTTGCTGAGCGTGTTCGTCGAGAACTGTGTAGTAGGTTGCTCCGTTATCGCTCATCGTAGCGCTATACTTCTGCCCCTCTCTCTAGCGCCAAACTGTTTGGGCAAAAGTTAGCGATCCGTTAGAAGAACCACGGAATTCGATAACGGTTTATACTACTAGAATCGGTTTGAATTGGATGTCTTTATTAATCGATGAAAGAGTACAAAAGAAGAGGAATATGATTCAAGATCTAGACTTAGAACAATCTAGAGCTTATAATCGAATATTCTCCTTAAAAGCAAATGCTTATGTCGAAAAGTGTATGTGAAAGTCGATATGAATGAATGTCGATATGAATGAATGAATCCTCTAGGTCTTCTAGCTTCTTCTCTTTATATAGAGGTCTTTAGGTCAATGAGCTTCCTTTTCCTTTTATGAATAGGAATTGACATGTTTCCATTTATTGACCTTTTTCCTTTTATTTAGATATTTTCCTAGATTCCCTCCTTAATGAATATTTAAGAGAATCTAGTAATATATCTTTTCCATTTTACCTTATGTCGATAATTAAGCCCAAATAAAGCCCAATATCAACTAAAGGAGGCCGGTTCCGATATTGCCGCTGATTCCGGTTTGGCTGGTCCGATCTGCCGTCAACCCGGTCCGATTCTGTCGCCGGTTAAACCTTAACCGAGATGATTAAATTTATCCCCAACACCACTCATATTTTGTATATGGATTTAAATATAACTATATATACACTTATGTGACAAAAAAACTATATATACACTTAATGACAATTACGATTAGAAAACAACTATATGTTACGAGTTCGTGTAGAGTTTTGGACCAACCGTGGCTATGGGCTTCATAATTTTTGTAAAACTTATTGCAAATATTTTTTTATAAATGAAGAAGCTTTTAATTTAAGAGGCTTTTCTACAAAAAGTCGTCATGAGGGACGACAAATTAGACCATCTCCAATGTTTCTTAACCAATATTTTAATAAATTTAGTGTTTAAGAAACTTTTGGTAAGATTGTGAATTTTTTTGCTTCCAATAGTTAAGAATCTAGTGATTCTGAAAAAAAAATAATTACATTTCAATTCATGATTCGTCGCAGAGAAAGCTTAGAGAGAGAAGCAGATAATACAAGTTTTTAAAATACCTTGGAAGCCTGAATATTATCATGATGAACCTTTGTTCCGGATTCACGCTTCAACGAATCCTCTAAACATTTTATCACAAATCAGTAAGAAAGCTAGGAGCTTGGGACAGTCTTTGGAGGAAGATTCGGGAGGAGATGGCTTGATAGAGGCGAATCCGGTGGTTGATGAGGCGGAGGAGACGACGATTTCGACGGCGGATCCGGCTTGCAGGAGAGATCACCCATTGATTCGAGAGACGAGAAGAAGGAAAGGGGCAAAGTTTTTTTTTTAAGGGTGAACCAATCAGAATATGACATGTGGCGCTTCTTAGCTTAATCCGAAAATTCTTATTTAAGAAGCGTTTATTGCTTAATTTCTCTTAATAAACCATTTTTTATTTATTTTTTAGTTTAAGAAACAACTAAGAACCACTTAAAATTCATTAATGGAGCTGCTCTTAGAGTCATGAAGTGTTTGTCTATAACATTAACATATGTCTTCTCTACTTAGTGAAAGAGACGTAAACAAAAAAATTATTAATGATAAATGAAACCAAATATAGAGACAAAATCTTCGTAAAGTTAAGATTAGGTAAGAGATTCACTACAAGAAGCCAAATAAGACATTGAAATGTAACATATTCTTCAGGTAATGTAACTAAAGTGGAAGGTTAGTCGTTCTTATAATATTTAAAAATATTTTTAAATATGTAATCAAGAAAAGTATGTTAAGTTTTGGTGGACTATTGGTTCATATTTGAGATTTGCAACATCCTTGTTGGTTTAGGTCAAGATATTGATCTTCTTAGATTAAGTGTCTCATAAAAAATGTATGATCCAACAATTTAATAACTTGTATATATTTTTACTAGCAAAAAGAAATATAAATTTCTAGTGAGTGTCAAGGACTAGTTTGGGATTAGTTTGAGGTTATTCCAGTTTATTTTTTTTGTCAACATTTGGAACACAAATAGTCGGACCATTAGTAGTAGGCGCTGAGAATCGATCTCGGGTGGGATGGTGTTACCTGCCTCAAGTGGACTTATGAATGTCACTAGGTCAATGCCACTTCTCCGGATTTTCCCATTATGAAAATATTTTTTGTTGTAAAATAATTAGAGTTAATAAATAGAGAAATTCTTTAAAATACCACCAAAACTACCAATTTGTTGTTATGAGATAAATTGAACTTTTAATTTACATTTACAAGAATATGTATACATAACATATACACATGATATCGCAACCACGACAACTTTTAATATACCGTATTTTACAATTATCGGTTTTTACCATATCGTCAAAATCATGTTCCTATGAACTATTAACAAATACTAGGATAAAACCCGCTTTTCGCGAGATATTTGTCAAAATTTTAAAGTATTACCTTGCTATTATGTAATAGATATTTGAGATTTCAATTGTTTGTTTCCATATAATTATACTATTTTAATATTATTCATATCTTTCGGTTGTTAAAGTAATTGTTTTCGTAGGAGATGTTTTGGTAACATTTTACATTTAACTATGTGTGGTAATTTGTATATATCATATACAATCTAACCGTTTATGGTGAAGAACCTTTTGTTTTAATCTACTTTTTACGTTTGAAAGTGTTACGAAAATATAAATAATCTTTGCGAGTGGTCGAGGAAAAACCTGATCAAACCCTAAAATGGTAAAATAATAATAATTATATATGCAACAAATATTGATGTAACGTTAAAAGATAAATTGGAAACAAAATGGTAGTTCAGGTAAAAATCAGTCAATTTTACAGTAAGTGAAAAGTGTAAATGAAAAAATAGGTTAACACATTTGTCAATTAAACACAAACTCACAAAGTGTGAAGAAGACAAGATGGTGACAAGTAAAGTTCCCAAACAAAAAAAAAACTCAAAAGCAAAGGTCATGCATGAGTTCAAAGGGGTAAGGAAGCAAAGGTTAATTTAAAGGTTAATTTAATTAAAAGCAAAGGTTAATTTAATTAGCTATTTTATTTTAATTAGCTATTTTATTTTAATTTAAAATGGTTAATCAATATAAAAGCAATAATCTATACTATAATAAGAGAAGAACTTCTCTCCAGGTGAGGACACGTCAGCATCTCTCCTTTTTTATTCGCGTTTTGATTGGTCCTTATGCTCATGTGGGTCCCTCTGTCATAAATGTCGCTGCGCCATTAAACTCTGGTGTTTCCTCTCCCCTCTTATATCCGATTTTGTCCCGAGTTAAGGGCAATCAGATCAAACGCGTTTAAAACTCTTCACCATCGATCTCCTTTCTAGATATGAGAATCATCATCGTCTCCGCCGCTTCCGATCCGTTTAAAACCACCTCCTTTAACGAACCAAGGATCCTTCAAGATCTCATCAATGGTGATATTCTTATCGAGAAACGAATCGTTTCAGATCTGGACTCATAAATCTCGGAAATCGATACTCTCCTTTGTAAATCTTCTTATACATATTCATCAGATTCGGATCGTTAAACGGCAAATAGCCTGCGGCGATAACGAACAATACGACGCCGCACGACCACACGTCGACTTTCGCGCCTTCGTATCCTTTCTTCGAGAGAATCCCCGATGCCACGTAAGCAGACGTGTCGCACAACTTGTGGAGTAGCCCGTCGGGTCGGATCTGATACTTTAACGCGCTTAAGCCGAAATCGGAGACCTTAAGGTTCCCGTTCTCTTCGATCAAGAGATTCTCCGGTTTGAGATCGCGGTGGTAAACGCCGTGCGCGTGGCAATAACCGACGACTGAGATCAACTGCTGGAAATATCTACGGCTCAGATCTTCGTTTAAACGACCGTGTTTCGATATTTTGTTGAATAGCTCTCCTCCTTTGACAAACTCCACGGCGAAGAAGATTTACTCCTTTGTTGCCATAAACTCGTGGAGCTTGACGATGTTGGGGTGAGATAAGCGGTGCATGATCGAGATCTCGCGCTTGACGTTGTTGGCGAGAGATGGGTTTAGGAGGAGTTTCTTCTTGTTGAGGATTTTGACGACGACGCTTTGGCCGGAACGGCGGTCGCGAGCGTGGAAGACTTTGGCGAATGCGCCGCATCCTAGAAGCTTACCCAGCTCGTATTTTCCGAACAAGGCGGCGTTGTTGTTGTCGCCGTCGGCGACGATTTCGATCTCTGCCATTAGTTTTCGCCGGAGAGTTTTTGAGTCGCTTTTATGATTTGCGTCGTACTGGGAAATTGGGAATATGCGCGTTGTATATGTGTATATGCAAAGGATAAGACTTGCATAGCTCTCTGGATTGAGTGTTAATTGCGTTTTGATTTGAGTTGTTTATTGATCATTAGGCTGAGAATTTTGGTGGGTTTTGTTCAAAGCTTGACTTTTTCGGTGTTTTAGAGATTGATTCTTCAAATTATTAGTTTCTTTATTGGGGTCAAAACTTGAATTTGTTCATCAGTTATTGTCATTGTTAAGACAAGATGGCTCATTGCTGAATTGAATTTGTCTTTGGCTTAAGAATCCAAATTCGAGTTCATTACGACATTGGTTCTTTGAGTTAGAAAGTTCATGAACTTCCCTTGAAGAAGTTTTTGGGGATAAGGCTTTATTCTCAGTCTCATAACGCGTTAGGCTTGCTTTTAGATGTGCATGATTTACTTATTGTTAGTTGACTATGTTCTTGATGTTGCAGGAAAAATACTTGTGCTCCTTGGAGATGGTAGAAAGCTACGTTCCTTTTATCAATTCGGTGTTTACTTTTCCTTTTCATGCTCCTATGTGTTTATGTTTACGATTTTGTTGTTGTGAGAGAGAGATTCAAACCATTGTTAAATACACAGCCAATGCGGTTCTAGAAAGTGCATGCGAGAGGGTAATTGTCGGTGAACAATACTGCGACATTCCTTTAGGACTCTATGTTATCCGGAGAGAGAATGTTGTTCTAATTGGTGATCTTGTAAGACTTCTTCCTCCTCTTTACTATTATTTGGTGTCACACTTTGTGGTTTTTACCAATTCACTGATTTGGCTTTCGCCGTAAACCATATGTTAGGACACTGAGAGAGAAGAGCTTCCTCCAAATATGATTCGCGTCTCATAGATAGAGATTTAAAGGGTAAGCCTTCATCACGTCACATGTTCTAGCTTCCAACACATCATTAACAGATACATTAGCAAAATTTTGATTTTCATTTTGCGATGGCGTGTGCGTCTTGACGGTTTGATATTGAGTATAATGTATGTGTATTGTGATGTAGGCGCAAAAGGTGGAGAAGGACGCCAGTCAGTTGAGCGGGACAATGAGGAAGAGAATGGAGTTTCTCGACTTTGATTAAACCGCATTCATTATGAGCATAACACTCTGCTTAGGCTCACAAGTTTATTTAACACCAAGAAAAGCAAAATATTTATTATGATTTTGAGTTCAAAAGGACTGCAAGTCAATCAAATTTAACTAATTTAAATAGGTTATGCACAGATGCACCACCAAATTTTGTTGGCTACACTTCAATGTTTACGGTTATTTTTTGTTCCTATTGTATACCATTATCATACACAAACTTTAAAAAACGAATTAAGAGGACAATCTAGACAGACCCGCCCATAGAAATCAAACTGACAGCCTCACCCGCCCGTTTGTCCTTAAGATTTTTAAAACTTTTTCATGTCAAAAGTTTGTGTATTAAGTTGGCAAGAAAAATGAATTTATGTATTTTTTAACATAAAATAAGTTTGTGTATTAAGTTTGTTGTCAAATTAAGTTGGTGTATTAAAATGGAATTTCCCCTAATACTAATAAAATACATGACCAATTAAGATTCTCTTTGAAAAAGATATTTCGGATGGTGACTCTAGATTTTTAAATTTTCTTTATAAAAGTTTACTATTCTAAATAAGTAAATTGTGATAAAAAAATCTTATTGATAACAATAATGGTAACAACAACGAATGTTATTTAAATATTTTTACATTTATTTAATTTTTAAAAAATAGAAATTCTTATATTTATAATTCACAAGTTAAAGATGTATACTGATTTTAAATGTATTGGATTTGTCTATTGCTCAAAAACTATTCGTAGTCTTGATCAATATTCTAGGGAAATTTTTATTTTAATTTCAAATAACAAATTTAGCACAAAAAAAATTTCAGTCACAAAAACAATACACAAATTAGTTTTTTCTTCCAACTTAATACGCAAACTTTTGAATGTTAACCATTTTACCATTAACTTCCGTTAACTTTTTATTTTTTACTTAAAATATTAATGAATATTAAATAAACTTTCGAGAAAAATTTGAAAATAATTAAAAAAAATAAAAATCCAGAATGGGAAAGATCAAACATTTGGAACACAACGGAAAAAAAGGTCCACAACACATGCTGAGTTATCCACGACTTTAAACCACCTCTGCATTTTCGTAAGCGGGAACATAAGCTTTATGTCAAAAAGGTCCTGACAGGACTATAAAAGTATGGCAAGCACGTACACAACCGTTATCCTGTTAAACACACCTCCATTCACACAGTTGCTCACATATATGTTATACTTTATAGCGTATTTTGCGATATAGCAAGCACGTACACAACTACTATCATGTTCAGCACATCTCTATTCACATAGTTCCTCACAAATACGTTATCTTTTATAACGTCATATGGTTTCAGCTACGGAGGAACCTATAGAATATCCACACCCGCGCATCGCGCGGGTTTTCTCCTAGTAGCATATAAAAAAGATTAGTAATCAAATCAGGGTTGTAGTTAGTAAGATTTAGGAAGATCTTGCCATGACTAAACAAATACTTAATTTCAACGTCAATCACGCCAACACTTTAAACTTGATGTTAATCTATTTGCTAATAATGTATTTTCTTGGTGGGGCCTCAAAATTATAAACCTGATTAATCATACATTAATGGCATAGATCATTATATTAAGATGGTAGATCAAAGATCTAATCAATATAATTATTATCTTTTAACTATTTTGAAAAACATATATAGTAAAATAAAACAAAATTCCTTTATGTCCAATCAAACTACTAATTGAACGGTTCAAACCCGTGACATGGTTGAACATAAACATGATTAAGATTAGGAATATTATGATTATGTATACTAAACTATATAATAATATACGATCAATGCGTTACGAGGTACGTAGACCTACATGGCTTTTATATATTATTGTTATGTTTGCACATATCATACAAGCATTAAATCATTAATATATGTTTGTCTAGAAGCATAGAGGTCGGAAACTAAAGCATCAAAAACAAATTAAAAAAAAAAACGATTGTTAAATATTTGGAAACATGTCATAAGCACTTCATAACAAAGTGAGTGGACCAACCTAGACTCCATAATTATTATCACTTGTCATTATAATTATCATTAATCAACTCTTAATTATAAATATATGCACATGCAAAACTCTTTGTTGATCCCATTTAAGTCTTTAAATCTCCTCTTTCTATTTACAAAAATAAAAAAAGACTTCAAAATCTCTCTCTCTCTTTATTTGTATATATTTGCATATATATGGCGACCGATACATCTTCTTTGAAACTCTTTGGTATAAACCTTCTTGAAACGACGTCGTATGATCAAGACCGGTCACCCGAACCTAGACCCGGACCCGAACCAAGATCCGGACCCGAACCAAGATCCGGACCAAGGAAGTTTGAGTGTCAATATTGTTGTAGAGAGTTTGCAAACTCGCAAGCACTTGGCGGCCACCAAAACGCGCACAAGAAAGAGCGTCAGCTTCTTAAACGCGCGCAGATTCTAGCCACTCGCGGTTTGCCACGTCATCACCACAGCTTACACCACCCTCACGCGAATCCTCTGCTCTCCGCCTTTGCGCCGCTGCCTCGCCTCCTCTCTCCGCCGCCGTATCCCCCGGCGCGTGTGACGCACGCGCCTTCTAAGTGGATTTACGGTGAGCGCGTGGCGTCGGAAAAGGCCGTTGGTCCCATGTGTTTTCAAGGTGGGTCCGGGAGGAGGGGGGTTTACGGCGGTGGGATGGATTCGATGGCCGGAGAAGTTAGAGTCCACGGTGGTTATTTGCCGGAGATGAGGAGGTTGGTCGGAGAGAGTGATCGGAGTAGAGGAACTAAGTTAGAGAATGGTATTGGGCTTAATCTTCATTTAAGTCTTGGCCCATAGTTGATTTTTTCACTTGGGGGGCAATAAAAATTTGTGATATATATATTTTATACTTGGATTTTATTTTTTTTTAATTATAGAGTAATTTTTAGGGTTTTTTTCTACTTTAGTTGCAATTGGTAAGTATTTTTTCCTTACTTTACAAAAAAAATAATTATATTATGACTATTGTGTATGCGTTTGCTTAATAGCTTTCTCTCTTTTTTTATATTCTTCTTGTAAAAATGCAATGTGAATTTTCTTTCCCAAACATTTCCCATTATTTATTAATTGTTGGATGTAATAAGCAATTGAAACTCAATTCAAGGTTCACATGAATCTGAAACGTTTCTGAAACAAAAACTCTCGGGAAAATAGAGATATTTTCTAATTTTTATAACTTTCAGGTTAACTTATTTCTCTACATGTTGTTGAATTCTCGTACAGAGAATAAAGTATATCATATATTTAAAACTTAACACACATAAAAATAGTTATATATGGCGATTTTAAAGGAAGCATAAGATCCAAAAGGCTATCACATCTTTAAAAGAGGTGTCTTGGATGTGAGAGAAAGGTATAATAAGCAGAAGAGAGAAAATATACACAATCAAACATAAGGATGAAGAACAACACACTTCTTATTTATACTATTTTTTGTTAGAGCAACAAATTTTATTAGTATACACTTATGGTATTTAATACAGGGCAATTCTTATGAATACCATTAAAAAAATTTTTTTTAACACAATTAGCACAAATTTTCGAAAGTTTTACAAATACCACAAAAAAAGTTTTTTCTCGTAAATACCACAAATCTTAAATTTTTAAAATTACACCCAAAACTTTCAAAAAACTATACCCTACCCTTCAAAACTATATCCTAAACACTATATAGCGAACTCAAATGAAAAAATTTAAAATCTAAAAGTGTTAAAACTCGTTTTTTGTATTTGTGGTATTTTTGTAAACTACTACTTTTTATGATATTTTTGTTATAAAAAACATTTTAAAATGATATTTTTGTTATAAAAAACTTTTTAAAGGTATTTTCAAAACAAAAACTTAGGTATTCTAAAGAATTTACCTTTAATATATTGTAGGCCAAGTTATTAATTAAAAGAATATTTTTGTCGCTTAAAATAACTAATAACCGTTGATTTAATATCTTTTTACCACAAAAAAAAAGTTACAATAAGAACGTTACAAACTTTATTGGAGAGAAAAGGAAAAAGGGTATACTCGTCCATACAACAAAATATCTTAAGAAGCTCCTTTTCTTTACATTAGAATCCGACCGTTACGAACCCCAAAGACAACAACACAAACACATTGCCATTAAAAATAAAAATCAAAACTTTTGATCCAAAGCTTTTTTTGATAATGGAAGATACGATCTCTATGGATTCAATCTCTCTGTTACTCTCTCACAATAACAAAAACACTTTCTTCGATTTCGAGAGAGGGCCAAGATACGGCGAATACTCGAGATTGCGAGAATTTAAGCTTCTTATGAAACGAGACTACGAGAAGATTCTCAAGGAAGAAGAGGAGAGATTCTTCGGCTTAGATCAAGCGATGATTAAGAAGAAACCCACGAGACAGATCAGAGTTTCTTCGCCGGAGAAGACGAGATTTGGGTTTTTTAATAATCCGCCGCCGACGGCGACGAATCCGAATCGACGGAGATCTTCTTTGGGTCAATCTATGCCTGATTTCTCCGCCGCGATTCGAAAAGAGAATCGCCGACCGGGTAATTCGAATTTGATCCCTCGGAGAACGGATCTTACTCCGCCGCCGCCGCATATGAAAACCCGAAACGCCGTCGGCGGATCTCCTTCTTCGACGAAGGGGAGCGTGTCGGCGAGCGGAGGAGAGAAGAAGAAGAGCAAGACGATGATGGGCATGGCGGCGCGTAAAAGCTACGCCAATGTCGAAGATCTGAAAAAAATAGCCACGGCTGCCGCTTCCGCAATCAACGGCGGAGGGAGGAAATCTATCGGCGGCGGTGGTCGGAATTTTATGGGTTTCAGACAAATCTACTGATTCTTTGATCTCTTTGTCTCAATCTTAACATTCATCGCTCAAAAATTGAATCTTTACTACGATTTGTGTGTGTGTGTGTGTGGTTTTAGGGTTTTTGATTAAAGATTAAACCTTTCTTTGATTTTTGATTTAGTGTTTCATAGATTTTGTGTTAGAAAAGCTTAATAAGAACAAAGCATTGAATCTTTTACTATGATTTTTTATTTTGTTTTTTTGTAGGTTTTTGATTGATTAAAGATTAAACCTTTCTTTGATTTTTGATTTTGTGAATAATTAAATCATATTGTTGAATATTTAAATCAAAAATCTCTTGTTTTGGTTTCTAAAAGAGTTCCATGATCTCATAAGCTATCTCTGTCACAATTCCTAACAAATGGGTTTCAAGATCCATTGGTTTCTTGATAAACGAGATTTTACCCCGCTTAATCTAATATCTTAATGTAGTATTTAAGATGTCAAACCAAATCAGGAGCAAACAATTTATTTGAATTTGTGCGAAACAAACTCAGTTTAAGTGTGATCAAAGGGTTGTTTGTTTGATGTTTTTGTAACCGAAGATTTAACAAAACGAAGAACGAGAATTAAAGGTTTTGAAAGATTTATAAAAAGCTAAACAATCAGGTTAAGGTGTTTTAAAGGATGATTAAACTTTCGGATTTCAAATTGTCTTTTATAAAATTTACTTTAAGGTTTTGAAAACGATTTTAGATCAATTCACTCTCGTGGCAATGATCATTTTCTCAACGATTAAACTAAAACAATGTCTTGGATAGTTTAATCGTCGAGAAACTTTAAGGACAAATCAATTCTAACCACCAAGCTTATTAACACAGATCTCTCGGTTAAGCTAGGCTTGGTTCTAAGGTAATTGTTCAAGAGGCTTTATAATCTCTCGATTCATAAAGCTTCATGGGTTCGATAATCGAATGGCCAACTCGATTAAAGCTTTAAGGCTGTTACCAAAAACTAAAGTTTTCAATCAATTAAGTTTTAGACAATTATCTATCCTAGATTCAATCAAACCCCTTTTACCCTTACCCAATTGTCTATTTAGAACTACTCACAAATCATATTGAAACTCATAGCAATTAGGTTTATAGATATTAATAGCATAAACAAAAACAAGGAGAATCAAGGGTAAAGAAAACTCTTATTCAATGATGATGATGAAGATTACAAGGTGGCCAAGAAGCAATCACCAAGAAATCCCCTCTAAGTCTCAATAACAAAAACAATCGATAAAATCCAAAAAACAAGATGATCGGTGGCTGTATCTTTTTGCCCTAATAAAAAGTCTAAACCGATAAATAAAAATAAAGGAAACCAAAAATCAATCCGGTTTTCCTTTTTACATAGCAAAAACCAAATCTAATTTAAAATTTCGCAGCCTGTATCGGTCAAAGCAAACCGATACAGGCTGGCCGATATGCGCTTCGGCAATCTTCCTTCGACTCTGTTTTCTTCGTATCGGCCAGAGCTAAGCCGATACGACGAGTCGATATGTGTCTTTTGGGTCTTTTTCTCTTGTATCGGCCACTCCAAACCGATACGGTTGGCCGATACAAGCTTCGGTGAAACTTCTGTCTTCTATATCGGCCACCAGAAACCGATATGCTTGGCCGATATGGACTTCAGCGAACCTTCCGTCGGAGTATCGGCCAACGAAACCGATACAACATGCCGATGCAAGTGTATCGGTTTCTTTTTGGCTTAAATTCATCAATTTCGACGTCTTTATGCTCCAAAACCCGAAATACACAAAACAAACCAAAATGCAACCTATATGACACTAAATGCAACCTAAATGAATGAGTTCTAATGCATAACCTAAAGTAAAATGTGTAAAATATGCAAGTTATCAACTCCCCCAAACTTATCCTTTGCTTGTCCTCAAGCAAGAGAACTAACATCAAAGTCTAAAAGGGTATAGAGGCGGGGACCTCAGAACCAAAAGTAACGCGAAGAGTGTAGTGAACGAGTATCCTAAACATAGTATCCTATCGCAACCGAGCTAGTTCTACCTATTGCCATTCATCTCAAACTCCGTCTAAATCCGTTATTATTACCAAAAGCATGTGATCCACTTGTCTAGTCTAAGCACCTTTCACATTCAATTAAGCATAGTCAAAACATGAAACATGATCAAGAATTTTCAAGAGTTTTTCTATTTGTCTAGGTAAAAACGGGATTTCGAATCAAAAGAGGAGGCTAACACTCGGGCATGTGGTCGGTTGTAATGCGGTTTCTCTCGGGGAGTGAAAGGGTTAAACAAAACCGGGAAAGACAAGAAACAAGACAAGTCCGGACATCCATCCCTATACAATTCTAATCTCTAACCCATCTTTTCACTCTCTACACACTTAAGCATTCAAACACCGAGTTTTCTTTCATTTTTTTTTTTCTTAACTACCTTAGGGGTTTTATTTGGCTAACTTTCTTTTTTTTTTTTTTTCTTTTTCGATTTTTCTGTTTTTTTTTTTTTTTTTTTTTTTTTTTTTTTTTAGTAGCCATTATTTACCCCTAGGAGTTTTACAATTTAACTCGTGTTTATTTTCTGAAAATACGTTTTAGTTCAAAGATGTGTTTCCCGTTATCCCGTCTACAAACTAGCATATGCTAACTTAGCCAAATGGATGTCCTTCCTTGTCGCTCCCTATACTTTCAAGTTTTTGCGAAACCAAACAATCACTAAATGAAAAGAATTCTCACAAGTGTTTGGGTTTAGGCGAAGGGGGTGAGAGGGGAATCATCCTTATAATGAGAATGACCGGATTGCGCTTAAGGTGTTTCGGTTTAGGAAGCCACAATCCGAAAAAATCACAAAGCCATAGAAATACTCTTAAAAACTCTCAATCATGCTAATTAGAAGTCAAGTTTAGGTTCAAATAATTTTTGAAGGCTACCTAGAACTATCAAGCTTCATAACCACACTATTGGTTTTTTAAACATCAATGTCTAGTGGTCGAGATTTCAAGATTTTCGGCGAGTTCTAACTCGTTTGAGGAAGACACTACACCTAAGATACCGTTCAAAACACTAGACGCGTCGCTTTATAAGGCTAAAATCATCATAGATCCCCTATGCATATGACCTAAATGAACTAATCCTAAATGCATTTTTTGTGTTTTTGGGTTTTTTGTTTTTTTTTTTTTTTTTTTTTTTTTTTTATATGTCACTAATATGAAACTATATGACTACTCCCCCAAACTTAAATCACACAGTCTCTGTGTGAAGAAAGTATTTGGAGAAGATCCTATATGCAAAAACAATCTAAAAACTACATGCAATGAATGTGAAAAAGCATATGTACAAGGGTGGAGGTTACCTCAGTAGTAGTTGGTGTCCGGGTCAGGGCCCTCTCCATCGGAGGAGAAAGTGGGAGACTCGTTGTCCGAGAGGACCGTGGGTGGGCGGTTGTGAAAGCGGTAGGGTCTCCTAGGCTGCCTAGGTGCGTCCGTCCGCCGATCACGCACTACCAGCCGCGTGTCTTGGTTCGAACTGCAGCTCGCGCGAGACAAACCCCTCTTGATGGTCTTCTTCGGCGACTTGACCTCGCGCACCAACTTCCTTATGGTTCGGTCTTGGAAGAGGTTCCACCGGCTCATTCTCTGCATATCCAAGTACATGTCCCGCAAAGGACCAGGCTGTCTAGGCGCGGTGGAGGGACCGAGGTAGTAGCGCTCGGGTCCGTAGGTAGGCGGTGTCGATGTGCTTGAACTCGTACCTACTCGGTCCAGCGAGGTCGGTGGACTTTTTCGGACCGCGGACGAGAGGAGAGAGGGGCGGCCGTGACATCGTGTAAGTGGCGCCAGTCGAGGTCGAAGTGAACCGCGGCGTTGCCGCTGAAACTTGTGCAAGCTGGTTTGGGAAGGAGGACGATGCTTTGAATGTTGTTTATCTTGAACGAGTACGCGTACTTGCCCTCGCATTCACCGACAATCATTAGCTGCTTTGCCAAGTATGGCATGTCCATGAAGGTCGGATGTTCTTTTCTTCCCAATAGGGGTACCCGCCAGCCGGTTAGAAAAGGTGTGACCCATCCGCCTATGCTCAGCTTTGGCGTGGCATCGGTGCGAGTCCAGGCCCAACGTTTGATGTCCATGAAACCGTTGATGAGCAGCCGAAGAACGCTCGGGAAGTGTTCTTCTGTCGTGGGGAACAAATCGGGGTCGCGGAGTGAACGTCGAAGTATCGGCGCTAGACCTTGCTGCAAGTACATCATCTCGTTGTTGTTTACTTGCCCCGCCTCGCGTCTAGGGAAGAACACGTGCGAAAGAAGTTTCTGCACATATCTTATCGCTGGATGGCGAATCATCGCGCTCTTCGATCTCCCGGGCTGGTAGACCCCGTTGGCAATGAAGTTCCAAAGCTGTGCGCTTTCGCCTATCTCGTTGCTGAGCTCAACTTGCCCGTTTGCTGGAATTCCGAGTATTTTTTCCCAAGTTTGGAGAGTTCCGGAGTATACTCTCCCGTTGCTAGCTGTGAACGAGATTTCCATCACTTCATCCTTGTATGTGATCGCGAGGGTGGCTAGAAACTCGACAAGTCTCCTCCTTGTAGGCTATTTCCTTCTTCCCTAAAACCCAATCAAGCCTCATGTGGCGCAGAATTTCCCTTACCTCATCGTAGATCCCTAATTTCCTGAGCGTATCCGTGTCGGGGGAAACGCGATGGGGTGAATGGGATCTCCATTAGTGCGTCGTATAACTCTCGGGCTGTCGGTTGCTTCTTCGGATCGCGTGTGATGGGCGAATTGCTTGTCCTTGGTGGGAAGGGGAATGTGGGCGCTACTGCCACCTCCTCCTCGTCGTAGGAGTCGTATACGAACTCGAAATCCCCCTCTTCCACGATTGCGGGTTCATCACGCTTCTTTTTCGCGCTAACCTTTCGCGATTTGCTCTTTCGCGGCTCCTCTCTCGGTTCTTCCCTTGGTTCCTCTCTTGGAACCTCATCCGTGGGTTCCCTTATCACCACCGAACCCGACCTAGTCTTTCTCCTCGGTGGCTCATCATCCACTGCCTTGCCTTTTCCTTTCTCTGCCCTTGAAGCTCTCTTTGGTCCCATTGGTTCTTCTTGGTGAATTTGGGCGAATTTGAGATGGCTTGGAATGGCTAGATGGACGGTATGACCTGCAAGACAATGGAGAGACAAGGAGAATGAAGCAAAAATCAGTTGATTTCGTCCACAAACAAGAGAGAAATCACGATTTTAATTTTCGCAACAATGGAGAACAAGAAAGGGGGCGATATCGGTTTGGTTGATTTAAGAGAAAAACCCTAGGATTGAATTTATACTCGACCGATATTAACAAAAATTTAGCGTGTATCGGTTACTTGGCCGATACAGTTTAACCGATACGATACTGTATCGGGTTTTCTGTATCGACGTGTAGTCGAGGTTGGCCTATTTCGCGTTGTATCGGTCACATCAGACCGATACAACATGCCGATATCCGTGCTTTTCCTCTGTTTTCCCTGTATCGGTCCCAGCAGACCGATACGACATCCCGATATTAGTTTCTCCAATTTATGTTTTCCTTGTATCGGTCCCAGCAGACCGATACAACATCCCGATGCCGATGTCTCCACTTCTCTTTGCCTTGTATCGGTCCCAGCAGACCGATACAACATCCCGATACGAAACTCCGTGAACCTTTTTCCCTTTGTATCGTTCCCAGCGGACCGATACGTCTCGTCGATATCGGCCAAAGCTTGCCGATATGGCTGGCCGATACGTAACTCCTGGTTATTTCTCCTCGTTTTCACCTGGAAAACACTACTATGTAACCCAAGAAGATGATTAGAACTATGAATATGAGAATGCTAAATTAAAAACAAAGATTATTTACAAGGATAAACATGGGACTTCCTCCCAAGTGAGCTTGTTTATAGTCACGTAGCTTGACTTTACCCCTTTGTTTTAAGCAACGTTTGGATCCGAAAGAGACAATGAGTCTCCTCCGGTTGCAGCTTCGTTTGCGAAGTACGGTTTGAGTCTTTGACCGTTTACTCGCAAACTCCCCTCCGTGCTTGTCCCAAAGCACCACAACTCCGAGTGGTTTCACCTCCTTGATCTTAAAAGGGCCGGACCAACGGGATTTCAGCTTTCCCGGGAATAGTCTAAGCCGCGAGTTGAATAGCAGCACCAAGTCGTTCACCTTGAACTCTTTCTTGATGATCTTCTTGTCGTGGAAGGCTTTGGTCCGCTCTTTGTAGATCCTCGAGCTCTCATAGGCGTGTTGGCGTATTTCGTCCAATTCCTCGAGCTGAAATTCCCTCTTCTCTTTCGCGCTCCTAATATCGAAGTTGAGAAGCTTGATTGCCCAGCTGGCTTTGTACTCGAGCTCTACCGGTAGATGGCATGCTTTCCCATACAGCAAGTTGAAAGGTGTCGTTCCCAAGGGCGTCTTAAATGCTGTCATGTACGCCCAAAGAGCGTCGTCTAGTTTAACGGACCAATCTTTCCTCGTTACACCGACTGTCTTCTCGAGGATGGCTTTGATTTGTCGGTTGGAAACCTCAACTTGGCCACTTGTTTGGGGATGATAAGGTGTTGCCACCTTGTGCTTAACACCGTGCTTCTTGAGAAGACTCTCAAAGACCTTGTTGATGAAATGGGATCCACCGTCACTAATCACAACCCTGGGAACTCCGAATCGAGGGAAGATTATCGTCTTAAAAAGACTAACAACGGCTTTTGAGTCGCTCGTTGTGCAAGCTACGGCTTCCACCCATTTGGAGACATAGTCTACCGCTACAAGGATGTACTTCTTGCCATTCGATGATGGGAAGGGTCCCATGAAGTCTATACCCCACACATCAAAAATCTCAACCTCCATGATAGGGTTTTGTGGCATCTCGTTCCGCTTGCTTATATTGCCCTTCCTTTGGCAAGGATCGCAGCGTTGAACGAACTCGTGAGCGTCCTTAAACATCGTGGGCCACCAAAAACCAGCTTGTAAGACCTTGGAGACCGTCTTAAAGCTCGCGAAATGTCCCCCATAGGCTGAACCGTGGCAATGAGTAAGAATGCCGTTCACCTCTTCATCCGCTACACACCTCCGATATAACCCATCTTTGCACAAGGTGTAGAGGTAAGGTTCGTCCCAATAGAACCGTTTCAGGTCGTGGAAGAATTTCTTCTTTTGATGACGCTTCAAGTCATGCGGTTCTCTTCCCGTGGCTAGGTAGTTCACGATGTACGCGTACCATGGCTCTTTTTCTGCGGCAAAGAGCTCTTCAACCTCATACTCTTGCTCTCCCCGGAATCTCTGTAGCATGACTGTCATTAGCTGCTCCTCGGGGAATGAGTCGTCGATGGGCAGTAGGTCGTCTACGCGCAGCCGCGACAAGTGATCCGCGACTCCATTCTCGACGCCCTTCTTATCTTTGATTTCCAAGTCAAACTCTTGGAGCAGCAGAATCCACCGTAGTAGCCGCGGTTTCGCGTCTTTCTTTGCGAGCAAATGCCTCAATGCTGCGTGATCGGTGTAGACTATCACCTTTGAGCCAACCAAGTATTGCCTAAACTTCTCGAAAGCAAAGACGATGGCTAGGAGTTCCTTTTCTGTGGTCGCATACTTCGACTGCGCATCGTCCATCGTCTTACTAGCGTAGTAAATGACGTGGAGCTTCTTCTCCTTTCTTTGTCCCAACACCGCACCAACGGCGTAGTCACTAGCATCGCACATGATCTCAAAGGGTAGATCCCAATCCGGTGGTCTGCACAATAGGAGCGCTAATCGGCTCTTGCTTGATCTTGTGGAAAGCGCTTAGACACTCGTCGTCGAACACAAAATCGACGTCCTTGCATAGCAATCTTGTCAGCGGTCTAGCTATCTTCGAGAAGTCCTTGATGAACCTCCTGTAGAAACCCGCGTGACCGAGAAAACTCCTTATGCTCTTTACTGAATTTGGAGCTCCGAGGTTGGCCATAACGTCGATCTTTGCCTTATCAACCTCAATACCTTTTTCTGAAATCCGATGACCCAAAACGATGCCATCTCTTACCATGAAGTGGCACTTCTCCCAATTCAGCACCAAGTGGCATTCCTCGCAACTTTTAAGCACCCTGCAAAGATTAGACAAACACGAGGCAAACGAAGAACCGTAGACAGAAAAATCATCCATAAAAACCTCAACTATGTTTTCGATTAAATCTGAAAATATGGACATCATGCATCGTTGGAACGTCGCGGGTGCATTACACAACCCAAACGGCATTCTACGATACGCAAACGTACCATAGGGACAAGTAAAGGTGGTTTTCTCTTGGTCCTGGGGGTGGATGGGTATTTGGAAAAATCCGGAATACCCATCGAGAAAACAATAGTATGGATGGTTGGTTAAGCGTTCAAGCATTTGGTCAATGAAGGGCGAGGGGGAAATGGTCTTTTCGAGTTGCAGCGTTTAGCTTTCGATAATCGATGCAAACTCTATGACCCGTGATTGTTCTAGTTGGGATTAATTCGTTCTTATCGTTCTTAACCACGGTAATTCCACCCTTTTTCGGTACTACATGAACGGGAGAGATCCAATTGCTATCGGATATTGGGAAAATTATCCCCGCATCCAATAGCTTGATTATCTCTTTCTTAACAACTTCTTTGAGGTTTGGGTTCAGCCGACGTTGGTGTTCTATTGAGGACATAGATTCGTTCTCTAGATGTATCCGGTGCATGCACAAAGAGGGTGAAATCCCTTTGATATCATCTAGAGAATAACCTATTGCCTTCCTAAATTTTTTTAGCTCATGGGTTAAAGTTTTAACCTCGTCGTCGCTAAGCGCAGCGTTTATAATTATCGGGTAGGTGGAGTTAGGCCCCAAGAAAACGTACCTTAGCCCGTTGGGAAGGGGTTTTAACTCTACCTTTGGTGCTTTGAGTTCGCTCCAATCGTTGTCATCGCTAGACTTACCATTGCTAGCATCGTCGTCCGTCGTCATCGCCTTTGCGTCGTATGTAACCGCCTCGGGCAGGACAAGAAACTCGGCTTCCACATCGATGGGGTGGGAGTCGATTCTTTCTCGGATCTGCCATCACGTCTCCTCTCGTTGTTCGGCCTCCTTCTTCTAAGGTGGTCATGGCAAGCTGAAGCTCGTCTTCCGTCGCTAACTCCTCCAAGAATTCATCCGCGAGTTCATCCATCAAGTCGATGTAGAAAATCTGCCCATCAATGGTCGGTTTCTTGATCGTATCGTTGATGTCGTACCTTTGGACTAGGTCTTCTTTGAGATGCAGATCAATCTTACCCTTCTTCACATCTATAATCGCTCCGGCTGTGGCTAGGAATGGCCTACCGAGGATAAGAGGGTCCTTAGGTTCCTCATCCATTGCCAAGACGATGAAATCAGTGGGGATGAAAGCGTTTCCTAGCTTGACCGGAATGTCTTCTAACACACCCGCGGGTATCCTTACCGACCTATCGGCAAGCACAAGGGAGATCCTGGTTGGCTTGAAGGATGAGAACCCAAGTCTCTGGGCAATGGACAGCGGCATGAGACTGACGCTAGCTCCTAAATCGCACAAGCATCCTTCGAAAACCAAGGGGCCGATGGCACATGGTATGGTGAAACTCCCCGGATCACTCAGCTTCTTAGGGCAGTTCCGTTGGATGATTGCGCTGCACTCGTGCGAGAGGACTACCGTATCGTCGAAGTCCTGAAACTTGTTCTTGATCGCATCCTTTAGAAACTTGCTATAGTGAGGGACGAGTTTAAAGGCATCGACGAGTGGCATGGCAATTTGAACTTCCTTCATTTGCTTTTCAAACTGCGCTTTGTACTTCTCTAGCAACTGTTTCTTAGCTCGACCCGGAAAAGGTAGCTTAGGCACGTAAGGAGACGTAACGTAGGCCGGCTTTTTCGATTTGGCAGTTTTCTCCTCTGTATCGGCCTTGTTTGTGGCCGATACAGGTGGTCGATATCGGTCTTCCGAAACCGATACACCCGGCCGATGCGAGTGTCCTGTCTCCTTATCGCTCGTATCGGCCTTGTCTTTGGCCGATACCGGTGGCCGATATCGGCCGGCCGTGGCCGATACTCGCTGGTCGATACGGATGTCCTGTATCCTCCTCTTTACCGTCTTCTCCACTTTCTTCATCCAAGAGCGTGGTATCTGCCTCGTGGGATCGTTCCACCTCCCCCACCTGTTCCGCATCGTCCTCGATGCGATCACCAGAAGGTAATTGTCGGTCACTACGAAGATGTAGAGCGTTGACATACTCTTTCGGGTTAGCTTCGGTTTCCCGGGGAGTTGACCCATTGGTCGTTTGGAGGATGACGTGATCCGCCCCACTTGGTTATCCGGAGCTTTCAGGTGCGAGCTCATTGATTCAAACTTCGCGTTGAGATCGTGGTACGAGTTGTCAACCTTTGCCTCGAATTTCCTTCTTGAACGTGCTAAACTCCAAGTGATTTCGGGTTTGGCCGTCGAGGATTTGCTTCGGCAGTCGAGCGGTTTGATCACCTTGGGGAGCCGGTGATGCGGCCGCTCCTTGCGTACCGGGGTGGTTGTTGTAGCCCGGAGGACGATTTGGTGGTGGTCTCGGTGCGTATCCCCCCTGGTTGTATTGAGGTTTACCTTGGTAACCTCCTTGTTGCGCCCGGGGATAGACCCGGTCCCGGGGATTGACTACGTTGTTGTTGCGGTAGGAGAGGTTTGGGTGCTGCGAGTAGTTGTTGAAACGCCGGCCGTTCCGATTACCCATGTAGTTAATCTCCTCTTGATTCCCCTCTCGTTGGGGGTATTTGTTCATCGCCACTACCAACGTAGTTTATGCCCACTTGGTTGGACATGAGTAGCTTATCCAGCCTTCTCGTTCACCGCCTTTATCTCTCTCTTGAACTCGCTCATCGTTCCCCGAGTTGCGGATGGTGCGATCATAGTCCTCTCCGTAGTTACTATCGCTAAGGGCGTAGTTCTCCACCAAAAGCTCGTCCATCGGCTTCCGTCTTCCCAAGGAAATTTCCTTGGCTAGGCCGAATCGAGAAGCATTCGAACTTCGGTTTTAGGCCCCGATAGAACGTGCTTGAGTAGGCTTTCTCCCGTGAAACCGTGGTGCGGGCATCTCACCGTGTAACCCTTGAATCGTTCCCAAGATTCGCCGAACGTTTCTTGGTCTTTTTGTGCGAAAGCGGAGATCTCGTTTCGCAGCTTTGAAGTCCTTACCACCGAGAAGAACTTTGTGAGAAAAGCCGTCTTACATGCTTCCCAAGTTTGTATGGTGTCCTTCACGAGGTTTTTCTCGCCAAATGTGTGCTTTGTCCCCGAGTGAGAAGGGGAACAAGCGCAGCTTAAACATGTCCTCATTGACACCATTGATCTTCACCGTGTCGCATAGCATGTCAAACTGGTGAAGATGATCGATGGGGTCTTCACTAGGCGGCCCGTAGAACTTGTTGCTCGGACACCATGTTAATGAGACTAGACTTTATCTCAAAGTTATTGTTGGCGATGGCTGGTGGTGTGATGCCACTACGGTTTGTGATGTTTGATGGCACATCCGATGTACCAATGGTGCGTGCAACGTTAGGTGCGTTGTTTGCGTCACCCATCTCGAATTCTGATTATGAACCCGAAGTGTCTGATGTGGATGAGTCGGAGTGGAGGCTGGTTCTTCTTTCTCGTGAGATAGCTCTTTCGTGTGCTTTGATGTCTGCGAAGAAGAGCAAGTTGTCACTTTGTCGGTGACTTCTTCTTTGCATACACCTACAAAACGAAAATCACAAGGAAAGAGAACAAGTTAGTATCGAAACTGAAACTTAATCCCAAGTAGTTTCAAAATTCTAATAATTGTTCGAGTTCTCGAATCGGCAACGGCGCCAATTTGATAAACGAGATTTTACCCCGCTTAATCTAATATCTTAATGTAGTATTTAAGATGTCAAACCAAATCAGGAGCAAACAATTTATTTGAATTTGTGCGAAACAAACTCAGTTTAAGTGTGATCAAAGGGTTGTTTGTTTGATGTTTTTGTAACCGAAGATTTAACAAAACGAAGAACGAGAATTAAAGGTTTTGAAAGATTTATAAAAAGCTAAACAATCAGGTTAAGGTGTTTTAAAGGATGATTAAACTTTCGGATTTCAAATTGTCTTTTATAAAATTTACTTTAAGGTTTTGAAAACGATTTTAGATCAATCCACTCTCGTGGCAATGATCATTTTCTCAACGATTAAACTAAAACAATGTCTTGGATAGTTTAATCGTCGAGAAACTTTAAGGACAAATCAATTCTAACCACCAAGCTTATTAACACGGATCTCTCGGTTAAGCTAGGCTTGGTTCTAAGGTAATTGTTCGGGAGGCTTTATAATCTCTCGATTCATAAAGCTTCCTGGGTTCGATAATCGAATGGCCAACTCGATTAAAGCTTTAAGGTCGTTACCAAAAACTAAAGTTTTCAATCAATTAAGTTTTAGACAATTATCTATCCTAGATTCAATCAAACCCCTTTTACCCTAACCCAATTGTCTATTTAGAACTACTCACAAATCATATTGAAACTCATAGCAATTAGGTTTATAGATATCAATAGCATAAACAAAAACAAGGAGAATCAAGGGTAAAGAAAACTCTTATTCAATGATGATGATGAAGATTACAAGGTGGCCAAGAAGCAATCACCAAGAAATCCCCTCTAAGTCTCAATAACAAAAACAATCGATAAAATCCAAAAAACAAGATGATCGGTGGCTGTATCTTTTTGCCCTAATAAAAAGTCTAAACCGATAAATAAAAATAAAGGAAACCAAAAATCAATCCGGTTTTCCTTTTTACATAGCAAAAACCAAATCTAATTTAAAATTTCGCGACTCGTATCGGTCAAAGCAAACCGATACAGGTCGGCCGATATGCGCTTCAGCAATCTTCCTTCAGCTCTGTTTTCTTCGTATCGGCCAGGCTAAGCCGATACGACAGGTCGATACGTGTCTTTTGGGTCTTTTTCTCTTGTATCGGCCACTCCAAACCGATACGGTTGGCCGATACAAGCTTCGGTGAAACTTCTGTCTTCTATATCGGCCACCAGAAACCGATATGCTTGGCCGATATGGACTTCAGCGAACCTTCTGTCAGGAGTATCGGCCAACAGAAACCGATACAACATGCCGATGCAAGTGTATCAGTTTCTTTTTGGCTTAAATTCATCAATTTCGCCGTCTTTATGCTCCAAAACCTGAAATACACAAAACAAACCAAAATGCAACCTATATGACACTAAATGCAACCTAAATGAATGAGTTCTAATGCATAACCTAAAGTAAAATGTGTAAAATATGCAAGTTATCATTTCTCCATCTCGATACCGATAACTTCATCAATACTAATCCGAGCTAGCCCCGACCACTTCGGAACTTCCTCAAGAACACATTGGATCAGCCCGGACGCGTTAGCGCTTGAAGGCTTTAACCCTGCAAGAAGTGTTTCTTTCTTTCAAGTACTCGATCATGGTGTCAAAAGAAACCCTCCGATTACACCCCGTAGGTTAACAAGGCTATTAGACCGGGCCGCATAGATCATGAGCTCGTCGAAGTGTTCTGGTCCAATAAAGTAGTTATGTTTAGTAGTAGTAGTAGTAGAACCACCAAACCCAAACAATAGCTCGGTGTGGATTATGACTTGTCTTGCGTTGGTGAATCTCTGTTGCGTTAGTAAGAGACTCTCGTGTTGCTTAAACAGCGCAGGACATTTGGTGACGTGCCTGACCAGATTGGCTATGGCCTTATACTTACCACCACCACCACTTGTTGTTGATGATTTCTTTGCGGTATCTTCAAGAACGTCCTAATCGGGTTCAATGGGCAGCCTCGTCAGTATGTCCTGGAACTACATATCATTCACAGTAGCTTCGAGTTTTAGATACAAGTGGTAGTCTTGTCTGATTTGGAGAACCAAGTCTCAATACAGCAAATGTGTTCTTTCCGGTTTCTTCAACTACATAACTAGAACAATGTAGATCAAACAAAGCTACCACATGCTTTACAAGAAGAAACACTAGTGGTATTGCTATTAATAACCGCGTGTAAACTCTGGCGTTTCAACAACAACAATTACAACTTGGCCCGGTTCTTTCCACGCGTTTCTACTACCGGAAGAGCCTTGACAAGCGATAATAGCACACTTGGTTGAGTTTCTCTTCCCCACCTAGAGTTTCGTCTATGAAGCCTCGGGCTTCGAACAGGAGAAGCTACTGGCTTCTTCTTCTTCTTCTGATGATGATGATGTTTCCTAACTCGGGTCAATATGTTATTGATCCGCAACGCCTCGGATCCTAGCTTCTTGATCCGCAACACGGCTATCGCAAACACTTAATAGTTCTTTGCATCTGATGTGGCCTAGACTTATTAAACACACTATCTTCTTCTTCGAACAAACCGCACTGATCAAACTTGATGAGTTACAACTTTTCCAAGCCCATAACATTTCCTTTTTGACGAACTCATTACAATTACATTTTTGATTACATAATATACAGCATAACATGTTAACCATGATTTTTAAAAAATTTATTATTTCATGACTATATATAAGCGGTTCAAATATTCAATAGTAATCATTTTCATATAAATCTTATATCTAAAAAAAATTGGAACAAGTGTTAAAGAAACTTTTAACTTATATCAAAGGAAATATAAATTTCTCTTCTTTTATCTTTATGTTACTATTCTAAGTCAAAGTTCCGAACAATGTAAGTATTTAGTTAAATTATAACTTTAGATTAATTGTTATAGAATTGATCAATATGCACATTTTTTGCCAAGTATTAAAGAATCCATGTTTTCCCTTTTAACGAATTGTTTTCTTAGTTAAAAATGTTTTGTAATCACACATTCAATATTTTCAAATGTTATATGAGTCGTAAAAATAACTTTAATAACTAACAACAAACTCTCGGAGTGTTAATTAGATGGATTAGACAAGTAGCTTCTTAATTATTTCATTTTATTTAGAACTATATCCGTCGATATTTTATAATAATTTTTAAAAATATTTATATTTTGTTTACGGCGGTTTGAGGTTGATATTTTAAAACATTTTATTATTGCAATAGGTATTTGGTTGACATTAGATACAAACAACGAATTTAATTTTACCAAATTAACGAAAATAAAATTGTTCATGTGTAACTTTTGAATGAATATTTTAGTTTATTAAAAAACTATTAAAAAATCAATATGTGATGAAATATAGTTTTACAAATTTTTTAATTTAAAGAGAAATAAATATTGTTGTGTATTCTTTTTAGTTTCTTTACTATTAATCATTTATTTTTGTTTTACGTGGAGATTTTAACCCGTTTTTTAAATTGCACCTTAGTTTGTTTTCTTTTCTTTTAATGTTATTAGAACATTTATATTTGTTTTTGTTTATTTTATATGACGGTTATGTTTTCGGTGAATATTTTTAGTGATTATTAACATTTGGTTTAAGAAGATTATTGAGAACAATTTATGTGTTATTTATATTTGTTTTGTAGTCATGGAGTATTTGAATATTAAATTTATAATATTTAAACTTTATTTATCTTTATATATTTAAGTTTGAATTTTTATATATTTATTGTATATAATGTAATGTTTTATTTTATTATTAAATGACTTTATGTTTTTAATGATTTTTTATTGGATTTTTATTAATATTAAATGAATTTTATCAATTCTTTATTTTATTTATGTATTTAATATATTTGATGATGATGTGTTATTCTATGGAGATGAATCATTTCTTTTATAGTATACATTATGGAAATTATTGAATTCAAAAACAAGATTGGACAACATGCTTTTTCCCACTACGTGTCATAGAAACAGTGAAACAACCCAACCTAACATTTTAAACCTTATTTATAAAGTCTATAAATAGTTTTTTTATTGGAATAGTTAAAGTATATTTCTTCATTAACTATTGTTGAAAGTACTTGTAATTATTTCCGGTTTAGTCACGCACGTGGTCTCCGACTAAACATTCTAATTGAATAAATCTGTATGCATGAACATGTCAAAATAAGTATTCTAGTTACTAATTGATTGTCAAAAAAGTTACTAATTTACTATACATCTTTCTCTCAAAAATAAGTATTTAATAAGATTTTTATCATTTTTCTCAAATGAGTGGTGATATGTTCAAGTCTTTCGGCTTTAATTATGAGGGAGTACCAAAACAAATATTTTAACAAGTAAACTTTAATTAATCATTTACAAAATAACAAAAAAATAAAATAATTCGGCTAGAGTGATTGTTACAAAAACTAATGAGTCGTATATATAAACGGTAAGAAATTTAACTAAGTGTTTGGTTTTTAGTAGGTTGAAGATGAGTTTTCGTAGCATTTCCAAAGGTGTAGTTAAACATGGATTTCTTAAAAGAATCAAAAAACAAAAATAATTTTAAATGGGATGGATTTCTTAAATTATCAAGAAACACACCCCAAAATTACTAGAACAAAAATTTTTAGTGACATTGGGTGGGTTTCTTGACAATTCAAGAAACTCATCCAATATAAAACTATTTTTCTTTTTTCTTTTTTTCTTAAGAAAGTTAACTAATGGTGAGATGCTCTAAGGAATCGATTCTCTTCAAACGCGAAACTACTAAATTATTACCATTTGTTTAGTCGAAAATGGTGTCTCACTTTAAATTTATTATAAAATTTTGTAAATTGAGAGTTTCTACCCCCAACTTTTCACCACTATAAGAATCGGTAAGAGATAGTTGGAAAAATATTAGTATAGTTAAAAGATTAGCATAGTATAATTTTGCCAATGATTTCACCACATGCATTTAAAAATTGGACATGTTTGTGATTGGAATAGGCTAGGAAACAAAACTCTATAAAATAAAAAATAAAATCATGTCACAACTGTCATTTATGCGAACCTTTTGAATAACAAAATATCCAAATTTCTAGGGGGTAAAAAAGCTATTATACCCTTTGACTTAAAGTTAAGATCTCCCATACACTTATATAGTCTACATATCATTTGACTTTCGTTGACCAAAAACATAAAACACTAAATATTTTCAAATCTAAACCTTAAACTAATCATAATTGTCTTGAATTTGGAATTCAGAACCCAAATGAAAATATTTAACTTCTAAACCTTTAAATTCAACAAAAAATATATTTTAAAATCGTTTTTATATCATATTTAGATGATTTTGTTAAAAACATTATTTTTATTTTTTTAGTTTTAAAATATTTTTATCAAATTTTTAAAATTAAATAAAAAATAATCACGTTTTTAGTTTATAAAATTGATTTATTTTGAAATTTATAAAAATCAAAACAAAAATCAAAATTATCTAAGGGTATAATAGCTATTGACTTTTAGTCAAAAGGTATTATAGCCTTTGATTAGAAATAGTCTAGATATTAATCTTAAATGGCTTTTGGTCATTAAAAATGAAAGATAATGATATAAAAAATTAAGGTACGTAGTACCATTTCCATTTATACTCAAGGCCAACATAAATTATGTTATTTCGATATGTTAAAACAAGCTCAAAGGTTTCTTTTTCGTAAACCTTGGAAATTTCACACTTTCGGCCCATGGTTTAACCGCAAATCGTATTCCTCCTAAAAAGTTTGAATTAGTGACCATGAACAATATTTTTAGAGTGACCAAAAACCACTAGGCTAAAACCTATTTGGTACAAACTCAAATTCTATTTATAACGTTTCTAATCATCATTAAAGAAGCAAGTTATTGTGCTAAATTATAATTTACACTATTTGGTTGTTCTTAACAATCATTAATTACACCACTTTATATATGCAAGAGATTACTCTAGTCTCCATTTTAAAATACATGGCATTCTACCATATTTTTTGTTACAAAATAAAATAAAAATTTAAATATTCAATTCAAAAATTAAATGAATTTGACTTTTTTAACCAATAGTATTTTATATATTTTTGTTATAATTATGTTTAGTGGCGTTTTTACAAAAAATTGTATAAATTTCTTAAAATATGTGTAAAACTTTAAAATATCATTTATTTTGAAATGTATGGACTATGGAGTAATATTCTCTTGAATCAAGTTGTTGAAAAGAGACAATAAATGAATAATTTAAAGATTAATATTAATGTTTAATCTCTTTTGTAAAAAAAATAAATTTATATAAAAGTTAGAAAAATTAGTGAGAACCAGAAGAGAATAGGATTAAAGTGTGTTTTAAGTGGCCTACAACCATGTGGTAGTTCACATCTTCTGGATTATAATTGTCATCCATACTTCCTTGTCGTAAAAGTGATATAATCTCATTTCCATAATAATAACTACATCTTTTTATATAATAACACAATTGCGACTATAAATCTTAATTTTATATAAATTATAAGGTTGGTTTTAATATAGGAAAATATAAAATATTTTAATTAGAATTTCTAACTATTTGTATTTGATCAATATCGGTTTAAATATTCAATGATTTGTAGGAAGTGCAAGTGTTCAATATCCCTTTTATAAATAACCTATACATTGAGACATAATAATAATAACTACATCTTTTATATAATAACACAATTTTTTTATAGCAACATATAATAACACAATTGCGACTATAAATCTTAATCATTTATATAAAAGATGAAGGAAACTCTCCTTGTGTTGACACCTCATCATTCTCATTTAAATCATCAAATTTATTTAACTTAAATTATGAAATATTATTACAAAACTAAATACATTTAAAAATCAACACATGAATATCAATTAAGTATAAGTTTTAAATGTGTATTCTCAATATTTTTTGGACTTTAAACAATTGAAAATAGTTTGATCCTATATATAATATCACATTAAAAAATAACATATAAAATAAAAGAGTTTTCTGCGAATTAACCCTGCAAATTTATTTGATATGCAACTCAACCCTCCACATGAAGAAACTCCGAGTCAAACCTCGATATCACGGTCAACCCGCAATATAGGACTTGCCGTGTATTATCGATTGTGTAACGGAGAGTAAAACGGAGCGTTTTACTTTGATTTAAAGGATTTTTGCAAAAAAAACTCCAAGTCATTTTCGATTGCAATTTTACCCTCAAATTTTGGAAAATGCAAGTCAAACCCTCCAAATCTCGGTCAATTCACTTTATAATCCACTCGCGTATCGATGACGTGACAAAAACGTAATGGATTCACGAAACAAAATTTCAAAAACTCGATTTATCTCTTATATTTGGAGAAAAATCAATGTGTTAGAGTTCTTGTTTTTCTGAAATATCGCGATAATGAGGTAAGATTGAGGTTCGAGCAATTCTTTGAGTATGATCCATTATGTAGCTTTTGTAATCGTTTGTTCGTCTGATTAATCATTTTTTTCTTATTTTCAGCTTAAATATTTCGCATTGACGAAACCAAAGACAAAAAGAATCGATATTATGGTGGTGAAACTGAAAAAGTTAGACTTTTTTTCTTCGAGTGAGTTTTGTATTCATAAAACAGAGAATGATTGGAATGCTCTCAATTGATGGTGGGAGAGATTCAAATGATCAAATATTTTCTATTGTCTGGGTCACATACGGTTATTAATTTAAACACTTGATTGAAGACTTGGATTTACATTTTGGAAATGATTAACAAGAAAAACAAACGATTACAAGAAACTATATAAGAAATCGTCTTCAACGAATTGCTTAAATCTCAATCTTACCTCATTATCACGATTTCATAAAATCTCTCAAGTCATTTGATACACGAAAAGACTATATAGCGGGATGACCGAGATTTGGAGGGTTAAATTTGCATTTTTGGAAATTTAAGGGTAAAGTTGCAACTGAAAATGACATGGAGGATTTTTTTACCAAAGTCCCTTGCTCTCCGTTACACACTTAACGGATAATACACGGTAAGTCCTATATTGCGGGTTGACTGTGATATCGAGGTTTGACTCGGAGTTTCTTCATGTGGAGGGTTGAATTGCATATCAAATAAAATTGTAGGGTTAATTTGCAGAAAACCCAAAATAAAAGGCATACAAAATTTATTAAAATTGTGAAAACATGACAAGTAAAATAAAGAAAAAGAATACAAACAAAAATTATACAAACTATATTAATATATAAGATATAGAATAGACATTTACTAAAAAATATTGCAAACTTCATCTTAATGAACAAAAAAAATACAAACTATTTAAGATAAGCGGAATATATAAAATTGAGAAAATAAAAAATTTTGTATCATTGTTTAGGTGCACAAGAACATAAATATTGAAAATGCAAAAAAATACTAAAATCATCAAGAAAAACTATAACAAAATAATTTATAAAATAAAATTATTAATATTTACAAAATATATATTTCAAATATAGAAAAATTATGCGAGTATCGCGGGTTCCCTCCTAGTTTTATATAAAAGATTATAAGGTTGGTTTTAATATAGAAAAATAGAAAACATTTTAATCAGAATTTCTAACCGTTTGTATTTGATGAATATCGGTTTAAATATTCAATGATTTGTATGAAGTGAAGTGTTCAATATCCCTTTATAAATAACCTATATATTGAGACATATAATCTTTATTTAATCATTTAAAATTAATAAAAGCGTTTGACAATAACTTTATTTTCTATTATCCCACTCTTTTTTTGCTTAACTTGCATTCATAAATCTCTAAGAACATCTCAAAGTCTATTCTACTTTTTTATTTTATTTTAGTTATTCTATTTTGGATATGATTTTACTGTAATGTAATACTCTAATATATATAGGGTAACTCCAAAAAAGAAAAGAAAAAAAAAAGAATTAATGGAAGAAGATTACTCGGCAAATGGACACCAAAATAGAGTAAAAAATGAAATAAATTTTTGCTTATATGCTAAATAAAATTTAAGGGCATATATCTTTAATCTCTCTATAGGATGAATGAAAAATAAAATATAGAAAATGCTTTATTAAATATTTTTTAAGAAACTTATGACAAGAAGCAGTTTTTGCATTAATTTTGTATAGAGAAATTCTTTAAAATAGCATAAAAAATGTTTTCTGCACAAAAAAAATTTACAAGTTTTTTTTTCTTCAAGTACCATTAAAATATTTTTTGGACTAAATAACATAAACTTAAAAATCTAATTTTAACATTTTAAAACTTAAAATTTTCATTTGGGTTCACTATATACTATTTAGAGTTTTAGAATAATTTTGAAAGTTTTAAATTAATTTTAATTTTATGATATTTTTGTCAAAAAAAACTTTTTAATGGTATTTAAGGAAAAAAAAATTATGATGCTATTTTTTTGTACAATTTTTTTTTCATGGCATTTTTGAGAATTGCCCTTTTTATATATATAAACCGTTTTTGCATTATTTACTAGGTTTATTATCGGTGCTTGCATGATATTATGTCTTCCTAACGTTAATTATTAAAGTTTGATACGAATCGTGTGAACTAACTATGATAATTTAAACAAGTAAGGTGTTAAAAGTTATATTCCTTTTTATAAAAATTTAAACCGTAAAATAGAAGAAAAAAATTGGGTAAAAAATAATAAATGAATAATTGGCACGACGTTAAGCATAACTTTATATGGAATGATAAGAGGGAAAAGTAGATTTCACTTCAAATTATTGATATTTGATCTCATTTTTATTTGTATTGCTTTAGTGATAATTCACATTAATTGGTAATAAACACACACACACACACCATGTGAGAAAATAATCAAAAAAGGAAGAGAGTAGGACAAAGCATGAAAGTGAATTGTTTACCTGTCATTTGTCTTGTCGCACTTTTCTAATTGTACATTTTAGAACTCAATTATTGTTTTTATTAAAAAACATTTATTATTATTATTATTAGTTAGTCACTATTGTGTTACCAAAATTAGTTTGATACTATAGACTAAGTCAAGGTTATATATTGTGTGCGGCAAAATTGAAAATTCAATGTAATTCAATTGAAAACGTTAGTCTCATAATTGTCTTTCTCCTACAAATTAAATTCCCACCAAATTTAGATGTAATGTCGTCTTTTTCGTTTAAAAAATAATAAACTAATATGTCAAAAAAATAATTAATAAACTAATTAAACTTTAGATTATTTAAGTGAACGAATCATTTTATAATCATTGATTAAAATTTTGGAACGACACGGGCGGTTGAAACGTGATTATTTTCCTAAACAAATTAGTGGTTTAATCTAATAAAGTTTAGTTAAGCCTTGGGAGGAGACTAATTTATTTGATTGCAAGAAATTCTATATCGGTCCAAATTTTTTTGGTAAGAAAAAAACGATTAAACCTTGCTATAAGGAACGGGTTGATTCAGTCTGTTAATCGCAGTCGTTGGTGATGTAACGCAAACGACGATTTATGCCATTAAACGATATTATCAAAAGGTAATCACGGATCTAGGAGATTATAAATTTCGGTCAAGAACCAAAACTTTGCAGGAAGAAAATAACTAATATTGTGATCCTAATTACAAAAGCATAGTGATATACATTATATAAAATCATTATATATAAAAGAAATACGAAAATATTGTAAATGCTAAAAAAACTAGAAGAAGCCTCTTGAAATTACAAAAAAATTAAAACCTAGATTTAAACATCGATTAAGATAAACTAACAAATCAAACAGAAAAAAAAACAATTACACCACAACAATCTAAAAAAAAAATTAAAATTAAAAAAGAGCCAAAGAACTTAACAGTAGGACCCACAAAAAACACACTGTCAGAAAATCTTCAGAGTTTTCAGAGTCAGAGAAACAGATAAGAAGACTCATCTTCATCAAACCCAATAAAGGAAAGAATAAAATCTTTTGTTTCTTAATCATCTCTTCTTGTTCTTGTCTCTTCCATTACCAGAGAATATAGAACCCAAACCAAACATACTCACAGAAGAAGGTACCATGTTTATTACAGGACTCACTCTTATCCCATTTCCATGGCTTCCATAGCTATAACCTCCATAGCTCTTCTTCAATGGCGGTTTCTGATAACTACTCGAAGAAGAAGACAAAGAAGAAGCATGTTGTAATTTTGTATGCTCTGTTGTTGTTGTCGTCGTGTGTTGTTTCTTTGTGCTCTGTTTCGGTTTAGTAGAAGCTGAACCGGTAGAATTGCTCCGGTTAAGTAACGGTAACGGACATAAACTCCGTCCGTAACTGCTCCCACAGTTTAAACTGCTGCTTCTCTTAAACCCCCAAAACGACTTCGTATTGTGTTTCTCCTCCGTCGTCACCGCCACGTCATCGTCCGTGTTTTTAGATTCCGGTTTAGGTAAACCGGTATTTTGATTTTGATTTTTATCCGGTTTAATCGGTTCCGGTTTTTTCTTGATTTCGGTGGGTAAGATTTTGCCGTCGGAGAAAAGCTCGGCGGCGGACCAAGAGCCTTGGTCGAAGCTATCGCCGGAGTTTACGCCGCCGGGGATGCAGAAATCGAAATCGAGACTCGACGGTTTAGAATTCGACGACGACGACGAAGGTCGTAAGGGGCGTTTCTCGATGGGTATTGAATCTGATTGGATAAAATCGCGAGAGAATGAGATTCTTGGGCTCATATTTGAGTTTTCGGACAAAAGATCCACCGCCATTATTGTTATTACAAATCGGAGAGAAATAGGTTTTCTTGTGTTGAGAATGTTTCTAGAGAGAGAGAGAGAGAGAGATTGAGGAAGAAGGTGAAACGATAGGAAGGATTAGTATTGTGTTTATTTTTTATAAGTGGTTTTTAAAGAAATTGATTTTTGCAGAAATTACAAAACTACACAGTTTTTAATACATTATTTAAAGTTATTTTACAAAACACAGTCAAGAGAAATTCACAAAACTACATCATTTCAATTTCTCTTTCACAAAACTACACTTAATTTAATTTTTTCACATATTTACACCATTTCAAAATTTTAAAAGCTTGATTTACTCTTTTAAAAATTACCAAAATTAAAATTTTTTAATTTGGGTTCGCTAATTAGTGTTTAGGGTATAGTAGTATTAAAGGGATATAATTGTGTGGGTAAGATTTATTTGGATTTAATTTTGAGTGTTTAGGTGTAGTTTTGTGAAGTATTTTGAAAATGATGTAGTTTTGTGAAATGTAATTCAAATGGTGTAGTTTTGTAATTCTCCCCTAGTTAAACACTCAAATTTAAATCTAAATAAATTATATAAAGTTACAATTTTATTCTTTTAATATCATACATTAAACACTAAAAAATAATAGTTTTAATAGTTTTAATAGTTTTTTAAAGGATAAAGATTAAATTATAGAAAATATTGAATTATATTGAATTTTGTGAAAAAGAATGAATTGGTGTAATTTTATGAATTAATCTTTACTTTGGGGACTAAAATTGAGAAATTTATACTATAAAAAAGAAGGATTTATCTTCATGGAGGGACACATCATTATAAAATACATGGATTTTGTGAAATGTAATTCAAATGGTGTAGTTTTGTGATTCTCCCTAAATATAATCAAATATTTGATAAAGTTCATTTAATATTAATATAAAAAACCCATTAAAAACATAAAATAATTTAATAATAAAATAAAACATTACATTATATACATTAAAAAATATATAAAAAACTCAAACTTAAATATATATAGATAAATTAAGTTTAAACATTATAAATTTAAGTTTCAAATACTCTATGACTACACATAAATAATACATATATTGTTCGCAATAATCTTCTTAAACGAAATGTTAATAATCACTAAAAATATCCACTGAAAACTTAACCGTCATATAAAATAAACAAAAACACATATAAATGTTCTAATAACATTAAAGAAAAGAAAACAAATTATGATTCAATTTAAAAAACGGATTAAAATCTCCAAGTAAAACAGAAATAAATGTATTATGGAAAAAATAAATGATTAATAGTAAAGAAAATAAAAATGATACACAACAATCTTTAATTTTCTTTAAATTAAAAAGTTTATAAAATCCTCACATATTGATATCCTAATAGTTTTATAATAAATTAAAATATTCATTCAAAAGTTACGCATGAACAATTTTATTTTCATTAATTTAGTAAAATAAAATGGGTTGTTTATATCTAATGTCAAATCAAATACCTATTACAATAAAAAAATATTTTACAAGATCAATTTCAAACCGTTATAAACAAAATATAATTGTTTTTAAAAATTACTATAAAACATAGACGGATATCCCGTACAACGCTCGAGTTCTATCCTAGTATATAAATAAATAAAAGAATTAATATTATGTAAACAAAGGAGAATATTTATTAGGTGAGAAAATGAAAAAAGAGAGAAGCAAGGAATAATAAAAAGATGCTAAGAGAAGAGGGGACAGAGAAGCGTGTCTCTTGCTACATATTCACATGCATGGCCCAAATAAGGATATATGTTGCTTTGTTACCTTTTTTATTTATTTATTTTCTTCCGTATAATATTATAATAGTAGTATTTTTATGTATATATTTTGAAGATTTTAGTTTAAAAGGTGTATTGATTTGTATCATGGTTTTGCAAAAAAAACATTGATATTTTTCTAAAATCACACTCTTAGAGCATCTCTGGTGATTAAATTTATGAGGGTCATTGTTTTAAAATAGATAACTATAATGGAGAAGATATTTAAGATCGGGTCTTAATAGAGACCTTGGAGGCCTCCTCCTAAAATTGTGTATCATGCGAGTGGTTTTATTTTAAATATTTAGTCAAATTTAATTACAAAATGAAACAAATAAAAAGTATTAGTATTATTATTGGAAGACATTCTAGTTGTAGGTAAAGATGGGCTTACTTACATAACGAGTTAGTTAACAATACAAAGTACATATGATACATGAAATGTAAGATCTTAGAAAATTAAAATTTGCTAGGCATTAATTAAAACAAATTTTATATTATATCAATTCATATTATACCATACCATACGAAATATACTAAAACAGTCAGATTAGTTATTTCTAAAAATATTCAATTATATAATGCATGATTTAGAAGATATATTTAAATTTAATCAATCATGATAGGCGTAGCAGCACTCAGATTAGTTATTTCTAAAATATATATACTTCCTATCTTTGGTGTGTTGTATTATTTTTTTTTATTGTTACTTATATCGAATTAGTTTTAGGGTTGCTGGTTTATCTTGTTCCAATCCATTTTCTCCCAAGAGTATCTTTGATTGATTTGATGTATTAAAACAATATTACTTTATGATCCCATGATTTTGTATAGCCATCATTTTCATTGTGAAATGAAATATTAAAATTATTACCAAAAAAAAACCATTATCAAAACCATTATCAATTGGTTTTGAGTCGACTAACTCATATTTCCTTATATATTGTTTTTTTCTTTTCTTATCATCATAAACTATTAATTTCTCGGGCCATGCACGATTAAATAAATTTTGAAAATAATAGAGTTTTACATAAAAGTGGATAATTATATTTAAGATTTAATATAAAAATATTTATAACTTGATTTACTTTTTTGTTCCAGTTATAAAAAAAATTAATTTTTTATTTCAACTTCATTCAGTTTTTGTAGAAATATATTTATAAAAATATTAAAAAACGGATTCTGATATCCTTTAAAAGTCAACGTGTACTCGCTGACTGAATATCCGGTTAATTGATCTGAATTCAAGTCATTTTTTTAAGGTTATGTACATACACATATCCAAATATCTCGATCTTTGATATGTAATTATTTGGCCTTAATAGCCTTTTTTCGTTATTTTTCTTTTAGTAAATGTTTTTTCCATGTCATATTTTTTATTGGTTGTTAAAGATCCTTCTTGTCATGTCACATTTTATTTGCCAAAACTCCTTTTGATGTCGACACGTAAGTTTTTTTTATAAAAACCACTTCACAAATAATGTCTTAGGGATGTATATATCTCAGAGTTTGTTATATATGTCTCATTGTTAGTAATTATACTTTTTATATTTTGTTCTATTTTTCTAATGGAAAATAATACATATTTGTGTTCTATCCAGATATTGGATATTTTGTAAGAGGAAACTCCAACAATAAAACGCGGTTTTTGGTGATGTTGTGCTTATGAGTTCAAACCGCATTAGAAATGATAATTTACGCGCCATTAATATCAAATGCTAGTCGCGGGCCTAAAGATATTATAAGTTTCGGTATAGAACCTCCTAGTTTAACAAAAAAACTTCAATATTAAACAGGTCAGGAGAGTTTGCTTTTCATCAGAAATAATATCATTTTTTCTAAAATTGAACGTAAATAAATTGTTATGTGTTAGAAAGAAAGAAGAGAGAAAAGGAGATTTCATATCTAGATAATGATAGGGAATTTTTATAAAAATAATTATATATATATATATTTATGAATTAGATACGAAGAAACCTAAAAACAAAGTAAACATGGGCATGGGGTCAGATGGCTACGTACTAAAGAGAAAAAGCTTAAAGGTTAAGAAATGGTCCACGTTTTTCTCATAACCTAACCCTTTCAAATTTCAAGACTTCATATATATAATATCACACTACAAAAACTTATTGTTATAGCTAAAAAATATATTTGTGAGTAATATATAAGCACAAAAATCATTAAAAAAACATTTATAATTACAAATAAGTGAGAACTAAAACTTTAGTCACCAATCTGTATATAAATTTATTTTAGTTAAACTACCGGGTTGCAAGCCACAATGCATAAACAATCTCTTTATATAGATTCGCAATCGACTTTTTGATAATATTTGAAGTGGTGTAAATTATTGCTTTCGACGGAAATTGAATCGAGGAAAACAATATCATCAACCACTGTGTTTAACCAACTGCCCACCTCACCGTTAATAAATATTTAGAATTTTCGTTCTGGTCTTTTTAATTAATCACAATAATTAATATTTAATTTGTGTTATAGAATAAATTTTATTAGTGTCCATTTGGGTCGTTCATAAAGCTAGTGGTGGGCACATAGCGGATATTCGGAATTTTATTGGTATTTGTTACCCGGCTTTGTCCGTCCGGATAAAAAAAACCGTATTATTCTCTCTAGCTTTATTTATTATTAAAATTTTTTAAAAAAATATTAAAATCTAAAATTTAGTCAAAGACCATCAATTTCTATTAGTAAAACAACGGATATCCATCTTTTAAAACTATATAATATTTTGTTATTTGCTTTGTTTTTAATGGATATCTATTTTTACTAAAACGGGTATCCAATTTTTTGAATCGAATTAAAACGTATAACGAATTGAAGCATATCACAACCCTACATAAAGCCATGAGCAAACCCGATAAGATTCAACCAATAAATTGTATAATTTTCTTGCTCATTTTGCTTATTTTGGCTGCTTTTGATAACAATAACACGAAGTTGTCCAAGTCAATAAGGGTTTTGTTATAATGAAATATTGGACTTTTATGATCCATTCTCGACAACTTTTGGATGTTTTGCTGACAGTTACAGAACAATATCAAAATTGCTTTCTTCAGATAAATTGTTTATAAAAAGACATATTCCTTTGTTTTCTATCAGAAATTTGTTTAAAATTAAAGTGTAGTAATGGTTTATCTATAAACCACAAGTTTTATTTTTCCTTTTCACAACATTTGGAATATCATTTATTCAATTTTACATTAAATTGAAGAAATTGTAATTAAAAATGAATAAATATATCATTATCCAATATTGAAACAAAAAAAAATTTAGAAATTTATCAAACACCATTGCAAGAATTGACATGAAACAGGATATATAAACAAACAAAGTTATGTAAAATATTTTAATTTTAACTTCATTGCCTTTGCAAAATAAGAAAATATGAAAGGAAGTTTTACAAAAAAACAAAACTTCCAACAAAATCAAAAATCATATTGTGACCATCACTTGCAACTCCATGGTTGATTCACATTGTAATATGGATCACATATGTTGTTCTAGGTAGAGCTTAGATGTGGGCTTTGAAGAGTAATCCATAAATCATCTTCTTAATTTAATGCATCAATTTTCAAATTTGTGGCCTTTGAAGAAGAATCCATATATATAAATCATCTCCTCTATCTTCTTTGGTGGGCAAAATGGAGGAGCTACACTACACATGAATACATGCTTCTCTATCTCTCTCTCTCTATGAATCAAATGCTATATGTGGAAAGCGAAAATTGTCGAGATCTACACAATGCAAAGTATATATATATATATATCATGTATACATAGTACAATATAACTTACCTTTCCTAACGTTTTATCAACCATTGTTAACGTTTTAATCTTCGTTAATGCATGTTGATTATCCATCCATTTTTCGTTATATCTACTTTGCTAATGATTTAGTTTCAAAAGTAACATATGGGGTTTGTCCGATTATGTCTTTTGGTTATGTAATTGCTTAATTGTGAAATGAATTGGTTGAACAAAAATAAACTTACCTTTCTATACCAAGTTGTTGGTGGCGGCTCAATAATATTGAGATAAATTCAAAGTTCCTTATTCAACTTCGCTTGAAAATAGTGATTTACATCTTAAACGTTGTATTATTAACGCTTCAGAATATATCATAAAATTTGTGAGAATGATATAGAGAAAGTAAAAGAGTGAAAAGTTCTCTTTTTTGAGAGTTAAATTAATTTATTCTCTTAATTTTATGCATTTTAAGATTCCACATGATAATAATATATTAGAGAATGGTGGTGATTTGTCTTGCTAAAAATGTTCTTGCACAAAAAATTCCTTGTAAATTATTTAGTTTTGAATTGACTTCCTTCACCAATTCAAAAATATATTAACAAAATATTTGGCTAAAGAATATTTGTATAAATAGTTGTTTTAATTAGAATATGAACTACTTGTCAATAAAATACAAGTTACAATGACTTTGTTTGTACCTTAACCCACATGTACATGACAATTCTTGTTGGTCAAAAACACCAAAGGAGAAAATCAAGAAGATTATTGGAACCAAACCAAACCACTTTATATTCTCTAAATTAACCTATTTATTTTTGTAAGAAACTATCATAACATCAACATTCCTTGAAAATAACACTTATTTTTTTTGCTAGCTCCAAAATTAACATAAAGTCTTTAAGAGTTATCTACTTACACAATTAGACCATTCCAAAAATAAACTCAAAACCCCCAATTAAAAAAAAATTCAAAACAAAGAAACAGTTGTGAAAATTTAAATCTTAAAACAAACGCGTGATTTTGGTCAATATGGTCATTGACGGGTCACCTAAAATAAAAGTAATAATTTTATTTCTTCCAACAAAAACATTATTAAATACAAAAACTGATAAAAACTAAAAAACCAATCAAATTCGTCCAAATTTTCTCCCAAATCACACTTGAGATTCTTCCCTCGCCGGAGTTTCTCACCGGAGTTTTTTAAAAAGACATGGACACACCGAACTGGGAACTACGAGGATGTTGTAATAGAAACCAAAACGCGTTCCTCATCACCATCGGAATCTTCACCGTCGTTATCCTTCTGGTCAGTTTTTTTTTTATAAAGTTCGAAACTTTATTTGATTTTTTTCGATTCAATCTAAGATCCAAAGGGTTTACTGTAGAATCTAGTCAAAAGGGTATTCGATTTTAACGATTTTGACTTAATAATTTGATACAAAGTTTGTGACTTTTTGTCTTTTGAGGATATGTATATCTCTTGTTGTTGTTTGTTAAAGATGTGTACTTTGGGTTTGAAACAGCTATGGAGGACGTTTCTATTGACTCCGTTTAAACTAATAACGGTTTTCTTACATGAAGCTAGTCATGCTGTTGCTTGCAAGCTTACTTGTGGAGATGTAAGTAAGCTCTCTTTCACTAACTTTCAATGTAAACATGTCCTTAGATAATGCGCGTTTAGTAGTTCGAAAAGGGGTTTGGTTTATTAGCAATGATGTTTTACGCATTCTCTCGATATCATTGAGTAGGCATTTTGATTTAGTTTGTTAACCATGGATTGTCTTATTCGATACGAAAAGATGGAACCAAGACTAGTTTTAGGTTCCTTGAAAGTTTAACTGTGTCCGCGGTAATAGACTCTGTAATAGACTTACTTGATTGGATTTGTATATGACTCTCGCTTGCTTCCATTTGTGAATGTGTAAACTACTATCTTCGGTTATTTTTCTAAGTAGCCAAAACACAAGACTTAGCTGTTTGGTCTACTATAATAACTATAAATGAGTTGGTTAGAAAGAAATTAGGGAAGACTACATTTATAAGATGTCTCTGCAGATTGTTTACGGCGTAGATTTTCAAGAGTTTTGGTCGAGTGTCTTTCATAAGGAAGTCTCTCTAGTTGGTGAACTTATAAGACTATGACAAATGCGTATTCTTCTAGGTGGAGGGCATGGAGGTGAATGCAAATGAAGGAGGCTCGACAACAACACGCGGTGGCATCTATTGGCTGATCTTACCTGCTGGCTGTAATATACAAATCAACCATTGTTCCCTAGACGTTGCATTGTTGATGGCTAAAAGCGTAACATAATTTTTTTTCTTCTGAAACCTTGTTATTAGATCTTGGCTCATCATTTTGGGGAATGGCTTTGATTCTTGCATCTACGAATCTTCTTACAGCAAGAATAGCTGCCGCTGGTCTTGGTCTTGCTTTATTCATCGTCCTCTTCATCGCCAAAAATGTGATAATAAGTCCCCCTTTCTCCACCTATCTAAACAGTTTTATTTCCTTTGAGACATTAAACATCACACAAATGTTTTAATTTTTGACAGTGGACGCTTCGAGGTCTTTGTCTAGGTATGTGTTATTCTCATGATTTCTCTACATTATCATCTTAAACTAACCAAAACACTTATAATAAATGGTTAAAATTCTCAGGTTTTATAGTTTTCCTTGCTATTATTTGGGTTCTACAAGAGTTAACCACAGTCAAAATCCTCCGTTATGTTATTCTTTTCATCGGTAAATTATCTCAAAGCTTATATTCTCTCTGTCTCATTAACATCTTTTAGTCTCATCTTCTCTATATTAAAAGTCTATATTCAACATTTCAGGTGTGATGAATAGCTTATTCTCGGTTTACGGTAGCATCTCTTTTCTCTCATGAACTTAGACTTTTAAAAGTTATGAACTTTAAGTAAAGTTACATTATTTTGTGATGGATATTTAGATATCTATGATGATTTGATATCGCGGAGAGTACATTCAAGCGACGCTGAGAAGTTTGCGGAGATATGTCCTTGTTGTACTGGTTGTGGCTGGGGTGTTATCTGGTTAATATTGTTATTTACAAATCATTACAACAAAAAAGACTCAAACACTGTTTTCTGACCAAATTGTGTGTGTTTATTTACAGGGGAATGATATCTTTTGTGTTTCTTTGCGCGTCTTTGTACCTCGGCCTAGTGATTCTATCATAAAAAAGGTGTTCTTTGGTTCGGCTTTTATCGTTTGCTTGTTCAAAGTATATTGTTTGTGTAATCTTTTTTGTGATTTGTGTGAATCTTTGTAGGTTCAGATTGTTTCAAGTGAAAAGCAGAGGAGTTTCTTTCTTCATATTTGTGAAGTTATTAACAAAAAGTCAAAAAACCAATAGTTTGATTCTTTAAGATCCCTTTGGTGTGTTTGGGATTTTACATTTGATTCAAAAAATTTAGTGCTTTATTTGAAAAATATGTGTATTCTTTTTATTATAATTATTGGTGTGGAGTATGTTGTAATAGGATTCATTGATTGATCTGTTTTCATTTTGTTAATACATTGAAATTTGTTGACTATTGATAAAAAGTTCTCATTCTTGAAAATATCCAACGCTGAGTATATAAAGGGAAAAGTCATTCAACTTTGGTGAAGTCTAGTTTTGAACCTTACAAATTTTCAAAACTAGCATTTTTAATGTCAACAAGGTATTTTAAACCAAAATGGTGAATAACTTTTCAACTAAATAGATCAAAAGTGAAAACAATTACCCGTTCCATTCGATCTAGAAATAAAGGGGACAATTACAAAACTACAACTTTTGAATTGCATTTTACATAATTACACTATTTTAAAGTCAATTTTCAAAACTACACCTAAATATTCAAAATTAAATTCAAATAAATCTTACTCATACAATCTTACCCCTTTAATATTATACCATAAACACTAATTAGCGAATTTAAATGAAAAGATTTTAATTTTGATAATTTTTCAAAGAGCAAATCAATCACTAAAAATTTTAAAAAGACTTAAATATGTAAAAATATCGAAAGTGTGTAATTTTTGTGAGTTTCTCGAAATAAATTATCTTAACATAAAATAAAAATATATAAGACAAAGATTGATGTAAAAAAATATAAGACAAAGATTGAATCATATCTAGAAATCTAGTAACTAGTACTACTAAACTACTTATTTTTATTTTATTTTAGATTAAGATTATTCATTAAAGAATAGGTTTGTCTTACTTCCTCCGTTTTTTAATGTAGGATTTTCTAGAAAAAAATTGTTTTGAAATGTAAGATTTTCTAGAATAATTGACACATATTTTCCTATTATGTTCTTGTTTATACCTCTATGGGTTATCACGTTTATATTTTTATCAATCTTATTCTAATACACAAAAATATATTCACCTAAATATATTCACCTAACAAAAATATATTCGAACCCCGGACACTGAGGTATTCAAATGCGGCCCTCAGCGTCCCTGGAACGACATTTAGGAGTTGTTCTTGGACCACGTGTCCCATGTGCCGACAGAATGTGTGGACCATTGCGGCCTCGGACTCCGACTGGCTAGTCTGGGTTCACCTCGGTGAGAGTCAGGACACCAGGGTTATCAAAAAAAAAATCAATATATTTTGTTGGGGAAATTGAAAAATAAGGATGTTTTTTTTGAAATTTGTCCATCTACACCTTTTTATTTTATTTTTGTCCATCTATGATTATTTTTAATTAAAATCCTATTTTACCCTTTTAATATATTTTATTTTTTAAAAAATATGGCAATATATTTAAACCTTATTTTTAAATCTTGATAAAAATTATTTTTTGTAATTATTTTAATTTAAATAGCTAAAATATAAAAAGTAAAGCCTTCACGTATCTATACTATTAAAAGAGAAGACAAAACGCCTACGTGTCGCGACGTGAGAGCTTTTAATTTTTTTTTTTTTTTTGCGTTTTAATCCTTATATTTTTGACTCTTTTTAAAATCGATTTTTATAATTTTTTTTAAAATAGGCTGGTTTACGAATATATTTTGGGCTTCTGCAAATATGTTTTGGGATTCGTCCGATTTGTAACCTTTAAATAAATAATATTTCAACGCCTTTTATAATAACATAAATAATTAGAATATATATAATTCATAAAAAATTCTATAATGGACATGCATAATAAATAATAATAGAGATAAGGGATATTCGGGTCGGATTCGGGTAGGAACTGATTGGGTCCGGGTATTTTGGGTAGGGGGATTTAGGAACCGTATAGGTACTTTGAGTTTTTCAGTTCGGATTCGGATCCGGGTCTTTCGGGTATGAGATGTCTCATATTATATAGCTTATAGAACATAATCTAATAATTTTTTTTTAGATTTGAAAAGTTGTTACGATTTTCTTTTTTATATTTATCTATAATTATGGTTCCATTAAATTCATTTTCTACGCTTTATAGAACGTAAGAGAAAATATATAACACATATTCTAGATGACCTAGAACATAATAAAAAATTTAGAACACATATTCTATCTTCAATAGAACACATGGTAAATGATAGATTACGTATTCTAAAAAATATAGACCATAAGGTTAACTTTAGATTTTGTTTTCTAAATATTATAGAATAAAAAGCATATTTGTATTCTACAAGTCGTAGAACATGTACAATATTTAGAATATATACAATATATAGAATACGTAATCTAAACTTAATAGATCATATACAACTTATAGATTACGTAATCTAAATATCGTAGAACATATAAAATTTGCAGAATACGTAATCTACAATATAGAATATGTATTCTAAATGCTATAGAACAAAATTTAAAATTGAATTTTGGAAAATATTCGACAATTTTCTTTCTCATCATATGTTCTTCGTTCTTTTCCGTTCACGTATTTTTCAACTTATATTTGAAAATTTGTCTAAAACTAATAAAAGGGTATTTTAGGAAGAAAATACATTTTACAAAAAATGTATAGATAGACAAATTTCAAAAAAAACATCCTTGTTTTTCAATTTCCCCTATTTTGTTGTCATCTTTTTCTCAAAATCTGTTTTTCTTAAGGCATAATTTTGTTACCACTTCTAAATGACCATTTTCTCAAATTCTCGTTCATTTTTAAATTCATAATAAATCTCATCACTTTATGCAATTACTCCATTGATGTGTTCATAAAATCACAATAAAAACTCTCATCAATTTTTTATACTTAGTGGATTGCTCCTAAGTAAAACGGTCACATTGAATCATTTTGTATTTTCATACATAATAGTCCGACCATCGATCTATATCCTTTACGGTGGGTAAAACAAATTTTGAGTTTTTAAATTACTTAAATTTTTGTTGGCTCTATTAATTTTTTGTTTCCAATAACTTTTTAGCTCCATATATAATCACTTGTTTTGTTAGCTTAATTTTCTAATTGAAATATTTCAATCATTGATATTTTTACTTATCTTTACTCTTTATTATAAAAGTCATATTTTTATTCTTTGTAAATCATAATAGCAATAATAAACGAAGTTGTAAAAGTCATTTTTAAAAACTTGTTAATTTGTGATTTATTTTAGAAAATCCTACATTAAAAACGGAGAGAGTATAAAACAAGAAAAGAAAAAAATCGCTATAAGTTAATAATATTTGAGACTACATCAATTCGATAAAAAATTATTAATTTATCACGAAAAATTCATCAATTCGACATATGAATTTCACGAAAAATCAAATTTGGGATCCGAAAAGCTTATTATCTTAAAGAGGTATTCAAGAATCGAATATTAATTTATAAAAATTATACTGTAATTATATAATTTGTTTTAATTTAAGGAAATTATAAAAGAAGGAGAAAGAGCAACGAAAACTAGAATATGTACAGTAAAACCTCTATAAATTAATAATGTTGGGACTACGAAAATTTATTAATTTATAGTGGTATTAATTTACACTATAAATTAATAATTATTAATTTATAGTTTAAATTAATATTTATTAATTTATAGTTTAAATTAATATTTATTAATTTATATAGATATTTTTAAAGAAAATGTAACAATTTTTACCAAATTTGCGATGTTATAAAGTACGTGTTTTCCGAGTTCCATAAGTATATTTTAAAAGTTTTCAAAACAAAACTTAAATTCTACGAAAAAATATTGTTTGGGGTTTTATAAGTCCATAAAATTTGTATAAAGTTCATTTAACAATTATAAACATTTATTTTATGTAAAATAAACTACTTATAATAAAAACGTTATTAATTTTTTTGGCTTTTACGTACTGATAAAATTTAATGTGTATGTAATCTTAAGAAAGCAAACGATTGTCGTAATCATATTTTACTATATTATATGCATAAAACTACAATTATTAATTTGTGATATTATTGGACCATATTTTTACCTAAGAATTTCTAAAAAATTATTATCGTATCAATTTTTCGAAATTGATCATTTTTTACATTGGCCCGACTTGGAACCGATATTTTATTATTTTATAGTAGTTATTAATTTATAGAATATTAATTTATAGAGGTTTTACCGATGCTTTTTTCTCGGGGATTTTGGTCGAATATCACTAGAGATGTTGGGAAATTAGGCACAAGAACCGGGTTCAATTTGTTGACCAATACCAACCCAAATATATGCTGACGTGGAGATTTGTGGAGAAAAAACCTCAAAAAGTCACATAAAATAAAATAATTAAATAATGATAAGAAGATGAAGTAAAGCTCAGATTTGGAGCATAACGAACTCCACGTCACCGCCTAAGTTTCGTCCATTGAATTTGACGCCGTCTTCTAACGGTTAACCATACGCGACCTACATGGCTAGGAGAATTCAATAAAATAATGAAAAAATAAAACATTTAACAAATACTGTTTGCTTTATAAAAAAAAAAATATTTCCTAACAAAATAATTCAATAGCTGAAAATTATATTATTTTTAAAAAATATCCATTAGTATAGACAAAAAAACAATCTAATGCAAAAGAGGAATTCATAAAACTACACCATTTATCTTTTTATTAACAAAATTTTACTTAATTCAATATTCTTTTTTAAAAAGGTTGGTTGATTTACCCTTAAAAAATTGACTACAAGTCTTATATGCCACATTTCCAGAAAAAATGATCTCGCATGTCATCCTATGATCTCTATGCCACTTTTTTTTGATATTTCGTAAATATCATATAAAAAAATTCAAAATTCACAAATCTAAACTCTAAACTAATTGAAATGTCTTGGATTTGGATTTGCAAACCCAAAGGGTTGAATTTTAATTTCTAAACCCTAAAACTTTTCAAAAAAATATTTTAAAATCGATTTTATAATCACATTTGGATGATTTTATCAAAAACATTTAAAATTTGTTTTTCAATTTTTAAAATATTTTTATAAAATCCGTAAAACTAAATAAAAAATATTGACGTTTTCAGATTTTAAAAATATTTTTTTTTGAATAGATTTTTTTATCTTTTCAAATCCAGAAAATAGAGAGTGGCATATTTGATCAGTTTTTCTGAAAATGTGGCATATGTGACATTGATCTAAAAAAATATTAAAATTAAAATATTTTATCTTGAGATAGCTAATTTGTGTTTAAGATATAATATTAAAAACATACGATTGTGTGTAGTTTTGTAAAATGATTTTAAAATAGTGTAGTTTTGTGACATACAATTCAAATGACATGATTTTATAATTCTCCTAATGCAAACTATGAATAATATGTTTATTTTTTTGTTTGGTTTAAAATATCAACCATTTGAATATAGTATCACGTTTTAATGTTTTAAGTTTCTTACAAAACTCGTGTGAGTATGCTATTTAACAATTTTATTCATTCTCCATAAATATTAAATGTATCGGCTTACAATTTTTGTTTGCTATAACTTGTAGTGGTCTTTCTAAGAGCTTGTATACACTATTTAAAAAAATATATAATGTATGTTGTAGAATTGTACACGATGTATAAAACTCCTAAATCTTAATTTGGTCCTTGTATGTTTTCACGAAACAAATAATTTCTTTGGACAAGTGGTATTCATACAAAAAGTTTTTGTACATATATCTTTGGTCTTTTACAATCTATTGGCGTCTAGTCCCTCTACGACCACGACCTCTTTAATTTACGCCAATATATCAAACATTTTGAGAAAATTCTATTTGATTTCTTCAATATAAATTTTAAATTACAATATATGCGCGTGTACCACTTTTTGTGTGTTGAAGAAAATGGGCATCATATTTTTGCATTGCTATTAATGTTTCTTCTATATCAAACCAAGTGATAGCAAAGTATAATAATGTAATAATGTTGGCTTGTAAATAAAGTAAAGAAAAAAATTAATTTTGTCATTTTAGAAGAGGAAGTATGTCACATGTAAAGTGGATCATTGATACTTTTCATGAAAACTTCCACAAGGAAGCCATTGACTTCTTCTACCTTTCTCATAATTTGCAGCTTGTCCCACGTTTTATTTTGAAGTAACAAAAAACTTTATGTATAAAATATTTAGATTACACCTAAAGAAACGTTTGTACTTATTTTTTAATTTGTGAACAAAGGTTGACTATTTTTATTACCAAAATTCACCTATTATTATCGTAATATTACATTAAATGTGTTTAAATCCTATTAATAAAGTTACTACTAAATATACTATATAACCTTTATAAATTAAAAATTGATATATATGTTGATACTTAATACCTCTAAAAGATAATATTTTATCCTAATACTAATTATCCTCAAAGTTATTAATTTATAGAGGTTTTCCTATATTATATTTATCTTTTTAATCTCTACTAATCAAATGAAAAAAAAATCATGTGACTTGTCACATTTTTATGTTAAAAGGATGAAGAAGATAAAAAGACTACATGATTTTTTACCTACTAATCAAATTACATATGTGATATATAATGTGGCAAGCAATGAAGAGAAGCAATATGTAACAATACTATGATTAATGAATAAATTGACATGTATTTAATCACATCTATAGAAGGTAGATATGGCAAACAATGCAGACGACATTATACTTAATTTCATTTCCATATAGTAAAAATATAGAATCATTCCTAATTAATAAATGAAAAGAAGAATACAAGTTAAGTTAAAAAAATAAATTATAGCATATTTTGACTCGCGCAAATCTAAAACTTTTCTCATTTTAGGCTTTTATTATCCTTATCATCTCAAAAGTAAATTAAGACGACTTCTCTGATTCGCACGTAAGTACTTTTTCAATTAATTTATAAATAAACAATATATACACATTATTTCATTGCTTTAATTTATATTCTACTTTCCATATTATAATATAGCAAGTAGAATATATAAAATACAAATATACCACACATTCTTATATATAAAAACTATATATATATATGCATACAAGAAAAGCCCATAATATTATCTATCTTCTCTAATACATAAAAAAAAAAATCAAAAGGCCAAAAAAAAAAAAAAATGGGAGCAGACGCAATAAAAAAGAACGGTGACGATCAAACAAAAGTAACCGCCGTGGAAAAGATCCAACGGCTAAGATGCGTCGTGAAGAATTACGAGTGGGGAAAACTCGGACCGGACTCACTCGTGGCGAGACTCCACGTGGCGAATTCGAGAAACCGGTTCGAGTTGGATTCTGACTCGGAGGAGATTCCACACGCCGAGTTGTGGATGGGGACGCACGAGTCAGGACCGAGTCAAGTCGTAAACGGGTCGGGTCGTGATGAATGTATGGTTACGTTGAAAAAATGGGTAATGGATAATCCGAATTTAATTGGATCTAGAGTCGTTGATAAATGGGGTTATGATATTCCTTTCCTCTTTAAGGTAATATATTTATTATTTTATTATATGTTTCTATGGTCAATTTCATATCTTCTTCTTTTTTGGGATTTTTTTTAACATATTTAATCATTAAGGAATTAAAAGGTAACCGTTAGATTCTCATTAGGAACTTTTTGCTCTGTTTTTTTTTGGAAGATGTTGCATTTGACTCTGTTTTTCCTGTTAAAAATTATATTATTTATGTGTTTAAAAGTTAAATAATAGAGTTTTTTGTAATTTTGTTCTATTTTTTTTGTTTATTACATTTGAATGTGTTATTTTCTTATTAAAATTTACACTTTTATGTGTGTTTTCAAAAATAAAAGCTTAATAATTAAATCACGGAGAATTACAAAACTACACCATTTGAATTATATTTTACAAATTACACAATTTTATAGTCAATTTTTAAAAATACATTTAAATACTCAAAATTAAATTCAAACAAAATCTACCCAAACAATCATACTCCTTTAATACTATCCCCTAAACACTAATTATTAAACCCAAATGAAAATATTTTAATTTTGCTAATTTTTAAAAAATTAAATCAACCATTTAAAATTTTGAAAAATGTAAATATCTAAAAATATTGAATTATGTGTAGTTTTGTGAAAAGAGAGTTGAAACGGTGTAGTTTTGTGAATTCCTCTTCATAAATCATAGAGATTTTTCATATTTTTTTACCATTTTTATTAGTTTTTTTTAAATAGTCAAAATTACTTTCTCTATAAAGTTTCTCTGTTTTAAGATGTTACATATTGCCTCTGTTTTCATTTTTTTTATAATTGGATTTTTGTATGTATTTAAAGATTATTAGTGCTTTGAATTTTTTTACCAAAAGAAAAAACAGTGTTTTGAATCTAATGATAAATGTTGTTTTGTTGTTTGTAATGTTAAAAATATTAAAAAGGTATTGTCGGTGAAGAAAGCATTATCGATACAAGCACATCCAAACAAGGCCTTAGCAGAGAAACTGCATAGAGAGGATCCTTTACTTTACAGAGATTCTAATCATAAGCCTGAGATTGCTCTCGCCATTACTCCTTTTCAAGCTCTTTGTGGTTTCGTGTCTCTCAAGGTAACACTTTTATTTCATTTTCTTCTTCTTCTTCAATTTTCGGTTTAATTATAGAGAAATTCACAAAACTGCACAATATCAATCTTTGTTTCATAAAATTACACCTAATTCAATTTATTCCTAATTTTACACCTTTTCAAATTTTAAATGGTACAATTATGCTCTAAAAAATTACCAAAATTAAAATATTTTCATTTATGTTCGCTAATTAGTGTTTAAGATATAATACTGAAGGTGTAGGGTTTTGTGGGTAAGATTAATTTCGATTTAAATTTTAGTAATTAGGTATAGTTTTGTGAAGTGATTTAAAAAAGGCGTAGTTTTGTGAAATGCAAATTAAAATGTTAAAGATTTGTAATTCTCCCTTAATTGGTCAAATTGGTATCAAGCGAAAATTAAACCAAAACCAAATTTAACCCTTTCCATGGTTTAGTTTGGTTAGTTTTGGTTCAGCTAAACCAAAATAATTTGTTGGTATTTTAAGGAATCTCTATTGTTCTCTAGAAGAACAAATCCCAAATATATCATGAAAACAATTATGACTAAAGTACCATCTTAATTTTTTTTTTTGGAAATCATTAAAAAGTTTTTGACCAAAATACCACAAAACTGAAATTACCTTTAATACTTTTAAAACTAAACCTTAAACTTTCAAAATTAAATTTTACACCCATCAAAAGTAAACCTTAAACAATAAATCGTGAATCCAAAAAAAAAATTTAAAATAAAATCGTAAGTGTTAAATTTGTTATATTTGTGTTTATGGTATTTTGGTCCAAAAATTTATTCAAATACTATTTTGAGGAAACAAAGTTTGTGATGTTCTTTTGGCCAATAAAACTTTTTTTTGATGGTATTATAAGAAATTTGTCAATACTAAACCGGTTTAATAACACTATTGTATTACTAACTAACAGGAGCTAAAGGAAGTTATAACCAATGTACCAGAGATCACAGATCTTGTCGGAACAAAAGCATCAGATCAAATCTTCACCGTCAACGAACACGACACAACAACCGTAAAATCCGTTATCAGACTAATCTTCACACAGTTAATGACAGCAAATATCAACGAGACAGAGCAAGCGATATCTCACATGAAGTTTCGTTTAACGGCAGAGACCAAACACCGTGAACTAACGGAGAAAGAGAAGTTAGTTTTGGAGCTAGAGAGACAGTACAAAGGCGACATAGGCGTTATCTCGGCTTTCTTTTTTAACTATGTTAAGCTTAATCCTGGCGAAGCATTGTGTTTGGATGCGAACGAGCCGCACGCTTATATCTTGGGTGATTGTGTGGAGTGTATGGCTGCTTCGGATAATGTGGTTAGAGCCGGGCTTACGCCTAAACACCGTGATGTTCAAACTCTTTGCTCTATGCTTACTTACAAATTGGTAAACTTTCTTTACACGTTTTTTGATTTTAGTTTGTTTAAACCTAATATTGAAATTAGGGTTATACATTTTCAGGGTTACCCGGAGATTTTGAAAGGCTTTCCTTTGACTCCATACATTACAAGATATCTTCCACCGTTTGAGGAATTCGAAGTGGACCGTTGCGAACTTCCTAGAGGGAAATCCACGGTTTTTCCGGCTATACCGGGACCTTCGGTTTACTTGGTTATTGAAGGAACAGGGAAATTGCAAACCGGTTCATCGCAATTGTTGGTTAACCAAGGAGATGTTTTGTTTGTAACGGCTCATAAGGAGATTCATGTGACCGGAGAAAGTGATTTGATGAAGCTTTATAGAGCTGGAGTTAGCAGCAGATTCTTTCAAACATTATAGGCTAAAAAGTACTAAGTAATATTTAACTTTTACTTACTAATATATTTATAAGGACCAATGTGTTGAGATGTGATCATTGTTTATATTGGTAAGAACCATATGTTATTTTAATATTTTGTAATCTCCTTTTTAATGTGCCATTGTGAATCAAGGGTTTGTTATATTCTTTTCAAAGATTTATATGTAATATGAATTATAAACATTTTTTAATCTTATTTTAAAAAAAAATATTTTCGACAATTGAAGCTATATAAATTTTTGAATACTTATAAGAAAGACATTGATAAGAGTCATAAGATCCAAGATAAACACTAGTTTACATGCACTAGTTATTGGGTCTTTTAGGTAGAGCTATACCGGTGGTTAAAGCTTTGGTTACTAAATGCGAAATGAGACCAACAGGACAGACAAGAAGACATAGCAAAACCGAGTGCCTCGTCTCGATCTTATTCTCTAACCCATCTTTAAAAACTAGCCTGCATAGCAACAACAACAAAAGAATCGCAAAAACATGCGTCACAAGAAAACATGTTTTGGATAAATTAACAACTCGAAAAAAATCGCAGAATTTATATATACCTTGCTGCAAAAAGATCAACAAGAAGAATATGAATCCAAGCAGAAGTAAGAGACATTTCACTCGAAAACAATTTCGATATTCCAGACAACTACAAAACAAAGAATACAAAACTTCAAGAAACCGCAAACAATACATAACTATCATTATGTTTTATCATTTTTTCGATGTTTTGAAGATATTTTTGACCTCTGGCGACATGACTTGACTAGAAAATATGTACTTGAGGGTATCGGGTGTCCAAGAAAGATACAATATATACGCGTATAATACGCTTAACACGGTATAAGGTATGCTACTCTCCATACACTTCTTTGTCTACACACACAAAAACCAAAACATACTTTAACTTCTTTAGACTTAAAATCAACAAGTTGCAATTAAAAAAACTTACAATTATAGCTTTTGGAGCTAAAACCATTAGTGCATAAAAGGGTAAAACCGCCATTGTTCCAACCGCAAATGCACTATTCGCGGTATGAGAAGTATCTATCCCTACACATCAAAACATCATAAGAGCTTATAGAATCTAAACAAAGTTTTAAAACTTGTGCTATTTTTGCTTTTATTATGTTTTGAGTTAAAAGAGTATTTTACATGAAGCTCGAACACCGGAGATTTTCTTGCGGTTAACAAAGGAAGAATTCGATGAAACCTTCTTTAAAAGATCGATTCTTGATCCTCCAATGAAGTTCCAAGGGATATTGAATCGAATCTTTGGAGAATCAATGCACATTTTAGACTTGGTTTTGCTTAGAGAATGATTTGTTACATAGCTCTTAGCTAAAACGCTGCGTTTCATCATCTGTGTCAAATCAAAATTTCAAGAACAGAGAAACAAGATAAACATTTAAACTCAATTTATAACAGAGAAAGATAAGAACTTTATCAAAGTTATCCAATATAATAAACGAATCTGTAGTTTATATTCCGACATAGAATCTAATCAGACAAGATTCAAGAACTGTACATACACAGATACATACAAAGATATGTACAAGAGTATAAGGGTAATAATTACCGAGAGAGATAAAGAAGACATAGGCTGAGAAAAGCAAAAAGAAGGTAAAGCCATGTCCGATTCAAATCTTCAATACTCTTTGTAAGAAACTTACACTTCATTAGGTTTCTACAATGAAGTCTTCTTTGCATATAAAGGAGAGATTTTTGAGAGTTTTTTTGGTTTCCACTGAATCAAAAATGGTAAGTAGTGAAGACAGCCTTTCTTACACTCTTAAGATTGTACAATATATTTGGTATGAATAGACTTGGAACAAACTTTTGAATAGACTTGGAACAAACTTTTGAATACACTTGGAACAAACTTTTGAATAGACTTCGAACAAACTTTTGGATAGATTCAAGTAATAAAATAAGATAAATTCACAAAACTACACCATTTCAATCATTCTTTCACAAAATTACACCTAATTCATTTTTTTCCTATTTTTACACTCTTTTCAAATTTTAAATGGTTCAATTATGCTCTAAAAAATTACCAAAATTAAAATATTTTCATTTGGGTTCGCTAATTATTGTTTATGGTATAATATTAAAGGCGTAGGGTTTTGTGGTAAGGCTAATTTCGATTTAATTTTTAGCAATTAAGTGTAGTTTTGTGAAGTGATTTTAAAAAGGTGTAGTTTTGTGAAATGCAATTTAAAAGGCGTAGTTTTGTAATTCTCCCATAAAATAATGAGAAATAATATTTTTAATTTTTCTTAACTAAATTATAATGTTTATAAACATCAATCTATATTATTATTTTGGAGTACTAATTTGAACATGTCCAAAAAATTACCCAATATTACACATTATGCCATTGAATATAAAAGGAAATAATTTTGAACATTTAATTACCAAAAACCAAATAAGGAAATATTACAATCCTCTCCAAAAATAAACTCAAAAATATTAAGGAAATTATGTAAAAGTCATTTGAAAAACAAAATAAGATATATGCAATTCACATAATACACTATTACATAGTTTTTTATAAAAAAATACCATTAAAATTTTACTTAAATCAAAATACCATTCGAAAGAGTTTTTTTAAAAAACCATAACATTATTTTTAACAAAAATAACACACAAATTAAAAAGGAGTTTAATTAATATTATTAAGAATTTTAAAACGAGTTGAAACATATTTTTGTTAAAAATATCAAACAATAAAAAAATAGTTTGTAAACGGGTTTGGTTTTCGGTTCGATTCTAAAAAAACATAAGAAATTTCAATAATATTAAAATTTAAATCTTATATTACATATTCAAAATAATTATAATTTTAATTAAATTTGGATAAATCGCATAGTTCGATTTGTGTATTTCGATTAGGTATCGGTTTGTATTTTAAATCCGGGTTTTTTCCAAATAAATAATAAATTATAATAATTTGTTCTAATCAACTTACAAATTATATTAAAATTTTGCTTTACGAAATATATAATAAAAATATTAAATAGTAATTAAAAAAATATCATTTCAACAATATTAATTGATCCTATTTTGTTTAAACAATGAAGATAAAATAATATTCAAAATTTATAAATTAAATGTATAACATTATTTAGAAAACATAAACCCGTGGTTCAACCACGGGTTAATTCCTAGTCTATGAGAGAGCTTTTAGGATATTTTTTATTTTTTGCGTTTTAGTCCTTATAGTTTGAACTAATTTTCTCACACAATTTTAATATATTTTACTAATCTATCTATACTATTAAATGAATCCATATAAAATATATTTTAGGTCTATCTAGCATCTACGTTTTGTAAAAATTGGCAATACACAATTTTAAATATATTTTAGGTCCATTATTAGAATATATATTTTACATAGGCCACCCAATCATCAACATACACAATTTTTTGCGTTTATGTCTTTATATTTTGTTTATTTTTTCGTTTGTACCCTTATATTTTTGAGTAACTTTTTGTCTTATATTTTATTTTATTTTTCATAGATAATTTCGGATATATTATCTAGTTTTTGTTTATAGAAATATTGTTGGGTTTTTGTTTTCTTATCGATCAAATATGGGAGAATTACAAAACTACACTTTTTTAAATTGTATTTCACAAAATTACACCTTTTTAAAATCATTTCATAAAACTACACCTAATTACTAAAAATTAAATCGAAATTAGCCTTACCCACAAAACCTTACACCTTCAATATTATACCCTAAACACTAATTAGTGAACCCAAATGAAAATATTTTAATTTTGGTAATTTTTTAGAGCATAATTGAACCTTTTAAAATTTGAAAAGGGTGTAAAAGTAGGAAAAAATTGAATTAGGTGTAATTTTGTGAAGGAATGATTGAAATGGTTTAGTTTTGTGAATTTCTCATCAAATATTGTAGTCAAATATATTAATATTGGTTTGTTTTTAAAAAAATTACATTTAACAATTTTATTTTGTTTTGTGTCGATCTAAATTTACGAAATATTTTATCTCGTGTCTATTTTTTCGCGATATTTGCGTGTCTAATTTAATTACCTTAATATACAAAATAACGTACTTTTAAAAATAGATTATATTTTATTTTATACGATAATAAAAATATTTTATAAAATAAGGTATGTTATACATTTGACGAATTCGAAGTAGACCGTTGTGATCTTCATAGAGGGAAATCCACGGTTTTTCCGGCAATACCGGGACCTTCGGTTTACTTGGTTATTGAAGGAACAGGGAAATTGCAAACCGGTTCATCACAATTGTTGGTTAACCAAGGAGATGTTTTGTTTGTAACGGGTCATAAGGAGATTCATGTAACCGGAGAAAGTGATTTGATGAAGCTTTATAGAGCTGGAGTTAGCAGCAGATTCTTTCTAACATTATAGGCAAATTAAAAAGTTTACTAAAGTAATATTTAACTTTTTACTTACTAATATATATTTATAAGGGCCAATGTGTTGAGAATGTGATGATTGTTTTTATATTGGTAAGAACCATGTGTTATTTTAATATTTTGTAATCTCCTTTTTAATGTGCCATTGTCAATCAAGGGTTCGAGGGTTTGTTATATTCTTTTAAAGATTTATATGTAATATGAATTATAAACATTTTTTAATCTTAATTTTAAAAAAATATTTTCAAGTACAAGCATGAGTTGTCTTTTAAGTAATAATAAAAGTTTAGTCAGTCTATTAACTTGAGTTGATTAAACAAACTTTGTGAATATAATGCTAATAAAGTCGAATAATATATGTAAGAGGAGTTTTTCGCCTTGCAAAATCCGCGGAAAACCCAACAAAACGGTAAACTTATTGATAAAATAAAGAGAAATATGAGTGAATATTAGAAATTTGAGGGTTAATTTGCAAAAATAAAAGAGGAGAGAGACATAGTAAATGAAAATGTCTTTTTTACCCCCAACTGTTTTCTTCTTTCTCTTTCTAAGTGTGATTTCTTAGAAATAGAATACGTGTCTAAGTTTATAATAGATAATTATTTTGAGAATAAATAATGATTATGAGATAAGAATTTATGATGTAGGTTAAGTGTTTAGAGTTTTAAGATAAATGTAAAGGTATATGGTTGAGGGTTTAGTGTTTAGGGTTTATGATGTAGGGTTAAATGTTTAGGGTTTCAGGGTTTAGGGTTAAGTGTATAAAGTTTATGATATATTCGGAAACAGACGATAAATGTGATTTTTTTAGATAATATACGTCTATTTTACAGATAATATACGTTTATTGAAGATAATATACGTCTATTTTCAATTGGATAATGAACGTTTGTTTGTTGACTCAATGAATAGTTTTCAATAGATGATTATTTTCATTATAGAGAGATAAAAAGTAAAACTGGGATTAAAAAAAAACTGCTTCTCACCCTTATCATTTTGGCAAATTTATATTGTTTTTGTTATTTTTGCAAAGTAACCTCCAACTTTCTAATATTCACCAAATTCACCCTAAAATAAATAAGTTTTCATTTGATTTTGTCAACAACAAAAGCTAGATATCTTTTCAAATATTTATAAGAAACTAACAAGAAATGCATTGATAAGAAACTAATAAGAAATGCATTGATAAGACACATTAGTTCCAAGATAAATTAACCCTTGTTTACTTGCACTAGTTATTGGTCTTTGAGGTAGAACTATTTGGTGGTTAAAGCTTTGGTTACTAAATGCGAAATGATACCAACAGGACAGAAAAGAAGACATAGCGAAACCGAGTGCCTCGTCTCGATCTTATTCTCTAACCCATCTTTAAAAACTTGCCTGCATAGCAACAACAACAAAAGAACCGCAAACACACGCGTCACAAGAAAATATGTTTTGGATAAATTAAACAACTAGAAAAAAATCGCAAAATTTATATATACCTTGCTGCAAAAAGATCAACAAGAAGAAGATGAATCCAAGCAGACGCTAGAGTCATTTCACTCGAAAACATCTTCGATATTCCAGACAACTACAAAACAAAGAATACAAAACTTCAAGAAACCGCAAACAATACATAACTATCATTATGTTTTATCATTTTTTCGATGTTTTCAGATGATTTTGAAGAAATTTTTGACCTCTGGCAACATGTATTGACTAGAAAACATGTATTTGAGGGTATCGGGTGTCCAAGAAAGATACAACAAATACGCATATAATACGCCTAACACGATATAAGGTATGCTACTCTCCATACACGTCTTTGTCTACACACACAAAAACCAAAACATACTTTAACTTCTTTAGACTTAAAATCAACAAGTTGTAATAAAACAAAAAACTTACAATTTTAGCTTTTGGAGCTAAGACCATTAGTGTATAAAAGGGTAAAACCGCCGTTGTTCCAACCGCAAATACACTATTCGCGATATGAGAAGTAGCTATCCCTGCACATCAAAACATCATAAGAGCTTATAGAATCTAAACAAAGTTTAAAAATTTGTGCTATTTTTGCTTTTATTATGTTTTGAGTTAAAAGAGAAATTTCACATGAAGCTCGAACACCGGAGACTTTCTTGCGGTTAACAGAGGAAGAATTCGATGAAACGTTTGTGAAAAGATCGATTCTTGATCCCCCAATGAAGCCCCAAGGGCTATTGAATCGAATCTTTGAAGAATCAATGCACATTTTAGACTTTGTTTTGCTTAGAGAAAGAGTTTTCACATAGCTCTTAGCTAAAACGCTGCGTTTCATCATCTGTGTCAATAACAGAGAAACAAGATAAACATTTAAACTCAATTTATAACAGAGAAAGATAAGAACTTTAACAAAGTTATCCAAAGTAATAAACGAATCTGTAGTTTATATTCCGACATAGAATCTAATCAGACAAGATTCAAGAACTGTACATACACAGATACATACAAAGATATGCAAAAGAGTATAAGGGTAAAAGGGTAATAATTACCGAGAGAGATGAAGAAGACAGAGGCTGAGAAAAGCAAGAAGAAGGTAAAGCCATGTCCGATTCAAATCTTCAATACTCTTTGTAAGAAATTGACACTTCATTAGGTTTCTACAATGAAGTCTTCTCTGCATATAAAGAAGAGATTTTTGAGATTTTTTTGTTTCCACTGAATCAAAAAGGGTAAGTAGTGAAGACAGCCTTTCTTACACTCTTTTTTTTTTTTTTTTTTTTGTCAAGATGCCTTTCTTACACTCTTAACTCTTAAGATTGTACAATTATATTTGGCACTTTGAGATTTTTTTGCTAGCTTTTTTTGGAAAATAATATTTTTTGATTTTTAGTAGTTTATGTAATTTTCCTATAATTATTACCCATTTTTAGTGTTTTTCTTTTTTTGGTAATTGGAATTGAAGTCTCAACTAATTTTGGTGGTATGTAGAAACTAGAAAATCATATACTTTTTTTGTTATTTAAGATGTTTACCATTATTAAAATCTTAATTGTAAAGAGAAATTTATACATAATCTCTTAATTTTAGAGGAATTCACAAATTACGTCCTTTCAACTTTTCTTTTACAAAATTACACTTAATTCAATATTTTATATATTTACACCCTTTCAAAACTTTAAATGGTTGATTTACATTTTAAAAAGTTACCAAAATTAAAAAAAAAAAAAACATTTGACTTCGCTAATTGATGTTTATGAGATAATATTAAAGGGTATGATTGTTTGAATATAATTTTGAATATTTATTTATAGTTTTGAAAAGTGACTATGAAATAGTGTAGTTTTGTACAATGCAATTCAAATAGTTTAGCTTTGTAACTCCCCCTTAATTTTATTGCGAGTCACTTAATAAATGTACTACTAAGAGTTACATATCATGATTTTTCCGAAACTAGATAAAAATCTGATAACAAAATCTTGTATTAATGCGGATGAGCAAGTGGCCCAATGGTAGTCACCTCTGCATCTAATCGCATAACCCGGGGTTCGAACCTCGACGCTATCAGTTGGGAGAGAACTAATTAGACACTAGACTATGATGAAAAAAAAAACTTGTATTAATGATTTTTTTCTAATACTTTTTGGTCTTTAGATAATCGTTATTTCTATTTTGAAAAATCTATTTATTTTGTATTTAAACATGAATTTTTTTGTCTAGGAAAATAGAAACGAAACGGTTGAATTATGCTTTTTTCTTAATAGAAACTACATGAACATTAATATACTTAACAAAAAAATACATATTGTTGTGAGAGCGTTACAATTTACATGGGCATAAAATGCTTAATTTTGTATTTTATATATTTAAAAAATATTAATATTGAAAAAGACATGTTATTTGGTTCATATGTCATATTAACATTGTGACAATCTAAATTCCTAGTGCAAAAAGTTAGAAAAATTAATTGGAAATTTGCTAAAAGGTTTAAACAATATTATCACTTTAAATGAAACTGAAAACCACTTAATCAAAGTGAATATAGCTGGACAAGACATAAGTCTTAGTTTCACGACAGAACAAGACAAGAGTGACATTGCTGTTTCTACTCACTAGTGGTTGTGACATCTCCTTAAAAGACAAAAGTTGGTGTTTCCCCCATTAATTCGTTTATTAAAGATTATATAATTTGTTTTTTCACAAAATGAGAATTTTTATTAAGGGAATCGTAGATATGGGAAAGCAAAAAAAATAAGATAATAATGTGGCTATTATCGTAGTCTTATATTATTAATACAGAAGACAGAGAGAAAATGAGACTGAAAATCCTACGTGTCATCACGTGAGTAATTCTGACCCCACATCATTAAAAGATTTATTGGAAATTCATAAAAGCTCAAAACAAAAGCCCAAATTTATCACAAAAGTCTCTTAAACAAACATAATAAATGGATAATATATTTAGAAAATGTTGAAAAACCCCTAAAATATAAAAATATAATATTAAAAAATCCATAAAACACAATTTATAATTAAAAATAGATTTCCCTAATATTTATATGTTATATTTTATCACATTATGTTTAAAATAATGATAAAACATATTGTTCCTTTACAAATAACAATATTATTTTGTAAAATTGTATTTAACACCAAAATTCATGTCAAATGACAAAACTTGAACACATAATTTATGATTCATCGGTTGAACCACCGGTTCCCAAAATTTGAGCAAAGAATTTTCGGATAAGTTTATACATGAAAGAGTGATTAAACATTCATAGAAAATATGTTTAATATATTTAAAAAACCTACAAAATATGATTTTAAAAAGCCCATGAAAAACACAATTTTATAATTTTCCTAATGTTTGTATGTTATATTCTCGCACAAAACAATGATAAAACATATTATTCATTTATAAATATCAATATTATTTTGTAAAATTGTATTAAGCATCAAAGTCCATATCAAATGGCAAAACTTGAACACAAAATTGACTTGAACCATCGGTAGACCCACCGGTTCCCGAAAGTTCAGTGGTTTTATCTGAATTTTTAATAATCCGAGTTTTATGACAAATAGAGACCGGATTGACATATTTTTCATTGTTAAACGGGTCATATCATGGTTTCAAAACACTATGTAGTTATTGTTTTTCAATGATAAACTTCAAATTAAACTCCGAGTTTAACGCGAATAACATGACATCCAAATTCCTTTTATCTCATTTTATACTACACATTGTTTTTACCAATAGAAATTTATTATTTTATTCCGTAAATTTTTATCCCGCGGGTAACTTTCTAGTTTGATATGAAAGATGGAGTGGGCTATTTTGGTATGATTTATTATTTTATGGGCCTTTAATTTGATACATCCTACTTTTTGTAATTACCATCCAACCAAAAAACACATGAAAACAAAAGCAAAATTTGGTATCTACCATCTTTTAATCTTTATGGTATTTGCGCATTTCAATGTCTTGAGTGCCACCAAAAAAACTCTTTTGAAAACAAAATGTATATTTCAGAACTATTTCAAAAATATTCCATAACATCTATGACTATATTCCTTAAAATATTACTTTTACTATTCGAAAATTTACAACCCACGCAAATATTTTTATCCTATTCCAAAGCACACAAAAACCCAAAAATTCATACAAAAAGTTCATGCTATAAATATCTTATGTGAATTTGTGAATAAAAAAAAATCTGAATGCAAAATTGTTTTTACTCAAATAGAGAAACATATGATGATTCACAATATCCTTGAATATACTTTGTTACATAGAAATAAAAATTGCATATACGTGATTCTTATCTAGAAGCCTATCCTAAAGAATGCTCTCTCGTCCACGAATGTAGATATTTAATGGCCCAATCATGTAACGAATGTTTTAACGTGAATCTATTTTTTCAAATAATTATTTTGTTACTTTATATTTCATATCTTAATACGCATTGTTATTTGTTTTTCATATGCAAAAAGTTCATAAGAAAGAGTTATCAAAACATATAACATATTTATTTCATCAGACATTTGAGAATCCCATATAAAATGTCTCGCAAACCGGAAAAAACAAAAGTTAAATCCAGAAATTAACACAAAACATAGATTAAAAAAAAACAGAAAATATATAAAATCAAAAGATGGGATAGATAAAGAGTTTTGATGTTTACACAAACAATGAAGTTTGATGAGAAACTTAAGCATCAGTGAAGCTTGGTGGCTTGTAGGCGATGAAACTGATGCACTGGACTTGACGGGTGTTATCGAATCCGATGATTCTAATGAATGCACCAGGGTACTCTTTCTTGCACTCTTCCACTTCCTTCAACACTTGAGCCGAGTCGGTGCATCCGAACAACGGTAGCTTCCACATTGTCCAGTATCGTCCATCGTAGTATCCGGGGGTGTTTCCGTGCTCACGGTACACGAAACCGTGCTACAAAAAAAACACATATACAACATATATATGTATGTGAATCAAGGTTCTTAATTTTCCTACTTTACAACATAAAACATGTGTTAGAAATAAAATATGCATATATATATATATGTAACTTTTCTAAATAGTTTTATGATGGTTACAAGATTCATATGGTGATTGTCTCATCATTCATCAAGCCTAATTAATATTATCTATTAACAAGAAGATCTAGCTAGCTACTTCAAACATTCATATACAAATTTTGAGATTCACTAATAAGATATTTTAAATAAATTTTTTTAAAAATATTTTTAATTACCTCTAACTCAAATTCAACACAAGGGATCCATTTGTTGCGGATAAGGTAATCAACTTCTTTAGCCAATTCAACTTCGGTTAGGTCAGGAAGGTATGATAGTGTCTCAAACTTCTTCTTTCCAATAGGAGGCCACACCTAACAAAAAAAAAAATCAACAAAAACATTATTAATTAGTTTATAATAATTCGAAACATTTATAAATTTATTAGGTATTGTACAAGAAATATATATATATATATATATATATATATATATATATATATATATATATATATATATTTACCTGCATGCAGTTAACTCTTCCTCCATTGCTTGTGATGGAAGTAATGTCGGTGTTAGTTTTTCGGCTCCCCGGGAAAGCGGCGGAGGACTTAAGTCCAGTGAATGGTGCGACCATTGTGGCTTGGGCCGGTGAAGAAACCATTGTAGCTGATGAGAGCATAGAGGAAGAAGCCATGTTTGCTTTTTTTACTCTTTGTATGTGACTTAGGTGTGGTCTAATTAAGTGCTTTGGTCATGTATATATAATGGTTATTATTATAAGTACAATGTAAAGTTAACATGGAGTTATGATCTAAGGGTTGAAATTTTGTGAGATTGTAGTGAGATAAGATCTTGACCGTTGGATTTATTGAGTTGATATATATGTGTGTGAGGTTTTAATTATGTAATTGTAACGGCCACAAAAGAGATGTTGAGACCCCTTATCGGTTTGAGTCACCAGAAAAATGCCACGTGGAAAATAATTCCAATAAGTCTTATCGTTATCTATGATGGCTATGAGTAAAATGTTTGATATTAGAAATGTGTGATTGTAAAATGTGTGAGCCTAGTCAAATAATTGATGTGGTCAAAACTTAAAAAATTGATACATCATATCATAATTTTTAAATGGTTTTCTCTAAACTTTTTTTACTTTTACAATAAACTAGGATGGAATCCGCGCGTTGCGCGGGATATTCGCCTCATAGTAATTTCAAAAAATATTTACAGTGAATTTTTCATTGTAATATGTATTATTGTTATTCGAATATACGCATTTTATATTTTACCAAATCAATGAAAATTAGTTTGTTTGCGTATACATTTTGTCTACATCGTTTAGTCTATTTTCAAATTGTGGGGATATTAATAGGTTAAGAAATCTAATTTTTCAAACGTTTTCTTAAAAAATATTGAAGATTGTCGTGCATCCCTTTCAATTTTTTTACTTTTAATTGATTTTTATCTTTCTGTAATATGTTTACTACGGTTTTATTTAGAGATTTTAACTAAATTGTTTCATATTTTTGTATTATTTTTCTATGTAATATTATTTAAATACTTATATATGTTATTGTTTATTTTGTCTAAGAGTTCTTTTTTGCGGTGGATATTTTTAATCTTCTCACATAAAGTTGGTATTAACTTTATGTTTTAAAAGATTATTGTAAACAATTTATGTATTATTTATATGTATAAATATAGAATATTTGTATCTCAAGTTAGAATTGATGAACTTTTTATTTATTAATTTTTTTTTTTACCATTTTTAATAATTATTTAATTTTATATACATATTATTTTATTAATGTTAATAATTACATTGAATATCTTTTTTGAATTTTATTAATATTAAATGGAGAATTACAAAACTACACCATCTAAATTACATTTAACAAAAGTACACCATTTCAAAATTATTTCACTAAACTACACCTAAACACTTAAAATTAAATCCAAATAAATCATACCCACACAATCCTACCCCCTTAATACTATACCCTAAACACTAATAAGTAAACCCAAATGAAAATTTTTAAATTTGGTAATTTTTTAAAGGGTAAATCAAGCTTTTAAAATTTTATAAAGGTGTAAATATGAGAAAAAATTGAATTATGTAGAGTTTTGTAAATGAAAGGTTGAAAATGTGTCGTTTTGTGAATTAAATAAGTTGTATTGTCTTTATTATTTGTGTTTCTTAATAAAGTTTATTAGTATTAATGATTTTATTATATTTTTATTTTGATTATGTTGTGTTAAATATTTAAGATGATGAGGTGTTACTCATACGGAGAGAGTTCTTCTTCTTTTATGGTATAGATACTAGATTTTTTAACCCGTGTCAAGGGCAGCGTTTAAACTTATATATTGTAACAAAATATGAAAGTATTTTTAATTTTTGGCATAGACAATTATTTAAATTAAATTTGAAATTTTTTTCGAACCCTTTTTACTATTTATTAGTGCATTTATCGGAAATATCATTAAATCTTTTTTTAAACAATAATAACATCTAAAATATGTTAACTACAAAGTTATAGAAAAACACTTGCAACAATGTTGACTCGATTTTTATTTGATTAATCACACCAAAAAAATGAAGTTTAATCTATACTATTAATTGAGAAGGACAAATTTTGAGAAGCCCTTAATTTTTTTTAATTACATGTAATGTCATTGGATAAATTTTAGTGTAAGATATTTTTTGATTAAAAAACAAAAAAACACTCATATTTAATAGGATTAAAAACGAAATTAAAACAAATAAAGAAATATAAATATAAAAAATATTATTAATTAATAGGATTACAATTAAAAACGAAAAATAAAAATAAATAGTTAACAGAATGAAAATATAAAATATTGTAACATAATGAAAATAGAAAATATTCAAAATATTTTAATTTTATGATAATCCATCATACAATAAAAATAATATATCTTCATTATTTAAAAATTTTCATTATTTAAAAATATTTTTCAGAATATTCAAATCGATAATGTAAATAAAAAACCTGAAGCATCCAAAAATCTGTTCAATTTTGCGACGGGTCAAAATATATCATACATAATTTATGATATATAAAAAAATATTTTTTAATAGTAGAATATACATATATATATAATTAAAAAAATTATTCAACATGCACCAACAAAAATAATAATTTGAAATTATATAAAATTAATATTTTGAAAATATTACTCTGATGCGGGACGTACGGGTAAGAATCGAGTAAATTATTATATCCGGTCCAAAAAATTTATGAGATTCAACCATAAATTTTATTATATATCCAAAATAAAAATGACTATTATATTATATGGGCTTTTGGAATGTGGACACATGTTATATTTCCTTGTTTTGTTCGAGTAATGTTTCTCAATTAGTGTATTAGAATTTCAAATTTTCGAAGTCACTATTAAATATTCTATTTTGTTTTGTTTTGGCCCCCTAATATTTTATACGGGTCTGTTTCTTTTCGAGTATCGAAATTATAAATAAATCTAAAACTGCAATATAAAATATTTTAAAATATCCAAAACATATGATTTACTAGGAAAATCTGATAAAAAAACAATTAACTATCCAAAAGTATTAAAAAATATTCGGATTATACAAAAATGTGAAAATATTATAAAACATGTTAGAATTTTGGATATTTAGGTTATTACAAATATAAAATTCTTAATATATATAGATATTTACTTAAAATTCTGGTAAGTTTGGAATCGGATACTCCTTCAGGTTCGGGGTTTTGAGTCTTGCCTCTAGTCTCTATTCACCAATTATTATATATGATGGTTAATTTGATGCAAGAAATTAGGTTGGGGAAAACAAAAAAAAAAGACATAAAAAACAAAACTAGATATCTTCAATTTTGTGTAGGTGGTATTTGCGCATTTCAATGTCTTGAGTGCCACCAAAACTCTTTTGAAAACAAAATGTCTAATTTTGTTAGATAATTACATATAATTATCCATATTCTCATAGAAGATAATGTTTGTATTTATCTAACAATTTTAACCGACTTAAAACCCTATATAAAGGGGTTAGTCGTATGTTCATTATAAAAAGATATAAGAAACATCAAGTTAATAATCAAAGGAGTTATTCTCTTTTCATTCACACATATACACATAATATATATATTATTATTATATTAGTTTTATAACACGTTATCAGCACGAGCGTCTCTGATTATACGAGGTAATCGTTGCATGAGCTTCTATATATCCGGTTAAATATTATCCAGGTAATTTTAAATTATGTCGTTAAGTTTATAAACATAATGGAAAAATTCTGTTTCAAACTTATGACATAATTTATATCCTAAAATGTTTAAATTATGATTTTACTATATAATAAGAAACTCTGGCAAAATTTAAATTAATATAGTTTAAAATTTAAGAGAAACTCTATCAAAATAATTTTTGCCAAAAGTAATAAATCTAAGAAAAACTCGGCAAAATTTTAAGTTAAATATTTTGCCAAATGTATAAAGCTAATAAATCTAAAAAAAATTCGGCAAAATTTAAACTACTATAATATAAGAAAAAAAAATTAAAAGAAACTTTGCCAAAATTTAGTCGATAAAAAATTATCGATATTTATAAATTTAATTTTTATATTTGAATGGAAAATTTAGTCTCCAAAAATCTATAATAGAATATGCCTCTTTGATCAAATAGAAGACTATAATTCATAAATCAAATTGAAGACTATGTCTCTTTGATTATATGAAAATATATGTCATTAATCAAATTGAAGATAAGGTCTCTTTGATTATATTGAGGTTTTGTCTATTTGATTAAATGAAAGGCTATATCTATTTCGTTATACGGTAAGCTAAATAATTATTTATTTTAAATAATTTTGTTATCCAAATTATATGAAAATTTTGCAATATCAAGTAATGCAAAATAATTGAATGCTCTGTAAGAGCAAAATGTTTTATTAGAGTAAAATATTTTATTAAATAAAAATGCTAAAGAACTGAAATGCTCACAAAGAGCTTAAACGCTCATGAATAGCTTAAACGCTCATGAAAAGCAAAAACGCTGAAAACGAGCGAAAGAAGAGCTAAACACTCTAAAAGAAAACATGATGACGACATGCAATATGTATAAAAATGACAAAAGATGTATATGAAAGTAAACATGAAGTTTACTAATTGATCAAAGTATAATATAACCGGTTAAGCCATCCGGGTTTATCAATGATTGAACATCATTGAAAGTATGTTGAAAAACAAAAGATTTTTCAACTTAATGCATGTCTTATTGAAAATTATAATAATAAGATCATCATGTGAAAAAGATCATGGATGAATCACCATATTTTTGGTTAAAAGCTCATTATATATATTGGTTGATTTCTTTATACCCCAAAATTATACTCATAATATATCCGATTCAAAAAAAAAAAAAAATGTGAATCGGGTCAAGATGAATGTGAATGAAAAATTATCATCTTGATAGAGTAATACGAATCTCATATCAAATGTTAGAAAGGATCTAAAATGATACACACTACAAGAATCTGCACATTTAGCAACGACCAAAATCGTTGCTAAATCGTTGCTAAACGCGTTTAGCAACGATTTAGCGACGATTACATTTTCGTCGCTAATCTCTCGTCGCTATTTCGAAATCGTCGCTAATTCGTTGCTAAATTAGCGACGACTCAAAATCGTTGCTAATTCGTTGCCAAATATTCGTTGCTAATTCGTTGCTATTTTAGCGACGAATTAGCAACGAATTTGCAAGGTTATTTTAGCTTCGAAATAGCAACGACTTAGCGTCGAATTTAAAAAAATTATTTTCGATTTTCAGAATTTAAAAACTTATGAAATTGCTGCAAACGTCGCTAATTCGTTGCTAATTTAGCAACGAATTGGCAACGATTCTTTATACAAATCGTTGCTAATTCGTCGCTAATTTAGCAACGAATTGGCAACGATTCTTTATACACATCGTTGCTAATTCGTTGCTAATTTTAGCAACGAATTAGCGACGATTTGATTAAATCGTTGCCAAATCGTTGCTAAATTTAGCAACGATTTGGCAACGAAGAACATAACAATCGTCGCTAATTCGTTGCTAAATTAGCAACGAATTAGCAACGATTTTTAAAAAAAAATTAAAAAAAAATTTAAAAACGAATTTAAAAATAAAATAAAATAAAATTATTATAATTAAAATTTAAAATTCAAATTACATTTTACAAAAACTAAACTAGGGATCAAAATCATTAATCCCGACATTCCGTCCCAGTTCTTGCGCCGCGGCTTCAGCCTCGTCCGGAGCAACCTCCGGTTCCGGATCGACCCCTAATCCGCGTTCCCGCATCGCATTAGCCGGGTTTGGACTATCCATCGCAATTATGGAGAATAGATCCGTCATTGTCTTGAAGCGGGCGTTTGTATCTTGGAGTTCCCGTCGCAAACGAGCATTCTCCGCGGCTCGATCCCGCCGAGAAACATGAGGTTGCGTTGAAGAAGCTGCGGGAACGGTCTCGATAGAACCGACTCCGAAAGTGCGGTTCTTCTTTTTCGGAGCGACCTACGTAGAATTAATATTATATATCCGTTAGTAAATATAATATAATTTAAAAAATATAAATTAAATTATTTACCTCGTAGTAGATTTGGTCGCATTCCGCGACCGAAAGTCGTCCCGAGGAGTTCACTGAGCTCCCTTCTCCAGTGGACGACTGACTTACCCGCTCGGAGAGTCTAGCCTCATAGTCATTCACGATCTTTTCAGATCGTGAACTGACATATGACCCATCTTTGCGCTTCTGGGTTTTCTTCAATATCTCCACAATAGGGGGCAGTTCACCCTCTTCCTCGGCCTATATTTAATATTTATATTAAATATTTATTTATTTAAAAAATAATTAAAGAAAGTGTTAAAAAATTAAATTTACCATTTTAATACGACGACCGGCGTATGAACTCGGTCCCGAAGTGTGGACGTAGGGACCGATCCCGTCGATAGGAGTGAGGCGAGACTTGGAACGAGTTTTGCGCGACGGCGAGAGAATGCGGTTCCGTCCGGTAGTCGATCGGCCCTTTCCACACCGCCGGGTCCATCGACTCCGGCTTTCCACCATCTCCTTTTAGTTTCCGGTCTTTCTTCCAACCGGAAACAATGCCGGTAAGGCGGTGCATCGCCTTCTCGTTGAACCCCTTACGGACTTTCACCGTATCAGCCTCGGCCCAATGCCATTTTTGCTATTAATTAAAACTAAGTTTTAGTTTAACTTTTTAAATTAGAAATTTTAAATTAAAATTTTCAAATTAAAAATTTTAATTTATATTTAAATATAAATTATTTTAATTAAAATTTAAAATTTAATTTAGTTTACCGCGAAAGATTCGAACCGGATATCCCGTATGTATCCCGGCGTTTGGGACCGGTTCACGTGCGGCTCGACGAAGTAAGACTTCATTGTGTCCGCGACACTCCGACTCACTTTGTTATCGCAAAACCTAACAAAGTAAATTTTTTTATTAATATTTAATATTTAATAATTTTTTTTATTATTTTTTAATATTTTTAATATAATATTAAAAAATTACCAAAACGTGTGTCGCGGCCGGTCTGGATCTATCAAAGGCAAACGGTCGTGGCCTTCTTGTCGTAGGAGATCCAAGATCCGCATCATGTGGGGTCCTTGATGCGGAGGCGGTGGTAAATCCGCCGGTGGAATGTTGGAAGCGAGCATCTAACCCCACCTCGGGGACCTCATGGATGTCGGGTTGGGTTGGTTCGAAGGTTGTCGGGGAGGATTAGAATCGGATCCGCTACCGTAACGATTACGGATGAAATTAAAATAATGGTTTGGACGAGGAGGCATTTTTGTAAAAAGGTTTAGTGTTTTGAGAAAAAATTGTGGTGTTTTTATAGAGAGATTGTAGAGAGATAAAATGTAGAGAGAAGGTTGTGTGAAAAAAATGAAAGAATTTGGCCTTATTTATAGATTTTGTGATCGTTGCTAAATCGTTGCTAATTAGCAACGATTTAGCAACGAATAGTTTTTGTAATCTTTTCGTTTTCCCACCGGAGGGAAAACGAAAATTTAGCGACGATTTAGCAACGAATCGTTGCTAAATCGTCGCTAAACTACATATAGCGACGATTTAGCAACGAATCGTTGCTAAATCGTCGCTATTTTTTAAAATATTTTCGGGTTTCCCTTGTTCACACGTTTGGGTTTAGCAACGAATTAGCAACGATTTAGCAACGAATCGTGGCTAATTCGTTGCTAAACCCTAACATGTATTACGCCAAGTACAAGGCCTATGACGGATACAGTGTACGTGTCCGATCAAGTATTTAGAAACTAGTAAACTAATCTAATATTAAAAAAAACATAAATTAAAAAATCAAAAAGTAAAACAAAACAGAGAAAAGCTGGATAATGATGCCATGTGAAGAAGAAGAAGAAGAAAATCTAGAAATCGCAGGAATCGCCATTGAAGTTACTTCGGCTTCGCCGATAAGTTTCTGAGAGGAGATAATTTATACCAAAAAGTCAACATTATACTGCTCCTTAAGAGTAGATTTTGCTAGTTTATAGTCATAGGTCTTGTACTTGGCGTAATACATGTTAGGGTTTAGCAACGAATTAGCCACGATTCGTTGCTAAATCGTTGCTAATTCGTTGCTAAACCCTAACATGTATTACGCCAAGTACAAGACCTATGACGGATACGATGTACGTGTCCGATCAAGTATTTAGCAACGATTTAGCAACGATTTAGCAACGATTCGTTGCTAAATCGTTGCTAAATTATCGATTAGACTAATATGTTACATTCTATGTATCGAAGTACGAGGTTAAATGTCGGAAACATTAGCAACGATTTAGCAACGATTCGTTGTAATCGTTGCTAAATCGTTGCTATTTAATATTTAGCAACGATTTAGCAACGAATCGTTGCTAAATCGTTGCTAAACCCAAACCCTATTTTTAGGGTTTCAACCCCTAAAACGGTTTGCTATGCTATAATACATACTTCATATGTAATTATAGATTATAAGATTGAGAATAACACTTCAAAATATGATATTTACTAAAAAACTGAAAATTTTCTCGTATTATAAACTTTATGTTAGTAAAACATATAAGTTAACGGTAAGTTAATACACGTTAAGTATAATATTGTAATCAATTTTTTTTTATTGATTTATACAATTGTTTTCACCTTTGTTTACACTTCTTAAGTTAACACTAATTCTTAAAAACCTTTATTTTGGGGTGGATTTAGGGTTTAAAGATTTGTATATTGCAAAAATTAGCAACGATTTAGCAACGATTCGTCGCTAAATCGTCGCTAAATAGCAACGAATTAGCGACGAATCGTTGCTAAATCGTTGCTAAATATCAAATTGCAACGATTTAGCAACGATATGTAAAACATATTAGTCCAACAAATTTAAACCCCTAAAAGTACTAATCGTTGCTAAATCGTTGCTAAATCGTTGCTAAATTACTGATTAGACTAATATGTTACATTCTATGTATCGAAGTACGAGGTTAAATGTCGAAACATTAGCAACGATTTAGCAACGATTCGTTGTAATCGTTGCTAAATCGTTGCTATTTAATATTTAGCAACGATTTAGCAACGATTCGTTGCTAAATCGTTGCTAAACCCAAACCCTATTTTTAGGGTTTCAACCCCTAAAACGGTTTGCTATGCTATAATACATACTTCATATGTAATTATAGATTATAAGATTGAGAATAACACTTCAAAATATGATATTTACTAAAAAACTGAAAATTTTCTCGTATTATAAACTTTATGTTAGTAAAACATATAAGTTAACGGTAAGTTAATACACGTTAAGTATAATATTGTAATCAATTTTTTTTTATTGATTTATACAATTGTTTTCACCTTTGTTTACACTTCTTAAGTTAACACTAATTCTTAAAAACCTTTATTTTGGGGTGGTTTTAGGGCTTAAAGATTTGTATATTGCAAATATTAGCAACGATTTAGCAACGATTCGTCGCTAAATCGTCGCTAAATAGCAACGAATTAGCGACGAATCGTTGCTAAATCGTTGCTAAATATCAAATTGCAACGATTTAGCAACGACAATTTAAACCCCTAAAATTACTAAACTTATGAATTTCGTTGCTAAATCGTGGCAAACTTTGCAAATTCGTTGCAAATTCGTTGCAAAATCGTTGCAAATTCGTTGATAATTTGCAAAAAAAATTTTAAAAAAAAATTAAAATTGCAAATACAAGTTACAAATTTATTCATTATTATCGGAATCAAATGATTCGATATCGCTAACTTCATCGAATTCTTCATTTTCTTCAGTGGATCCTTCGTTTTCATCATCCACAATATCTTCAACTACTTGATTATCAGGATCAACAAGAAATACATCTTCGGTCGATTGATTTGTTTGTATAATTGTCCCACCAACGACATCTTGTTGCATAGGAACTTCATCGTTACCCATAATTAAACCTCTCGGAACCACTCGAATTATCGCACTCCACGATATACCACTAGTTTTAACGCGAGGATACGGAATGAATGTAACTTGCTCAGCCTCGCGATCCGAGGATAAATGGTTCGAACTTCCGATATCGTCGTGATTGGTTGACATCGATGACACCAAATTTGTTGTAACGTACACCACGACCTAACGTTGGATCAAACCAATCACATTTAAAAAGTGTTGTTCTTAAATTGACTAATCCCGGGTATTGGACTTCGATAATATCCGTGAGAACCCCATAAAAAACCGAATCGCCCTCAACAGTGACACCATAATTTGCGGTTGCTCGATGTTGACCATGACTTATTGTGTGGAAGACGTAACCACGAGTAAAATACATAAGCGAAGTTGTGATCTTTCCAAGCGGTCCTTGTATTAACTCGCGAAACCAAACCGGATATGTGGTGTCACCATATTCAACTTGCGTTTTTAACCAACCCGCAAAATCGCGTTCTTTATAAGCGATAAGTTCGTCTTTCGAAAGTCCAGGATAGACTTCCTCCACTTGTTCCTCAAACATTCTAATTGAAATTAATAAACCCCCTCGTTAGGAAAAATATTATAGCTTATATATTATAAAAACATATAATATATTACCTTTCGAAAGGTCGTGCGTAATCACAATTAAGGAGGATGTAAGTATGTGCACTTTGTCGATGTTGATCACTTTCCCACCAAACTTCTTTTGTTTTTCCGCTAGCTCTTCCAATTGGGGAAAATATATCGAGTACCCCATCTACCGCATATATCGCGCCAACGCCGCCGTCATCGTATCGTCGTGTTTTTGTTCTACGTGTTCGTACATTGGAACCGAAATAGTATGATGCGAAATGAGAAGTCTCTTCCGTTAAAGATCCAAGCAACGATAGATCCTTCAACCCTTGCTAGGTTTTTCGCCTTTCCTTTCAAATGTCCCATAAATCGTTCAAAGGGATACATCCACCGAAACCGCACGGACCCTCCTAGTTCGCCTCGTGAGGAAGATGTATTGGAAGGTGTTCCATTACATCGAAAAAAGATGGAGGAAAAATCTTTTCCAAGTTGCACAACAAGATAGGGATATTTTCACGCAATTGTTCAATGACATCTTCCGAAAGTGTACGAGTACATAAATCTCGGAAAAACGCACCGATACCCGAAATTTTTTAAAATTCATGACTATATATTGTAATTAAAGTAATTAAAAAGATAATTAATTAATTATTAATTAGTACCCGCAATTGCTAAGTGTGCGGGTTCGGGTAAAAGCTCGTCGAAGGCAAAAGGTAATAGTCTCTGCATAAATACATGACAATCATGACTTTTCATACCCGAAAACTTTTGTCCTTTCTCAACACATGCGGATAGCTTTGAAACATATCCGTCGGGGAATTTGACATCCGACGCTACCCAATTAAATAAAGCGTTTTTCGCTTCGAGGTTTCAATCGTAGATCGGGACCGGAGCCTTACCATCGTTCGTAATATGCAACTCACTTCTAAAACATATTTCCGGCAAATCCAATCTTGTCTTCAAATTGTCTTTCGTTCTCCCCTGCACATTCAACAATGTGTACATGATGTTATCAAAGAAATTTTTCTCAATGTGCATAACATCAAGGTTATGTCTCAACAAATGATCTTTCCAAGTAAGGGAGTTCCCAAAAGATGCTTTTCTTGTGCCAGTTATGGGTTTCCCCGTATCCGTCAGGTAAATTCGAAACATGTCAATTTCCACCCCGTCTACATGTTTCTTGCGCCCCGTAATAATCCAACTCGTTTAGTAACTCTGTCCCCGCCGGATATAGTAGGGGTGGTTGTTTAACGACTTTGTTCTTCTTGAACAACCTTCCGTTCTTCCGGTACGGATGATTAATTGGAAGAAATCGTCGGTGACAATCAAACCAACTTGTTTTCCTTCCGTGTGGGAGTTGAAACGCATCGGTCCGATGACGACAATAAGGGCAAGACAATCGTCCATGCGTTGTCCAGCCGGATAACATGCCATAAGCGGGAAAGTCACTAATAGTCCACATAAGCACCGCACGCATCATAAAATTTCTTTTGCACGATATATCGTACGTACGAACCCCAGTGCACCATAACTCTTTTAGCTCATGGATTAAAGGTTGCGGAAAAACATCTAGAGCTCTCTTTGGATGTTTCGGACCAGGAACTAATATACTTAAGAAGAGGAATTCTCTTTGCATGCACATATATGGAGGAAGATTATAAGGGGTTACGATAACCGGCCACAAGGAGTATTGTCTACCGGACATACCAAATGGACTAAATCCGTCGATGCATAAACCAAGATATACATTACGAATCTCTCTAGAGAAGTCGAGTATACCGTGTTAAAGTGCTTCCAAGCCTTTGCATCCGACGGATGAGTTACTTCCCCATCTACGACCGAGTGCTCGAATGCCATCTCATTGAATCGGATGTCCTTTCCGATTGATACAATCTCTTGAGCCTGTCCGTAATGGGTAAGTACCACATCCGTTGATACGGGACCTTACTCCCTTTTCCATGGACCTTATATCTCGACCGACGGCAAAAACGACATTCCCGCAACTTATCATCATCTTTCCAATAAATCATACAATTGTTAACACAAACATCAATCATTTCGAAGGCAATCCAAGACTAGAAACCAACTTTTGTATTTCATAATATGAATCGAGCAGCTACATTATCCTCGAGCAAATACTCTTTTAGTAATTCCGCCCAGGAGTCCATGCAAAATTCACTCAAATTATGATCCGATTTGATATTCATCATTCTAGATGCTAATGATAGTTTTGACAATCCATCTTTACATCCATCGTAAATTGGTTTATTCGCAGCGTCTAACATATCATAAAAACGTTTAGCATCTTGGTTAGGTTCTTCAACAACATTTTCGGATAAATACTCCCTCGTATCATGAAATGCATCAAGCAACCATGTCATGATATCTATTATCATCTACATGCATATTAGACCCACCATGATGATCATAGCTATTATCAAAATGATGCGGTAAATTAGCTGGTTCGTTAGTTTCGGGAACATGAAACGAACTACTTTCTCCAAATTCGGTGTTATTATAATTATACCCTTCCCCATGTTGAAACCAAACAAAATATTGTGGCATAAAACCCCTATTAAAAAGATGTTTCCATACGGTATCAACATGAATGTATTTAGTGTTCACACACTTCTTACATGGACAATACATTTTACCACTTTCTTGAGTAGTCCGCATGTTTCCAAACTTGATACATGAATGTTTGAAGTCCCTCCGTGAACTCGTTGTCACTATCCCCGATCGATCTTTGTGTCTATACATCCAAGATCGTAACTCGTATACGTTATTACCGTGAGACATTTTGAGTATATATGTTATGAAAGTTTTTGTATAAGTGTTTAGAATATATATAAGAGAGAATGTTTTGATATTGTGTTGTGATTTTGATTTGGTCGAATGAGTTTATATAGGGACATTGTAAATTTTAGCAAGGAATTAGCAAGAAAATTTAGCAACGATTTAGCAACGAAATATTTTTACCAATGAATTACCAACGATTTTGAGAGGAAATTGCAACGAATAATTCGTCGCTAAATACCGGTGGAGCTCAATGAAAACGTGCTCACCTACCTAGCAATATTCCTTGCAAATTCGTCGCTATTTAACAAGGAAATATCTTCGTCGCTAAATCGTCGCTAATTAGCGACGATTTAGCGACGGTATAGGAATTCCTCCTTAAATCGTCGCTATTTCGTCACTAAATAGCAACGAAATAGCGACGAATAGTTTCGTTGCTATTTGGCGACGAATTAGCGACGAAATTTAGTGTCGTCGCTAATTCCTCGCTAATTCCTCACAAATCCGTTGCTAAATAAATTCCTCGCTAATTCCTTGCTAAAATTCGTTGCTATTTGCCCAGTTTCTTGTAGTGACATATGATCCAAAATGGATATGTTATCGATCCTTTAAAGAGATTCAATTCGAGATGAATAATCTAAAAGAGTTATCATCTCGAGGGGGAGAATTAAAGAATCCACAATAAAAATAAGTGGAACAATTAAAAGATTATGTTCACACTCGAAATGAGCTTAACCTAAGAACATAAAGATAAGTTCTAGTGAAATATAATCAGTTTTTTCATGTAATTGTTTCATGGTTGAAAATGATTATAAGTCAAATGATTTATGATCATTATCTCTCCCTTGAAATTGATTTGTGATTGAAAATGATTAGAAAGAATTCTCCCATATAAAAGATTTATGGTTTGAGATCAAATCTCGTTTGGAAATTTGTGGGTGTGTGATATATATTATGAATGCTCCTCCACACAACATAAAAATAACATCCAAAGAGGATGAAGTGTATGAAATTGGAAATGAAGATCCGCTCTAAAAAGTCATCATTGGCGATGTGCTTATTGTAAGATTTGCAATCAATATTTTGATAATACAATTTCTCTAAAGGAGAAATATGAAATAGTTGGAATCCTTGAACAAAATGATTATGAACGTGAAGTTCAATAGTTCAAAGGATCAATATTCTAAAATATTGCAAATCAGTATAAAGGATTGATGGATGAGATTTCATGAAATGAATTATCATTATAAGATCCTCATACAAAAGAAAATGAACATAAAGTTCATAGGATAATTCATCAAAGTGAAAATAGAAATCTCATATCTCATCTTAAAATACTTCAATAAAAATATGTGTCAGTAAATGACAACATATTATTAATAAGTCTATAACATGTAAAAAACATGATAGACTACTTTGGTTTCAAAGATATAGAAAATTCTCGAAAAGAGAAATAATATCTTAAAGAGGAGCATGAGACATGATTATTATAAAATTAGATATCTGAATGATATCATTGACAATGATAAAGAGATCTCACAAATGATCATGTACTTAAAGAAATATGGAACCAAAGACTAAGTCAAAATGAATGTCGACAATATCAATGACATATTGCGCAATGTCAATATATAAATGAGGATCATAAATCTCCACGTTGTGAATGAGTGTAGAGATTAATTTATGACCAATAAATAAAAAAGACAACCAAGTCTATATTAAGCTCGTTTGAATAACGAGAGTTTGGACAAGATGTCCAAATCCGAAAAAGGGTATTATGATATATAAAACAAAACACATGTTGTATAAGGTTTTGTTAAAATACCCGTTAGTAAAATATTTATGAGAGACTTGAGTTGCGTCTCATGAGAAACATGCATGAAAGGTTTAAATTCCTAAAAAAAAAAATTAATGATATCATAATAATGTTCTCGAGAACAATGATCGATCAAACTCTATTAGAGTTATTTATATGATAAAAGACCTTGGAAAGACAAAATGTCTCGAGGTATTAAACATCTATAGAAATAGATGTTATGTCAAATACTTCTAAAAGAAGTAAAATATATATATTTGGTTATAAAGAACCAAAATTATATGCCATTGACATTGAGCATTTATCTATTATACATAGCATTTGCTAATAATCTACATGTAGAATATAACTCAACCCTTATGCGCATATATTGGGTTGAGATTAAATGTGATTAACTTGGGATTATTAGAATTCCCAAATTTTGGTATAAGTTGTTTTGCAGATGAAGAATATTTAAGATCATGTAAACTGAGATCGCAAAACAACAATCTCGTGGTGTTTCCAATGCGTGCCTTTGGTCGCCACTTATTAATGCCAAAATCAATTGCTTCATAAGGCATGCAAAGAATGTGCATAAGTGCTTATTTCGGAAGATGAAGCTCACATGCGGAGCAATATAAGGAAACATATTCACTCAAAGACCTATTTGAGAAGGTGATTATTTGTGAAGATAAGGTTTCCAGGTGAAGCCATGATTATGTGCGTGGTTGCACTCTTTTTCCCTCATCATGGTTTTTGTCCCAACGGGTTTTCCATGGTAAGCGTTTTTAACGAGGCAACAAGAACGCGCCAAAAGCGTAGACATTTGTGGAAGAAGAAAATGTGTTCCCCCAAATAGCTATTTACAAAAGACGTCTATTCCGGAAGATGATGATTTTAGGGGGAGAAATGATGAAATGCGTGGTTGCACTCTTTTTCCCTTATCGTGGTTTTTATCTCACTGAGTTTTTCCACGAAAAGGTTTTTAACGAGGCAACAACAACAACAAGAACACGCAAAAGAAAGAGTCTGAAAGCTGATATATACAAAATTTTATTAAAGACGGTTTTTAACGAGGCAATTCACAATACATCAACTAATGGATAATTAAGGGGAGTGTTAGATAATTACATTCGTAATTATCCATATAATTATCCATATTCTCATAGAAGATAATGTTTGTATTTATCTAACAATTTTAACCGACTTAAAACCCTATAAAGGGGTTAGTCGTATGTTCATTATAAAAAGATATAAGAAACATCAAGTTAATAATCAAAGGAGTTATTCTCTTTTCATTCACACATATACACATAATATATATATTATTATTATATTAGTTTTATAACAAATTTCAGAATTTCATACTTTTTTTTATACATCTTCCATAACATACTATATTTCTTTTTTTTGTCACTCAACATATTATAATTCTTAAAAGATAGTTTTACTACTTGAAAATTTATAAGACATCTATTATCCTATTCCAAAAGTATAAAAACAACGAAAATGTTATAAACAAAAATTCATGCTATAAAGTTCAAAAAATATCTTTATTTGAATTTAAAAAAAATGAATGGAAGATTGTTCAATGATGAATTACTCAAATAAAAAAAAACATATGATGATTCATATAATATCCTTGAATATACTTTGTTATATAGAAATAAAAATGAATATTTTTGAATCTTATCTAGAAGCCTATCCTAAAGAATGCTCTCTAGTCCACGAATGTAGATTTTGAATGGGCCATCTCTTACTTGAAGATATTTTTCGAAAACTACTTCCAAATAATTAATTTACTACTTTCTTGTATATTTCATATCTTAAGCCGCATTGTTATTTGCTTTTCATATTCAACAAAATTCATAATGCAAATATTTATCGAACATAACATATTTATTTCATCAGACATTTGAGAATCCGATAGAAAATGTCTCCCAAACCGAAAATTAAAACAAAACATAGATTAAAAAAAAACAGAAAGTATATATATAAAATCAAAGATGGGATAGATAAAGAGTTTTGATGTTTACACAAAACAATGAAGTTTGATGAGAAACTTAAGCATCAGTGAAGCTTGGTGGCTTGTAGGCGATGAAACTGATGCACTGGACTTGACGGGTGTTATCGAATCCGATGATTCTAATGAATGCACCAGGGTACTCTTTCTTGCACTCTTCCACTTCCTTCAACACTTGAGCCGAGTCGGTGCATCCGAACAACGGTAGCTTCCACATTGTCCAGTATCGTCCATCGTAGTATCCGGGGGTGTTTCCGTGCTCACGGTACACGAAACCGTGCTACAAAAAAAACACATATACAACATATATATGTATGTGAATCAAGGTTCTTAATTTTCCTACTTTACAACATAAAACATGTGTTAGAAATAAAATATGCATATATATATATATGTAACTTTTCTAAATAGTTTTATGATGGTTACAAGATTCATATGGTGATTGTCTCATCATTCATCAAGCCTAATTAATATTATCTATTAACAAGAAGATCTAGCTAGCTACTTCAAACATTCATATACAAATTTTGAGATTCACTAATAAGATATTTTAAATAAATTTTTTTAAAAATATTTTTAATTACCTCTAACTCAAATTCAACACAAGGGATCCATTTGTTGCGGATAAGGTAATCAACTTCTTTAGCCAATTCAACTTCGGTTAGGTCAGGAAGGTATGATAGTGTCTCAAACTTCTTCTTTCCAATAGGAGGCCACACCTAACAAAAAAAAAAATCAACAAAAACATTATTAATTAGTTTATAATAATTCGAAACATTTATAAATTTATTAGGTATTGTACAAGAAATATATATATATATATATATATATATATATATATTTACCTGCATGCAGTTAACTCTTCCTCCATTGCTTGTGATGGAAGTAATGTCGGTGTTAGTTTTTCGGGTCATCGGGAAAGCGGCGGAGGACTTAAGTCCGGTGAACGGTGCGACCATTGTGGCTTGGGCCGGTGAAGAAACCATTGTAGCTGATGAGAGCATAGAGGAAGAAGCCATGTTTGCTTTTTTTTTTTACTCTTTGTATGTGACTTTAGTACTTGTGGTCATGTATATATAATGGTTATTGTAACAACAATGTAAAAAAGTAAACACAAAAGATGTGAATCAGTGTGATTTTAGTGGGATAAGATCTTGACCGTTGGATTTTGATTATGTAAAAAATTGTAACGACCACAAAAAAAAAGAGTAAGGAAAGGCTTATCGGTTTGAGTCACTAGAAAAATGCCACGTGGAAGATAATTACATGAATCTTATCGTTATCTGTGAGTGAAAATGTGTGATGGTGGTGTCATACCTTTTTTTTTAATGTTTTAAGTTTTTTTTTTTGTAAAAGTTGAAATCATATCTTCATAAAAATATATAATGAAATACCAATTGTCAAAATAAATAATTAACCACATTGTATATTGGACTACGAATAGTCGTCAAACTTTGATATTGTTGATTCTTGAAAAGTTACTATGAATAAATTATGTTATTTAATGTGGAAAATAATCAAACCAAAAATCTGTGAATAAATTATATTATTTAATTATTTAGAAACTTTTAATCTTGAAAACATTTTCCCTTTTTTATAAGTCAGATAGTAAATCTTTTTAAGCTATTGATTTTTTTAGATAATATACGTCTATTTTTTTTAGATAATATACGTCTATTTTACAGATAATATATGTCTATTGAAGATAATATACGTCTATTGAAGATAATATACGTCTATTTTCAATTGGATAATGAATGTTTGTTTGTTAACTCAATAAATAGTTTTCAACAAATGACTATTTTCATTATAGATAGAGAGATAAAAGATAAAACTAAGAATAAAAAAACCCTTGTCATTTTGGCAAATTTATACTTGTTTTTATTATTTTCGCAAATTAACCCCTCACTTTATAATATTCAACAAATTCACCTATTTTTTTAACATATATCATTTTTTGGTATGATTTAAATGTAATTTGGACGGTACTTTTATTTTTTTAATAACTACTACGGTCCATAAATTAAGCCTCTAAACACTTAAATGGGCTTTTTATCAAAAAAAAAATTGGGCTTACAATGGATAAACGAAATCCGTTGGGTTTGAATTATAACTATTTTTCCAAATTTTGGGGTTCTCAAAAATTTATGGAAATGGTTTTGTTCAACATTTTAAAAACGCAAGGTGATGAATGATATATGGATATAAGATCAGCAGTGTTCTAAAATATTATGATGATATATAAAATAAGATAAAATAATTTTATTATTTATTAATTATGATATTTGTTAAAGAATGTCCTAAAATAAAATAAACAAAAAAAAATTTACATGGATTTTATTATCTTTTAAACTATTATATTTCATAATATATGTATTGTTGGTTTTCTAAACGTTTCGACCACTCATAAATTGATTTGACTTCTATTTAAACGTCTTAGGCACTATGATCTACGTTCTTGGTCACTGCCCGTTTAGATATAGCTTTCATATCCATTTATCTTCAGTAAAAAATTATGAGGAATTCACAAAACTACACCCTTTTAATCCCTACTTCACAAAACTACACTTAATTTAATTTTTTCACATATTTACACCCTTTCAAAATTTTAAAATCTTGATTTACCCTTTTTAAAATTATCAAAATTAAAATCTTTTCATTTGGGTTCGCTAATTAGTGTTTAGGGTATAGTATTAAGGAGGTAGGATTGTGTGGGTAGAGTTTATTTGAATTTAATTTTGAGTGTTTAGGTGTAGTTTTGTGAAGTATTTTTGAAATGGTGTAGTTTTGTGAAATGTAATTCAAATAGTGTAGTTTTGTAATTCTCCCAAAAATTATGAACATTTTTGACATCTATTTTAGGCAGTTCATTGCATTTACTTTTTCGAGTAACTTTTTGATATTTATGTTTTGAAATGAAGATAGATAGATATGGGCAAGAAATATGACATACATAAAAACTTAACAATATGCTACTTTATGACATATGTATTTTAATAAATTTAATACAATATATAACTCTTCCTTAATATATACTAGCTCATTCCAAAATCATTTCCAATTACAAATCTCTAATGTCACTGAAAAAAAAATCACTCTCTCAAAAACTTTTAGTTAACATGAATCTCTCTTTTATCAATCCAATGGCTTCAAAATTAATTGAACTCCATATTTAGGTTTTATAGTAAGCACAACTATAGGAGCATGCCTATAGTTCTCCGATATAGCGAAAGTAAATTTCGAAACAAGCATTGCTAATATGATCTTTGCCTCCATCATGGCAAAATTCTGGCCTATGCAATTTCTAGGACCGGCCGCGAAAGGCATGAAATGGCGATTAGACGCAAAACTTCTAGTCGAAAAGCGTTCGGGGTTGAATTCATGGGCATCTTTGCCCCATAACTCTTGACTATGATGTATCGCGAGGACCGGGATCCATATAGATAAGCCTTTAGGGATTAATATTTCGCCGAGTTTTATGTCTTCAAATGCCATTCTTGGTAGGAGAGTGGCGGGAGGGTAAAGTCTTAATGACTCGTTAATCACTTTGTTTAACTAAAAAGAAAATAATAAATATAAAGAAAGATAAGTTAGTTGAATATTATATTAAGAAATCATATCAAGCAATCTTGTGATATGAAGTGGCTTATGACTGTTTCTTAACTAAAGATCTTTGCTTAGTTTTAAGAATTGGCTTTCTTTCAAGCTGTCAAAATAGAATCACTAGTTAATAAAATGATATGTTTTTTGAAGTATTTTATTTAACGCATGTTGTAGTGCTAGCTAATATTTCGAACAAGTGGTATAATATATTCATTACTTAGTTCGATTTTTAAAGAGGAATTCACAAAACTACACCCTTTCAACTTTTCCTTCACAAAACTACACCTAATTTAATTTTTTCACATATTTACACATTTTCAAAATTTTAAAAGCTTGATTTACCTTTTTAAAAATTACCAAAATTAAAATCTTAGTGTTTAAGGTATAATATTAAAGGGGTAGGATTGTGTGGGTATAGTTTATTTGGATTTAATTTTGAGTGTTTAGGTGTAGTTTTGTGAAGTATTTTTGAAATGATGTAGTTTTGTGAAATGTAATTCAAATGGTGTAGTTTTGTAATTCTCCCATTTTTAAAGGTGGAAAGCCAATTCATCATGAGTCCCTCTATCTAATCTAATGTTGAATCAATGAAAATATAATTTTATAATTTTGTTCTTATAAAAAAATGTATAAATATTGTTATATTAATTTCAAAAAACAGTATGTAACCGTGAAAAACAATTTTTTAAATATATAAATATTGATTATTTGGTTGACAAAACAATATAATAATGTGGAAACACACATTTATAAATCTTTGTGGATATATATGAACTAAATTACTAATTGAGATTTTTATATAGAAGAAGCACTACGACTTAGTGGCATATATTGCCTCTAGTGTGTTGAATGAAGGTAAGTAACCCCACCCGCACTAATAACTAATGGCGTTACTAATATATATTTTTCAAAAAAAAGTAAAAGAAAATGATTGTGATTCTATCCAAATTCTTTATCAAAGTCAAAACTTAGTAGTTTTGTGTATATTGATGAATAACGCATAAGCCATTTAAAAGATATTTTTATTTTAAACGAAATTTGTTGTTTATTTAATTTAGGCCTTTAGTCTTGGTCTTGCATATTTTCATATATAGTAACTATATTTTATAAAAGCTAAAACAATACTTTTGAGCATCAGTGTGTAGTTTTGTGAAATTGCCTCTATAATTAAGTTGACAAAAAAAAAACAAAGTATCAAAATGATTAAACTATACTCTTTAAAATACTTTCGAATTTACTTTTTTCATTTAAATTCAATAATTAGGGTTTATAATTTATTTTGACAAATAGGAAGATTTAGTTTACAAAATTTATATAAATTCAATACGGGAGAATTACAAAACAACATCTTTTAAACTACATTTCACAAAATACACTATTTAAATTATTTCACAAAACTACACATAAACATTAATTAGTGAACCAAATGAAATATTTTAATATTAGTAGTTTTTGAAGGATAAATTAACAATTCAAACTTTTGAAAATGTGTAAAAATAGAAAAAATTGAATTATGTATAGTTTTATGAATGAAAAAATAAAATAGTGTAGTTTTGTGGATTCCTCGTTCAATATTTTAGTGTTCGCAGCTATTTATAAACTTTATATAGCGTACCGAGATAAGACTTGAGAGTTGTTCAAAGGAGGGAACACCGTCTCCGCCACAAACTTCCCGAACCTCACGACGAACCTTGTCTTGCCACGTCGGATTATGAGCAAGAAGCATAAGTGTCCATGTAAGGAGAAGAGAGGTTGTCTCGTGGCCGGTGAAGAAGAAAGTTTTGCACTCATCCATTATCATTTGAACGTTAATGTTTTTGTTTTTGTTTTGATGATCCATTTGATTCAAGAAAAGACCTAAGAGATCATCTCCATAAGAGCTACTACGACCAATCTCTACGTTGACTTTACGCCTCTCTATTATTTCCATTAAAAGACTTTCTACTTCTGTCTTTAGAGATTTTATCTCTCTGTTGTATTTGCTTGGTAGAAACCTTTGAAAATCCACATGAGAAATTGACAAAAATCACACATTTATTTCAAATTTCTTTTAAATATGTACATTTTTAAAAGATCAAACTACCATTTGGTAATACTTCCAAATTTGAAATTCTCATTTTTGTTTAATATCTAGTGTTTAGAGTTTAGTTTTAAAATAGGTAGGGTATAGTTCAATATTTAATATATAAGTGTATTATAAAAAAAGAATTTAAGTGAATATTATTATATAACTCTAGAGATATACTTTTGTAATTGCCCCAATAGACAAAAAGTCAATTAGTTGCATGCAACGTGTATAGTAAAAAAATTATTTGATTTTCTTTAAAAATGTAAAATGTGTTATTTCACGTTTAATATGTTTTTATATATTGTTAAATTAAAATTACAACAAATAACATTTGAATTATATTGCATTTCACAAGGTGTAGTTTTGTATGGTGTATATTGAAAATTAATTTTTTTATAAAATAGTTGAATTATAACCTATATATTCATGCGCCAAAAAAATGCATAAATAGGTGAACAAACTCAAATACTTACCGGCTACCGGGAAAACAAAGATGTCGAGTGGCTTGAGCACATAGTCTTTGAAGAACATTAAGTAAACTAAAAAGCTCTTTCCCTTTCTCATAACTTTTCCCAAATTCCGTCCTCGATATTATCTCCGCCGTGAGCCGCCGCATCTCCTCTCCGATCTCCACTTCTTCTCCTCCTCCTCCTCCTCCTCCTCTTTCTTTAACTTCATTCATCAGCTTCTCCACCATCATCCTAGTACACTCAACCATATGCTTTGCGTAACCCTTGAGCCTATCTCGCGTGAAAGCCGGGGCCGCCAAGTGGCGTTGTTGGTGCCATGCTTCGCCGTTGACCATGAGAAGTCCACGTCCTATAAACCCTTTTGTCCCTTCTTGTTGTAACCAAGATTTGCCCGTGACGTGGTTGTGCTTTGTTAATAGCTCTTTGATCATCTCGGTTTCGGTCAAGCATAGCCTCGGCTCCGTACCGTTCCATATTATGAAACTCTTCCCTGCAAAAGGGTAGTTTCGTCATTTCACATGATATGGTCTAATTTGTGTGTCCTAGTAGAAAAATCAAAATGCATTGTATGCATGCCCCGTCCTAAATATAAGCTAATAAAGAGCCATGTTTTGTGGGGAAAACAAACTAAAAAATTATTTTACAATAACAACAAATACGAATAAAACACATTTTTACATTCCCTAAAAATCTAAAAAATGAGATGACCTAATAGAACGTAACAATTTTAAGGTCACAAGTTCGATTCACGTTGGGAGAAATCTGCTCCACAAAGAGAAAATGTAAGAGCTAAAGGGTAAAAAATCCTTAGTAGTAATTAAAAAAAAATGTCTAGAAAAGTTTGGACCTGTCTTTGACTAGACATATATACCATATTGTTTGGTCCAAGCCACATAGTGTGGGAGAAGGCGAGGAACGATATCGTGGTTGATGGATGAACAATCATTTGCGACGGATTTAGAAACCATTTCGGATATGTCGATGATGTTACCGGTTAGGAGCCGTGGTTTAGGACCGGTTATGCCTTGACGTTCCAACGATTTCTTGATGCGTCTTGGTGTGAGGAAATAACACCAAATGGAGTCGTACAAAACTCTTAATATCAAAGTTATAATTACTATCATAAGGACATACTTTACTAAACCAACCAACATTTTTGTTTTCTCTCTTTAATTTTTATTAGAAAAAAAGGAAGATATTGAGAGAGAGAGAGAGAGATGGTTTGGTGAGATATAGGGAACAACATTGTTGAATACTACAACATGTATTTTATAGTGATGCACTTGAGTGAGTAACAACGATTGTGATTTTTATTTACATTGTTTTCTTTTTCTTTTTTTAATAATTTTCTTTTGGTAACAATTATCTATTTGATTTGTTTTTAATCGGCTTCATTTATTTATATAACAATAATATGCACGGAGAAGAAAATTAGTTTGACGTTACTATAGCAAACGGCAGATCCTAAATAAGGTTTTCATGATATAACTAAAAATATAAAAGCATAATTGGTGAAGTAAGTTGTCATATGTAATTACTTCTGTTTTTTTATAAATTTTTTTTTTGTGAAGATAGTATAGTTGAGAATTAATTAGATTTTGAATAAAACTTATTATTGAAAACTAAGATATAACTAAAAAAAAATTATATAGATTTTGCAATACTCAAACTAAGATACAACATTTATCTCTAATTTGTAATGTTTTTTTTTATTTGGGTTTGTTGCAATATGTTTTTTTTTGTTAATTTTTCTTGCAAATATGTTGCTCCAATTAATAAAAGTTTGTCAATAACTAGATTTATCTTGTAAGTGCTTGTCCACATTTTTGATTGAGATCAATGGCACTTGTATACATGATAGTGCTTGATACTCCCTCCGCTTCATATTAGATGATGTTTAAGGTTTTTATGTATAGATTAAGAAATTATTTAAATTTTTTGTTTTTTTGTGTTAAAGCATCATTTAATTGTTTACCTAAACATGAATTAACCAATAGAAACATATTATTTATTATCTAAATCATTGAGAAACACAAAATACCAATTAATTCTACATTGAAAAATGAAAACATCAACTAAATAATTTGAAACAAATTTTTTTGTTTAAAACATCAATTATTATGAAACGGAGGGAGTATATAGTTCGTAGATATTAACCAGCTTTAATTGTTAATCAACATTTATTTCTAATTTGTAATGTTCTTTATTTTTCTTTATAACTTAGCCATTTATTTTTATAATATATAATTTGAAAATAAAGAGTTGGTGTCATTTTTCTGTCAATTTATATACTTTTGTGATTAGAAAGAAGATTTGCCGTCAATTAGAAAAAGTAAAAGCTATTATTGGGTAAAGATTTGCATATCTTGTGAAACTAATATGATAATTAAGCGAAGGGAAATTCACTTTGCATCATATAACAATCTAGAGAAAGTTAGCATGCCAAGATTTTTCACAATCTAAAAAACAAAAAGAAACACATATACATATCGGAATCTTCTTTTTAAGATTATCTTCACTGTTTCATTTACTTTTTCTAGTCATTTTCATCATTAAAGGCCGTGTTTTGTAACAACTAATCCATAACTACAATTTGAATTAAGTCACTAGAGTATGTGAGATGTCCATATATCTCATAGTTTCTTAAATGGACAAATATAATAATTAGAAGAAAAGAAAAAAAATGTAGCATATAATTCTTTTAGTGACATCCAATAGATATTCATTATATTATAAATGACAAGTCATCTAGTCAATAGAATTATGTCACGTGGTTTGTGCCTCATAATTTCTTTTTTCAGTTTCTTCTAACAAATAAAATTCATCGAATAGTAACTATTATCCAAGTTTTCTAAAATTAGGGTACTATTATCACCATTATTACGCAATTTTATTTACTATAAATTCTTTCATATTCAACGTTTTCACTTTTTTCCACTTACTTTATTAATCATTACCTTCTCAACAAAAAACAGTTCATATATTATATTGTCGGGCCTAGTCCGGATAAAAATCCTAGTGATTAGATAAATTGAGATTGCATCGTATATAATCATCATATATAATAAATAGGAAATTTGGTTTATGTTATTTTACGAATTTGAGAGATATTTTAGGAAATTTAATATTTTTTATTTATTCATTTTATTTTTCCGTGCATATGAAAAGAAGAATTCACAAAACTACATCTTTTAACTTCCTTCACAAAAGTACACCTAATTCAATAATTTTACATATTTACATTCTTTTAAAATTTTAGATGAATGATTTACCCTTTAAAAAATTATCAAAACTAAATTTTTTTCATTTGGGTTCGCTAATTAATGTTTATGATATAGTATTAAAGGGGTAAAATTTTGTGGGTATGATTTATTTGGATTAAATTTTGGGAGTTTAGGTGTAGTTTTGAAAATTGGTTTTGAAATGGTGTAGTTTTGTAAAACGTAATTCAACATGTGTAGTTTCGTAATTGTCCCTATAATAATTTAGCTTACAAGTTGATTCAATAGAGAATTTTAAAAAATTAATATTTACTTTGTAATTATTTAAACTTTATCCTATAGTTTCTTCGGTATATCAAAAACTATTTCCGCTATATAAATGATTTTATACTACTTGTACCTTTTGCCTTCTAAGATTATCACAATTTTGATAAGGACAAGACATTTTACCTGTTTTTACGGTTTTTTCTTGATTTGTGGCAAACTCCATGAATTGTTGAAGTCCATCCGCAAATTTATCCGTAAGTAATTTCGTCTCTGGATTAAGATGATTTTCATCCATCCACGATCTAAAATAACTCATTATATATATTTTCTATGAAGATTGTGATATAGAAAGAGATTTATAAGTGAATTTGTGAGAAATGAGGAGATGGATAAGTAAATTTGTGAGAAATGAGGAAATGAGTTTGTGATATATAACAAATATTTCTTACCGATTTCCGACCAAAATTCTAGCCGTTTAAAACGGCTAAAAACGTTTAAAAATTGGTCGGGAATTTGTCGGAAATTGGTAGGAAATATTGTGGTCGGAAATCGGTAGGAAATTTCCTAACGATTTCCGACGAAACTACAACGATAGAAAAAACGGTTTCATTTTCGTCGGAAATCGGTCGGAAATTTCCTACCGATTTCCGACCACAATATTTTCTACCAATTTCTGACGAAATCTGCAACGTTGCTTTTAACCGTCTGAAATTGGTCGGATTGTAGTCGGAAATCGTTCATAAATTTCCTACCGATTTCCGACCAAAGCCCTTTGTCGGAAATTTCAGACCAATTTCCGACCAGACTTGAGTGTCGTCGGTTTTGGTCAGAATTTGGTAGAAAATTTCCAAAGAAATTCCGACCATTCTGCTCTCGTCGGAAATTTCCGACCGAATCTTTATTCGTCGTATTATCGTTGGTTTTTAGTCGGATTTCCGACTACCAAATTTGGTCGGAAATGCCATCTGAAAAACAATGTTTTTTTGTAGTGTATTTACGCTAAATAAAAATATATTATTTTTCAATACTCTATATACCCTAAGCTTATTTAATTTTTTATCTCATAAATATGTGTTAAACATATGTACTAAATCTATTAAGGGAGAATCACAAAACTACACCATTTGAATTACATTTCACAAAACTACACCATTTCAAAAATACTTCACAAAACTACACCTAAACACTCAAAATTAAATCCAAATAAATCTTACCCACACAATCTTACCCCCTTCGTACTATACCCTAAACACTAATTAGCGAACCCAAATGAAAAAAATTTAATTTTGATAATTTTTAATAGGGTAAATCAAGCTTTAAAATTTTTGAAAGGGTGTAATTTTGTGAAAAAATTAAATTGGGTGTAGTTTTGTGAAAGAGGGGTTGAAAGGGTGTAGTTTTGTGAATTCCTCATTTATTAAGTTAGTGGTAGATAAATATATGTTGTAATTGAAGTGTAATAAAAAATGTATTCATGAATGCTAGATATGCAATATAATTTTTTTTTTCATTTTTCTTGATATAATATTATCAAACCTAATTATTATTTTATTTTTATTTGATGTCTATATATATATATATTCGTTAGTGTCTAGCTAGATTTAATCTTCTCGATTTTTTCGTATGATCTATATACATATTTTATATGAATTTATTTTTTAATTCTAGAAAATATTTCTTCAAATCTAATTTTGCAAACACAATGGGGGAATTTAGAAAAATACACATTTAGAATTAAACTTCACAGAACTCCACTATTTTAAAATCTATTTTTATAACTACATCTAAACACTAAATATTATATACAAATAAATCCTAACAACAAAACTCTACCATTTTAACATGAAACCTTAACACTAAATAGTGAATCTAAATGAAAATTTTTAATTTTAGTAATTTTTCAAAAGATAATTAAACTATTTAAAATTCAAAGAGATGTAAAGTTAAAAAATAGAATTTTGTGCAGCTTTGAGAATCAAGATTTGGAATAGTGTAGTTTTGTGAATCTTTTAATTTAATTTGTCTTTATTTATTCAATCTCAAATAATCATGAATAATTTTGTAGGGTTTAAAATAGGAGAGGGCGTTTAAGTATATGTTCATGTTCGGTTCAAATATATTCGGATTTTAGGATTTTAGGTTAAGCACTATAAAACCAGTCTGGGTATTTCTGTAATTTATTTGGGATTTGGTTTGGGTTAGGTACGGTTTCTTTCATATTTTTTGGGGTCAGTTCGGGTTTGTATATCCGAAATAAATAAAAACTTCAAAATATACAATAATAAAAGACTAGTAAAACTATTCAAGAATATTGATTTATGAAAAACTACCCGAAATATTAAAATAATTTATAGTTTTTGATGATGAAGTTACTACAAATACAAAATTACTAATATTTTATATATTTGCTTAAAATTCGAGTAAATTCGGGTTTTCATTCAGGTCCATTTAAGTTTGGGTTTTAGTGTTTTAAAATTTTAAAACCTATTCGGGTAATTTTTCGGTTTTGGTTTGGGTTTAGTTAGTATTATTAGGGATAAATGTTCCACATCGGAAACTCAAAGGGATATTAGCTAATATATAATAGATATGAGTCTCTCCACTCATTGCCAATTAGTTTTAAGTTGGAAGCCCATAATCCTAACATGGTATCAGAGCCCGATCCGATCTTAGGCTTGACCCGACTGGTCTGCCTCTCTTGCCCAAATTACCCGAGATTAATGGTTAACGAGACCCATTATCTCGAGGGGGCGTATTAGGGACAAATGTCCCACATCGGAAACTCAAAAGGACATTAGCTAATATATACTCCCTCCGTTTTTTAATGTAAGATTTTCTAAAAAAAAATCACAAATTAAAAAGTTGTTTAAAATAACTTTTATAACCTCATTTATTGTTGCTATTATGATTGATAAAATATAAACATAATAAACCATAAATGTATAGTAAGGACATAATAGGAAAATATGTGTCAATTATGCTAGAAAATCTTACATTTCAAAACAAATTTTTTTTCTAGAAAATCCTACATTAAAAAACGGAGGGAGTAATAGATATGGGTCTCTCCACTCATTGCCAATTGGTTTTAAGTTGGAAGCTCATAATCGTAACAAGTATAACATTTGAATTCATTAAAAAACGTTGACATTAAATTTTTCATTATATAGTTTTTTTTGAAAGCTAATTATGCCGGTACCATGTGCGCAGGTCAAACCACATTGTCTATTTTTTTTGGTCACTGCAAACCACAAAGTCTATTATTATAGAAAAAAATCAAAATACAAGTAATATAGAATTAGTATAATATATGCAAAGATCGCAGAATGAAAAATTAGAAAAGATGATCAAGGCGAAAAATGAATGTGAACACCGCGACTCCAATATTCCTCAAAAACAATGAAATAAAAACCTTAAAAATTGATAAATACTTTAACATGCTTTTTATAGTTTAAAAGAAATTTTTTTTTTTTTTTTTTTTTTTTTTTTTTTTTGATAAACCGTAGGAGTTCCGGACCTTCGGCCCTTAATCTCCTCCGGTGCCCGGAGCCAGCCGTTGATAATACCACGTTAAAGGCGTAAATCACTCCTCCCAAGTGGTTTGAACTAGTGACCTTGAACTCCCCTAAAGGAGACTCAACCACTATGCCAAGTCCCACTTGGTAATTTAAAAGAAAATTTCAGTTTCTCTTTTATCCAAGTTATCAAAATTGTAAAAATTTATTTCATCATTACAAATAAACTTAAAAAATTCAGTTCTTGTTGTAATGATGAAAATACTTACAATTTTACTAACTTGGATAAAAGAGAATGTCTGATTTCAAGTAGAATTAAAAGACATGTAATATTGATAATACTAATTTTTGTTCTGAACTAATTTAGTTTTTAATATTTTTTATAATTAACCCAAAAACTATTTTTTTTTATAGCAACCCCAAAAACTATTTTTAAACTCAGAGAAATAGTCGGTGACGGAAAGCAATATTAAGGGCCCATAAAGAAATGTATGTGAAAAAGTATTATGTCTTTGAAAAATTTGATTCCTCTGGTCAAAAGTAAAAGAAAAAAATTATGAAAATGAGAAAATATAATAAAATAGTCGGTAACTATTACTCCACCATATGATCAATACAAGCCTTATTGTTATTCACCAAAGATCTCTCTAATATGGCAATAACTTACAAGAAGCATGTTTGGCTTTTTAGTGGGCTTTGTCGGCTATCTTGTACGTCCCAATAAGTATACTTTTCAAGTAGAATTAAAAGACATGCAATATTGATAATATTGACTTTGGTTTGAACTAATTTAGTTTAGGAATTCACAAAGTACACCCTTTTTTTCTTATTTCACAAAACTAAACCTAATTAAAACTGATAATTTACCTTTCAAAAATTTAGCCAAATTAAAATCTTTCATTTGGGTTCCGCTAATTAATGTTAATTTAGAGTTTAGTATTTAAAGAAGTAAAGTCTTGTAAGTAGGGTTATTTGTATTTAATTTTTAGTTTTTTTGGTATAGTGACTTTGAAAGATTATAGATTTGTTAAATGCAATTTAAAATATGTAGTTTTGTAATACTAAGGACGAAATGCATGTGAAAAAGTATTCTTTCAAATTTTCAAGAATTTGATTCCTTTAGTCAAAAGTAAAAAAAAAGGTTATGAAATTGGAAAAATATAATAAAATAGTTGATATTTCAGTAAAATAAGATTAAGATAGTCGGCCATCGTATCTCTTTATTCCATATTGTAAACAATAAAATGAAAACCTTAAACTGATAAATAATCTATAAATTTTGCACTATTGTTTTCATAGACAGTGTAATGCTATCTAATGACTTGGTGTTCATTACAATATATATAATTGAAAAAATTAGGAAATCGGGTACATTTTTGGATCTTAATTTGCAATAAGGTGATTTGTGTTTCAAAATTGGTAATTAGGCGATTTTCCTTCTTCTATTTTTTTATGACTGATATACCCCTCCGCGCATTCACACAGGGTTCATGAATGTTCACAAGTTTTTTGTTTCAGATTTTTTCATGAATTATTTAATCAAACTATGAATGTTCACATGTTATCATGAATATTCACACATGTTCATGAATATTCACACATGTTCATGAATATTCACACAATGTCACGATTATTTTAGAAGGAAGAACATGAATGTTCATACGAATACATACATGAATGTTCACGCATATACATGAATGTTCACACGCACGACCTGACAAGAAAGTTCAGGGTTATTTTTGACTTTTCAACATAAAAAATCACCTAAATGCAAATACAAAAAAAAATCACACTATTGACAAATTAAGAAGTAAAAAATACCTAGTTTACTAAATAACTCTATATAATTTAAAATCCAAGAACTATTTTATCTTTTATTGCTCTAATAGCCAAACTATGAAGTTTTTGGGCATACATAACCATAGAGAAAAGAAGAGGGTCTTTTTCATTTATATAAAAAAGTTAAAAAACAATATCCATGGCCTAGTTTTCATGTGAATCAACAACAATGTACACAAATCCAAGTTTTTAAAGCTAGGCAAAAATTTCAGGCAAAAATGTAAGCCCTCCTCCACCTTTTTCTCATCCAAGAATGTGCTTAATCCCGCGAGTTTTGCATAAGCTCAAACCACTGTAAACAAAACATAACCAAAGACATGTTATTATTACCATTACCATTTCACAACTTGACAGTGTTTGACAACAAAAAGAAATAGAAAATTGTAAAATGAAGAAGTTTAGTTTACCTGTCTCAAGACATCACCAAGTGTTCTAGGTAAGGCTTCAATATCTCTAAGCACTATGTAGTATGGGAAAGGGAATGAATCCATATGTGACATCTTCTGTACAATATTGTTTTTCCCAATATGAAAGCTCTGTTTACAAAAGTTCAAATTAGAGGATTGTTGTTTAAGTTTCACGAAAGCTTTTACTATTTTCTGATTTTGTATCTAAAGCTATATAAGATAAGAGAGAAATGTTTATATACCTGTACATCCATAACAGATTCTTTGGCGTCATCGAGAAGTAGATATACTACCATACGTTTCTGCTGGAGAAACTTTCTCACTGTTCGTTTCAACTTCTCTCCCTCATGGAACTTGCCATCGCCGATGATTAGTACAAGCTGTTGAAGCGGGTTGCTGCCGTAAGACTGTCGCCTTGTGCTGGCCAAATTCTCAAGCATCTCATTCATGTTTGTCAGAAGATTGGCGACTGGTTCATCTACAATGAGATTTTCTTCTTTAAATGTTAAACCAGAGATCATCTGCACCACATAAAGGGGAAAAGAGAAGTCATGTTTTCTATAAGCAATCAGAAGAACAGAACAACCGTAGCGAAAACAATGAAAATTTAAAACAACTAACCTTAATACCGGATTCGGTGGTGAAAGACTGTCCAAAATCATGTAACATCTTTAAGCTTCCTTTCTTTCCAAAACTTGCAACAGCTAAACTTCCCATCTCGAGCTGTGACATAGCCCGGCACACAGTGGCCAAAGCTCTGATTGCAAAATCACCACATCCGCCTACTGACATGCTCTTTGAATCATCCACAGCGATAACAACTTGGTAATCACGCTTGTTTGGTTTTGTCCTCCTCAACCAGATTTTATCTTTTCGATAGTGACTTGCTATGTATGGAATAACCTTTTTCATGTTGATCCTTTTACCCGTTCTGTAATCACCACTTAGCTTGCTAGCTAGTGTAGGTTCCAAGACTAGACGCAGTTGCTCAGCCAACTCTTGTGACGGTTTCGAAGTAAGCAACTCACATCTCCTCCAAAGACTAACTGCTTTACTTCTCGCATCAGGATCTTCCACATTATCCTCGTTGTTTTCTGTGTCCTTATCGGTCACCTGCATCCAGTCCAGATTACACGCATCTTCCCCCAAGAAAGTATTGTTGACAGAGACCATAGAGTCCATCTTGCTGTTACCATCTTCAAAATTCTGAATAGGAGAGTTCTCTTGGTGGGTCTTCTCTGTATCTGGTTCTTGGATCGGTTCAGTGACGCTATTCCTGATTGACGGTTTTGACTGGACAGCAGTTTTGTTTTCGGGGTTCACGTCATCAACATCCATTGGAGAGGCTTCATCTTCTTCATTACCTACAGGTCTTTCTTCCTCGGGTTCCCCTTCTTTCATGTTTGTATTCACTTGCTCAGGCAACGCAGGTCCTAGAGCTTGAGAAGTTCCAGCATCAAGCTGAGAAGCAAATCCATATTCACTAGCATCAGGATCTTCCATCTCATTTTCAGCCTCTTGCTTTTCTTCGAGGTCTGAGGAGACTCGAACTCTTTCTTTCCACTCCTTCAGTGCATCACCAACATTTCTATAAGGATTCACCTTGGTTTGTTGAGCTTTAGATGACTGGTTTTCAGGAACTTCCATCTTTGTTAAGCTGTCCGTCAATGTTTCACCACTAGCCACGCTAGTCATTGCGAGGTTCATCTCAGTGTTAATCTCCGAAGGCATATCCATTGAATCCACGAGTTGATCTGCAACATTATTAGCTAAAACATTTTCTTGTGGTGCTGTACTTCCTCCCCCTAACCCATCAGACCCATAAGGATTTTGTGAACCAGACTCTATGCCAGAAATATTATCATTACTCGAATTCGGCTTCATATCTTTTCCTTCAATCGGTGCCTTTTCAGAATTCTGTTCAAGATCATCTCCAGTATCTTCTTTTTGGGGCGATCCACACACATCTTCAGCCATAGCTTCCATTGTTTCCTCAGCAGGCTCTTGCGTTTCTTGATCACTATCACAATCTTCAGGATTCGTTTGATCTTCTGGACAAGGTTCTTCATGCTCATCTGCATCTTCCTTTTCGACCTCATCAGTTTCGTCAATCTCCATGTCGTCGTCAATCTGTCCATCTCCCACATCAGGAGTTAGTCCAAGTGGATCTGCAACTGCTTCTTCCTTGCTCTGGATATTATCTTCCAAATTTTCAGTGTCCCCAATATCATCCTGATCCACATTCTCATCGTTTCCTTCTTCGGGTTTTTCAGCAGAATTGGACTGCTCCGGCTCATCGGCAGGGTCAACACCATCCTCCTTGGCTCTTAGCTCCCTTGAGCCTGGGTCCTTGTCGTCAACATGAGGCCCAGATTCATTCTTCTCATTCATATTTCCTGCCTCCTCATCTTCATCTTTGTCCCACGGCTTTTCATCAGCTTTTTCAGCATCAGATCCCGCCTCTCCTATTTTAGAGTCCAACTGGTCATCCTCGCTTTCATCGTCTTCCTTTTCTTCTTCTGAATCCTCGCTAACACTATACTCTTTGCCATCAAATTCATCGCTCATCTCAATACCTTTATTCTTAGCTAGCGCATCGTCCAGATTATCTTCCTCTTTCTCTTCCTCTTCCTGCAAAACAACGGAAGAACGACTAAACTGGTGAAAAATCCCATGCAAAATTCAGGAGACTATACGTAACAATAAGTAAGAGACTATATAAACCTTCTTATCTGTGCCAAGCAGTTGATCTTCATCTTCTATTTGGTCACTCACATCTTTTGCTCCCACACCATCTCCCATACCAGTACCTTCTGCTGATTCTGATTTGTCAACTTTAGAGTCATCATCTTCATCGTTTTTGGAGATGCCAAACCCTTTTGTAAATAGATCAGCAAGAACACTCGCAAGGACATGGGTTATCAATGACACCTACAAACCAAATATTAAAGCACAAAGTAACAATTTAATCAGCTAATGGAAAGATTAGACGACTATAATATTGTCCAGAGTGTCTTTGAAAGAACAGCATTAAATAAAAACATACCGTTTTACTTATCGCCAAAAACTCTTTAAGGTAACAATCACCAAAGCTCAACAGAAGATCCAAAAATGCCAGCAGTTCCTTCAACTGGTCTCCAACACGAGCTGATAGGACTCCCGATGACTTCAACAGTTGTTCCTGTGAAGATAATAGCCTCAGTTCAAGTGAAACTTGAAGAAGATAAAAAAATAGCATCGCCACTTTAGAAAAACAATTTAACTTACGATGGAAACAAATGTTTCTGACAACCGTATGCATAAGCTATCAAGGTTCAGGTCATTTTCTACCGTCTTAAATAGACCCACCCATGTAGTAATCTTCCCTTCCTCTTCTTGAGAAACACTTTCGTCTTTATAAGAGCAAAGCTTTCCAAGCACATCCTTAATATTGGCAAATGTACTTGCAATATTTTCATCAAAAACAGATTGTTCCTCGGGTTCCATTCCAGCTGATTGGTCTCCCAGTAAACAGTTCAGATTTTCAGCTAACAATTTCCCCTGCATGAACACGTTTCTTTAATCCGACTCTAAGAACCCAAAAACAATCAATTTGCTACGCTAGAATCGACTCTATCGAATAAAAACAGGGATACCTCTTTAAACACAGGGGAAAAATGGCTAAGAAGAACGTCTCTAGCATAGCTTTTCTCGTTGTCTTCACAGAAAGTTGAAATTTGATTCTCAACGTCCGTAAGCGTATCAAAATTCTGGCGAAGCAGCTGAACCATATGGTGTGTGACAAACTGATTACTCGGCTTATTGGTAAATCCGTTGGAATCAAGTAGAAGTCTATCCAGGGAAGCCTGAGATAAACACATATTAGGCTATTGCAACAAATAACAGACAAGAAAAATTAAAAAGAACCCCAACTATTCGGCACCTTCGAGTTTTGAGCAATGGGAACTAGCTTTTCTAATAAGCTGAGCAAGACACGTGATGAGGTTTTCACAGTTTGACAGGAATCCAAGTGTGTACTTCCAATTGTTTTCAGCAATGCCAGCTCATCGAGAAGCATTGCAGCAGTGTTATCAAAGAGTTGCTGCAATATCACAAAAAGTAACAGCTTAAACTAGTGTTGCAACAGCGGTTCAATGCACATCATAAAAAGTTAGAATGCTGAAATACCTTTTGTAGCCACAAGCAATTGTAGATAGAGTGTTGATTTTGGGGTAAACTCAACACATAACCATCCTTTATGTCACCCTCATTTGAATCACCCAGTAATATTGATAAAGATGAAACGCATTGGCGAAATCGGTTTAGAAGTTCAGCAAAGCCATAAACAGTTTTTCTTTGGTGCCGTTGTATTTCCACAAGATGGTTGAGAAATGAGATTGACCGCTTAACCTGTTAAGATAGGAAATTTAGTGCCAGGACTCTACAAGCTCAAAACAATTGTTTAAATTGAGACACAGAGAAGCATATATAAATTGCAAACACCAAAGTTCACCTGCTCAGACGTAATATCTGGATGTTTTCGGTCAAAATTTAACATCAGTTGCACCGAAGCCAAGCTCTTAAAGTAAAACTCATTCGCCGCTCTCCACTCAACCAGTAAATTTTCCTTTTTTTCTTCTTCCACAACCCTGGAAGGGAGTGTTCTACTTTCGGTATATGATAGCAGCAACAGATGCTTTGGGTCATAGGCAGGTTGATAAAGCAACCCTTTAAAGTGATTTGACATCTATAAAATATCATCAGACAAAATAGTTGATCAATAAATGATACTAGAAACATAAACAGAAATCAGACAAACAAAAGAATCTTACCTCTACGTTTTCGAACTTGTGTTTCTGCAAACCACTCTTCTCTAATGACTTAAGAAGGTCGGGCAAGGCCCTCTTTTTTGCCACATCTCTGTCACTGTTTCTCCATAGATCTGAACAACTAGCTATTTGTTCACCAATTTTAGAAACTGTACTCCACAGATTTTTCCAATCACCATGATAAGTAGGGGAATAATACTGATGATCTGCGAAGATTTAATGAAAAATTAAGAATATGCATGCTCCCCCAAATTCAAGATAATTGATAGTATAGAACGAAGAGTGTATGGAGAAAGGGTGCAAACGAACCTTCACCCATCAGCAATGTTTTAAGACTCGTTTCATGGTGAAAGCGTGATACTGATTCCTTTAATTTATCACTCCAAGCAGCATACCAGGAAAACCTAAAGCATAAATGATAAGGGTTCAGCTTCCATAAACTTCTAACAATGTAAACAGGCACGAGATACACAAGTATACCTGTCATTTTCTGCATCTAAATCGCTAACTAGACCTTCAATCTTCGCGTCAGATGTTCCATTCGTAAGATCTGGACCTAGTAAAGGGAGAAATTGATTTCGTTCCTTTGCTAGATTTGGCCTGTCAAGCATTACAGGACGCCGCAGCATGTCCTGCTCAATAAAAAAGATGCAATTTAAAAATCTATTCGTTAAGGATTTGTCACTTCAACTAAAATTAGGGAGCAAATATATTGGACTATTGTGACTCGTGTGTTGATATATAATACCCCAAGAAAATGAAAAAGAAGAGTTGCAAATTACTTACAGTAAACTTTTGTATCAGCTTCTTGACCTTTTGTCTGGTTCTTCTAGCGGTCTCAATGTACATATGGTTATCTGGCCTCTCCCACCGACAAAGTTTTAGAACCTCCTTCAATTCAGCTTCAACATTTTTTCTATTCAAATCTAACTGCTCCATTACACTGGCAAAAGAGATTTGAATTAAGAAAACCACCGTGGCCAAACAATCTTCACTGTTACAGAGCAAGATATATTTCTAAAAGTACTTACACAGGTAGAAACTGAATGTAGAATCCAAATATATTGTAGCAAATTTCCACCTTCTTCTTGTGTGAATCACTGTTCAAGTAAAAGAATGATTTAAAGGCAAAAAGACAGTCATTCCAGAGAAATTCAATCAAGTTCGAAGTCAAGTTTAAAAAAATGGATGTGCAACCAACAACAACGACTGAAGTAAATAATGCTGAAACATCTTTCAATCCTTCAACATTGAAACTGACAAGGAAAAGAAGATATTAGGTGATAGATCATATGAAGCTAACCTTGAATATATCCCCAACGAGCAACCCATAATTAATTGAAGAAGGAAGCAAAAGAGAAGCTGGAGACGTCTCCTAAATTCGCCAATATTTGACGTTTCAATAAACTCCATCAAACTGCAACAAAAAGATCTATTAGATGACCAGATACATGCAAGAATACAAATGGAAGTACCACAAAGAAGTTTGGCACACACCTTTGTGAAATAGACTCGTTTTCATGTTCTGATATTTCAACACAATCCTTCTGGAAGAGAACCGAAAACAAAGGAAGCCACAACTGCAACGAGAAAAAGTAAGTGTTAACCTCAACAGTATTTTTATTCATAACTAAATTTTTTTTTAACTATTCCTACCTTTCTAGCACTTATTTCATACTGATCCTGGACCTCATCAAGCAATGTAGGCCACAGCTCAAATTCTAACTTTTGCCAAGAGCTTGCGAGTGAATTAATCGGCTCCAGAAGATCTACAGGACATAGAGAAATACAATGTTACAGCTGCTAAACAGAGTTTAAAATGGAAGGAACAGATAGTATGGCTAACTGAGACTGAGAGAAGATGAAAATACATACCATAGATGGGGTATTTACATCCCTCTTCCTGTAACTTCCGAACCTTGCAAATCAGAAATTGCAATCCTGAAAGAGCCTTCACGGACAATGGCAAAAACAAGAAAGTTAATGGCTTTATAATTAATGGGTACAACAAAAACAATGCAATCTGGTTAATCTAAAGATGGTTAATCTATGACAATTATTTACCAAATTGCATTATTACTTTCAATAAATCAGACAGTGTTACGATACAGTTGATTTCTTGTTGACTGATACAATATCTTTTTAAAACCGATCTGAATATATGAATTACCTTCGCTAGAGGAGTATTTGAAGGAAGATCCAAGAGCATTCGAAGAACATCAGAAAGTTTCTGAAGACCATGATTGTCCTCTTGTTCTTGCAATAGAGAATTAATTTTGTGCTGAAGTGGAGTGAGAAACTTGACCATTTTCCCCAGCTCAGGGCCATCAAAATCCTATAGAAGACTTTGTCAGTAAACAAGAAGAAGTAATATAAATAAGAGCAAATGAAGTTCTTTCGGAAGCAAAAGGTTAGCAGACCTTGTAAAAGTTATATTTACTGGCAGACTGATCATATGAAGTGAAGGTCTTTTTGTATTCCAAGCATAGACGAAGCAGGTGTTCTGGAACAAGTTTTGCATCCAAGTTTGATGTAAATAACCCCCTTAACCCTGTTAATATCAAGAGATAATCCAGTAGTATATTAAATAAAAGAATAACGCTATGTTAAACAACAATGAAAATAGTGCCAGATGGTCACCTTTGATCATATTGACCCCAAGCTCATAGGAATCAGTGAATAAATCCAGCCTTCTACCAGTAACACATAATCCCGACTGAATAAAATTTGTTGCTTTGTCAGATACAAAGGAATTGCGATGGGGACTAGTGCAACAGTAGCACATTTATATATATATAAACGGTACAATACCTTTTCAGAGAGATCACAGAAACCAAATAACTCATTATGTGAGGTATATATATCATCCAAGTGCTCCTGTATCAAGTCCCAATCATCCTCCAAATGTGCTTCATCCTGGTCAGTTTGTGGCTGTGAAGAGCAAAAGAAATTTCAGAATTGATAAACAAGAGAATCTACCAGTGGAACATAAGAATGGAAGTTTTACCACAAGCTTTGCATCATCATCAGCCATATACTCTTGCCATTCTGAGAAACTCTCATTTGGGAAGTACTTGCCAAGCGCAGATATATCTACTTCCATGACACTCTCAATTTTGAAGTCACGGGAACGAAATTTGTAAATCCCAGAAAGAGCATCGGCCTTTGTGCTTGCTTCGAACTTCATCTCCATCCAATTTCTCGCCAATTCAAAATATATTTTATCCAGTATCTGCAAATGGAAAACTTGCAACGTTGGATAAGATGTTTACATACTTAGATGCATATAACTAAGGAAATATTTTACCTCGAAAGAAGCTTTATCCAGTAGCCCAGTATTTGCAACCAAATCCAAAACACGAGCATGCAAATTTTTATGCAGAGCAATTTTGAGTTGCCAATCGGAGACCTACAATAACCAAACAGAACATAATGAATACAAAACATAAGTAACTTTCAAAAGGATGGCAATACTTTTCATCATATGAAGCATTACCTTTTCTGAATCTTCCGCACTTGAAAGAGAGATCAGTTTGAGCAGCAAGCTAACATCTAAACCTAAGGACTTAGCACGATAATCTGCTTCATGGGAAAGGTGAAGAGGTGGCAAGCTCTCAGTGTAGGTAGTTGAAGCTAGGGAGGGCCCCCTTGGAAACCTCATTAAGGCATAAATTGTTTCCTGCAAGGGTCATGAGGATCATTTTTTGTCTACAACAAATGACATAAACTAAAATTCTGATAAACAAACGGTGAAGTACCATGACCGAGTCAACCATGTCTATGTCAACTCTTTTGAGAATTTTTCCCAAGAAAGCACCAGAGACAAAGAGTGACAAACCAAATTTCATCTCGTATACCGAAACTTGTATTGGCTGAGTTAAGTCAGCATATTCGGAATAATCATTGGACAGCCGGTCAATAAAAGATGTTGCTGTCTCCTGCAGAATTCATGGATTAAGGACTTTGAAAACGAACTTTGGTGGCTAATTAATAATATACATGAAATTCGTGCAATCGACATACCTGCCAGTTGAAAACTTGCTCAACAACCTGGTTCCAATCAAGCACTTCAATATCATTGACCAGACTTAGAGGACGTGTGAGAAATCCTGCAAACTCGCCCAGCGCTCTTCTCAAACTCTGGTACTTGCTAGGATCAGAGCGGAAAATAACCTGTTTCATACGGAGAACCAACAAGTGAACATTGAGAGATGAAATAGGGCACATAATAATCAGAAAGCAAAGAGGGGAGGGGGGCTACAATGTCTCCTACGTACCTTTCTTTGCAATTTCTTCTGCTCAGCTTTGAGCTTAGCGAGTGTATTTTCAGTTCTTTCACCAGTGTCTCCAGTGTAAAGCAAACCAGACAGATACTCACATTCTCCACGAACCTATTAATACAATGATCGTCAATCAATAAAACAAACACATACAATATGCAATTGTTGTTGCGAGCCTACAATGCAAAAGCGCAACCACCTCGATGTTTAGTTCCAGCTCTGAAATCTTTTCTTCTATTTCTAACAGCTTACAAGTGATCTTCATGGCTGGATCTATAACATCCAAGCTATTCAGAAGATGGAAGCGAAGTCCTCCAAGATATACCCAGGCCAGACCAAGGTTGGAGTAGAATTCTACAAAAGCATAAAAATGTTAGAACAATTACATCCATCGAGGACGGTTTACCTTGCCAAGAATAATACTATTACAGCTAATATATAAATTATAGATACTACCTTTGGATGAGCATTCAGAATAAAGATGTTTCGCCAATGGTTCAACAAATGAGTGAGTAACAGATTTTAATTTCTGATGGCTTGATGAACCGATCAGAGATACGAGAACCTGAATGCCATCCATCTGCATAAACGAAAAATAGATGCATAAACTTGGAGGTGTAGCTATTCTCCACACAAAATAGTGAGTTTTTAAGATGACTCCAATACATTTTACAAGAAAGAGAAAATGAAAAACTTTTGGAATCATACCTCGATCTGATTTTTCTCAATCACATGAAATGCAGACTCAATGGCAGCAAACATTTCTGGCTCAAATGACTTTTGGTGCGTATATATCATCTACAGAGGTTGAAATCAAAATAAAACCGCAGTATGAAAAGAAATAGATGAACCTACTCAAAGTTATCACAACTCCAATACCTGTTGGAAAAGTGAACGCGCTATTGGCAGTAAAGAACCAGGCATCTCTTGATAGGGTTGTGAGCTTTTCCATAGTAATCGTGAAGCAGAAAGAAATTTCATTGATTGAAAAGGATAATCCTTAACAGAAAAAGTATTTTCCCTGCATAAACATCAATTCAAATAGTTGTAATTTACAGTTAATGGAAAACTATAACATTGAGAGTGCATTATTTATCACTTACAGAATCTGGCCAACGGTTGCTGTTTTCACAGGCAGAATCAGCATTGAAGGTGACAGAACCCGACAGTTGCCAATCTCTGAGATACTCTGTAGAGCCCACAAACATAAGATGATAGCAAGATGTTATATAATGCACAATCTAAGTAGAGACTGAATAGGAGTATTTTTTATTTTGAATACCATGAGATCAGTTTGACTATTTTTCCACAAAACAGAATGCCACCAGTACCACATCTCGAGAACAAAACCATTAATTTTGGTGTCCACTGCAACAAAGCCGAAGATAATCAGCATGTTCTTTAATAGACAAAAAGTTATTAAATATCCCACTGTATTTACCTCCTAGTTCAAAGGCACGAGCATCGATTGCCCACATGAGTTTTTGATGAGCTACAAGAGTCTGTGGAGGTCGTGTTGAGGATAATGAATACTCCAGTGCAGGTTTAAGAAGTTTACGGATGTCCACAAGATCCTGCACAGAGGTAAATTTAGGAGAAGTAAATAGAATAGTTGATTTTAACCTGAATTTGCAGAGTAGTGTACCACATGCACATTTATGACGGCTATCCACTAACCTTATGTTCAGCAGATCGAGAAACCAAGAGGTGCTGCAGTTCAGCAAGTAACTCTACATCTAAAGAACTACTTTCACTGCTAGCAATAAAACACATCTTCACCCAACTGCTAAAGCCAACCCCTGTACACACAACCTCTGGGCGGAAAACACAACAAGCGGCAGATTTACTATCAATATTATCAATCTCTCTGGAACCCATTCTATCTTCCAGTCTCTTCTTCTCCAGATTCAGCCTCTTCAAAAACGTCTGGTTGATGATCGCCAATTGTTAATAGCAGATAGAGATATCTAATTATGCACAGTAGAATTTAGAAACAAACCTGGTAGATCTCATCCAGCTGAACAGCAGCCACATCATCTTTGTATTCCTTGTCGACAATATATGATGAAATGCAAAGCCCTGTATAAGAGTGACCAGAAAAATAAATCAAAGTGAATGATATCAATATCAGGCAACCAAAACTTCAATATTTTTCCTAGAAAACATAGCTAGTATGATCACAAAAGATGAGCGAATACTCATTACGAAAAATTACCTTCCAAAGCAAGCGAACATAACTCAGGGCCAGAAAATGCAATGGCTTTGGTAAGATGATCATTTCCTGCCAACGTCCAACAAATGTTAGTAGAGGGTTTAATTTCTCTCACAAAACCATCAAAAGTGTAGTATCAAATATTTTAGATATTCAACCTTGTTCACTTGATTCTGATCTCAGTGGCCATACTGTTCTGCAGAGCTGTAGAAATTCCTGTTGCTTATGGTACAACTCTGCAGATACTGGCAAGCAAGGATGACCCCCATAAGCCCATAGTAAAGACTTTTCAGGGTAACCATGCAAAGCTATATTGTTAATATTTTTGCTTTCCTCCTACAAAAGAAAGCCAATGATATCATAGAGAGAAAGTATAATAATTTAAATTAAAAAATGCATAACTGAAAGTTAGGCTTACCAGAACCACTTGAACTTCCTCAGGAAAATAACCGTGTAACTTTTTGACAGCCTTTATCAGTGACCAAAAGGAAAATAATAGATACTCATCAGAAGACGAGACCAAACGAGACCAAAACGATGAATGATTTTTGATAACTTCAGTGTACAACTGAATCAACACACTAAAAGAAGGTGATCCAACAATTTCGCTAAGACCTTTCTTTTCCAATGCCCGAAGAGAATCCAGAAAGCGAATAAAAGAGGATACATCGGAGTGGTTGTAGTTACTTTCTGCGAGCCACTGCTGATAGGAAAGCCGAAGAACACCAACAGAGTTGAGAGACTCAAAGAGGGATTGACAGAAAGGCTTAGACTGATCATTTGATACTGCTATATCAATCAACTTGGAGGACATTATCGGAATTGGAACAGCATCCAGGTCCAATTTGCAGAGTGATTTCAGATTTTTTCGACATCTAGATATCTGACCCCAAATTGGATGCTGCAACTCATCCTTCAACATGTTGAGAAAACTTAGGAAAAACGGACAGTTTTGTTGTAGCCTGGAACCAAACCAACTAAGCCACACCAGATATAGTTGAATATCCTCTTCAGTTGCCTGTTCCATTGTCCAGTTGGCAGCATATAATAGCTTCTTTAAAGCCACATCATTTGATTTTATCGTATTGGCTGCACAAGTTGACCCAATCAAGGCTTTAGGAGACAGAACTTTACTTAGCTTCCGAGAATCAATGGAGTAAACCATACCCGGCTTCCCAGCAGCCTCATCTCTCAATTTGACATTGTAGTTTATCTCAGAATGATGTGATGCATATTGAGCTCCTAGAAACTCTAAATACATGCAATTCTGCCTGACAGTCGTTTCTCTTGAGTACCACATCAAGTCTCTCATGTTGAAAGGCTTTGGCCATCCCCCAGGAAGGCACATATCCCCATCCATAAATGATACAAACTCAGAGAGTTCAATTTCGGACAAGTATGTCTCACGTCCAAAATCAACAACTTCTTTTCCGTCAGTTACTCCAAGGGAAGAGAGATATATGTGCTCCCAACTTAGTTTCAAGCTCCACAGAAGTTGATTTCCATTCATGAGCAACAACTGGAAGAGATCAACCCACTGTTCAAGCTCAAGATATGTGATTCGTACACCAACACTTTGACCACTCCTCCATGCGTGAAAATGTGCTTTGGCCATGGAAGCAACCAGCTTGTAACCTGGAATACCAGAAAGAGCAAGAAACCTTTCCGCACCTTTCAGCACAAGCTCATCACTGTTAGCACCTTCCTCATTTAGCTGCCAATGTGGTCCCATCATAAATACCTCAACACCTCTATTTCGCATTGCTCGTGATACCTCTCCGAATTTTGGATTAACAGACAGAAACAACCGAAAGTTAGGGTGTGGAATAACAGTGACAGGTTCGCCATCAATAATCCCACATTCATTTATAGTGATTGATCCACAAGGTTCGACCAAAGAGTTGATTCTATCAAGTACCTGAAATATAAGTTAATAATGGTTAGCTACAAGGGTTTTTATCAGAGTTGTTACTAACGGGTAAAGAAATATGCCTGCAAACCATCAAAGCTCATATGGGTAAAACCAAAAGAAATGAGTAAGCAACAGGATTTAAAGCGGATATTAGTCAGGGAGATTATATTACCGTGGGATTACAGAGATTGGCATTTTCAAGGACAACCCACTCTCCATTTTCTATTGCCTTTATTAGCATTCCAGTCACCCATTCAAATTTAGCTGACTGTTTTTTCTTTTCTGCTCGCAACTTCATTATGGTCTTCATGATTTGGTCCAGGTTCTTTTTAGACCAACTAACAGATAAAAGACCTTCTTCCAGGACCTGCTTCAGATATTCCACAATTTCAGCTAATTTAGAGAGAGAGTCAGAGTCGTCCAAGAAGGATGAAGGGTTTTCCACGAGGCAGGAATCAATCTTATGTAAAAAGGAAAGCCAGCTGGAAACTAAGATCTTCATTTTGCTCAAAAGGATCTCCTGGGAAGACTGTGATAACAAACTGTTATACTCATCAACAAAATGCTGAACTCGACCCACCACCAATCTGAAATTACGGAATGCATTGTACTGCTCAAAGCAACCAAGTAGATCAGAGCTGTCTGTCGCGGATGAAAGATTTAACTCATTAAGAGGAAAACCTGTTAACTTAGCTAATATTCTGATCACCGAAGTCTTTCCCGATGAAGATGGTCCGACAAGGATGCACAGCCATTTATTCTGCACACAATGTGCAACAGCTTCCAGATTTTGACGGATTTCAGGCAAGATCTTCAACTGCTTCCCAGAAATATTAGACTGAGTAAAATTTCGTTTAATGGCAGCAGTTCCGACAACTACGTATTCAGGATTTAGGTGAACCCGGGGATATGGATTGATAGAAGGATTTTTATCAAAAATACCCTTGTAGATACTCAGAACTTCTTTGCGGTCAGCTGGGGTGCGCATTCTTTGAACATACAGAACATTGAGGAAGCTTTCAGCTTCCAAGTCATTTAGTGACCCTGAAACAAAGCAAGAATTCAAATTAGTCTTAAGAAACTAATGTCGCCAGGAAACGCTAATACAAAGTCGAAATGACTTATCTAATACCTTGCATAAACTCGCATGATCTGATCACATCACGTAGATTGAACTCCCACGGTGAGCCATCGTGGCCAAATTTCCGATATACCATTATACCATCATGTAACTGTCTGTTAAGAGCAATAAGCTTCGAAAGCAATGGACTTGGAATTGATGGGTAAAGCGAGCGACAGATGAAAAGGTAATCATCTTCCACTAACTCGTCCACATAAACCTGAAAGCATTTGAGGCAGATCAGTTAAAATTTCCATTTGAATTGTATTAAAATTTGGGATCAATAGACATGCCATGACAGTCCGTGACTAGATAACGAGTTGAGGGACATACTTTTATGAATCGGTTAAGAAAAGACTTGGGAAGACCTTTCCTGCCACCACCTTGAGAAGAAGGATTCTGACATGCAAAGACTCTAAATGATGGAGGACATTCAAAGGTACAGCCCAGCTCTGGGATAAAAACTTGAGCACGGTGATCCAAAATGGCATTCAAACCCTGCAAAGGTTGTATAATTATTAACAACCTTCACTAAAAGCTTTACTGAAGTTAAAATAACGGCCTGGTCACTAACCTCTAGAACAGATTGTGGGGCAAGGTTCAATTCATCTAACAAAACCCAGGAGCCTTCTTTCAGAGCCTGTAGACATAACATAATTGAGGGACAGCAATTTTATAAACTGATACATACTTTTATCATAAGAAATATTTTAACCTGCAACAGAATTCCATCGGACCACGCAAACTTCATTTCCTCCTCGCTTTCAACAGGTAAATCTGATCCCAGCAAATCCATCATATCAGTCTGCATCAGAAGACCCGAAGCTATATTAACAGACACACAAATAGAATACACAGTACTGATGCCTGGTGAAGAAGCCACAAACCTGCTCTGATAGATTTATGCGCACAACCTTGTGGCCAGAATATTTCCCCAACGCCATTATCAGACTTGTTTTTCCAACACCAGGGCTACCTTCTAATAAAACTGAAATGAAAATATCCACTATCAATGACAACAATCTCATTGTTACCAAGAAAACGAAATTAGAGAGACATACTTGGTTTAGAAAGCTGCATTGCACGTAATACTCTCAAAACATTCCTGCAGGTGGTTGGTGCTAAGAATTCAAATCCACCAACCTCAGGATTTTCATCACCTGACAAGGCCATTTGTAAATTTTCAGACAATACAGAGTATCATGAAATGTCTATAAGCATGGTTGTTATACTCTTGACAATATCTTCTTCATAAGCTTTGCAGAAAAAACATGAGAGAGTAGCGCACCTTTACTTATGTAAAACGGATCGATGCCAAACTTGTCCCCATGTAGAACACTCTTACTTTCTTCACAAATTGATTTGGCATCACCCCAGCCATATTGCTCCATTCTTGAAAATTCCAAAGGGAGTGTGTTGCTCGTGAGAACCTAAATCAGAGAAGTCAGATAGATGGAGGCGGACATAATGAAATATCCATAGTCGAATGAAAGATTAACAAGAATATTAAAATGTTAAGAAAACTTTTTCTTTTATAGCAAAACCAAGCTGCTTTACTAAATCTTTCACCCATACGTAAATAAAAAACGAGTCTCTTGATCCCACCATTAAAAATAAATGCATAAATGCTAGGCATCCTAGACACTAACAAAACAACTAAAACCTACAGAGTTTAAAAAGAGTCGTACTTTTCACACACTAATAGAAATGTTGAATACTAAATTAACAAAACTGAAAACAAAACCAGTAGAGAAATTAACAACAAAAATAGCGAGAAACAGATTACCGTAAGTTGTTGTAATAAGAAACTGAAGCATTTTTCTCTCATATCTTCACCATCTCTCCCAGAGAAACCAGTACCTTGCAAAATATAGAAATTATTTGTTCTGAAATTCACACAACGGATTAAGAAATACAAAAGCATTACCACTCAAACTCAGCTAATGAAGATGCAATATCAATAGAATTGATTACCCAGTCAGAAAACACCAGGAAAGAAACAAGTGTATAGAATCAAATTTCACTACAACACAGAACATTTAGAAGATGAGAGACTTACCAAGACTTAGACCATCAAGTAACACGAGAAATGACCCATGTAGAATCGCATATGCCGACCCAAGATTCTCATTTATAACGTTGACAAACGAAACCCAAGAGAGAAGATCTCTGACAGTAAGCGTCCTCCCAGTCTGCAACCCATTAAACCACTGCAGAAAAAGAATATCATGGAATCTAAAAACATAATAAACTATAATTATAAAGCATCATGTGGCATTAACATAACATCCCCAGAAGTGAAGCAGGTTCCCTATGATGCTGTACAATTTTACAAATCCCCAAATGAAATATTAATCTTAAGATCTAACACTAACGATTCAGCAATTTAATTGTTTTCAACCCGTATAAAACTATGACATGTGTGTTCATCCCGGCAAACAACACTATGGAAACGACTATAAAATACAAACCCTTTCAAGCTTCCCTCTTTAGAATTACAGAATTTGAGAAAGAAAGAAGACTACGAGATATAGAAAGATAAACTACCTCCCAGAAGTTGATAATGGGATCAACAATATTAGAGTCTTGTGAACTGGAAAGGCTATAAAACAAGATTATCAGACATCACACATTAGCAACAAGATATCATAAGATTCTTTTTGAACATTTCAGGGAAACAACTTACCCAGAAGAAGCAATACTTCTTAGTTCACTAGTCTCTGTAATAGGGGGTACCCATATCTCAGTGAAACGGTTACGAAGTGCAGGCGACAATTCCTTTTTCCCATAGTCACCACCCGGGTTCATGGTAGCAAGAACAAAAAACTTCTCATGAGCTATAACTTCCTCCAAGACGGGGCCACCTTTTTCAGCTAACGACTACAAAATTATAGAGAATACACTTGAGAGAAAGTAAACCATCATTGATAAAGAATGGAAGTAGGGTTTTAGGGAATGATTATGAACATATAGTAGTGAACTGGAAGATACTCACCAATTTCCTTCCTGGCTCCAACACGCTGTTAAGTCTTTCTAATACACTATCATCAGCCAAAGATATCTCATCCACGAGAAAGATATTTCCAGCTCTCATCGCTTCCACAAGGGGCCCATCTTGCCACACAAAAATTGCGCGCCACTTTTGATACAACATCACCATCTTGTTCCTTATTTTCTCAAGAATTTCAATATCTTGCGGGGCTAACACCATTCCTTCTGCTGAATTGTTTTTGTACGTCTGCAGAATTAACTCTAGTGATTTGATCAAAACTTCAGCTCTACCAATATCTCCAGAAAGGTCCTGTACACAACATATTCAAGAAAATATAGCATTCACGTTGAGATAAAAACTAGTGAAACGCCAATATCAATTGTGGGTTTTTGAGTACTAACAATATCTTGGCCAAAAGGTGCCAATGCCTCAGAGAGCTTCAACTGCTTGACTTGATTCTCGTATTCCGTGACTAATTTGGATCGGTCTCTCACAGGAAAGAAACCCTAAGAAATAGGCTGGAGTTAGAAATTGTATAATGAAGTGACAGTCTAGCATTAGAGTCAGGGAAATATAAAATGCAAAAAGATAAGCTTACACCAAGGAAATCAGATGTTTCTGTGTATTGATGACAGTTAAGGATGTGCAATCTTAGGTCCTTATAATCACTTAGTAGTTGGCAGATCGTTGTTTTGCCTCCTCCAGTGTCACCAACAAGAAGAACAGGCTCGCGGAGTTTATAAGAACGTTCAATGAGAAAAAATAGTCTCCACATACTTTGAGTCCAGGTGATTTTTCTGTTTTCCCTATATAAACATGAAAGATAATAACACATAATATTCAGCTCAGTGTCCATGATAAAGAACGAAGCTCAAAAAACATTGTTCAATAATAGAAGAAAGGAGATGGAAGGAATTACATGGAATCTTTTCTATTATCAAATGGTTGATCCAACTTTAGAAACTCCTGAGGCAACAAAAAGAAAAGCCATTACATATGCATCAGAATAACGTTAGAAATAGAATAATGCAGTAAGACAAACAGCTCTGAAAATGCAAAAGATCAAAAACAAGCAATTTACATCAAACAAATATAAATTCAGTCAGGCCAACTAAAGCTAGATGCATGACATGTTACATCGCTAACCAAAAAGCGGTTTTTAAGAAAGTTTCAGAATAGAAAACAGAACTTACCTCGTTGTACAAATCAGGTTTTGCAAGACGGACTCGGAAATGTTTCTCCAGCACCTCTTGAACAACTAACTTCTCATTGTCATCACGCAGCCTTTCTGCAAGAAGATAGTACCCTTCTCTGGCTAGTTCTTCATTAGATTTACCTTCATATGTCCTAAAACGATCTGCCCACCGGAATAGATCTCTTGGAGTTATGAATCCATGTTTCCCAGCAAAAGCTTTGCTACTCTGCCTATTGCGCTGCAGGTCTTTCATCACTTCAACCATTTTTGTAGCATGACTTTTTGCAATAAGACACTTCTCAGTAAGAATTTCACTTAGCTCATCTTCTGGAATTTCATCAACATGAATCTCTACAAAACGGTTGCGAAAAGCTCGGGAAAGTATTTTGCGTCCACCATATAGAGCAGGAGGGTTTTGTGTAGCGAAGAGCATGAAATTAGGATGCGCTGAGATTGTTTCATGCAATTCAGGCACAAAGAGTTCCCTATTGTCATCGAGCAGTCTGTTTAGTGCCTCTAAGACATCAGAAGGGGCCAAATTTAGTTCATCTAAGACAATCCAATGCCCATTCCTGACAGCTTTCACCAGCGCTCCTTCGTGAAACACAAGCTTCCCTGAAGAATCAGTCATATAGGAACCTAGATATTCTTGGAGATCGGTCTGCTCATGATTATTGATTCGAACAAATTTGTTTCCACTAATCGCTGCAAGATATTTGACAAGGCTTGTCTTTCCACTGGATGTTGGTCCTTGCAAGAGAACAGGATATCTTTTAATGAAGATGGCATGAGCCAAGTGATTAAGGTGTTCAATTACACTCTTCGTCTTGACATATTTCTCCACAAATTCATCAGAACTGTCTTTTAATTCTCCCAAGTATCTCTGAAGTGATAGGCCACGGCTACTTTCCCTTGCGATATATTTTAATATTATCGGGTTCATGAGCTTGGCACTAGAGGCATCCAACAAGGAGAGGAAAAACATAGCAAATCCATCGTACAATGATTTCTGGAATCCACCAATACCTTCTGCTTTTATCGCATACTCTAGCGCACGGTAAAGAGACCTTAAGCTATATTGTGGCTTCTGATTAGCACCATCCAGTAAGCATTCTTCAGATAAGCTTTTAGCTTTTTTGTAAAAGCAAACAATGTTGCCAACTAAGTTACTGTCAGATTCACGTCCACCTAAGAATCGCCTCACGAATATCTCCAGGTCATCATCACACAAGTCATCATCAACAGCGAACTCGGTAAACCTGCTACGGAAGGAGAATGGCAAGTCTTTCTTACCAGCATCTGTGGCTGGATTCATACAGGCAAACAAACGGAAATTCAAATGTCTGGGAATGCCCATTACATCCCCTCTCTCAGCTAAACAGAGTGATCCTCTCACTCCTTCAAGAACACCAGTAAGCCTACCCAATATCTCCGGTGGGGCTAAGTTCACTTCATCTAGTAAAACCCAATACCCCTCTCTAAGGGCAGTCACAAACGCACCTTCAACAAAGGTAAAAACCATTCCACCTGAGCAAATCTGTTGATGAATCTTATCCAATTTTTTTGACAGACATGTCCACTTCTCAATCTCTTCTGGTTTCTTCCTCTTCCTACTAGATCTGGACCTTTCATCCCCAGATTTACCTTCAGTGTGATAGTCAATCGTTTTCTTTAACCCACTCAAAAATATATCCCATTTCTTGGCTTTATAGTTCTTTTGCAACCATTTCATAATTTTTGAATCATCCTGGAAACCAAAAACAGAAAATGATAGATTCATGACTCCGCAGAATGATAGATTCAATCAGAAACATATCTGGATGGAACGAATGCAAGAAAACTACGAGAGAGTTTTAAATGTAAAGCTACCTTCATCTTCGAATCTCTTGCCAAATCATTAAATTCATTGTACAGCATTCTGCACATAAGGTTTGAATCAATAGGCTTAAAACCTCCCAGTAGATCAACTATATCACTTTGCTGGCTCAAGTTCTGCAAAAAAAATAAAGTTATATAAAACCTCTACGAAAAAAGTCAAAAGAAGAATGCAAGTCGAAACGCACCAAAACAGTGAGTTTCTGTCCTATCCATTGAGCAAGATTTTGAACTAGGGTAGTTTTCCCTGTTCCAGTTTCTCCTACTAAGAGAACTGGTTCGTTGTACTCAACAGAGCGAGCTATTTTCTCCAGTAACCGTGTAGATGTACGTGTCTCAACAAACCTCGACCGATCATGTGACTGGAAAATAAACAGATCAATTAGAGGTTTTAATTAATGAATATTTGTATCAGACATGCTTAGAAACTAACCGCAGTTTCACCAAGTGGAAGGGAAACTCTGCCAATTTTTAGAACTGTCGAAAATTCCTGCAGTTCATTGAAAATTTAGTAAACAACTTCAAAGCAGCAACGTTTAAACACTGTCAAGTACAATAAGATACCTGAATAGGGGGCTTATGCTGCGATTCTGGAACAGATACATTCCAAATGCCAGCCAAAATTTCACTTACTCTTGCTCGGTTTTGTGTTGACATATAAGACGCAGAGAATATATCTGCTGCCTGAAGAAAAAGCAAAAAAAACGTCCACTTAACTAAATGAAAAATTAGAATAAGAGACTGACATAAGAAAACTTCAGAGAATCATACCTCCTGAGATATTGCACGATGGTCATAAGAGGACAGACCATGAACCCGTTCACAAAACTTGAGCAGATCTCTAGAAATAATGAACAATTAGAGAGAATAAAAATGACCAATTCATTAAGAACAAGAAAACTCATAGATATATGAATGCTCACCTCAGTGAAAATCTACTTGGAGAACTGAATGTAGCTGAATTTTCAATTTTTGAACCAGAAAATTGGAAAGAAAGGGCAGAGTTGACAGATTCAAATGTTTCTGCAGAGATAAAAAAAATTTCACTGTGAGTATAGATTACAGAACCTATGTCAAGTATGTGAAAGAAGAGCCTACCAATAAGTTTCTTCGCAACGGGTCCAAGGTTTTGATACCGAGCATCCAGAATATTTTGCAAGCTTTCTCGATCTGGTGGATAAACAACAATTCTCCGCCAAAGAGGACTTAGCGAATTTCCAGCTACATCCAAGTAAACAAGAGAAAAAGTTAATGAGGTTTCAGGCAATGCATCTTACCTGCAGCAAGAAAAGGGTTTCCAAGCTTTAAAGCCACATATAATAATATAACTAGTGTCAAGATATACCTTCCCTGATGTGTGATACACTGCATTCGGGTGTAGATATGGTTGAAAATAGTTGGAAACTCTCTGCTATCCGTATCACCTGTGAGAAGATTAGAAGCTAAGAAGCGCTGAAATTTAAATCCTAAAACAGAGTAACATAAAAGGTGTGTGCCCTGAACTAATATTCCATACGAGAAGTAAGAGAGCAGCAAAAATAAAATATTTACCTCTCCATTGCTGGTCACGAATGAGCTTAAGCCTTCTAACAAAGGTGACAAGACGAGGGGAACATCTGCTGGAGCTTTGTCTATGTCCTCAAGAACCACCCAGAATCCTTTCATAATAGCCTGCCAAAATAAAAAGAAAAATATTATCGTACTCATAGGAGGATATATACCGCCAGGCTTCCATCTGAATTCCATGCAAAATACCTGAGTAAGTGAGCCAGGCTGCCATTTGAACTCGCCAGGTTGATCAGTGCACACATAAGTACCAACCAAAGTTTTCCCATCAAGTTGATCATCCATGTGGATAAATACAACTATCAAAAATAAAGAGACATAAAGAAGACACAATGAGAAATATGAAAGTTTATGGCCTTCACTTTGATACTGGAAACATGCGATGTATTTATGTGCAGAATAACATCTCAAATCCCCATACAGTTAAGTTCAAAGTACGATGAATCTAGCCAAGTACAAAAACATTTGAAATAAATATGAGTAATCTATAAACAAAAATATAACGTACCATTGTTACCACTTTCATCAGCCAACTTTCTGATGAGGGAAGACTTTCCAGATCCCGAGGGACCATACAGAAGAACAGGTCGTTTTTGCCTAACAGCCAATGAGACCATTTCAAAAGATTTCTTCACCCTAGAGTGAATTTCAAATGGTTCAGAGAAAGATTTGATATCCCTGAATTGAAAAGGAGGAATCAAGCCGAAATGAAAAAATTAGCATCAAGTGCAAGTAGAATATGTGGAGAAATTTATTTGAAAAGAGTAAACCTACCAGGTGTCCAGCCTCCTAATCTTCATCAACGGCTCTCTTTGTTCTACCACTGTTGATTGTTGCTTGCGACTTGCAGGTGCAAGAGTACTAAACTGTTCCAAAGACCTCAAACCCATGTGTGTTGGCAATTGAATGTACAATCCAGCCTTTTCTATTTCTATATCCTGACAAAATTCTTCCCAGCTGAATGTATCAAAAAATAACTTTTTAGAATCAAAATTCAAAAAGAAAAGTGAACTAAGAAATCTTGAGTAAAAATAGCTAAACAGGGGTTACCGTAACAAGCATGAAAGTGCTTCCTCTACTTCAAAACCATAAGATCCTACGAGTTTGTCATTGCATCTCAAAACAACAGAAAGAACTTGTATCCCACACCACACAGCTTGTCGATGCTGTTCCAAGACATGCCCTGTTTGTCTATGGCAGGCTGAGATCTTTTTCATGGATTCTAAGTAGCATGACCAATCCCATAACTTGGAGAAAACATCAGGTCTGATAACCAGAAAACGGTACGATACTTGAAGACAAAGCAAGTATGCAGCTGTAGCAGCCTGATTCGGTGAAAAACATATCCAATGAAATCAACGTCATATAGTTTATAATATATAGAACTCTCAAACATCTATAAATGTCAAAGATACCAAGATACCTCCATTTGCGAACCAGAAACTATTTCTTTTACAAGAATTCGCTCGTAAGGTGGTGGAGCTTCCTTAAAATAGTTTAAAATAGACCTACAAAATTAAGATATCATCTTTTAAGAATCGACTCTAACTATGAAAGCTACATCCTAATACATTCTTTCTAGGTTCAAACTATGGGCATATATATAGGCGATAACAAAGTAACTAGTCTCCTTACCCTAGCAAAGACGTATTCAAATGAAGAGCGCGACTAAAGGCCAAGCAAGCAGACTCATGAAGCTCCAACCTTTGTCCACGCCTAACATAGAAATCAATCACACTAACACCTTCCTTCATTGCAATTTCCAAGAGCGACCCATCGTTCGAGTAATCAACACTTGAGCTAAGATCACCGACTAAACGAAGAAGACCAACAACTCTATCTACAACACTTCTTATCATAGGAAGAAAGCAATAAACCAATGGAACCGTGAGCTCTCTGTGAAGAAACACATCAGCTAAACCATCAATAACCTCTTCTTCATCAATCACTTCTTCTCCCTAACAAACACCACAATCACAACAAAAAAAAATCAAAAACGAAATCGAACACATGTTTCTGAATATTTTTTTTACTAAGAACTTACCTTGCTGAGAATTAAACTGAAGAAAGGAAACGATAACACCTTAGGGCAACGTTGAGAAAACGCCTCTAACGCAAGCTTAACACTGAAACTCTTCTCCATGGCCATCATCGAATCAACCTGTTGAACAAAAAGAAAGTTAGGGTTTTTGAGTACAAAATCGATCAATTTCGACACAGCGAAAGAGGGGGAAAATTGGGTAATCAATCGTTGCTCGAAATGAATCCTATGTAAGACGATGAAGAGCCTGAATTAGGGTTTCCGAGAGCGAAAAAAGTTGTGTTGGAGAAGACGAAGTGAAGCAAAAACGCGGCGGCTATAGGTTTAAGGGTTTAAGCTTTTGTGGGTTTATTTAAAAGTCTAAAATGCGGTGTGGGTTAAAAACTAAAAAGACTTAATTGCAGAGTAATATATTGCTGATTAGACCCTCTAAGTTATCCATAATTGTAAAACAAGTACCTTTTTTTAGTTTGTCTTAATTTTATACCTACCCAAAAAGTTATAATTGTAAAACAAGTACTTTAGACCATGTTCATCAAAGCTGGTTACAGTATTTTGTAGGTTGCTTATGTATTTTTTTTTGTGTTTGACTATTAAAAATAAATCAAAATATGTTTTAATAGTAAGCAGCGTATTGGCCACAATTTTTTTTAAAAAAAAATTGTTATCTTCTTTCTCTTCTTTCTTCTTCTTCTTCAAGCCTTTTTTGAAGCTTGTCTCTGCAAACAAAACAACCCCAAGATTCAGATCTCATAAAAAGGTTTTAACTTTATCGAATTTCAGTTTCATTACCTTGTCGAGAAGTGGTTGTTGTCGGAAAAATCGAGACATTTGTGTCGATTTTGGGTTTCTTGTTTGTGTCGGAAGAAGAAGAAGAAACCCACGTGCTCTTCACGTGAGTTAAACATTCGTAGGCTCTGTTTTTACAACAAGTCCTACATCTTTCGAACAAACATTCTTTCTTTGTTCTTTTTCTATAGTCTTTACACACTTTATATTCTACATTGTTCCTCGCCCTATTATGAGATTGAAGGAAAATAAAGGGAAATAGTAAGAGGATGAAAAATTGGGTGGAATTATCAGTATTTGATAGTTTGTAGGGGAAAATAGATTGTTTTCCATCCATAATCTATCATTACACAAAATAAATTAGCCATAAATTTGTAGGAAAACTTGGCATGAACCATCAAAAAAGAATTCCACAAAAATTTAAAGAACCCTTTTTTAGTCTCCCTTAATGGAGTATAAATTTTAATTAAACATTTAAGAATGCTTATGTATTTTGTTTTGTACAAATACACAAAAATACTAATTAAATAATCTTAAGCAACCTTCATTTAGTCTCCTTTGATGAATATGCTCTTAATATTGTTCAATACTCCCTAAAAAACATAAGATTTTCTAGAAAAAAAAATTATTTTGAAAATGTAAGATTTTCTAGAATAATTGACACATATTTTCCTATTATGTCATTACTTATACTTTTATGGTTTATCACGTTTATATTTTATAATCATAATAGTAAAAATAAATGAAGTTATAAAAATTGTTAAAGAACTTTATTTGTGATTTTTTCTACAAATTCCTACATAAAAAATGGAGGGAATATCTTTAAAAAAAAAAAAAATATTGTCAATATCTTCAGATATTATGCACGTGGGCAAAAGATCTCCAATGTAAAAAAGTAAATTTAGTACATGAAAAATGGAAAAATCGTATAACGGTAATAAACAAGAAAAAAGGAAATCTTTAACAAAAACAAGAAAAAAGGAAATTACGAAGAAGAGACTTATATATATCAAGTAAATAAACAGAGTATACTTAACCTAACCAAACCCATCTGTGTTTTGTCTCTATTCTCTCTCTCGCTATATAAACATACACATCAAATCACACGCCAACACAAATCATCAATTTCTTTTCATTGCTTGAAAAAAACCCTAATTGCATCTCTCAAACAAAAACAAGAACGATGCAGAAACAAGAGTTCTTAGAAACCTTTGCCACAGCGACTCGTGCGGCTAAATCTGCGACAAGAGAAAGAAACGGTGACGAAGACAAGAACTGTCCTTATGTCTCAAGATGTGTAGACGCCATGAATCGTTTAAAAGAAGCACCTGAATCTCTTGTTTGCGACTTAATCATCACAACAACCTCTATTGGTAAGAAAAACAGAGTCTTTGTCGAACACACAAACCCTAGAATCAGATCCGAATCAAAGCTTCTATGGGATCTATGGCTCTCTTATCTTTACGCTTCCGGCACAAGAAAGATCAAAACTTTACCGGTGATCAAGAATAAGGTTTTGACGGGAGATTCAAAGAGAGACAAAGTCCGTGAGATTCTTGAGAAATCTCTGTCTAAAGTGGCTAACGAGGTTATCGATGAGGATGTAATGAAGAAAAGAGTTGTTGCTTGCGATCCAAGGGATGTGGCCGAAAGGGTCGAATCTGACTTGTTTAACAAGATAGGTTGTTTCTTGGGGGCTCATAAAGCAAAGTATAGATCGATATTGTTCAACATAGGAGATAGTAACAATAAAGATCTAAGGAGGAAAGTGTTATTAGGTGAAATCAATGGAGAGAGATTGGCTACAATGGAGAGTGTTGAGATGGGTAGCGACAAGATTCAAAGAGAAGTTAAAAGTATCAAAGAGAAAGCTTTGTTTAGGGAAGAGAATCGTATCAAGATGATGGATCAATCAGATAATAACAATATGATCATGACTTAGTTTAGCAGATAATGTTTAGTTTTTATTAAATGTAGTATATAGTAATCTGTTTTTGGTTATGTTTGAATGTGTAAACTCAATGTTTTCATTGTCGAAAATCAAATATATATAATTTGATTAAGTGACTTATAAATGGTTTAAGGTAGCTTTCAAGCTCATGAATAATTTCTAAATATGGTTATAAGACAAGGTTACTGCTAGTTTACTTCACAAAGAGACCCTCTTTGGTCACATGACACAACAAGGTTAGCTTCAGGTCAGGGACACACAATGTGTCTTTAATAAAATGTTGTACGGGCATGGACAACTCTAGAACAAAATTTTACTTAGACATGGATTGGCTAATGTAGAAACTAACCCCAAAAAATAAACTATTGTGGGCAATATTTAATTAATGCTACTTCACTAAAACTTTACATACATAGCTACAAAAATATTTTGAGAAGCCACAAAAAACCTCATAAAATTGTGACTATAGTCTGATGTTTTGTTTCATGATTTATACAAATAGTTATATTTATTTATGATTTTTCGGTGGCTACAAATTACAATCTACCACATTTTAATTAATTCATTTTAATCCATAAATTGTATTTTTATTATTTTATTTTATTTTGGTAATATTGTTTTTATTTTTATTGATAAAGAGAAGAATTGTATTATTCATTGCCAAAATATTCAAAAGGATTTTTGATTTTATATCATAAATTCAAAGATAATTTTGATTTTTAAGTATCAATCCAATATTAATTCCCAAAAAAATAAAACAACACTACAAATTTTCAAATTCCCGCGAGACTCCCATCTAAAATTTTTCAATTCTCCCCTCAGTCAATATTTTTTGCATCGTCTTTACTCTTTTACAGATCTGAGAGTGAAATAAAACCCCAAAAACGTAGAGACACGACAACCCTTACGACAAAAAATCCTGATTTCTAGGGTTTCACTCTTCGCTTTTCAATTTTTCAATCTAAGTTCGATTTTTGAAGATTAGGGTTTCATCGATTATCCCCTTTAACACCGTTCCTCGTGAAATCAGGTATCAAATCACCGACAAAACTCCATTTTTTTTCCATCAACGAGAGAAGCTACGATAAGCCCAACACTATATTCATCTCTGTGTTGTCGAAGAAATCGATTAATACGCCCCAAAAAAATTCGGATTTTGATGGGATTTTGTTTTTGTCGCTATTGTATAGGTTTATATGGAGAAAGTGGTAGCAACAGTTAGTGGTTATCATGGCTCTGAGAGATTCAATCTCATTAAGCTTATATCACATTCAGGAGCTAGCTATGTTGGGTCTATGTCAAGATCTATTACACATCTGGTTCGTGTCTTAGATTTGTTCTTATTTTTTGTTTCAATTTTTGACTACTATGGAGAAAAAGAAAGTCATGTTTTTTTTATTATTATTGGGCAATTCTCATGAATAGCAACTAAATAAAGTTTTTCTTACACAATTACCACACATTTTTGAAAGTTTTACAATACCATTAAAATGTTTTATTTAGAAAGAACCACAAATCTTCCAAAACTAAACTCCACCCCTTTCGAAACTATACCCTAAACACTATTTATCGAACCCAAATGAATAAATATATTTGTGGTATTTTTGTAAACTAAAACTTTTTGATGGTATTTTTTACTATCAAAAAACATTTTGTTGGTATTTTTTACTATTAAAAAACATTTTGATGGTATTTTTTACTATTAAAAAACATTTTAATGATATTTTTGTTGTGAAAAACTTTGAAATGGTATTTTCAAAACAAAAACATTTTTTGGTGGTATTTCAAGGATTTCTCTTTTTGGGCTTGATTTGGTTATGTGTGTGTGTAGGTGTGTTGGAGATTCGAAGGCCAAAAGTATGATCTTGCAAAGAAGTTCAATACAAAAATAGTTAATCATCAATGGTTAGAACAATGCATAAAGGAAGGGAGACGAGTTCCCGAGGAGCCTTATATGTTTGAAAGGTCTTTTGCTTATAGTTGCTTTGTGTCTTTTCTTAAATGGTGTTTGTAGGATAGGATTAGCTTATGAGTTTGTTTAGAGATTGTTGATGATATTAAGCCTTGAGAGTTTAATTTTTGTACAGTGGAGAAGAAGTTGGACCTTTGATGATTGAGCTTCCTGAGGAAGCTAAAGCCGCTAAGAAAGTGAAGAAGGCTGCTGAAACTTTCGATAAGTACTTTGGTGATGGCGAAGAGAGTAGACGCGGGACAGCTTCTGAGCTTTCTACTTGGATGGACTCTGTCTTGTTGAAAGAGGTAAAGCTCTTTGTCTCTTCTGATTTGTGTGTTTGCTTAGAAGCAAACCGAATTTGGAACCATACTACTTTTTTTACTTTTATTGGTATAGTTTTTACTGAATTAAGTAATAGTACAAACGTTTATGTGAGATATAGCTATAAGATTAGCTATATGTGGTTACTGTGGAAAGAAGTATTTGAATCAGCATGTACAAATGTTTGTGTGCGTCACTGTTCTGTGAATGGTATAGTAAGTTTGTTTGTTTTCTCTGTCTCTGAGCTCCTTTCTTTCTCTTTAGAAAAATACAGAATCCAAGAGACACTCAGCGCGGTTAAGAACGAAGAGGCCGAGTAATATTTTCGAAGACAAGGAAAACACTTGTTTGGCTGAATCTTCGAGGAAAGGGAAAAGGCGGTTAGTAAAACCACACTCTAGCAGAAACCTTATCAACCTTGGTTCTGATGATGATTCCGATCATAACTGTCTTCACAATTCTGATGAGGATCGAAACAAGACACATGATGAAAATGGGAAGGAATGTGTTTTAGAACCAGGAGAAACATCAAATCTTCGACATCATGGAGACACTACAACACAAAATTATGATGTGGATGAAATAGAAGAGTTTGATAAGTGGAGTCATTCAACTGTTTTTAAACGCCCAAAAGATAAAGAAGCGAACTTCAAAAAACCCGATTCAAGAAGAAAAGAGACAGAAGCAGCCGATGAGATATCTGCACAGGTTTCTTGTATTATATGCTGGACCGAGTTCAGTTCCACTAGAGGCATACTCCCTTGTGGTCACAGGTTTTGTTATTCATGCATCCAAAAATGGGTAGACCGTTTGGTATGTTATCTCTTCTCTTTGACTAAACCCTAACTTCTAAAACCCGAATATCGGTAGTAATCCAACATTGAAATGTCTTCAGGTTTCAGAGAGAAAGAAGACAACATGTCCATTGTGCAAGTCAAGTTTCACAACCATAACAAAGGTAGAAGACGCAGGATCTTCCGATCAAAAGATATATTCGCAGACAGTTCCTGACCCATCTTCGACAAACAACACACTCGTAGTACTCCCTGAAGAAGAAAGACTCGGTTACACTCCACTGGTAAGGAGTCTTGGATACTATCTTGAAGATCTTTCTTGTTTCTTGATTTGCTCAACATTCTTTCCTTTGTTTTTTTTTTTGTATTTGCAGTCTCGAGCGTCTTCGGGTTGCAGCAGATGCTACCAGAGTGAGCCAGAGGATCTTCTCATTAGATGTCATATGTGCAATTTCCGGCGAATACACTCTTATTGTTTAGATCCTTACTTGGTTCCTTGGACTTGCAGCCATTGCAATGATCTTCAGATGCTTTACCAGAGAACTCATCATGGTTACTAAAAGAAGAGTATGGACCATAAAATTTTGTGATGATGTTATTGATATTGCAATGATGGATGATAATAAGTTTAATAACCATATCAATCCCTTTGTTTATGTGTTTGTTAAGATTATAAGAAGAGTGTTTGAACATGTTTATGATATTATTACCTTTTCATTTACATGAATTAACAAAACTCTCTTTGGCATTTTGGTCTTATGTTAAAACTTGTGCATGATTTCAAGTTTAAGTCAAGAGAGGATAATAAAACCTATAGCTTGATTACTCATATCTATTAGTTTTGTCTCATTTGATTTCAAGTTTAGGACAAGAGAGAATATAATAAGAGACTTTTAAGTTCAGAAATAATTGAAATAAGTTCATACACAATCTCACATTACATCTCATCATTCAAAAGCTAAAGGCATAACACAACAAATAAAACCAAACCCATCCCATGAGAGAGGAACCACCTTACATGAAACTTGGGCAAACCGGGCCCTTTGAGACGCCAAGACGAACTTCCATCCCGTGGTGGAAATCTACCGGCTTGAATATCTCCGAGTCACGAGGATCTGTAAGTTATTCAAGAAACAAAATTTCATATAACCGACAAAAAAAATTAAAAACCAATAACATGTTAAGACCCTTTGTAGACTAAACATTTTGCTTCTACGTTCTTGCGGGTAATCGAATCGTTTCTGCTAGTGCAATACTAAGGTAGCATCTAATGGTGCTCACTGATCTAGAGAAGTGAAAGTATCGTTCGAGAAAACATGCGATAGGAGTTAGAAAAGATAATTACCGTTCAAGTAATCTTCAAAGCCAAAGTTATCAACGGCTCCTGTGTAGACTTCTAATCCGAGCATTGACGAAGGAATTGGTCCTGGAGGTCTCTGGAACCTAAATATTACACAGAGATAAAAGGATGGTTCAATAACATTACAATCAAGAGTCATATTTTAGAGTGATATTAATAACCAAAAGATCATGCAGCCAACACTATAGACCCTATACTATTTAATGCACACATACATAGTTTCAAGTTTTAACCAAACACCTATGAGACAAATTCAATACTAGTAATCACATAGAGACCACCACTAATGGCACATAATCATCATATTGTCAAACGAAACACGAATAAATCAGGACTTTCTAAGTGTTTGTGCTGTTGTGCATCATACTTCACTTTGTCGATATTTTCAACTTTCAAACTTTAATACTAGTAAACACATAGAGACAAATAGTGCAACACTATAGTGTGCATCTAACATTTACACCATAGACTAAACTCCGAAATGCACCAATTCACTCACATAAACAAAACATTCATGTGCAAAACTAACACTACTACTACAACTTATGAAAAAAGGAGCAATCTTGATCTAGTCATATCAAAGTTCAAGCACGAAGATTCATATCAAAACTGTCTACAATAACACTGCAAAAATAACAACACACGAGCGCGTACCTTGAAAGGATTTGCCTGTCCATATCCATCTTCAATGGAAGCGCAGAGCCGTAAGTATGCGCAATTATCGTCCTCTTCATCGCCTCTTGCGATTTCTTCTCCTGAAAAAACCCCCCAAAAAAACAACAAAAACAAATCAATCAAATCATTAACAAAGAAATCTTAGTAAATATCAAAACTCAAATCAACACATAAACGTCTCAAATCAAACTCAAATAAGCTAACAAGAGAAGACACAGATAAGTTCCTTTTCTTAGCTAATTTCTCACCTTCTCACCAAATTTTCCCGAGAAAACTATCAGATTCACATCGTTCTAAGCAGATACAGTATCGATCTAAAGAGAAAAGCAACAGGAATTGAAAAACAACAACAAGATCGGAGATAGATTTTACAGATTCGTAAGAGGATTCGAGTGGGTGAGATCCGATGATGTCGCTTTTAACGCCGTGAAGACCGAAACGAAGAGCATCGTTCTTTAAACCACCGATCTCGTGAGCTATCTTCTTCTGTGACTCCATTATCTTCTTCTTTCTCGTGCTTCTTCTCTCTTTGCTCTTCTTCTTCTTCTATAACTTCGTCGCCGACTTTTTGTGCAAGCAAGCAAAAAGCAGATCAGACTTAAGAAACCAAGTCTAATAATGGGCTTTAATGAGTAAATGGCCCATTAAGATTGTTTTTTGGCCCATTAAGATTGTATTTTTGTGAGTTTGTTAAATTCATCCCTTTTTATAAAATTTTGATTTATAGATGAAGAATTCGCAGAACTATTCATTTACACTTAAAAGATTTAATTCAATATTTTTATATATACTATTTCAAAAATTTAAAAGATTGATTTATCATTTAAAATTATCAAAATTAAAATATTTTCATTTTCGCTAATTAGTGTTTAGGGCATAATATTAAATAGGCAAGATTGTGTGGTATGATTTATTCGGATTTAATTTTGGTGTTTAAATGTAGTTTTTTGAAGTGCATGTTAAAATAGTGTATTTCTGTAAAATGTAATTTAAAAGTTGTAGTTTTGTAATTATCCTTCTATAAATCTATATATACTTATGTTAAAACCCTTTGATTAATAGTGCCCTAAGGCACCTCCATTGATGGTTATTAAAAAGTTATTAAGGTTAAAATTTAATTAAAAAATAAGAAAAAAGAAAGATAAAACTAGAAACGTACATTAGTGAAGTAACTTAAGAAACGTTTTTAAGAGATTTAAAAGACTTCAACACCACTTAAATTTTTAGTTATATTAAAAATAATATAAAATCATATTTGTAATTTGCTTAATAACTCTCCATCGGTACTAACCGATGGAGATGCTCTAATATTATTACCAAAACAAAAAATAGTACCCTAATATAATGAAATTTGAGATACAAACATTTTATTATAACAGGATTGGATATTAATATTTTTCAAATAATTTATGAGAAATTCACAAAACTACACTATTTCAACCCTTCATTCACAAAACTACACCTAATTCAATATTTTCACATATTTACACCATTTCAAAATTTTAAAAGCTTGATTTACCCTTTTAAAAATTACCAAAATTAAAATATTTTCATTTGAGTTCGCTAATTAGTGTTTAGGGTATAGTATTAAGGGGGTAGGATTGTGTGGGTAAGGTTTATTTGGATTTAATTTTGAGTGTTTAGATATAGTTTTGTGAAATAATTTTGAAATGATGTAGTTTTATGAAATGTAATTCAAATGGTGTAGTTTTATAATTCTCCCATAATTATATATATTCTTATTGTTATTTATTGAATATTAAGAGTGAAAACATTAACTTTTGATGAGTTAGATCTTTTTCCTGGTCACGTAGAAAATAAACGTTTGAAATTTGCAAAATACAAAAAAAAAAAAAATTGGTTAAACCAAGATGTTCTGGGCCGAATCTTATAATTCTCCTAGGCCCGCGACCAACCTTTGATAATACAAATTAATGGCGTAAATCATCGGTCTCAACGCAGTTCGAACTCATAAGCACAACATCACCAACAACCACACTTAATCAACTGAGTCAATCCGTCTTTGGTCAAAATACAAATATTTCCATCCATCAAACAAAAAATTATTTCCAAAAAAGCATTTACATTTGTGACTTATTTTCACTCTACTCGGTTTTCTTTTCATTTAGAGGAATTTAAGCAAATATTTGTTTTTGCAAACTTCAAACTTTATTTTCTTATGTGACTAACAAAATAAATCATGAAAAGTTTATAGTATTATGTATCCATTAAAAGAAAATAATTTCCACAAAAAATATTTTCATTTTTCTTTTGATTTAAAGTAATTCCTTCTCTCTAACTTTTTTCAACAAAAGTTTTCAGAAAAATACTTTTATTATTCGACAACAAAATTTTAAAAATAAATTAAAATATTTTACGCAACAACACCTTAAAGCTTGGACGTGGTGAAGGTCCAGTCAAGGCAAGGCTAGAATAATAATAAAAACTGTAAATAGATAGTACCACAAAGACATGTTGGAAACGATAATGTGTGAATATTTATAATCAGCTATTTCGGCGAGTTTATATCATAGGATTATCTGACAAAAATAAGTTTTATATAATATAAAGTTACTTTTACTTTGCAACAAAATCTTGAGATAAATCAGTTTCCAGGCATTTGGTAATTAAATATTATAGATTATTCATGATAGCTACTTAACTAATCTAGCTACATGAATCTATATATTAATGTCAGTACACTCCTTACTTCATTTGAAGAAGAACAAGATGTCCAAAATATTTTTAAAAATACTATTTTTAAGTTTTAAGTCAAAAATATCATCATGACCTTTTTAGGTCTAAAATGCTAATTTTCTCTAAATTTATATAATTTTTTTTTGTCAAATATCCATTTAATTTAAATTATTAAATTACTAAAATAAAACATATATATAAGAAGTTTAAACTTGTTTCTTTTTGTTTGTTGTATTTTTGGCAAAAACAATTCTAGTGATATTTTAGTAATAAAAAGATTGTGATGTTATTTTGGACCTAAGAACTTACTAGAATTTATAATACAAAATGGAAAAAATAAGAATAAAAAGAAGTAAAAACTCGACACTTCCAAAAATATTTTATCAAAAAAAAAAGACACTTCCAAAAATATATTATTTCTTGACAGTGGATGTCACTAAAACAAATCTTAATTGAAAGGGACCGTACACGAACTATTCGAATTATAATTCACACAAGATCAGTATTATTCTTTATGGAGAACTAGTTATAACCAACACTTTATTTTTGTTCAAATATATATATTTATTTATTTTTTTGACTACGAAGTGTAATTATGCTAATAAAAGTGTAATCATCACCTTAATTCTTATAACTATATAGGTTTAACAATGGTGAATTATGCTAATAATATAGTGACAAAAATATAATGGATAGATTAGTGTAAAATATCGTCGTTAATCACTTGGGGCACCCAAGATAGATTCCATTATTTCGACCATTTTTTAGAGACGTTTTAAAATTGTAAATTTCTTGTAATGTCTAGAGTTGGGTTTTAATTTAAATTTTTCTTGTCATAAAGCATTTTGTTTTTCCTCATTCAATTGAAATTGAATTTTTTTGAAGGAAAAAAACTAAACCCTATATTCCAAACTAATTAGTTCAAAAATATTAAAACCACAACTCAAAATCCAAATTCTAACCCAAAATCATACACACTAATTAATCCTAAGATAGAAACCCTACGCAGAAAGTTATAAAAAATATAGTTTAGATGAATTCACTAAACTACACCCTTTTATCCATTCATTTACAAATTCTACGTAATTCAATTTTTTCATATATTTACACATTTTCAAAATTTTAAAATCTTGATTTACCCTTTAAAAAATTACCAAAATTAAAAAATTTCATTTGGGTTCGCTAATTAGTGTTTATGGTATAGTATTAATTAAGGGGGGTAGAATTGCATGCGTGGGTAGGATTTATTTGAATTTAATTTGAGTGTTTAGGTGTAGTTTTGTGAAATAATTTTAAAATGGCGTAATTTTGTGAAATGTAATTCAAATGATGTAGTTTTGTAATTCTCCCTATAGTTTAAGTGTTGAAACATTTAATTTCAATATTATTCTTCTTATCAACCAAGCTAAACAAAATGAACAAAGAAATAATGTATATAATTATTACTTATTAGTTATTAGATTTAGAGTTCATAAACACATATATCTAAAAAACTCGAAGAGTCTTTCTTGCTTTTCTTTTATTATTTACTTTCTCTTATTTGATAATATAAATGAAAACTGACTATATATATTGTTACATGACAAGGTTAGTAGTCTCTTTCAAAGCAACAAGAAACAGCTTTAATTGGTATCTATGATCTTTCTTCTCTCAAACACAAATTTAAATTTTTCTCAATTTTGTTTTGCTAACGTTTGGTTAATCACATTTCTTCTACTCTAAGGTTATGATTTTGACAATAACCTTATATTTCAATGGATAAATTTGTGATTTTAATTTCAACTTTTGAGGTAAGTCTATAGATTCATCTATCTTTCTCTATTATTTCCATTAAAAAAAACCTTCTTTATTTCACTTTTATACATCTATGTATATTGTATAGTTTCAACTTTCAAACAATATATTTTAAACGATTGAAATTTTTTTAGCCAAATATTATATATAATATATTTTTATCTCTAAACATTTTAAAACTATTACTAAGTAACAGCTTTACCAAAAAAAACTATTACTAAGTAACAACATTTTAGAATTAGATATCTTAATTTAATTAAAGAAGTTTGTGTCAGATTGTATTATACATAGTTGCTAGCGTTTGTTAAGTGATGAAGATCTTAAATTAAATTAAAACACTAAAAAATTGATAGTAATTATACTAATAACTTGCGTATAAATCACTACAAAAATTAATTTTAGTTAGATAACTACTAAAATATTCAAATTGAGTTTTGTTGAAGTCTAGCTATAGTCAAAATAGTTTAACCTAACAACCCATTAAAAAAAATCCAAGAAGCTAGAAAGTGTAAGTTACAAAATCTTCTCCAAAAAGCCATTTAAAAACCAATAAATATAAGGGGAAATTACAAAACTACATCTTTTGAATTACATTTCACAAAACTACACCATTTAAAAATTTCTACACAAAACTACACCTAAACACTAAAAATTAAACCATAGTTAAGCATACCCACACAATCCTACCCCATTTTCACTAAATCATAAACACTAATTAGCGAACCCAAATAAAAAATTTTAATTTTGGTAAATTTTAAAAGGGTAAATCAACCATTTAAAATTTTAAAAGGGTATAAATATGAGAAAATATTGAATTAGGTAGAGTTTTATAAAAGAATGGATAAAATGATGTAGTTTTATGAATTCCTCTAAATATCCTCAAAAGAAAGTATGTATTTGCTAAATATCCTTTTAGCTAGAGGTATAAATACATTTAAACCTATTTATATTTAACTTAGTGTGAAGAACTTTGGATGGCCACATCATAACCAAAGATTCAATGTCCACACACTCTATATATGCATCATGAGAATGCTCAGTTTCATTTCAAGTTGCTATATATATAACTTATAATCAAACATTATTGTGTGTTTATACTTGTATATATATATGATCCTCAAAAATTCGTCATCATGTGCATTATTCAATTTTGTGGACCATTATGGATTTTAATTAGGGTTCAAGAAAGAAACCAAACTTTATGTGAAACATTTGCCTAATCTTTTAGACTCTTGCATGTGTCTTGTGCCTAATTTAAATATATATCTTGGATTGGACAGGGGTCACCAAATACATAAAACCATAGCTGTTTTTTACATAAAATTTGAAAGGTTGCAATATTACTTAAAAACACTAGCCAAGATATTTCAAGGTATACAAACAATATCTTAAAAATAAAAATTATGATCAATGATACATTAATAGATCAAATAACATCATAAAAAAAAACAAAACTAACCTCATACTTAGTATACATATTCAAGAGGTACTTGGGATTATTTTGAGGCTTACATGTTTAAATGCGATGCCTAGTTCTTCAAAAACATCAAGAATTATGGTAATCCTGCCAAAAATAAATCCATAGAAAGAAACATGTATATCATTGAACAAAAAGGAAAAATAATCATAGTTAAAGCTAGAGAAAGAGTCTTGAAACCAAACTATACCTCTTGTGAAATTCGTGTCGGTGACTCCACAAAAGGTTTGATCAATAAAAGAGGATTGATCATAATCAAAATCCAAGTTTTGAGATAGAATGTTATTGTAGTTGTTGCTAGAACCTTGACCCATCAACATAAATGTCCCATTATTATGTTGATTATAACTTTGATCTATATTTGTCGGTATATAGATCTCCCTATTGGATAAGATAGATTCTTGAATATGATCAAGCTCTTTAGTTGCTTCTTTATAGAAACAAAGTGACATGTCTTCTTCTTCATTAAAGATTATAGACCTCTTGAATGGGTCCAAGATTTCAGATTGTGTGATCTCTGAAAGTGTTTCTTGATGATCATAGACATTAATCTCACTTGTTTTCTGTTTTGCTTTTCCTTTAGCTTTGGTTCTTGATGATACCTTTGATGTCTTGTTTCTCTTCTTCTCTTCTTTCTTCACCTCACACACCACTTCTTCTTCACAATACTTATCAGGGCTTGAACCATACACAAGACTCTTATCTCCATCATCATCATCATCATTATCATCCTCCTCTTCCACAAGATCACCTCCATGATTTCCACAATCTTTCTCACCATTGTTGAGCTTCTTTTCTTGTACAAGCTCCTTGATAGCTTTTCTTGATTTGTTGAGAAGCCAATCTAATGTTTTACTTGCTTTATCAAACCCCAACATATCTTGAAGATCAAAGAATTGTCTAGCAATACCAATAGAGAGCCTTACTCTCCTGTCTCTAAGCCCTTGTGCAGTGTGAATCTTGCTATGCCTGTCTTTCTTCACCGCCTTCTTTATCTCCTTGGAAACCTCAGGGAACTCAAAGCCAGCATTGTATGAGTTAAAAGCCATGTAGTCAACAAGAGAATCAGGCACTGATGATACCATTTGGCTTGGACATGGTGTTGTTAGCCTAAGATCATTGTAAGGGTTATGGATGATTTCTTGATGGCCAGAAAGTGAAGAAAGGTAAAGAGAAAGAGGGTACACTCCATTGTTGTAAGTAGACATAACAAAGAACTTAAGAGGCTTCAAGAATCAAGAAACAAGAATCAAGAATATGTGTTTTTCTTGAAGTAATATAAACCCACAAAGTTTCACACCATCAAAAAGAGAGAATCAGCTAAAAAGGAAAGATAAAAGCTAGAAATTAAGACACCAAGAAACAAGAAAAATTAAAGAGAGCAACTGTCTACAATTCTCACACACCAAGACAAAATAACCTATAGAGACATTAATTAAATTGTGTATATTCATGATAGAGAGATGTGTTTACAAACTGTAGAATGATGAAGACATGTTTTTGTCTCTGATAGTTAATTACAAGTTAATTTTATAGTTTAGGGTTTACAATTTTTTTAGGGTTCTTAATTCCATTTTTGATATTGGTTAATGAGTTTATACTTTATACATCCAGAATTAACCTCAAGTACTAAACTATTTTTAGTATCAACTTAGAATGTATACTTTTACTTCAAATACATATATATATACAAGTAGATATAGCTCAGTAAAAGGGGGAAAAAACTAATTAATATGGCCCAGAAAATTAAGAAATGGTCTAAAAAAGAAAATATTAACAACAACAGAAGATGACCTGTGGAGGGTTTTGTTTCCTTTTGGATGATAAAAAAAATCTGTCTTTTAAGAGTAATGATTTTTAAGGCCATGGATGTTCTTGAATAAACAGTTAGTTCACTGTTGTTTTTGTCGGAATATTAAACAAGATCTTTTTTTTTGGTGAGGTTAAAAATAATAATTGCTGGTCTTTTGTCCAACGGTTTTTGAATTATTGAAATTTTATTTATGGATGAAAGTTTTGACCGGAAAAAAATATAAGATGGAATACAAAAATGTTATATGGTTATATATATAAGATGGAATACAAAAACAAATATATATAGGGATATATATATATTATTGAAACGAGTATCTGATACATTTTAAATCCTAGGTTTTAAACTAGAAGACTAACTAAGTACTAGAAAAATTACAAAGAAAATTAATCAAAGAAAAATTGAATCAAAGAAAATTTCATGAAAGAAGATTTAATTAAAGAAAATTGTGTATATTAGATAAACATATTCCCATTAATCTAGGGTTTTGTCAAATAAAAGAGGATTTAATGTGACCTGAGTTGGTTTTGCCGTACGATTGCATTAAAGATTGTGAAAAGATTTGTCGTTTTTGAATTTCTTTTTTGACGACCCTAGCTATTAGTCAAGGGTTGTTTTTATTTATAGTGGGCAAAACCATACAAAATATATAGTGTTTTATCAAATTAACACAAAAAACTATATTATTTTATAAGTATAATCAGAAATGCGATAGTTATTAAAGATGAAGTTGATAATTGTTTCTTTCAGTATTAGTTCTTTTTAAAAGATGAATTCACAAAACTACAGTTTTCAACTCTTTATTCAAAAAAACAACACTTAATTCAATATTTTTTACATTTTTTCAAAATTTTAATTGGTTGATTTTAAAAAATTACCAAAATTAAGATCTTTTTATTTGGATTCGTTAATTAGTGTTTAGGGTATAATATTAAAGGGATAAGATTGTGTTGTAAATTAGTATAATTAGAAATGGGATAGTTATTAAAGATGAAGTTGATAATTGTTTCCTTCAATATTAATTCTTTTAAGAGGAATTCACAAAACTACACCCTTTCATCATTTCCTTTACAAAATTCTATTTAATTCAATTTTTCACATATTTACACATTTTCAAAATTTGATTTACCCTTTAAAAAATTACAAAAATTAAAATATTTTCATTTGGGTTCGCTAATTATTGTTTAGGGTATATTATTAAGGGGGTAGGATTGTGTGGATAGGATTTATTTAAATTTAATTTTGAATGTTTATGTGTAATTTTGTGAAGTAATTTTAAAATGGTGTAATTTTGTAAAACGTAATTCAAATGATATAGTTTTGTAATTCTCCCTTCTTTTAAAAATCTAGGATACATTTATAATTATATAATATGTAGTGGTTTTAAAGCTAAGAATTTAGGTTTGAGGAGGAGCCAGAGTTTAGGTTATAGGTTTTTAGTTTATTATTTTATATTCTGGCTTTACTTTACATGATTTAAAATTTAGAATTTAGTTTACTTTTTAGATAAAAGTTTTAGTTTCTAGATTTAGGGTTTTCGTTTTGGATATAGGGTTTAGTTTTGCTTTTCGATTATTTTGTTAATTTATAGAATATCTAGACTACTCTTTATATCCTAACTTTAATTAGGTAACTTGAGTGCACAAAATAAATTAGTTAACTTGAGTTAATGAAAATTTTGAATTTCACCCTAGATTTTGTCTACAATTTGTAAGGAGGATAAAAAATGGTACAAACTATAATGATTTCATTGGAATTTTGGTACATGGTACAATGTTATATATATATATAGTTTAGCTTTTTTCATAAATAGATGTTTTTGTAATGTGCGTGTGAATGTCAAATAAATATACGTTACCATCATCATGTTATATATCCTTTTACTAGGTGGCGCGATCAATAAATTTTGAAAATAATAAAGCTTTACGTAAAAGTGGATAATTATGTTTTAAGGTTTAATATAAGAATATTTCTAATTTGATTTACTTTTAATTTTGGATATAAAAATTTTCAATTTTTTATTTTAACTCCACTCAATTTTTGTAGAAATATATTTATAGAAGTATTCACATAAACGGATCCGGATATCCTTCAAAAGTCAACGGGTATTCTCTGACCGAATATTCGTCTAATGGATCTGAATTCGAGTCATTTTTTACGGATTTAGGCATATGCGAATCCGGATATCTTAAAAAACGGACAAATGGATCCGGTTCATCATTAATATGCGGTATATATTTATAGGGTTGTGGTGACGTTAAACGTTTTAATACTGGGAGTTATTGTTATATCCATTTCATAATAAATATGGTTTTAAAAAAATTCTTTTATTCCAATGGTTTATTCTTTTTAATTTTTGATTGAAAAATTTAATGCGTTTTGACTTTTTTAACCAATAAAATTTTATTACATTTTACTATATTTGTTGTACTCTATATATATTTTTAAAAAAATTTAGAATTTATATTCTAAATAATTTTTTTTTTCATTTGTTTTTCCATAAATGATGTTTGAAATTTATTTTAGTTATTAGGCCTTAAAAGCCTTTTTCATTTTTTTCTATTAATAAATGTTTTTTTCATGTCACATTTTTGATTGGTTATTAAAGATCTCTCTTGTCATGTCACAATTAATTTGTTGAAACTCATTGTGGTGTTGACACCTAAGATTTTTCACAAAAATCACTTCACAAATAATGTATTAGAGATATGGTGATACTTAGGTGTTGATTGGTTCTCTCGCAACCACCCGCAAACGCAGCTTTTGCGGGCGATTGCGATTTATCGCGTTTGCAAAAATCACTCAAATCGCTTTATACAGTTTTACATCGTTTTGCACCACTTGAAATCGCCATATTTCAAAAGCTCCTTCCCGCTAGCGTTTGCGGTTGCGGGCGATTGCGATTAGTTCAAATAAATTTTTTTTTCAATAATATTAAAAAAAAATTTAGAAAAAAGAATTATTTTATCCATAATAATATTACAAATAATAATACTAAAAATGTATCTACAAATAAAAAAGTTTTGAATAATTATTTAGGTCTTTTCTTTAGTTTTCATAGTTATTATGTTTAATTTATGAGGAATTCACAAATCTACACCCTTTCAACCCCTTTTTCACAAAACTACTCCTAATTTAATATTTTCACATATTTACATCCTTTCAAAATTTTAAAAGCTTGATTTAACCTTTAAAAAATTACCAAATTTAAATTTTTTTCATTTGGGTTCGCTAATTAGTGTTTAGGGTATAATATTAAGGGGGTAGGATTGTTTGGGTAAAGTTTATTTGGATTTAATTTTGAGTGTTTAGGTGTAGTTTTGTGAAGTATTTTGGAAATGGTGTAGTTTTGTGAAATGTAATTCAAAATGTGTAGTTTTGTGATTCTCCCTACCTTTTATATATTTTCGAAAAAAATATATTATATATCATAGTTGTGACGATATATAATATAGTTGTGATGTTTGTAATTTTCAAATAATTTTGATAATTTTTAACAGCTAGTACAAGCGTTTGTCAACCAGTCAAAAATATCCCGCAAACGCAAAATCTTTTAACCGCTATACCAGTCGTACAAACCACCTAATACCATAATTAACCGCCATCGCCAGCTTCAGCAATCTCCCTCAACCGCAACAGCAACCGCTGCGTTTAAACCAGTCGAGCCCTTAGGATATTTTCGATAAACAACATTTTATCTTTTTTTGTACCATAAACTTTGTTAATGTACATTTTGATTTTCATGTAATTACCTCAAGATTAGTTGTCCAAAGTATTTCGTCCCGTACCGTTAAATTCATCGTTTAGTCCTCCAAACTTATAAATTAAATGATAAAACCTCTCAAAAAAATTCTAATTAACTAATTTGTTACTAGAATCTTCAAATCAAGTTTAAATTATATAAATTACAATCACTAAAACACGATAATCCATCAAAATTAAAATCCGATTTCAATCAAATTTCGCATATATCGGGGGGGGGGGGGGGGGGGGTTTAGGCAGCCAACCTATAAAATACAATATTATCAATTCATGAGAAAAGAAATTGCATTTCCGATATAATTAGCAGGATTAATATTTTCAACCTTTGACAATTAATTTCGATATTATTTTTCTATCCAACGTTCCATATATATGTATGACGTTATTAGCTAAAATTCATTCATAATTTAATATTTATGTGGTTGGAATAAAATGAATATATTTTCCATATTCAAAAGATTATCAAAATATATATAATGGGTTGCCACACTTTTAATTTCTTTAGATGGAAAAAAGGAGAAACGAAACAATAGAAGATGGGCTGTGTGGGTAATAATGATGGGCTGCTTATATGCGCTTTTAGTAAATTTGTAATAATTTTGGACCTAAATACTAGGATTTAACCGTGGTATATCACGGATTTATATTTTCTTTAAAGTTTATATATTTTTATATTTAATTTATAATTTTGTGTAAATTGTTTTTTATAGAACATTATAGATATATTTAAAATATGTAATATTAGAATAACATATTATTATTATTTTAAGTTTTTTGTGTTTTTTTAGAAACGACCCATTAATAAATAAATAAATATATATATATATATATATATATATATTTTAGTCATAACCCATTAACAAATAATTATTAACAAATAATTATTATGATAGTGAAACCAAGTTAAATTATAAGAAATATGAAATTAGTTCAAAACTTTTAAATTAAATCTTTATACACTAAATAGCGTAATCAAATAAAAAAGTTGTAATCTAAAATAAAATTAAATATTAGTTAAACATGTTTTTAAATTTTGGGTTATTTTTGTTAAAACAATCTTTTTTTGTTAAAAACCTTTTCTAATGGTTTTCTGATGTTAAATAAAATTTTAATGATATTTTTGTTCTAAAAAACTATGTAATAATGTGTATATAAGTGAATTACATATTTTCTTATTTGATTTTCCCTATTATATTTACATAAATCTTATTATATAAAAGAGAGCGCGTAAAATTATAACTCACAAGATCGTGACACGTGTCACATCTTATTATATAAAAGAGAGCGCGTAAAATTATAAATGTAAAATTATAACTCACAAGATCGTGACACGTGTCACATCTTATTATATAAAAGAGAGCGCGTAAAATTATAAAACACAAAATCGTGACACGTGTCACAATATAACTCACCAGATCGTGATACGTGTCAATATAGAATAGATATAATGTTAATAATGTTAATAATTGGAAAGAAATATAAATAGAAACACTTGTTAAATTAATAATGTTAATAATGTAGAATAGATAGAATAATGTTAATAATTGGGAAGAAATATAAATAGAAACAAGTGTTAAGATATAATGTTAATAATGTAGAATAGATATAATAAGGTTAATAATTGGGAAGAAATAAGTTGTGCAAAACACGTGTTAAATTCAATTTTTAATATAAATATAATGTTCATAATGTTTATGAAAAAATGTTAATAATGTTAATAATGATTATAAAATATGTTAATAATTTTAAAAGAAGAAAAAAAAATAACGTTTAGGAAAAAAGCAAAACAAAAATAAGAAAAAAGGAAGGAAAAACCAAAAAAAAGGAAAAAAAATAATCAAACGAAAAGTCTTCACTACATCTATATATACATATCTAAAATCACTAAATTTTATTGTGCTCTCCTCTTTGTTCTATTTACTATTATTAAATTTTTTTCTTTTTTTAACTCAAAGAGAGAAAAAGATGAATTTCATAGTCTTTAAAAGCCAAAAATCTTATTTTACACTAAATCAATTAGATCGAAATCGTCCTTACCATCGTACGATAGTTTGTGTTATTCGAAAGTGGGAAGCTAAAAATCCTAAAGCAAATAATGTTATTATGTGAGTCGAAATACTACTAATTGATGAAAATTTATATATTAGAAAAAGTACTCTCAATACAATATCTATTGTTTATGTAATTTAACAATAATCATTATTTTTTAAAGGAAAATACAATTCAAGGATTCGTGCATCACTCAATGATTCAAAAGTGTGGAGATCAACTAATGGAAGGAAACATCATTGAAATATGTGATTTCAACGTACAATCTGCTAATACAAAGAAATACAAAGTCTCAGACCATCAATCTTTTATCAGGTTTACAACAAAAATTACAAGTGTAGGTCAAAAAATCTACAAAATTCCATTACAGAAATTTAGAATTTTAACATATCAAAACTTGATCAAAAGGTTGAACATGACCGATGACTTATATGGTAAGATAAATAATGTACATATATATAAATAATTTAAATCTTATTATATAAAATACTCACTTAATATGTTAAAATTTTATGCAGAGGCAATTGATTATATTGTGGACGTAAGGAAGAACGAAATACGCATAATGGATAGTTATCAGATCGTAACATTTATAATGGTTAGTTGAGATCGTGACATGTGTATTAAATTTGATAACTATACATTTTATATAAATGGAAACTTAACAATATTGAGAAAAAACAGAAATAAGGAAAATAATCAAAAATAAAAAACTTAATATTAATTATCAAATAATTAAAAATAAAATAATCACAAATAAGGAAAATAACATAGAAAAGGAAAAGTTTAACAATATTTTTAAAAATAACCAATAAAACCAAAATAATTAGAAATAAAAAAAACAAAAACAAAAAATTACTTGAAAAATAAAGAAAATTTCTATGATAACTTATTTGTTATCTTCATGGATCCACTATCTAATTATTATTTTAAAATAAAATAAAATTCATGTAATAACAAAAGCAATGTAATAAAATAAAAATCAATTATTTACTTTACATGATGTGTTGTTGTGTGTCTTTTCTATTATTTGTTAATAAAATAACGAGTATAATATTAGTTTCCGTTTAAATCTAACTATAACTATACAAATTTAATAAAATTATTAATATATAATTATAAAATGTTTTTATGTAATTTGTCCGCGTATTAGATCGTGACATGTGTATTAAAATTGATACATAAATATCTTACAAAATGGAAACTTAACAATATTGAGAAAAAACAGAAATAAGGAAAATAATCAAAAATAAAAAATTAACATTAATTATCAAATAATTAGAAATAAAATAAATCAATTCGAAATATAGAAAAATAAAATAATCAGAAATAAGGAAAATAACATAGAAAAAGAAAAATTTAAGAATATTTTAAGAGATAATCAATAAAAAATAGAAATAAGAAAAAATAAAAACGTAAAATTACTTGAAAAATAAAGAAAATCTCTATGATAACTTATTTGTTATCTTCATGGATCCACTATCTAATTATTAATTTAAAACAAATGTTTTTTCATGTAAATAACAAAAACAATGTAAGAAAACAAAAAAATGTGTTATTTTTATAACAAATTTACTAACAATATTACTATATAATTATAAAATGTTTTTATGTAATTTATCCGCGTATTACGCGGGATTTCATCTAGTATTTTAATAATTGAATCCTATATTTGGAAAATTTTAATGTTTCCTTATATTAGTTTTGCAATTAAATGGATAAATATATTTCCTTTTATGCATAATGGCACAATGTGTAATTTTGAATGATTTTTGGACATGTTCAAATTACTACTTCAAAAATAATAATATAGACTAGGAATTAACCCGTGATTCACCACAGATTTATGTTTTCTATATGATTTTATATATTTAATTTATAAAATTTTAATATTATTTTATCTTCATTGTTTAAACAAAATATGATCAATTAATATTGTTGAAATGAGATTTTTTTAATTACTATTTATATTTTTATTATATATTTCGTATAGCAAAATTTTAATATAATTTGTAAGTCGATTAGATCAAATTATTATAATTTATTATTTATTTGGAAAAAATCCGGATTCAAAATACAAACTGAAACCTAATCGAAATACACAAATCAAACTATGCGATTTACCCAAATTTATTTAAAATTATAATTATTTTGATTATATATATATATATAAATAATTCTTGTAAACATATTTTATATAGAGGAATTCACAAAACTACACCCTTTCTTCCCTTCCTTTACAAAACTCTATCTAATTCAATTTTTTCACATATTTACACCCTTTCAAAATTTTAAAAGCTTGATTTACCATTTAAAAAATTATCAAAATTAAAATTTTTTCATTTGGGTTTGCTAATTAGTTTTAGGATATAGTATTAAGGGGTAAGATTGTGTGGGTAGGGTTTATTTGGATTTAATTTTTAGTGTTTAATTAGGTGTAGTTTTGTGAAGTTATTTTGAAATGGTGTAGTTTTGTGAAATGTAATTCAAATGCTGTAGTTTTGTAATTCTCCCAAATATGTAATATAAGATTTAAATTTTAATATAATTGCAATTTCTTTTGTTTTTTTATAATCGAACCGGAAACCGAACCCGTTTACAAACTATTTTGTTTTTTATTGTTTGATATTTTTAACAAAAAATGTTTCAACTCGTTTTAAAATTCTTAATAATATAATTAAACTCCTTTTTAATTGGGAGAATCATAAAACTACACCATTTGAATTACATTTCACAAAACTACACCATTTTCAAAATACTTCACAAAACTACACCTAAACACTCAAAATTAAATCCAAATAAATCCCACCTACACAATCCTACCCCCTTAATACTATACCCTAAACACTAATTAGCGAACCCAAATGAAAAGATTTAATTTTGGTAATTTTTAAAAGGATAAATCAAACTTTTAAAATTTTGAAAGAGTGTAAATATGTGAAAAAATTAAATTAGGTGTAGTGTTGTGAAGGAGAGGTTGAAAGGGTGCAGTTTTGTGAATTCCTCTTTTTAATTTGTGTGTTATTTTTGTTAAAAATAATGTAATGTTTTTAAAAAATACTCTTGGTATTTTGATTTAATTAAAATTTTAATGGTATTTTTTATAAAAACTATGTATTAGTGTATTTATGTGAATTGGATATTACTTCACAAAACTACACCCTTTCAACCATCCCTTCACAAAACTACACCTAATTCAATATTTTCACAAATTTACACCCTTTCAAAATTTTAAAAGCTTGATTTAACCTTTTAAAAATTACAAAAATTAAAATTTTTTATTTGGGTTCGCTAATTATTGTTTAGGGTATAGTATTAAGGGGATAGGATTATGTGGATAGGGTTTATTTGGATTTAATTTTAAGTGTTTAGGTGTAGTTTTGTGAAGTAATTTTGAAATGGTGTAGTTTTGTGAAATGTAATTCAAATGGTGTAGTTTTATAATTCTCCCTATTTCTTATTTTGTTTTCCAAATGACTTTTACATAATTTCCTTAATATTTTTGAGTTTATTTTTGAAGAGGGTTGTAATATTTCTTGTTTGGTTTTTCGTAATTAAATGTTCAAAATTATTTCATTTTATACTCAATGGCATAATGTTTAATATTGAATAATTTTTTGGACATATTCAAATTAGTACTCCAAAAATAATAATATAAATTAATATATTAATGATTTGGAAAAGATCCAACTCAATTTAATTTAGATAAAGTTCAGTTTAAAAAAAAATTATAGTATCCATGGTCTTGTACTCTTGTTTATGAGCAGTGGCAATCTAGAGGTACATGCACAATATGTGTATAGGTAATACTTTTAATTTTATTATTCAAATATCTTATAAAACTATATATTTAATTGTAAAATCAATAAAATCTCAAAGTAAATTTGGGTATAGACCACAAGACCAAATTTTGAAAGGTAAGGTATTATTTTTATTTTTGTTCTAGAGAGCTATTAAAAAGATAAACAGATAATAGACCAAAATATTCATTTAATGTAAACACATTTCCGTCCAAAATATGGAATTATGTTTTTTGGTAAATTATATTTTCGTCAAATCTGAAAAATCCATTTTCACCAAAATAGTGAAACCACGTTGACAAAAACGTGAATTCATGTTTTTCCAATAAAATGCGATATTTGGTTCTAACAAAAATGTGGAATCATATGCATCATGCATGAGTGAGATTTAAAAAAAAATCGAATTATTGTCAAAACAATCGTCTACTACTAAAAAAAAGTCATATAGCCACGACCGTATCGGTGGCTATAGCAAAAATCCGTGGCTATTTAGTCACGATTTGCCACGAAATTTTTTAGCCACGAGCGTATAGCCACGGATTTAACGCTATAGCCACCGATACCGCCGTGGCTATATGAATTTTTTTTAGTAGTATCTTTATACTATCACAAAAACCTTGGTTTAAAATTTATTATATATAACAAGTTTATTGCAAAAATTATATTTATATTTAACACGGTTTTAAATCTATTTTACAGTGATACTAATTTGTTTATAGAAAATATCGTGAACCTAATTATACATTTTTCAAGTCATTTGATAACAAATATATTAAAATTTTACAGTTTTTATTAAGGTAATATCAATAGTTTATGAATTAAAACTAATAAATTTACATCCATATGATATAAGATGCAAAAAAGGTACTTTTAATAGGTTTGTGCTTACCTAACACTAACCCACACAAGTTTAAGTAAGTTTTAAAGCTCTTGCGTGTTTATAAGTATAAATTGCTATATAATACTCCCTCCGTTCTTAAAAGTTTGATGTTATAGATTTTTTTTTTGTTTTTTAAAGATTGATTTTCTGGTTTTTTAAATTATTTTAGTTTATTGGGAATAGTGAATTGTACATTCCAATACATATTAATTGAGGTTATTGAAATATTATTGGTTAAAAATTTTAGAAAATTGTGAAATACAAAAAACCATAAATTTAATATTGAACATTAATCCACTTTCTTAATATGTGTGAAAAATCTAGAAAATCAAACAATAAAAAACAGAGGGTATATATCAAAGATTCAAAGACACCTAACTAGGTATCTTCTCCACTCATTTAATTAGTACAATTTTATATCCATTTGTGCACTTTATTTAATATTTCAAAAGTTGTCAAAACAAAAAAAAAATCAAATTTAATATACATGATGATTTCACTTGCGAATGTTAAGCTTCTAATAATAGCTTCTTCTCTCTTTAACCATTTTATAACCAAACTAAAATCTTCAATTTTCAAGCATGAGACCAAAAACGATTCTAATCACTCTTTAGAGCATGACCGTCGGTGATTTTCATTAACAATGTCTTAAAATCATAGATTATAATTAATTTAATTAGTTTAATTATTTATTTAAAATATAGAGAAATTCATCCAATCATATATCAGCTTAGAGGAAGACATGAGTTTTATAAGTCTCCTTTAAAACATTGTTATTTTTCTTTTTCTACATTTTTAATTACTTTTAATATGTAAAATCGAAGACACGCCCATTTTTTTCACCCGATGGAGGTGACCTTATGGGTTTTAAAGAGTTTCTTACAATAAAACAAAATTAAAAAACAAAAAGAAAAAGAGAAATAATAAGAACCATATCTTAACCGAGACTTTAAGAAACGTTCTTAGAAAGATTAAGAAACTCCAATATGACGTGTTACTATATTATTGGTTAGATTTTCTTATTTTAGTTAAAATAATTATTAAATTATTAAAAAAATTATTTTTAAATTGTTTAAAAGCTCTCCGTCAGTTTTAATCGATGGAGATGGTTAGAGCATCTCCAACCCTACTCCATTTTAGAGTAGATCTCCATTTTGGAGAAAAAATCATCTCCAACCCTACTCCATTTCCTACTCCAAAATGGAGAAAACAACTTTTCTACTTCATTTATGGAGAATTTTTAATCTCTACTCCATAATGGAGATGAACTTTTTTAATTGCACAATAGTCCTTCAAAATTTATATTCATTTGTTTTGTTATTAATTTATGTTTTCAATCAAATGTTTGCTAACTAAAAAATATGAAAAGAATATTTTATTTTTGCAAATAAATATTTAACTAATTTTAAATACAATAATAACACAAAATAAACATAAAAAATTGATTTTTAAAATGCAACAACAAGAAACCAAGACACATATTTAACAAAAAAAAAGTTAAAAATCCACTAATGGAAATAATTGAATAACATATATGTTTTATTTTATGATGTAATGTAGTTTTAATTACATGGTTTTATTAAAATAATATTATAATTTCTATTAATTTTATAGAAGATAAATAAATAAGGTTAATTTTTAAATTATAGAAATTGGAGGCAATATTTGTAATTAATAAGAAAGTGAAAAAAGAATATACTTAGAATATTCTATTATGAAGTAGAAAATGGAGAAATACATTGGAGTAAAATTCATCTCCATTTTGAAGATACTCCATTTTGGAGTAGAAAATGGAGAAATACATTGGAGATGGTCTTAGAGTCTAACGTGACAAAAATATCTATTTTTATTGCTAAAAAGTGGGTCCTACTCAAAAGACTAGAGATGACGTGGCGATCGGATCTGATGGTGAATGGGCCCCATAACATAGAGTTTTGCACGTGGGCAGACATAAAAGCTGTCATCACTAACCCACACGAGGCTTGTTCTCATTGGTCAGGCTTGTGTATTAATTAAATTTATTATTTATTTATTTCATTACATATGATATAACCATAATTTAATAATTATTTTTCTTACAAATCATGACTTGTTATTTGGATCAAATGCTTTTTTCTACCATGAAAATATTTAGTACTTACTTATTATTTCTAGGGAAAATAAAATGAATTTTATCAAATTATTGTAGTATTGTTGATGCAAATTGAAACAGTTGCATTTAATAATTTTGTTGAACTTAACTGGGTAGGTCCATAAACAAACACATGTGCTTGAAGGTTTTAAAATAGGGTCAAGATATTATATAAAAAAGGTTTGATATGATAGATACTGAATTCCTTTTTATAGTCGTAAATGCTATATTTATTCACACAATTTAGTGCGATTTTACCTTATTTTTTGAATATTTATTTATCACTTTTTGGTGAAACTACATTAAAGTATTAATTTTTCTTCACATACATATTACTTGGGGTCATTATTACAAAATATTATAATTGCTATTGTTAAATATCATAACAACAAGGAATACTTGTAATTAATTAAGAGAGTAATTAATTAACTTCCCCTAAAAATTGTTATTATGTAGTATGTATTTACAAACAACTAATACAAAAATTGATCATTTTTTCCTCCTTGTGCTGTATATATATATATATCAAACACTAACATCAAAAGAAAGATATGATTTAATTATTCATTTTAATGCTACCTAATATCAAAATCTTATTATCTAAACTAACATATCAAGCTCTTGAGCTCCTCTCACACATTGCATATGTAGCCACAAAGATCCGATCACTGGTTTTTGATCAAAACTGATATGTATATAGTACAAATAGTACATAGAGATCTATTGTGTAACACAAGATGTTGTCTAGCTAGTACTGATGTGTATATGTGGAGGATCCTGCAAAGTGTTTTAGTCATGCCAACAAATAAGCATCACCACACATCTTCTTATTATGTAAAGCCTTCCCTTTTGCTCTCTCAAGTATCCTCCAAGCCTTTTGCTAGATGGAGTCTTCTTCTTGGTCATGTCTAGAGAGAGAGAGAGAGAGAGAGAGAGAGTGAGATCAAGAGAGTATGTGCGAGTGTGAGTGAGAGTAAGAGAGAGATAGAGAAAGAGACTACTTAGGACATAAAGATGTTGTGCCAAGAGAGTAAGACTCAACTTATATATACTCACATAGTCACATGCATGTATTTTGATACATGGATATAGGTTGAAAAATATGTATACAACATACCCATAATATTAAGGATTATTATCCCACGTTGAAAACTCAAAGGGTTATACACTAATATATAATATATAAGGGATATATATGGATTCATCCACTTATCGCCAATTAATTTTAAGTAGGAAGTTCATATCCTAACATGATATCAGAGCCCGATTCGATCACTTGTCTGACCCGATTGATCCGTCTTTCTTGCCCAAACCACCCGAGATTAATGGTTAACGAGACTCATTATCTCGAGGGAGCGTATTAGGGATTATTATCCCACATCGGAAACTCAAATGGTTAGACCATGTATATCAAAGGATAATAATAAAAAGTGCTTAAGAATATTTAATTAGTTTTTGTGTGTATAATGTACAAGCAAAATACATAAGCATTTTAAGGTTTTATATAAGTGCTTATATAAGTGCTTAAATATACGTAAAACCTTTATTAAAGTGCTTAAATAAGCATTGGTGCTTAATATAAATACTTATTATTTATTTATTTTATAAACCTAAATACATATAATTAAACTTAAGCAACTATTAAAATCTTTTGATAAACATGCTTATATAAGGGAGCCCATATCCTAACACATAATAGATAAAAATAAAATAAAGAAACAAGGGAATTGTATTCCATAATATCTCTCATAATACATGGTATGTAATGTACATTAATATATTGTTTTTATATATTAAGTAAAACAAGAGATCTAAATTCAAAAATAAAAGATTCTATCTACCTTACACTTTATTTAAGGACATGCCATGTCAATATTTTCTAAGAGAAGTAGTAAGATAACAAAGGAATCTAAGTAGCAAACCCCACGCGCATTATGTTATTTTTTTCTCTATGTATGATTATACTTTGGAAGCTGTCTTTGTCATCGTGTGTTGGATCCATTATAATTGACATCTCTAATTAATACTCAATTTTGTAATACGAATATTGTGGTTATTAAAATAGCAAGAGATGAATTCTAGGATTTACTTGATAAAAAAAAGAAATTTTACACAATAAAAAGATGATTAATGTGTTTTCAACAAACTATATATGGACCTATGGGTCCGATTGGTGATTTATATTTAGTTTTAATGTTAATAATTATTAAACATTTTAGCTGCCGTTTCCATCAAGAAAAACTTTCACAATGTAAATGTCATTATTTGGTAAAAGAAATAGCCAAAACGATATAAGAAAACGTTCTTGAAAAACTATTTTTTCCTCATACATATATATATAAGAAGAAAATCATTAAAGTTCTAAAGTTCATATTCTTATAAAAAAAAGTTGTAACCATGTTACGTGGGGACATAGAAGCCCCCATTAATATGATAATTAGGAGACAATAGTATACCAATTTTAACTTATCTTATTACATCTAACTTTCGGATATAGACAAAACACTCTTAAATACTTTCTTCTCTCTTTACTTGTTTATCTTTAGTGTGTAGGGTCTAGAGATTATTCAAAGGGGTTATAAAATTCTCTAAAATGGATTAAATAATCGTTTCATTAATTAATTAATAAGAAAAATAAACAAGTGTTACAAATCATATAGCAAGCAAAAACATGTAATGTACGGAAGAAGACCGGTCGACATGTGATAATCCCCGTGAAGGGTATGGCTCTTGCCTCGTCTAAGGTGGACAATATACATAACATTTCTTGTTAAATATTTTTTTTTATTAATTACTATCAAATTATAATTAAATATTATAGCCGCAACTAGTTGTTGTTGGGGTCTAATTATTTATTATAGAAAATGTGTGATTTTTTAGCAATCTCTTTGATATAACTTCCAAAGGGATTGAGAAGTGCTAGTGAAATTAGAAAATGTCACGCAAATGAATAAAAACAACAACGAGATTAATTTTTTGAAATGTGATGAAAAATGAAAATTTGGCCAAAGGTCACAAGTTAGATTTTCCTTAAGTACCACTCAAAAAATTTGGACCAAAATACATCCAACCGGATTCGCCATTTAGTGTTTAAAATTTAGTTAAGAAGACGGACAAAGTTTATTTAGTTATGAATATAAAATTTAATACTCAATTATTTTAATTCTAAATCTATTTTTCATGACATTATTGGAAGAAAACCACTGAAACATAGAGCTAATGAATTCACAAAGAGGACATAGACTCAAGATTCAATGTTATAGAGGCAAAATCAAGAACAAAGAAACTCAAAAAGTGTATTTTTTTTTTTAATTTCCAAACACAAGTGTAGTGAAGTTTGAGTTTTTATAGGCTAAAACAAGAACAAAGACACTATCGGTCCAAATAACAGTAAAGGAAGAAAACAAAGATGTTGATTTTCTCATTGTTGTTTTGTAAACTTTTAGTTAAAACAAACACTACTTAAAAACCCCAATTTTTATTCTAAAGTATTAAATTGATCAACAACAAGACAATAGTGAAGGAAAGTTAAGTAAAGACAATGAGAGAAGAGGAAAGCCAAAGATAGTCTTCTTCATGGTTTGGCTAGGAGAGAAATCTCAATCTCTTGTAGTGTTTTGCCTTTGGTTTCGATAACGTTCCTCTTCACAAACATAACCGCCATTAAACAGAACGTAGAGAACATCGAGTATAGTAGCCTCGGGCCAAGCTTCTCTAGCATCCTTAGAAATAGTAATCCCACAAAGAAATTTATTACCTGCACCACCACCACAACAACAACAACAATGTTTAATCCATCATTACGAAACCGAAAAAAGACACAGACAATCCGTTGTGCGATTATGGAAAGGACATTGTTGTTTACCCAATGCACAGACATACAGAAAGCCATAGCTTTTGCTCTAATTCGGCTAGAGAAGATCTCGGGGAGGAGTAAACCTGGTACTGGACCAGCTCCTAGCGCGAATGTTAGCACAAACCTGTATCAGAAAAACGACGAATTAGAACCCAAAAAATACGGAAAACATGTTTGGTTTTAATCAGGGACACTTACATGAGCGTGCCACCGACTGATAAACATAAAGCCGAAAAATGTGGTAAGTAAGAACTTGTAGCACAGACTTGAAGTGCCATTGCTACTGCCTATACACATCAATGAATAATCATATTAGCTTTGAAAAGAAGACATAAAGAAAAGAAGTCAAAACAGAACACACCATGCCGATAAAACTCCAAAGAAGAAGAAGCTTTCTTCCTAGTTTATCCATCAGCGTCATCGCGATTACAGATCCTGACAATAAACAACGGTATCACAATCCAAAATACACATAACCGAAACACATAAAAGTAAAAGAAAGCAGTCAACGACGAGGTTGCTGTACCCAAGAGGTTTGAAATTCCAACGAATATGTTGGCAGTGTCCGATGGTACTCCGGCACTTTTGAAAACGGTGGAAGAGAAATAGAAAACAGCATTTATACCAGACAGCTGTTGCAAAGCAAACAGGGTTGATCCAATAAAAACAACTGCAAAAGGAACAAGTAAATAAACAAAGTACTACACAGGAAACACCAAAAGTTGACACAAGCATACACAACATACATTGTTTTGTAGTAAATTAAAGACAGTTATATTATACCTCTTGAATGTCGACCATATAACAGCTCCGAGAGGCTCACAGAATCTGGCTCATCGCCTCTGTCTAGTTCTAGCTTGTGTAGTTCTGCCATTGCTGTCTTCACATGAGATCCTCCGAGCAGCCTCTCAAACTCAGCTTCAGCTTCACCTATCTTCCCTTGCTGCATAAGAAGACGAGTCTTTCAAATATAATGACAACAAAAGAAAAAAAATAGAGGAGTAGCAGCGTAAAATTTCAAAATTCTATGTGATGCTTATGCATTGTAAATTGTGTACTTTATGAAGCAGACCTTGAATAGCCACTGGGGAGACTCGGCACAAAAGAACATACCCAGACCGAGTGCTCCTGCAGGTATCATTGATACCCAAAAACAGACACGCCACCTGTGTACCATAACGACATAGACGATCAAAAAACTTCTTAAAGATTATGCTTTGATAGAGTCATACCAAAAGTCGATTCTGGTAAAGATTGTTTTAGATTCCACAGAAGATGAACTTTCTTACCAGCCAGCGATGTTATGGACTGGGATCCCGATAAACAGAGCTACCATGAGTCCAAGACATGTAGCAATCTGTATGAAGCTTCCATAAGTTCCTCTAACAAAAGCTGGTGATACCTACTCCACAAAGTGGAAAATTTTGCATAAGAAGTTTAGCGGCTACAAACTCGTTGCAGAGTATAAGGTCCATGATCAGTGCATTTATATACCTCTGTCACATAGAGTGCTACCACAGGTGCTCCAAGACCCATGCCAGTCCCAACCAAGAATCTTCCCAAAAGCATGACAGCTAAGCTATTGCTAACTCCACTGAGAGAAAGACATTTTAGCGTTTAAGTGGCAGTTCATAATAATGTAAACATTATCGACAGGGTGCTACAAGATCTAATATTGTGATAAAGCCTTTTAACCAACCGGCACCAGCTATTCAATTTCAGGGAACCCCTCGATATCAGGACTCCAATCATTACATCAAAGAACATGCCGCAACATAATATATATTACTAGAAGGATCAGAATTAATAGGGGAGGCTTGAGAGGTGGTAGGTTGTTGAGTTTTGGACTTTTGGGGCATGTGAGGGCTCAAGCAAGTTTAGGAATTTCCACAATAAAGCCTAGATTACTGGTTCTTTGATATGGCTTTCTAGATTTATCTTTCATACAGGGGAAAAAAAGAGAAAATCGAGACTTAGCATATTGTAATCCTGAAACAGGAGCGAAACGATTTCTTTTGGTAGTTTTGGTTACATGAAAAAGTGTTTTCCACCACAATGACCAGAAAATATGCAGGTCTCAATTCTCTCTCTCTATGAATGTCCTAACATTGCCTATCTCGGGATATTGTTACAATTGCTCTTGCATGACCAGTTTGCAAGTAAATCTAACTCTATGAAACACTAACCAGGAAACTCAAAAGGCTCTTTTGAGGGAAATAGGCTAATGGAAATTTCTGAAAGGCATTACAAAAGTTTTACCTTACAAAAGCACCCAAAATCATAGGCAAAGCACAAAGCTGAAAGGCTCTCCGACGTCCAATTCCATCCGCAACTCCACCACTGAATAAAGATCCGATAAATGCGCCACCAAGACATACACTAACCACCAAGCCTTCACATATAAAGCAACAAATATTACAAATCAACTGCAGAAACGGAGATGACCAACAAATCTACAATACCTTCAGCTATTGTATCACCGCTAAAGCCAAGATCAGAAGAAATGCTTTCAAGTGGTTCATTAACAACACTGTAACATCACAAAGACAACAACAAAAAAAACAAAAAAAAAAATGAATCAAAATCAACACAAACTAATAACATAAACAATACTTGAAAAACAAATAATCACTAACCCTAAGTGATATCCAAACAAGAAAGAAGATAGTGTAGCCACAAGGACGTGTGGAAGTGAACACATCCATGGAGGATTACTACTATTATTAGTTGTTTCCATTTTCTTGTTCAAATCGTTCTCTAAAAAACCTGGAAAAAAAAATCAAAATCAACACCAAAATCAGTATACAGATACTATGTATGTTTATCTTACTAACAAATGTGTATAATATAGCATATGATCCGTTACATGAGTTTTCTTCGACATCGATCATCGGAGTATAATCTCTCGAAGAGGTTCTCTTGTACATCGAAGAAGCTGCTTCTCTTTGCAGAGCCCACATAAGGGCAAAGATTATTCACAGATCTCCTCCAATTTCTCACTGTGTATATATATGAATATAATGATTTCTCAGATTCAGAACAAACCGTACAAGAAATACACCGGAAACAAAACAAATCTAAGCAGCTAAAAAATCATCAAAATTCGTTTCCAAAATAGGATCGTCGTGAGAGAGAATCAATAAGCAGAGGGAGAGAGAGAGAGAGATGGAGAGAGAACATACAGCGAAAAGCAAGGATCGGTGACGACGGTGGAGACGGAGAGGTTTTCTCAGATGCTTTTTACGGTTAGATTCTCTCTAATCTCAGTGAAAACCGAAGAAGCTTTCTAGAGGAAGAAGAAGAGAAGATACGATGAGCCGTGGTTGCTAAAGTGCGCACGAAGATAACACTAGACGACAAAGACGGTGTTTGCTAAATCGTCAAAAATGTTAATGATGATCTTTGCTTTTGTTCTTCCCTTTGCGTAAATTAAACTGTGCACGTGTCACCTCTGTGTATTTAAGAAGACGCACAAAATTTGCTTTTTTTTGTTTTAATTAGTCGGTACACGTGTCGCCTCTGTGAATTTTTAAGAAGACGTAAAAAATTAGATTTTTTGATTTTTTCCTTTTTGTCGTTTAGGACTTAGGTCATTGTCATCGTTGCCGACATACAAACACACATGATCATTAATATTTGTTTTACCATACACAAATCAACTTTATTACTAACTTTAGTAAATTTGTTTTCAATATATCTACAACGTTAATTGTTCTCAAGTCGAATTTACACAATATTTTGAAAAATGCTCGACTGCCTACATCCACTATTTTTGATTAAACAGTAGGCTTGATCGCAAATTTCTATTTACTATTTTATGGGTAAAAAACTATTATAATTTTAATTTTAGTCAAGATCTCTCGTACCCTTATATAGTCTACATACCCTTTGATTTTCATTGACCAAAATAATTAAAAACTTAAAACTGTAAATATTTTCAAATCTAAACCTTAAACTAATCACAAATTGTCTTTGATTTGTAATTGCGAAGCCAAATGAAAATATTTAATTTCTAAATCTTTAAATTCAACAAAAAAATAATTTTAAAATCGTTTTTATATCATATTTTGATGATTTTGTTAAAAACTATTTATTTTATTTTTTTTTAGTTTTAAAATATTTTTTTATCAAATTCTTTAAATTAAATAAAAAATGATCATGTTTTTAGTTTATAAAATTGATTTATTTTGTAATTAAAAATCAAAACAAAAATCAAAATTATGTAATGATATAATACCACTGGACTTTAATGTTGATAGAGCAAATTCAAATATTAGCTCCCTTGGTTTTGTCTAATGGAAACTTTTACATAGAGCAAGTTTTGGGTGATACTAATAGGCTTTACGCCACAAGCTAAATTATTCACGAGATGAGCATATAATCTCAGTCCCTGTGACTACACTGGCTGCTTTAACCTAATTGTCCTAAAACTGCGAGGTTTGTGTCTTTCTTCGCCATCAAATATGGTCACTATAGACTAAAAACATTGACCACTTGAGCCCCGGGACAGACTCCATTACCCGGAAATATACCCAAAAGTATTCTAATTTTACCCAAGATGGTAATAACTAACAACATTTTAGACGACCAAGTGATAAAAAAAAAGACTGAAACCAAAAGTGTCAACTAAGATTAGGACTTGAACAGAGAGTATGGAGGAGGATTCTTGTAGTAAGATCAAACAACGACGGCAAAAGTAAACAGAACCATTTTTTAAACATTTTAATACAACACAACGACCCAAGAGATAGGTAATAGAGACGTAAAATGCACAGAAGCAAACTCGACGACCCGCTGCCACATTGGACGACCTGATGAGACATTTGACTTGACTGACACCTACGACACACACCCGCTGGATCAGACAACTTTGGACTCCCCCACACTTCTCAAACCCCCACAACACATGTCTATGACTCACTGGAACGTACCAAAAAATCGAAAACACACACACCGTTCAGAGACTTTTCGACATCCTCTCTATACTAACATAGTCAGAGATCTAAGCAGATGCGTCAATTTTTCCATAAACAAACTTTTCACACGACATAAAATCTAAACAAGTTACATCAGCGAGTTCTAGAGGCAAACGATTTTGAAACATACGAATGTAACCACATAGATACGTTGCATAACAAACCTGGTCTTTCTCTTCTGATGAATGGGAAGGAGAATCGTTTGATTGATGCCCTGGTTTATCGGCTCCGCAGTTTTGTCTGTTGCATTTGTTTCTGAACGGATAGTTTATGTTTCCACAATTATCACACTTCCAGCTCCCTTCCGGTGGGTTATGTTCTTAAATAAACAACACATTTGTCACTATATCAGTCTCGAGATCCATCAACTAAAAGGAGAAATATTTCTAGATTTTTTGTTGGGGCTTACTTGAAATTTTATCTGAACTTCCACCTAGCTGCAACTATAAGATTCAGATGTCAGATATTAGGAATACAATACAAAGAAATATCTACTTAAGCCATCTACATGATCAAACAAGCTTGTTGTGCAATAACCAACTTAACTAGTCAAGCCCTAAAACTTTTTGAAGCTAATCTGCTTATGTTATGTCTATGATATGGTCAATACCGCAACAAAAAACGGCAAACAAACCTGGGGGCCAGGCTTTGGTGTGTTGCACTTTCTCATGTTACATACAGTTCTGAACGAGAAGTTTACATTACCACAATTCGGACATGTCCAATCATTATCGCGAGTTGAATCTGTATATAAACACAACAGAACACATCAAGTTTTCTGTACATCTCACAAGTTCTCGAATCCGAAAAGGCATGACCAGTCTGGCAAGTTATATACCTCTTCTTTGTGATTTTTCCTCTGTAAAGTACCCAGGTCTTGGCATCTACAAAGAATAATAGCTCACAGATTATTAAAAAGCTCAGCTTACTTTTACAGATCCTGCATGTAATCAGAAACAAGCATGTTATAGTTATACATACCATAGCAGCGGCAGGACCCATGGCCATACCAAGGCCATACCTGTCCATAGGTGGAGGCATTCCATACATGCCACCTTGAAAATATACACCAACAAATGCACCAGCCAAATCAGGGACAGTTAAAATTATGGCAAGTCAAAGACTGATAGAAGATAATACTTACCACTTCCCATCATAGATCCACCATGGTACGGTGGTGGTCCAGACATATGAAACGGTCTGTAATGAGCTCCAGCGGGAACTCTGCTATTATAGTTAAAATGATAAGGTGAACCCCCAGAAAATGGGACGTCATAAGGAGGCATAGAAGACCCATTGAATAGAGAGGACCCATATGGAGATCCTCCCATGTATACTGATGGGCCACCTCCAGATCCTATATATGGCCCTGGCGATGAGAAACTGTGTGGATGTTGCATAGGCCTGGGAGCAGATTTCTGTTACAGATATAAGACAAACAGGCCATCAACAAGTGTGAAAAATAGATAATTGTTTAACTGGGGATCAAAAATTGCTACTGTTATATTGTTGCCTTTGTTGGAAGTTAGACAACAAATGGGTCCGAAAACTTGACAAAGACTCTTCTATTTTTTAAACAGTGTCAACAAAACCTAAAACCACAAGAGGATTATCCAAATCTCCCACATGACACATCAATACTCAATAAAACTCCGACGTGTTTAGTGTCTTCTACATAGTGCTAATGTCCAGCCTACACACAGACTATAGTAGATGCAATAGACTGCACAGCTGCACTAGAGAACACTATGCCTAGATTTCTACCTTTTTCATAAACCTTATCAAAACTACTCACCAACCTGCCTGTTTATAAATGTGTGACTCAAAGAGCTCTACCAAGACACAATAACATATAGATTAAGCTTATACATCAAGACATGGTAGAAAACTTCTCTAGCATCAATCCAAGTAATCAGTGACTTGGTTTGCACAACCAACTCACAAATATGATAACACACAAACAGTTTCAAAAGCTTAAAGACATAAATAACTGATATTACATAATTACAATACGAACCGACTTACTCCAATGTGATCTGCAGGTCTAGACTGAGTGCAATTACGCATATTACAAGTCGTCCTGAACGAAAAATTGACATTACCACAGCTAGGACATGTCCAATCATCTTCTCTGCGTCCTCCTATCAATCCACAAACAAAATAGCAAAAACCAAAACATATATTCATATTTTCTAATAGTAAGAAAACACAAAGCTTAGAAATCTAAAAGCCTATTATATAAAAACATTCACTACTATCTTTCGAGCATCGCATAAACTCGGATTACCATCGGTTCTAGCGCGCTTAGCTGCAGATGAGTTTCTGTTGTCTACCTGTAAGAATCATAGGAACCAAATCAAATTCAACAAATCAAACGATACAGACACAGAGACAAGTTGGTACGAGGAAAGATCTCCAAAGACCGACTCAGACACGCACAATAGTTGATCAATTGTAAACATAGAATCGATCGCTAAGCTAATTTCAGTGAAATTCAAGCAGAAGCAAGTAGATGCGTCTCGATTCAGTGTCAGATCTGCGATATTCTTAGACACGACTACAAGAAAGGAGGCAGAGTTGTACCTGAGACATCGCGGCGGAATGTTCTGCAGCGTAGCGAGATAAGCGGAGAAGGCGGCGGCACGGCGGAGAAACGTCTCTCGGCGATTTTGGGCTTTGCCCTAAGATTAGTTTCTTCGACGGGAGAGGAATAAAAGAAGTGAAGCTAAGCACGGAATTGTTTTTTATAAGTTACTTAACGAGATAATTAAATTAATTCCACGCGGAAATTTTACTTACAAAAGTAATACGAGGAATTCACAAAACTACCCGTTCAATTTTTTTTCCGTAAAATTACACATTATTTAATATTTTATATGTTTATATCCTTTTAAAATTCTAAACGGTTTGATTTACTCGTTAAAAAGTTACCAAAATTAAAATATTTTTTATTTGGGTTCGCTAATTAACGTTTATGATATAGTATTAAAATAGTAAAATTGTGTGGATCGAATTTATTTATATTTAATTTTGAGTGTGTACGTGTAATTTTGAAAAATAACCTTAAAATGATATAGTTTTGTGAAATATAATGAGAAATTCACAAAACTACACCCTTTCAACCTTCCTTTCACAAAACTACATTTAATTCAATTTTTTCACATATTTACACATTTTCAAAATTTTAAAAGTTTGATTTACCCTTTAAAAAATTACCAAAATTAAAATATTTTCATTTGGATTCGCTAATTAGTGTTTATAGTATAGTATTAAGGGGATAGGGTTGTGTGGGTAGGTTTATTTAAATTTAATTTTGAGTGTTTAAGTGTAATTATGTGAAGTAATTTAGAAAAGGTGTAATTTTGTGAAATGTAATTCAAATGGTGTAGTTTTATAATTCTCCCAAAAATAATTCTAAACTAGGTGCGGACTCCGCGCTATACGCGGGGAAAAGTTTTATTATCCTTAATAATATAAATAATCTCATATATAATAAAAAATAATTTCATGTTTTAAATTAATTTTAGAAAATAAATAAATATTGTATAACGAATACAATTTATTTTTGATATAAATATATACTTATTTAACTATAAATATAAATTTATGTTTATAACAAATTATCCAAACTTTATATATATATATATCACCATATTCACATATATATATATACTAATATCATAATGAAAAAATACAAAAGTATTAAAGAATGTGATAGTTGTTGGAATTTTTTGAAAATAATTAGAAGAACTTGAAACGTTATAATATATCTTATTTCCTAAAATATTTTTATCATCGTATAAAATAAAACATAATCTATTTTAAATTGTATGATATTTTTTATATTAAGGTAACTAAGTTAGACACGCAAATATTGCGAAAAGATAGACACGGGATAAAAATATTTCGTAGATTTAGATCGACACAAAACGAAATAAAATTGATTACTAAATTAGTAAAATATAGATAAATAAGTAAAACATATTAAAATTGGCTGAGAAAATTAGTTCAAACTATAAGGACCAAAACACAAAAAATAAATAAATATTGTATAACGAATACAATTTATTTTTGATATAAATATATACTTATTTAACTATAAATATAAATTTATGTTTACAACAAATAATTCAAACTTTATATATATATCACCATATTCACATATATATATATTAATATCACAATGAAAAGATACAAAAATATTAAAGAATGTGATAGTCGTTGGAATTTTCTGAAAATAATTAGAAGAACTTGACACGTTATAACATATCTTATTTCATAAAATATTTTTATCATCGTATAAAATAAAACATAATTTATTTTAAATTGTATGATATTTTTTATATTAAGGTAATTAAGTTAGATACGCAAATATTGCGAAAAGATAGACACGGGATACAAATATTTCGTAGATTTAGATCGACACAAAACGAAATAAAATTGATTACTAAATTAGTAAAATATAGATAAATTAGTAAAACATATTAAAATTGGCTGAGAAAATTAGTTCAAATTATAAAGACTAAAACGCAAAAAATAAAAAAGTATCCTAAAAGCTCTCTCGTCGCGACACGTAAGCTTTTTGTCTTCTCTTTTAATAGTATAAATAAAATAAAACATAATCTATTTTAAATAGTATGATATTTTTTAGGGAGAATCACAAAACTACACCTTTAGAATTACATTTCACAAAACTACACCATTTTCAAAATACTTCACAAAACTACACCTAAACACTCAAAATTAAATCCAAATAAACTCTACCCAAACAATCCTACCCCCTTAATACTATACCCTAAACACTAATTAGCGAACCCAAACGAAAAAAATTTAAATTTGGTTATTTTTTAAAGGTTAAATTAAGCTTTTAAAATTTTGAAAGGGTGTAAATATGTGAAAATATTAAATTAGGTGTAGTTTTGTGAAGAAGGGGTTGAAAGGGTGTAGATTTGTGAATTCCTCTATTTTTTATATTAAGGTAATTAAGTTAAACACGCAAATATTGCGAAAAAATAGACATGGGATAAAAATATTTCGTAGATTTAGATCGACACAAAACGAAATAAAATTGATTACTAAATTAGTAAAATATAGATAAATTAGTAAAACATATTAAAATTGGCTGAGAAAATTAGTTCAAACTATAAGGGCTAAACACACAAAAAAATAAAAATTATCCTAAAAGCTCTCTCGTCGCGACACGTAAGCGTTTTGTCTTCTCTTTTTAATAGTACTAGAACAACTCCACATTGGTGAACACAACAACATAAAAATGAACAAATCCTTGTGTGAAAAACATTTATGTTCGATTTTTGTACAAAAAAACAATTTCCTTTCCAATCATGCAACTTTACTCTTCGACTTACACTTCATGTTTAGAAAATGGTTTTTTGTTGTTGATAAATCAAACCAAAAAAACATGAGAGATTGGAGATCTATTGTGAAATGTTACTTCACTCGAAAAATGGTTTCGAAAAATTCCCCGATGAAAATGATGTAAAATTCATCTTTTTAGTTAACATGATTTGACGTGTTAGATAATGCTAAGGTGGTATTTTTGTTTTATCTAACTTGACGTGTTAGAGTAGTTTAACAGTTCGTTTTTTTCTTCTTGCTCGCCGTCAATTGAGATGTCTGACCTTCACCGTCGCAACAAATCATATATGCAGAGCTTCAGAGGAGATCAGATTTAGAGTGCTCGCAGTTTTCCTTCCGGTCCTGGTTCTGGAACTGGAAACAGTCATGACCTTCTTCTTCAAGTTCTGGAAACATCAACAACAACAGAGGAAGAAACAACAGCAGAGGAGGAAGAAACAACAACAACAGAGGAGGAAGAAACAACAACAACACAGGAAGAAACAAAGGCGGCGGAAATGGCAATGGCGGAAACGGTGGAAACGACGGCAACGGTGGTAACGGAAACGGTGGAAACGGCGACAACGGCAATGTTGTTGATGTTTTTGATAACCACATTCTTTATTTTGGTATTACATGTTTAGAATATATCTTAGGATGATCTTTGAAGCTCTACCTTTTGTGTTATATTGGGTATATTCTCAAACTAAACTCACATAATATGGTTTTAATTTTTTGATTTTTGTTTTTTGTATAAGTAGCATAGTATACATATCTTCTAAAGTTCTGAACGAGATAAATATGTTTTGTAGTCAAAGTATAATGATTGGGCTAAGATTGTTCGTATTCTGAGGCTAAATGCATGTCTACTACATCCATGTTGTCGCTTGTATTCTACACTAGTCACTACCACTTCTGAAGGTCTTCCACAAGTCGACGAGACGTGGATGACGAGCATTTCGGTAGGCGGTAGAAACCTCACAGAATTGGGACTTATTCCCAAGTATGTGGTTTCCTTCTACTTTGCGGCTGTAACTCTCTCGACGATAGGTATGTTTTGCAAACTTTGCAAGTTTATTCAAAGAAAAAGACTTGCATTATGCATACTCCGGTAAATGAAGGCGCAATCCATTTACCGAAATTCGCAAGCCCATTAGACGAAGGCCCGCTTTAATGATTTTGTATGTGATAAAGTCTTATTTATATTAGAAGATTTTTTCTTTTGTTTCATATTGTTTTCAATGTGGGAGAAATTTAATTCTTAAAAGTTTTATATATGGGTCTGAATTCGTTGGGTCTAAAATATAATTTATAAAATTCGCCGAACAAAAATTATTCAAAAATATGAGGACTAAAAACACAAAAATAAAAAATATCCTAAAAGCTCTCACGTCGCGAGACGTAGGCGTTTTGTCTTCTATTTTAATAGTATAGATAGATAGATGTGTAGTTTTGTAATTGTCTTAAGTGACTTTTATATTATGTAAAATCACACCTACTTTATACCATAAATTTTTACATCTATATCTATTTCAATTATTTTTTAATAGCCTTTCATAACCGGTATAATATTTTAATGTTGAAGATCTTATTATATAAAAGTGAGCGCGTTTAATTATAACTCACCAGATCGTGACACGTGTCACAATTAAAAAAAAAGAAAAATGTTAATAATTATTAGGAAAAATGTTAATAATGTTTAGAAAAAATGTTAATAATGTTTAGGAAAAAATGTTAATAATGTTAATAATTTTAGGAAAAAATGTTAATAATGTTAATAATTTTAGGAAAATGTTAATAATTTTAGGAAAATGTTAATAATTTTAAAAGAAGAAAAAATGTAACATATAGGAAAAAAAGGCAAAACAAAAAATAAGAAAAAAAGAGAAAGGAAAAAAAGGAAAAAAGTAATCAAACGAAAAGTCTTCACTATATCTATATATACATATCTAGAATCACTAAATTTCATTGTGATCTCCTCTTTGTTCTATTTACTATTTTTAATTATTTTTTTAACACAAACAGAGAAAAAGATGAGTTTCATAGTTCTAAAATTCAACGATCTTATTTCACACCAAATCAATTAGATCGAAATCGTCCTTACCGTCGTACGATAGTTCGTGTTATTCGAAGTGGTAAGCTAGAAATCCTAAAGCAAATAATGTTCTTATGTGAGTCGAAATACTACTAATTGATGAAAAGGTAAATATTAGAAAATACACTCAATACAATATCTATTGTTAATGTAATTTAACAATAATCATTATTTTTTAAAGAAAAACACAATTTAAGGATTCTGCATCACTCAATAATTCAAAAGTGTGGAGATCAACTAATGGAAAACATCATTGAAATATATTTATATTTTTTAATTGATGAAAAAAGTAAAAATCACTTATTTACTATTACCATATATTGTTGGGTGTCTTTTATATTTATTTGTTAATAAAATAACGGATATAATATTAGTTCCCATTTAAATCTAACTATAAGTATACAAATTTACTAACAATATTAATATATAATTATAAAATGTTTTTATGTAATTTGTCCGCGTATTACGCGGGATTTCATCTAGTATTAGATAATTTATGTTACAAAATTTATTTATTTGTTTTCTCTCATATTTGGTTTCTTTTTCTTATTTAACTTTTTGTAAATTATTGTTTACTATAATTATATTTAGGGGAATTAGAATAAAATAACATTTTGATCTATAATCTGTCCATCTACATATTTAAAAAAGAAAATGAGAAATTCACAAAACTACACCCTTTCAACCCTTATTTCACAAAACTACACCTAATTCAATATTTTTACATATTTACATCATTTCAAAATTTTAAATGGTTGATTTACCCTTTAAAAATTTACCAAAATTAAAATATTTTCATTTGGATTCACTAATTAGTGTTTAGGGTATAGTATTAAGGGGTTATGATTCTGTGGGTAGGGTTTATTTGGATTTAATTTTGAGTGTTTAGGTGTAGTTTTGTGAAATAATTTTGAAATAGTGTAGTTTTGTGAAATGTAATTCAAACGGTGTAGTTTTGTAATTCTCCCAAAATGTGGAATTCACAAAACTACACCCTTTCAACCTTTCTTTCACAAAACTACACCTAATTCAATATTTTTACATATTTACACCATTTCAAAATTTTAAATGGTTGATTTACCCTTTAAAAATTTACCAAAATTAAAATATTTTCATTTGGATTCACTAATTAGTGTTTAGGGTATAATATTAAGGGGTTATGATTCTGTGGGTAGGGTTTATTTGGATTTAATTTTGAGTGTTTAGGTGTAGTTTTGTGAAATAATTTTGAAATAGTGTAGTTTTGTGAAATGTAATTCAAACGGTGTAGTTTTGTAATTCTCCCAAAGAAAATTGGTGACATAGAATCTGTATTAAACTTTTTACGGAAGTGTTGATGTGCCCAAAGAGCAACAACTTAGTTCCCTGACGGAAATCGAACTCAGTATCAACGAGTTTACGTATTTCCCAAAGTTGTTCCCTACCACCAAATTACAGATTTTGAAAGATAAGATTAGTATCATTATATTTAATAGAAACATATCTTTTTATATAAAAGAAAACGCGTTTAATTATAACTCAACATCGTGACACGTGTCACAATTAAAAAAATAAGAAAAATATTAATAATTTTTATGAAAAATGTTAATAATGCTTAAAAAAATGATAATAATATTTAGGAAAAAATGTTAATAATGTTTATAATTTTAGGAAAATGTTAATAATATTTAGGAAAAATGTTAATAATTTTAAAAGAAGAAAAAATGCAACGTTTAGGAAAAAAAGACAAAACAAGAAAAAAAGAGAAAGAAAAAACAAAAAAAGGAAAAAAAGTAATCAAACGAAAAATTTTCACTACATCTATATATACATATCTAGAAACACTAAATTTCATTGTGCTCTCCTTTTTGTTCTATTTACTATTATTAATTTTTTTTTAAACTCAAACGGAGAAAAAGATAATTCCATAGATTCTAAAAGCCAAAAATCTTACTTCAAACTAAATCAATTAGATCGAAACTGTCCTTACCGTCGTACGATAGTTCGTGTTATTCGAAAGTGGTAAGCTAGAAATCCTAAAGTAAATAATGTTCTTATGAGAATCGAAATACTACTAATTGATGAAAAGGTAAATGTTAGAAAAAATACTCTCGATAGAATATCTATTGTTTATGTAATTTAACAATAATCATTATTTTTTAAAGGAAAATACAATTCAAGGATTCGTGCATCATTCAATGATTCAAAAGTGTGGAGATCAACTAATGAAAGGAAACATCATTGAAATATGTGATTTCAACGTACAATTTGCTAATACTAAAAAATACAAAGTCTCTGACCATTAATCTTTTATCAGGTTTACAAAAAGGACAAAAATTACAATTGTTGGTCAAGAAATCTACAAAATTCCATTACAGAAATTTAGAATTTTAACATATCAAAACCTAATCAAAATGTTGGACATGACTGATGACTTATAAGGTAAGATAAATAATGTACATATCTTATTATATAAAAGTGAACGCGTTTAACGTGAGCTCGACACGTAGGCAAATTATAACTCACGAGATTGTGACACGTGTCAAAATTAATTTAGATAGCAACATTTTTCATTATTAAAACACTCAATGTTTAATTTATAAATTAAACACTTATAAATTTAAAAAAACCTTAATTATCAAATAATGTTATTATATAAAACTGAACGCGTTTAAGATGAACTTGACAAGCATAATTATAACGCACGATATCGTGACATTTGTAATGGTTATTTCAGATCGTGACATGTGTATTAAAATTGATACGTAGACATCTTATAAAATGGAAACTTAACAATATTGAGAAAAACCGAAATAAAGAAAATAATCAAAAATAAAAAAATTAACATTAATTATAAAATAATTAGAAATAAAATAAATTAATCTGAAATATAGAAAAATAAAATAATCAGAAATAAGGAAAATAACATAGAGAAAGAAAAAATTAGGAATATTATAAGAAATAATCTATAAAAAAAATTAGAAATAAGAAAAAATAAAAACGTAAAATTACTTGAAAAAATAAAGAAAATCTTTATGATAACTTATTTGTTATCTTCATGGATCCACTACCTAATTATTAATTTAAAATAAATGTTTTTTCATGTAAATAACAAAAGCAATGTAATAAAACAAAAAATGTGTTATTTATAATTTTTAATAGATGAAAAATAAAAATCATTTATTTACTATTACCATATATTGTTGTGTGTCTTTTATATTTATTTGTTAATAAAATAACGAGTATAATATTAGTTCCCGTTTAAATCTAATTATAATTATACAAATTTACTAACAATATTAATATATAGTTATAAAAAAATTTAATGTAATTTGTCCGCGTATCACGCGGGATTTCATCTAGTATATAATAATAATAAAGTAGAATTACAAAACTACATCATTTGAATTACATTTCACAAAACTAAATCATTTCAAAATTACTTCACAAAATTACACCTACATACTCAAAATTAAATCCAAATAAACCATATACACACAATCTTACCCCATTAATACTATACCTTAAACACTAATTAGCGACCCCAACTGAAAAAATTTTAATTTTGGTAATTTTTTAAAGGGTAAATCGAACTTTTAAAATTTTGAAAATGTGTTAATATGTGAAAAAATTAAATTAGGGTAAATCAAACTTTTAAAAATTGAAAAGGAAGAAAGAGTGTAGTTTTGTGAATTCCTCTAATAATATATCACAAGAGCGATAATGGTCTATTATAAATATCTAGTATTATGCATAACAAACTCTTGTAGAACATTAAAAATGCAATTAAAAGTTATTAACAAAAATGTTTAAAAAGGATAAAAAAAATTATTTCCATACACTCCATATAATTAATTAACTATCCCAGTTATAAAATTATAATTTTGTCATAAACTACTAATAATTTACCAAAATATATAGTTTTAGACTTTTTAGTAATCAATAATGTCAACTCCAACAGATATTTTCCAACAATTACTCTTCTTAAAAAAAAATCCAATAAAAAAGGTAATAAAAGCAATAAAAATCAAGATACATCAGACAAATTAAGATTTATTTCTATTAGAAAAATTATTAAATTAGACAATAATAACAACGATGATTCATCACTCTTACGTGCAAATGATTGAGACCGACGTGCTTCACATTCGTTGACTTTTCTCCTCTTTAGCATTATTTGTCCACCTTCTCATTTTCTTCTATAACACAAGCCAACACCTTTCTCTTGCACAACACAAAGTAAAAAAAAACAAACCAAACATGTTTCAAGACAAGTCCAGAGGCTCGAAACAAAAGCTACTAGAACGGCCATGGTTCGTCGTGGTCGTTCTAGCCGGTCTTTTAGGCGGTGCCTTGCTTATCACGAGTTTCATCCGTGCCACGGACAACACTTTATCGCTATGTTCCACGGCTAAGACCACGGCCGCTGCCATAGCCGAATACACATCAACACCGATCCAACTCCAATCCATCGTCCACTACGCAACTTCCCGCACCGTACCACAACAATCTTTCGAGGAAATTTCGATTTCTTTAGAAGTACTTAAAGATCGTATCCCTTGTAATTTTCTTGTATTTGGTTTAGGCCGCGACTCCCTCATGTGGGCCTCCCTGAATCCAGGTGGCACTACCGTGTTCCTCGAGGAGGATCCTGAGTGGATCGCTGCTGTCTTAAAAGACGCACCGTTTCTAAGGGCTCACCATGTTCGATACCGGACACAACTTTCTCAATCCGACAAAATTATCTCCACATACAAATCCGAACCAAAATGTTTACCGGACAACGCTTACCCTATCCGTTACAACGAAAAATGTCCGTTGGCGTTGACTTCGCTTCCCGACGAATTTTACGACACCGAATGGGATCTAATCATGGTGGACGCACCTAAAGGGTATTTCCCGACCGCCCCGGGGAGGATGGCGGCGATATTTTCCTCGGCCATCATGGCACGGAACCGGAAAGGCGATGGCACGACACATGTTTTCCTTCATGACGTTGACCGAAAAGTTGAGAAGGCTTATGCTAATGAGTTCTTATGTGAGAAGTATAGAGTCAAATCAGCTGGTAGGCTTTGGCATTTTGAGATACCAAATGCTGCTAACATGAGCGATCAGCCTGGGGACCGGTTTTGCTAAAATGCGCCGTTATTGGAATCTTTTTTAATTACTTTTTTTTTTATCATTTAAATGTCGCCTATAGTTCTTTCGAGTTTAATATTTATTTTCTTAAATATGATTTTATCCCAAAGCTTTTTCTCATTCAAATAAATTTATGTGTTTTAGTTTTTTTTTTCATTGGAAGATATATATTATTAAAATATTGAAAGAGATATACAACCATCCTAGAGTGATATGCATACCGAGCTTATAAAAGACTCCGACAGCAATAGAATTAAAATTTAGAACAATATCTCAACTTAGCTACACAGAGCCAAGAACCACAAACAATAGACCCAAATATTAAAGTCAAGTTTAAGCCCAAAACTAAACATTTTTCATTGAACACCTACGAAGCCCAAGAGGCCCAAAACGCAAAAAACCCTAGAGCTAAACGAAGAGCCGCCGCGTTTGAAAGTGGCTGCCACTGCTTGGGATTCCAGATCTCCAACTAAACAGCTGATTTAACGCTTTGACGCCACGATTCGCGATTGATGCGTTCACTGGTGGGGATTTCAACATGAGACGAAGATCTAAGGCAAAAATTCTTTGTTTTCAGAGCCTCTTCCATGGCTATTACAAATAGAATTTTAGCTCGTATAAAACTTCGTCGGAGTACGATTTCGTCGGTAAAATCAAAGCAGTCGTCGGTGTTGAATAAACCACCAACGTCGAAAACTAAGCAGCAAAAGGAGTTAAAAGGAAACCTCCAATGCCGAAACACTAAGCCAGCCGTCGGTGTTGAGTGAATCACCTACGCCGGAGACAAAAGCGGCCAAAGAAGCTTAGAAAATCCTCTTATGCCGAGACAAAAGCCAACCACCGGTACATATGAAATTACCGATGTCGGAGACACAACGAGAACCACGACAAAGACAAAAACTAGATCTAGAGAAAGAAAAGCAAAAGACCTACCGGCGTTTAGCGCTAACTGAGCCGCCGAAACGCCGGAAAGTCACCGGAGAGGTTGGCGGCTACTTCTGTTTCGGGAGAGGAAATAGTTTATGTGTTTTAGTTATTAATTACTCTTTGTTTAGTTTTGTTTGTGATCGGATGAGTATATGGAAATCATTTTAATTCATACATAAATCTAGCAAACAAAACTAAAATTGTAAAATAGTTAAATCGAACATAGTGTTAGAATATGATCACAAAAATAATATGTTACTTACTCTTCAAACCAAATCGAATCAAACATAATTTAAGTCAAACCTAACAAAAATAAAGTCAATGTAATTATATGTTTAATCTCGTGATTTAAAACTAGATACAGACTTGCAACATACTGTTTTTTATGTTGTCGATGTGGTCGTAGACTCATAGCACAACATAAAAGGAGCAAAACCAGAGCCGGTCCTGAGCCTAAGTTGACCAAGCTTGGCCTTGCAGCCTCACATAGCCTGCTGGCTAAGTATTGGTGTAGGTATTTTATTGTCACGGGTTCAATAAAAAGAGAGTAAATGTGGACCAAAAGATTCGAACCAAGGTTCTCGAAAGCAAGAGAGCAAATACCACACCACTTGAGATACTTAAAAATTTGTAGTAAAAAAGGAAAAAATATAGTTTATATTTAATTAGAAAGTGAGAAGTCATGGATAAATATATATAAAAATAAGGGAAAATTCCATATAAATACACCAACTAAATTATTATTAGCTTTTTAATACACCGACTTTTTGATTGCCCAGAATAATACATCAACTATTTTATTTGTTCATTTTAAATCGCGAACTATTTTAGTTTCTTATTTTAAATCACAAACTCAAACTTTCTATCCAATTAACCAAATCATCGTTAGTTGACCGTCAGTTGACCGTTACATATTTTTGAATTTTTTTTTCTATTTTAATAAAAAGATACTTTAAAATTATGTAAAAAATCCAACAAAAATTAAAAAATTCGGAAATATATAAGAGATTCACAATAATTTTTTAAAAAATAAAATGGAAAAATATTTGAGGAATTCACAAATCTACACCCTTTCAACCCCTTATTCACAAAACTACTCCTAATTTAATATTTTCACATATTTACACCCTTTCAAAATTTTAAAAGCTTGATTTAACCTTTAAAAAATTACCAAAATTAAAAAATTTTCATTTGGGTTCGCTAATTAGTGTTTAGGGTATAGTATTAAGGGGTATGATTGTTTGGGTAGAGTTTATTTGAGTTTAATTTTGAGTGTTTAGGTGTAGTTTTGTGAAATATTTTGGAAATGGTGTAGTTTTGTGAAATGTAATTCAAATGGTGTAGTTTTGTGATTCTCCCAAAATATTTTCACAATTTAAATTTAAAAATTGTTATTTTCCTATCTATTAATTGTTTATGATTTTAAATTGTGAAAATATTATTTTTTGAAACTTTTATTTTTTTTTAATCTTTTTTATATTCTTAAAATTTCTAGTTTTTTACATAATTTTAAAGTATTTCTTTATTAAAATAGAAAAAAATATTTTTATTTCAAAAAATATGTAACGGTCAACTAACGGTTATTTAGTTAAATGGATAGATGATTTGGAGTTTGTGATTTAAAATAAGAAACTAAAATAGTTCGCGATATAAAATGAACAGGTAAAATAGTTGGTGTATTATTCGGGGCAATCAAAAAGTTGGTGTATTAAAAAGTTAATAATAATTTACACTACAAGAAATATGGGTATTTATAGCACAATACGATAGCGTTATTTAGGTAAGTGTTATTAAAAATTTTTGGGAGAATTATAAAACTACACCATTTGAATTACATTTCACAAAACTACACCATTTCCAAAATACTTCACAAAACTACACCTAACACTCAAAATTAAATCCAAATAAACCCTACCCAAATAATCCTACCCCGTTAATACTATACCCTAAACACTAATTAGCGAACCCAAATGAAAATATTTTAATTTTGGTAGTTTTTAAAAGGGTAAATCAAGCTTCTAAAATTTTGAAAGGGTGTAAACTTGTGAAAATATTGAATTAGGTGTAGTTTTGTGAAGGGAAGGTTGAAAGGGTGTAGTTTTGTGAATTTCTTTTTTTTAATAGATACAATAACGCTACATAGTTAAATACATCAAAACGAGCCCAAATCAATTTAAGCCCACAAAATTTTGACCTTTTATCACACTTTTTTTAAGAAATTAAAAAACCCCCAAATCGATTGCCCTAATTATTTTCTCCTCTTGTTTCCCTTGCGACGAAGAGAAAGCTTGTCTTCTCCCTGCGGCGCATCTACGACGAATCCACGGAGCTTCTCTTCTCTTCTTCCTCACCGGAGCTTCCTCGACGGCGAATCTACGATAAGCTTCTCTGCTCTTCTTCCTCACTGAAGCTTCTCTGCTCTTCTTCCTCACTGAAACTTCTCTTCTACTTTTTTCTCTTCTCCGTTTCTTTCTCCCTGTCTCTGTTTTATCTTCTCAACTTTCTTTTGCTTTATTTCGAGCTAAGTAATTTGGACCCTACATTGATGCCTTCTTGATGAAAATTGAATTTCGATGTGATTAGATCTGTTTTAGGCACACTCATAGTTTACTCATAGTTTTATCAGTACATTTCTAGATTGTATGCTTGTGGTTAGAAGAATAAATGTTTTACTACATTTTCTGTATGCAGTTATAACATAGAATGTTGGAGAAGTCATGGGTGAATCTCTGCAGGTAAAGAATATATAATTATGTGTAAGAATTGGGTTTGAGTTTTGTATTTTAGATGTTAAGAGTGTTTTATTCTGTTGTTTTATGTTAATAAAACCAATTAAAGGGCTGATCCTGATTACGAAAGAGGTGCTTGGACTTTCGTCCGTGCGGTTGTTGTGGGTTTAGGAGACAATGATATGATAGTATGCCCATGCATAGATTGCCGTAATGTGGATCGTCATTTGGGTAGTATAGTTGTTGATCATCTAGTGAGAAGAGGAATGGATGCGGCTTACAAGCTGAGGGATGATTGGTATCATCATGGGGAAGTCAACTCTAATGGTGCTTGTAGTGGTGAATTAAGTAAATGGAACGAGGAGATTCGCGGGTTATATGAAGCTGCTCAATATATGGATGAAGAGTTATTGAGGAGGGGTGGAATTACAGAGAATGAAGACCAGCTAGAAGACGAGTTCCTAGCAAAGCTAGCAGACGCAGAGACACCACTATATCCTACATGTACAAGTCATAGCAAGTTGTCTGCTATTGTTTCACTATTTAGAATTAAGACATAAAATGGTTGGTCAAATAAAAGCTTCAACGAACTGCTTGAGGTATTGCCAGGCATGTTACCCGAGGGAAATGTACTTCACACATCTATGTATGATGTGAAAAAATTCCTGAAATCTTTTGATATAGGTTATCAAAAGATTCATGCTTGTGTAAATGATTGTTGCTTATTCAGAAAGAAGTACAAACATCTTGAGAACTGTCCAAAATGCAAGAAATCAAGATGGAAGATAAACTCGCAGTCCGGAGAAGTCAAAAAGGGAGTTCAACAAAAAGTATTACGATACTTTCCCCTCATACCACGTTTGAAGAGAATGTTCAGGTCTCCAGAAACAGCAAATCAATTGCGATGGCACTTCAATAACAAGAGCAATGATGGAAAGATGCGACATCCAGTGGATTATGTGACATGGGAACAAATGAATGACAAGTATCCGTCATTCGCAGCTAACCAAAGGAACTTGCGCCTTGGACTTTCCACAGATGGCTTTAATCCTTTTGACATGAAGAACACAAGATATAGTTGTTGGCCTGTACTTTTAGTGAATTACAACATGTCTCCGGACTTGTGTATGAAAGAAGAAAATATCATGTTGAGTTTGCTTATTCCTGGTCCTCATCAACCAGGTAATAGCATTGATAGTTACTTAGAGCCTCTAATAGAGTGTGTATTATCTATTAAATTTGTGGAAATCTGTTCAGGTGTGTCTTATCTATTAAATTTTCTTAAAATTATATGCCAATGCAATGATTACATACTATTGATTGTCAAATACCGCAGGCAAGATTTGAGTTGGATGAAGATTACCAACAGACTGCTGTGCTCAAGCAGATGGGATGTTTGTGGAGGAGTTTTAAATCACGCCTAGTAACAAAGATCAGAACAGCTAAGGCGAACCAAGCGAGAATGGACCTGAAGCCAAAGAACGTTTCAATAAACGAATGGCGTAAATTTATTAGACTCAAAATCAGCTCATCGTTTAAGGTTTGAACTTATTAACTTGTTAGAATAATTTTATTTGACTAAGAAAATTCATTTGTAGGCTATTAGTGAGAAGTCTAGAGAAAGAAGAAGCAAACAAATTCCTCACACATGTAGTAGGAAAGGGATGGTTCGATTGGCTGAAGAAATGGTAAGTTGTTTTGAGTTACATTATATTTAAATTTATTATGACTTCTCATTTTCAGATTCTATGATAGAAACAAGAGACCTCAGATCCTTTAGAAGTGACTAGGCTAAAGGTTTGGGTTAAATCTCAGATCAAAAAAGATGGGACAGCAGTGAATACTAGAGCAACTGCGAAAATTGTAAGTGCATAATGTTTTAAGAACTTACAATATTGTTTCTATTTGGGTGTGTAGACTTATAATGGTTTGATGGTTTGTAGAATGAGGCAGCTCATATTGAAAAACAATCTGCTTCATTAACAAATCCAAAATCAGATCATCTTTCACAACTTTTGGGTCCTGATAATCCTGGTCGTCTAAGAGCTATGGGTAGAGGAATGAGTATGTCCAAATTAGCTTGTTTCAATATGAAGAACAAGACCATGATTCAAATGCAAGAGAACCAAGTTAATTTCCTGAAAGAGGTTGATACTTTAAAAGCAAAGATTGCCCAACTGAAGAAACCTGCAGATCAGGTTCATTCTTTTAACATATATGTTAATGAATTAATCATTTTAACATATATGTTAGTTATTGGTTTTAGTTGTTGATTTTGTAGAGACAAGAGCCCGAAGTAGGTGAGAACTCATGTGGAAGAGTAAGTAAATTGCCTATTCTTATTACATGAATTTTAAGAGTAAGAGAATTCAGACTTATTCTTTTATTTATGTTGTGTAGAGTGTTAACAGAAGAGCACATGCAAAATGTTTGTTGCTTGATTGGTCTGGATCTGATGAAATTGTGGCTGAGGGACGCGTGTTATCCTCTGAACCTACTGCCTTGGTGAACGGTGTGGCCTTAGGGCCTGAGATGGTCAAAGTCTTAGTTGAGAAATCCACCAAAGGAGATGCATTTCTGTGGAGACATGCGATTAACATGAGTATTATAGAAGAGGCTGTCGGGGAGATGATACCATGGCCTGACGAGTATTGTGTTCTTTCAGATAATGGTGTCCATGATAATGAAGAATTGGTAAGTGATCTCATTTAAATTAACTTTTCACATAAATATAGGATTTACCAAACATTTGTCTTTCAGATCGAAGACACATCTATGCCCAAATGCAAACTCATGGGATGGAGCAAAGGATCCGAAATTGTTGCTGAAGGTCGTTTCCAGTCACGAGACCGCAATATTTTTGTTAATGGACTTCCTCTTGGACCAAATGCAGTTAAAGTGATTGTCGATGTGGTACTACAACCTCATTAGTTCCTATGGAGACCTACAACAGACATGACTCTACTTGAAGATTCTCTTAATTCTTCAGTTGCATGGCCTGAGAGTAAAGTGATTTTTGAGACAACCCCATATGCATCTCCAGCGACTCCACATTCTCTTATAGCTCCATTACCAAGTCCAATAGCTCCAACAAAGAAAGCTAAAACAGTTGGACAATCTCCTACTCGACAATCTCATGTAAGTGTAATTAATTTATACTTTGTACATTGTAATATACTTTGTGCTTTAATTAATTCTTTGTGCATCATGGCAGCGTAAAAATCAAGTCCTAATTGATGAAAATCAGAAATGCAAGTTGTATGATTTAACCCGAAAGAACCAAGTGGTGGCTGAAGGACGCTGGCTTCAAATAATCCGGAACACTTAGTCCACCATGTCCCGCTCGGGCAGGATGCAGTGAAAGTTTGGGTTGATGTCGTTAAGGTCCCAGACGCAGCAGTTTGGAGGCATTCTACTGAGATAGAGAGTATGGCCGATGCTTTAGGTACTTGTCTTGCTTGGCCAAAAGACAAAGTAACAATCCTCTAAATTTTCTCTTTTATAAACTCTCTTTGAATTTAGTTTGTATGTTGAGACTATGTTTTATATTCAATTTGTAAGACATGTTGTGTAATGGATTTGTAAGACTCGTTATGAATGTTTTTTCTTAATATAAAAGTGTGGTTTTCAATTGTAGAACTGATTCATCAGTAATTATATATGAATACGAAAAATTAACATAGCTATATATATATGCTATATATTAAACTAGAATAGCGAATACCAAATGCTATGATACATTACAACACAACATTAATTTTACGTTGTATATGAAACTAGAATAACGGGTAAAAATTTTCATAATAAACTTTAAGTCAGCGTTGGGTTAACGCTATACATGGAACTACGATAACACAAAAAACATGACATTGTAACAATTTGTACAACACAACATAAACGCTATGATAAAGACTTTTTAATAGCGTAGCATTTTGTGCTATCGTATAGGCCATACTTACGATAACACGCGTTTAGATAGCGTTCATAGTAACGCTATTAAATCTCTACTATAGCGTTTTTGGTGTGCTATCAAAGGCCATATTTCTTGTAGTGTTAGTTGGTGTATTAATATGAAATTTTTTCTAAAAATATTAATATAAAAAAACGGCCAAATTTTTTTTAACTTGCGGCCTCTCAAATCTCAGGACCGAAACTGAGCAAACCTAAATAGTTATGGTGTTGTGTCTTTAAACAATTAAAAACTTTTTTTTGGTCACCAAAACAATTAAAACTGGAGCAAGTTTTGTTTGCTTAAATGCCCTTGTTTATTTGGACTTTGAGACCATTAATATCGGGCCTTTTAAGTCTACCTCTTAGCCCATCCCTAAGACATTATTTGGGAAGTGATTTTTCTTAAAAATCTTACGTGTCGACATTAGAATGAGTTTCGGCAAATAAATGGTGACATGGCAGAAGAAATCATTAACAACCAATAGAATATACAACATGGAAAAATCATTAATCATTTTATTTAAAATCACTAAACATCTTTCAAGGCTCAAACATAAGATCTATGTGAAAACGTTATGTGAAATATCATGTTAAATATGACCAGTTTTTATTCATGAAATCATTTGTTTTCGAAAATTTAATTTTTCACAATGATAAAAGTTTAATAAAAAAATCCGGATTCTCTAAGAAATCAATAAAATAAAGTTATTAATATTCTTTTTATTTTGATTACGAACATAGAACTCTTGCATGATATAAGTAAATTTATGAAAATCCAAAAAATAGTCCTTTAACAAGAAAATTGTTAGAAAATAGAACTCTTTAAACACAAACGTTTTCGTTTGATAATATTCCTTTAACAAAGCAATCAAACATATTTCTTTCAAATTTATGAAGATCCAGAAAATAGTAGGATTAAACTTTGATGTAAGAAATATATCCCCATTTGTTTAAATTATATTCAAATAATGTTTACCAAAAAGAACTAAAAGATCGTATAATATGTTATAAATAATAGAGGAATTCACAAAACTATTATCCCTTCCTTTACAAAATTCTACCTTATTCAATTTTTTTACATAATACACCCTTTCAAAATTTTAAAAGGTTGATTTACCCTTTAAAACTTCACCAAAATTAAAAAATTTCATTTGGGTTCGCTAATTAGTGTTTATGGTATAGTGATTAAAGGGGTAGGGTTGTATGGGTGAGCTTAATTTGGATATAATTTTATGTGTTTAGGTGTAGTTTTGTGAAGAAATTTTTAAAAGATGTAGTTTTGTAATTCTCCCTAAATAATATTTATCAAAAAGAATTTTAACATACAAAGATATTTTAAGGTAGGATGTAACTTTTAATTAGACAATAAAGCAATTTTCGTAATAACTTTTACTAAAAATAATATACATATATTTGTTAGGAAAAAATCATATTTGATATGATTTTCCAAATTATTATACGTTAATTAAAGGAGTTTGGCGAACAAAATTTATAGTCAAATATTTAGTTTATAGAGCCGAATTAGGTAAAGACATATTCATCGGCCTTATAAATTTGTGGGGAATTACAAAAATACACCTTCCGAATCCTTTTTTACCTAATTTATCAAAATTATTTTGTTTTATACTCAATGGCATAATGTGTAATATTGAATGATTTTTTGGACAAGTTCAAATTACTACTTCAAAAATAATAATATAGATAAGAAGATATACATTTATTTGATGGGATCGTATAATTCCTAGATTATATTTTTCATAAAGATTATGATAATTTAATTTTTAACTTTTTCTATTTTCGAAAAATTTCTATATAAATTTGTTCTTATTTCAACCATTTAGTGTTTATGGTATAGTGATTAAAGGGGTAGGGTTGTAAGGGTGAGCTTAATTTGGATATAATTTTATGTGTTTAGGTGTAGTTTTGTGAAGAAATTTTTAAAAGATGTAGTTTTGTAATTCTCCCTAAATAATATTTATCAAAAAGAATTTTAACATACAAAGATATTTTAAGGTAGGATGTAACTTTTAATTAGACAATAAAGCAATTTTCGTAATAACTTTTACTAAAAATAATATACATATATTTGTTAGGAAAAAATCATATTTGATATGATTTTCCAAATTATTATACGTTAATTAAAGGAGTTTGGCGAACAAAATTTATAGTCAAATATTTAGTTTATAGAGCCGAATTAGGTAAAGACATATTCACCGGCCATATAAATTTGTGGGGAATTACAAAAATACACCTTCCGAATCCTTTTTTACCTAATTTATCAAAATTATTTTGTTTTATACTCAATGGCATAATGTGTAATATTGAATGATTTTTTGGACAAGTTCAAATTACTACTTCAAAAATAATAATATAGATAAGAAGATATACATTTATTTGATGGGATCGTATAATTCCTAGATTATATTTTTCATAAAGATTATGATAATTTAATTTTTAACTTTTTCTATTTTCGAAAAATTTCTATATAAATTTGTTCTTATTTCAACCATTTAGTGTTTATGGTATAGTGATTAAAGGGGTAGGGTTGTAAGGGTGAGCTTAATTTGGATATAATTTTATGTGTTTAGGTGTAGTTTTGTGAAGAAATTTTTAAAAGATGTAGTTTTGTAATTCTCCCTAAATAATATTTATCAAAAAGAATTTTAACATACAAAGATATTTTAAGGTATGATGTAACTTTTAATTAGACAATAAAGCAATTTTCGTAATAACTTTTACTAAAAATAATATACATATATTTGTTAGGAAAAAATCATATTTGATATGATTTTCCAAATTATTATACGTTAATTAAAGGAGTTTGGCGAACAAAATTTATAGTCAAATATTTAGTTTATAGAGCCGAATTAGGTAAAGACATATTCACCGGCCATATAAATTTGTGGGGAATTACAAAAATACACCTTCCGAATCCTTTTTTACCTAATTTATCAAAATTATTTTGTTTTATACTCAATGGCATAATGTGTAATATTGAATGATTTTTTGGACAAGTTCAAATTACTACTTCAAAAATAATAATATAGATAAGAAGATATACATTTATTTGATGGGATCGTATAATTCTTAGATTATATTTTTCATAAAGATTATGATAATTTAATTTTTAACTTTTTCTATTTTCGAAAAATTTCTATATAAATTTGTTCTTATTTCTCCTATAATCTACGAGTTATCATATATAGTGTTAAAAATATTATACGGAGTACTTATAACAAAGATTTTCGAGATTTTGGAAATATACTAATAACAAAAAAATTCGAGATTTTGGGAAAATACTATGACAAAGATTTTCGAGATTTTGAAAAAAATATTGTTTAAATTATAAAAAATTATAATATTGCCCATGATAAGAAAGTCTAGAGATAATAGTTGTAGTTCCTCGATCAAGTCTATATTGAAAGCTAATATGGTTACGAGTAGACTAATTCACGACAAAAAATTACACTTTAAAACTGAATTTAATTTAGTAAATAAAAAAATAGTATAATTTTATAACCGAAACAAAAATAAATAAATAGTAAATATTATTATAATAAACCTTAAACCTCATTATCATTATTCATTTCTACCTCAAAATATATTATTTTTAAAATCTATTCGTCGCGCATGACGCGAGAAGTTACCTAGTTTAAATTAAAAAAATGCAAGATGTGGTTCCGAAAAACCTAATTTAGGATGCGCCTCTTCTTCTCTTCTTCCTCGTTCTCTCTCTTTTTCCTCGGCGATGAATTGATTCCTCTTCGAAATTCCGGCGATAATCCACCGGAGAAAGAGGTAAATCTTCGTCTCTTCTTAAATTAGCAACGGATTTTTCTTTAAGTGACGGATGTTAGTTACGGCGGTGAAACGACAGTTACTGTAATCCGATCTGAGTTGTTGCCGGAGAAATCGAGAACCACGGTGGTTGTTACCGGAATCTCTCGTTATCGAAGACCTTCGTGATCGATTTTAAATTTTAATTAAAATTTAATGGAAGCACAAGCGAAGCTTACGAGGACAAAGTCGTCGTTGCTCCGGTCACTGTCGACGACGGTCCGATCTTCTTTTCAAAATCAAATATCAAACTTTTTTTTTAAGAACCATTATACACATCTTATATTATTAATACAGGAGACAGAGAGAGAAAATTACTGAAAAAATCATACGTGTCATCACCAGATTAATTTTGGTCCCACGTCATTAATGATGCATTGAAAATTCATAAAAGCCCAAAACAAAAGCCCAAAACAAAAAACCCAAATTTATCACAAAGTGTCTTAAATTGACATAATAAATGAATAATATATTTAAAAAATGTTGAAAACTTATAAAATATAGAAAATATAATATTAAAAAATTCATAAGAAATTAAATTTTATAATTTCTAATAGATCTCCTTAATATTTATATGTTATATTCTATCACATTGAATGATAGAACATATTGTTCATTTACAAATAACAATATTATTTTGTAAAATTGTATTCAACACCAAAATTCATGTCAAATGACAAAACTTGAACACATAATTTACCCGACTCATCGGTTGAACAACCGGTTCCCAAAATTTGAGCAAATAATTTTCGGATAAGTTTAGACATGAAAGAGTGATTAAACCTTCCTAGACAATATGTTTAAAATATTTTAAAGGCAATGAAAACACAATTTTATAATTTTCCTAATGTTTATATGTTATATTCTCGCACAAAAGAATGATATAACATATTGTTCATTTATAAATAACAATAGTATTTTGTAAAATTGTATTAAACATCAAAGTTCATGTGAAATAACAAAACTTGAACATTAAATTTACTTGAGCCCCCAAAAATTCAGTGGTTTTATCCGAGGTTTTAATAGTCCGAGTTTTATGACAAATAGAGACCGGATTGACATATTTTTCATTGTTAAACGAGTCATATCATGGTTTCTAAACATTATGTAGTTATTGTTTTTTACTAATAAATAGTAAATTATACGTAATGGTAAATATTCAACATCGAAATGGCAATGATAATCTTTTTCGATGATAAATATTAAAATAGTAATAGTAATATTTTTTTGTAAATAAAACATTATAAAAACAAAAATACAATATATTTTGTATATATACTTCAAATTTAAACTCCGCGTTTAACGCGGATCACATGAGATCCAAATTCTTTTTATCTCATTTTATACTACACATTGTTTTTACCAATAAACATTTTTTCTATTACGGAAATTTTTATCCCGCGCTTGGCGCGGATAATTTCCTAGTTTACCTCTATTCACCATTTTTCATAAAAGTTCCACACTATCTCTTACTAGGGGCTAAGCCCCGCGCAAGCGCGGGGACGTATGTGTATTTTGAATATAGTAACATATATTTAACTAATGGTGAATCGATGAGAAAGGTTATGAGCTGAAATAGGAGTGTGCAGTGTTGTGACGACGAAAAGGGCTGATATCAAATGCTAACAGTTGATGTATTTTATATTTGCTCTCCATCTGTAAGAGGCAAGTTTTAAATTGTGATAGTTCTTAATATTGTTGATGAAAATTTAAACCGGTGAACATATAGGGTGACAATTTTTTTATTTTTAAAGTTTGAATAATTGTTAGAAAATCTTAAAGTGATACTTGTTCATAAATATAGACTGAGAAACCTATGCACCCTGAAGAGTGAATACATTTTTATTTGTATATACGAAGAGAAAACAGAAAACAGAGAACAAACTGAATATCTTAAAGAAAAAAACGTTGTAATTAAAAAAACAAAAAGAGACGCAAGAACACAAACTTGACTTTAGGGTTTCAAAATTTTAGTCACATGAGATATCAGATTTAATGAAAGGAAGATAAAAGTAAACAAAGCAAAGCCAAACAACCACTATTAAGATAATAGCACATTCCATGGCAAAGAGGACAAAAAATATCAAAGGAAGATACTTTCGTTTAAGTTTGATACTTAGATGAAGAATGATGATAATGTTAGTGATAAGCAACACACACTTGCTCATCTTTTCTTACTTATTTCAAATATAAAGAATGTTTGAGTTAACACTGAACAACAACTTATTAGAGAAACCAATGGTGCTCATAGAACCAATTAAAGTTTACAAATTTCAAGACTTTACCTCCAAAAAGTTCGGGATTAACAGTGGTGACAAACATGACAAATTGTGTCTTATCACCCGACTCGAGGATGCCCCTAAAAACGGACGCAACATCATCCCACAAAGACAAGTAAACAACCACATGATCTGTTATGTCAATGATTGTCGTCAATTTCGATAAGACGTAATACTTGTGTGATGGACTTAGTTTTCCTTTAAATAATTATTTTGAATTTAGTTATTATTGACTAAAACTAAATATTTGTAACTTTAGTATCAAAAATTGTATATTTACATAATTGCTAATAAGAATTATAAACCATGATAAGTTGAAAAATTACTTATAAAATACTTTTTTGAATTTCATTTGAGTTAAATGTATAAATTTAGAAAAATTCATCATTATTAGAAAAGTTAATAAAAAAAGAGTAAAGAATACTTTGATGAGTTTTGGTTAAGGGCCCTTAAGTTGAAGATGATTTGGAGGGTCTCTATAAAAGTTATTCCCAATTAATAGTATAAATATACACAATTCACTTATATTTATTTTAGTTTGTTTTTTTAAATATTGATTGTGATCATATGAATTGTAAGATGTTTCTAGTTTTCTTGGTTTTTTGTTTATATCGTTTGTAAGATTTATGTATTATTAGTTTTAATAGCTATTTAAAATTGATATATGTATATATAAACAGATATTTTATAAAATATTTTTTTCGAATTTTATTAATGTTAATGGGTTTTATCAAAAATATTTTAGTGGTGTTGTTTATATTTTTGGAATTTTATTTGAATTTTATTAGTATTAAATGGTTGTATTAATGTTTTTGATAAAAAAAATAGTTGTATTAAATAATTTATTTTAATTATATTATTTTAAATGTGATGATGTGGCTTCTTGTGGTGAGAGAGAAAACTCCGTCATTATATGTATGATTTCCCATAAAATGTCTTAAGAACCCATTAACACTTCTAATTGATATTAATTGTGGCATGGGCCTAAAGTGGTTGTTGTTGATTAAATTGATAAATTATTACATGGGCCAGATTAAATAATTGAATTAACACATGGGTTATAAATATATGTTATGGGCTTCTAAGTGTAAGGTATTGTTATTCTCCTTCTCCATGTATTTTTTAATTTTTGCAGCCTATTCAAATAAGATTCCGTGAGATATGTATGGACGAAAATTATAAATAAATAATTTAGTCAATTTCAAATAGAATAAGAAAGATTGTCCTACATTTATTCGACAAAAGACAATCAAAAATTTATATAAAATGTTTAGAACAATGAACCAAGACGTATTATATAATGGCAAATGAAAAATTATGTCGTTATCACTATTGACTTGAAGATGTATACTATATTCTTCAATCATAACTAACCTTTTGTTGTTGGAAATTCCAACTTGGAATTATTTATCTCGTATTATCGAAATAATATACATATGTAATGCTCACACATCATAGTTTTGTAATGATATATTATCTTCACAATTGAGTTATATATATACTAAATAAATTGGTGTCGTGTAGGGTTTTGCTAAATTAAACTATGGATTTCTAAGAAAATGATAGTGTGATGTTAACTTGACACAACTCCATTTTTAAACAAGTTAAAAAAAAAGAAAAAGAACTTTGTTTTGGTATATTGTATGATAAAATTATAAATGTACTTTAACAAAAAAAAAATATACATGCTCTAAAGGTTTTATTGTAACCACCTTAATTTCAAGAAATTAATAGAATATTAATAAATACGTTGGTCATTATTGTTTTTTTAAAATGCGGGACGTATAAAACGTAATTTTTAAACAAAAATGGATATAAGTCTTATTTTTTATTTACTTGTTGTATATATGTGTTTTTAAAAATAAGGTGGATTTCTTACGTTTTCTACAGAACACCATGTTATTTTTACATTTTTAGTTTTTTACATAATATGATAGTATAGTCACTCGCGAATATTTTTACTTTACAATTTCGTATTTTCGTTGAATCACTTACAATATTATCATTACATATTTTTTTGTCAGTTTGTGATTTTCATATGGATATCAAAACCAAAAACGGCCAAAAATATCATTACGAATCAAGACAAAAAATTTAATTAGTATAGTAAAGTTTAATAATAAAATAAATTAAGATGCATGCAACTGATTACCGACTACTCGGCATGCCATTTATAGTTTTTCACAAAAATACAAATTACCAATATATATTAACCAATTAAATACACTAATAGTCTCTACTAAAAAACAATATATTACAAAATGGTTAGTACAAAATGAAATCACCATCTAGCTTGAAATTAGATACCGACCATCTTTCATTTGTTTTGTATTTTTGTTAAACTTTTGAACCAAAAATTTATGATTATTATTAATATTAAATTTTATGGTAACAATACTAACTGTTCTACCGCCTCTCTCGCTTTCAAACACAAATCATGAGGCCAAATTTAAAAGGCGGCGGATGCATATGTCATTATGCATATGTGATTAACTCTAAATTGTGATTACAAATGGATAATATATTATACTATTTTTTTAGTCAAAGAAAAATAAGATTAGTGAGTAGATTCAAGTTAGATGAAAGGGCACTCTCAAGCTCTTCACACGACATTTATTTGCATTTTAATTTGATTAATTCCCCTTCAAATCTCATGTCATGCATGGGTTTCATAAACAAAATAATTTTTAATTTTTCAAAATCCAACAATAAAAGGAGAAACGGTGTTGGTCTAGTGGCATTCATAAGTTCATACGAGGTATTTAACACCATCCCACCATAGATCGATTCCCAACATCTACGTTTGTGTAGGAATGACTAATAAACCGGTCATTTGTGACACATACGTTGACAAAAAAAATCCAACAATAATACAAATTATAAAACTTTTTCACTAACAAAAAAAAATCCAATATATATTACCATTTGGGGTTCACAAAACCATGAAATAAATTAACATAATTGATATAAACAGATCCATCAAGATATTATAACTACTTTTGTTTACTCAAATTCATCTAATTTAATTACATTATAAAGAATCTACTCAATATAAAGACAAATACAATAGAAATATCATTATTTCAAAATCTATCAACAAACTTATATATGACATTGGTAAATTAAGGTTAAAAAAGTGAGAAAATGACCAGACAATAAGATAGTGAAGCTAACATTTGGAGTGTCTACACCACACAAAAAATAGCTAAGTAAGAACGCAATGCATTGTCTCTTGAAATATCATATCTGAGTATTGTAATGATGTCCCATAAAGTATTTACTATCCCTCTGATTACAAGCCTGAAATTACTGACATGTGTTTCAAAAAATATCATTTCTTTAATAAAAAAAATTAGGTTGCTCTGGTTTTTGGAAACTCCAACCAAAGGACATGTCACTATTATTTAAAATTTAGACAAACCATAGTCACTATTATAATTATAACTAGAGAAATTAGGAGGAATAACTAAATTAAAACCCTATAAAATAAGACCAAATAAAATATATGTGTATGGTATTCTATATTAGTACTCATGATTAAAACTATACAACCATACAAACACTTTTTTCATTTTTTTTTTCCATGTTCTTTCGCATCTCATATATCAAGGGTTATTTTTGCATGTACATATAATGCAATGATATATTCTTAGATATAGAATATAAATTAAAAGTGGTTACATCACAAATTCATCTCATGGCTTCGTTTAAGATAATAAAAAAGAAAGTGAAAAACCTAAACTGCGATGGCTCTCTACATGCATAGTGTAGTTTTCAGCTTACCTTTGCAAATAAATGATTAATAAATTTTTGTCGTAGAATACTTTTCAAGTGGTTGATGAGTTTAGGTTAAAAAGAAATAATTAATTTATAACTGCAGCATGCGAGGATGGTCTGTGCCAAAACCAAATTTGATTAATAGTTATATAACTTATATTAATTAAAGTGTATCAACTAAATCTTGCATGGTGTTACTTTTAGTAAGTGAGTAGATTTTGGCAGAGTGTGTATAGAAGTTACTTATCATCTAGAACATGTTACATCAACGGAAAGTATTTAAATTTTAGGTTTAAAAAAATATTTTAAAATTTCAAGATGATCTCCTAATTTGATGTATAAAATGCTACTTTATGAATTAACCCTATCATATACTCCTTCATCTATATTCCATATAAAATAGAGTAAATTTTGCTATATCAGAAACTAAAATGGATTAATCAAAATTATTTTAGTATATTTAACGATAAAATGGATTAGTCCGGACTCTTCGGATTACCCTTGAGTTATCAAAAAAAAACTAAAACAGATTACTAAAAACAAAATTAGTGTAATATTGAACGATAAACAAAAATTAAAATGGATTAATTACTTTATACTAGTAATCATGTTATAAAAATTTAGTAAATTAATATATCTGAAATTAGGAAACCGACTTCACATGATAAATAATAGGGAGTAGGGACAATTACAAAACTACAACTTTTGAATTGTATTTTACAAAATTACACCATTTCAAAGTCACTTTTGAAATTATACTTAAAATTAAATTCAAATAAATCATATTCACACAATCTTACCACTTTAATATTATACCGTAAACACTAATTAGCGAACTCGAATAAAAATATTTTAATTTTAGTAACTATTTGTAAATCAACCATTTAAAATTTTGAAAATTGTAAATATGTAAAAATATTGAATTAAGTATAGTTTTGTGAAGAAAAAGTTAAAAAAATGTAGTTTTGTGAATACATCTAAATAATATTCCATTCTAAGCACATTATCCTAAAAAAGTAAGAAACACCAAATTTCAATAACTTTTTTAATTAACCCAAAAGTTATAGTTTTTTTGGGAAAATTACAAAACTACACCATTTGAATTACATTTCACAAAACTACACTATTTCAAAATTACTTCACATAAACGCTCAAAATTAAATACAAATAAACCCTACCAACACAATCCTACCCCTTAATACTATTGATATCATGTATATTTTGCATGTTTTGCATTGATTTATTCATTAGAATTAACGCATATAGGTTGCATTTAGTTGCATATAGGTTGCATTTGCGTTTGTTTCATGAGTATTCAGGTTTAGGAGTGCAAGAACGGAAAAGACAGAGAATTGAGACGAAAAGCGTTAAAAAGAAACTCGTTGAAGACGTTACCACCGTTGGATCTTTATGAAATTTACCAAAAAATAACCACGGATGTTAGCTTTCATTTGGAAGTGGTTTGAGATGTTTTCAACGGTTAGATCTAAAGTTATGCCAGTTTTACTGACGACGGGTCAATCTACTGCGGAATATCGGGTTGTTATATCGGTTTGCTGTGACCGATAAAATCATATCGGTTTGTTATATCGGTCAACTGACCGATACAAACTTATTTTGATTCAAAACCGATCCGGACCGAAGCCCGACCCTTTAGGGAAGAGAGATGACGTTTTTTATATAAAAAGAAGTCATTGACACCTTAGGGGAGATCTTCTTTCATCTTTTCATCTTTGATCTTCTATCATATATCTTTTATCTTGTCTTCTATTATTCTAGGGTTTTCTTGTTACCTTTTGCTTTGTTTTGTTCTTGCTTTTGGAGATTGGATCTTGGAGCTTTTGAGTTTTCTTCGTTATTACACTGAATTTCTTCTATCCCTATCTCTCTTTGATTTTATTTATGCTTTCATCATCTTTAATTGCTTTGATTTTCATTATGCTTAGTGAGTAGTTTCTCATAGACAATTAGGTTGGGGGAAAAAGGATGAATCAACTCTAGGGTTGATCGATGTCTAGAACTTAAAACCTGATAAAACTTTAATCTAGTGTAACAATCTTAATGCTTTAATTGACATGATCAATCAATTGATAGAACCCAGGAAACTTCACAACCGAGAGGTTTGTGAAGATTCCTGAACAATTACCCTAGAACTAAACCTAGCTTAACCGAGAGATCTGTGTTAATAAGTTTAGTGGTTGAATTGATTTGAACTTAATGTTTTCTAAAACTTAAACTATATATCCAAGATATTGTTTTAGTTTACTTGTTAGGAAAAGGATCATTGTCACGAATTGTCACGAGAGTAAATTGATCTAAAATCGTTTTCAAAACCTTAAAGTTACAATTGTTAAAAGACATCACAAACCTGAAAGTTGATAATCCCGTTAAAATACCCCGACCTGGTTGTTTAGCTTTTAATATTAATCTTTACAACTTGCAATTTCGTTTTCGTTACTTGTTAGTCTTTATAAAATTCACAAAACAAAACCATCTTTGATTCGCTTAAACTAAGTATATTTCTTGCAAACTTAGTACTTTAATTGCTCCTTATTCGGATTGACATATTAAATACTACGATTAAGACATTCGAAAGAACGAGTGAAAATCTCGTTTTTCAAATTAATATTATACCGTAAACACTAATTAGCGAACCCAAATGAAATATTTTAATTTTGGTAATTTTTTAAAGGGTAAATCAAGCTTTTAAAATTTTGAAAATGTGTAAATATGTAAAAAAATTGAATTATGTAGAGTTTTATAAAAGAAGGGATGAAAGGGTGTAGTTTTGTGAATTCCTCTAGTTTTTTCCTAACCATTACTTTGTCTAAAAGTTAACCCTTCATCCATAATTAATTAGCATCAACAAAATGTATTTAATTTGATTATATAATTAAGTTAAACTCGTTTCATTTTCTTTTTTATTTTAACAAAGGGAAAAATTAGATGATAACTTAGAAATAGGTTAAGATTATTCACTTATTACTCACATAAAGGTTGTCCAAGAAGTGGCAGGCATTAAGCAATGTTTAAGAGTCTTCTATAGATCTTTGGTTTTATGATCACGTTCCAATTTGTACGTAAACAAAAATAAAAAAATTAAAACCCTAATTTTAACTTTACTTAAATTGCCGTTGACGTACGTCTTCAATTTCTCATGCCTTATCTTATTAGTCTATCATGTGGCCATGTTTTCTCTCAAATGTTATTATCAGTACAAGCTTTCCTTAATTACTACTTTTGTCTTTCTCTTGCGTAAAAATGTAAAAAAAAGAAGAAGATGTGATTGACTTTTTTTCCTTCTTCACAAGTCAACAAATTGTTTGTTTTGTTTAGTAAGTACTCACCTAAGTAATTAAAACATGGTTTGTTTAGTAAATACTCTCATAAGTATAAGAGATTAAACATAAAAATAGTACACAATTTAGACATTACAATTTGATGCATTTTATATATTCAGAATTATAATGGATATAACTAGAACTGTTCCTAAACAAAATTATGGTATAAAGCAAATTTTAAAACAACAAAAAGTGGTAATCTATTCTATCTATTGAATGTATTGATTTTTCACTTGATATAACTATAATTTCCTCCAATATATTATTTTGCTTATAAAAATTTGAACAAAAATGATTTCCAATGGACACATATATATTAAGTTTTTATTTTTATTTCATTTAGCTTTATGTAACTGAAAAAATAGTACCCATTTATTAACCAAAACCATGACATTTTGCTTTTGTCTTTATAAATATCTCAACCACACAAAAAGGCTGTAAATAAGTACATTTATTTGACTTTGACTCAAAATAAGACTTTTGTGCACTTTGTACAAAAAGAGAAAAAGAGAAAAAGAGAACAGTATTATTAGCAGGTACCCAAATTATTTTGAAGTGTTTTGATTTGACAAAAAAAAAATTCTTTACAAAAGTAAAAGAGTAAATAATTTAAAAATATATATATTAAAGAGAAATGATGAACAGAGAATGTTAAAGATGGCTTAAATGTTACTCAAACATAAATTGAAGGAAGCACGCCTTCTCTCTTAACCTGTCTCACATTTTGTACCACTCTTTTCAATATTTTCAAATATATAAATGGGACCAACACTTTTTACTTTATTATTCAAAATCATATAAAGTTATTAACCCATTAATCATACCAGCTAAGTCTAAGCTGGTTAAGGATTGTATTGTCATGACATTTTATATAAAGTTACATTTTGCACCTTAAATCAGTGGAAAACATTTCTTTAAAAAATATACCAAAAACAAAAAAAAGTATTATAGAGTTGCCCACAACGTTAAGTTATGTATTTGGTTTCCTTCTTCTTAATCCCATTTAATTATTATGGTTCGTTACGCTAAATTTTCACAAATCCCAATTTTTTACTTGCCTTCATGTTTAGATGTATTATGTACACTTTGACTATAATCAAATTTAGGGTTTTAATTCCGCATTTGTACGTTATGCGACGACTTATGCATACTTACGTTAAAATTATTATTGTTTTTTTACAAACACAAAAATTGTCGTGGTGATGTACATATTAAAGTGAAGAATAAATGCTATTACTCTTGAATACTTTGTTTTTTTTATTGTTGTAAACTTGTACTCGTCAATATATGGAATTCATTTAAATCCAAAACCATTTTTTTACATAAACACATATTTGTAACAAATGATAATCGTATTTTATCAAAAACTATTTGATAGTGTATATATATAATCAGTGTCGTGCCTAGACGTGGAGAGGCCTAGGACAAATTTAAAAAATGTGGCTTTTATAAAAGCGTAAAAAACATTAACTATAAAAATCAATAACATGAAATTTGTAATATATTTTTTTAATAAAAACGTTCTCTTAACTCTTTGATATATTATTAGTTATTTTATGTTTTTAATATATTATTTACTTATTTTTGTGTATTAATTATTTTTAATAAAACATAATTGAAATGTGTTTCCAATAAAGAAACCTTCACCAAAACAAATGTATAAATAAGAATATAATTTTCAGTTGCAAAATGAATATAATTTTCACTAATTTTTTCAGTTAAAAAACACATTGATAAACTTAAACTTACATAAAAATGTGGCTTTAATTTTGTGCATATATTTGGTGGTCTGGGTCAATTGACATAATTTTGGCCTAAAGGGAGGCATGGTACTGTATATAACGGAGTCACAAATTAAAGGGAATAATCAAATAGGAAATGTAACATTATACTCCCTACGTTCCTTAAGAAATTGTGTTTTAGAGAAAAAATTGTTCTTCTTTAAACGTAGTTTTAAGTATTTTTACATGTTTTTTTCTATTATGCCTTTAATTTCATATATATTCTAACATTAGTTTCTCGGTGTAACTCAAGTTACAACTTAAGATCAATAAAGTCATTTGATAAGCTTCTTTAAATTGTCTAAAAAACTCTAAAACATTTCCTCAAATGGTTACATTTCCTCAAATAGTTGGACTCAAATTATCAAGTAACCATATATAAATTATATATGTTATTTAGTTATATATGATATATATGTTATTTAGTTTAACACTCCTCAAATCGTTGGAATTCACATTTTAAAAAAATAAAATTATATAATCAGTCAAGCTTTGCATTTTGGCAAATTCAAGAATCACGCTTCTGATATTCCTTCTGCGCTAAGATATTTATTTTTTACTTAATCCAAATATATATACCCAAATAGTATTATACAAAGAAGCTAATGCATGCGCTATATAATATATTGATTCGCTAGATTGTTTATATTAATTAATGCACACGCCACACGGTATATATACACACTGATACACACATGTATGTATATATTTATTGAATAAGGTGCAAAGATTTGCACGTAGGTTACTGCATGTGTGGGATACTTAAACTTTCAGGAACAAATGTCTCACTATACTCTTGTCTTTCAAATAAAATAAAAAATTTAGGTAATTTGTGTGAAAATTAATTTAACACTTGTAGCCTACTTGATTTAACTATAAGTTTATAAGGACTAATTATTTTATAAAGATCCATGGTTAATAAATCTTATCTTTCTCTCTACCATACGTTACCTGCCCAATTAACTCCTTCTCTTAATTAAAAAGATATATAGATCCAACCTATTTACTTTATTTTCATGTTACAAAATTGTAATTTTTTTTTTTTTGGTGCAATCTTCATGAGAACTCAAATGTGATCGGTGTATATTACTATAATTACAATGGATAGTTAAAGTGTCAGATAATAAAAAAAGCTGGTATATATAACTCAATGTGGATTAGATAACAACACAAAATTCTTAATAAGTAATACAATAAAAATTTGTGGATTGCACTTGTTTTGTTTACCAAAATATATTACGTGGCGGGATTATATATGGGTAATTAAGAGCTAAAAAATGAAGGGAGAATTACAAAACTGCAATTTTATAATTTTGTAAAGCATTTCATAAAACTGCACTTAAATCCCAAACAGTAAAATTCAAATAAATCTAATCTACAAAATTTTGGCCTAGTTAATAGTAAAACCTAAATACTAATTATTGAACCTAAATGAGAAAAAAAATAATTTTGATAATTTGTTAAAGGATAATTTAATCATGTAAATTTTGAAAAGGATATAAATATAGAAAAACATTGAAATAGATATAGTTACGTAAAGAAAAGTTTGAAAATGCGTATAGTTTTGAGAAATCAACAAAATAAAAACATTTTAGAAGTTGTATTATCCGGTAAATAACATTTACGATATTAAAATTTCTACTTACTAGAGATAAGTTTTTTTATATTTATATTGAATATTTTAAAAGATAAAATTGTTTATTTTGGTTAAGTTTAAACCCTTGAAGGGTACTCAACGTAAACGACTTAAGATAACATTCATAACAATATACATAATACATGTCACGTGCGTGACATCCGCTACGTACACGTCACTGCAGTTACGAGGCCATCTTTGACTCTACTTCCCCATCCGTCAAAGCAACAACATTAATATGATTTTCTCAAGTATATATATACTTAATTACATTATTTTTTGTCGATTTATTTAATTGAGAAAATCCTATTTTAAGTTATTATTAAATTCTTAAAGTACATTTAAATAATATTCCCCAAATTTTTTCCATTGCAAATAAGGAAGTTCATTAACTAAAAATCCCATCATTTTACGCCTAAGTATTTAGAGATTGGCGACGTTATATATAATAAGTTAATTGAAATGCACATCTTCGTTGAGTTAACTTTTGAAATTAAAAATATTTATTTGTTGACGTACGAGTTCTCAGGCAACCGCGTGAGGTTGCTTTACTTGTTTTCTTCCCAAAAGTTGTTACAAAATCTTCTTTTTTAATTTATACTTATAGAAATTCATGTTGGTTATAAACTCTTACGTGATCTTTACCTTTTGCATGCATGTCCGATATTTCTGAAAAAAGTTGTTGTATTTTTTTCTTAGGGTTTGTTCCAACTATAATTTGAATATCGTATATAGATACATCTACTTATACGGTCAAATACAAACATTACGTGCATAGAAATACATCTACTTATACGAAGGACACGTAGTTGCCTTGTACATAACACGTGTGGGTCTTTGTTACAAAGCTTGCTCCACAAACTCCTTTTATATACTTTTATTCGAATGTAGAATTGATGCAGAGAGATATTTGGAATATCTCCAAATATCTTCTATTATTTCTATTTCTATTTATTTAATTATTTAGATAATTTCCAATTATTATTATAGAATATTCTAGGGTTTTATGTTTTATTATAAATAGGCTTGTTAGGTCTTTCGTTTTATGAGAGTTGTTGATTTGATTAATAAAGTTTTGCTTTAGAGAGAAGAGTATTCTCAAACGAAGTCTTTGAAATCTTTGTTCATCGTGAATCCATTGATATCCGATAACATTAGAATTCCGAGCTACGATTGTCCTCCTTGAGATCCATTGATACTCAAGATTACTTTCGTATTTATCTTTTCGATGCATCAAGTATTTGATTTCATTAAGATATGACCATGTTTTCTTAACCATCCTTTTTCTAACATGTGACAACATACAAATCCTCCACGTATGATTGATATCTTAACGCGGTAATATTCCGTTTGATGTGATTACTAAGTAAAAATTTGGATTATTTTTGTAAAATAGGTATGGAATAATAAATAATAAAAGAGTATTTAGGTAAATTGATCGAAAATAAGTGGAAATTCTATAAATATATAAAGAAGTGGGAAATATTTGAAAAACCACCCTCCTAGATTGTTCATGTTTTAGTCTAATGTAAAGTAGGCTAAATTACACAAGGTAATTAGTGAAATACTCCCTCTATTTTTATATATAAGATGTTTTAGGTTTTTAGTTTGTTTCAAAATATAAGATGTTCTCAATTTTTTAGGTAAGTTTTAAAGTGATATAATATGTTATTGACCGATAGTATTAAGTTATTTTTTTAATGATTGGTTAAACCTTTTAAAATTAAATGTTTATTAAATTAAGTGCTTTTAGTCAAAAACATCTTATATAAAAAACAGAGGGAATATATTGTTAATTAGATTAAAAAAAATGTATAGTGGTGAGGTTTTTTTAATTTATTCTAGTAGAGAGATTTATTATAAATAAAAATGTACATGTTTATAACACGCTCGAATTATTACTTTTGAACTTTAATGGTCTTAAAACATGTAATTTTTCACAATCCATATGAAATAATTTACCAAATAAATAAGAGTGAAAATCATTTATTTAAATTGTTTTGAATCTATTATCTTTTGTCAGTATACCCTTAACAATTTGAAACATTGTTTCTAGACATTTGTGTGGGTGTTTTAGCCAACAGCTAATCTTGTCTTTAAATCCTCTTAAATCGAATTTACCACTTCATATTAAAAGATCCAAATTTAAGAGTTTTTTTCCATAGTGACACGTGGCAAAAGGACAAGAGAGACGTGTTACAAAGGGAGGGAACAACAAAATCTGTCTACAAACTTCCCAGCAAGAAGTGGGTCCCATCTTCTAACAGCTTTTCCTCTTTAACTGATTCGATCTTCGTTTAGTAGAGTGAACGGCTCGAATTCTAAAGGGTCCCACTTCTATTTTGAGTATTATTTAGCTACAAGTTAAATTTGTTGGAGGTGTACTTTGCAAATTTGGTAAGTTTCAAAGTATAAGATAAAAAGTCAAATAACTATGCGTTTTGGGTAAAAAATGATGTATAATGATGTATGTATACAAAAATTACAACAAATAAAAACAAAACTGCATTTTAAAATCCTTAGTTTTTAAATATAAAATCGAGTGTTAAAAACGCCAATTATTTGATCAACCAAATTTTAATTTATATACATTAGTTTTTGGTTAATTTGTGAAGAAATATATTAAAGATATATATATATATATATTATGAGCAGGCCCGACCCAACATAAATTAATGCCTAAAACAAAAATAAAAAATTGCGCCCTCTAGGAATTGAACTCGGGTGTATTGGGGAATTAATGGAGGACACAAACCACTATACAACATCAAAATTTTAAAATTTTAATGCCCTTTATTTGATAATAAATGATGCGCCTGAAACACTAGCTTTACTATATTTCCCTCATGGCCAGCTCTGATTATGAGTTACAAAAACAGTTTTACCGATATACCATAACTTAGAAAAGTATTCCACAAAAAAAAGTATTCCATCCAAAAACTTATCAACCACTCAATAATGTTATGATTATATTCTTGTATATTTTATTTATTTTGGTAAAATTCTTGTATATTTTTTTTTTTTTTTGACAACATATCTTTTTTTGTATATTTCTTTTCTCTGGAAAGCAGATGTTCCTAAAGTATCTCTCTCCTATCCTAGGTGTGGGCAATCGGTATAAACCGAATGAACCGAACCGAATGAACCGGTAATTTCGGTTCTCGGTTTTGAATTTAAAAGTTTTTCGGTTTTAATCGGCAGATTTTAAAAATGAAATCGGAATACGGTTTGTTCGGTTCGGTATACGGTACCGAACAAAACCGAATGTATATATACCTGAAAGTAAAGTGATTAACCCTAAAACACTAATTCATCGTCTTCTTCTTCCTTAGCCGCATCTAAGAGACGGCTTGTGCGATTTCTAAAATTGATTATTCATCTTTCCATCACTTGTTATTTTTATCACTTATCCATCATCATAATCGATTCATCATCCTTCCATCATCTTGAAGAGAAACCAAAATCTGAAGGTTTGTTTTTCACTTCTTCGTCGTTTATTACTTTATTAGTTTATACAAAATTTAAGAGTTGAATCTTTGCTTCTATTTCTTAGTTATAAAAGATAAAATAATGATATATGTGAGTGTTCTATGGTGTAGATGTCCGGAGACAATGATATAGATAGAGAAGATGGATTTACCGAGGAGGTGGGGAGTGGAAATAAACGTAAAGGAGATGGTGCTATGCCACCAAAACCAAGGAAATGCGAAAAGGGCTAAGGTATGGCAACATTTTGGGGAAAAGGTTGATAATAGTAGTAAAAGCATTTGCAAGTATTGTGCTACAGAGTTATGTTGTGATTCAAAGACAGTAGCGACTAGTCCTATGATAGCTCACTTAGGTAGATGCAAAGACTACAAGGATTTTGATCAAAATGAAAAGCAAAAGATTTTAAGCAGTGATAATATGCGGATAGTTAAGTATGATCCACAACTATTTAGAAAATCTGTTAATGAAATGGTTGTTGTGAATGAGTTGCCATTATCTGTTAATGATTATTCATAGGTAAGTAGAAATAGGTAAATATAAACAATTCTCTGTTTTTCTTTTTTATGTTTGTCTTTTACTTTGTTTTTGTATTTCTGTTTTAATATGTTTATGTTTTAGTGTTTATGTTGTTTGTGTTTGACTCTTTTTATAATGTTTATATGCAGGTATGAAGTTGATCTTTGTAGTAGGTATGAAACTGTTTTTTTGGCCTTGTGTGGATAAACAACTTCTTTGATGCAATTTTTTTTGGTGGGTTACTAAGTAGTTTTAAATATTTGTCATTTTATTTTGTTTGTAATCGGTTTTTTTTAACCGAATTCAACACAAAATCGGTTTATTTCGGCATAATTTAAAATCATGGTAACCGACCCGAATAAACCGATAACCGAACCGACCCGAACCGAATTTAAATTCGGTTCAATTCGGCTGGTTTTAGTAAAAACCGAATTTCCTTTAAAACCGAAAGAACCGACCCGTTCAAACCGAAAAAACCGTTTGCCCAGGCCTATCCTATCCTACGTAAATATATGTTAAAGTATTTTAATATTTAATTCAACATTAACTATCATATTACACAACACAGCTACACATATTGGTTTAGAAAAGCAAGCACAAAGATCAAAGATAATATACAAGAAAAGTGGAAATTAAAGTTGTTATTAATTTGGTTCAATTTGGAGGAAGGTATAACTTTCTTGATTTGAGTTCAAATTTTTTAGGCAACAATTCTTTTTTTGAGTTCAATATATGTCGGAAATTAAAGTTGTTAATGTTTTAAAGTTGTTAGGTCTCATTGCAAAACATGGAATTAGATAAGGCGCTCGTATGTTCTATTAAAAACTAATATAACTCTTTATCCAAAAAATGGGCTTCGACCTTCTTACCATTTGATTAAAAAAAACAAAAAAAGATGAAATTCTATTTTTTAAATAATTAAAATAATTTTTTTCGTTCATAAATAAAATTTATTTGTAAAACGTATATACAAGCAATTTTCTATAATACCATCTGAAAATTTTTAAAAATAAAACAACATTCTAAGTTTTTTTATAGTACTATTAATTAAAAATTGACCCAAATTACCGTAAAACCTATGTTAATTTGAAACCATCAAAATTAAATTTTAACTGTCAAAACTAAATTTTACCTCTTACAAAACTAAACTATAGGGAAGTGGCCTTGGTCTAGTTGCAGTCATAAGTCCACAGGAGGCAGGTAGCACCACCCCACCCGGGATCGATTCCCCGCGCCTACGATAGTGTAGGTTTGTGATGTAGCGGAAGATACGATAAAAGATAAACACAGCTCAACCAAGGGATTCAAGAATCCACACTTGGGACCTGCCAGCTCAACCAAGGGATTCTAGAGAATCCTCACTTGGGACCTGCTTCGCTCAATCAAATGATCCGTAAAGATCGTTTGAGACCGGTCTTCTTGTATTGATGAATCTAATCAAATCAATAACAAGGAACGAGAATACTCTTCTCTCAAAAGCCAAAGCTCTTTATTAATCAATCAAAGTCTCAATTACCACATAAGTTTAGATGACCTATTTATAATAAATATTGAAAGCCCTAGAATATTCCAAATAAGAAAAGGAAAACATCTTAATAATAAAATAACTAATAATGTAAATATAAAGATATTTGTAAATCTTCCAAATATCTCTCTGCATCATTTTCTCCGACGAAGAGAAGATTCGTCCTGAATCTTAACTGCGGTCTTCGATATGAAACTCATAGTCTTCTTCTTCTACGGAAAAGAGACGCCTATGATATGATAGATGTTTCCGAACAACATGACATCCAGAATCGTTCTTCGATTGAGAAACCAAAGAGACACGGCTCTGATACCAACTGATGTAGCGGAAGATACGATAAAAGATAAACACAGCTCAACCAAGGGATTCAAGAATCCACACTTGGGACCTGCCAGCTCAACCAAGGGATTCTAGAGAATCCTCACTTGAGACCTGCTTCGCTCAATCAAATGATCCGTAAAGATCGTTTGAGACCGGTCTTCTTGTATTGATGAATCTAATCAAATCAATAACAAGGAACGAGAATACTCTTCTCTCAAAAGCCAAAGCTCTTTATTAATCAATCAAAGTCTCAATTACAACATAAGTTTAGATGACCTATTTATAATAAATATTGAAAGCCCTAGAATATTCCAAATAAGAAAAGGAAAACATCTTAATAATAAAATAACTAATAATGTAAATATAAAGATATTTGTAAATCTTCCAAATATCTCTCTGCATCAGTTTGGCTAATGAGCCGGCCATTTGTGCCACAAATGTTGACAAAAAAAAAAAAACTCTAAAATACAAAAGTTAATCATTGAATACAAATGAAAAAACCATCTAATTTTTTTTAAAAAAATTGAGGGTTTTTAATAAAGTTTCTCTTTAGTAAAAGCTAATTTTTCTCGAAAGAAAGAAGATAGATACTTGAAGTTGTTGGGAATCACGTGGTAGCCTCACCAACAATCAAAGGCAGCGACATAACCGTGAGAGTTTGAGGTGGTCTAATCAAAACCAAAGGCACGTGATTCGGCGGCTATAGTGGTTATGTCACGTGTTAGTGTTACAAAGACCCTCTCTACTTTTTATCCGGACCAAATCTAAAAATTTACATTCATTATTGACTAATTAGGATCAATCTAAATCCTAGCAATAAAGAAGCCCCCTAGTAAAATTTCTATAAATAGTATCATGATTTGGCTTACGACTAGTTAACAAAACCATGAAATATTTAATAGTATTATTAATAATAAAACAACCTATGTATAAGCAGAAATGTTAGGTTACGTGTGGGTTAGGATATATAAACATACAGATAGCTAATTTGTTAACCACTAATTTAATTATCTTACTATTTTTAAGGTGACTAGATTAACATGCTTAAGATATTTCTATAAATATTTTTTTTCTTTTAAGATTAAGATATTTATATGAGTCTCCAACAAACTTATGCACGGGTGCCATATGTATGTATGCTTAGACCATCTCCAACCTTTCTCCATTTTGGAGAAAACAATTTTTTTATTCCATTTATGGAGAATTTTTAATCTCTACTCCATAATAGAGATGAACTATTTTAATTGCACAATAGTCCTTCAAAATTTATATTCATTTGTTTTGTAATTAATTTATGTTTTAAATCAAGTGTTTGTTATTAGTCAACTAAAAAATATAAAAACAATATTTTTTTTTTGTAAATAAATATTTAACTAATTTTAAATTTCAAAATACAATAATAACACAAAATAAACATAAAAAACTTGATTTTTAAAATACAACAACAAGAAATCAAAACAAAGATTTAACAAAAAATATAAGTTAAAAATCCGGTAAGTCGCTTCCGGATCCACCAAAATCTTTAAATATTTCCTAAATGAAGTAGAATGTGGGATTTGTTGTTCTTGTTGTTGGAGACTCCCTTTTTGTAAAATTTGTTCTTTTTGAGCTTGAATATAAGCACGAGCATTCGGATCTACTACGGAACTCAAGTAACAAGTTAAAATTTTGTGTTCCTCTTTGAGTTGTCTTGATGCAAAAAATTTATTTTGAATCTCCAATTGTTGTTTTCGCTTAGAAATGCATTAATTGATGCTCTTAGCTTTTAATTTTTACTTTTTCTAATTACTTATTAATACAAAATTCATATCTCTTTTTTTCTTTTTTGGGTCAAAATATCTCTCTTTTCTCTATTGGTTATAATTGAAAGCAATAATGATGCTGTCTTTAAGTAAAAAGCATATTAATCACTTCACAAAACATCATTTTTTATGAAACAATGTTAAAACTCAAAAAATCAACATTTTATAAACATTAAATATGGATTCCCCTTCCTTTTACGAGAAGTAATTAACAACTAAAGCTTTGGATATCTTTTATCAAGAAAAAAACTAAAGTTTTGGATATAGACAACTATTATGTGAGGATTCTGATTAAAGGATAAATCTAGCAGCAAAGCCTCAAGGTCAACTATTAAATAAATATTTGGATTATATTATTTAAGACGTATCCTATTTGTGCACAAATTTATGTCAAGTCGTGTCTTCTTCTATCACAATTAGACTTTCGCATATCAATCTCTTTAATATCTATACAAAGCTTATCAAATAACTCATGGCCTTTATATTTATAAAAAAATATTATGAAAATATAAAGATGTGAATTCCTCCATTATAAATAGTAATTAAACTTTGTATTTTAGAGTAAATTTTTTTCCGAGCACATTCTTCTTATCTAAAATAGGTGAATAAAGCTACCACTCAAAAATGAAATAATTTTGGGCAGGTTACAAAACTACACATTTTATAAAAATACATCATTCTAAAATTATTTAACAAAACTATACTTAAATATTAAAAGTTAAATCCAAATAAACTTACCTACCTTATTTAATAATAAATCCTAAATAATAATTATTTAACCTAAATAATTTTTTTTAAAGTAAATTGACAATTTAAATTTTGAAAAGAATGTAAATACAAAAAAATATTGAATTATGTATAATTTTATAAAAGAATGATTAAAAGGATATAGTTTTGTGAATTCCACAATAAATTTACTAATTTATTTCTGTTTTTTGTTTGTGACTACGTTTTCCATTTAATCTACAATGAAGTAAGTTTAACTTCGTTTTTCAGTTACTTCATTTTGTTTTAGGATAATTGTAAGATATGGACATAGAAGAAGTGATAATTAGGTCCTTAAAATATGGAACTGTAGCGCATAATATTCACGAACGTTCTTACCGTTTTGCCCCTATAATTACGCTATCGTTTTGATTTTTAAAATCAATATTCTGACACAACTGACACAAATGTATCAGAAAAATCTTGCGTTTCTCTCTCTTCCCAAAGTTAATATGAGACGGTTTCTCTCTTCTTTCTCACTTCTCTTTCTATTCGCTTCCTTGTTTCTTCCCTATTTCCCTTCGTGTCTCTGTAATCATCTTTTCTCTTCTTTGTCTCCATTTTCGTCCATTTTATTTATCATCTTCGTCTCTGTAATCATCAAATATACCGATTTAGAAGACGGGCAAACGATAACCAATAGGTATGGCATCCGATTTTAACATTATGTAGTTGTGTAGTTGATTATTTTCGTTGATTTTTTTTCCATTCTCATAGTTTGTCTATCTATTTCTCACATAGTATCAAAATTTGCACATACATTTCACTATTCTTATCAATTTTAGGTTTTATGTCTTCGCAATAACCCTAATAGATATTTGGGGTTTTTTATCTTCATGAATAAATACGGTATTAGGGGCCTTTGAGGATTCAGTTTTGTAAATAGATTTTGGATTCATTATGTAAATAGATGTCTTGTTAGCATCTCGGATGTTGGTGAAGAAAATTTGTATCTTGTAAGTGTTGATTTCTGAATAACCACTAGATATTTTGGTATCTGATAACCCTAAACGATTTGGGGTTTACGATTCCCCGTTTGTTGCAATGATTTTGTAATTAGATTCTCATCAATTTCAGTTTCAATGGTTTCGATGTCCTGTGTCTCCAACTTATTTTTGTTGTGTTTGTTGTTTAGATTTTTGATTCATTATGTAGATATCTTGTTAGACTCTCTGTTGTTGTTGTTGAAATTTTTTATCTTGTAAGCATTGAATTTCCTAATAACCACTAGACATTTTGTTATCTGATAACCATTTTCTTCATTATACCTGATAATCATGTTATCGTATATAATATATCGTATCTGATAACTGTCGCGTTAGTAACTTTCGATGCTAACAATCTTTGTATCCACAAATGATTGTACATGAACTTCCCAAGAGGATTATTGCTTATGGGGAAGAGTTTATTGGTGATAGGGTCAACGTGTATGGCTAATTTGATCAAACAATCGTCTTTGTTCTTGAATCCCCCACCTAAGAATAATTTGTTATCCTCATAGTTAGTATCTTATATTGCTATGTGTAGAGTTTTTGTATTTGTGTAAACAATCAATTAGAAACATGTGATATATGATTACGCTTAAGTTATACAAGATAAATTATTTGTTACGGAATAACATGTTACCTTCTTCAGTAATCCATTTATGTACGTCAGAGATGCTCTGACATAAAGCACTGTCGGTACAGACTTATAAATAGATAAAACATATGTTTTACTTGCAGCTACATGCATTTGCGATGGACCTCCAACTTTTACATTTGGTTGTGCATGACTTTGTTGTAAGGTCATGGTCGCTACAAAATGTTTATCTTACTATTGAGGGCATATCCATCGACCTATCCGAATCGGATGAGGATTAGAAATACTCACATACTCCTATTGCTGGTTATCCAAAAATAAATTATAAAACAATAGAATTAGTTAACGCGTAACATATACTTTGAAGATATCTGATAACATTAATAATATCGGTTAATTAAAACGTTACCTGCAAAATTAGCTCTAACAGGAGCTTGTCGATTCCTTCAACTTAACTTCATCAACGTTTTTTATTGCTTCCATCACATGATGTTATCACCATATGTTGGAACCAACAATACCCACTATTATCCGGTTTATCAGAATATGTTGGAACCAACAATAAAGGAACAATAAATATGAGTTATTCATATATATCTTATAAGTATTTGTACTTATTGCCCTGATTATCTTACTTCTTAAAGACTTCAATGATTAGTTTTATAAAGTTGGTCTTTCTTCTTAGTGCTTAATGGTGATTTGTGTATTCAAGTATCCCTTGTGTCACTACCATTAAGATACCATTGATGAATATATACTAACACACAAACTCATTTGCTAAGTTATCATAGATTTTAGCTAATAATGATTTTGTTATAGGTGATGTTAGCGGATAACTTATTGGTTATCGCGAAAATATCTCATTTACATATCGCCCAAATCTCTGCATTTATTGCTCGTATATCCGCCGCAGCTTTTCCCTCTGCACAGCACAGTAACCTTGTCTCCTCTTCTCTGTTGCGCGGCGATGTCGTTATACTGTCAGAATGGTATTTTCGTCCACCTGAAATTTGTTGGAAGTGTCAGAACTAAAGAAACACAAAAAACAGCTCCTACCTAATATTTAACTCTTCTATGTCCAGATAACTAATTGACCCTTTGTTTTACTCTAAAATTAAGCATAAAATAATAAATAACAAGATCAAAGAAAAAATACAACATAACTTTATTTGTCAAAAAAATCAAACACATTTAGTTTCTGCATAAAAAATTGAAAAACATCAATTATCTAAAATATAAAAAAATCCTTCAAACTTCAATTAAAATGGGACATAAGGAGTATTATAAAAGTAATTTAAAACATAATTGAATTTTGCTCCAATATTAATTTTTTTTCTTAGAAAGATAAAGAAAACATAAATTAATCAATCAAATTTATGGTACAATATCAAATTTTATTTCATTAATGAGTGAAATAGAATTTGAAGGTCAAATGAAGGGGAAATGGTTTTGGTATAATAACAGTCATAAGTCTATTTGAGGCAAATAATAATAGTGGTATCCACTACTACTAATATAAATATTAAAACGTTTTGTGATTGATAACAAAAGAAATGCTATATACTTACTTGTAGATAATACTATAGTTTCACTATACATTCATAATATTCCTTGTAGGTTAATAATTACTATTTTAGTATTATTATTATTACAAGAAGATAAAAATAGAAATCAATTTATTAGAGAGTACTAAAGAAAGGACAAGTGGATCCCACACAACGAAACATAACAAGATAACTGGTCCTTGTGGAAGATTCACGTCTATAGCTTATAGCTTAACCAGCTCTTCAAGCTAACTCCTGACAAAATTAACCCATTTATTTTAGTCTTCTTTCTTGATAATTACTAATATTAATATCTTAATTACGTATAATTTTAAATTACCTTGTTAATCACACGTCTTATCGCATATTAATATTCACATTTATATTTGAGTACTATTTTTTTAATGAATTTTCTTGTGGCGGGAATGATTTTTTTTATATTGAAATGTTAAAAAAAATTCATGAACAAAATGGAAATGGAGTTATATACAACAAGTGCAAATGATTTTTTATTATTAATTATGTAAAAGAATATATAGCACATTCGCATATTAAAAATTCATAATATAAAATACAGGTGACATTAAACGCACTAATAGCATTATATTTATTTTGTATGAGTGTAAAATGAAAAAAAATAGGCGTGGTACGACTTTTCCGATAAAGCAAAGACAAGTTAACTTTTCTTCTTTAACTCTCCACGAAATTTCAAGTGTCTTTTTTTCTAAAGTAATGAATTATACTTCTATATAGTGATTAAAAGTAAAAAATTATATATATATATAGTGATTAAAAGATGTAACATCAAAAATGTTGTAACATCACCGCCGCCGATAAATTACGTTGGGAAGAAAAATTACTTTGTTTTGATGTTTTTGCATCGATTGTTGGTTTCTTGAGGGGTTTCACACTTTATTATTTGTTTACAAATTAAGTATTTAATTATTAGCAATGTTATAAAATTAACTTTGATGTTATAACAAAAAGAAATCATCAATGTTTTGACTATTATTCGGATTTTTTTGACGAAAACAATAGTTATACGGTCATATTGTGTGTTTGGTTTTTGTATAAATCATCGGTTTTTAAAAAACAAAATAATATCCGACTTTAAATTAAACAATAAAACGTAACCACAAACTTTTTGTTTCTCTCCTTATTTTTCTTATAAAAAATTTAAAGTAAAATAAATGTAACGTCGTTGTGGAGGAGAAACGGCAAAAGTAAAATATAAAAAAGAAGTAACCGTTGTAAAATATTTAATTGGCTCATTATTTACATAGTTTGTTACCGTCACGCCCACTCGCATGTAAGTATGTAAACCACTCTCTCCTCCCATTTTAACATACGTGTCTCTCACGCGCTAAATCCAAAGCGAGTGAGCATATTCCACGGTAAAAAAAAATTAAAACAATAATCGGAGTTAGTTTTTTTATTTTTATTTTTATTTTTATTTCTTTTCTTCCGGAGTTAGAGCATGTACATCAAGGGAGAGTAAATGAAAAGTGCTTAAGAATATTTAATTAATATATCTGTGTATTTGTACAAAATAAAATACATAAACATTATTAAAGGTTTAATTAAAATTTGTCCTCCATTAAAGGAGACTAAAATGGGTGCTTAAGGATTGGGCTTGAGGGATTTAGCGTCGGTGGTCGGAAATGCGCGATTCCGTCGTCGATTTTCGAAGTCGACGCCGCTTCAGGGACCAAAGGAGTTATTTTGGACTGTGAAACCGCCGTGACACGGTTACAGACTCAGGCGTATAACTCGCTGCGTGACTCGTTCGTTAGATTAACGACGAATCTAAAGAGAGGGACTTTGAGCATATCTATGTTTGATACTTGTTCCGATTTCTCATCTTTGACCACCGTTAAAGTGCCGACGGTGACGTTTAATTGTTTAATTTTAACGGAGGGAAGTCGCTTGATTGGTCGGCGAAGAATTATTTGATACCTGTTGACGATGAAGGGACGTTTTGCTTCGCTTTTGCTCCGACTTCGTCGCCGTTGTCGATCATCGGAAACCTGCAGCAACAAGGACCATCCGATAACAAAAACAAATTATTTTCCTTTTTTTAAAATTTAGCCCAATCACAAGCCAACACGCAAAGATCTTGCAGGTCGATTAAAATGCTTAACTAAGCATCGCTTCTTAGTATTTAATTATGTTTTTATTTATTTTCATACTCAAATACATAAAAAAAATACATAAGCACCGTACAAAATAATATAAGCATCTTCGATGCACATGGTCTTAGTTTCTCTAAATTTTATCAATTTCATCCTTTTTTTTAATTAAAACCGTTTCAAAAGGCAAAAAAAATATAAAGATTATATAAATTAAAAACATTTCTTGAAGCTACGGGAAAAGCGAAAAACAAAGCCGACGCTTGGTCAACGATGTTTTGACCGGAAAATACGACAAAACCACAAGGGTAAAACCGTCATTTCCATAGCACTTTTTTTTTTTTTTTGCGTACGTATATTTGTACGCAGAGAAAGAGAGATACATACAACACAACCACTTTGTATATTTATAAGCGAAGAGATAAGGAGACCAAAAGAGAGAGAGAGACACACACACACACATAGAGAAGAGAGAGAGAGAGAGAGAGAGTTGTGTAATAATAATCATCTTAAAGAACCATACAAAGATTATTATGTTGCCCGTAACAAGAAATACAAAGAGAGTTTTCAACGTCGCCGGAGATTTTACTCCGGTAACGAAACGCCGGCGATGCGTTTCTACCATTTCGCCGGAGCCGGAGACAATAACCGGAACCGATTTGCTAGATTCGATACCGGACGATCTCGTTGTGACTATATTATGTAGACTTGCTTCTACGTCTCGTTGCCCTTCTGATTTCATCAACGTTTTGATGACGTAAGCTTTCTTGTTTAATTTCTTGTAAATTTTAACATTTTATAAGGTTTTTAAATTGGTTTTAATTTGGTTTTAATTTTGTGTTAAAACAGATGTAAGAGATTAAATAGTTTAGCTATGAGCGGTATTGTTTTGTCGAGATTGTCTCAGAGAGCAATAGCCGTTAAAGCTTATAATTGGTCGGAATATTCTCACCGGTTTTTGAAACGGTGCGTCGACGCCGGTTGTCTTGAAGCTTGCTACACTCTCGGAATGGTTAGGTTTTTTTATTTTTAATTTTTATAATTTCGAAATATTTTTATCATTTTTTGTAAATCTTTCTCTTTTTTTTGTTGATTTCTTTCTATTGAAATAAACCCATAAATTTGTGAATTTTCTTAATTTTTGTTATTATTTTTCATCATTTTTGGAATTAGATCCTTTCATTTCCTAAAATCTTTTTTTTTGTGTGTTAATTTCGCCATTTTCATTTCCTAATTTTTTCTTTTATTTGATTTCTTTCTATTTGAAATAAAACCCATTAATTTCTCTTAATTTGTTTCTTTTTTTCTTCTAAAAATTCTTTTTCTTAGTTAAAATTTTTGTTTTTCGATTATGGAATTAGACCGATTCATTTTCCTTAATGTTTCAATTTTTGGTTAATTTTTCCAAAATTGTTAATTTATTTCTGTTTTTAATTTAATTTTTGACGTTTATGTCTTTATTCGGTTTCAGATTCGGTTCTACTGTCTACAAAACAGACGAAACGGCGCGTCGCTTATGGCAAAAGCCGCGATTAGCTCTCACGCGCCGGCTCTATATTCACTAGCCGTGATTCAATTCAACGGAAGCGGCGGCTCCAAAAACGACAAAGATCTACGCGCCGGCGTCGCTCTGTGCGCGCGTGCAGCTTACTTAGGACACGTGGACGCTCTACGCGAGCTCGGTCACTGTCTCCAAGACGGTTACGGTGTCCCCCAAAACGTCTCCGAAGGCCGGAGATTCCTCGTACAAGCCAACGCGCGTGAACTCGCCGCCGTGTTATCCACCGCCGGCGGAGAAACCAAGTCGTGGCTAACACTATCTCAGAATCATAACCAAACACAACAACAAGTCCAAGGATGCCCTTTGCTTAGTGATTTCGGATGTAATGTTCCCTCGCCGGAAACGCATCCGGCGAATAGGTTTTTAGCGGATTGGTTCGCCGTACGCGGCGGAGATAATCCCGGAGACGGGCTGAGATTGTGTTCTCACGGTGGTTGTGGAAGGCCGGAGACGAGGAAACATGAGTTTAGGAGATGTTCGGTGTGTGGAGTTGTGAATTATTGCTCACGCGCTTGTCAAGCGCTTGATTGGAAACTCCGACATAAGATTGATTGTGCTCCTACGGTGGAACAAGATGTTGTTGTTGTCGGTGACGGAGAGATTGACGGAAATGTTAACGGAGATAACGGTTTGGTTGTTATGAGTTAAAACGGTGTTTAATTAATTAAGTAACGGCCCGCTTTAAATAGACGCGAGATTACGGTGAGAAACGAAAGCTTAATTAATTAGTTTTTCGTTTTTGTTTTTAATTAGCGGGAGAGATTAGGACAAAAGATATTACCAATGAGTTTAGAATGGTGGTAATTACCAATGAGTTAAGAGTTAAAAATGGTTGTATGAGTAATTTTTTTTGTATTTTAATCGGATTGTAAAGAGTAGTTTTTATAAATATTTATCTTTAATTATTTGATTAAGAGTCTTTTTATTCTGTTATAATTATCAATAGTTTTAGTTAATCTCTAATACATCTTAGGCTAAATATATTTGATAACTAATTGTTAATTTTGTTAGGTTATGTATTTTAACGTACACAAGTATACTTGCTAATTTGTCGGTCCAAACCTAAGACACATTATTTAATGGCATGCAAAATCTTTAATATATAAAATGTAAACACTAACCAAAAATGTAAATTTCAAAAAACTAAAAGAAGAAGGAAATTTGTAGATTTGGAAACTTACCAAGATGGAAAGTTCTAAACAAAAAACTTCATTAAAAATTTAGAGTAACGAAATAAACGATTAAATAAGAAAAAAAGAAGTATAGATAGTGAGTCTCCACCACTGTCATGATGCGTCTGTGTTATGGGTTAAGATTGTCACATTTTCTCAATATGTTCCCACAAAAACTGTTCAACGTCTAAAGATATAAACTACACAAACAATAACACTTATAATATCACTACCTAAAGATTGTTGCGAATGACACTAAGACCATCTCCAGATAAACCGGTAAAGTTTATTAACTATTCAATGTGATCCATGAACAGTGTAATTAAAAAATAATAATAACGCAAAAATCCTTGACCGCCACGTATCCAGTGGGGTCCATGAACAGTGCAATATCCCTTTAAAATCGGATCTTAGATAAGGAATTTAAGAGTCGATTTATTAACTATTTTGTATACTCTCCACCGACTAAACTCCATTGGAAATGTTCTAATATTGTCACAATAGTAAATAAGAACACATGCATATGTCCATCTCAATATTTAATCATAGTGACATGAAGGTTGACGTCTAATGGATAAGCTTTGTAAGACTATTGTGCCTCATGATTGTTTTATATATTATTTGGTTACAAATTGATTCATCAAAAAAATGTCTTAAAATCTTAAACAATTATGGGTCAAAGAAGTTTCATTATGGATTTCTAAAGGTTGTTTTGGGTGAAATATCATTACAATGATATTGTTTGAATAGCTTAGGTATCTTAAGACAAAAGTTTGTGCATTGTTCCTTAAAAGATTCATTCAATCATAATATGCATAATATATTATATGCTAATATATCATATACATAAACATTATATAATTCGACACATAATGGAAAACATATGCTTTATTGAATAATTTGTTTTAACACTTTGTCTACCTGCTTTTTGTTGGAAGCACAAATAATTAGGTTTTCAAGATTCTATTTAGTTTTGATAGGTATATATATTTATATATGCACACAATGTATATAATTTATTATATGGAAAAGAATTAATACTTAGACAGTTAAAAAAATGGCATAGATATTAAATTATTGATCACTAAATTTTGTCTAGATGATTGTCATGTTAATAATTTTTTTAAGGATTATTGAACAAAATGTCTTTAGTCAAGTAAATTTTTATAGGGGTTACTAGTAAATATGGATGTTTTTGAGCACATCTAATTAAAAGGGTACTAAAATAGGCACAACAATAATTATATATAGACACATGAACGTGATTTTGATAATTGAGATTTAGCTTTTAAGTTAAAGTTGTATCTTAAAATTGAATATTGTAGATACTCATACCAGCAGGCAGCAGTTAACAAAAAATCAAAAATAATAATTAGTGACTAAATTAACTTTTTTATTAAAGATTAATGGGTGACAAAACATCATGGGTTATGCGATTTATAACTCCCTTTTTATTAATTAAATTAGAGAGACCGGGAAATCCTCAATGCAAATCAAAATTAGATTAACAAAAAAATTAAAATTTAACGTCTGTTTTTAAATAAATGTGGACCCTCTTTGATACGTTACTGTACCTCCATAGTCTATAACCACAATATTAGCATAATATAAAAAGTCTTTGATTTTATTGGCCCATCATCATTGGTTTTACACTTTACAGTTTACAGTTTGCGTTTATAAAGCATTAATGCATATATACTTTTACCACTCAACAAACTAATAAAAAGTTGTTAATAAGACTTAAAATATTTATATAAATTACATAATTATAGTTTTAAATTATGTTTACTAGAGGAAATTTTAGTCTAGCTAGGACTAACCAAATGAAAATAACAGCAAACATTATTATAGAAACTTTTATGAGGATTTTTTAAGGAAAAAAAGATAAATTATGGAGGAAACATAGAGGAGTGTATTAGTAGGAGAGAATATGAATATTTGTGAGGAGTGGGATTGTAAGAAAAACTTTATACCCACCCACACATATCATTTTTAATTAAAAAGTTTTAGATTATCTCCGTAATAAAATTAAAGTGAAAAATTGAAAAGAGATCGAAACAATGCTGCTTATGGAAATAAAAAAACCAATAGTACATTTATCACATTTTCAAATGACGTGAAAGCATTTGTTTATTTTTGATGAAACAAAAGTTACAAATTTTAATAATTTTGCGATTAAGAGAATTTAAAACTTGATATTAAACCCCAAAACATTACTACTAATATGTGCACTCTATTTTATTGGTCTTACAATCTATGTTGTTGTATCACCAAAAAACGCCTATACGTAGACGAATATTAAATGTTTTGGGCCAAAATGCTTTTATGTATCAATTTAATTAGTCATCAATATCATGTTTTCTACTAATTTTCACCTGCCAAAGTGGACTCATTTAATAAGTAGTTTCTTTTTTTTTGTCAAGTTTTTTTTTTTGTCGAGTTAATAAGTAGTTTCTGTTGCTAGGCCTGGGCAAAATACCCGTAACCGAAAAATCGGAACCGAAGAACCGAAAAAACGGTTTCGGTTCCACCCTAAATACCCGATGGTTTCTAAACTTAAGAATCGTGGATATCGGGTAGGAACTGGAACCGAACCAAAAACCAAAGGTAGAACCGAAGAACCAAAATATTTTTATATACTTTGAGTATTTTTTATATTTTCAGGTATTTTTTATATTTTTGGCTATTTTCTAACTTGGAGTATTTTTTATCATCTTTTTCCGGGTATTTTTCTGTTTTTGGGTATTATTTTTCAATTTTCGGGGTTTTTTCATAATTATGGATATTTTTATGAACTTTTTTGGGTATATATTTCTGTTTTCGTGTATATTTTCTATTTCTGATTTGAAATACTCGGAACCGAACTGGAACCGAAAATTTTAGGTATTTTCTGGTTCCTCAAACAAAGAACCGAACCGACCCGGAACCGAACCAAAATATTGAAAAGTAGTGATTGGATATTAGAATTCAGGAACCGAACCGATCCGGAACCGAAATTTCGGACCCGAAACCGAATCGAATACCCGAATGCCCATGCCTATTTATGGCAATCAATTTTAAATTTCTTGTGGACTTTCTTCTGTTTTTTTTTTTTTTTTTTGTCAATATTTGGGCCACAAATTACCGGCCCCTTAGCCAAGACCTTCTTCTGTTCATTTACCTTATTTTTGGTGCGGGTGAGATAATAAATGTATCGACTTAAATTGAAAATCAAACTATTATATAATAAAATATAAAGAAGGTGAGAGTAAAAAGGTGGTCCAAGAGGCCCAGCCCATTTATTACCAGTGGTTAGGTGGTCACGAAAAGAACACGCCACGTTTCCTTGTTTCAAATGCGAAAACGGCACACAGTTTTTGTTTCTATAAATTAGCGATGGGATGTTTGGGTTCGGTCGGGTCTATTCGATTTTTGGATTTTTGGGTAAAAAATTATAAAACCTGTTCGGATATTTCTATAGTTTTGGTTTGGGTTTGGATCGATTCTTTTCGGGTTTGATTTCCTGTAATTATAAAGTTTACCCCAAAATTATATAATAAAATATTTCAAAATACATAATTTATTAGAATAATACAAATAAAAAACAATTAAAATTATCCAAAAGTATCTAAAATACTCCAATTATACAAAACTACTAGAAATATAAAAAATGTTATAAGTTTGGATATGTTGGAACTTGATTTTTGACAAGTGTTTTTCAGCACTTTTCCGGTGGCTTTTCCGGCAAGGTCGTTGCTCGGAATTACCGGATTATGATTTCATTGGAAAGCTTATAGTTTGGACTATAAATTAAAATACTTGAATGTCAAAATCAAAGTAATAGTGAATGAGAAATGTGAGGTCAAAGTAGATACTTTGTGACTTGGAAAAGTCAACATAGTTACCAAAGTTTTTAAACCGATTCTAAATATAAAAGACAAGAAAACCGAATCGACGTGATAACGAACCGGTGTATTGAACCGACGCGATTCGCATCTGTTCGGTTCTATAAACCCAAACACCTTCTTCTTCCTTTTCTCTCTACGATCTCATCTCTAAAAAAACGAAAAACAGTTACCAACATCCTCTTCTTCTGTGTCTCGAGAGTATTCGCTGCGCGAGTGGTTCGCGAGGCTTCGTTAGCGAGTGAAGCGTAACGAAGACGTCCACGGTTGTATCTTGGAATTCGGAATCGCATCAAACCGTCTCACTACGGACGATTTACAGAATTAAGGACAAAGTTCTTTACTCGACTCCGTGATTGTAAGTCTTTCCCTTAATTCTCATCCGTTTTAGATCATAGATTTCTTGATCCGTTTATCCGGTTCCTACAGGATATGTAAATTACTATATATTGAATTACTTATATACTAGATTCTGACCCGCGCCAAGCGCGGAGTTATTATTTCGAAAATGAAATAAAATGTGTAAGGAATGAGTGTTTAATTGATGTGTACATACGTTTAAATTTATCATTTATATATAGTATAGAAAGTAAGGTTTACATTTATTTAGCGTGAATTAGAGATGATATGTTACAAATATTCTGAAAAATGTTTAATAAAAAAAAATGTTAAATATTTGGATTGCTCACAAAATCTCTGATAATAAATATTTCTTTTGCAGCAAGGTCTGAAAACTACGATGTCGTAATTTTTTGACCCGCATTAAGGGCAGAGTTATAATTTATAAATATAGAAAATATATATGTATTTTTAATTTTTGGCATATTAAATTATTTAAAATAAAATTGAAATTGTTTTCGAACTCTTTTTATTATTTATTATTAGTGTATTTCTCATAAATATCATTAAACTAAGGTTTAACCCGAGTGCATCACGGGTTTATGTTTTTTACAAATAGTTTTATATATATACAATTAATTTAGAAGTTTGTAATATTTTTTCTATTTTTGTAAAATAAATAAAAATATTCAGAATTTCTAAGGAGTATTTTGTTTCTTTATTGTTTATGCAAATAAATATATAATGAGAATTAGATTTTATATAGCAAAATCTTAATATAATTTGTAAGTTGGTTTATTCCAAACTATTATAAACTATCAAAATTAGGGAAGGGCAAAACTTCTGGATCTGAAGTACCGAACTCAAACCAAACCGAAATCTCCAAATCAATACCAATCCTAAAAACAAATAACTCGAATGTATAGGGAAATTTACTACCATAATACCCGAAATCGACTCCGAACGGAACTCAATTTTTTAGAACTAAACTACTACTCTAACTACCCAAAAATTATTTAAAAAATTAATAATTATAATTATATTTGAAGTACATAATTGGAACCAAACCGAAATTAAAGAACCGAAATCGTTCCAAAAATAAATAACCCGAACGAATAGATAAATTTACTACCTGAAAACCTGAAGCCAAAACAAATTTCTAGATTTGAACCCGAATTACCCGAAATTTGTTTATGATAAAGTTTAATCATTATTTTCAAACTTCTTGTGATTTATCTAGAATTTTTCCAGAAACCAAACCCGTTAATAAATAATTGTTATGCTATTGTTAATTGATTTAAACAAACTTTATATATGTTCAATATAGATGTTTATTAACATCTAAAATATTATTATAAATAGAAACTTATAATATGGACAATGATTATATATAAAAACTAAACTATATAATTTTTAAAAAATATTTATATTCTGAAAATTTTTATAGACCTCCGTAAGAAAAATAAAAAGATAATATCAAAATATTATAAATATGAAATTAGTGGTTGGTTTTTTGTTGAAAATCGTTTTTATTTTTATTTTTATTTTTGGTTTAAAAAAATTGGTTTTATTGTTTTTGTTGATATTTAAGTTAATTCTAAAAAGTATATATATATATATATATAATGAGATATGTTTGTGTGTAAGTTTCACATAACTCTTAATTCTATTGTTGTCCAAGATAAGAATAAGATTAATCTTATGTATTTTGTTTGGATTTAACTAAATTACGGTTTTACCATTAATGAATTTTTTTCCATCTTGTTAATATAATTTGTAAGTTGATTAGACCAATTATTTATTATTTATTATATTTATGATTAGAAAATACCCGGATTCAAAATACAAACCGAAACCTAATCAAAATACACAATTCATATTATGCGATTTACCCAAATTTATTTAAAATTATAATTATTTTGATTATATATATATAAATAATTGTTGTAAACATATTCTAAATATGTAATATAAGATTTAAATTTTAGTAGAATTTCAATTTCTTATTTTTTGTTTATAATCGAACCGGAAATCGAATCCGTTAACAAACTATTTTGTTTTTTATTGTTTGATATCTTTAACAAAATATTGATTCAACTCGTTTTTAAATTCTTAATAATATTAATTAAACCTGTTTTGATTTAAATATAATTTTAATGATAGTTTTTATAAAAAACTATGTAATAATGTATTTATGTGAAATACATATTTTTATTTTGTTTTTCAAATATTTTTTACATAATTTCCTTAATATTTTTTATTTATTTTTGGAGAGGATTGTAATATTTATTTATTTGGTTTTTCGTAATCAAATGTTCAAAAATATTTCCTTTTATGCCCAATGACTTAATGTGTAAATAAGTGTGATTTTTTGGACATGTTCAAATTAATACTTCAAAAATAATAATATAGATCTTTTTTCTTAAAACATTAATGACATCATAAATTTTTTTCTTTTAAACAAATGTTTGATATTTCTATTACCATTATTATTCATTTTATTTGTATAATTAACTTTTTTCTTATTTTGTGTAGGTTTTGCTTTTTTCTAAAATGGGACGACATTGATGATTAAACGGTTGTTTATTTGCTATTCAGTGTTGAACCGTGCGGTTTTGATCAAATCGTTAGGAAATTGTTGACTGAGTTTGACCGATTTTAAATCGATTAATCAACTCAAATCAGTTCAATACTCATTATGATGAAGCAATTTAATAACTTTACGAAATCCATTTAATTCTCGAAACACAAATGACTTATCTATATGTAGTTTCCATTACTAATGTGGAACCTTTTATATTTATATATTATTTTGTTATAAAAATATTAATGGGATTTAAAATTTAAGTTAACATTAATCATTTTAAATTCAATTTTTATGAGTTTTTTTATTTAAATTTTATGGTCTTTAAATTTCAGTTTTCAAATTTCAATTAATATATGTAGGATTTTGTTTTGTTAAAAGAGATGGTCTCGGACTTGGGCTTTCTGGCCCATACCAATTCAATTAACATAAAACTTCAAATTGATGTAGTTAGGACATGTGTTTTCTTACCTTATATATTCAAGTTATGTTCTTCAATTAGTATATATAGGATTTATATATTTAATTAAATTTCGGATATCAATTCGGAGTCGTGTTTTCGGGTATTGAAATGTAAAACCTGTTCGAGTATATGATCGGTTACGATCCCGGTTTGGATACTTATTTTTGATTCGAGTTCGGTTTGGTTTTTCGGGTCCGGTATATTGCCGACCACTAAAAATAAATCACGAAAAGAGACACAAACAGCATACCGTTTCGTGCGTAAGAAAACGTCATGCTTCCTTGTCTCAACCACCAAAACGGCACGCTGTTTTTGATTTTATTCTTCTTCTTCTTCATCGAGACTCTGGGCCGTGTTGTTTCTATCCAACAAATCTCTCTTTTGACAAAATCCCAAAATTACAAAAAGCTTCTTCTGCGATCTCCCTCGTCGTAATCTCGTCTCTTCAAAAAAAAAAACGTAAGCTTTCTTGTCTTACACAATCTCCAAGTAATTAGTCGTAGAATCGTAACCCTAGATCTAGATTTAGGAATCGAATTGCACAGAAACACAATTCTAACGTGTGTGTGTGTTTTGAATGAATCAAGATGGGTTTTGTGATGGATTTCGCGGAGAATCTGGTGCTGAGGATAATGGAGAATCCAGAGGAAAGAGACAGGAAAGCGAGAGAACACATATACGAGATGCACGAGAGATGTAAAAAGATCAAAGAGATGTGGGCATTGCCTATACGTCCTTATGGGTTTTGGACATTCGAGAGACACAATGCTCAGCTTCGTTGGGATCCTCAGATTAGTCAAGTCTCTGGTCGTAGAGATCCTTATGATGATCTTCTCCTTAATCACCACAACAACAACAACAACTCTTCTTCTTCTTCTTCTTCAAATTAATCAAAAACAGATGGTGAGTTATTACATCATTTGAGATATGGCTTTACTTGTCTATGTTTTGCGTATAAGGTTTTAACAATTTTGTGTGAAACTGTTGTGTTTGTGTCTGAACTTGTGATGTGAAATTAAGGGTCTAAGCTTATATCAGTATAGGGTTATTACAACATTTGAGTTATGGCTTTTCTTGTCTATGTCGGGGTTTTTGACTATTTTTGGGTGTGGATGAGATGGTGTGAACTGTTGTTTGTTAGTGTTTGCACTTGTGTTGTAAATTAAGGGTCTTAGCTAAGCTATATCGATACGGGGATTGTACATAGTGAATCCTTGGTTTGCCCATATAGCGGCTTGAATCGTAGTGACCATAGCCTATTGTTCCTATGGTATGTGCTTTTTGAATTTTGCAGGCTTTCTTCCTTATTAGTTAGTATAGTTATAATTTCAGTTATCTCTTCTTTATACGTAAGTAAGCATAACTTAGCATTTAGCTGTTGCTGTTAAGTATAAATGAAACTCAGTTTTGTTCTGGTTTGTGTTGTTTTGTCTGATGCAGAAAATAAGAATGTGTTATGCTGCCTGGATGGATCCATATGTTTGTTTTTCAAGCTCTTTTATTTTCAATTTATTCTTCATGTGTCTCTTGAAGCTTTGATATAATACTACTCATTGGTTCTTAATAAAGTTTGTTTTGATTCTCAATCTTTGATATGCATATTTTTGTCAAATGTGAAAAGTTTTGTTGCTAAAAAAACTCTTAGTTTTAAACACACAACATCACATATTTCACACAAACCAACCACACTTGCTAAAACCACATTAGTACAAACACTGTCATCAAGAAACAAAGAAAGGTCCTAAAAGATCATTTACACAAAGTAACCACAAACCAAACCTCCCAAAAGGAAACATAAACACAATCCAAAAACAATTCAATCCGAATCAGACGACGATTTATTACCATCAGTACTAGTAGGAGGAACATCATCATCTACTTTCTTACGCGATGCATCTTGCTTTTCATAAGCCTTGACAAAGTCATCAACAGGTACCAAAGGAAGATAACCAACCACATGGTAACCCATCTGAGTCATATCCGTCACCAGATCGTTGTAAATACCGGACACGTGTGCAGCCACGGGCAAAGCTTTACCCCCCACGGCGTGTATTGGCTTGTACTTATCAAGCTTAGACCAGACTCTAACCGAGTTTGTCACAAGGAAGTACTTATACTCCGTCGCAGCGTAAGTAAAAGCAGCCTTTGGTCCACCGGTACGAGCCTCTTTCACAAAGCTTTGTGCTTTCTCTGTTGCCTTGCTGATTAATGCACTTGCTTGGCTCACAATTTGTTTAGCCATTGGAGGTGCATGCTTATCAAACTTGAAAGAAGCTTCATCTACCTATTAAAACAAGGTAACGAACTTGGCCATTATAAAACTAAACTAGAGACATTCTTTAAAACACCATCAAATTTTGGTTTTATTCCGAAAATACCATCACAGTTTATTAGACCAAAGATACTATTTAAAAGTTTCTATTCCAAAAATACCACATATACAAAAAACCAGTTTTAACACTGGTGAATTTAATGCTAGAGAACAACAACTACTAAAATAAGAAAAAAATACTATAAAAACTGTATCATCAAAGTTTTTAGTCCAAACTCCAAAGATACCACTAAAAAGTTTTTATTCCAAAAATACCACAAATACAAAAAAGAGTCTATTTTTTTTCTTTTGGATTCAATATTTAGTATTTAGGGTTTACTATTTGAAGAGGGTAGGGTTTAGTGTTGAGTTTTGAAGGTTTTAAGGTAAGTTAAGTTTTGAGGTATTTTTGACCAAACCTCTTATGGTACTTGTATATTTCTCGAACTGCTCATAAAACTAACAACCTAATAACGATTCTCTGGTATAAGCGGCGCTTTAAATCGATAAGACTTTGTTCTTTTTTGGCGATTTAGGGTTTACCTTGTGATCTAGAAAGAGGAGGAGAGAGTCTGGAACGTCTTTGAATTTGTCGTAGACGGGAGTGACGACGGAAGCGACGGCTCCTTCAACTTTCGCGACGGAGGATTTGAGAGGACCGGAGTTTCGTTTCGCGAAGCCGTAGAGACTCGTGACGCCGAAGAGGATCTGGATCGTCGCGATTCTAACGAGTCCTAGGTGTTTAAGCCCTGTTTTCTCTACGCTAATCGTCTTCTCCGTCTCCATCTTCACACCCAAAAATAAGAAAGAGGAAGAAGAGAGTGATGAAGATCTTGGCTTGTCACCGTTTGTTATTGTTTCTTCTCCCTCTATATCTTTGTTATATAGCAAAGTATCTTCTTCCACATTAACGAAGGAGAACTGGTTTATTTTATTTTTTTTAAAAAGAAAAAGACTAACGAACGGTCTAGAATAGATCTGTGGACTTGTGGGTCCCCATTTTCCGAAAGGATCGTTTTCTTGAAATACGAGTCGTGTGCGGATGTCTCTAGATCTTGTGAATAGCTGTGGGCTCCACCATGACGTAATAGACGATTCAGGGCATGACACGCGTATGCCTCCCATTGCCTCGTCATCTTATTGCAAGGTTTTAACACTCACTATGCGCTAGTGCTGACAATATTTGTGTACAACCTGGCGAAAATATGGGAGATTAATCGGGAGTAATTTTTGGATAAATTTTTATTTTTATATATTTTTCATTTTATATTAATTTTGTATTATTATTTATATTTTTATTAAACTCTAAAACTAATAATTTATCATTTTTTATAAAATTTAAATGTAACTAATAATATTAGTCAGAAAATAATCAAAAATTAATTGGATTAAGCGAAATTTTATAGAATTAGAAAGTGTTATTCATTCAATTACATGGCCACAAACTTAATCCCATTAAGTAGCGAAAACGCGAATGAGTAATCGGTTAGGCGGAGGAGTCTTAGATACTGTAATGTAAATATATTTTCCCCCACAAAAGCCATAGTAATAATAAAGTGTTAATAAAACAAAAGCATGAAAATTTGTCCGGGAGATATATAATAAGCATATAAAGCAAGTGGCGGTGTGTCTGATAGTATGTAGATTATGGAGTAGATAGCTTATAGATATAATATCATAATAATAACCAATGAGAAGGTGGTTTGGTTTTGTTGTGTATGTTATCTTCAATTAGTTCTGAGATTTCTGGCGCTTATAGTACTGAATAATAGGCTCTCTCACCTGATAATACAAAACCAATCACATGTCAGTTTCAGCATCATATAACATAAGAGAGTATTTGTCTGTATGTGGTGGTTGGTTTAGTAAAGTATTAAGAAGAGAGAGTAGTACCATGCTGGTTTTCCTGCAACGCCTATCCTGTGATGCTTGGCTATCGTTTGTTTCTGCAGGCACTCCATTTACCGCAAAGCTCTCCCTCGACGCCACAGGCTGAACACGCCACAATCACAAAATTTTAGTTACATTTACACACACTTGAAAGAGTCAGAGTATAAGAGTCACAACAATATGTTGTTTAAGTGTTGTGATTTCGACTTTTCTTAACATGTGCTGTTGTGCTAATTGGAGTGTTGTTGTTATTAGCTTTTGTAATGGTTTGTTCACTTAGAAACGAGCTGTTCTGTTGCATTCCGGATTTTCCTTTTGTGCGTGTAAGCTCTGATCCTATGGAGTGGATGCCTCCACATGTAGATACATCTGTTTTTGTTATTCAGAAATGTATCATCAAATGGATTTAACATATCTCGAAACTTGGGGTGTGAAACAGAAGTATACCTGCGGTTACTTTTCCCTCTAGACCGTTGGTCTTGCTTAAAGCTTCGTTAACATCCACATCCTGTGAAAGCAGACACATTAGGAAAGCTGTTCCAAGGGTATATTCTAGTTTTAGTTAGTATTATTACCATATCGTCTGTTGCGAGAATCTTCCTGACTTCGTTGAGCTTCTTCTCGGTTAGAATAGAGTGAATCACACGCTTCCCTGTATATGCACATTTTGTCAATGCAAAAACCTTATGACAAACAAAACATAAGAAGAACGGTCTGAATAAATTGGGACAGCGAACCTAGCCTGCGGTTGCTAGAAGCCTCCACGTAGCCTTCTTGAGTCATCCTGTCGATTAGTTTACGAACAGCGGCCTGATTTGCTTCACCGTCAAGCATGTTGTGGAGCTTTGGAATTGTCACATAGTTCATCGGAAGAGAGTGGTATAGAGCCTAACAAAACATACAATCATGTGTTAATGGTGGATCTCAGGACCATTTTTATTTCTGTATTTCAGTTTTTGCCTGCATATTAAATATAAGAGTATCAAGTCAGAGTCTCTCACTTTCATGTACATGAAGTCTTCAGGAGCTATAGATTTCCCATCCTTTGGAGTAGTTTGACCATCAGCTTCATCTTTCACAAAGGTATATTCGCTCCCTGGTGTCTGGTTCTGTTATGGGTTAACTTGATGTTTAATATAAGAAAGCAAAGAGAATGAAACTAAATCCAGAAGGATAAGATGACTTATATACCTTATCTTTGTTTTTGATGTAAGTGTCATTTCCTGTTTTTGTAAGAACACCTTCTTTCTCAAGCTGCTCCATGATTTCTGAAAGTAAGGATTCGATAAGTTAGCGTAGGAAGATATAATCTGAAGTTTTAACAGTATATAGTAACTATATTAAACTGTAGCTTTCTTCGTAGTGACTTTCATCAAGCCTTGGTTTTACCTTCAGATAGAACCTGAGATAATAATAAACAGTGGCTTAGATTATAGAAACAGCATGAAACTATATATGTAAGTTACACTTTCTATGGCGGAAATGAAGAGGAACAACTCATTACTACTGAGATATCTGGGAAGTTGGAAAGAACATCTGTGAGCTCCAGAGTATCGAGGTGACGGGAGTTGATCCAGTCTTTCACCCTTGCTAACTGTTGTTCGTTTTCTATCGGATCCTGTGTGTCATCTTGAAGCACATCACAGATAGGTAAAATTAGAAGAAGCTGTTCTTATACCATATACCGAAAAATTGAGTTAATATGTGAATGATTATATACCTTCATCGAGCTCTCCATCATCATCATCTTGTTTCTCTGTTAGAGGTTTAAGTTTACTCAGTCAAGTGAAAAATTTACTAGTATGGTCTAGAATGGTAGGATTGGTTAGTTATCATTACCTACTGGAGCCACAATGAATTGGTTTTCTTGTGTTTGACTGATCTGGAAACAGAAATGCAAGTTACGTTTTAGGCACAACAGAATGTAATGCATACACATGTAGGATGTAAAAGTGGAGTAGAAAGCTTGTAAGCGAATCTGTTTACCTCGCTGTCCGAGTCAGAAAGCTGGTCATCATGTACAGAATCAGGTCCTATACTCTTCCCATCATCCTGCATGTCATCATTTTCATCCTCACAAGGATCAAGCACACTCTTCACCTGCATAGATCATCCAGAATGAATTAACATCACAAGACGAGAAATATGTCTAGAGAGTCGCGTTGTCTTCAATCTCGTTACCTTTAAAGTTAATACGAGATGCTTGCTGTTAACATTCCCAACTTCCATCCTCAGAGGGTTCTTTGTCCAAACATACTGAGCTTCATCTTCTGTACAGCCTCTGAAGAAAGGTGGCTCGTAATCTGGTGGCTGCAAAAAAGGTACAAAAAAATAGATATCAGTCTTTCTTTAGGAAAGATAATTTTGGCAGAGTGGAGATGTAATATAAACAACATTGAATCTATTCCAAAAGAACACATAGTTTAGTGAGGCAATTAGTTCACAGCTGCTTGCATGTGCTAATAAGTGCGTAGAACAAATCAGTAAACTAGGCGATATACAACTACAATATTCATATTGAGCGGTTGATTATCACAATTAGCTAATCTAGAAGTCAGAATTATTACATGAAAGAACCTCTATTCAAGCTGCACTATAATCATAACAACACCAGATTATAGAAACTAAAAAATCTATAACTATACCGTGACATCGTCGTAGTACAGAAGCTTCATCACAATGGTGCGCTGAAAAAAGAGCAAAAAGTGGTAAACTCTGTCATCAACGATCTGGGAACTATCTAATAGATAGAATACCCCGGAAGAGTAGTTACACTATTCCTTACTTGATCTGGCATTTTGTCAAGAGTCCTCATCAGCTGAACTAGCGTACGAACCATTTTGCAAGCCGAACTCCTGATCTCGGCACAATCATGAAAAATTACAAAGCATGCTACAAAAGATATAACCATGTAGAATGTTACTCAATAGTATACCTCATTTGATTCGGGGTAATGTCAGCATTGGAGTTGAAAGTTCCTCCGTTCTTCTTATTTCCAGTGCGATTAATGTTCATCATGACTTGGCTGTCAGAATCTGAATAGCTAAAAGAAACTGCAATAACACACTCTTCATCAAAACCAATCACATACATTCCATATGTATATAATCAACTAATCAAAGCATCCACCAGCAAAAACACACACAACATTATCAAGTTTAATAGTATAAACTTACAAGAATATTCTTCAATCATCGGGCCATCGACTGATTCACAGATGCAGAACATGAGCGTCTTCAAATACTTCTTCTGCAGCGCGTCATAGACACCTAACAATACATCACAAGGAAACACAGTAACCACAACATCACTAAGGATACAACTAAAAAGGAAAGCGTCAAGATGCTAATCTCGTTTTAAAGTATATAAAAAACCTTTCTCCATCCAGTCGATTAATCGGCGAGATTCAGCGTCCATAGGCATTAGCTTCTTGATCTTCATATCTGTTTTCAAAATCATCAAACAAAACCAAACATATTATTCACTATTAGCTATTAGAAAACTAAGGCATAGATCTAAAGAAACTTCCAGATTAAGAGATTATACCCAAAGCAGGAACGGATTTGTCGTTGAAATACTTCTCAGGAAAAAGTCCTCTTATGTAACTTATGTTGAAGATAGCGATTCGCAGCAGATTCCTAGTCTATATTTCAAAAAAAAAATCAAAAAGGAAGAACAAAACGAAGACGACACTATCAAATAACGAAGAAACACACAGAATCACGATCATAAATAATATATCGCAGAATCAAGAGATGAAATACAGATCTAGATGATAAACGTTAAGCTAAAATCGAGATTCAGTATCTTCGAAAATCACTAAGAAGGAAACGAGAAACTTCACTAAATACTTCAAAAAACGAAAAAAATGAAAAGCACGACGGCGATGGCGGTTTTGGCTTACCAGAAGAAGAGAGTCCTGCTCCGTGATCTCAGCTTCCTTCAGCTTCTGAGCGACTACCTGAGAGAGAGAGAGAGAGAAAACAAAGCAAAAACTAAAATCAGATTTCGAGAAACTAGAAACGGAGCGAAGAATACACAGAGTAAGAGAAGAAGGAGGAGATAAAGAGAAATCGATGATCGGCGTCTTCCGCTCACCATTTTCGCAGAGGTATGTTAACGAAGAGCTTGAATCGTTATCGCAGTAAACTCAAAGAGAGAGAAAGTGAAGAGAAAATTTCAAACTGTGAGAGTAGAGAACAAGTTTCAAGTTTATAGAGAGAGTAGGACAAAAATATGGAGAAGAACGTTTAGGGGCAATCTCGGTATTTCATTGATAGTAGGGGTAATATCGTCTATTTTTAACTGACGTCACGAACAGGCGCTACACAAGTTTGTTACACAGAGTGGACCCTACTTTTACATTTCGAATTTTATTTGTTATTTCTTTTTTGTTTGGCACGTTTTCCAATTTTTTTGAGAAGTTAACTTTGGTATGAAATGTTTATATAGGACTAATTCAAGAAGAAGAACTTTCGATGCAATAAGTAAATGTTTACATGAGTAATGTGTATATGCCTATAAATCAACATGTAACTCAAAAAGGTAACAAAAGAATCAATTAATAATGTACAAATGTTGAAAGAAAGAAAAGACTAAACCTTGAGTATGTTTTCTTCATACCCACCAATCAGGGATTTTCAACCTCCGGTTTCTATGTACATCAAGCTTGACATTTGGGATCTTATGTTTCACCTGTCTCCACAACAAGTTCACCGCGTCTTCTCTCTTGGGCGGGTACTGGAACTCGAAGTGATGCGATACGTTCTTAAGACGTTCCCACATTCGCAGCCATTTCTCCTTTGGAAACCCGCGGAGGCTATCGAGTATGTAGCCAGGTTCAAGCGCCTCTTTTACAGAGAAGAAGAGCGAGAATTCCGAGTAGTCTATTTCGTCTTCGAAAGGTAGCTCGATTTTGTCGCTTATTATGACGGGGATGCAGTGGCTGACAATTGCATCGAATAGACGGCATGATGATGGAGTGTCTCCAGCTGGATGTAGACAGAATTTCGATGATCTCATCCCTTCCGTAGACTGGTGACACGCCAAAAAAAGAACACAAGAAGAAGAGTTACTATCATTGTGATAGGTTCAACATCAATATATAGTCCTCTATGTTCTTCTCTAGATCAGAGAGCATGAAGTCACAAACTAATTAATACAAGAACCATGAAGAGCTAACTTACAATTTTGATGTTCTGTGTTGTTGCTACGCTTTTCTCATATCGAACATCAGAGTTACCGGCTAGTAACTTGTCCAGCTTGACCCGGATTTTACCTTGGTCTTTCCTTGCTGTATTCCCACGGAAGTAAAGAAGCGTGGTGCGAGACTCAAAAGGATCATTAGTAAAATTACCATCGTCATCTGTCAAGGACTCAACAACATGTACATAAGGGGAGACAACGTCTTTACTGAGACGTGCCATGTCTCTTGGGTAGCGACCGAAATCGACAACAACGAGGATTGATGCGTTCACTTGTTGTCTGAGAAACCTGAAGGCGTTAGGATGTGTCATAGGGATCACATGGTCTCTACCTCCTGAACGTTGCCAATACTTTGAATTCTCAAGGTATTCCATTACCTCAACCTGACAATACAAGAAAGAAAAGCACCAAATCAAACAACTTTTGATGAATCTAATTTTTGAAAGACCGACATTTTTCCAATTCTGTCCCATACCCATCTCATATTTTTCCTGAATTTCTCGCCTCATTCATGTTCTCGTTCAAAAATAGTTACATGTTTAAGACATGTAAGGGAACTTTTGAACACATCATGTTACTCGAATCCAAATTGTTACTCGAAACTTAGTTCCCTAACCACCCAAAATCCCCATCCCAGCAGAATTTCTGAACCCTTTCATTACCCGAATTAACCTTTCAATTTTCATTTTCCGGAACACTTTGGTCTTTGGGTACTATTTTTCAATGTCCAACCTTTCCCAATATGCGAAATGGACACACCAAATATGAGAATCAATACGATTCAAGTTGTGCGAACCGCGCAAAATCTCTCTACATAGAGGGCTATAACTATTCACACTAATAGACCTCACTGGATAGCTACACTGAAACGTCTACAACAATCGGTGAATTTACCTAACTGAAGGGCTATAAAAATTAGCAAACTCGGCAACGAAATCCACTACAGAACATTCATATATTGCTACATATTATTCAAAACCTCCGCAAATTTCAGACATTATCAAGCTCGAGAGTAAAAAATTTAGCAAAATTGTCAACGAAATCGACCACAAAACATTCATAAATCGCCACAGATCATTCAAAAACTCCACACATCACAGACATTATTAAGCTCAAGAGTAAAAATTTAGCAAAATTGTCAACTAAATCGACCACAGAACATTCATCAATCGCTACAGATCATTCAAAAACTCCACAAATCACAGACATTATCGAGCTCAAGAGTAAAAATTTAGCAAAAAAGTCAACGAAAATTGACCACAGAACATTCATAAATCGCCCACAAATTATTCAAAAAATCCCCAAATCTATCTCAGAATCAAGTTTTTTTACCTGTAATAGCCGATCAAGCTCCGTATCCGGATCCGTCATGTTCTTACCATGAGTATTAAAGCTCAACGACGAAAAGAAAGGCACATAGAAAGCATCCGCTATCTCCGGATCTAAAACCCTAACCGCCTCTTTCTCCTCCTCCTCATCTTCTCCTCCTCCTCGTCCGCCGCCTCCGCCGTGGAGAAGCGAAGCCATGAGCCAATACTCGACGCTATGCTGTCTTTTGATCCCAGAAGTCTGAGACCACGAAGGCAGATTCTCGCCGGTTAGAGGCTCGACATCTGAGATGTTGGGATCCATCATCGCGACGTTGAATTTACGAGGGAGATCGTACATGAAGACACGGAGAGGCCGTGAGGCTGTGGCGGTAGTGCAGGGAGAGGCTTTACGTGGCTGAGATTGAAACTGAGAGAAGTAAGGTTTTGGATCGATGGATCCGATGTAGATTGAGTAGGATGCGATTAGGAAGACGAAGAAGACGATGATGCATATGGTTTTGCCGTACATTTCTTCTTCCTTCTTCTTCTTTGTAGAATCAGATTTGGATCCAACGGTCTATCCTCTTGCTGTGTTTGTTTTCTTTTGTTTCGTTTTGTTTTGTTGTTGAGTCATTTTAGACACTAAACAAGAAAGAAAGAGATTCTTTGAATTAGTAAAAAAAATGTACTCGTTTTTACGTTTTAGTCTTGATGTTAATTTGAAGAATTTGAACTTATTACCAAGAGAATATTTTGTTCTTAAGAGTTTATTTTAGAGTTATTTACAAAACTACACTATTTCAATCTTTTTCACAAAATTATACGTAATTAAATATTTTTATATATTTACGCAATTTCAACATTTTAAATGGTTGATTTACTCTTTAAAAATTACCGAAATTATTTTTTTTATTTAGATTTACTAATTATTGTTTATGATATAATTGATCTAGGCGTCCGATTACGCGTCCGCAAATCGCTAGACGGAAGCAGAACGTGGCGAGTGGCGATTTGGATTAATCGGATAAAAAATCGAACAGTACAAAAAAACTTTTTTTTTGTTTTTTTTTTGCTCAAAATTCAATTTTTCTTAATATTTTATTATAATAAAGTATAAACACTTAAAAAGTTACGTAAAAAGTAAAAAAACGTGTAAAAATTATAAGAGAATAAAAATTAGGATTTTTAAAATGTGATTTTCAGCTCATTAAGTCAAAAATAATGAAATATCCTAATAAAAACTCAACTCATTACCTTATAAGAGATAAATCAATCTAATACCAACTTGTCAAAGATATTTAAATGTAATTTGACTATATATAATTTATTATATATATTCTAATTATTAAAACTAATCCATGTATAATCTCCGATTTTTCGATTAGTCGCTAGACCCATTTTGCCCGCACGCATAGCGCCTAGCGAGTTCTTGAACATAATATAATACTAGAAGAATATGATTATATGGATAAAGTTTATTTGAATTTAATTTTGAGTGTTTATGGAGTTTAAAATAAAAACTTTGAAATGATGTAGTTTTGTAAAATGCAATTCAAAATATGTAATTTTGTAATTGTCCATTTATTTAGAAGAATTCACAAAACTACGCTATTTCATCTTTTCATTTACAAAATTCTATATAATTCAATATTTCCTATAATTGCACTCTTTCAAAATTACCAAAATTATTTTTTGAAAAATTACCAAAATTATTTTTTTTTCATCTGATTTGTTAATTAGTATTTATGGTTCAATATTAAAGAAATAGAATTGTGTGAATATGGTTTATTTGAACGTAATTTTAAGTGTAGTTTTGAAAAATAACTAAATGATTTAGTTATGTATATATCTTATTGTTATATTACATTTTTGATATTATTAGATGCTTACTTAAATTTTGTGACAAAAAGATGCTTATTAAAATCTAAGAAATAATTATCTTAGGCAAATACTTACACTTTCTGTTTAGAAAAATCGAATCTAGTGAGATAATGTAACATGCTTCATTGCTTTGTTTTGTTTTTTAGACATGTACATCAGTACATGTATATACAAAAATAGTTTCGAATACGCAATTTCGTTTCGTGCCAAACTACATTACAAAAGCAGGAAAAGCATCTTAACAAAAAGACAAAAGACAACTTAACATAAAAAAGCAGAAAAGCATTATTTGGTTTCATATTAATCTTATATCATAACTCATATACTCCTACATGTTATTCAACTAATTAACAATTATTAATTTCTACTACAAGCAATCAATAATGCTTTTGCTTTACATCGTGTTTTTTTTTGTTGATCAAACTACATCGTGTATTTTAAAAGTCAGAAAAAAACACAAACGACAATGTCACTTTGATACTGACAACTGTCAATACACATGCAAAAATCTCAATCGTTTTAAATATCTAAAGATACTCTTTTTTTTTTGTGCAACATCTAAAGATACTCTACAAGCAAAATTATTAAGAGGAATTCACAAAACTACGCTCTTTCGTCATTTCCTTTACAAAGCTTTACCTAATTTAATTTTTTCACATATTTACATCTTTTCAAAATTTTAAAAGCTTGATTTACCATTTAAAAATTTACCAAAATTAAAATTTTATCATTTGAGTTCGCTAATTAGTGTTTATGATATAATATTAAGGGGATAAAATTGTGTGGGTATAGTTTATTTAGATTTAATTTTGAGTGTTTGGGTGTATTTTTGTGAAATAATTTTGTAATGGCGTAGTTTTGTGAAATGTAATTCAAATGGTGTAGTTTTATAATCCTCTCAATTATTAAAACTCTAATCAGTTACTAATCTCTACCTATTAATTACAACTTTTATATTTTTACACCTTCTCTAATCCGTATAATAAATTGAGTAATTCACAAAAACTATATCTTTCCAACTTTTCTTTTACAAGAAGACATAATTTGATATTTTATTTATTTACATTTTTTATAAAATGGTTGATTTATCGTTTAAACAGTTACCAATTTTTTTATTTATTTATTTAAGATCGATAATTAGTGGTTATGGTATAATATTGAAGGGATAAAATTGTATAGATAAAATTTATTTAAATTTAATTTTGATTGTTTATTTATAATTTTTTTTAAAAAAATTTAAATAAAATAATTCTGTAAAAGGGGAAGTGACCTTGGTCTAGTGGCAGTCATAAGTTCACAAGAGGCAGGTAGCACCACCCCACCCGGGATCGATTCCCCGCGCCTACGTTTGTGTAGAATTGACTAATGGGTCGATCGTTTGTGGCCCAAATCGTTGACAAAAAAAAAAAAATAATTCTGTAAAATACAATTCAAAAGATTTAATTTTGTAATTGTCTTGATAAATTATAGAATAACGATAATTAACAAAAATTTAACAAAAAGCGTCTTAGTAACTATTGGACCCCACACTTTCACTTTTATTAATCTCTCTCTCTCTCTCTCTGAGATACAGAGACGGCCTTCTCGTCGTCGTCTTCTTCAATTAGTAACGGAGAGATTCCTTCGATTTCTCGAATTTTGAATCCAGAGAGGTGTGCGATAATGGCGTTTTGGAGGCTGAGCTCAGGAGACGTCACGAGTTTCAAGTTCCTATTCTCCATCGGTTTCATCTACGCTCTAATGTCAGCGATTGCTTACTTTGTCCTCCACATGAAACACATCTCTCCACTCCCCGCAGACGCGCCACTAGATCGATTCTCCGAAGCCAGAGCCGTCGAGCACATCCGCGTCTTAGCGGAGGAGATCGACGGTCGTCAGGTTTGATTCGCCGTCGTTTCATCTCTCTCTCTAACGCTCTCTTTCTCTCTCTAAATCCCTTAAATAACGCTTTGTTTTGATTTAATTTTGATTTGATTTTTGAAGGAGGGAAGACCTGGGCTTAGAGAAGCTGCTACATACATTAAAACCCAGTTAGAGATTGTGAAGAAGAGAGCTAGAGATAATCTAAGGTTTATTTTTGACTTTTTTTCCGAGGAAAACATTATAGTAGTATAACTTTTTTTGACTGAATCAATGAAAAAGTGGTACCACAAGTTGGTTTAATTAAATGCTGAGATATAGTATTTATTGGTACCATGGTTTTTGAAAGAATGTTTTGCACTTTACTTAACTTGTCTTTGTTTCCATGTTGAAAATTGAATGCTTTGTGTAGAGTTGTTGTGGAGGAGACACAGGTGGATGGTTCTTTTAGCATGATGTTTCTTGGACATAGCATATCACTTGGATACAGAAACCATACTAATATACTTATTCGGTACTGTTTTGTTAACCCAAAGTTTTCTTCTTTAATGTTTGAAACTTTCATTGTGTATTTTGTAAAGTTTGTTCTAACCAAATATTGAAGTTGCCCTTTACTTGTTAAGGCAATTTACACTGAATTTTTGTTCTGGTCACTTGGGAATGTTTGTTTGGCTTGGAATATGAAGACAGTTAGTTCTTTTGAGTTTAAAATTTCTGGTTGTATTTATTATTTAGGAGTTTTTGCAGTTTGTATTTATCACTCACTTTGGTTTTGGCCATCCAATATTTTCCTTGTTTCTGTTAGCGTTCAGTAATTAATAGCCTGCAACATTCTCTGATTGTGTCCCTACTTATTTAATGCCAAACATTTCACCATTTTGTATTTTCATGCAGTATCTCATCGTTCGATTCTCATGACACTGATGCATCTGTATTGATGAATGCACATTATGACAGTCCTGTAAACTCCCCTGGAGCTGGTGATTGTGGGTCATGTGTAGGTGCGTTTAATGCATCTCTTTAAGATTTCCTTCTTACCAATAAGTCATGCCTTTATGTATGTCCATTTGCAGCATCGCTTCTTGAACTAGCAAGACTGGTAGTAGACTCTGGCTGGGTCCCACCTCAACCTGTAATTTTTCTCTTCAATGGTGCCGAAGAGCTTTTTATGCTGGTAACACATTTATGGTGCTTAGTAATCTTTAGGAATAATGTTTTATGAAATTAATCTTCATGCTCTTACTATTTGTGTGATTGCTAAATAGTATGATGTTTCTGTTATAGTCAAGCTGATGAAAATAAGCTCCTTACGTAGTGGTGTTGCTTTTTCATGTGTTTAGGGCTCACACGGCTTCATAACACAAAATAAGTTGAAAGACAACATTGGAGCTTTTATAAACGTGGAAGCTTCTGGGACAGGAGGTGTTGGTAAGATCTGACCTATGTTTTGTTCTTGTTTTCCTTAAATATTCCTAACTGGTGTGAAAATAATGATGAATGAAACCATTTTGACTTATGAGTAGCCTCTTCCCCACCACTGTCTTCCTCTAGGTGTTCTTACGTTTGATCTTGGATGTTCTCTTATCTATTCTTATAAGAAGCAATTCCCTTACAATGTTCTATCTGTAGAAAATTAACGCATTATATTGATACAATATCTTTTGGACACTAGGAAAAATATGTGTCAGGCTTATTCATGACAGTATTAAGTCTTCGCTTCTCAATGACCACCTATTCCTAAACTTTTGTTTTGATAACTGCTCGTACTTTTGATTTTAATGGCGGGCAGATCTGGTCTGCCAATCAGGGCCTGGCTCGTGGCCGTCCCAAGTCTACTCCAAAGCTGCAGTATATCCAATGGCACAAAGCTCTGCACAGGTCTTTCTCTCATGCTTTTCGCTCTATGATAGACATACACTCACACACACACACACTGTCTTCTCTGTTTTGCCGAGTGATAGGACCCTTTGTTTCGAGTCCATCTGTTTTACTGAATTTAAGTTGTCCTGTGATATCCCACAGGATGTTTTTAGTGTAATTCCTGGAGACACAGATTACAGAATGTTTGCAGAAGATTATGGCGACATTCCCGGGCTAGACATTATCTTTCTTCTAGGCGGCTACTACTACCATACTTCCTTTGATACAATTGACAGAATAGTGTAGGCATCGTTTTGGTATATATTATGGTTGAACTTTTCCTTGCTATTGTTTACTATTTGGTACAACCCTTGTTTCATAGAATATCTTTAAACCAGACCCGGAAGCATGCAAGCACGTGGAGAAAACTTAATCAGCGTGCTTAAAGCCTTCACGAGTTCTTCTAAGCTGAAGGTTGCTAGTGAAAGAAAGTTGCTTGACGTGGATGATAATAATGACATGGTTGAAAGAGCTGTTTTCTTTGATTACATAACACTGTTTATGGTGGGTACTTTTAACTCTGTTCATCAACTATTTTCATAGCTTTTACATTCCCTTGACAAGCTGAAATCATGAAATCTATCAGGTGTACTATCCAAGAAGAGTAGCCATGGTACTTCACAACATTCCAGCTGCTTTGTTCTTTTTTGTTCCATTCTTATTGTATATGAAGGATCCTGGGATACACTCTTGGTTATCAATCTTCTGGGCTTTCTTGAAAGGTTATAATATACAATCTTCTGTTTTCTTAATCTTTTTGTTATGTAGTCTTTTCTTTTGTGTATGATGTTTTTGAGATTTAACATTTTAAATCGTTGCCTTATTAGGATTTATGCACCATACCGCGGGGATTTTACTTGGTGTCATATTCCCTGTTCTCTTTGCGGTCATTAGATTGTTCTTTTCTACTCCCATGAGCTGGTTAGTTTTACATACCTTGTCACTTTGTTGTAAATTAAATTTATTGCTAAATAAAGTTGTTGAAACTTTTGAGGTTTTATTGGTGAGGGGGAGACTCACTATAGTTATTGTGGAAATGCAGGTTTGCTCATTCATACTTAGCTTTTTTGATGTTCATTCCCTGCTCCTTTTTCGGTCTTTTATTACCAAGAACCATCTCTGATCGTTTCTCACATTCTAAAGGTGTTTCATCTAAGAAGATTATGAAAGTTGTAAAGTCCTTGTTCTTCCTTTTGCCTCATTTGCATCTGTGTCTTTTACTAGAAAATGTCTTTTAACAATGATCTTATAGGAAACATCTGATCAAGCAAGGTTTTGGGGAGCATTCGGGGTCTATGGTTTGGTAACTTCGGTATGCACTTTCGTTTTACAAGCTTAGCTTACACCTTAGTACCTTACCTCAAAATTTTGTTATTTATTTGGTTGGTCTACGATTAACTGGAGAAACGTTTTCAGGCACATTTTTTCGCTGGATTAAATGGAGGATTCATGACATTTGTCATCTGCATTTCGATGCTATTGGGGTGGATTGCTTTCTGTTTATCTGTCAAGTTATATGGCTATGATTCGATCAAGTACGACTTCTAGTCTTTTCTTGAACTATAAATTTTGTATTCAACATTTTCTAGCTTTTGTGATGTTGAGGATTGATTTAACTTGAAACTCTTCTTGGACATAGGACAATAAATCTTTAGCCACAAGATCCTTGTTCATAAATTTGATTTAGATGCTGCTTTACACAGTAGTCTAGATCTGATAATTCTTCTAATTTGATGGGTTTTAGACGTCTACTTTTTACTTGTTGTGTGATAAAAGCTCTTCTTATCTCATCTAGGTCTCCCATGTTTTATCTGATACCTCTTGTTCCATGCCTTCTGTATTCGGTCTATTTTGGTGGTATTCTTGCATTACTTTTGATTGAGAAGACAGGAATGATGGGAGCAATTCCACCACCTTATGGTTAGTATTATTCTTTCCAAAAACATCGCTGGTTCAACTAATCGATTCTGGGCAATTTAAAACTTTACCATTACAAATGTTTATGTTGAAATTGCAAATCATCGCGTAAGTAAGATATTTATTCTGCAACGTTTTGCTTTGCAGGATTTTATCTCGCAGATGTAGCAGTAGCCGCAGTCATTGGAATTATCACCGGCTTGTGTGTGGGCCCAATTATTCCAGTTTGTGATCGTTGGCTAGCCAAATCTTCGATCTTGATATTCTTGCTGCACTTCAGTGTGGTTATGTTGGCAGTATCATCACAGATCTTTCCTTATAGCAAAGATGCACCGAAGAGAGTCATACTCCAACACACATTCATCTCTATAGGTAGCCTTTGGTCACCGTATATGGAACTGATACTACTTATTTTGCGTCTTCTGTGAAATGACGTAAATGTTTGAATGTGTCTTTTGCAGGTGGAAATGAAATCACGGGATCAAGTTACGATTTAGCTGTCATTGATTCAAATTCTATGGAGTTCATTTTTAAGCATGCTCCGGAGGTGGCTAAGGAACTTAATGCCGACCCTTCTTTTTCGTTAGTAAACACTGAAGTGTCTCCTCAAGAAGCTTGGCTGGTACGTGTTTTAAGTTAGATTCGCTCTTCCTTAATCGCCTTCTACAAGATATCAAGCGTGGTTAAGTTTTAAAAGCAAAGAGTTGTTTTCGGTTTCTACAGGCACTTTTCCCTATCTCATGTGTAGTAACAACAAACGGTAGGTTCCCTGCCAAAGCGAACAAGATAACAGAACGGTATAGCCGATTCCCACATCTAGAAACTCATAAACCACAAACAACGTTTAAAAATGGTACTCGCAGAGTTCATCTACAACTCTCTCTAGGGTAAGTTTGATTATTATCATTCCCTGTAAGTTGTTTGGCTATTACCAAAAGTGATTACTAGCTACTAATTGGTATCTTCTATCTGCAGCTCGTTGGAGGAGATTTGGGTCACGGTTCTAAACATAACCGGACCATTATCTGGATGGTCTTTCGCGGATGGCAAACCTCCAGCGCCTGAGCTACCACGGGGTGGTCCACCGTCTTACATACTGAGACTAAGTGGTAACAGCAGCGAGAAGTGGATCTTCTGGTTAGAGGTAATAATACTAAAGCTTTTTTTTCTAATCTCATTACATAGTTTTTTAATTTCGATATTGATTGCATGAGTTTTGATGAATGTGGGGTTTAGGCAAGTAGTGAAGAAGAAGTTAGAGTAGAAATAGCAGTACTTGATCAACGTATTGATGAAGAAACTAAACATTTGAAAAGTCTGTTCCCTGTTTGGTCTGATGTTATTGCCTACTCTAGCTTTCTTTCTACTTACTTCTTCTAAATCAAAAGCCTTAATTATAATATTATCTTCTTTTTGTATTGTTTTTTTTAGTAACATTATAGAATAATAATAACCTGTTCTTAGCATTGGGACATGTTAGTACAATGTTTTTTTTTTGTTATTTATTAATTATATATATTTAACTTTTGTTGAAACTGTAATTGTGTATACTAACTTGATTTGTCAAAGCTTAAAAGTTTTAAAGTTAGTATTTTTTTATCAAAGGCGTTAACTTTTAACTTAGTGCAAGTAAAGCTACAGTGATTTGTGTATTCATCATCATAATTATACAAAATGGTAAATATCCAATAGCAATGGTAATCGATGATAAATATTAAAATAATATTAGTAATAAATTTTTGTAAATAAAATATTATAAAAACAAAAATACAATATATTTCATATATATATATTTAAATTTTAAATTACGCGTTTAACGCGGATCACATGAGATCTAAATTCTTTTTTATCTTATTTTATACCACATATTGTTTTTATCAATAAACATTTATTTTTCTATTCCGTAAATTTTTATCCGCTAATAACTTCTTAGTTAATGATTAATTAAAGTGAAATTGATTATGGGCCGATTTTGTTGTGATCCAAAACATTGAAAAAATTTAAAAGAAAAAAATGGCCTAATTCAGGAAAGCCTTTGTTATTACAATGGACAAGAACAGGCCCATTTTTGACAAGAAGTATCTATTAGGTTTTACACTTACATTACATATAAAGTCTCTTCTAAACACTTCTCCCCATCGTTTCTGCTGCCTAACTTCTTCTTCTTCCAAATTGTAGCCGCCATGGTAATTGCTTCTCTCTTCCTCATATCTTTCCTTTCTCAATATTTGGTCTAAAAAAAATCATTCTTATTATTTATTATGCCTTTGCTATATTATTCGTAGGTGAAGTACTCTCAAGAACCCGACAATCAGACCAAGTGTAATAATCTCCTTTAATACTCACATTTCTTCATTATGTCACAACTTTGTAATGTATTTTGATGAATTATCTTGTTTTTTTTATATATTGCAGCTTGCAAGGCTAGAGGAGCCGATCTTAGGGTTCACTTCAAGGTATTTAGCTCATCAAAAAACATTTCTCTGTTTTTTGATTTCGAAGTTATAGAAATATATAGAAATGGTGTATAATTGATTGCTAAAAACTAGTCCTCTGTTGCAATTTACAGATCTTGAAGGGTATTTTTGAATGTTGAATCTATGTTTATATATCTATTTGGTTCACCACATGATTGTCATTTTTAATACATTTAGTTTATTTGCAATTTTTGGAAATTATTGGTTTATATCCTTTGAAATTATAGTATACTGATTAATAGTTTATTTAAAGGTTTTATATTGTTTTTTTTTTGAGTTATAACTTAGTGTTCTAATGGTTAAGTAAATGTTGATTAATTCTCTTGTTATGTTTCCTATGAAAACAGAACACTCGCGAAACAGCGCACGCCATAAGGAAGCTACCATTGATCAAGGCCAAGAGGTACCTTGAAGATGTGATAGCTCACAAGCAAGCGATCCCTTTCACCCGTTTCTGTCGAGGTGTAGGAAGAACCGCTCAAGCCAAGAACAGACATTCCAACGGTCAAGGACGTTGGCCCGCTAAATCTGCACAGTTTGTTCTCGATCTGCTTAAAAACGCCGAGAGCAACGCTGAGGTTAATATTACTATAAAGAAGTGTAATTATGTTTTGGTCTTTTAAGAACCATTCTTGTCCTAAACAACAACATTGGTTTCAAAACGTAAATAGGTGAAAGGTCTTGATGTGGATGCACTCTTCATATCGCACATTCAAGTGAACCAAGCTGCGAAGCAAAGGAGAAGGACTTACCGTGCTCACGGAAGAATCAACCGTAAGTAGCTTATTGACATATATGCACTCTTTTTTTGTGGCATTCTTGTATGCTTGTTTTAATTTGGTCTTGTCTTTGTTTGTGCAGCTTACATGTCAAACCCATGCCACATTGAGTTGATTTTGTCTGAGAAGGAAGAGCCTGTCAAGAAAGAGGTAAATAATTAACTCTTTAAATCTCTCTCTCTAAATTCAAGATTTGTGGTAAAATTGAAACAATCGATTCTCATTTTTTGACTTATTTATCTGTAGCCGGAGACTCAGTTAGCAGCCAAATCGAAGAAATCAGCAGCTTAAGTTTTCTTTCTTTCTTCTGTTTCACTCTCATTTTGTGTTTTTGTCTGAGATTTTGTTCTTTCTTCCCAATTGTTTTTTTTTTTGCAAGACAGTGGATAACTTTCTCTTTCAGTTTTGTTCACAACTTTTGTCTCTTAGAATCATTGGTACAAGACAGTTTCTCCTTAGTAATGTTCATCTTGTATTCTTCTCGTTCTCTATCGCTTGAACAATTGGATCATCTTCTATATCCAAGTCACTGTCTTCATCGTCAAAATCTTGTAGGTCAGAGATCATTGTCTGTTTCACTTTCTTCCTTGACTCTCTCCTATGCTTCTTTGGCTCTAGCCGCGGTTCAGCGTGTTTCACACCCATGCCTCCCACCTTGTACCTGTCTCCACGATTATCTTATTAGTCCCTGTCTATATTTGGTATGTGACCGAATCTCAAAATAGAAGCTCTTGTTTACTAGAGAAGCTAAAGATTATTACCTAACATCACCTTCTCTTTTGGTTCCGAAAGTCCGAAGCTGAAACTCTTCTCTGATTCTTATCTCATCAAGTAGTTGTAAGTAGTAAGGATATCTTTCCCATTCACCTTTCACTACACATCCTGGCTCTCCTATATGCAAACAATCTTTGAACCCACATTTTTCCTCCTCGATCATTTTGCGAATCTAAAAAAACGAGTTAGTAGAAAGTTTTTAGCATCATCTTCATATGCGGATTGGTCATAACAAGCCAATAGGGGTTTACCACAAACCTACCTCGGGGAAACAAAGGGCAAGTGAATGCTTTGTTACTTTCAGCAAACTAGGCTGGTTAAAGCCAGGTGTATCAGCTAAGTAACCACCTTCAGAGAGCGGTAGCAACGATACGTTCCTTGTTGTATGTTTACCTCTACCACTCCTAGTTGAAACTTCTCCTACACGCTGATCGTCAAACCACTTATTACCTAATATCTGAACACATGACAAAAGACCAACAAATCATAAGGAGGATATGGTAAAAAAAGAAAGAGATTGTAGCAGTGTAGAATGTCTATCTACATTGCAGTCAAAAAAAGAAACAAAAACATACAGGCTCAAACCAGTTTTCGTCCTCTTCCACGGTATTCGCAAGACTAGAGTTACTTCTCAGTATGTTGATCAAGCTCGATTTTCCAACACCACTAGGTCCAACAATCACAGAAGTTTGATTCCTCAAGATTAACGCAATCTCATCGAGCCCGTCTTTAGTTCCCACACTGCAAAACAATGGTTCATAGTTCCATCTACGCAGTCTCATCTTCCAAGACTCAAGCTCCTAGAAACAAAAATCAAAAGATATTTAAGCAAAACACACTCTAGTGGAGTATATAAAGCATCAAAATGGTCTTATAACTCTAAGCAAAGCTCCCTAATGGAGTATATAAAGCATCGAAGTGGTCTACAACTCAAAGCAAATCACTCTAATGGCGTATATAAAGCATCAAGCAAAGTTGGTCTTATTACTCTAAGCAATGGAGTACAAAAAAGCATCAAATTGGTCTTATACCTCTAAGCAAGGCACTCTAATGAAGTATATAAAGCATCACATTGGTCTTATAAGTTATAACTCTAAGCAAAGCCCTCTAATGGAATATATAAAGCATCTGATTGGTCTTATAACTCTAAGCAAAGCACTATAAAGGCCTATCTAAAGCATCAAAAGTGGTCTTATATCTCTAAGCAAATCCCTCTAATGGAGTATATAAAGCATCAAGCAGAGAGCTGGTCTTACCTCTTGAGTGATAAGTTCAGATTTGTTCAAGGCAAGTGTGAGTGGCATAAAAGTAGATTCAGCCTCCACCAAGAACCTAGTGAGCGTGAACGGCTCAAGCTTAGGCTGATCAAGAGAGAAGAGAACAAGCAAATGATCAACATTCGCCACCGGCGGATCAAGAATCTCCGATCTACGGCGAAATACGTTCTCTATCATACCTCTCCGATCAATCCAATCGATAGATCCAACGAGAACTTTGTCACCGACAAGCACTCTTCTCTTTATCTTCTTCAACACAGCTCTCACCACACAGAGAAGCTCCACGCCGTTGCGATCTCCGTCGTCGTCTACGTCGTCGACGACGACGCGCATGAAGTTCGCTTGAGCCGTCGCGACTGTGCCTATGGCTTGAGAATCCGATAACGAAGGTTTGTGCTCCGGCGAGAGAATCGGAGATAAGGAGGAGGAGGAGGAGTGGTCTTTGCCTATGATGTGTTTAGCTCTGAGCATGTTTTTGCTCGGCTGTGGCTTTCGTGAGACATTGGGATTGTCTCGACGCTGCGCCGTGACGGTGAGGAGATAGAAGAAGGTGCGGCGGCGGATTCCGATTTTGATTCCGCCGTGATGAAGCGATGCGCGACGGAGGAAGAGAGAAGAGTGGCGGATTATGGGAAGAGAAGATGTCTGCATATGTAAAATTTTTGTGTAGAAGAATCCAAAGACTGGTTTCGTCTCAAGGCAGTGAAGAAAAATGGATGTGCCTATTTGATTTTTCGAAGAGATGCAAATGATGATGAAGATGATACATAGTTAGCTATTTGGGCTTTCTCTCTTAATGGGCCTAAAGCCCAAACATATATAACATCTTATATATTTTCTCAAATTTCAATGTGTTTTTAGTTATTAATATTAGTAAATTGTAAATTTCAAAACATATTAATTCAAATTAGATGAATATTATTGGTCGAAGGAAAATTGTGTAATACAAAAAAATTGTAATTATTACTTACTTCTTTTATTATAGGATTTTCTGGATTTTCATATATAATAAATAAACATATAAAAATATATTATTTTTGTGATTTATAATTTCTAACAACTCTAAACCAATAATGTTTAGTTATTTTTCTTGAATTCTATAATTTATCATTAACAATTGTATATAAAAAAGTGAAAAAATCCATCTTTTTTTTAAACCAAATATTTTCAACAAAAATCATATAGTAAAAACGGAGGGAGTATCATTTATGTGTTTTTCTTTGTGAAAAACCTAAAAAATCAATTTAATTGATACGGAGAAAGTAATAAGTCAAAACAAAACGGGCGCAAATTTTTTCCCTTCTACAACACTAGGGGTGTAGCCCCGTGCAAGCGCGGGGATGTTGATTTGCGGACGTCCATATATGCAACATATGTAAGTTTGTCATGGTAGTAACGACTGTGGCAATTAACGGTTTGCCGTTGTGTTTATCTTTAGATAATAAGAGCGATAGGGTATCGATTTCAAATTATGCGTATTTGGTAGCGTTTGGGAAAAAATACTCAGCACATTTATCTAGGTGAAAGTTCGATACCATTGAACTTGTTTATGCAAAGGAAGGGAAATGTAAACAATATTGAATCTCAAACATGTTAAAAAAGATATAAAAACATAGATGCAGCCGCTATGAAGCCGTGTATGACGTTGTCCTGTTGGATAATGGAGATTTCAAATTAGATATGCAATTATTGGAAAGACAAGCATATAGAACAGGTATGGCACTGCAACGTTACCTTCTCATCGAGTAGCAGACGAGAGTAATCCCCATGAATTCACCTTGTTTTTTGATGTTTCTTGAATCCCAAAAACGCAGCGAGCCGACCGAAGATGGTCCGGTCGGAGCGACCAAGACGGAGAGCTTCGAAACCGGTTTGCACGCGGACGGTAGACGAGGATGCCATTTTCTAATCATTTACTTAGCCGCGTATGACCAAGTGATCGTTGAAGCTTTAGCCATTTATAGATCGCGAGCATGATAAACGAAGCGCCGTAACGTCGATCTCGATAATCGCGCCAACATTCAATACACGAAATAAACATGGAGGCGCGGCGGGAAGGTGTAAGCGGGGAAGGTGCAGGAAGATAATGGCTAGACAAACCCTAACGCACTAAGACCAAAATACAATTGAACCAAAAAAATAAATTGGGCCTGCATTTCAAAAAGTTGTGGACTGCTTCAAAAAACTCATGTAGGAAAGGCCCATTTGGAAGGACATCATCGACACAAATCAATTAAAAATGACACGTGGACAATTATGGGAGAGGGTAAAGTCCCCTATTATATATATGATTTTTCATCATTAATTTTATTATTACTTTTAATATGAGTGTGTTTAAATTTTAGATTATTATTATTTGTAATATTTTTTTGTTAATATATTTTTTGTTATAATTTTTTGTTTAAAAGAACAATATGATTTGAGATTAATAGATTGATAATATAAAAGGAGAGAGTTGATTCTCTCAGGTTACATCGAAATGTTCTCGTCAGAACAATACTTATACTACTCTCTTCGGTGGAAATCCTAAACACAATGGATATCATATTGAGTTTGGGCTTGTAGTCTCTAATACATAGTTCCATCCACACAATCTTATCTTCCATGATTCCAATTCCTGGAAAAACAAGATCACACACCTCTTAATCAATCCCTTAAGTGAAAAGATAATGTCACAAGTGGTCTAAAGTCTAAACTAGTTAATTATATACTAGGAGGTTCCACATTATACATAGTTTACTAATGGACCTAAAGCGCGAAGAAGCGAGTTTACACTATGTCCTAAGTTCTCTTTTACGACTAGACCACCATTGCTTGGTTCCTTCCTAATTCAAGTAATACAACTACAATACAAACATGCAAACCCATTCCTCCTTATATATATCTTCATTGATGTGGCCATGACTCTACAAAAGTTTAAAGGAAGGATAAAGCAATAAGTGATAAAGTTTCCTAATAGACCTAAAGTGTGACATACCAAATGTGAATGAAACTTGTTCATAATGAGAATCAAATACTATTCATGAGAAATGCCCTTTATTAATCCATAAAAAATGAAAATAATCTTTAAATGAAAACTATTAAACCATCTTTCCTCGTAAAGTCATAACAAAAACCTATTTTAATAAGTATTTATAGTTTTACAACCAATGACACATGACAATTAAGACAAATATCACTGGCAATGAATGTTATTATAAAAAGCCAGAGTGCAGTCATAAATCCACAGGAGGCAGGTAGCACCATCTTATCCAAGATCGATTATCCGCGCCTACGATGGTATAGGTTTGGCTAATGGGCCGGCCATTTGTGGCAAAAGAAAAAAAAGCCAGAGATTGAAATCAATATCTTTTGGTCATGAAGTTTGGGATCAATACATAACTACAAATTATTAATTAAAAGAACAAGAATTTATAAACCAGTAATAGTTATACAGTATATAATACTTGTACTTATATGACCAATGAAAATTGTTGTGCTATAGTATAATATAGTAGAAAAAAGTTAACTTGTACATATTTGACTAAATAAAGAGTCTTGATTATGTGTTTTTTTCGTGTTAAAAAATCTTGACATATGTGTTGTTAAGTCTATAGAGACTCTGAAAAGTTTTCAAACTAAACCAACCTACCGCCAAAAAAGAATGGACTCTCACAAATTAGTTTGGGATTATAACTTTTTCATCAAATTTTTCTACACCTTTTGAAGTTTATTTGATTAGTGTTCTTAATTCGTAAAAATTATATGATTTATTTTCAATTATATATGGTTATGCATATGATTAAACTTAAAACACTAACATATATATAGTAGGATTTTGTAGTGTTGTTTTATAAGTGTATGATTTATCTTCTTTTTTTGGTAAATTAGTTTAGTGATTTTTATTAGTTGGATAATTAGTTTTTGTTTGTGTAGGTTAGGGTTCAATCTCTAAAATATGAGTGAAACTAAATTTTTTGGTAAATTAGTTTAGTGACACATTTTATACTTGTAAAGAAAAATCGGTGAATTAAAATTTTGAAATATTTAACGATATCATTTATTTTAGAGTGAAACTAAATTTTATGAACCACACTTTTTTTGGCTTAGCAAAAGAAAGTGTTTAATCCAAAATTTTGTATTAGTGAATTTAAGATCAATCTATCTAGACACTACATTGAATAGTTTCGTGAAAATATTCAAGTTAGATTATTCATCATCGTGTGAACATAAAAAAGGAGTTGAATAATTTTTTGGTGAAAATAATAGTTGAATATATGAAATCCAAAATGAAAGTTTATCTAAATGCCTAAGGTGACTCACGGCCATGTAACAAATGAGATTATTCTTTACTTTAATCAAATAATGTGTGTTTAAATATTAAGGGTAATTAGTATATTAATATGAACCGTTAAAAATGGCTCATAAATTGGCAAACATCATATGGATTAAAAGCATTATTAGTAAAGAAAAATAATATGAATAGGTCGCTTTCGGGTCGCCGCTTTGAGACCCATTCATATAAGAACCTCACAATTTGTTTGCTTTGTCTTACTTTTTCACTTTTAATGGACCCAACAACTTTTATGAATTGTTACTTTTGAAATTATCAACATTAATTATCGATCTATTAATAACTTTTTATCAACTTACAGAAATTTTCAAGAAGTGTATTTACGTAAGATAAACTCCAAGATAGTCCAAGGTAATCAAGAATAAAAATATTAAGAACATGATTATCGGTTTAGAGGTTTAACAAACCTCTTATTTCATTTTTTTTAGAAAATTAAAAAAAAATATCAATCGTTTGTCGCCACGTGACAGTGGGGCTCGTGATTAATACAAGAGTTGCATGTTATATTGGAGTTTTTAGAATTGATTTTTGTTTTAGTTTGCGAACCCCGTGACTTAGAGGTGAGTTAAGATGTATTGATATTAATGGTCTTATTGGATATTTAAAAAAAAACGTTTGTTTGTTTTATATGTTCACACATCAATTTATTTACCTTTTGTTAATTAACTCATGTAATGGTTAAGGAACAAAATTTACTATTCAATTGGTGAATAAATAGGGATTTATATCTTAACTATGGTATAAATCACTCTATGTTTTTTATAGTTACAAAAAAAGAAAAAAAATTATAACTATACAAATTAAGATGTAATATATAAACTATAATTATCTACCGACAAAATAAATTAGTTTTATGTTTAAACCAAAACATGACTTGATTTTTCTGGCTGTCTGAATTAAAACATGTTTTGTGTAAGTATATGAATAAAAATATAATAAAATCAATTAATATATAAAAAAGTGATGGGTGGACTGAAAGTGACATGGTGACAAGTTGTCATAATTATTTATATTGATACATTCCACCGTATGGTCTCCCCCTCTAATAAATTGCTATATATATATTTATATTTATTTATTACAATTCCACCATTACAATCGTTACATGTCTTTCTTCTCTGTAAATGTTATCTTATTTGCTAACTTCAATGCAAAAAAGACCAAAATAAACATCTCATATTTATCCTTTTTTTTTTGTTTGTTTGTTTTTCTATGCTCTTCTTACTATAAATGTCTTAGTTTTTGATTTTTACACCTTAGTGTTTCTTCTTTAGAAATGAATCATTTGCTTTAGGTATGCGTCTCTCATTGATTCATACTTGATTCCTATATTGACTTACCTTTGGTTATTATTATTTCTTTGCAATTCGTATATTGATGTGTTTTTTTTTTTTTCTGTTCATATGTATAATCACAAAATGTTTAAGATCTTGGCTAATTCTTGGAATTAGTTCTGTTTCTTTTTTGTAAAGAAAAATTAATATTTTTATGTAAGTTAAAATTTCGATTTAGAAATTCAATTCCAGGAAATAATTGAATTTCAATTTCAGTTTGGTTTTCAAAAATAAAATGTTATCAAGGAATAATTATTATTTTTTTCTTGTGGTATGTGATGTTTGTAACTCTTAAAAATTTCTTTTTTTTGGAAAATTCTATCTCTTTGTTGATGTTTGATTCTCCTTATTGGTTCTTGACTTTCATTCAAGAGTTGACTTATTATATATCTGAAAATAAATTTTGCAGATAATTCATTACATATAAAGATGGATGTTGTGGGTGGCTAAGAATCTCATTCTTCTTCTAGCATGATCTTTAATGGTATGTCTATTCTTATAATTTCTTGGTTACAAATTTTGTAACTCCTTCTCTTAACAAAAATATTTTAATCTTGTTTCTTGATAGATAAGGAGATGTGTGTGAGAAGAACCAATATTAATAATCTAACAACAATCATACATCCTAACATTTGTTGTGTAACCAAAGAATCCATTATTGGTATGGAACATGACTTAGATCATCATCATCATCATTCATCAACGGTTATTGCTACATTGTTTATTCCTTTGTCTTTAAAAATCACTATACGCGACGGCTTTCATGAAATTCTTCTATAGTTTCTTCATTTCATTACACAAAATCTTTACTTTATATAGAAACTTTTAGTTTTTGGGAAGAAAATGATTGTAAATCACAACATGAAAGGACATGTTGTTGATCTCGGTTCAAAGTTGTTATTGTCCGAGGATTTTCGAGAAGACCCTTTGATTCCGGGGTTGTCTGATGACGTGGCGAAGCTATGTCTAGCTCTTGTTCCGCGGTCTAGCTTCCCTTCGATGGGAGGAGTATGTAAGAAATGGAGGTTTGTTGTCCAAAGCAAAGAGTTTATAACCGTGAGAAGACTAGCCGGTATGCTTGAAGAGTGGCTTTATGTCTTAACAATGGATGGTGTAAAGAAAGAGACGAGCCGCTGGGAAGTTATGAACGGTTTAGGACATAAGCTATGGTCTCTTCCGTCGATGCCTGGTCCTGAAAAAACAGGGTTTAAGGTTGTTGTGGTTGACGCAAAACTCTTTGTTGTCGCTGGTTACTCTATGATCAACGGTGCACATGTCCCGTGTGCCGATGTTTATCAGTATGATACTTGTCTCAACAGGTTAGTCAATGTTAATTTCGATTCTTTGACAGAGTAGATTTATACTATAAAGTTTTCGAACATTAAACGTTTTTGTTTTGATTATTTGAAATGAAATTAGTTGGAGTAGAGTAGCGGATTTGAAGGTAGCTCGCTACGATTTTGCTTGTGCTGAGGTGAATGGGCTTGTTTATGTGGTGGGAGGTCGCGGTGTAGACGGGGAGAGTTTGTCGAGTGTAGAGGTGTATGATCTTGAGACGGGTGAATGGACTTTCGTAGAGTCTCTAAGGCGTCCGAGATATGGTTGCTTCGCTAGTGGCTTCAACGGGAAGCTCTACGTGATGGGTGGGAGATCAAACTTCACGATAGGTAACTCGAAACTCGTTGATGTGTACAACCCTCGATGTGGTTCTTGGTGTGGCAGCAAAAACGGTTTAACAGTAAGTACTTTTGATCATTATTTTTCGACCCTATTCGCGAAATTTTTACAGATTCAGATTGTTCTTTTTCATGTGTGTGTGTAGATGGTGACATCTCATGTTGAAGTAGGACAAAAGCTCTTTTGTATGGACTGGAAGAACCAGAGGAAGATGTCTGTGTTCAACGCCGAAGATGAAACTTGGGAAGTGGTGGCTCTTCCGTTGTCCGGAAGCTCGAGGGCCGGGTTTCAGTTTGGTAAGCTGAGTGGTAAGCTTCTGTTTTTTTCTTCGTCTCAGGACGAAACCGGCGGTCACAACACTTTACTGTATGACCCGGATGGTGCACCAGGCAGACAGTGGAAACCATCCGAGATAAAGCTCTCTGGTTCGTGCGTATGCAGCGTCACAATCACAGCCTAATTCGATCATCTTCGTGATCCAAAATCAAAGAGAGTATTGTCTTCTTTTCACGTTTAACACAAACTGATCTCAACACACATTTCGAATAAAGTGTGACCTTGATTCTCTTCCTTTTGTTCATTGTAACATATGATTGCTTTGATTTGTTCCTAAACTCTACATTTCTCGTCTAGAACTCTTCACAAGTTTCCGTTCCATATCGAAAAGACAACAATAAAAGTTCTTGTATGCATCATAAGTTAGAACTAGAGATGAGTTCTAACAAAATTTCAGCTTTCTTTTCAAAAAATAGGATACTCTTCGGACATTATCAACAAGGTAAGCGCAGACCAGCCCGTGAAGAGGCGTGTGCCTTTGCCTGTTCCTTTATCTTGGTCATACTGTTCCCATATGTAGCCTGTCTCATAATAGTTCCTAACTACATTCCTGTATAAATGCGACATGTTTCAAGTTAAAACATCGTAAAAGACCTCTTATCGCGGATGCAATATTTATACATGCATTACCTTATCAAGTTGCTTCTTAGTTCCTTGTAAATTGCTCTTGCCTTTTCGCTGTATGGCCCATCCACTGCAACAAAAAATTATATGTCTCTGTAAACTGAATAGTGAATATATTGTAGTAAAAACACGAGGGCTTGTAGTCCAATTTCGCTTTTGTTTTTACCTATTGAGTAATGGTGCAGAGAAGAAACAATCATGTAGTTCATGTTCATCCAGATAGGACCTCTCCAGTATGGCGCGTCATGCTCAGTGTTACGTTTCATATACATAGAACTGCCATCGAAAACACAATGTTATAACTTAAATAATCTGAGTTATGTTCGCTCATGTAGGTTTCTTTTTACCTGGTTTTGGCAAGAGACACTAGGCCGTAGTCGGACCATAAGATGCTCCTGTTTGAAATGAGATCAAGCTGTTTCTCGAGGATCGGAGATTCCTACATCGACCAAAAGTATGCGATGATTTAGATCAGATTTGTCAACTGGTCCGTAAGGGTTTCAAAGAACATAGGATAACGGAATAGAATATATTAGCACAAAGGACTCACAGGTGGGATGATTCTAGACATGAAGGGAAAGAAGCTAACATAACCGACGTGGGGAACCAATGTTAGCTTTGGTTTACCAAAAGTCTTTCTTACAAGCTGTCGAGATGGGTAACCGTTCTCTGTGATTACCTCTTTCCATACCAACTTAACCTGGGGGAATCAATCGACGGCAAACGTGGTTTAATGAAAAGACTAAGAACCCTACGTTCTTCTTCTCTATGACAAAAATTATACTCAAGCTTATTATTTTATGAACATTCTCTTACTTTTTCTGTATGATTACCGTAGTCGAAATAAGCCCCATGGTCCTTATCATAGTGCATCTGAGCAGAAATCGTGATTGAGAAGAGAGGATGATAAACAAAAATATAAGATGTTTCATAATCAAGTTATATATATCAACTATAACATCATAATTAGTGAAAGTGAGAAAATTGTTGATTCTGATAGAGAAATAGACCTGATTCAGAAGATCGAAATTTGAAAGCAGCTTGGCAGTTGAATAGTAATCCTCCTGCACGATTTACATCAGTTTCATGTTAAGAAAAGTAAGGGAGACACCCTTTTGCTTTCGATCTTGTACTGACCTTTGAAATCTTATCTTCTTTTCCTATAAGCTCTGCGATGGAATGCATGCAATCTGCAGCAAGGTACATCCAGCACCTAAGATCAACGTGTCGCTCATCTTCACTTGGGTGCGAAGCCCGAGGAAAATCATCCAATCCCGAGGAAAGAGTCTGCAGGCGATATAAGAAATCATATTATATCTGAAAGAATCATCACACACAGACACAGCAAACGGATTCTGAGACATCTTGTTGCTAACAAGAAATAGCATTTACATGTAAATCCAAGAAATAGTACCTTGGGATTAAGTTCTCGAGTTGTTGAATTGTCTCTGCCGTGCCAAAAGTAGCTTCCACTCTCCTTGCCTAGTGTTTAATCAAGTCATGAAAAAACATACTATATGAACTAACCCATGTTATGTATATAAAACTGTAATGCAGGTTGTATACAAAAAAAAACCAGGCACATCTAGTAACCAAGATTAACCGCTAGCGATTCCATTGTGATTAGAAAACAATAGCCACTTAAGATAATATAAACTCTAAAACACAAAGCAGTTGAATCCTTAATGGATTTACACCAGAAATCTAGAAAATATTGTTGTTGTTACCTGTTTGAGAAGTATTAAACCACTGAAACCATGCATCTAAGCGTACAGAAGCTCGCTCAAGGAACGACAATATTTCATCCCTTTCAGATGCGATAAACTTCTCCGTCTTTATACCATCTATTAGATCTGGAGAAAAATAGATGGTCACTACATGAACTATATTGATTTTGAAACCTTTTTGTAAATTTACATAAACATGTCACAGTATTAATTTAGAAACTGATTATCAAGGAGAAAGAACTCATAAGATTTGAGGACAAGGTTCTAAACATCTAATTGTAAAATAGGAACATAAATATTAGGAAAAAGTTAGAAGGAAGCTGAAGAGGATATCACTGATCAAAGATTGGCATTTAACAGATTCTTACCACGTATCACCAAAAATAGTGTTGGCGGGTTGCCATTATTTGGGTACTGAAGTACAAACTCCTCTGGAACCTTACTGCAGTCAAAGAAACTCTCAAGAAACAATTAAGACAATAAGTCAATAGCCATGGCTACCACGGCAGCCTGTAAAGTACCTCAGAGCTTCGGCACCCAAAATTAGCTCACGTGGAATCCATCCATCGATGTTTAATAGGTCTAACCAGTGTCCAACGATATCCAAGGTTATTCGAAAATCCCAGCGCCTGCACAAAGCACACACGACACACTTCAAAGAATGTTACAACCAGCGAGAAGATTATAGCTTTTAAATCTGTAATGTAATATATTCTCGAAAACATAGCTTTCAGAAAATCCATTTAGAAAACAATAAGCATCATATTAAAGAACAAACCAGATCAACAATTGATGGAAACCTTCGTCCCACAAAAACCCCCTAGGAAAAAAGGGCCGGCTTGGAACAGCTGTGTACAGCTCGGCTGGCCAATATAGCAAGAAATTATCCCGACTTTCAGGCTGCAATAGAAGGTATTGATTTGTGAGAGGTAAAACCTAGTTTGCAGATGCGAAGAACATAAAAAAAATTGACAAACGATAAGTAGGAAGAAATACTTGCAAATACTTGCCTGAGTGCTTTTAGGAACATAAATTTTTGATTGACCATAGAAGTAACCAATTCCACCGAGCATGTTTGCAATTGCAGTCTTGCCAACCCCCAATGTTGCTGAATCATGCTGAAACCAACAAGAATCTGAGACTGAGATTCTCATCTCTTCTATGAACATCGGTTCTGATAGATGCAAAATTATCAACTATATATACGTTATGACAACTAGGAGGTGAAAACATATGCTCGTCACTGAGAAGAAGCAGAATTACAAATAACCAGGGCGAGGAGAACTAATCCTAGTGGAAAGAGATTCATCAGCCTCTGTTATGACTACACAACCATACCATATTGTTAGTGGAGATTATTTCAAAACTTCATCCATGACACAGCCTCTGGGTGTGTTGAAGGTAATCTATTAACATGGGTAACTGAGTGAAGTCTGTACAGTTAACTAAGAAAAGTTAGCAGCATACCTTTTCCGAAAGGTTGAAGCATCCCATAAACTTTGCATCGAACTCTCTATGTTTCTTTTTAAGCAGATCAGAGAGCGGCAAACCTACAAAGAATCAAAATCTATGAAACATGCCGCAAATACAATAAAAGTAGACAAAATCAAGGATATTAGTGATCAGAATTAAGCCTATGCTGTCAGAGAAAACGTTTTCTATAATGGAAGGAAGCTCAGCTGAATTGGTCCACAGCGAATATATATAATTAGTAATCTCTAGAGAAGCTAGAGAATAACATGCTACTGCTTTCCCAAGGTTAGAGAGACACTTGAGAAAAACACACATACAAAAGCCAGGCATAAAATTCAGATTAGTGTTCTTTATCTGATCTACGAAACACAAAAGGTGAAGGTACATGTAACAAACTAACTCATTAGCGGATGAGAAGTTCTTCGATACTCAAACTAAAATGCAAGTTATATACAAACACAAAGATAAAGAAAATTCAAAGTCGTCGCTAATGATGCTTGGTAATAACAGGAGGTTTAAAATACCTGTGAGACTTGTTAAACGCTTTTCCACATTTGAACTGTCTCCTTTGATCCCGGAAACAAAGGGAATATCTATAGTAAATGGAAGCTTCCCAGAGATCTGTATGACAAAGATATGTTGACACTGTACTAGTAAAACTAGTTGATCATAGAATCTGTTTCTATAGAAGTTAAGAACATCCGTCGTATTTATACAACAATATAGACATATACATTTCCGTCAATACTACTTACCTGAAATATGTAAATGTTGGAAGAATCCTCTGCAGTGTCAGAGAGCTGAAGTCGTCCAAACTTCCTTGCCTAAAAACATACAAGCCAAGAGACGTGTAAGCATCACGGTCTTTACAGACAAAAAAGAACATTAGGCCCTTCCAAAATGAGTTATGAGCTCAAATTTAGCAGACCTGCAGAGCGAGATTTTGCTGAACTAGATCCGACAAATTATATATGTGAGGCGTCTTGAACCCAGAATAATGTGTCTCAAGCTGATTCTGCAAATGAAGAACAATTGAAATGGTTACATCCAGATGTGCATCAGGGGATGACATCCGACGATACGAAACACTTCGAACCACTGACACAAGGATTTTAAGTCACAGAGAAGAGAGAATGCCAAATCACCCACAGATCCCTTCAAGTAGAGACAACTACAAGTCCTAAGACCTTTAATGAGCACCTCAAATTGCAAAATACCTGAGATTTTAAGTGTATCTGCCAGTCTCCTACATCTTCACGTGAACCCGAAACCAGGAGAGAGCTCCCTTGAAAATCTAAATCCTCTTGGCCTAACTTTAGAGCATTGCCACCTTCATCAGCTAAATAAAAGAAGAGATGTGCGCTTCTCATCGCATCACTATTCAACCTAGTTTAATCCCAGTATGGTCAAGAAAAGGAAAAAGAACTGTCACTCCACAAGAAGCTAAAATAGCAAAAGCAATCCAAATGTAAATCAGCAATTACCCTTTATCTTTCACATCGATCCGAACTGACCAATCACCTCCATAACCAAGGCTGCCATCCTTAGACTTCACGAAACTCGTCTCCAATACCATATTGTTGTCAACCAGCTCCTGCCGCCCGAAATCCCGTCCATTGTGTTCTCTCCATCCAAATGTACTTAGATCATCAGAGTTCTCACAGAAATGCCTCATAACATACATCTCGTCTTTGACACCAAGCCACATCAATCCAGCTACAAGGGACAACGGAGTCCTGCATCGCCAAGTACCAAACATTCACAGCAACACAATACTACAATTATCAATATCCTCCCTTTACAACACATTCCCATATAAAAATGAAACATCCCTAAGCGAACCAATAAATTCACAGAGACAACGGAGTCCTGCATCGCCAAGTAACAAAACTTATTTGCTTACACAAAGATCCCAATTTCACAACAATACTGCAATCATCAATATCCTCCCTTTACAACATTCCGATATAAAAAATGAAAACATCCCTAAGCGAGGTTAAGACATTCACAGAGACAACACATACATACCTTGCACGAACTCCGAAATAAGCATGAGGACGATAAGTTCCCCAATACAAGCTCTCCTTATGCTCTCCTTGAAACTAAGTAACACACATATAACACAAACACAAAACCATCAGATTCAATTTCTCACAACAACAACAACAAACAAAAGAGAAGAATCGTTAAAGAGCATAAGAGAGAGAGTTTTCGTGTACCATAGACAAATCCGTGAGTTTTGGAGAAGGGAAAGGAGTGATAACCCTAGGTTTCTGTGGCTCATCGAACAAACCGTGGCTAACGATACGATTGATTACGAAGAAGATGAATATGATCCCTAATACGATGAATCCGATTAGTATCTTGAGATTCGTCTTGAAAGCGCCGATCGAGACAAGCTCCTTGCTTTTGTTTCGGCGTGTAGTCGGAGAATAACGAAGCGAATCGCCGATTTGGTCGGTGTCGGAAGATTGTGATTTGATCCGACCACGCGCGCTCCGACGGCTAGTTCCGGTCATGGTCGGAGTTTCGGGAGACGGAGATTTTAATCGGAGATAATGTAATTGAAAGTTCGAAACTGAGAGTGAAGCTAGAGAGGGTTGACTTTTCAGTTTGACCAACCGAGTTTGCAAACTCAACAATGACAATTTAAAAAAATAAAAAAATAAAGTAGAGTTGTTTTTCCTAAAAAAATGATAATTACTTTTCCAACGATATATAAATCTTCTGTTTTAATCCCCAAAATATAACAATATTATTAAGCTCTAAAACTAAATTGAAGTCCCAAATATTAAATTCTAAATCTAACTTTTGATAATGTGTGGTATTTTGGAAAGTTCAAAATAATTTGGGAAAACAAAATTTGCTTATTTTACAAGACTTTTGAAAGGGTGATTTCATTGTGATGTTTTTTACACAATGAGATTGATCTTTGTATAAAATGGATCCAATAATTATAAGTTATTTTCCTTCCTTCTTTGGGGAAACTACGAAATCACAGATAACTATATGGCCCTTTTTCTAGTAGAGCCAATGGGTACACAACTTTCGGAAATTATCTAAATTATCAAATACCAAAGTAAATAGTGCATATTACATGTAAAGAAGATTTTTTCAAGACTGCTTCTAAACTCATACTTGTACAGTACAACACACAAATATACACATGCTCACAACGAACAAAATGGTTGATTGGACTACACAGTACTTGTGTCTCCTACTACTATCTTATAAACACATATTCACACATGAAAATGCTCTTTCATCACAACCATATAAAACATAAAACATAGCCCCATTAACTTCACGGTTATAATCGATCATAATTACCTCGACTCCTAGCTTTAAGACCATGTAGTGTGCTGCTTAACAGAAAGGGATGGTTTTTGAGTGGGAGTAAACGTAAGAGATAGAGTTTGATTTACCTGGGGGCGGGGGGAGTAACGCACGGGTCAGAACCACTCGGCCATGCATTTAGGGTAAAGCTCACTCTCAGTAGCAATGGAGGAGATGCCGCGAAGCTCTTTCTGTACTTTCCGTCTCTCATAGAACACCGAGCACGCAAGGGAATTGCATTTCACTCCACATTCCACCAACCAGTCTCCACCTCCACAGTGTCTACATATCTGCAAATAAGATATTAACACACAGTGATGGACCAAGAATGTTGAAAATTCATTGGAAAACTTACTGTGGCTAGGTGTTGCATCTCTCTCTCCAATTTTGACGTCTTCCAAACAATGGTCGCAGCAGCTGCACTTTCATTTTTGAGGCACCGGTTGCATAGCTTAGCAGATGCCTGAACAACTTCCCCACACAAGAAGCAATGTTTCGAGAAATAAAAATTGTCGATTCTAGCTTTGTGCGAGTTACTAGAGTTTAAGGGACGTTGACCAAGCGAGCCTCTTGTGGGTCGAGGCATCTCTAAAAACCATTGATTTAAGTCTGCGCCCACAAGTCCAAATACTCTTTGCAAAGCTGGTATAATTTGTTTGTTGATGTAGTATAAGTCATTCAATCTATAGGGTGAATCGATGTCCAAGAGAACCAGTGGGTCCACCACCATGTCAACAAGTCTAGCTCCTGGCTCCCCATGAATCACAATGTAAGGCACTCGTTCAGCATAGCGTGGCTCTGTCCGAGGGTCTGCTCTCATTGATTTGGTTGCCACAATAGCCGCTGGAGGAAGGAGTGAAGAGTCTCTTGCGCTATAAGTCCCCAACCGAACTTCTTTTGCAAAGATAAAATCTTGAAGAGACACTCTCCCTGATAGTATCCGCTTCCATTGTCTATACAAATACGACTTAACCTGCACAATGAAAAGAGAAAAAAAGATGTAGGCCGTTGCAGGTTCAATTGAAATTTTGAAAGAGCAAAGAAATAATAATTGTACCTTAGGGATGTTAGTCGATTCAAAAAATAGTCTCAACGACTGCTCCATAGTTTTTGAAACAACTCCACAAGTGTCTCTTCTAACAGTTTCAATACCTTTTGCATCAAATGTAGGCACGTCCTGATCGGGACTTTCATAACTATACCCAACATACCGCTTTTTCGTAAGAAGGAAACAAGGGTGATATACCTTCTCCATCTTTAGAGTGACTGGGTATGGGTTTATTTCAGTTATTGCTGATGCAATCTCTTGCCCGACTACAAAAGCTTCTTTCACAGTTCGGCCTTTGAGGAGGACAAACATGCTACACAAGTAATTAAAATGCATTAGGTTACACGGAAGAAGCAAATAAAGATGCAATGATACCTACTTGCCTAAGTATGCGCAGATGTTAGCTTAAGCAAACCATAAATAGAACCGTAGTGATACTTTACTTTGTAGGAAGTTGAAACAGTGTCATGAAAGATAGTGGTAAATAACTCTAACCGGATTTTAAATCTTAACTTCACTTCATCCAGAAGAGTAAATATAGAAATTACCTATCAGTGTCACCATATACAACTCTAGCGTTCCAATTATCGTTGGCATTGACGAACGAAATAGCCTTCTCAAGTGTGCTACGACCACACTGGACAATACTATCTGCCAGCTCTGCACAAGGCATTCGACCACTGAAGCCAGCAGCAGTATAGCCATAAGTCACATTTGCTATCAGCTTTAGAGCAAGCTGCCTCGCATTAAATATCTGCAAAAGACATTGAATACCATCAAACTTGCAATTTTATTCTCAAAAATGCCAGAAAATGTTCATCGATGAACCAAAAACCACAAATATTGGAACCAAAAATATAGGCCACTCTCTCTCTCTCTCTTCAGCCAATCATCCCTAGTTTAATTATTAGGTATGAACTACGACCAAGATAAATATATACCCGGTGAAGAACTGCTTCTGAAGGAGTCAACTTTTTCATTGCTTTCTTCACCATTATTCTCGTAGATAGAATTTCTTCTAAGAGCCTTGGTAATATTCCTCTCCGCACCTTTATGTAAAAATTGAGGTGATTATTGTGTTTAAGTTAATCAAGAAAAGGATTCATCGACCCAGGAAACAATGATGCTATTGGGAAATAAGGTCATTTGTTTGTATCGAATATGATGACTTTAGACAAGCAATGCACATTACCTCTGGTGGCACGTACATCACACCGTTTGGGGTCTGGAATATTTGATTTAGATCCTCAAGAACATTCAGGTCTGGAGAGTATGAGCTGACCCCAAGCGTGTTCATCTTCAAATGGGCAAGTTTTCCGAGGCATGTACAAAAGCACAGATTATATGCTATAATCATTGAAGGATAAAGGGATTGAAAATCCAACACAATAACAGGATCATCATAGAAGGCGGATTCTGGTTCCATCACAAGAGGTATACATTCCATAGCTGGCTGAGAAGCAACCTACATGATCACCTGGTTTACTTAGGAGAATGCTAAAGGGTAAGAAGGGTACGATATTATTATCGAAGATTAACTGCAAGGCATATGTAATAGAAGCTATCATGAGAACAAAACAACCTATGGCGATCAGGATAAGGACAAACTCGTTGGTTATTACAAAAAGTAAATCACTTGAAAGATTAAGATAAAACAAACCTGTTGGTTTCCTGGAGATATAGCAAGATAATTTTGTGTATGTGCCAATCTCAAAAGCATAGATTCCACTCTGTATTGGGAACCTCGGGAGAGAACTGAGAAAAAGTCAATGCCAAAAACACGAGCAAGTTCTGACGTACGATTTATCTGCAAAGTGCAAATAATGATTTAGTAGGATAAACGACTTGAACATAATTCACTATACAAAACATACATACCATATCAAGCTTCCCCATTATTTCAAGGTTCAAATTTGCTCGGTGAGTCACATATTCAATGCATCGATATCTTGCACCCGCAGGACCACTCGAAAACCATTGTGTCAACACTTTATAGGGGATTGATGGAATCTTCTGCCTCAAAACAGCCTCTGACACAGCTTCAACCGTGTACATGTTGAGTTTAACTTCCCCGCGTATCAAACGCCATGCATTGAGAACAATTCTACCCCCTACATGAACACCACTAGCATGTGTGCGGCCCCACTCGTCCTCAATTACCACTTCTTCTACTTGAGCAGGATCCGCTACCAATGGATCTGGCAGCAGATTACTAGCAAGATTTCTCTTATCATCTGAAGCATTTGTCATGGTCGAAGATGGTGTCCTAGATATACTATTGAGAAATCTTATACCAAGCTGTGCAGCCCTTTCAGCTAGAAAACCAATGGATCCACCTTGTATATCCCAGCCCACAAGAATATCTGGATCCCATTTACACAGAGTTTCAATGAAATAACTGAACAATTGCCTCTCTTCAAGGAAGATAGACAACTTATATCCAGATAGACCATCCACATTTCTGTAGTTAGATAACATATAACAAAAAGCATATTAAAATAAGAAAATGATTGAAGTATAATAAAAACGTAATTACGCCAGCTACAAAATTTCTAAGGAACCAAAATAAATGAATCAGGTATTTTACCTCGGATTAATGTTATCTGGACTAAATAAAAGCACAAATACTTCAGCTGCAAAGTTATCATCATTCTGCACAACGAGAGCTATGACATTGACAGCATCAAATCGTGGATCAGGTCGCCGTTCCCCTCTAGACTCTGCATGAACCTGAAGTGCATAGATATTGATATTTATCAACGAACATGTTCTAAGAAAACATCATCTTATATTCAGGTCATCATTTTTACTACAGAGGGCTTTTTCGTTATCACATTAACAACATTTATTAGACTTTTTCATTCAATCCTGCAAAGATGAGCAGCATATATACTTATTGTGCTAAGACAACCTTCTTAACAAGCAGCACATTTTGACTTTCTAAGTTCAAGTATCCTCAAGCTAGCCTCAAGGATTGAACACATGATTACTCACGTAATAGCATGATCATCACAATGAAAACTAAACATTGTGTTGCTCGCTATGAGTCTCAAGGAAGACAAACTGTACCATTGGAAAATCAGTTTCTTATGTCGCATTAAATTTCTTTCCGTAGAATGAGGGTTACACATTATATAAACCATTTGAGGGAGTTACGGTCAATTACCTCTATACTCAGCAGTGTAAGCTGTTGCCCTGTACCCATGCTCGCGGGATCTCGGAAACCAATTTGACTTAAGGGAGTGGGACCTGATTTCCCATCAGGACCTGAAATCTGAGACATCTCCTGTGAAACACTGGTCTGCAAATTAATGTTAAGCAACTTTCCTTTGCTTCTCAGATCTATCTCAGACTCTGTATAAGCATTTGATTCTGGATTCAGAAAAACGTTATTATGCTGCTCCACGTGCTCGGACACAGACTTTATATTAGATGCACTAGCAAGATCAGTGAAACAAGTCCCGCAGTCAATATGATCAACTCCCAAGGGTTGTTTTTCTGAATCAACATTAAAGTCTCCTGGGCCTGAAAAACTCAAGAGGTCAAAAAGAAAAGTAATCAACTCCACTTGCTTTTGTCATGAAATATAATTCAGGAACAATACAATATTTGTAAGGAAAACGGATTACATAAGCCAGTCCAGGGCCTCCGGCTAACTCTACACATTACCTTTGTCATCTGATATCCACTGTGAAACAGAATCTAAAGGAGGCGGTGAACATGCAGGGGTCAGAAGGTAAAGGTTGGAGCCGTCATTGAGATGATGCAAGGGAATACCAAGGGAAGCTCCTTGGAAAAAGTGTTTCTTTTCGTCCTCCTTGACTTCCCTGTCCTCCAAGGAAAAAAAGGGGATCTCTTTCAAAGAGAAAAGGAAACAAGATGTCAGAAGTAATCTCAAGTCAGAAACACAAGTAAATTAAATGAATGAAGGGGAGCACAGCCAGGAAGTTCTGCAAAACTTAAGGTGACCTAACTTCAAATTTATAAATATATATCTCAACCACATCTTCATTGATTGTATGAGTAGAAGAAACTAGAAAGAGGGTAGGATTAAGTAAAGGTACCACATCCATCATGATGTTTTTCCCTGGCATGATGAAATTGGATGGGGATTTCGTGAGAATGTGAAGAATCCTGCAGTCCAGCACTTACGCGTTCGAGAGTAGGAGGTTTCTTGCTTAAGGTTAGGCATATAAAATTTCCTGTTTCAACAATTACATTTGCAGTTGACTCTTGCTTATCCCCAGATTTATGGACATTATTTATATCAGTCCCGCCAAGCTTATTGCAAGAAACCAATATTCCTGATTCCACAGTTTTTGAATCTTGACCAAGTGAAACAGTGGCAGATGAATAATTCGTCAAATTCTCAACACCGTTTTTACCTACCGTCTCTTTAGCTGAACATCTATCAACAGAATGAAGTTCAAATGACTGAGTAGAGAGATTATACTCACAATCTCCAGCATCTATAGGAGTTGAAGTCTGAAGAGCACTGTCATAATAACATTCACTACTTTCTTCCGAAAGAGCAGGACCTTGCTTGTCTGCCTCAGATCTCAAGGGAGTCATGAACTCCTTTTCCATGTCCTGAGAGTCTCTAGTCTGTGGTAGAACCTTCCTTAACTTCTTATGATGTGAGTCTCCATGGCATAACCGTTTTTTTCTCATCAAGTCCCGCAATGAAGATCCAGCCAACACTTTTCTGTTATTCGTGTTGGAAACATCTGCTCGATGTTCTTTGACTGGAAAACTAAAATAGTCTTTCGTCTCATTCACAGCGTCAGAGCTAAAATTTGTTAACCCAAGTTTATCACTAGCATTTGTACTGTCGAAGTCCTTCTGAAGATTTTTTTTCAACGAAAAAGGTAAAGGTCCCCATACAGATTTGCTAAGCTCGTTGCTCCTAGAGAAGCTCCTACTCTTAGTCTCCTGTAAATCACTCCTTTTGTATCTCTGGAATGATCTTTCGCTTGCATTTGAATTTGAGATACTTGGAACATCACTAGGGACTTCTGTGTGAAGACATTGTTTGTCTGATGAAGTTAGAGGGAGCTGGGTATCAAGGTTAATATGTAAAGCTACTTTTGTCGAGCTTCCAAAGTCACGTAGATCCTCCTGAGAATCAAGAATGTCTTGACATTCTTTTTGTGATTGTCTCACATAATCTGTATTAGCCAATTCAAGAACCGTATTAACGGAAGCTAAAGGCAGAAGAGGACTAAGGATGGTTTCCCGGAGAATTTCATCATCGGAGTTTATGTCCTCTCCAGCCTGGGATGAGGCAAACCACTTAAAGAGGCCCAAGGCTTCAGCATCTTGTATTTCCGTAGGTGTATCTCTGTCCGTGGGTGTTTTCATATATGCATCATTTTCTATTGATGTTTCTCCAGTCTGCTCATCAAGTGGAGAAAGACTTGCTCTTCCAGGGAACTCACTGCTTGTACCAACCATATTTAAAACCTGCACATCAGTAATTTCAGGTTTGGCATGCATATCTGAACCGGCAGCTGAAGATATTGCAGTAGGCTTCGTATCAGTCTGAGAAAATCCACCTTCGTGATGCATTTCTTTTAGCATATTCTCAAGCCCAACATAATGTGACATAGTCTTCAGCACATCAGCTGCAGAGGGTTTGCCAGGATCAGGAGGTATAGGTGCATCATACACACCAGTTCTTTCATGCTCCTCCTGAAAACATTGCAAGGTTAGGTAAGGGAAGACCAACTATATAATCTCAGTGTATATACTTAAGAAAGTTAGAATAAACCTCCCAAATTGCCACAAGCGACTGGACCATCTTAGTATCAGACTGGGCTTGAGAGAGGGAGTTGTACATTTTAAATTGTTGATTAAGAATATCTACAAGAGAAGAACATAGGTCAAGGATCCGTTCATACAAGAAACAGCAACAATTATACTTCATTCCGGGAAAATTACCATTAATAGTAGTATCTCCCTCAAGTTCGCAGAGACTCTGACGTATGTAATGGTGCTGACTCTGGCTCAACGGTGTATTAGATTCTTCAGATATATTCCACATCCATTGACCCGGGACTGTTGACAAGGTCCAAACAGGGAAGCTGACGCTTGCAGCTGCACTTGAATTTGTCTGTCGCATGGTCTTAGTATTGTGAAATAAAAGAAGATAAACCTATCAAGCAGTATGTTGTCAATCTTCATGTATTAGAATATCTACCGAACAATCCGAAGCAAAACTCCTTGGACGGAAATGTTGAGGCACTGGGCTACGAAACTTCATCTTTGATATATGCACATGACCCATTCCGTACAAATTATAGTCAACCTATGAAAATAAGCAAAGACACTTCAATAGTGGACATTCAGATACCAGTTTTCAGAAATAGAAGAAGCATAGAAGATTGCATTCATATGGGAAATTGCTAAGCTTGACAAAATGCGTAGTCACTAAAAGATTTCTTTTGAACCATAACGAAAAATTACCAGAAACTGGAGAATGAAAGGAATATGAGACTCGTAAGGCTGCAAACTTTTACCAAGAACAGCACCTGCCTACAGAGAGAGAAGAAACAAACACTCAGTACAAAAGGCAGATGAAAATCTTCATCAGTATACACTAATTTAACAGAATCTATGTATCACAGATAAAGTATAGAATAAAGGTGGCATGCAATAATCAAGATATCGTACCAGAAGAAGACTGGCAGCACGAGCCACATCGTGTGGATGGTAGCTATTATATTGTTAAGGTGAACAAACAAAAACAGCCTAAGAAAAGAGCATCACGCTCAAAGTAAATATACAGGATACAGAGAGATCTTCACAAACGCATCCTCCGTCGAGTGGTGACCATAAAACTTCTTTGCTCTAACAATCTCACAGCCATGTACATGTTGCCTTTTTGAAGAAGCAGCTCCCTTATGCTACATATCCATATAAAAATACAATCAAGTAGGAATATTGATAGAGACAAACCTACGAGAACAAACAAAGTCGGAACCAAAGTAAGAAGTCATGGCTCACTTGGTATGTTAAATACACACCTTTAGAGCCTTCTCCAACTCAAGTGATACAGCAGATGTACTTCCATCAACTTCCGCAAACAAACAAAAAACCACCACGAAAAAATCATTTTCTGGCGAACCGCAATACGTATATCTGTAGTTACTTATCAACATAGTATGATGAATGCTTCATACCTCCTTTATGATGATCAAGTGGAATTTCCGAGCACGGGATATACAAATAAGGTAAAGCCTGTAAAACCCATGAAACCACACAATACTAAGAAACCAGCAAAGCAATATATTTGACTTAACAAGAAAACAACATCAACAACAAAGCTTTCTTACACGGTGAATGTGCAAGCAAGTTTTCTGGCCAGACGGTGTTGAGCCATAAAACCTTATAACAGGTACTTCTTTTACCTCTCCACCTAAAATTCCAACAACAAAACAAATCATGTAGAAGAAACAAGCCAAAAACTTGCCCTTATCTAAATGAAACATAAGGCTTGACGCTCTAAAGCCCTAAATCAATCAAACAAGAGAGGAAGCACAGAATTGGTGACAAATCTAGTGAACAAAGACGAAGCGCTTAGGAGAATCTAAAGAGAGAGAGAGAGAGGAGACTTGCGTCACCTTGGAAGCTACTGTAACAAATATCGAATCCAGGGATCGGAGAAGCCATGTAGTAATCGATCGTAACGATACGTACACTGAAAACGGTGGAACCCGACGGAGAATCGGCCATGGCTTTGGTGGCTCCTCCGAGATTTCTTCGACGGAACCCTGAGATTTGTGAATTCCTCGCCGGTGTATCTAAGTCCGAAATTGACTAAAACGGTTTAAGTCCGGTTTGGTTTAATGGGCTTGATAAATTAATGGGCCGATTCAAATTTAAAAGCCCAAATAGTAATTTTAAGGAGGTTTAGGCTTTTAGGCTAAAGCAATTAAACAAGTGAAAAAGAGTATTAAATAATTTTATTACAAAATTGGGGAAGTGGTCTTGGTCTAGCGGCGGTCATAAATCCACATGAGTCAGATAACATCACTCCATCCGGGATCGATTCTCCGCGCCTACATTTGTGTAGGATTAGCTAATGAATAGATTATTTATGGTCTAAACGTTGACAAAAAAAAAATATATATATATATATATATATATTACAAAAATAGAGTCTCTTTCTTTTGAATTTGTATTATAAATAATTACCAACAAAAAACAGATTAACGACTAGAGTCTTGAGTGTTGAAATATTAGGCATCGTGTATAAAAAAAACTATGGGAACGATATTATATTATATAAAAAAAATTGGATAAAAAAGATTTGAATATATAGCAATTGAATCATATTTTGTCGATGTTCTCGGAGACATTCTTCATACGTGGACGAACCTCAGGATCACTTTCAGTACAAGCAAGAGCAAGATGAAAAACAGACAAGACTTGTTGTTTAGCATGTACTTCTTGTAACAACATCGGATCAACCATATCCGACAAAGGTGTCTCCTCTTCAAACCCTTTCCTCACCCACTTCACCAAATCAGGCACCTCCACAACAACCCCGGTGGACGCCGACGAATAAGAGCTTATAATCGGCGAAGAATCGGGAGATTTGCCGGTTAGAATCTCCATAAGTACAACACCGAAAGAGTAAACATCCCATTTCTGATTAGGTCTGTTTCCATGTAAACGTGCTTCAGGGGCTTTATAGCCGTTTGATCTGTCTGGATGTTTGATTGACGAAGTGTACGGAAGTGCACCGCCTAAGAAACCGCCTCCCGTGGAGGTTGAGGTGGAAGGTTCGTTGGAGGAGGAGGAGGAGGCGGCGGTGATGGTGATGAGACGTGTGAGACCGAAATCGGAGATGTAAGGAGTGTAAGATGAGTCTAGGAGTATGTTAGATGGCTTTACATCGCCGTGTACTAGCTTTCTTGGACTACACTCGTGTAGATAGGCTATGCCACGTGCCGCTCCTTTAGCGATTTTAAGTCGCGTTGACCATGTTAGGCTTGGTGATGGTTGACCATTCTTCCCTGCAGATTTTAAACAAATAATAATAATAAAAATTAGTAATGATTGAATTACACTATGAGAGAAAGACGGATCAAAGGAAGTGGCCAAGTGGTTATGTAGTAGAATCATTAGTCGTAGCTTATAAGTTATCATTAATCATCATAGTCTTTCTTTTATTTATTTTTTTGGTACTAATTACTTCTATTTTAAGATTCTTTCTACCACATGTCAACACCAAACCCTTAAAACTATTATCCGGACATATTACTTAGCTAATCCAATTCGGGATTAACATAAATTTGGAGTTTGTAATAGACAACAAAAAACAAAAAAAATGATTATAGCATGTGTGATCTTCACCATTCCCTAACCTAACCTCAAGCTGACGTCAACATAACCAAAACCGTTGACTAAGTCAACTAAAAATTTAATTTGCATATCATATCATATGGTAAAAAAAAATGAGAGAGAGTAATTAAGGTTTACCTCTAAGAGCATCAGCTAAGCTACCATTGTTAACAAAATCACTAATCAAAAGCTTCTCATCAGGAGCCCAATAATAAGCTCTTAGCTTAACCACATTAGGATGTTTAACTTTCCCCATAGCCGAAACCTCGGCCACAAACTCCTTATACCTCTCTTCTCCTCCTTCTCCTAACCGCCTCACTGCCACGGGAACTCCGTTACCGAGCACCACTTTATACACTATCCCTAACCCACTCTTCCCTAACACGTAAGCCGAAGCTCTAAGCAACTCGTCTAGCTCGAATGAGAAGCCTTTGTCTATAGCCACAAGCTCTCCTTCTCCTCCTCCTCCTCCTCCTCTCTCGATGTTATCTTCTGCTTCTGAATCATCGTCTCTGGGTTTTCCAGAGACGACGACGCTGCAACAACAACAAGAAGGAGAATATTTTGTTTTTTCGCCACCGAGTTTTTGGTTCTTGCCTGTGCAGCTACATCCATTTTCAGAGTCTTTTCTCTTCCAATACAAGTAAACTATCACTAATCCGATTAGTGCTACACTCGCGGCGTCAGCCACCGAGATAAGCACGATTAGCCCCGTGCTTAGGCCTTTCGAGCCGTCGTTGTTTTTTTTCGCCGACGACGGCGGTTTTCGAGACTCCGCCGAGTTTTGATCGGTGTTTTCGCAAGTTTTCTGGAGAGGGAAACCGCATAGTTTCGGGTTGTTGAGGAAAGCCGTAGGTCCTTGGTTAGAGAAGGAGACAGATTGAGGAATCTCACCGGAGAAATCGTTGTTACGGAGATCCAACGACACCGCGACGGGTAGGTTTCCGAGAGATTCAGGGATTTCGCCGGATAATCGATTAAAAGAGAGATTCAAAGTCCCCGAGATCGATTTTAGCTCTCCGAGTTCGTTAGGTATCGATCCTGTGAAATCGTTAGCGGAGAGGTCGAGCTGCTCGAGATTCTTCATCTCCGGCCAGATTTCTCCCGGAATATCGCCGGAGAAGTTGTTAGCGGCGAGGATTAGTCTCTGAAGCTCTTTACATTTGTTTAGATCCGGAGAGAGAGATCCAGAAAAGGAGTTCTTAGACAAATCAAGATTCTGAAGCCTAGGGAGATTACAAATCGAAGGAGGAAGAGAGCCTGAGAGGTTGTTATTGTAGAGGAAGATACTGTGAAGCGCCGTCGCGTTGAAAAGCTGAGTCGGAATTGATCCGAAAAGCTCGTTGTTGTGGAGGTTTAGACGGCGGAGGTAGACGAGAGAGCCGAGCTCAGACGGGATGTAGCCGCGGAGGTGTTTTCCGGCGAGTGAGATTCCGACGACGCGTGAATCGGAGGAATCGGAGCATGAGACGCCGGACCAGCGGCAAGGATCGGAGTCGGAATCGTTCCAATCGGAGAAAGCGGCGGAGGAGGAGGTGGAAGATTGATCGACGGCGGATTTGAGAGAGAGTAAGGCGAGACCGTCGGGGGAGAGAGAAAGTGAAGGAGGAGAGTTTATGAGGTGAAGAAGAAAGTGGAGAAGAAGAGAGAGAGTGATCATTTCTCTCTCTTGATTTTTCTAGAGAGAGTGAAGAGAAGGGAGAAGACGGAGTAATGGGGAGATTGGTTGGTTCTTGAAGATTGTATTTATTTGTGTTAGTTATAACCTTTTTTATCATATTTTAATGATTAATATCAAATATTTAATATTACAATTCAATTCATGTCAATTACTAATATTTTAAAATTTAATTTCATTGAGAAAATAGTTGTTTTTTAAAGCCCAAACTTATATCTTTACTCTCAAGTTTGTATTAGTGTTTTTTGGTGAAAAGTCTATTACTCTAAACTTTTAATTTTTCATGTTACATGGAAATGCCATCAAAAAGAAAATATTTCAAATAATACAAATATCATAGCAAATCATTAAAAACTACAAAAGTAATGGTAAATCTAAAATTTATGTGCAATTCACAAAAATACCATGAAAACTAGATTTTAGGACTATAATAACATGATTCCTCCCCCTAAATATTATTAAAAGTTTTTAGACGGAATTATCATAAATTTTAAATGATCTTAATACCTTTAAAATTAGGTTTTAAACCCTCAAAACTAATTCCTACCATTTTCCTAACAAAATTAGATGTTGTTTTAGAACATTTTTACTCCCGGTTATTTATTTATTTTTATTCCAAACAACTTCGTTATTTTCAGTCATTACTATATATGTTTTTACTTTAAAATGAAAGAAGATTGGAATAAATTATGTATGTTTCTTATCATATGTTTCATTCAAGAACTTCTTGTTAAAAATTAATGTAGGTTCAGAATATGAGAATACTATCAGACAAATTATTGGGACTCACTCATTTAGCCGCCAAAACAAAGTCTATAAGTTTGACACGTGTGTGTTATACATGTAGTTTCTCAAATATCATATGAACTTTTTCTTTCAATATTTGAGTTTTTTTTTGCAAATGAATATTTTAGTTTTATACATTTTTTTTTAACTTTGCAACCGTAAATACTATCTTTACCCGGTAATCAAATTACAAATAAGCTAAAAGGAATCTTATGTAATTCAAGTAGGATTATTTAGGACTATGTTGTAATGCAAATATGCAATCATTAAACCATGCTTAGAAGTAAGTCAAAGCATGCAAATCCATGTACAGAAAATTTATAAGAGACAACTTACAAAATGAGACTGAATTATTCCAAAGATTAATTAAGAATAAATTCTTCGATTAAAATCGTAATACGAAAGAAATAATTGAAAGATTAAATCCTTTTAATGGGGTTTTCATTATTTTCTTAGATAATATTGTTTATGTTCCAATTTATTAGATGTTTTAGGAATTTTGGTTTTGTTCATTCTATTTGATTTTCACAAAGTTTAATGCATGTTTTATGATTATTTAATATGTTATGAACTTATGATCAATAATATATTTTTAATCAATATTTAGGACATAAATAGCAGACCCATTAGTCAATCCTACACTATTGTATCGTAGGCGTTAGGAATCGATCACTGGTGGGGTGGTGTTACCTGTCTTATGTGAACTTATGATTGCTACTAGACCAAGGTCACTTCCGCCGACCAATAATATTTTGCCATCTTAATTTATGGTTAAAATCTTTAAATAAATGTCAACATAACAAACCATTCATAGTTTCTTAATCTTTGTGTTTTTAAACAAAAAAACTTATAAAATAGAACAAAACAAATATTATTAAGTGCATCAAGTTAGTATAACAACATAAAAGTTTAAATCAATTATTGTAATTGGATTTATAGAATGGACGTACAAACTACCCTCACATGCTGGTGATACCATACATATATTGTCTCGGTACAATGTGACCATCGAAGAAATCATAAATTTTTTTAAAAATAAACTTGAAAAATGAGCAATGGACATAACCAGGTTTATAATGATGATTTGGATTATTTACTATAATTTTTACACCAAGATTATAAATGATGAGAATAACATATTGGGAGAAGATGTTGCACTCATTGGTTTATTTATATTTTATGAATGCACTCATTGATTCCACCATTTGGATGAGTTTCTCTTAAGAAACCGTAATCTAATTTTTGCTTTGCATGCAAGACATATTATTTCCCTTTTCTTTTTGATTATCTTTTGTCTTTAATCTTATATGTTATATTACTTTTTGTTCCCATATTGTCTTATGACGAGGATAGGTAGAAAACTAAAATCATCCTATTGACAATTACAAAACAAAAATTACCTATTTTACTAAATTTTTCTAAAATTAATTAGCATGGTATTGTTTAGTTTAGACTTAATGCAATTTTGTTTGGAACTTTCCTGAATAAATCAATAAATAACATAATAGTAGTATATGTGTATATAAAGTTATAAACCATTTTATAAAAAATAATTCGTATTATTTTGTCTATTTTAGATTTAATTGTATTTTTTTAATAAATCAGTAAAGAAAATATTCCTTAAATTTTATTCAAAAGGATTTGTATAATTACACGGTAATTTACCAAAAAAATTAAAAATGCGCTGATCGAATGTTCTATTTCTTTTTTTTTATCCAAAACATTAACCAAGATCGAATGTTTTATTTATGTTTGTTTAAAAGTTTTTATGTTTTAAAACTTTTGTTTATTCTTTAGTCCTTTTTAGTCATTTAATTTACTATTTAGTCCTTTTTAAGTCCTTTTATTTAATATTTAGTCCTTATGCTTTGACTGTGACATAAATTACCCCTCTCGTCTCCTCTGCTCTCTCGCCGTCGTTGAATCCTCGCCGTCCGGTGAAAACTTCTACCAGCAAAAGGCAAGCCATTCTCTTCTTCTTCTTCTTCTTCTTCTTATTTACGCTTTTGTTTGCCTCTGGTTGATTATATATCCATCGGATTTTGACTTTCACACAATTGAAATCTCCGTAATAAAAGGCCCCTTTGTTTGATTCCTCTTATATATATATATATATATATATATATATAATCGCCTGCGTGATGAATCCTATCTGTTATGTTATTACTCTTTTGCTGTTTATTTCATGCACACAAGGTGTTCGACGAAATCACTCAATGAACCAAGTTTCCTCTCTTTTGTTATTACAGGACATTTACTTTGTTCCATCACATCTTGTAATGACGAGCATGATATGGTTAACAGCACAAGAGGCTACAAAGAACAGAGCAAAAGTCCTCTCCTTGTACCGCCATTTACTTCGAAGCATTAACTCGCCGAAACTACAGCTTAGCTACGCTTCGAGACTCGCGAAGAAAGCCGAGGTTAAGACCATCTTCTTGTTCGGCTCCGAGGAGATCTCCAAGCACAACGTCGCTGATCTAATTCGGACAGGCGAATACGCTCTTTCTCAGTTGAAACAAGGCAAGATCCCTAACAACACCACTCAGTATTGAACCATGTTTTGTCTCCATACCACTATGGTGTTATAATGCTCTTTTCATTCATTGGAAACACCAGCTTTAGTGTAATACTAAAATTTTGGTTCAACGAAAGTTTGAACATTTCATATGTTAATAAGGAGCAAAAGATGAACATAGCATAGCATAATAAGTGGTAAAAATAGTAAATAGTAGATGGGTTTTCTTTCACAAATACCACATTTAAACAAGATTATACTTTAAGACTAACAAAACTTGATCATAAAATCATCTTTTTCAAAAACTTTTCGAGTTCAATAAACATCTCTCATCATGAGTTCTGCTCTTCTTCTACCTTCGGAGCTTGCTTTTGAACCCGTGGTTTTCTCATATCTGAATAAACAGGGAAGCCATGAAGAATCATATGTTAACCACTTGAAAGAAGGTTGTTACATTGTCGAAAAGAGTATTTTGTAATGATTATACTCACACTTAAAAGATGACCCGGCAAGACATGTAAGCCTTGACTTAGTATTTGTCTCGGCTAATGGTTTTGCGTTCTCTTTAGCCGCCATCCGCACGTCCCAAACACGTATGATCCCATCAGAAGACGCAGAAGCAACCAAGTACGGATCTTCCGAGGCACCCTCTCTATCATTCCTTGTAAGCACGACAAGACCTTTGATACGAGCCGGGTGAGCACGTTCTATGGAATAAGCAAGCTTCCCGCTATTAGTGTCCCAAGCTGTTATGGCCCTATCCTCACCAGCTGTAAACAGAGAACCACTCTGTTGCAAAGCAAAACCATAATCAAAAGTTAAACGCAATATCAATAAGGACACTAAACCCATCTTTAACGTAGCAATCAAACCACACCAAAACCAATACACTCTCTGCCAAGAATCTCAATGCTACTCAAAAGATAAATACTTTAGACATGTACACATTCTTACAAGATCTACAAAGGGTTACAGAGAGATTTCAACATCAACACAAGCTTAAGCTTCTAACAATGGAGGAGAAAAAAGTTACCTCTCCAGGACAAGCACAAAGTATACGCTTACGGCTATTATTGTCAAGCTCAAGAAGAAGCTTAGCATCTTCAGATTGATGAACACCGACTTTACTATCAACCACCATGAAGAATCTCTCACCGCTCGTATCAAACTTCACGAGGCTCGCTTCGTGACCTAACCTGCAACAAAAGCTCCTCTTCCCTCTCACGAGATTCAACATCGCGAAGCACTCGTCGCGATAAACGGCCAAAGCTAGCTTCCCGGAAGGATGAATCGCCAGATCGTTAACAGCTTTCTTATGAGGACGAAACGATTTCAGGAGAACGAAAGGATCCGTGTCGAATATCGCCACGGATCCGTCCGCGGCGGCGGAGATTAGGTTACGAGGGAAAGAGAGGGAAGAAGGTTTGTAGAAGGAGAGGGATGTTATTGAAGCTGTGTGGTTATGGTCTAAGAGAGATCCGAGGGATGAGGCGGAAGGTAGATCGTAGAGATGAATTGTATCGTCGGAGCCACCGGAAGCTGCGGCGGGTCCGGAGGAGGCGACGGTGGTGATCGGTGAGATGTGGGATGGGTAAGAGAAGAGAGGGGTTAGGGTTAGGGTTTGATTGTCTGCGTCGTGTTTCGTTGGTTTGAGATTGAATCCCCATATGTATCTCTCGTAAGAGCCTGCGATTATACTCATTCTTCTTCTTCTTCTTCTTCTACCTTCGTCTTCTCTGTGTGTAAAGTTTAATTGGAAGATTTTTAGGGTTTTAGGTTTTTATTGATATTTTTGTCGTATTTTAAAAAATTAAAATGTAATTATGATTAAACCAGAGACTAAACCGAGTAGATTTGTGGTTCATATCATGGTTCAAACTTGTTTGGTCGATCCAGTGAACCAAGTCTTGTGTTGTCTTTTTCGTAATACACAAATTTTTATTGATTAGAAAAAATATATTTTTTTTCTTGGATAATTTCCAAAAATGCAATGGATAATTTCCAAAAATGCAATGAAATATATTTTAAGAAAATAAATATTTTAATATTTTTACTATTATTAACAAAAAAATTAAGCGAAATACTATAAATTTTAAATTAACTGTCAAAATTAAATTTTAAACTTTCAAAACTAAACTTTATTTTCATCATAAATAATCGTAAACACTAAATAACAAAAAAAAACTAAATTCTAAAGTCGAAATTTGATTTTTGAGTTTATGATTTTTTGATATAAAAAAACTTTTTAACAATATCTTAAAGTAAAATAAATTGTGATGTTTTGTGAGATTGTAAAGAATTAAATTTTATTTCATATTTTTATTTTCATTTTTAATACAACTAAGTAAGTATTAATTACAGAGAAATTCACAAAACTACACCCTTTCAACTTTTCCTTCACAAAACTACACCTAATTCAATATTTTCACAAATTTACACATTTTCAAAAAATTTAAAGCTTGATTTATCCTTTTAAAAATTACCAAAATTAAAATCTTTTCATTTGGGTTCGCTAATTAATGTTTATGGTAGAATTGTGTGGGTAGGAATTATTTGGATTTAATTTTGAGTGTTTAGGTGTAGTTTTGTGAATTAATTTTGAAATGGTGTAGTTTTGTGAAATGTAATTCAAATGGTGTAGTTTTGTAATTCTCCATTAATTAAACTGTAATAAAAACATGTATTTATTTAAAATACAGACGTCTTCTACCAATTCGAATCCAGCTCAACGGGAATATTTCCATATTTAGCCGGGAGAATTATAAAACTACAAGATTTGAATTACATTTCACAAAACTACACTATTTCCAAAATACTTCATAAAACTACACCTAAACACTCAATATTAAATCCAAATAAACTCTATCCAAACAATTCTATCCTCTTAATACTATACCCTAAACACTAATTAGCGAACCCAAATGAAAAGATTTTAATTTTGGTAATTTTTAAAAGGGTAAATCAAGCTTTAAAATTTTTAAAAGGGTGTAAACTTGTGAAAATATTGAATTAAGTATAGTTTTGTGAAGGAAATTGAAGGGGGTAGTTTCGTGAATTTCTCTATTTAGTCCTCGTTTTTTTTTTTTTTACTTTGGCAAACTAAATCTACCAATTTCTGTACTTTTCGTAAAAGAATCTTTCAAAATATGCTATTTAAAAATAAAAAAACAAATCAGAAATATAAAAAAAAATAAAAATAGATTCAGAATCTATGACTCACGGATGATGCAATCCAATATTGTCAACACCTTCTTCCTTCTTCTTCTATAATCTTCTCTCAGATTTCAAATCTCTACCATCGCCGTAGAAGAGAAAATGAAGCTTTTGCCGAGAGAAATCGAGAAATTAGGGCTTAATCAAGCAGGTTTCCTTTCTCAGAAGCGTCTTGCTCGCGGTCTTCGTCTCAACTACGCTGAATCCGTAGCACTTATCTCCACTCAGGTACGATTTTGGTCAACGGCATTGATTTACCGGTCAATGTTTTTGACTTTGAGCTATTGGTGTTGTTGTTGTTGTTTCTGTTGCATTGATTTAGATCTCACTGTAACATCGTTCTCGTAGGTATTGTTGTTCATGAGATTGAATCCATCATCAAGATAAAATTGGGAGAATTACAAAACTACACCATTTGAATTACATTTCACAAAACTACACCATTTCCAAAATACTTCACAAAACTACACCTAAACACTCAAAATTAAATTCAAATAAACCTACCCACATAATCCTACCCCTTAATACTATACCTAAACACTAATTAGCGAACCCAAATGAAAAGATTTTAATTTTGGTAATTTTTTAAAGGTAAATCAAACTTTTAAAATTTTGAAAGAGTGTAAATATGTGAAAAAATTGAATTAGGTGTAGTTTTGTGAAGGGAGGGTTGAAAGGGTGTAGTTTTGTGAATTCCTCGATAAATTTCGATAAATATCCACCGAAAAAAGTTTTCATTTTGAAAATACCATTACACATTAGTAGTTTACACAAAATGTGTGGTAACTTTGTAAGACAAAATTTATTTAGTGTTATTCATGAGAATTAAATTCCTTAATATACTACCAAAAAAGTTTTCAATTACAAAGTAGTAGTTGTAAGAAAAAATTTAGTTAGTGTTATTGATGCAGGAGGAAAAAGGAAGATATTCTAGCCTTTTTAGTTAATTTACTTATTAAGTTTGATTTCTATATTTTTATTAGTTTTCCTATTTTTATTAGGTTTCCTATTTCCTAAATTAGTTTTCCTTTTATTTGTTAGACTTTTAGCTATAAATAAGAGTCATTAGACTCATTGTAGAAAAATCCAATAATTATTATTTTTAATAAAACTTTAAGAGTTTTCTCTTATTTTCTCTCGTGGATTCGAGATTTATCCTCTGGTGGATTCCAGGGTTCTCTGGTGGATTCCAGAGCTTTCTAGTGGATTCTAGAAACTTTCTTTCAAGTTTGTCGCTTGCGAACTTGAGTTTCATTCGGGTTCAGCGCTTGCTAACCCTAGAGATTTCCGACTGCGTCAAGTGGTATCGAAGCGAGGCTTTCTCCTGTCTTTTATGAAACTTGAGACATAGGAGATCAACCATTGATCAGAGCATACATGGAGGGTTTATTCGCGGACTTAGCCGCAGACCTCATTGATCAGATCACTATTCAGATGGATGGCTTAATCCTTGATGTAAACAAGGTCAAAAACAATGAGAATCTTCAAAGACTTATCGAATGTGAAGCCGCTAAGAAAGTTGGAAACAATTGTGATTATCATGTGAAGGATGATATTCCGTTGTTTAATGGAACCATGGGAGCTATAGAGTTTATGGATTGGCAGATCGATGTCGATCAATTCTTCGATGTCATGGAAATCCCTGAAAACAAACAAGTTAAGATGGTAGCTATGAGGCTAAAGAAAATTGCTGCTGTATGGTGGGATAAGCTTGTGATTCAAAGACAAAGACAAAGAAAAGGGCCGAGTTAGGACTTGGCGTCGAATGAAGCGATTGATGATGGAACGTTTTTTACCGGAAGAATACGATCCAAATCTTTATAAGATGTATATCGAATGTGGGCAAGGAAATAAGACCGTCACTTGAATACACGATCGAATTTATACGTTTTTCTAAACGCAATAATCTAGGAGAGACGGAAAATCGGAAAGTGGTCGGATACATCGGTGGTTTAAAAGGTTCTATACAAGAGAAGATGGGTCTAAAAACGAGTATGGACGAGTGCAACAAAGCTTCTAACCTAGCTTTGACAGTCGAACTAACCGAGAAGTATTCTCCAAGTGTCTCAACCTTCAAGAGGTATGCAACACAAAATTATTCCGAAGCAACCACGGATAAAGAACATAGTGTGGTGGACAAGAACAATCCCAAGTCGATATGGTTTACAAAAGATGAAAACATCGTAGAACTGGTTAGAATTCCGAAAGTGGAAGCCCTTCATGCCATCACTAACAACTTGAGTTCTCGTGAGGAAATTAAAGAGGAGGAGAGACATCAAGAGAAAACAGATTTTAAAGAGATGGAATTGCAAAGTGTCAAGATACAATCAGAAAATCTAGTTTTTAAAGAGATGGAATTGCAAAAGGTCGTGATACAATCAGAGAATCTAGCTTCTATAAAGATGGATATGGAAGGTATTGAAGATAAAGCGGAAGTTCGCAACAACAAAGTTGTTTTTATCAAAACCTCAATTATTAATGAAGAAAAACTTGAGGAAGAAGAAACAGTCCATCAAGAGATTCAATATAATCCTCCTTCCAACATTGTTGATATCTCCAAGAAAAGACAAGTTCAGGTGTTTGCAAGCATATTGCAGATATCTATTCTTGTGTGGGTTTATGATAAGATATTGTTCTCTTTATGGTACGAGCATAAAATCGATCGAAAAGGAATTGGATAATATGCTTTATTAAAAGAGAACTCGAGGTCGAGTTCTTTGGAAGTGGAGGAGACCGATGCGGGAGGAAAAAGGAAGATATTCTAGCCTTTTTAGTTAATTTACTTATTAAGTTTGATTTCTATATTTTTATTAGTTTTCCTATTTTTATTAGGTTTCCTATTTCCTAAATTAGTTTTCCTTTTATTTGTTAGACTTTTAGCTATAAATAAGAGTCATTAGACTCATTGTAGAAAAATCCAATAATTATTATTTTTAATAAAACTTTAAGAGTTTTCTCTTATTTTCTCTCGTGGATTCGAGATTTATCCTCTGGTGGATTCCAGGGTTCTCTGGTGGATTCCAGAGCTTTCTAGTGGATTCTAGAAACTTTCTTTCAAGTTTGTCGCTTGCGAACTTGAGTTTCATTCGGGTTCAGCGCTTGCTAACCCTAGAGATTTCCGACTGCGTCAGTTATCCATGAGAATTTAAACTCCTTAAAATACCACAGAAAAAGGTTTTTATTTTGAAAATACCATTACAAAGTAGTAGTTTACAAAGAATGTATGGTAATTTTTAAGAAAATTTTTATTTAGTGTTATTCATGAGAATTAAACTCCTTAAAATACCACCGAAAAAAAGTTTTCATTTTGAAAATACCATTACAAAGTAGTAGTTTACAAAGAATGTGTGGTAATTTTTAAGAAACTTTTTATTTAGTGTTATCCATGAGAATTAAACTCCTTAGAATACCACCAAAAAAGTTTTCATGTTGATAATTCCATTAAAAAGTAGTAGTTTGCAAAATTATCACAAGGACTAAAAGTTTCAAGAATGTGTGGTAATTTTGTAAGAAAAAATTTATTTAGTGTTATTCATATGCTTTATTTGGTTCTCTGACTATTGTGTAGATTCTTGAGTTTGTTCGTGATGGTGAGAAAACTGTGGCTGAGCTGATGGAAATTGGGAGACAATTACTTGGAAGGTGATATGATTATCTATGATATATAGTTGATGAATCCACTTTTGCTGTTTTGGTTTAATTTTGATAGCTTTATTAATCATTACTGTTGTGTTTTATTGTTCTGTATCAGGAGGCAGGTTCTTCCTGCTGTTGCACATCTTCTGTATACTGTTCAGGTAGTTTCATTAACGCTGTTAATTTGTTTCTTATGGCTTTAAGAACGGGCAGTGCTTTATGTTCACTGTTTTGGCTTTTTTATTAAAACTAGTTAAGGTGTTGTTGTAGGTCGAAGGGACATTTCGCGATGGTACAAAGTTAATCACAGTACATGAACCGATTTGTCGTGAAAATGGGAACCTTGAACTAGCTTTGCATGGATCTTTCCTTCCAGGTTCGTTTTGGTCTCTGCGTTCTACAATATACTTTTAGTTTTCTTGGAACTTTAGAATGCGAGATTACATTGCACTTTACTTTGATTGAATGCTTTAGGAGGCAAAATATTTTTTAAGGTTACTACGTATTCATCAAGCTTTGGTGATATTTTAAGCTTTAAAATCCTAGGAGAAACACAGTATGATTATGGCTCATTTTGTAGTCCCTTCATTGGATAAGTTTCCGGAAGCTCTTGACGAAGTAATTCCTGGGGAGATGATATATGGAGATGGAAGTATAATAATAAACCATGGAAGGAAAGCAATAGTTCTGAAAGTGGTGAACACTGGAGACAGGCCAGTACAGGTATGTTAGTTTGTCACTTCTTGCGACTTTCGTATTTCAATTTACTGTAAGATATCTATATTTTTCAATTTTCTTGGAGATAGATTTAGAAATTTTGTTATAATTAATTTCTGAGAGACTTTTTCAGGTTGGAAGTCACTACCATTTCACTGAAGTGAATCCGTTGTTGGTGTTTGACAGACGTAAAGCTCTTGGTATGCGTCTAAACATACCAGCGGGAACAGCTGTACGATTTGAGGTAGGATTTCTGAATATCTCTTTCTCTTGTTTCATTACTCATATACCTTATTGATTGGGCCTTAATTAGTAAGCTCTTTAGCATCTCTCTATCGAAATGGTGTTTGTACTGGAATTGAAATACAGAGAACCCGAAAATCAACATTATAAACCTACAAACATTTTAATAAATGGTTTCAATGGCATCATCTTTAGGGAACTTTGATGTTCCCAATTTCACACTCTGTTAACTAGATGTCTTTTGGTTATATCTCTCGGCTAAAGGGTGACCAGCATTTAGTCCTCTCAGTGATAATTGGTATGATTCTCGTAGCCAGGAGAAAGAAAAAGCATTGTACTTGTGAATATTGGTGGGAATAAAGTGATAAGGGGAGGAAATGGAATTGTTGACGGTCTGGTTAATGATGTCAATTGGACAGTTTTGATGGAGACCATGGAGAGGAGAGGCTTTAGGCATCTAGAAGAGGCAGATGCTAGGTTATGTCCCTGTTATTTTGCATTTTTATGCTCTGAGATTGGGTTTTGACATGGATGTTCATGTGTCTATTTTGCAGTGAGGGGATTGCAGGGGAAGATCCTAGATTTACGACTTTACTTTCTCGTGAAAAGTATGCAAATATGTATGGTCCTACCACGGGCGACAAGCTTAGGCTAGGTGATACAAACTTATATGCAAAGATCGAAAAAGACTACACTGTTTATGGAGATGAATGCATATTTGGGGGTGGAAAAGTCTTAAGAGAAGGCATGGGTCAAGGAATAGAACAACCTGAAGCTCTTTCCTTGGATACTGTCATTACCAACTGTGTGATAATTGATTATTCAGGAATATTTAAGGCAGATATTGGGATTAAAAATGGTTATATTACCGGTCTTGGGAAAGCAGGCAATCCGGATACTATGCATGGTGTGCGAAGCGATATGCTTATTGGGGTAATTTAAACCACTGTATAAACACTGTAAATTTCGTCGAGCGCTTCTTAATCTCCTCTTGTTTATTTTCTTAGGGTAAGACTGAGGTTATTGCTGGAGAAGAAATGATTGTAACCGCAGGAGCTATAGATTGTCATGTGCATTTCATTTGTCCGCAATTGGTATATGAAGCAGTGTCAAGCGGTGAGCAGAGTAGCCTGACTGTATATATTCTCCGTGTATATATTCTATGGTCTATAGATTATCTATATAATCATATATTAGGAGAAAGCATTAAGTTTGCAAGTGTGTTTAGAACACTGATTTTGATCACTTACCTCACACTCTTAATTGCTTGCAGGCATTACGACGATGGTTGGAGGAGGGACAGGGCCTGCTTCTGGTACACGTGCTACTACGTGCACCCCTTCTCCATCCGATATGAAGTTAATGCTGCAGTCCACGGATAACCTGCCACTAAATTTCGGGTTTACAGGGAAGGTTAGATAATGTTTTGCTTGTTATCCATGTAATCAATTTTTTCGATCATCTGTAATAATTCAGGTAGATACACCGGTAGCTGACTAGAACTCTTACGGATAGCAAATGTCTTGTTGTTAGGGAAATACATCTAAACCCTTGGAGCTGCGTCATATACTCGAGGCTGGAGCAATGGGGTTGAAGCTCCACGAGGACTGGGGAACTACTCCTGCAGCTATAGACAATTGTTTAGCAGTTGCAGAAGAATATGATATCCAGGTCTTCTCTTTTCCCTGACATCCTATTTTAAGAAACACATTTAGCAGTTTCCGAAATGTACTCAATTGTTAGGATTTGACAGGTCAACATTCATACTGACACCTTAAATGAATCGGGTTTTGTGGAGCACACGATCAATGCGTTTCGAGGAAGAACAATACATACTTACCACAGGTTCATCAACATCTTACCTCTCAGATACTCAGCTTATTTATTTCTGTTATTGTCTAAAAATGTTACAACAATAAAAAAAAGTAAGGTCACTGCCTTTTATTGAAGAGATATTTTTGTTTGTTAATTTCTTCTGGACAGTGAAGGTGCTGGTGGTGGACATGCGCCTGATATCATCAGAGTTTGTGGTGTGAAAAATGTACTGCCGTCATCGACCAACCCAACACGGCCATATACGAAAAATACTATAGATGAACATCTTGACATGCTGGTATGAATTTTTTTAACAGGACTATAATATGAATAGTGAAATACTTGGTCTTGTTAGTAACCTCTTATGCAAACACAAACAGATGGTGTGCCATCACCTTGACAAGAACATCCCAGAAGATGTAGCTTTTGCCGAGTCAAGGATAAGAGCTGAAACAATAGCAGCAGAGGACATATTGCATGATATGGGAGCAATCAGTATTATCTCCTCTGATTCACAAGCAATGGGTCGCGTAGGAGAGGTTCATCCCTTTTAACCATAAACATTTTTTTTTACTTGGAATTCTTCATGTCCTCATAAGTAGCTATTTCACTCTTTGATAGATTCTATTTAGCGGAAAACTTGCAATCTTATTCATAAAGTTATTATTCATACACATGATCTGAGAGAGCGGTGCCATGATTGTAAAGTCTTTATGCTCTCTGCATAGATTTCTTGGTTTGAGGCATATTCTCTTGTATGATCATACTCTATGCACACTAAAAAAATCTGTGGTATCCATTTTTTTGGTGAAGGTAATAAGCAGAACATGGCAGACTGCTGACAAGATGAAGGCTCAGAGGGGAAACTCTGGTCCTAGCGCGGCTAATGATGATAACGAAAGGATAAAGAGATACATTGCAAAGTACACTATAAACCCAGCTATAGCCAATGGCTTTGCTGACTTAATCGGCTCCGTTGAGGTATACTCATCTTAAACACACATGTCTCATATCATATAGCTTTCTTTTCCTTAGTGTTTTTGTTTACTCAATTGAAAAAAGGCATTGCTCTGCAGGAGAAGAAGCTGGCTGATCTTGTCTTGTGGAAGCCGGCTTTCTTTGGAGCAAAACCAGAAATGATCATTAAAGGTGGCAATATTGCATGGGCTAATATGGGTGATGCAAATGCTAGCATACCCACTCCCGAGCCAGTAATCATCACCGACTACTATTTTATGAACATCTTATCCTACTCTGCTTTTAACCTATTGATTCAAAGAGCACACAACTAAATTGTATCTTATGATGATGCTAGGTCATATCAAGACCTATGTTTGGAGCTTTTGGAAACGCCGGAAGCGGAAACTCGGTTGCATTTGTTAGCAAGGCATATAGTCCTTTTACCACTCTACATCTTTTCATATCTTTCTCAAAACTGAATTATGGAAGCATTAAGTATAGTTTATTTACTCTCTACCTATACCCAGGCTGCCTTGAGAAACGGCGTTAAAGAAGCATATGGACTCAAGAAGAGAGTAGTAGCGGTATCTAACACGAGGCAGCTCACGAAACTCGACATGAAGCTGAACGATGCGCTTCCGGACATCACAGTGGATCCAGAGACATACGTTGTAACAGCAAACGGCGAAGTCCTCACGTGTGCGCCTGCCGATTCAGTCCCTCTCTCCCGGAACTATTTCCTCTTCTAAAAAGATTTGTTGAAAAATTCACTTGCTTTGTGCATTAATAGTCATTGCTTAACTAAAAAACGAGACAACCTAAAGAGACACTACAAACACACAAGGCCACATACCTTATTGTTAATTTACTTGTAATATTAAGCTTCTCTACAAAACAAAAATAAGTGAGAGAAGCATATATAGATATGGAAAGAAAACGTGGTGAAAGAAATTTGTGAAGGAATAGTAGTGTGATATCCACTATAGAACAATGATTTAAGTGTTGTCTCTTTCTTGTCTTTAATGGGCATGTAGCCTATTATTATTTAGTGGATTTGTCTGATTTCTTGTGGGTGTATAAAGCATTTATAACATCATCACATCAGCAACATATAATTATTGTTTGTAATGGTGTGTGTGTGTCACCATCTTCTTAACATTCATACAATATCTTCTTTGGTTATGCATTATTGCATTTGGAGTTTAATTTTCTAAACTCAATTCATACTTTTCTTTCTATAGTTTTTATAGCACCAATTTTAACTTTAAAATTTAAGTTATGCAATTATTATTTTTTCGAAATTTGGATTTTACGAATCACCACTAGAAACTATCTCTTATGAAGCTATTGGCACAAAAAAAAGGTTTATATAGCTATAACTTTGTGACTAGTTTTTGTGGTTTTTACTGATTTTTCTGTAAATTTTTTTGTGGTTTTTTAAAATTGTAGTGTGTATCAATTTAGTTTCTAATAGGTATTTGTATAAAGAAAATAGGTCAATGCATTGAAAAGTATAAAGATGGTATCTCATCTCTTTTATTTTGACGGCCCTACAATTTGTCTTTATCTGTTAAAAATCTTATAATTAAAACATAATTGTCTTATATAGTAGTAATGTACTAATGTTTATAGTATAAACTCGGGATTTTTTAAAATAAAATAAAGACAAGTACAAGATCGTAGCTGGAAATTACGTGAAGGCAGGGTTTAGGGAGTCTTAAATTTAATGTACATCCCCATAACTTATTTTATTCATAAACTGTATACTATCCGCCGAATAAGATATTTGTCCACGAGGAACATATACAATATTTTATATGTTTGACTTATTTTAACGTACCACGAAATCAATAGTTTGGTTTACATGGCATGAATTTAGCAGAGGAATTCACAAAACTACGCTCTTTCAGCCCCTCGTTCACAAAACTATATCTAATTTAAAATTTCCACATATTTACACCATTTCAAAATTTTAAAAGCTTGATTTATCCTTTTAAAAATTATCAAAATTAATTTTTTTTTATTTGGATTCGCTAATTAGTGTTGTTTAAGGTATAGTATTAAGATGTAAGATTGTGTGGATAGAGTTTATTTAGATTTAATTTTGAGTGTTTAGGTGTAGTTTTGTGAAGTATTTTTGAAATGGTGTAGTTTTGTGAAATGTAATTCAAATGGTGTAGTTTTGTAATTCTAATTTAGTATTAGAATAATAATAATAATAATAATAATAATAATATTAATAATAATAAGAGAAATTCACAAAACTACATCCTTTCAACCCTCCCTTCACAAAACTACACGTAATTCAATATTTTCACATATTTTCACTTTTTAAAAATTTTAAAAGCTTGATTTACCCTTTAAAAATTTACCAAAATTAATTTTTTTCATTTGGGTTCGCTAATTAGTGTTTAGGGTATAGTATTAAGGGGGTAAGATTGTGTGAGTAGGGTTTATTTGGATTTAATTTTGAGTGTTTAGGTGTAGTTTTGTGAAATGTAATTCAAATAGTGTAGTTGTATATTTCTCCCTAATAATATTAATAATAATAATAATAATAATAATAATAATGATGAATTGATGATGATGATGATGATGCATCTCGAAGTCATAGTCTTAGGTGTTGATTGGTTTAGCCGCTACCACCCGCAAACGCTGCGTTTGCGGTTGGTAGCGATTTGTGGTTGTTGAAAAAATCGTTCAAATCGCTTTAAATCTCTATGTAACGTTTCAAACAACCTAAAATCAAAAGCTGTTTTCCGCAAGCGTTGCGGGCGATAGCGATTCATTTAAAAAATATATATATTAATAAAAAACTATAAAAAACATATAAAAAAAAGAAATTCACAAAACTACACTATATCAATCATTCCTTCATAAAATTACACCTAATTCAATTTTTTCCTACTTTTCAAATTTTAAATGGTTCAATTATGCTCTAAAAAATCACCAAAATTAAAAATATTTTCATTTGGGTTTGCTAATTAGTGTTTAGAGTATAATATTGAAGGTGTAGGGTTTTGTGGGTAAGGCTAATTTCGATTTAATTTTTAGTAATTAAGTGTAGTTTTGTGAAGTGATTTTAAAAAGGTGTAATTTTGTGAAATGCAGTTTAACAAAAGGCATTCCTCTTTACGATCAATAATTGAAAGAACTTTTGGAGTGTTGAAAGGAAAATGGTCTATTTTAGAAGGTCGTGTTCGTTACGATGTGGAAATGCAAGAAAAGATTGTTGCGGCAACTATGGCGGTGCATAATTTTATCCGTGATTCTAATACAGAGGACATGGACTTCAGAGAAGCTGAAGAAACAGAGCGTTATGACGTTGATGTATTAGGAAATATGTCTCCATCTCATGATGATCAAGGGGTAGATCGGAATTATGATCCGACTGCTGACGAATATATGTCAACGGCTAGAGATGATATAGCAAAAGAAATATGAGATGCTCGTTAGCAAAATTTGTAGCAAAAATTATGTATGCAACTTTTTATTGACTAGTTTTGAAAATACCACTTTTAGTTTATTGTTTTTTAAATTTAAATTTTATAATAATATAATATAGTTTTGGTGTTCTTTAGTTTTCAAAATAATTTTGGTAATATTTAATTGTTATCGCAAGCGTTGTCAACCAGTCGAAAATATCCCGCAAACGCATAATTTTTAAACCACTATACCAATCGTACAAACCGTTTAATAACACAACTAACCGCCATCTCCCGCTGCAGCAATTTCCCGCAACCGCAATCGCTACCGTTGCGTTTAAACCTGTCGAGCCTGTTGGATATGTCGATTACATTCCCTAGATACATTGTTCTTCCCTAGGTTCATTCTCTAGATGATTCCATTGTATTCTATATATATGATCTCATAAAGGAATGGAGACACACAATTGAATTTACCAATCCAATATGGTATCAGAGCCACCTCTCTAAAAAAAAAAAAAAAAAAAAAAAAAAAAATAATCCATTTTCTTCTTCTCTTTTGTCTTTTCTTCTCCTTTGTCTCTTCCTCTTCTTCTCATCTATCGATCCTTCTTCTTCCTTTTCTTTTTCTTGTTTCTTTTTCCTTTTTCTTTAATGGCTGCCACCGGTTCATCTAATGAGAAACCTTATGGAATTGCTCAGATAAAGGCATATATTCCTATCTCCCTTGATATGGAAAAGCTCAATTACGACGTTTGGAGAGAATTGTTCGAGACACACTGTGTCAGCTTCGGTGTCTCCGGACACATTGATGGTTCCACCATCTCTACTCCCGACACCGCTAAAGAGTGGAAAGAACGCGATGGCCTTGTCAAGATGTGGATTTACGGAACCATCTCTGATTCGATCATTGATACTGTCCTTAAAAAGAACTCTACGGCTCATGAACTTTGGCTTGCGATCGAGAATCTCTTTCGCGATAACAAAGAGGCTCGTGCTCTCCAACTTGAAAACGATCTTCGGACGACGGTGATTGGCGATCTTTCTGTTCATGACTACTGCAAAAAGATGAAGACTTTCTCTGATCTCCTTGCCAACGTTGATTCACCCATATCTGAACGTGTGTTGGTGATGCATCTCTTGAACGGTTTATCCGATAAATTTGATTATATTATTAACGTAATCAAACACAAATCTCCCTTTCCTGGATTTCTTGAAGCACGTTCCATGCTCCAAAGTGAAGAAGATCGACTTGCTAAGCAAATAAAGCCTAACCCAAGCCATCAACAAACGGCATCTTCCTCAACTCTTCTCTATACGGCAACGGATGACACTCGCCGCAGCTCCAACGACAACCATTCTGGTCGTGGTCACAGAGGCCGCAACAACAATAACCGTGGCGGAGGTCGTAATCGTGGTCGAGGACGCAACAACAATTCTTGGTCTCACAACCACGCTTTTCCTCCATGGAACTATCACCAACAGCCATGGCAACCACCGTACTACTCTAACATGATGCCACAGCCCATGTATCCATCTTCGGGATATCCTCTTTATGCACCACCACCAACTCCGTACAATCACTCTGCGAATTCTGGTCTTCTAGGTCCTCGTCCTGCTCGACCCAATAATGAAGCACATATGGTTCATTCAACGGTTTCGTCTCAACTTCCGGCGGGTCTCACACAAGCGTTTAACACAATGACGCTTAATGAACCTGATAATTCTTGGTATATGGACTCCGGCGCATCAAACCACATCGCCTCCGGCTCAGGTAATCTACAATCCCTTTTTAATACGAGCACCATGCCTCTTGTCACTGTTGGTAATGGATCCTCTGCCCTAGTTAAGACAATTGGTCAGGGTACAATCTCTTCTCCCTCTCGTACATTTGCTCTTCGAAATGTGTTGGTCTGTCCTAGTATTATTAAAAATCTTGTTTCTGTTCGAAAGTTTGTCACTGATAATTCTTGTGCCATCGAGTTTGATCCTTTTGGTTTTTGTGTCAAGGATCTACACAATCGGAGCACTCTTCTCCGATGTAATAGTCCCGGTCCTCTTTATTCTGTGACTCCATCACCACCAACATCTCTCTATCATGCTCTCACAACAACGTCACCGAATAGCTCACTTTGGCACCACCGTCTTGGTCATCCAAGTGCTCCTCTTCTTTCTCGTTTATTATCATCTCTCTCTATTCCTTTTAAATTGACCGACTTGTCATCTTTGTGTCAAGCGTGTCAACTTGGGAAACATACTCGTTTACCTTTTTCTTCGTCTAATACTTTGGTTTCTTATCCTTTTGAATTAGTTCATTCTGATATTTGGACTTCTCCTATTTTAAGTGTTAGTGGAATAAAATACTATCTACTTTTTCTTGATCATTATTCTCATTATATTTGGGTTTATCCACTTCACCGTAAAAGTGATACTTTTTCTAAATATCTTCATTTTTCTACTTATGTTAAAACACAGTTTAATTGTTCAATCAAATCATTACAATGCGATAATGGTGGAGAGTATGACAACCGTGCTTTCAAGGATCATCTCGCATCTACCGGAACACTTCTACGCTTCTCATGCCCGTATACATCCCAACAGAATGGCCGAGCTGAACGTATGTTACGGACCATCAACAATATGATGCGCACGATGTTGTTCCATGCTTTTATGCCATCCAACTATTGGGTCGAAGCGCTTTATACAGCAGCGTATCTTCTCAACCGTCTTCCATCTACAGCAATCAACAATGATGTTCCATTCTCTCGTCTATTCAAGAAGGAGCCAATATATAGTCACCTTCGTACTTTTGGCTGTTTGTGTTACCCGAATCTCTTGCCCACCACGTTGCACAAGCTTGACAAGCGATCAACGCCGTGTGTATTTCTTGGCTATCCAACGGATCACCGCGGTTACCGTTGCCTTGATATTGCCACACGTCGTGTCATACTCTCCCGCCATGTCGTCTTCGATGAGTTGATTTTCCCTTTTTCAGATTTGTCTCCTACCTCCGAGATTTCTCCTCCTTTACCTTTGGTCTCACCTCCTCCGATTCCTCATAAATCAACATCTACCACTGCCCTTCCTCCTTCCCCGCTAGCTCCTCCATCATCTTCTTCTTCTCCTCCTCCTCCTCCTCCTCCTCCTCCACTTACAAATTCTCACTCTATGATAACGAGAGGTAAAAATGGTATCACTAAACCGCGTACTCGTTTGTGTCTTCACACTGATGTCAAAATTTCTCCTCTTCCATTATCTCACATTCATGCCGCTAAGGATCCTTTTTGGCTTAATTCCATGGATGACGAATATGGTGCTCATATTAAAAAGGGAACGTGGATTCTTGTGCCACGGCCCAAAGCTACTAACATTGTGCGTTCTATGTGGTTATTCAGGCACAAATTCAATGCAGATGGAGAGCTTAGTCGCTATAAAGCTCGGCTTGTTGCCAATGGGAAATCTCAACAACTCGGAATTGATTGTGACGAGACGTTCAGCCCCGTGGTTAAGCCTACAACAATCCGCACTGTTCTTCATGTTGCATTAGCCCGTGACTGGCCTCTTCACCAACTAGATGTTAAGAATGCTTTTCTCCATGGCGACCTTCAAGAAACCGTATATATGCATCAACCTCCCGGTTTTGTGGATCCCTCCAAACCTGATCATGTTTGTCTCCTTAAACGTTCTCTCTACGGCCTAAAGCAAGCTCCTCGTACATGGAACACACGCTTTTCCACCTATGTCAAGCACCTTGGCTTCACGCAAAGTACTACCGATCAATCTCTCTTTGTGCTTTGTCGTGGTTCTGATTTGGCGTATCTCCTTCTCTATGTCGATGATATTGTGCTCACTGCCTCTTCGCCAGTTCTTCTCCAACGTATCATTGCTGGTTTAAGTGCGGAGTTTGATATGACAGATGACGGTCCACTGCATCATTTCCTCGGGATTACGGTCAAACGTGAATCCAAGGGTCTGTTTTTACACCAACAAAATTATGCTGCTGATATACTCTATCGTGCCAACATGACCAATTGCAACCCATGTCTTACTCCGGTTGACACAAAACAAAAACTTGGTGCTGATGATGGTCCTCCGGTCTCTGATCCTACTCTCTATCGCAGTCTCGCCGGTGCTCTTCAATATTTGACTTTTACGCGACCGGACATCTCTTTTGCTGTTCAGCAAGTGTGCTTGTTCATGCATGATCCTCGTGAGTCTCATTTCCAGGCTTTGAAGCGCATTCTCCGCTACGTCAAGGGCACCATTACTCATGGCATCCACATGACTCGCTCCACATCACTTCAACTTACTGCCTATTCCGATGCGGACTGGGCAGGATGCCCATCTACTCGTCGTTCTACCTCAGGCTACTGTGTGTTCTTTGGCGATAATTTGGTTTCTTGGTCGTCTAAAAGACAACATACTGTCTCTCGGTCTAGTGCTGAGGCTGAATATCGTGGCGTTGCTAATGCAGTTTCTGAGGCTACATGGATTCATATGTTGCTATTTGAAATGAAAATCCCATTATCCAAGGCTACAATCGTTTTTTGTGACAATGTGAGTGCCATTTACCTCTCTTCTAATCCGGTCAAACACCAACGTACCAAGCATGTGGAGATTGATATCCACTTTGTTCGGGAAAAGGTAGCTCTTGGTCATGTTCGTGTTCTCCATGTCCCCACGGCTCAACAGTTTGCTGATATTTTTACCAAAGGGTTGCCTTCTCCGTTGTTTCTCGACTTCCGACGCAGTCTCACCGTTCGTTCCTCAACCGCTTCGACTGAGGGGGAGTGTTGAATATGTCGATTACATTCCCTAGATACATTGTTCTTCCCTAGGTTCATTCTCTAGATGATTCCATTGTATTCTATATATATGATCTCATAAAGGAATGGAGACACACAATTGAATTTACCAATCCAATAGAGCCATTAGTTCATATACGGTTCGGTCGCATATCACCATTTTTAATTGTTTTTTTTTTTGTTAATTTCCATTTTTAATTGTTCACACGGTTCCTCTAATTATTTATGATTTCAGACCAAGTGTGATAATTTTAAATTATTGTTATAAAACAATCAAAAGTCTAACAGTTTTGTAGAGCTGTTTTGTGAAAGATTTGAGGATCTTTACAAGTAAATCGACAAGTGTAGTATTTATATTATTTTTTAAAATATCATAAAAAAACATGTGCTTAATCAAATTTTAAAAACTAAAAAATGTTACTAACCTAGAGGTGATTGCATTATTGTGCATTTTCCCAAGAAAGTTGTACGTTTTATTAGAAATCAAACTTATTTTTTACGGTAAGTAAAGTTAATTAGATTAATTGGACAATTTTTTTACTTTTCTCAAGAATAGCAATTTATATTGAATCTCCCTAAATTTTTAACCTCTACATAAACCTCTAAACTTACAAAAAAATTAGTTGTCCATCTAAACTCAGAAAAATCTAATTAATTCCATATTTAGTCAAAATTGCAATTAATATATTAATTGTATTGTATTTAAACAAATTCAATTATGATTATGCGGATATAACCCGTAAAAAGTATATAAGTCTTAAATCAACGATTTTGGATCGTAATCGAAAAAAATTCACATCATAATCGGATTTGTTTGAACACAATTAATTAATACATTAATTGCAATGTTGGTCAAACGTGAAATTAATTATATTTTAATGAATTCGGGTGGACAATCATAAAATGTTGTAAGTTTAAGGCTTGATAGCTATTGTTAAGGGTAGAAAAGAATCGTCAACCCAAAATATAAAAGTGGTTTACACAATAAGAAGGTCTCATTAGGGTGAAATTGAAATTAGGACACTCTTTCAAGTTTCAAGTTCAAACAAACTCTCCTGTCTGGAAGTTGACCAAAACGCTGCCGTTTTACGCATCTCTGTTCATGTCTGAAAGTTGACCAAAACGCTGCCGTTTTACGCGTCTCTGTTCTTAAAGCACGAGAGGTCCAATAACAAACTCTTTACATTGACATTATTAATCATCTCTCTTTCTTTCTCTACAAAAACCCAATCCCAATAAAAATAAAAATAAAATAAAAAAAATGTTCGTACCGTCTCCGTTAAAAACTCCCTTACACGACGGCGTCTCTCTACTCCGATCTCCGGCGTTTCCCTCTCTCACACGGCGGAGACACCACAACCACTACCGAGCTCCGCTTTCTTTACAAATCCGAGCCGTGATCTCGCGAGAAGAGAAAGCGATAGATCAAGAAGATGAAGAAAAAAGAAGCAAAACAAAACCAATCTTAAGTAATAGCTCTGGTTCTACGTTTCCATGGCTGATGCAGAGATCTAACAAGTATGAAGGAACAAAGACGGTTATGGCGGTCGTGAAGATAAGGAAGAAGATGAAAGAGAAGCTAACGGAGAGGCTTGACCATCAAATAGAGATTTTCATGAAAGCTATTGGTCAAGGCTTGTTGATTCAGCTTGTTAGTCAAGATCTTGATCCTGGTTCGTTTTTCTTGATTTTAATTATATTTTTAATCGGACAATTCTCGTGAATAAAGCTAATTTTTTTTTACAAAATTATGACACATTTTCAAAAGTTTTACAAATACTATTAAAATATTTTTTTTCTCGTAAATACCACAACTCTTAAATTTTCAAAATAACACTCTACAAAACTATACCCTATCCTTCTTTAAAATTATATCCTAAACATTATATTACAAACCCAAATAAAAAATTAAATTTAAAAAAATTAAAACTCGTTTTTCTATTCAATGGTATTTTTGATATAAAATATATTTTAATAGTATATTTGTTATCAAAAATTTTGTAATGGTATTTATGTTATAAAAAATTTTGTATTGGTATTTTTAAAACCAAAACTTATTTTAGTGGTATTTAAAAAAATTATCTTTTTAGTTTTTAGTTTAAAAATTGGTGCGAGAGAACAAAGACTTAGATTTTGTTTTTTTGGATTTTATTACTGACTTGTTTGGATTTATTGTAGTCTTAGAACTCACTTTTTGATTCTTGTTGTTACCATTTTTGTTTACTTTGGGATTAGTTTTATTTAACAAAAAAAATATGGGAGAATAATAAAACTACACTATTTGAATTACATTTTACAAAACTACGCTATTTCAAAAATACTTTACAAAACTACTTATAAATACTTAAAATTAAATCCAAATTAATCCTAACCACACAATCCTACCCCCTTGATACTATAGCCTAAACACTAATTATCGAACCCAAATGAAAATATTTTAATTTTGGTGATTTTTAAAAGGGTAAATCAAACTTTTAAAATTTTGAAAAGGGTGTAAATATGTGAAAAAATTAAATTAGGTGTAGTTTTGTGAATGAAAGGTTAAAATGGTGTAGTTTTGTGAATAAGAGGTTGAAAATGTGTAGTTTTGTGAATTCCTCAAAAAAATATCAAGATGACAGCTATTTAATTTACTAAGCATGATTAATGATATTTGAATTAGTGGTTTATTGTAGAGTATTAATTTAAGTCTCTCACCTTCCTTTTGGTGTCATGAGTAATTAATGCACTTAACCAAGTTGGGGGATTCTAAAGATGTGGTCATCACTAAATTTGCAAAAACCAAAAATCTAAGATTAGACTTTTTTTTTTTTTACAATAATCTAAGATTAGACTAAATCATATGGAAAGTCAAGTCATTTATTAATTATATACTATCATATTATATGTCCAAAAGTAACATAAACCGACAAAAAATATTTTTCTCAATAAAAACATGATTTTTTTTTTAATTTTGGGGGCATAGGTTAGACTTAAATTACATTCCACCCATAAGTATCATTTTATTTGATGACAACCAATAAGTATAATTTTGGGAGTATTATTTTTGGTATATTTAAGTGCCGTGATCCTTGAAATTATCAATCCAGCTAATATAGGGTAAGACTATAATTAAGTTATTGAGAGTAAAAAATGTAGAAAAAATAGACTTGACTTTTCATGCCTGTCCTTTTCTTTTTTTTTTTTTTTTTTTTTTTTTGACAAAGCCTGTCCTTATTTGTTTATAAGTTATAAAACATCTACCACCACTATTATGTTTTGTGTTAGAGTCACTTACATTACATAGTTACAAGTTATGTCACTTACCGATATAAAATATGCTTTAAGACATAGCTTCCTTGTATAGTATACAGAAACTATGTTTTTGTTGTGATTACACTCTTATATAGTTACAAGTTATGTTACTTAAAGACTTATAATATGCTTATGAACTAGCTTCTTGATCATTTCTACAGGAACTAGCAAAGGCAGAAGGAGTTTAGAAACACCGGTACTCGGACTTCCTAAAGCTGTGAAAGATCCAAGATACCTCGAATTCACTGCCGATTTTACTGTCCCTTCTGATTTTGGTAAACCTGGTGCTATTCTTGTCACAAATCTCCTCTCCTCGGAGATTTGTTTGTCCGAGATTAACATCCATGATTCCGGTGACACCATTCTCTTCCCCGGAAACACTTGGATCCACTCCAAGAACGATAATCCTGACGCCAGGATTATCTTCAAATGTCAAGTGAGAAACAACATCATCATATTCTTTTATCATTATTACCACTTTTTTAGTTTTAGGCCAAAAAATACCATCACGAGTAACCTATTTGTTATGTTTTTTCATAGCCATATTTACCTTCCCATACTCCGGATGGGATTAAGGAGCTACGCGAAAAGGACTTAAAGAGTGTTCGTGGTGACGGGAAAGGGGAGAGGAAGCCTCATGAGAGGGTATATGATTACGATGTTTACAACGATTTGGGAGATCCCAACAAAAAAGGCCGAGTTAGACCTGTCCTTGGTGTTCCAAAAAGGCCGTATCCAAGACGTTGTAGGTCAGGCCGGCCTCTCGTTTCAAAAGGTGAATGATATAATGATATCTCTTTCTCACTCACTACTATGCTTTAGTAGTTAATATGAGACATTTTTTTGTGGTTATTGACTTGGCGAAAATTAATTTAGATCCACCGTGCGAGAGCAGAGGAAAGGAGAAAGACGAGTTTTATGTTCCTAGAGACGAAGTTTTTGAAGAGATCAAGAGAGATACTTTTAGAGCCGGGAGATTCAAGGCTCTCTTTCACAACCTCGTGCCATCGATCTCGGCGGCATTGTCAAATTTAGACATTCCTTTCACGTGTTTCTCGGATATCGACAGATTATATAAATGCGACATTGTCTTGAGACCTACTGAGCCAAAAGACACGGGTTTTGGCGGAGTTTTCAGCGCTTTTGTGGATGGGATCCTTAACGTTGGCGAAACGCTGCTGAAATACGACACTCCTGCCGTTATAAAATGTAAAATATGTCGTTAATGTTGTCTCATACATCCATAATACAATCATTTTCTTGAAATCTAGTATACATATTTTATTTGTCTTTTGTGTGTTTTATTGTTCAGCGGACAGGTTTGCGTGGCTGCGTGACAACGAGTTTGGACGCCAAGCTCTTGCTGGTGTCAACCCCGTGAACATTGAGCTTCTCAAGGTAATGTTTCAATTTTACCATTTTCAGAGTCAAGAATTTTCCCTGAGAGTATTTTTTGGAACTCTTTGTATGTTTTGTCAGGAGCTACCAATTCGAAGCAAGCTTGATCCGACTATATACGGACCGCAAGAATCTTCTCTCACGGAAGAAGTTATTGCGCGAGAAGTTCTACACTACGGAATGACTATAGAACAGGTTTGGTTGTGTCCTCTACAATCTTCTCATCTTATTATTGATCGCGACTACAACGTTTTGTAAATTGTCGAAATGCAGGCCTTCGAGGAGAAAAGATTGTTTCTATTGGACTACCATGACATGCTCCTACCATTCGTAGAGAAGATAAACTCAATCAAAGAGGATCCAAGAAAGACATACGCGTCAAGAACGGTTTTCTTTTATTCGAAGAAAGGTGCTCTTAGGCCGTTAGCGATAGAGCTTTCGCTGCCTCCTACACCGGAGAACGAGAACAAGTCTGTTTACATTCACGGTCATGACGCTACCACGCATTGGATTTGGAAACTAGCTAAAGCCCATGTGTGCTCAAATGATGCCGGTGTTCATCAGCTTGTGAATCACTGGTAAGTTTAAGTTATGAGAAGTTTACTTAAAATACCATCAAAAATTTACTTGATAGTTTTTTGGCCTTCAATACTATCTATTATAAAGTTTTTGGGCAAAAATACCACAAATATATATATATATATAAACTTTAAGTGGTACTTTTTGTCAAAAACTTATGACTCTAATTTTAGCTGAAAACTCTGGAAGATGGTATTTTGGGGAATTGTCTTCCAAGTTATAAATTTGTAATCTACATTAATGTATTGAAGAGACATAACTCTTTGTGTGTTTTTTTTTTTGCAACCCCTTAGGCTAAGGACTCATGCTTCCATGGAGCCATACATCATAGCTACTAACAGACAGTTAAGTACTATGCATCCTGTCTACAAGCTGCTCCATCCTCATATGCGTTACACACTAGAAATCAACGCACGTGCGCGTAAAAGCTTGATCAACGGAGGAGGTATCATCGAAAGCTGCTTCACTCCCGGTAAATACGCTATGGAGCTAAGCTCGGCCGCGTACAAGAGTATGTGGCGGTTTGACATGGAAGGACTTCCCGCTGATCTTGTCCGAAGGTAATAAGCTTTTTTGCTTCGCTTTGGTCATGTGTCTCGCTCTGTCTCTTAATGCGGTTTAGTATCATTTTCAGGGGGATGGCGGAGGAGGATTCTTCGGCGGAATGTGGCGTGAGGCTTGTCATCGAAGACTATCCGTATGCATCGGACGGTCTTTTGATATGGAAAGCTATCGAGAACCTTGTTGAGTCTTACGTCAACCACTTCTACTCGGACCCCAAGTCGATAGCTTCCGACTTTGAGCTTCAAGCTTGGTGGGATGAGATCAAGAACAAAGGTCACTACGACAAGAAAGACGAACCGTGGTGGCCTAAACTCGACACGACACAAGACTTGTCCCAAATCCTAACAACCATGATATGGATCGCCTCGGGACAACACGCAGCCATCAACTTCGGACAGTACCCTTTCGGAGGATACGTCCCGAACCGACCTACGCTATTAAGGAAACTTATACCTCAGGAGAACGATCCGGACTACGAAATGTTCATGAGAAGCCCACAATACAGCTTCTTGAGCTCTTTACCTACACAACTCCAAGCAACGAAAGTGATGGCTGTGCAAGAAACTCTCTCGACGCATTCTCCCGACGAAGAGTATATGATAGACTTGAGAGAGGTTCAAAAGCGTTGGTTCCAAGATGAAGAAGTGGTTAAGTATTTTAACAAGTTTTCGGAAGAGCTTGTGGAGATAGAGAAGAAGATAAACGAGAGGAATAAAGACAAGAAGCTAAAGAACAGAACTGGTGCTGGTATGCCTCCTTATGAACTGTTACTTCCTACTTCATCACATGGTGTTACTGGTCGTGGTATTCCCAATAGCATTTCTATTTAGTTTTTGAAGTATATGATGCAAAACAACAATATATATGTTTTGTGGTATAGATTGTGGTATTATGATCATATGAGGAATATTACTTTTTTGTTTTTCTTTTGTTGATGTATAATGATAATAATAATAATAATAATCCAAAGAAGGTTTAGTCATCTCTCACCTAGACCTCCTACTTCAATTTTGGTGCGCAAAATACATCTTTAGGATCAGAGGAATTCACAAAACTACCCCATTTTTTTTTTCTTTAAAAAATTCTACCTAATTCAATTTTTCACATATTTAAAAATTTAAAAATTTGATTTATCTTTAAAAAATTATCAAAATTAAAATCTTTTCATTTGGGTTCTCTAATTAGTGTTTAAGATATAATATTAAGGAGGTAGGATTGTGTGGATATGATTTATTTGGATTTAATTTTTAGTGTTTAGGTGTAGTTTTGTGAAGTTATTTTAAAATGGTGTAGTTTTGTGAAATATAATTCAAATGATGTAGTTTTGTAATTCTCCCTTAGGATTATACTTTGTAAAAATACACTAGTTTTAATGCCCATTTTCTTAAATACAAATAAACATGAAATTATGAACTCAAATAAATTCTAAATGCGGGAAATGACCTTGGTCTAGTGGCATTCATAAGTCCACAAAAGACAGGTAGCACCATCCCACCCGAGATCGATTCTCCGCGCCTACGTTTGTGTAGGATTGGCTAATGGGTCGGCTATTTGTGGCCAAACGTTGACAAAAAAAAAAAAAATCTAAATGCTAAACCTTACTCATTCAACTTTAAGAGGTAGTTGAATCATTTTGATATCTTCAAAATTTTTTGTATATTTACAAAAATAAATTGAAGTGGGTGTATTTTTGTAAAATAGTGTTTTAAAAAAGATTTGTTAAGTATTTTAGTATGATCAAAATGACAGAAAATGAGAAAACCCTCAAAGATGGTTAATTCTGTCAACAATGAAAGTTTCACTAATCCTAGTTTAGATTATATTGTTGTGTTAATTAGTTGGTTTGTAATCCTAGTTCATAATCCATTACAAGATTGCATTCTAAAGACAATAATGAGAAGAATACATATATATATATATAAGTAAACACACAAAATAATGTCCCTACCAACAAAGAGAGAAAGAAGGAATCTTAAAGTTAAAAGAGAAAGTAGAAGGCAAGTGACCACTTCTCCTTATATAATCAGCTCTCTCCGATGTCCTCACCGCCTTCTCGTTTAGCTTAGCCTCCGCGTTTGCTCTCCTCTCCTCCGCTATCCTCTTTGTCGCAGCCAGCTTGTTCGCTAACCTCTCCTCCGCTCTAGCTTTCATTCTCTCCACTTTAGCCTATAAAATATACCAAACCAAAAACTCGGATTGTCATTACACGGTGAAGAAACTAGCACAAACCACTATGTTTTTTCAATAAGAGGTTCTGGTCTGAAACCCATAATCTCTTTATCGGAAAACATGTTACATGATTACCTCTATTTTCTTCATCTCCATCTCGGCTTTTCGCTTCTCATGATTCTCCCAAGCTTGTATCTTCACTTCCTCTTTCTTATACCTAATCACACTCCAACAACAACAAAAACACAAACCTTAAACACTAATACATAATCAAACCACATTATAAACACCAACTAAACCATGCCATTAGTTAAATAATTAACTAATGTTAATTAATCACCTAGCCATGAACTTAGCACGCTCCGCTTCATCCCAAGCCATGGCTCTAGCCTCCATACCATTCATCCCCTTATTACAACTATTAGCCTCACCATTATTATTATTATTATTATTATTATTATTACTTCTGGCCTCCGTCGTCACCGTCTCTGTCGCTATCCTCGCCGGCACAGCCCTCACCGGTGAAGTCACGGGGCTTCTCCCCACAGGTGACGTGGCTCGGACCGGCGTGGCGGATCTAGAAGGCTCTTGGCTACCTATAGGAGTCATCTCAGTGCCCATATCCCTCACACAAACAGATCTAATCACAGCCGTTGGATTACTAATAACAACATTACTCTCTTTCCTCCACGTGGCACCACCCGATCCACCACAGTCTACGTTCTTTGTCTCCACCTCAAGCCTTTCCGCCGCCGCGTCGTCTCCGTCGTCGTAATGATTTTCTTCTTCTCTTTCTCTTTGCGAAGCGGAAGCTATGAGTCTAAGATCATCGGCGTTTGAGTTTCTAGGTTTAACACTCCTCGAGTTATGATGACTCTTCTCTCCTCCTCCTCCGCCGCCGCCGCGAGATAAGCCGGAGAGCCATTTCTGAGCGTCGTCCCATTTAGACGGCGCGGGTTTGCCCATGGAAGTTCGGTGGTGGGTGTGGTGGTTAGGTGTACGGTTCGCGCCTTTTTGAAACTCGAAGTTGTTGCCGTTTGAAATCTCCGGTGTGGATGGTCCGAGCCATGATGATTTGTTGTTATCATCAACACCTTGAGATCTCATTTTCTTGTAATCAAAAAACAGAGAATTATTTTGTTTTTTTTTATTAGTAGGAAATAGAGAATCAATGTTGTATAGTGTTTTTATACATTGAAAAGAGAAAGAAAGAAATAGAGAGATGACTTTGAGATATGATTAGACCCAAATTGAAGGATGTGTGTGAGAGAGAGAGAGAGATTTAGAGACATTAATGGCCAGATGGGTTGTTTGTTGTAATAGACGAGAATGATATATTTCTGTTTTTTTTTTCTCTCTCAAATGGGGCATATAACCCCAAATTTTTATTTTATTAATATTTTTAAAAAATTTAATGTAAAATAGGGATTTTTAATAGAATAATACTCAGATCTAGTTCGATGAAAATGTAGTGGTACTGTATATATCCACCTCGTTCCATCCCTTATCCGATTTATTTATACGGTCTTAGGTAAAATAGTGTTTATTCATTACAAAAATAAAAGTTTTGTTATGTTTTACGTCTATCTTTATAAATAATTTTATATGACGGTTCTAATTATTTTTAAATAATTAAAATTGTTGCTAGTTCTTTAGAGATTTTGTACACATACACATTATTATCCGTAATCATGGATGAACCCATGATGAATAATAAAAATGTCCATATCTGCCTGAATATTTAAATACTTTTAATTGTATAGAAAAATTAGTAGTATGGTTGATAAATTTTGGTCTATTGATCACCTTTTTTTTTGTTACTAGTAAGCAATAAACCGATTTATTAGCCTTTAGTCGAATTTATAAATGTGACTAAATTAAGACCACTTCACATTTATTTCAACATTCTCCGATGTGTGTGATTCTCATATTTCTTTCAATGAATTTTTAATTCTTCTAGTTATTTTTTGTTTGGTCAAAACGCTTTGAATACTGTAATAAAAATAATTTTATCATTGTATACGTGGGGAGAAAGTGACTTATAGCAATCACCATTATACTATTATTTTAGTGTTACTTAAATACCAGTAAAAAAGATGGTAATAATGGAAAATACAATGGGAACAATCACAAACAATTAGGAGGAATCTTGGGGAGAAGCAAAAGAGTTAAGAAAAAAACTTATTAAAATTGTAGTTCCCGAGAGTAAATTTTTTTTAAGATACAGTTGTACTTTTTAACGGTAACTTATATTACTAGATTTTAGATTAAGACAGTTTCGTAAGGACGATGACACGTGTACGGTGTAAGATCTTACAAAGGAGCGGCGAGAGATTGGGTTTTTGTCGGACCGGGTTTGACTGACAAACTCACGTGGTCCATGACAGTCCCCTCTTACTACTTGGTGGACCTTCTTTTGTTTTTTTGTGTGGATTCATTATTATCGTACTTCTTTTATCTCACATTTTCTACTTTTGTTTAGTTTTTTTTTCTCCCAAGTAAAAGAATAAATATAAATTTCCACTAGATGTACGTTGTTTTGGATTGATATATAAAGAAGTAAACATATAAGTGTAACAAAGTTGAAACAGTTAAAAGAAACTCTCTATCTTTTTTTTTTTTGTCGTCACGTTTTTTTATTAAAACAAAAGTAACATACAAATGAGCTTTTAATAATCAAATGATTAAAATAAGCCCAATAAACCATACAAAAAACCCCAATAATTTAAAATACTAAGGCCCATTAAAAGCCCATAACCTAGATGCCCTAAACCAAGCTCATGATGTCGTGCGCCGCTTTTGACGGAGATACGCGACAGATCGGAGCTGCGGATGAGGTATGGTCGGAACGCCGTCTAAGGAGATTGATACGGTCACCGCCATTGAACCCCACTAAAGATTCATTTCACCGTTTTTCAATATCGATGGCCAAGCCGACACGTTTCACCGGAGAAAACTACGAAGAACAAAGCTCATCTCCTTCGCGTATCAGATCCGCACTGCAGAGCATGCCATGGATGGTCACCGTAGGTTTTAGGAGACAAAAGTTGGAACTATGAACTCAAGCGGAATAGATCTAAGCCGGATTGAACGCCATAAACTAGAACCCGTTAAACAGAGAAAAAAAGTGGCAACCGTCGCTAACAAACACAATAAACAAAGCTAGCCGAGGATGCTAAAGAAGTCACCTCGCTAGAAACTAGAGGCCAACAGAGCTGACGAAGCCTCCAATGCCAAAGCAAAATCCAAGCCACCGATGCTATGAGAGTCACCGATGCTAGAGTCAGATCTGAAAAATATATTAGACGAATAGAAAGACGAAGAGGGAACCGGTGAAGGTGCTGTGTGAGCCACCGACCACCAGTTCCAAAGCTATCTTTCTCTCTCTCTCAAAGAAACTCTCTATCTAAGTATTTGGATTTTTTTTGCAAAGAAAGAAACAATCTATTATATTAAGAGATAGTTTTTAAGAATTTTTTTTTTGTATGCCTTATATTTTCATCTTAATTATATTTTTACCGATTTTATTTTATTTTTCTAATATATTCCGATTTAATATATTTTTGACTTTTTATGATCGATTTTATTTTATTTCTTAAAAATAATTTAGAATCTATTTGCACACGAACAAACAAGATTTTATTAAATAATAGATTTTATTTTATTTCTTAAAAATATTCCACCTTATATTGCATATAACAATATAACAAACAAATAATTTTGAATCTATTTTTGTGTGCAATAAATTCAAATTAAAATAAAAGTTTAGTATATCCGATTCTTTTTTAATAAACTACTTAGCGCATGATGCGGAATCATCCCTAGTTTATCTATATTTTATTGGAGAATAAATCTTAAGAACAGTTGTTTCAAACAACAGAGAAAAATGTAGAAATGGAGGGATAACAACAATTTGAAGGCAAATAGGTATTAAAACAGTTCATTCTCAAAATCTACTAGTGCACGAAAAGCATGAGTTAAAATTGTGAGATTCTTGTCGCATGTCGGAGTATTAAATAAAAAATTTCTAATATATAAGAGAGCATAACTTCAAACTAGTACTAGGGCTTTTAGGGTGAGAAAAGTGTAACATTTTTTTAACCCAAACGGACAATATCATACCTATACTCTATGCGATTTAGTTGGAAAGCTAGCTAAAGTTGGTCGTGGTTGGGACAATGACTTATTCCTATACTCCTAATATGATCTGCCTTATGGTAAGAGGGTTACATGAATAAACATAGAAGAAATTCGACAACTAGAGTCTACGAAAGCATGCAACATTAGGACACTAATCCTCTGTTATGATCCTCTTCTATTGTCCTTTTAAACTCATTAAGAAAAGTAGATGTTATGTTGTTTTCTACTGCGCAACACTGCTTTTTTTCAAGACTAAAGGAACCATATTAGAGACCTCGTTGAAAGTGGTAGAGGAGATAAAAAAAAGTCAATGCCCAACATATGTGTGTTTGATGAGCCATTAGTAAGCAAGCACCATTAGCCTCTACATGCAAAACTATGTACTGACCTCAACCAGATTTAAAAAGGAACTGAAATGAACCTTCATAGTGGTATATCTGCAAGATTACCATTGCTTAATCAAACCCTTCTCTGCAGTTTTATCAAAGAACCATGATAGAGATAGAACTTATCATAAAGATGACCTTCAAGTATATACATTCGGCTAAAATCTAAACGGATCATGTTCATCGTAGTTCAATGCACAAACTCCTACTTTACCACTTCATAGATATGTGTACTGACAAGATCAAACCTATACTATTCTATCAAAGATAAGATCTGAGCATCAACCAAAGAAAAAGAACCCAGTTTCTAGAGTCCATCTCCATGTCATCGTTGTTTCAGCTACGTACCAGTGGCTTCAACGCACAATGAAGCACATAAGAGGTTAACTTTTGCTCCAACTTATCTACTTTGCTACCAAGGTTACTAAGTACCCAACAACGGCTGTGACAGTTCCAAGCAACCCACCCGCAACAACCTAATAACATCCAATAGATAAGCTCAAGTACTAACCACAATCTTGGTTTCATATAACCTGACTCAAATTGTCATTTACTTACCTGTGGAGGTGTATGACCGAGAAGTTCACGCAAAGGTATGCTTTCAGCTAAAGGATGCTCTGCAGGAAGTTCATACACAATCTGATTCAGAACCTGTAACCAAACCATACCCACAAATCAGTCAACACAAAAACATCTCATGACACCAACAAAGAACAAAACACACTCCAAATCAAAAACCTCGGCTTGGCGTCCAGCGTGTAATCTAACACCAGTTGCATCATACATAACCTATACCACACACACACACACACACACAAAACCCCTTCACAATATTATCAATCAAATCATCATCAAGAAACTGATGAGCAAAAGTGTAACTAAAAGACATACAATGGAAGTGAGAATCAATGCGATAGCGAAATGCGAGCCACCAAAGCCATCTTGTAAACCTATAGACATGGCTAAAGCTGTGACTGTTGCTGAATGTGAAGAAGGCATACCTCCAGATCCAAATAAACGTTTCAAATCACATCTCTTCTCTTTATACCTATAAACACACAACGAAAAAACTTCACAATCAGAGATTCATCATGATCTACGAAAACGATTTTTTTTTCAACAGCAAAAGTCAATAAATCGTTACCAGGTGGTGAAGAATTTGATTAGCTGTGCGATGGTGAAAGCTAATACGGCGGAGATTAGAGGATAATTCGTGAAAATCGAGAGGTAATGAGACGACGTAGCCACCGATTCCTCCTCCATTGAACGGTGATCGATAGAATTCAGTCGCGAGATGGTTCTGTTACGTGAAGATGAAGATGATACAGAGAGGCGACATGGATCTGTGTAGCGAAGCTTTTGCGTGTGGAGATTCTCTTAAGCTTTCTTATTCTTCTCTTCTTCTTTCTCGAATTTGTTTCGTTTGATTTCTCGCTTGGACGGCCTTTTACGTTAATGACTATAATTTATGTTTTATTTTCTAAATATATACTATGATTTGAAGTATTAATATTTATTTAATTGTTAAACTAAATTAAATTTATAAAAAAGTTAAGTCTTATAATATCCTAAAAACAACTTATAATATATATTGAAATGTTTATTATTTAGTTATATTTAATCAAAACTAAAAAATTATTGGCAAATAATTAATATTTTAAATGTTCTCTAAAATTTTATATAAAATATAATTTAAAATAATTTAATCATTTAGTTTAAATATTTTATTATATAAATAGATTTATATTTTAATGTATTATATAACCGTATTTAAGTTATATTCGATAAAAACATATTTTACCTACCAAAATAATAACAATAAGATATTATTAATGAATATTTTAGATAAGATATTATTCAAATTATTTATTTATATATATTAATTGAATTTAACTTAATTATTGAGTTTTAAATTTGGGTTGATAGTTACAGAAATAATATTTGTAAAATAATACACTCTCCGTTTCCAAAAAACATGTAGTTTTAGAGGAAAAATTTTGTTCCAAAATAGTTGTAGTTATCAATTTTCAATGCAAAATTTATTGTTGTTTTGTTTGTTTTGACCAATAGTATTATGTAAAAAAAAATTCTATTGGTTGTAAAATATATTAGGTAGATACTAAATAATGTTTTTGTATTGAAACACACAAAATTTATTAATTTCTTAAACATTGTGGACAAACCTTAAACAACATGTAAATTTGAACAGAGGGAGTACATTATAAGGATTTGAACATTAAACCTCATTACATATGAGATATTCAAACCACTATATCAAAGTCAATTTTTGATTTTGATTCAAAATCGGTATTTATAATATAATTAAAACTAAATTTTGATTTATTGTTTTGATCAAATTACCATTAATGAATTTTTTAGATGGTTAATAATTCTAATAGCATTTTAATCAACAAATTGAGTGTGTATATTCACAAAATATACCATGTTGAATGAGTATATTTCTTTGTACCGAAAAATATATAATTTGTTGATTAATATGCCATTAGCAGAATATGCGATTGAGGCAGAAATTCACCAACGAATATGCTATTTTTAGACCTTTGATTGAAGAACTAGCTCTTTAAGCCACGTGGACATAAACTGAATTCTTTTCTTTTTTTTCCTTTATATATACACAACGCAACAATATGTTGCATTTTCCTACAGTTTTGGATTTTATATAAACTCTGTTGCAACATTAGTTAGTTTGTTGTTTCATGATGACGTAATGAGTCTGTGCATCTACGACATAATTATTTTCTAGTAGTAGTATTTTTCTAATAAAATAGAAAAGCTAACTTTCTATTTCACTAGATGAAATCCCGCGTAATACGCGGACAAATTACATGAAAACATTTTATAATTATATATTAATAATTTTATTAAATTTGTATAGTTATAGTTAGATTTAAACGGAAATTAATATTATACCCGTTATTTTATTAACAAATAATATAAAAGACACACAACAACATATCAGGTAATTACTTTTTCCAACAATTAAGAAATAAAATAACACATTTTTGTTTTATTACATTGATTTTGTTATTACATGAAAAAAAATTATTTTAAATTAATAATTAGATAGTGGATCCATGAAAATAACAAATAAGTTATCAAAGAGATTTTTTTTATTTTTCAAGTAATTTTACGTTTTTATTTTTTCTTATTTTTAATTATTTTGTATTTATTGATTATTTTTTAAAATATTGTTAATTTTTTCTTTTTCTATGTCATTTTCTTTATTTTTGATTATTTTATTTTTAATTATTTGATAATTAATGTTAAGTTTTTTATTTTTGATTATTTTTCTTACTTCTGTTTTTTCTCAATATTGTTAAGTTTCCATTTTATAAATTGTATATGTATCAAATTTAATATACATGTCACGATCTCAACTAACCATTACAAATGTTACGATTATGTGAGTTATAATTTTGCATACGTGTCGAGCTCACGTTAAACGCGCTCACTTTTATATAATAAGATTCTACAAAACATATATGGGTCCTCCCGTAATCACGGCGAATGATTATTTTTTTTAATATGTTTCATTTTTTATATACAAAACGAATTAGAGTAATGTGTTTTAGTTGCCTTTTTATATACTAAACTAATTAGAGATTGATTAGTTTCTTTTTTTCTCCTTTCTAAAAATAATGAGTTTCATTTTATTAAATTTCATTTTTTAAGGTTTTTTTCTTTTTTTTTCTTCTTCTAAAATTATTTAAATTTTCCATTTTTCATTTTTTAAATTTTCCATTTTTTAAATTTTCCATTTTTCCTTTTTCTTTTATTCTTTTTTTAAGAAGATTACATATTTTTAAAATGACAAATGTCACGATCTAAATTAAATGTGACACGTGTCACGATTTGGTGAGTTATAATTTTACGCGCTCTATTTTATATAATAAGATACCAAAAGATATATATCGTTGTACTATAGTGAAAAAAAAAGATATATATCGATGCAATTTCAAAATTATATAATTGCTAAATTTTTTTAACAATTGTATTTGTATTGAGATTCACTGTTATTGATTTGTAGATTTAACATTTTATTAAATTATTGGTTGATAAGGTTAAGATTGGTGTAATGTAAATTAACTAATATTAATATATCTGAGTATCGTGAATTAAAAAAACTAAATCTTTTAGCTTGGTTTATTGTGTTTATACATCTTATATTATTAATACAGAAGACGAAGAGAGAAAATGAGTTCAAAAATCCTACGTGTCATCACCTGAGTAATTCTGGTCCCACATCATTATAAGATTCATTGAAAATTTATAAAAGCCCAAAACAAAAAACTCAAATTTATCACAAAGTCTCTTTAATAAACATAATAAATGGATAATATATTTAGAAAATTTTGAAAACCCATAAAATATAAAAATATAATATAAAAAAATCCATAAGAAACACAATTTATAATTTCAAATAGATCTCAATAATATTTATATGTTATATTCCATCACATAAAGTTCAAAATAATAATAAAACATATTGTTCATTTACAAATAACAATATTATTTTGTAAAATTGTATTCAACACCAAAATTCATGTCAAATGACAAAACATGAACACATAATTAACGACTCATCTCAAATTTGAGCAAAAAATTTTCGGATAAGTTTATACATGAAAGAGTGATTAAACATCCCGAAAATTCAGTGGTTTTATCCGAGTTTTTAATAGTCCGAGTTTTATGTCGAATAGAGACCGGATTGACATAGTTTTCATTGTTAAACGGGTCATATCATGGTTTCAAAACACTATGTAGTTATTGTTTTTTAATGATAAATAATAAATTATACGTAATGGTAAATATTCAATATCGAAATGACAATGATAATCTTTTTCGATGATAAATATTAAAATAGTAATAATAATAAATTTTTGTAAATAAAACATTATAAAAACCAAAATAAAATATATTTTGTATATATACTTCAAATTTAAACTCCGCGTTAAACGCGGATCACATGATATCTAAATTTTTTTATCTCATTTTATACGACACGTTGTTTTTACCAATAAACATTTATTCTTCTATTCCGTAAATATTTATCCCGCGTTTGGCGCGAGTAACTTTCTAGTATCATCTAAAAGGAAATACAAAAAATACAATTAGGTTTGGGTTTGTGCTTAATTAATTCTTCTTGTGTTCATCTCATCATCTGCCTCGTCAAAATATACAATTGAGTAGTCTACAAAGCCTTGTGTTAGTGTCCGACAAATAAACAATTTCTAAAGAAACAGCCTAAAGTGATTTTGTTAACATATATATAAATCTTTGATCATTAGGGCAAGGTGCTTTCATAACTAAAATGAGTTATATATAACCAAAAAAAAGAAGTAAAATAAGTTATTGAACCGTGAAAACTAAAGTATGAACATAGACAATTTAATTATGAAGGGATTAGACGAAAAATACCTTCACCGGAAAAAATAAAACCAACCAAAACAAAATTAAATGATACTATTGGTTTTCTTATGGTTTAATGACGATTTTTTTTTTAATTTGGAAAATAGTCAAAATACTCTATTTATAAATTTATTCGCTTATATGTTCCTTTTCCTTTTTAGAAAAGAAAACTAAATTTAAACCTCTATATAGTTAGCTAAAATAGAAAACGTATTCTTCATTCTCACAACATTCAACATGGAATTCTCTTCTTCGTCTTCATCTTTCAGGAAACCTTTTAAAGAAACACTTTCTCTTGATTCTTTACCGGAAGAACTTCTCGTGGAGATTTCATCATGTTCCACGACTTCTTCTTTGTCGACATTTCGTAATCTTAGATTAGTTTCTAAATCGTTTGGACGGATATGCGATGATAAATACGTTATTTCCCGACTTTCACTTGAAGAAATTCCTCTTTTCCATTGGTTTCATGACCCCGAAAGATTCTCTAAATTCCACAAAAAATGTCGAAGGTACGGAAATCCCGAAGCCTTGTATCGCAAAGGATTTAGCAACTATTTTCTAGAGAACAAGAAACATAAAGGACTCAAATTGTTAGCTAAAGCCGCGGGAAAAAAGAATCAAAAAGCGATTTATGTTTATGGAATGATCCTTATTTGTCTTGGAAGAGGTAAAACGAAACAAAAGGGTTTTAAAATCTTGTCTTGTTTAATAAAACCGTTGATGTCGAAAACGATGAGAGAGTTGGACGAATTTCGGTCCAAGATTAGAAGCAATGTTTGGTGGGGTGGCAAACCGGTGATGAAAGAACTCAAAAGAGCTTATGTTGGAGAGAAGTGCGCATGCGATGGCCGGACCAGAAAATTCCTAGTAAGCAATTGTGTTTGGCATGAATATGGTGAAGATAATGACATGAACACTTCTTTTGCTTGTGAGTTTTGTCTCTGGCATTATGAAGTTGAACTCTTCTTTAATAGGATTGAATAATTTATGTAATAAATTTGATTAATTAATTAATAAAGAGTACTTGTTTTAATTGTTCATATACGTTTTTTGGATATATCAATATATGCTTTCTAGACTTTTTTTAACAAGGAAAGTTGATGAAAATAATGAAACTAGTAAATTGTAGGATTTCAAGGAAAATAATGAGATTTGTTTATGTCTCTAAATAACAATTAGATTTATCACTATTTCCCATCAAAAACCTATATCCAATTTTCACAAGAAAAACGGCACGTAGTCTTTCTGTATTATTAAAAACAGCGTGTCGTTTTTTTTAGCATTGAAAACAGAGACTTGGGTCTATTAAAAAGGGATATAATCTCGTGGCCTTAAATTTCGTTTCTTCTTCTTCTTCTTCTTCACGTTTTCTCAGGTGTTTGCTTGCTTAGTATCTCTTTCCTCTTGTGTTATATTTTTCTCAAAGCTTATTCGTTCATCAATGGCTTCCTCAAGATGGATCAGGCCCGAGGTATTAATACATTATCTCCTTCTTACAATGCATGCATGTCCACTTTTTAAAAAAGTGTTCTCTAATAGATTTGGTTCTTAGTTTAGAGTCTCTATCTCTAGATCGATTTGTGTGATTTAGGGTTTAGTGTGTATAACAATAGAGAGTTAATGCATGTGTTATTACTAAAGTGCGTAGATTGATTTATGTATGTTAAATAGTTTTGGTCTTGTGTCGGATCTGATCTAATGTTGGCATATATTCATCAGGTGTATCCTCTGTTTGCATCGGTGGGAGTAGCGGTTGGGATTTGTGTAATGCAGCTTGTTAGGAACATCTCTACTAACCCTGAAGTTAGGTACTATATATTATTATATAACATGATCCGGATTTCCGACAAATATAGTTTTTCATAACTATGTCCTCGGAAACGGAAATCATGGATTTTCGAGGGACGAGGTTTTTCGGAAATCCCTCAGAAAAATGCAAAGAATTTCCTACGGATTTCCGTTTCCTACGGATTTCCGTTTCCTACGGATTTCCGTTTCCGACGGATTTCCGTTTCCGACGGATTTTTCCCTCAAAAAACGGATGTTTTTTTGTAGCGCATGACCGGTCCAATGTGTATATAATGTGAATTATGAGATGTTATTTATGATGATTAATTAAATAAGGTTTTTATATATGTAGAGGTTGTTTTATCCTTTTTAATTTGGTTGTGTAATAGTATGAAAAATGTGAATAATTAATATTGTGAAAGTGAAAAAGTATTAATTGGTGTGTATATAATATGATCAGGGTGACAAAGGAGAATAGGACTGCGGGTGTGCTTGATAATTTTGCGGAAGGAGAGAGGTACGCAGAGCACGGTCTGAGGAAGTTTGTGCGCAACAAAGCTCCTCAGATCATGCCTTCTATCAATGGTTTCTTCTCTGATCCTAAGTACTGAAATCATAGTTTATGATGATGTTGGAGAATTAACCTTTTGTCCTTGTCTTGGGGTCAATTTGGGAATAATAAACACATTACTATAGTGGTGGTGTGCTTTGTGTGTTTGCACAATATGTTTCTTTATGTTGTTTAGTTTTGTTATAAAACCCATTGTTTTGAAAAATTCATCTCTTATGAAATTTATTTATGAGGAATTTGCTGATCAAATAATATTTGGTGGAAAGTGGAAACATTGTATACTTGTGTTTTGACTTTCTTGATGCAATGCATAAAATTATCACATCTAAATGTTTTTTCACATCATTTATGCAATGTTCATCTAAGTTAAAAGTCTCATTAATATTTGGTTTAATTCATCAATTCCCAATACCAAATCTTGAGGCTTCGGGGTCTTTTCAGAAATCTAGCTACAAAATCTTATAAAATTTTTATATGGAATTAGACATTCATAGTTTGGTTTGGGTGTAAGCACACAAATGTTTGGGAATCTTCGGTATGTGATACTTCTCGCGGAGAAATGGACTCGTGATTTTTGTGTTAATGGGCTTTAAATGGGCCTTTGGCTTAATCTAATTATACAGTAAATAAACCAAAAGAAGATTATTTGTTGTTGTAGAAAGTATGTACAGAGAGAGGTTAAAGGAAAATTACCAAAAACACAAAGATTCTTTTTCCCTTCCGTCTTCACAGACACTACACCACTAAAGCTTTTCTTTTTCCCTCCCACTCGAAATTTTTTATTTTCCCGAGAGAGAGAGAGAAAATGTCAGAAAACGATGGAAACGGCGAGAAAACGAAAGGATCTAAGCTTAAACTCGTTACCTTCACCGGAGCCGCCGGGCTATTAGGAGTCGCCGTCAGCTTCGCCGTCTTCGCTTTCAAGTCTCACAAGGAAAAATCCAATAAGAAAAGTATATTCTCTCTCTCTCTCTCTCTCGCGCGCGCGCGCTTGGCTTATCTCGTCTTCCTCTTCGGTTTCTATTTGCTTGATTCGTATATTGCAATGTCGTATTTGAATATTTGAGAATCTAGGTCTTCCTGGGTGTGTTACTGTTTGTGTTAACCTAACGGCGAAGGAGATTCTCGATTTGGGTGAAGAAATTATCTCCAAGTCCACGAGTGTTCATGATGCTGTTGCCTTGGTTCCTCTTAATAAGGTATAAGCTTGAAATTTACTAGAGTGTGACACTCTCTCTTATGAGAATGTTGTCTATCTTGTGTGGTGTCTTCGTCGATTTGTCTATTTTTGTGTCTTCATGATTGTTTAATGCTTGTAGCTCTCTTATGGGAATGTTGTATATCTTGTGTCTTCATTGATTTGTGTGTCTTTGTGTCTTCATGATTTTTTAATGCTTGTAGCTCTCTTATGAGAATGTTGTCTATCTTGTGTCTTCATTGATTTGTCTATTTTTGTGTATTCATGATGTTTTAACGCATGTAGCTCTCTTATGAGAATGTTGTATTGCCTTTGGCGGAGCTGGAAGCAAGACAATTCTCTCTTATACAATGCTGTGTGTTTCCTAAGATGTTATCCCCTAAGAATAGTGTTCGTAGAGCCAGTGCTGAAGCAGAGAAGAAAATCGACGATCATATTCTGTCCTGCAGGTGATTGTGTACTCGTTTATTACCGTTCTCTTGACTAGGATTTCGGAGTTCTGTTCAACTTTATTAATTCATGTGAAGTTAAGATTATATCTTTGTGCGAGCTTATCAGAAAACGCGAAGATGTTTACCGAGTTATTAAAATCTACGCTGCAAAGGGAGAGACAATATCTGCGGAAGCTAAATGCTACCTACAGTGTCTGGTAAGGAAAGCTGATTCATATGCTCATCTTAAATATTGACTTTGAAGGTTTTCAATTTCCCAGGCATTACTACGATCGTGAAGTTAAACCTCTTCCAAATTTATAACGTTCCTTATTGCAGTGTAGTGCCTTAACCAAAAATTGATCATTCTATTGACTGATTTTATAATGTGTGTAACTCTATCCTCGGCTTAGTTTTCATTATTTCTTAACTTTCCTTTACAGTTGGTCCCTGACTTTTCTTTACTTGTGCTGTAGAAAGTAGGGTTTAGCAGCCCTGAATTTGTTTAAGAACATATACAATTGCGAATGAGAATCAATACTTATTATTTTCTGCATAGGGGCCAAGTCTTTTGAGGTTTTCTTCTCCTCATGGACTACAAATAGCAATCTTTAAGGGTTTCATCAGAGTTTCCTTCAGTTGCTGTAGAAATGCAGTTGGAACAATGAGCTCTATTTTACAGCCTATTTGCAAGAATTGCTTGCAAACTTCTGTTTTCTGTGCTAAGCTCTGTGAGTTGAACAAATGTATTGATTTCTGTTTTATCAGTGACAGGTTAGAGACTTTGAGCACAATGGTCTGAACCTTACTTCAGCAAAAAGGGAGGAAGTGGAGAGACTGAATAATGAAATCGATGACTTAAGCTTGCGATATGTTAACAACTTAAATGAAGATAGTTCCTGTCTCTTTTTAACTGAGGCTGAGCTTGCTGGTTTGCCTCTAGAATTTCTTCAGGTGTGTACCCTAAATGTTATTTTGCTTACTTCACATGCAAATCAATGGATCTTGTCTGTCTCTAACATGAATTTTCTGAGCTGTATCTTGTTTCTGCATTTCTTCCTGCAGAGTTTGGAAAAAACTCATAATCAAGAATTTAAACTCACCTTGGAAAGTCGCCATGTGGCTGCTATTTTAGAGTTGTGCAAGGTGACAATTCCCGAGTACCTTTTAATTTCCATGCCACAGAAAAGGCGGAAGATACAGTTACATTGCAGTTCTTGATGCTGGCTTTTTTATAACCAGGAAAATTTTCAACATCTCTCGATGTGTCTAAGCCAATACATTCGAGACTATTTTTGAACAAATTTTGTTGCAGATTGCCAAAACAAGGAAGATAGTGGCTATGGCATATGGAAAGAGATGTGGGGATGCCAATATTCCAGTGTTACAAAAATTGGTACTTGCGTCTATCTAAAAACCCTTGACAGAAGCCTGCAGCACACTTCGATCAATTGACATCTTACTATTCTCGTTTCTGTAGGTTCAGTCGCGCCACAGATTAGCTCGCTTACTTGGTTATGCACACTTTGCAGATTATACTCTTGAGCATAGGATGGCAGAGACATCAACAAGGGTTTGTGACGATCTCTCACGTGATTTATTTAGCGTTTTTCATTATCTTGATTTTACTGACTTCCTTTTGAGTCCAGGTGACCCGGTTCCTGGAGGACATCTCTTCCAGCTTATCTGATTTGGCTACCAGAGAGTTTTCCATTTTGAAAGATCTGAAGGTAAAATATAATGTTGGTATTTCATATTATAGGTTATACCTTGCTCAATACTTAAATTGTCTGGTTCTATTACCAGAGGAAGGAAGAAGGGGAGCTTCCCTTTGGCATAGAAGATCTTTTATATTATATAAAGAGGGTAGAGGAGTTACAGTTTGATCTTGATTTTGGAGACATCCGACAATATTTTCCTGTCAATTTGGTCCTTCCCGGGATCTTTAAAATATGTCAGGATCTTTTTGGTGAGTTTAGATCTTACTCTTTAAGTATTCTGTCTTAAGAAATAGTTTGATTTGCTTAAACGAGGTTATATACTATTTATTTGTTTCACCCTTGTCATAGCTTGCTGACCAAATTTTGATGTGTATGCAGGAATAAAGATTGAGGAGGTTACAGAAATTGATGTCTGGTATTATGATGTTAGAGCTTTTGCCGTCTTTGACTCCGGATCTGGAAAGCTTTTGGGTTATTTCTATCTTGACATGTTTACAAGGTCCATTAGCAACCTGAGCTAATCCTCCTTTCCGTTTTCAGAGCCTCCGTTTTGGTTTTAAGCTGTAAGCATAACTTTTTTGGGGCAGGGAAGGGAAATTTAGTCACAGCTGTGTGGTGGCTCTTCAGAACAATGCATTGTTCTCCAATGGTGCCTGTCAGGTGATGATTCTAAATTGAGAAATATAAATCAATTTCGGGATCTCGGCTGGATGTATTTTAACGCGTTAATATTCCTATTCTGGCATTTAGTTTGTTTCTGTTTCATCTCCAGATTCCCGTGGCATTGCTTATTGCACAGTTTGCAAAGGATGGTAGTGGTGAAGCTATGCCTTTGGGATTCTCTGAGGTGGTTAATCTTTTTCATGAGTTTGGCCATGTGGTATGTGAATGAGATTTGTTGTGTAATAGTTCAATAAATTCTGTTGTATATCTTTTGTATACATCAATGGATGTTTTGGGCTAATGTTCCATGTTGACCATCGGCAAATAGGTCCAACATATCTGCAACCGTGCTTCATTTGCTAGATTTTCAGGCCTACGTGTTGACCCTGACTTTCAGGAGATCCCTTCTCAATTATTGGAAAATTGGTAAGAAAACTGATATTTGTTTTATTCTTTCTATATTAACACAAATTCTTACCCATGCAATATATTTGTGGTGTCTCTAGGTGTTACGACAGTTTCACTTTGAAGTTAATATCAGGTTATCGCCAGGTGAGCGCTTCTCGAGAATTGTTTTTGAAAGTTATTCTTAGGTAGACCAGCCAAAATAATTTGGTTCAACTTGGGATATATTTTTTATAGACCGTGATTGCTTTATTTAATTCATTGGACTCGCAGGATATCACCAAGCCACTTGTGGACGAAGTCTGTAAAACACTTAAGCGTTGGCGATATTCTTTCTCTGCACTCAAGTCGCTACAAGAGATATTATACTGTAAGACATCTCTGCACATGTATTTCGGTTGATTTTCCTAACATTCCATCAAAACTTGTCTTGATGATTATATGTCTCATCAGTTTGATTTATTGTAGTTTATTAGTTTCCTCACAATTGTTAGGACTACTGGCTTTTTAGTAAGATCATTAAGAAAGTTGTGGTTCTTATTATAATTGTACAACGAGGTATATTGGCGGTGTAAGAAGTTCGTGATAAGGTAAACTCTAACATTGACTTGGAATGGTTTTGATGATCAGGTTTATTCGATCAAAAAATATATTCGGACGATAATGTGGACTTTCACCAGCTAATCAGGAGTCTTCATCCAAAGGTAAAAACGAAAACTCTCCAAAAAGTCCGGGTGTATTTACGACGGTAAAACATGTTTATGTAGTGTCTCTCTCTCTCTATATATATATATAGGTGATGTTAGGGCTACCTGTGGTGGAAGGAACAAACCCGGCTTCATGTTTCCCACGTGCTGTAATTGGCTCTGAAGCAACATGTTACAGCCGTTTATGGGGTGAAGTATGTTCGATAATCCGCACGCTGATTGCTCTTTACATGATTTCGTTGTAGTCTGAGAATCCGCTTGCTTCCACAGGTGTTTGCTGCTGATATATACGCTTCTAAATTTGGCGATGGGCAACCGAATCTGTATGCGGGATTGCAGTTCAGAGACAAAGTAAAAACAACAATGACAAAACACTATTTGTTTGCTCCTTAATTTTTTTTATAGTATGTGAATGTGACTGTAACACAAGCTTATCTTCTTAGGTGTTGGCTCCCGGAGGAGGCAAAGATGCCATGGAACTTCTAACAAGTTTTCTTGGAAGAGAACCATCAACACAAGCTTTCATCGATAGCCGAACCAAGTACAGCTTGTGATGTCTAGAACCTAACATTAAGATCCCTTAAATAGAATCTGTTGGCTTTGATGAAACTGAGAAATGCTGTTTTATGAAGCTGAGCATTTTTTTGTAGTTGTTGTTGTTGTTGGGAACATCATTTATTGATGTTTGGTTATTCAACCGGTTTACTTAATTTCCCAGTTCCGGTTCAATATTTTAAAGGTTATAGACAATCGTATACCGGGATGTTATTAGCCACTTGATTAGGTACACGTGGCACTCTCTATGGATAAGGTACGGAATCATCATCTCGAGGAGTCTCCCTTGCACACAACAACGACGACTCATCAGTTTGTGAATTTTGGTGCGTTAATGGAAGTGAGTATGTCTTTGAACGCTTTGGCTCGTCTTCCTTTGAAGAACACAGGTAGACTCGAAGAGGTTTGTTTAGCGAGACACTCGCTGTTCACATCGAGAACGCCGTGCCGAGAGACGGCGGCGACGACGGTGAAGCGGAGGACGGCTTTCGTGGTGGAGGCGAAAGGGAAGAAAGGTATGGCGGCGCGTCAGAATCAACGCATGCCTCCTCCTATGCCTAAGATTGAAGAAGACGGTAACCCTAGATTCGTTATCTTCATTCGTATGGCCAATGTTAGTCTCTCTCTCTTCACCGTTTTAAGTTAGAATAGTTTGCTTTTGTTTGTAATAAGTGTTTCTTGTGACATGAATTAGGTGTATCTTTGGTATCCTTTGAGTATAATAGCTGGTGGTACCACTGCTAAAATCATGGTTGCTGCCAAAGACAATCTCTTGGGGAAGTATATCTACAAAGACACCATTGCTAGAAACATTGCTGCTGTTATTTACAGAGTAACTTTAACTACATAGAAGCTGATTTTGACTTTCCTAATATGTGTCTCTCTAGGCTTGGTTTCTGAAATGATTTAAATATTCAACAGGATGAGAAGGAGATACAGAAGACAGCAATAAAGCAGCATCGTGTCTTGCGGTCTGCTAAAGAGTTTAGATATGGCTACAAACTTGTTGTAATGCTCTTGAATTTTTATTTCTTCAGCTATTGATAGTTTTTGTTTTATTAACTTTTGAAGTCTCTTGGCCTTTTTGACTCACTGATTGCATTGTTCATTTAGGAAAATGGAAACATGAGAGCTGCTCTTAGTACTTCAGACGTTATCGAGGTGAGCTATACAAAAAATCCAGACAGTGAAACTAAAACTGGTGTTGTCATGTATGTTTACTTTGTAACATTTGAGTTTTTGTCTTCAACAATCACAGCTCCCAACCCAAGACCAGCTTAAGACAGTTTTCGACAAAGTGAAAGACTTTTTCGGGGAAGCAAAGGAGTCGTTTGGGAAGATATCATCGCTGAATCCTGGGACAGAAGGAGAAACTGAAGAAAGCCCTGATGAGAAAGCCAAGTAAGCACAAACTGGTACCAAATGTTTCTACTCTTCATTTTCAGTAAAGGTTTTTGGTGTATTTTCACCAAAATGATATTCATCTTTGTTTTCCAGAGTCCAAGGCTGAACGATTGACGCTTGATGGGTTGATTCTAATGCTCACCCTCTGGATATGGGCTGCATAAAGTCACTGGATACGCCAAGATGCCCTCTATTACATCTCTCAGAGAAACAACTTAAGTCTCTTGTTCCATATATAACTTATTGTATCTGTAGATTTGTTGAAAGAAAGAGCCGTTGAATACAACTTTCACGTTCAACTTTTCTTGAGACGTTGATTAAGTTCATAGTAAAAAAAGTTCTCACTGTATATTTCCATAATATCCTTAACTAGAACTGTGGACAAAGTATTCAAAAGCTTTGTGGAGGCGGCAGGGAGAGTGAACAGAGACATTTGCAGCGATAAAGTAGAACCTCCATTGTCGCTCCAGTCGGTAAGTTCTTTAGCTCTACACAATATTGATGACTTCCGATTTTATGAACATTACAATATGGTGTAGCTTCATAGTTTCTTACTTTCTTTGTTGTGAATGAATTAGAGCTCAGTCAAGGTAACCAATCGATTGTATTCACTTGGTAATAGATGTTAGACAGTTCATTAGTCTCTAGTTCCATATGTATAATAGTGAATCTCTCACATTCTTTGTTCCTAAGGTTATGGAACAGAGTGATTCCCAGCAACTAGAAGTGTCCAAAGAAGATGTGGAATGAGAAAGAATCTAAGTTTGCCAATAGATAGTGTGTTGAGCTCTTACTCTCAAGTCTCAACAGCACGACAGGGTAAGTATTTTCCTCCCAGGAGCAGAAAGACGTGAAAAACAAACAAATATGTGATGATAGTAAAGGATGGTATGAAACATGGGCTCTTATCATTGCCATCCAACTGTTTTGGTGTTATTAGCCTATGACACTCAAAGATTGTATTGTACACGCTTTCGACCATGGAAGGTTCTTGGATAAGCAAAGATTATTTTCAGGTATACCCACAAAATCTTTCTGCATTACACCCGCCAATTATACGAAAAAGAAGTTAATGGAACAAGGTCAAGATATGAATAAACCTTGGTCTACCATGAGGTAGTACTCGTCAGGGTCAGGTAGCCGCTCATTTCCAAACCAAAGGTGAGGTGGGAGCTCTGATAGGAGCAACGATGGGCTACTACTATAATCCTGAAACTGGATGTTTTGTAGTCCCGTGTTTGCAAAGAAATGCTCGCCTTGAAGCCAACTCAAGTCTAAGCCGGTGTCTAAAGAACCAGAATGATGTGATTCTGGTAATTCCCAGTTCAGGCTGCTTAGGATCGACTCTGTATTGTTTGTTACATTTGAGCTGAACTCAGAGGGAGCAGACAAGTCCGGATCTTGTAGGATCACAGTAGAGTTCTTGTCATGTGGCATGAGTAACTGATCCGCATTCACACAAGCTCCTCTTGATGGGTTCTCGTACAAAGGCTTTAATTCCGCTTCCATGAGAGACGGTGCAGTGTTCGCAATATAGGAACTTTGACTTGGCAATGGTTGTTGGTGGAGAAAGCTGCTCTGATACACATTTGAGTGCGGTTTCGATTCAAGTGCCTCAGGAACATCATTCCAAGGAAGCAGCGTGTCAAACGCGTTGGAGGAAAGAGGAGGATCAAACCCTATACGCGTCTTTTTAGCTTTTGGAGGCATATGAACATCTTCACTGTTGTGGTCAGACACAGAAGCTGAAGCTATCGGCTTTGGATCGGTCTCTGTTGGTTTATGGAGAAGCGAGTTACCCTTGGAGATTACATAGCTGCTCTTGCCAGGGCTTTGGTGGCCTGAACTCATTTCGGTAGGCGAATCCATAGTCTTTGCTCCACCAGAATAACACTTGAGCTCCTTTCCTCTCTCTAGTCTGCTCAGGTAAAGTCTGTATTTCTACAACAACGTGACGGAAAAAAAAGCTGAAGTCTACAGTGTGGTTCCCTTTTTGAACAACAAGAAGGTGAAGTTTTACCTGAAGGTGGCTTGCTACGTTTTCTCTAGTAAGCCATGGAACATTCATGAGATCCAATATCTTCTTTGGACCAGCTTCTGTCAAAACGCAAGAGTCCAGAGAAAAATCAAGGCTCTATGATAAAGGGAGAGAAAGGGGAAGAAGAAACACAAAGTCGCCCAACGTACTTACTGTGATCGCATCCGATCTGGTTAACCGCGTTGACAAACTTCTGGTGAAGCTCAAAAGACCACACCACTCTAGCTTTCTTGGATGATGATGATGATGATGGGTCGCTCTCGTCGTGAAGAAGAAGCTTCTTCTCAAAATCAAAGTCTTTTCGCTTTTTCACAAAACAAACATCTTCACCAAGAAAATGTGCTTCGTCGTTTCGGCTGATCCAATTATCACCTCCTACTTCGTAGCCTTCGATGTCTCTGACTTCTTGAAGCTTCTTTCTCAGGACATGTTGCCATATGATCTTAAGCTCTTTCATCCTTATCGGCTTCAACAGGTAATCGCAAGCTCCGTGTTGTACTCCTTTCATGACTCTACTTGTTTCGCCGTCCACAGACATCACTACCAACAACAACAAAACAGAGTCAATGAACTCAAGATCAAGATTCTTGATAGAGAAGAGTAGGTAGAGTCTTACTTATGACAGGAAGATCCAATTCAAGGCCAACATGCTCAAGAAGCTTGAATCCATCCATGTCAGGCATGTTAACATCGCTTATGACTATGTCGTATCCGTCTTTACGGTCACGCAACAACCTTAGAGCCTCTCTAGCTAACCCACAAGTAGTGACTGAAAAAGAGTTTAGTCTAAGTTAGTGTGAAATTCTCTAAGTAAGATTTGGAATCAAAGTATATATATAGATAGAAGGAGAAGGAGACCATCGTAGGAGCACTTCTTGAGCATTTTCTCGAGGATCTTGAGCCATGTCGGGTCGTCGTCTACTACAAGAACTCTTAGACCGACGGGAGAGAAGCCTTTCTCCATGTTTGTAAGCAAAAGAAAAGAAAGAGAAAGAGAGAGAGAGAGAGAGAGAGAGAGAGAGAGAGAGAGAGAGAGAGAGAGAGAGAGAGAGGAAGTGTATTGTGTATTTTTTAGTAAAGGAGAAAGTGGGAGTGGGTTTTCGTTTGTGTTTTATTGTTAAAAGAGAGCTTAAGAATATTTGGCGCTCTTTAGACAACGGTCACTGGCGGCGCACGTTAGTTTTATTTTGAGAGGAATTATGTTAGGTTTAATTTTGACTGCAGAGGAGATGGTGACCATGGTTTAATGACATGAACTTTTTAATCTACATTACCAGGTTTATATTGTGACGTTTTAGCCCTAAATTAATAATGTCGGGATTACGGATTTGGTAAAAAAATATTAATTTATCATGATTATTAATTTATTGAGAGACATATTACACTAAAAATCAATTTTGAGATCAGAAAAAAAAATTATTATCTTATACAACAATTATTTGATGTTGATTTATTAAAACTTCAAATATTTGAACTTTATATTTAACTGAAAAATAATTAGTGGAAAGACAATAATAAAAGAAAAAAGGTACACAGTTTGTCATGCACAATTAGCACAAGCCTTTTTTATGGATGAGGACGTGGCCTTGTGGGAGTCTTGACAAACCAAAAAAAACATACACTTTCCTTTTTTTATTATGAACATATTATTAAGACATCCAACTAATAACACAAACTTTTTGGCCATGAGAAAAAGAAAACGCATTATAAAAAATTTATAATATTTGTTTTAGTCATGAGAAAACACATTATTTTAGGAGTTAATTTATAGTTATATATAGATGTGTGTGTACATGTACTTGACATTAGATGAAGTTTGCCACGTGACCCACACTTGAAGGAAACAATTAGCTCGTCTTAATTACTTTCATCATGATCACTACTATTTCATTATTATCCACTTATTGGTTAATATAGTTGTCTATAGTATTTTGTATATACATGTGATATTATTAAGATGTACATAGAATGAGAAACAAGTTCTATTTTCTTGTAGCCATGTCTAAATGTGTAGAACAAGGGAATTAGTGTTTGATGAGTTTTCTTTGATTTGGGATATAGTTTTGATTTTTCACGTTTCATATAAGTTTATATATTATATATATTAATTTAGTTCGATTTTTTTGTACGTCTAATGAAAATAATAAGTTGATAGTCTTTATATTACGGATAGTGAATTTGAATTGTGTTTTTATTTATTTTAAAGCGAAATAAAATCGGAATTTCGTAGGGAACTAGTACTTAAAATGTTAACAAAAATAAGCAAAAATGTTGTAAAATTTTGCCAATAGTAAGATTATAATTAAAATGGAGTGGTTAAGAGTGTGTGTAATATATACATTATGACATATATAGTTGTGTTTGTGTTCTTTTATGAATGCATAAACAAAGGTTTTGTGTTTATACTCGTGTTTGTGCATATATTCCTCTATGTTAACGGAATATTAAATAAATTAATATATAGAATAGAGAAAATAGAGTTTTATAATAATGCGCCACAAAAGATGCACTAAGTTTGTATTAGACCCACACACCAAATAAATAAATAAATAAATATAAAGCTATTAGAGTGATTTCTCCAATCACCTGCCGACATTTTTTACATTCCTTTGTGGTCAAATTGTAATTCTCTAATTTTTAGAATATCCCCATTTTATTGGCATATAAAACAATGCTTAATTCTTGCTTTAATTAGCCCTCTAATTATTGGGTGGTATAAGTATATATCCACTACTAATGATCATTAATTGTTCCTTTAAGTGAAGTTTCTAGCTACTTTATTCACCATTTTTTAAATTGATTGATACTATAGTAATTAATTATTGTAATTGGATAACAAATAAAATTAGATTAATACTCTTTCATTTCTGGTTTTTGAAAATTATACTACTTGTAAACCAATAAGTGTGTTAGTGCATTATAATTAAATGTGTGACATCCACTTCGATTAGCAGTGTAAATGTGTGCTTACCAGCATAATCATTTCAATTAAAATATTTGTTCCCAAAATATGATTTAAAATGACATTGAGAAAGTATATAATATGAAAAGTGTAACGAATAAAAACACACATCTAAAATTAATGTAACGTGCCTCTGCACTTATAACTAATCTACTCTAGAAATCTCTTCCATATTAATTACACCCTATGATTCATTTCACCATTAGCCCTAATGTACATATGTTTTTGACTAATTATTTTTCTAATCATATAGATTAGTAATGGCTAAGCCTTATTTTGGAACGAGGACTTGTGGTTCATTTATGTAACAACTTTACTAGAGCCAATGATTAGCACATTATAATTATTTTTGCCTCTCTCTCTATAAAGTCTCCATAAAATTTAACAAAAAAAAAGAAGAAAACTAAAGTCTTCATAATTATTTTATTGCCGCACCACCATGCAGATGCACATGACACCTTCTATACTTTTAAGATGTGCATATATTTGTTTATAAACTTTGCATTTTGTAAATTTACAAACTGTTGAAAATTTAGCTCAAAACTAAAGTTTAATTTGAAAACTAAATATTTTCATATAATTTGAAGTATGGCTCAAAGTTCAAAATAATAAAAATTTGTACAAAGGTTATTATTATTATTATTATTATTATTATTATATAGTATGACCTTGAAATAATAATAATACACCGTTAGTATAAACGTTAAAAAAGAGTATACAAAGTACAAACTACACAAAACATACTATTATATATATAAATAATTATATTTGTAGGTGAACAAAAAAAATGTGTATATATAATTATATTTGTGATCAACTCATACTTGTTTTGTTACTCACTTTTGGTTTCGAGAAATATGTTTTTTATTAACTTCTCAACAAAGTTTATAACCAAGAAAATGATATAATTTTTGAAGTCGTTTTAAAACGAAATAAAATAAAATATGGAGTGGCTAAAAGGTATTACTTTTGTGAGATAGGGGAGAGAATGAACTATATACATTAAAACAAAACATACAAAATGATTCCAAAAATATTAATTAGTATAGGTATTATATAAAGTAACTAAATGGAAAATACCCACTAACAAAGTACTTTATCCCACAAGGAGAAATTAACAAATAATTACCAAAAGAAAAAAGGCATATATATGTATGATTGGTACGTAACCAACAAATTTGAAGGATCAAGATTAACTTCGTCCTTCTTATCTTTTTGTTGTACACTCTCTCCTTTTTTTCTTATACTTTCTTTTAATCAAATTATTTTTCTTAAAGTATATGGTTCTAAAAACACCTTTAAATATACAATGTAATTAAATAAATTATGTGTATAAAATATTGTAACCTCCTCCTACGATAGTTCATTTTATTGAATTTTCACCAATTTATTCTTTATCCAACTTTTTCATTATTTAAAGATTGGTATAGATGCTTGAAATCAATGTTTAAGTTACTTTACAATATTATACTAGACAAAAATATCTAAGAAAGCTTTGTCTAAAAATTACGACAAGGTCTTGTTTTTGTAAAAGACAATAACCTAATTAAGACCATAAACCAAAGTGTCTAGAAACGTGCATTTATATGTTCTTTAGAAAATATTACATTAACTTTGGCTATTAACATATTTCTATTTTTGACTCCATATTGTAATTATAATATCGTTTATAAACTGTTGGTAAGTTCAAATTGTAACTAAAAACACATATTTTCAGTTTATATTCAAGAAAATTAAAGGGTATAATATAGCTTAGGAAATTTTCTTATCTTATAATTAAATATTTTAACTTCAAAATATTTTTAAATATCATATTTATCATTCAATTTCCAAAATTCAAATGTACCAAAACTTGTAGGTTTCGAAGTTCTTAAATTCAAAATAAGTAGTAAAATAACTTAAGGACTGTTACTGAAATTTTAGAAACTTTCAGAAACCAAAAGTTACTGGAATTTAATTTTTTTGAGTTGTTACATTTTTATTTGGAAAGCATTTTTGGGATACTTTTAGATATATATTTTTATCAACATGTAAAATAGTATTTATATATTAGAATAGTAGTTGTGCGTCCATTTATATATTGACAAGTGACACCTGTATCTATATTTTAATTCAAACACAAACTTCATTATTTCGTTCTTTAGACCTTTTCTTGTAGCTTTTTATTTAACAACAACGGTCATATATTTTGGATTATATATCAAATTTAATCTCTTGGTTAAATTAATTTCAGGAATATCCTGCAAATTTCAATTGTGAAATTTGGTAACAACATATGCTAAATTAGCCTTTGATAGAGAGAAAACTGAAATACTATCACTACAAGAATGCAGGATATTTCCGACCGTAGTTTTGGTCGGAAATCGGTCGGAAATGTCGATTTCCGACGGATTTCCGACCAAAATTGCGTCGTCGGTTTCAGATGGTCGGAAACCGGTTTTGGTCGGAAAGTGGTCGGAAATTTCCGACCACACCGACCACTCTCCTACCAAAATGTGGTCGGAAATTTCCGACCACTCTCCTACCAAAATGTGGTCGGAATTTTCCGACCACATTTCCGACCACATTTTCCGACGGAAATAAATTACAATTCCGACGGATTTCCAACGGAAATAATTTTTTTTTAAAAAAAATTAAATTCTATTTCCTACGGATTTCCGACGGAAATCCGACGGAAATAAATAAATTTAAAAAAAAATTAAATTACATTTTCGACGGATTTCCGACGGAATCAAATAATTGTTTTTAAAAAAATAAATTACATTTCCGACGGAAATCCGACGGAAATAAATAAATTTTTTAAAAAAATTTAATTACATTTCCGACGGATTTCCGACGGAAATGAATATTTTTTTTAAAAAAATAAATAAATATTTCCGACGGATTTCCGACGGAAGTAAATTTTTAAAAAAAAAAAAATTTATTAAAAATACGAATATTAAAAAAAAATTACAAAAAACGAAAATTAAAAAAAACGAAAATTAAAAAACGAAAATTAAAAAAAATTACAAAAAAGAGAAAAAAAACAAATAATGAAAATAAAAACTAAATTCCCGTTCCCGACCCCGATCCGGATCCCGGAGGATAATCCGGGAAACGGTTCATCAAATACTCATTCATCTTCTGGATTTGAGCGCTTGTTTCTTGCCGGATCTTATCAATTGCTTCATCTTTTTCTTTATTTGCATTTCGAAGCGCATCTTTCAGCTGAGAGATCTCGAGAAGAAGCGATGGATCGGTGGTTGGTACGTAAGGCAAATACGTCTCTTGGGATTCAGGAAGGGTCCCTAAACCGAAAGGTTTACCTCGATACATAGGAGTCTCCTAGGATCGGAAATTTAAATTATTAATATAATTATATTTTTTTTAAAAAATATTTAAATAAAAAATATTACCTCGAGAACCAACCGGTTTATTTCCGAATTGGTTAGGGTGTTGGAACTGGTTGATTCGTCGGAAGATTGAGTTAAGTGGGTGACTTTCGTTTGCACCCGTTCGACGACGTTACGAACCTTTGGTATAATTTCGCCCGTCTTTTTGTTGGTATGGGTGGTCTCCATAACCTTCAACCAATGAGGTTCGTGACCACCCTCTCGGACTCTCTATTACGGAATTAAAATTTAAATGTTAGTATGATTAATCATAATTATTATAATTTGTATATATTTAGTTGGTTTAAAATATACCATGCCATCCGAGATTTGTTCGAAAGTGTTTGCGCCGGCATTGTGAGTTGGAGGCGCCTTCTCGATGGACCCGTCCCCACCTCTGCGGTTTGTGGCGTTTCGCTTGGCTTTTTTTCCGGCCGCTTCCGTCGTCCAATAGTTTTTAAACCCGTCCCAAACAGAAGGGTTTAGGAACGAAGGTTTGTCCCCACCCAAACGCCATTTTTCCTTCCACTCGAACATATGATTCGAGTAGGAAGTCGCACAAGCCTTGTCAAATTCTTCTTGAATTTGACTAGTGAGTTGTGGTTCCCAATTAAACTCTTGCTTGGAAATTTAAAGTTTATAAATAAATTTCATAAGTTTTTTTAATTTATTTAATAATTTTTTGAGTAAATAAAAAAATTTATTTACTAACCGCAAAAGAACGAAACCATATTTCCCGAAGTTCGGCTGGGAAATCTCGGTATCTTGGATACGGAGCGGGTAACATTCCGTGGATGCATTTAAGAATAGTTTTTGGGATTTTTCCCTCATGTTTAAACCTTAAATTATTTTATAACTAATAATTAATATTTTTAGGTATTATTTTTTTGTAAATTTAAATGTTTGTAAATATTTACCAAGTGACTCGGTTATTGGGAATGGCTTCAAAGTTGGGATCGAGCCGAATCAGTCTCTCCCGTCCTTCCTGCTGGACCAAATCTTCAACAGACATTCTCACGGATTGTGAGGATCCAATACCGTCATTAGATGACATGCATTTTCCGTCGGAATTCGGTCGGAAATTCCTACCGAATTCCGACCACAATAAATTAATTATTTTAAAATTTAATTGTGGTCGGAAATTGGTAGGAAATTCCTACCAATTTCCGACCACAATTAATTAATTATATTAAAATTTAAATGTGGTCGGAATTCGGTAGGAAATTCCGACCGAATTCCGACCGAATTCCGACGGAATATGCATGTCATTTAATCCATGCGAACACTTAGCAGTTTCGGGTAAATTTCAAGAACTACGGTCGGAAATCGGTAGGAATTTCCTACCGATTTCCGACCGAAATTTGTGATTTAGTGTATATTTAGTGTTTCGCATAAAAACGTATTTCGAATAGGTTTAAAGGAGTGTTTATATAAGATTTCTTGAACATAACAATATATAAGTATAATATGTTTAACGTTTTCAAATGTTTTTATGAAAATACTAAAATTTTGAAAAAACATATGAAAGTTACATAACTAAGTTGTAATTAAACATATATTTATAAAAATTAAAACTATTTTGCATTTTATGATCATTTTAGACATTTGTAGAGTTTATTTTATTTCTAAAACGTATTGTATAAAGGTATTTCATTGATTCGACATAAAAAAACATCATTTTGAAACGAAACCCTATAACGGTCGGAATTCGGTCGGAAATTTCGACCGAATTTGGGGTTTCGATTTAGTACGAGGTAATTTAGTTTTGGCGGCTATCGACGGATTTCCGACCGATTTCCGACCGTTTTTTTAAAAATTAAAAAAAAAATTAATTTTTTTAAAATTACTCGATTTGGTACGAGGTAATCGAGTTTCGCCGGCTACCGACCGATTTCCGACCGAATTCCGACCGCGAGTGTAAAAAAATAAAAAAAAAATTTAAAAATTTGAAAACGTGTAAAATTTTTGAAAACTCGTTGAAAACTCTTTTCAAAAACTCTTTTCACTTAAAACTCTTTGAAAAAGTGTAAAATTTTTGAAAACTCGTTGAAAACTATTTAATTGAAAAGTCTTTGAAAACTCTTTCAAAAAGTGTAAAAGAATTTAAAACTCTTTGAAAACTTTTTTTAAAACTCTTTGAAAACTCTTTGAAAAATTGTAAAATATTTGAAAATTCGTTGAAAACTATTTGAAAAATCTTTGAAAACTCTTTGAAAAAGTGTTAAAGAATTTAAAACTCTTTAAAAATTAAAATTGTTGAAAACTTATTGTAAAATCTTTAAAAACTATTTCAAAACTCTTAATTTGAAAAGTCTTTGAAAAGTGTTTTAAAAATATTTTCAAAAAATTTGAACTTTTTTTCAAACATTTCATTCGGATTCGGTTGAGTCTTCGGTGGCGAATCGGATCCCTCCTCAAATTCTCCAACCTCTTCTTCGGACTCTTCATGTACAACAAAATCAGCATCTTCCGTTAAATCTACAACCAAATCCACTTGTAATGAAACATCCACTTCTCCCAAATGCCCAACTCGTTGTCGCTTGCAAAGGAGGATCGACCTCCGAAGAACTACCATGAACTCTTCCCCTCGGGTTTATTTCCGTAACAACTATCCAAGGATCCCGTCTCGCTGTGTGGTCGCGGATAAGTCATGTATGATACTTGGTTGGCCTGCGATCCAAGAATGAACGGATAATATTTTTGTAACCTCCTCCGAGAATGTATTGTAGTAACACCAAACTCGTCTGTACGTACACCATGTCCTGCAACGGGGCTATACCAATCACAATATAACGTAACACATCTTAGATCGAGCATCCCGCTATAATGCACTTCTAATATCTCATGTAATACCCCGTAGTAAACCAAATCTCCGGCTACCGCCGACACCCCATGGTTTGCCGTCGACCTTGAATTTCCCTCACGAAATATTTTAAAAGCGTATCCACGCGTGCGAGTACATCGGGTGTGAAACAGCAATATATTGTGGACCGTTCACCACCTCTTCTAACCATGTTGGAATTAACTCTCCTTCGCGCTGCCTGCCGTATACATATAACTTTAACCATTCTCGCAAATTCTCTTTCTTTGACTTCATTTAATTCATCGTCTCGTTGCTTCCGAATGTTCAAATCGTTTTTGCGCCATGTAAATCTCCTCGTACGGCACCAAATCTTCGCAGTTGGTCAAAATATACATGTGCACATTAGCATGCTCAACCTCGCCGAGTCTTCGCCTTTTACCCTTTCCACTTAAACGCCCAACCTGTCTAAAAAGTTCGGTACATATACGGGATAACAAGCATGCACTCCTCCATCATCATGTCGTTTTTGTTTTCCACTCTTTGTTTGGGTTTGTGGTGGAAAGTAGTACCCAGCTAAGTTAGATCTCTCTTCGTTTATGCTTTGGGCAATAATTGAACCTTCAAACCTCGCTAAATTCTTCACTTTTTTCTTCAAATGGTACATGTAGCGCTCGAAAGGATACATCCACCGATATTGAACAGGACCACCAAGTTCTACTTCCCGAGGCAAGTGAATTGGCAAATGTTCCATAACGTCGAAGAAAGAAGGCGGAAATATCTTCTCTAGGTTGCACAATATCACGGGGATCTTCTCGTCAAGATTTCGAATTTCTTCGGCGGAAAGGGATCTCGCAGAAATGTCTCCGAAAAAAGCTCCTATTCCCGCAATCGCTTCATGGACTTTTTGCGGAAGAAGCCCGTCGAATGCAAATGGAAGAATACGTTGCATAACAACATGACAATCATGACTCTTCATCCCCGAAAACTTACCTTCTCCACGATCAACACAGTTTCTAAGGTTAGAAGAGTAACCATCCGGAAACTTAACACCGTCCATTATCCAGCTAAAGAATTCATGCTTTGTCTGAAGCGTTTAACCGAAAAGCAGAGTTGGGGATATCTTCCTTGACTGGTGACATGAAGTTCCTTCCGAGAACAAATAGTCGGCAAGTCTAATCTGGACTTCAAGTTGTCTTTCGTCTTCCCTTTCACGTTCATAATGGTGAACATGATGTTGTCAAAGAAGTTCTTCTCGATGTGCATAACATCTAGGTTGTGCCGAAGTAAATGATCCTTCCAATAAGGCATCCCAAAATATGCTCTTTTTGTGCCAGTTATGATGTTCACCATATCCATCCACAACTTGATGTCCGTTACCACCACAACGTACTGTCTTCTCAGCTCCAAAATCTCTAAGTTGAGTTAGTATATGTTCACCGCTTACTTCTTCGGGAGGTCCTTCATAGATTTTCTTCTTCTTCGTAAACAAAGTAGTGCTCCGACGGTATGGATGATCGTTTGGTAAAAATCGTCGATGACAATCAAACCAACATGATTTACGTTCGTTCTTCAATTGGAAAGCATCGGTGTTATCTTGACAATAAGGACAAGATAACCGTCCATGTGTGGTCCATCCGGATAACATACCATATGCCGGAAAATCGCTAATAGTCCACATTAGTATCGCTCGCATCATGAAGTTTTGTTGCATTGATATGTCGTACGTTTCAACTCCACTCTCCCATAACATCTTCAACTCATGTATCAACGGCTGCATAAATATGTCTAGTGCTCTCTTCGGATGCTCCGGCCCAGGAACAAGAATAGATAGGAACAAAAACTCCCTAACCATGCACAATGACGGAGGCAGGTTGTAAGGCGTGACGATCACCGGCCATAAAGAATATTGTCTCCCATGTTTCCCAAAAGGGTTGAAACCATCGGTACTTAATCCCAAATACACATTGCGACTCTCACTTGCGAAACTAGGATACACATTTTGAAAATGTTTCCATGCTTGAGCATCCGAAGGATGTGCTATCTCTCCATTTAACATCTCATGTTCCGCATGCCATCTCATCGAACTTGCTCGTGCGCTCCGACCGATATAACCTCTTCGGTCTATCCGTTAACGGCAAATACCACATTCTCTTATAAGGTATGGACACTCTTCCACCAGTTTCTTTATATCGTGGTTTCTTACAGTAACCGGCATGTCGAGCGGTTTTCATCTCTTCTCCAATATAACATACGGTTATCGACGCACACATCGATAATCCGATACGGTAATCCTAGACCGGATACCAACTTCTCGATTTCATAATACGTCCCCGGTGCCATATTATCTTCGGGCAAAATGTCTTTGATCGGACCGGCCCACGCATCCACACAATCTTCTGAAAGATTGTAATCCGTTTTGATAGACATCATTCTTGTCGCAGCTGAAAGAGGTGAATGACCTTCTCTACACCCACCATATAACGGGTTCTTAGCGGCATCCAACATGTCAAAGAATTTCTGCGCTTCCACATTTGGCTCCTCCAATGTAGGCTCATGATGATCTCCAACAAACGACGGCATAGTTTCGCGAAAAATATCATTTACCATTTGCACGGTCCTATCTACAGATATAGGTTCTTCTACCGGAGGGACAACTAAATTATTATCATAATATTGTACATTACTACTACTAGGATAATTTACCATCAAATCATTTTCCCCATGAGAATACCATATTTTATACCCCGGCGTAAAACCAACATTATATAAATGCTTCCATACTACTTTTACCAAAACATTTCTACGATTATCGCAATTTTTACAAGGACAATACATTTTACCTGTTGCTACGGTTCTTTCTTGAATTGCGGCAAACTCCATAAATTGTTTAAGCCCCTCCGCAAATTCTTCCGAAAGTAATCCCGTCGCCGGATCTTTATGATTTCCATCCATCCACGATCTAAAATAACTCATTATAATAATTTTTATTGAATTTTGTGGTAAATGGAGATTGATAAGAGAAATTGTTAATTTGTATTGAATTTTGTGGTAAATGGAGATTGATAAGAGAAATTGTGAGAAAGAAGAAGTGAGGGTGTGATATATATAAGAAAAATTTCCTACCGATTTCCGACCGATTTCCTACCACAATTGATCCATTGCACAACGGTAACGAAACGTTAAAATATCGGTCGGAAATCGGTCGGAAAAGTTTTCCGTCGGAAATTGGTCGGAAAGTGGTAGGAAATTTCCTACCAATTTCCGACGGATTAGTTTTCCGACCGATTTCCGACCGATATTTTAACGTTTCGTTACCGTTGTGCAACGGATCAATTGTGGTAGGAAATCGGTCGGAAATCGGTAGGAAATTTTCGACGGAAATCCGACCGAAATAAATTCCGACGGAAATCCGACCGATTTCCTACCAAATTCCGACCAAATTTTTGTGTCGGAATTGAGTCGGAAATTTCCGACCGATTTCCGACCAATATCCATGTAGTCGGAAATCGGTCGGAAAGTGGTCGGAAATTTCCGACCACGTTTTTACGGTCGGAAATGTGGTAGGAAATTACCCTGTTTTCTTGTAGTGTATGTGTATTAAAAAAAAATCTATAGGATAATTAAGTGGATAACTAATTTTCCACATTAAATATCTTTTAGCTCTAATGACTTGATCGATGACATCTATGATATATAACTAATTTAGAGCCTATTAATTTTGGGTTGAATCTATCCTTACAGAGAGATTTATATTCACAACATAAGTTTTATAGAAGAACAACAAATCATTAAGATGTCTTGGAAGATATATATATATATATATTTTTGTATATTATGAAAATTTTGACCGCAATATATAATCTTTTTTGAGTCGGAGATCAAATTTGTAACTTAAACGGTCAAAGCTTTCATTCATTTTTCCTCGATTCTTGAAGCATTCCTTTATTCCGAATTTGGAGATAAACCTTAGTGTTAAACGTGTTAACGATGCTCTCGGGCAATGCAGAGACAAATGCATCTATTAGAGCATGAGGCCAGTACGGTGTGCTTAACATGCTTCGTAGCCTATAAAGCGCAATGATGCCTTTGTGTAACACTCTCTCTGGCGATGGGATGAAGAAAGATGATCTTTTTTTATTGATGCCATCTTAGCCGCAACATACAAGAGAGCCTATTATATACACTAATAACTCAGTTAACATATAATTAAAAAATCTTGAACTAGGACTAGGTTAAGACCTTTATGGGTTAAACCAAAGGCTAGGGCTTTATAACCGATACTATTTGTGGGCCCGGTAACAATGGCCCACGAACCGTATAGGCGCCTTAGAGCATGTCCATCAAAGGACTTAAAGAGGCGCTTAAGTATAATAAAATGTATTTAGGTTAATAAAATAAAAAAACTAATTGGTATTTAACTTGATAATACTAAGCATCGATGCTTAGCGGAGCACTTTTGAAACTCATTAAGCACCGACACGTATCAAACGCTGGTTGGCCGATTTTTTTTATTTTTTATTCTTGTTTGTGATATTTTATGTTATATATGTTTGTTTATAATATAATGTGAAATATGTATGTTTCAATTATTTTATGTTATATATGTTTGTCAAATGCGGGTTGGCCGAAATATTTATAATATAAAGTGAAATATGTATGTTTCAATTATGTATTATGTGAAATATGTGTGTATGTTTCATTTATGTATTATGTGAAAATATGTATAGTATAATGTTTTGAATTTTATGATTTTTTTTAAGCACCCTATTTTAGTATCTCTCAATGGAGAACAAATTTTAGTAAACACATTTAAAAGTTCTTGAGTATTTTTCTTTATGCAAATACACTCAAATATTAATTAAAAATTCTAAGCACCCCATATTTAGGACGTAGATTCTTTGAAGGACGTAGGAAGTAGATGTAGAAAGATTTTAGAAGTGATGAGATGGATTTGGTGATGGAGATGATGCCTAAGGAGAAGAGAAAGATAAGCCATATGGGTTGTGATGTGAAGTAAGTAAAGATCTCCATAAGAAAGCTTGAGAATATGTGGCTCTTCTTTAGTGTTGTTGGGCTTTTTTTATCTAAGAGAGAGAGAGATGGAGGAGAAATTTATTGGAGTTAAGAAACAACTTGAAGTAAGTTTTTGAACTACTCTTTGTCTCTATCAAACTTTATTTCGTTTTCTTCATGTGTTGTTGTCTTTCTTAAATATTTGTTCATTCATGTTTTAGTATGAAACTTGGCATGAACGATGTTGACATGTTAGTGTTGCGTACTATAAATGAGTCATTGCAAAGTTCACATGAGAAAGATTGGGTTCTTTATTGATATGAGAAGAGTGTATATATTGCAACGCTTTAGGCTAAACCCTAGAAAATATGAGAATAGGAAAATATTTATAATATATTATTAAATATGAAATATATGTATATTTTCCTAACACATAGTAACATGCAATACAAAACTAAGAATGTGAGAGTCATGCTCCATATCGGAATATTAATTAAAAATTGTCTAATATATAGAAAAGTGTATAGCTCCAAATTAGTATAACCCAATAGAAAAACCGTGTGGGGTTAAAACTTGAAACAAATGTTTTTAAAATCCAATGTATACTCATAGTTAAAAGTCTACATAGTCACAGTTTGTAATGAGACTATGCATGTTAATAACTATGTGAATAAACAAACGGAAAATGATAGAATTTAGGAAAATATATAAATTATTTTTGATGTATAGTTTATTTTTGTCATAAATATATAGCTCATAAGAAGATGAACAAAAAAAGGAGATCTATCTTGAAGATAATTTTTTAAAATACCATGAAAACAAGTTTTTTGGAGAAAAAAAACACGACAAATTATTTTTTCCTAAATTACTATTAAAATAATTTATAAGCCAAAATGCAATAAACACCAAAAACAAATTTGAACACTTCAATTTTTTTTTTAAATATTTGGATTTGCTATTTAGTACTGTTTAGGATTTAGTTATGACGGAAATTTGGTTTAGTCTGAAAGTTTAATTTATGATTTAATTTTGAAAGTTTCGAACGAATTTAAAGTTTATGATATTTTGGTCCGAAAAATTTGTTAATGGTATTCAAGAAAAGAAATTCTTTTCATGTTATTTTAATACTAGAAAGTATTTTTGATGCTATTTTTAATAATTACCATACTTTTAAAGTTGTTGTTGATTTTAATTTTTAGTAATTAATTGAGTCACATTTATATAAAAAAAAGTTTTGCAGAAATTGTGTGAGACACACTACTTTTACAGTTTTACTACAAAAAGAAAGTTTAGCCAAAGGAGAAAAGGCTGAAACCGATTTGTCTTTAATTTTCAAAAATGAAGAAAAAGAAAAAGCTATTTCGAATATTATCAAATAAAGAAAAAAAGACATATTCTCGTGACCATTACAGAGAACTCTACTTTTTGCCTTTTTTTTTGTTCTTGTTCAAATTGGTATAGAGATTTTAAGAGCATCCATGTTTGTGTGATCTTCTTCAATGGGTCTAAGCTCAGCTAAAATTGGTGTAACATGCTTCTTCATAGTTCTATTACCTCATGTCCTGTCTCAAGCCTCAGGTTCGTTTTTTTGCACATAAACTGTTTGTTTAAATGCCCCAAAGAAGAAAAAGTTTCTTCTTTGTTGTGTTAAAGAACAAAGCTTTAGTCTTTATGTTTAATTAGAGCATATTTTGCCTCAAATTCGAAAATTCTGAAGTGTTTTTAGCTAAGGTTGTAATGGGATATAAGCTTAGAGGAATGGATTTTTCTTTGAAAAAAGTCTTCTTCTTTGTTGTGTTAAAGAACAAAGCTTTAGTCTTTATGTTTAATTTGCAAGGTTTATCTCAAATTCTCATTTTCTGAAGTGTTTTTTTAAGTTAAGGTTGTAAGGGGATATAAGCTTAGAGGAGTGTTGAGTTTCTCCTGTTGTAACTAGTGGGAAGTGAATGTAGTTTTTGATGTAATGGCTATGTTTTTGCAGAGTTTGTAAGTATAGATTGTGGTGGCTCAAATAACTACACTGACCCAAGAACTGGACTAGGATGGGTTTCAGATACAGAGATCATAAAACATGGAAAGGCAGAAATTTTGTCCAGTACAAATTTGAACTCTATGCAATACCGTAAGAGACGAGATTTTCCAACGGATGACAATAAGTATTGTTATAGACTCAGCACCAAAGAGAGAAGGAGATACATTGTTAGAACAACATTTCTCTACGGTGACATTGGTAGCGAAGAAGCCTACCCGAAGTTTCAGCTTTACTTAGATGCAACTAAATGGGCCACGGTGACGATTCAAGAGGTATCTAGAGTTTATGTCGAGGAATTGATTGTAAGGGCAACTGCAAGTTATGTTGATGTGTGTGTGTGTTGTGCTATCACTGGCTCTCCTTTCATGTCCACTCTCGAGCTTCGCCCTTTAAACCTTTCCATGTATGCCACTGATTACGAAGATAATTTCTTCCTCAAGGTTGCTGCTAGAGTGAACTTTGGTGCTCCAACCAAGGATGCCTTGAGGTAAAACCTACAAGATTCACAAGAAAATTTTGCAAGAATCGAAAAAAATGCTCAAAAGACTTTCTCTTTTAGGTACCCAGATGATCCATATGACAGAATCTGGGAGTCAGATGTTAACAGACGGCCAAACTTTCTTGTTGGCGAGGCTCCCGGAACAAAAAGAATCAACACAACAAAGAACATAAACACGTTGACAAGAGAGTATCCGCCTATGAAAGTCATGCAAACAGCAGTAGTTGGCACACAAGGACTGATCAGCTATAGATTAAACCTGGAAGACTTCCCTGCCAATGCTCGGGCATATGCTTACTTTGCTGAAATCGAAGAACTTCGTGCTAACGAAACCCGGAAGTTTAAGTTGGTGCAACCTTACTTTCCTGATTATGGTAACGCGGTGGTGAATATCGCTGAGAATGCCAATGGGAGCTATACTCTCTATGAACCTAGCTACATGAACGTGACTTTTGATTTCGTTTTTTCGTTCTCGTTTGGGAAGACAAATGACTCTACACGAGGGCCACTCCTAAATGCGATTGAAATTAGCAAGTACCTACAAATCTCTTTGAAAACAGATAAGAATGATGGTGAGTACTAGAGGCTATTGAAAACTAGCAAGTCAAAGTTTGTTACAAAGATCTTACATAAGTTTTCTAATTTGGACAGTGTCTGTTCTTGATGCAATCCGTTCGTTGTCCCCGGATAGCGATTGGGCCAATGAAGGAGGAGACCCTTGTATCCCAGTTATGTGGTCTTGGGTAAACTGTAGCTCAACCTCACCACCTAGAGTTATGAAGCTGTAAGTTCCGTAAACAACGTTTTTGTAAAATTTTATTCTTGAGATGATTGATTCCCATTGAACCATTTTGTATTCATTTTACAACAGTGCTCTATCAAGAAAAAATCTGAGGGGCGAGATTCTGCCTGAAATCAATGATATGGTGGCATTGACAGAGTTGTAAGTAGTTCAATGATGCATTAAAGATATTGTCTTACTGTGCATTAGTCTCTCTTTGTCTCTTTGTTATTCTTTAGTTGAGTAAACTTGCTCTTTCTTAGGTGGCTGAACGGTAATGATTTGACTGGAATCCTTCCCGACATGAGCAAACTTGTTAACCTGAAAATCATGTAAGCTTGCAAATACTTCTCTTATGGTTGACGACACTCGAATACTAGAAAGCTTCACTTTGCTTTGTCTCTCTTACAGGCATCTAGAAAACAATCAACTCAGTGGCTCACTCCCACCATACCTTGTCCATCTGCCTAACTTACAAGAACTGTATGTAATCACAAAAAGTTTGTGAAGAGTTTTGGTTGCTTTAGCTATTGAATTATACCTTTAACTGATACTTTGGCTGCAACTATCCACTCTACGCATGGAAGTTTTAACAAATGTTATGTTGTTACTTGACAGGTTTATAGAAAATAACTCTTTCAGAGGAACCATTCCTTCATCACTCTTAAAGGGAAAAATTTTGTTCAAGTGAGTTTTCTACAAATATAAATTGATTTTCATATTAAAAAAAATCTCACATATTTGCAGAGTTTGTGCAGAAAGATAAATTACTCTTTGATCAACAGAGTTGGGACTTTTAATGTATATATGCAAGAAATGAATAAGCATATACCAAAGTTACAATTTTCTAACTTTTTGGATGGACTTTCCTCTTGAAGTGCTAATACGCAGCTCCATCATGTTTTCTCCAGGTATAACAATAATCCTGAGCTTAAGAACGAGGCGCAACGAAAGCACTTTAGGCTAATACTGGGTATGTCAATAGCCGCTGTAGCAATTCTATTGCTGCTACTTGGAGTAGGTCTTGTTTTACTTTGTACCCTTCGAAAGACAAAAAACGCTGATAAAGGTAAATATTATTGTTAGTTGTTAATTTGTTATCAAGTTTTCGTTCAGTGAAGAACTATTTTGCTCATGTTTCTTCAGGTAATTCCAAGGGGACTAAGAAAAAAGGTTCGACGGCTTATTCAGCTGTGCGGGGAGGACACTTACTAGATGAAGGAGTCGCATATTTCATATCTCTTCCTGTGCTCGAAGAAGCCACCGATAGCTTTTCAAAGAGAGTTGGTAAAGGAAGTTTTGGGTCTGTCTACTATGGTAGGATGAAAGATGGGAAAGAAATTGCGGTTAAGATAACAGCAGATCCTTCTAGCTACTTGAACAGACAGTTTGTGACCGAGGTATTAACTGATTCACAGCTTATATAACATACTTCAAATGTGGACTTTGGCGTTCTGGTGCCCCAAGGTTTCTTAGTTAGACGATTTTACGTGCAGGTTGCTCTCTTATCGAGAATTCACCACAGGAACTTGGTTCCTTTGATTGGATACTGCGAAGAAGCAGACAGGCGTTTACTAGTTTACGAATATATGCATAATGGAACCTTGGGAGATCACTTACATGGTTTTGTACCAGTTTCTTAAGATATTGTCTCATGCTTAAGTTAGACCTTTTCGTCCTGTGAATGACCTCATGAAATCGATTCCTGACAGGTTCAAGCGAGCCATTAGACTGGCCAACTCGGCTAAGAATCGCACAAGATGCAGCCAAAGGTTTGTAGTATAACTCCAAAGATCGTTTCGTTTAAGTGGCTATTTCTATGAATCAAAATTGGACAGACAGAAACTTCAGATTATTACAGGTCTTGAGTACTTGCATACTGGCTGCAATCCAAGTATTATTCACAGGGATGTAAAATCAAACAATATACTATTGGACATTAACATGAGAGCCAAAGTTTCCGACTTTGGACTCTCGAGGCAGACAGAGGAAGACTTAACACACGTATCAAGTGTCGCTAAAGGAACGGTCGGATACCTTGATCCAGAGTAAGGCTCAACAAACACAAAAGAACAAAGTCTTCTATTTTCGATAAACTTTGATCGATGCAGCGCTGTTTTGACAGGTACTATGCGAGTCAGCAACTGACAGAGAAGAGCGATGTCTACAGTTTCGGCGTTGTTCTCTTTGAATTACTCTCTGGAAAGAAACCAGTCTCTGTGGAAGATTTCGGTCCTGAGCTCAATATAGTTCACTGGGTAAACACCTTTACTATCTTCTTCCTCTTAAAGTTTTCGCCTTCTCGCAGTTTTAAAACACTACATCAACAAAACAGGCGAGATCACTGATCCGTAAAGGAGATGTGTGCGGGATCATAGACCCATGTATACTAAACAAAGTGAAGATCGAGTCGATATGGAGAGTGGCAGAAATCGCAAACCAATGCGTTGAGCAGCGTGGGCATAGCAGGCCAACGATGCAGGAAGTGATAGCGGCTATACAAGACGCGGTTAGGATCGAGAGAGGCAACGAAAATGGGCTAAAGACATCGAGTTCTAGCGGGTCAAAGGCGCAATCATCGCGTAAGACATTGCTTACTAGCTTCCTTGAGATAGAGAGCCCTGACATATCAAGAAACAGCCTAGCTCCAGCTGCTAGATAAGAGAGCTCTCACTATCTCTTCACTCTTTTTAGACTTAAAATTGTCACAATATACTTATTGAATGTGTGTAATTGTGTATATGGTGTAATGTAATGTGTATCAAGATTTTCAGAACATAGTGTATTTTGTAACCGTTTATTTAAAAGAACATTGTAAACAGAGTAAAAATTTTCATCTTTTAAAATTCTCAAATAAGATACTATTTAAGTTTCACCTTTTTGTATATAGGAGCTAGGCAGCTCTTGTAATATAAATGGAGGTTATATGGTATAAAAATTGAAACATTAGACCATGTTTATCAAAGGTGCTTATGTATAGTGCTTGTGTATTTTTTGTGTATTTTTTTGTGTATTTGAGTATTAAATTAAATCAAAACATGTACTATTCATAAGCACCTATAATGAAAAGTCTTAATTAAGCATTTTAAGCCTCCCCTTTTGTAGAGTTAACATGAATAGTACATGTTTTGATTTAATTTAATACTCAAATACACAAAAAATACACAAAAAAATACACAAACACTCTACATAAGAACCCTTGATAAACATGCTCTTATAGCCCAAAAACAAGGAAGTAGGTAAGTAACAATAAACAAACCTTAAAACAAGGATTTGCTCGAGGTCCTCTCTTAGGTCCTACCATCTTATATTATATAGGTTTCTTCTATTTCTATACATATTATCATATAGACGCACAAGTTACAAGTACATACATGGCATAAATAAATAAATAAATAAATAAAATAATATTAATTAGAAGGAGTTTCTTGAATCGCTAAAAAACTCACTACAAAATATTTCTAAATAAAAGATTTTCGATACTTCGGGTGAGTTTTTTAGCAATTTAAAAACCCACCCTATATTATATTTTTATTTTTTTTAAGAAACCCAAATTAAAAACCTCTACGGGAGATGAACAACGTGAATACGGTATTTACGTGTACTATAAATAAGTTCAACATGAATACGGTATTTATGATAATTATAGGTCACGCAAATTTTGATATGTTTTTTTATAAGGATTCTAAAAGGGTTGCAACACGAAAATTTCTCGGGAGGTCACCCATCCTAGTATTACTCTCGTCCAAACACGCTTAACTACGGAGTTCTGATGGATCCGGTTCATTAGGGCTGGTATGATCGCAAATTTTGATATGTTGATACTAGTATAAGATTCATATTTGTTATAATTTATTCATTTTTTTTTGTCAAAATTGTTATAATTTATTCATAAAATAAATAAACTATGAAAAAAAACTGAAGCTACAGTAAAAAAATAATTCTAAAATATGAAAGTAAGAAAATAACAAAAATAGTTGTATTAAAAATAGGACAATTCTTATGAATACCACTAAAAAAGCACAAATTTTCGAAAGTTTTATAAATACCATTAAAAAGTTTTTTTATAAATACCACAAATCTTAAATTTTCAAAACTACACCAAAAACTTCAAAAAACTATATCTATCCCTTCAAAACTATACCATAAACACTATATAGCGAACCCAAATGAAAAAAAAATTAAAAGTGTTAAAACTCATTTTTTGTATTTGTGGTATTTTTGTAAACTATTACTTTTTGATGGTATTTTTGATATAAAATACATTTTAATGATATTTTTGTTATAAAAAACTTTGTAATGGTATTTTGAAAACAAAAACTTATTTTGACGGTATTCTAAGAAATTTCTCATTTATTTTAAGACATCATGACCAATAATATAATAATTTCAATAAGTTAATATTATGGTAAAAAGGTAAAAGAAATATTGCTATGAGTATATATGCTTTTGAGTCTTACATTAATACAATATATCTGCAAACCAGAAACTATGTATTTGTGTTATCTAAATACAAGTATATATATACAAAACCCTAAACAAATAAAAATACAAATATATATAAACTGATAGTAATTTGCATTGAGATGGCTATAGAAGACAAATATGCCCCATGACCTTTTGCGGTGAAAATGGGGAACACGACAATATGAACTATTTCATATCCTACATTCAAATTCTTTATTCTTATACATATATCGTGGCACCCAATTAATAGAAATTTGTGTTCTAAGTTACAAATCTTGTTTTTTTGTACAAAAATTAACACTAGTTAAGTCTCATATGTTGGATATATATTATATAGAGAAATTTCTTAGAATACCATCAAAATAAGTTTTTGTTTTGAAAATACCATTAAAAAGTTTTTTATAACAAAAATACCATTAAAATGTTTTTTATAACAAAAATACCATCAAAAAGTAGTAGTTTACAAAAATACCACAAACTCAAAAAACGAGTTTTAACACTTTAGATTTTAAATTTTTTCATTTGGGTTCGTTATATAGTGTTTAGGGTATAGTTTAGAAGGGGTAGGGTATAGTTTTTTGGAGATTTTGGGTGTAATTTTGAAAATTTAAGATTTGTGGTATTTATGAGAAAAAAACTTTTTAATGGTATTTGTAAAACTTTTCAAAATCTGTGTTAATTGTGTTATAAAAACTTTTTTTGGTGGTATTCATAAGAATTGCCCTATTATATACTGAGGAATAATTGGCTAAATTTAGGAAGCCTTCCTCAAACAAAAAAAAAACTATAAGCCAAATCCTCATATTTGGATTTATATAAGAGAAATTCACAAAATACACCATTTTAACCATCACTTCACAAAACTACACCTAATTCAATATTTTCACAAGTTTACACCTTTCAAAATTTTAAAAGCTTGATTTACTCTTTAAAAAATTACCAAAATTAAAATATTTTCATTTGGGTTCGCTAATTAGTGTTTAGGGTATAGTATTAAGGGGTAAGATTGTTTGGATAGGGTTTATTTAGATTTAATTTTGAGTGTTTAGGTGTAGTTTTGTGAAATATTTTAGAAATGGTGTAGTTTTATAATTCTCCCTTTATATAAAAAAGAGGATTCACAAAATTACACATTTTTAACTTTTCTTTCACAGAACTGCATATAATTCAATATTTTTACATATTTACATATTTTTAAAATTTTAAATATTTTTTAAGTTTTAAAAAGTTATCAAAATAAAAAAAATATATTTGAATTCACTAATTAATGTTTATAATATAATAACAAAGGGATAAAATTGTGTGAGTAGGATTTATTTGATATTAATTTTGAGTGTTTAAGTATAATTTTTAAAAATGATTTTGAAATAGTGTAATTTTGTGAAATGTAATTTAATGTATTTGTGTAATTGTCCCTATAAAAAACTAGATTACGAACAATATGTCAATTAACTAAACTAAAACGTTCATATCTGAATTTTTATAACCGAATAATATCATTCATACCTAAGGGTAAAACAGTAATTTAGAAGGGGACTATTTAGACCATAACCTTGACTTTTTTTTAAAGATAAAACTAGAAATAATTGGAAATAACACCACAAAACTCGAGCCTGCAGAGTAAAACAAAACAAAAAAATTCCAGTTTTGCTCTCTCCCTTCCCTTTGCATATACCAAAAGAGAGAGAGAGAGAGAAGAGAGTTCGATCACTGTAAAAAAGAAGATCAAGCTTCCCTTACCGGTCACCGGAAAAACCCTTTCTTATAAACCGACAATGTCCGGTCACCAAACAAATCTTAACCCAACAGCACCGGTGTTTTTACCGGCACACTTTCTCCGTCCGGTTCCTTTCTTTATTCCGACAAGAATCTACTTCCCATTTCCTCCTCCTCCTCCACCACCTCCTCCTCCACCTCCTCCTTCTCCTCACCGTCGCTTCTTCGCCGGAGCTCCTCCTTCTCCGACATCGTTGACACCAACAAGAGCAATACTGTTCCCGATATGTGACGTCACGGAGACATCTCTTAGACGAGACTTAGAAGTATTCGGAGATATTCGTGGAATCCTAATAGAGAGCGCAGAAGAAGAAGAAGAAGAAGGAATTGTTATCGTCACCGTTTATTTCTATAATCTTAAAGACTCACAAAGAGCGTTAACGGAGTTACGTTACCGTCACATGCATCATCATCAAGAACAAGACCGTTTTGGCCGTGGATACACGGCGGCGCGTGGACTTGTTTCAGGACGATCCGTGTGGGCTAATTTCGTGTTTCCGCAGTTAACGGCGGTTACGGAAGGTAACAATCAAGGCTCGTTAGTGGTTATGAACTTGGAACCCACCGTCTCCTCCGTTACTCTCCGTCGCATTTTCGAAGTTTATGGTAAACCAAAATAAAATAATAATAATAATAATAAACATCTTTATGATTAATAATTAATATATGATTTTTATTTTGTAGGAGAAGTCAAGGAGATAAGAGAGACGCCTAATAAAAGAGAACAAAGATTCGTCGAGTTTTACGACGTAAGAGACGCCGCGAAAGCTCTCCGTGAGATGAACGGAAAAGCCATCGGAGGAAAAGAAATCGTTGTTCAGATTAGCCGTCCCGGTGGTTTCTTCAGAAAACTCTTCCTCTCTTCACGTTTCAACAAAACCTTCCATTACAACCACCGTCAACCACCGCCTCCGCCGCCGTATCACCGTCGCCGGTTACCTTCTCCGGTGAAGGCTAAGCCTTATAATAATAATATTAATAGGAAACGGTCTAATAAGAAGAAGAGTGTTAGCGACGGTTGTTTTATTATAAACGGAGAAGCTATAATCGCCGTCGACGGCGAGTTTGGAGACGACCGTACCACCGTCATGATCAAAAACATACCGAACAAGTACACGTAAGCATATATATATATATATAATTATAATCAAGTCTTGTTTTTTTCATCAAATACTTTAGTGTAGTGATTGTGATGTGCATGTGGCTTTAAAAATACTATAATGTTACAAAACTAGGAAAAGGCTTTTGTTTCTGTTTTTTTTAAAATCGTGTGTTTGACCAAAAGTCAACAAGATCCTTTTGGTTATAGACTTATAGTGATGTGCTTTATGTTGCAAAAGTTACTATTTTTGGTCATATATGGGGACCATGAAGATACTAAAATGAGAAAATAACAAACTAATTTTTATAATATGGTTTCTATTTGCAGACAGGAGATGTTTTTGAATATGTTGGATAGTCATTGTAAAGAATGTAACCAAAAGGTTATAGAAGAAGAAGGGAATAATAATAATAATTGTTACATATTGTCATCTTATGACTTTGTTTACGTTCCCATTGATTTCAGGTAATTAATAATACTATCACTCTTTATATTTTTTTATTTAATTAAGACTATATTAAATATAATTAAAATCTTGATTTTTTGGTGTTTTTGGTTAGGACTAAATGTAATATGGGATATGGATTTGTGAACATGACAAGTCCTATAGCTGTGTTAAGGCTTTACGAATCATTTCATAATCAACATTGGGGAAATTTCAGTTCAAGAAAAATTTGTGAAGTCACTTATGCTAGAATCCAGGTTTAAATTTTTTAATTAATCTTTAATACTATCTAATTAAAAATATTTGAAAGTAATCATGAAATTTTTTAAAAGTTTTTTTTTTTTTTTTTTGTCAAGGGAATTGATATGTTAAAAGAACATTTCAAGAACTCGAAGCTTCCGGGAGTAGAAACGGAGAAGTACATGCCGGTTCTATTCTCGCCGCCGCGAGACGGGCGGTTGTTGACGGAGGCTATCACCGTCGCTGACTCTATGAGGAAACCATTAGTGGAAGAAGATGAAACAGTACTTGTCACTTCTTGTTCGTCTTCCGACAAAGATGATGATGATGATGGTAAGGAAGTGATGGTTGCTTTTTGTTGAGAAACTCGCGAAACGGCGGCGTTTTTATGATGACGTAAGCAAAAAGAAACTGTAGTGAATTAAATGTTGTTCATGATGGTGTGTTAGGGCTATAGTATAGCCTATAGGCGGCGACATATTATCATCTTTTTTTTTGTTTTATGTTATTATTTTGTGTTCGTTAAGTTATCTTTTGATTTGTAGTGTTTGGTAACTTTTTATTAGAAAACATAATTAAAGATTGTACAAATCCTATTTTTCTTTCAGTTCTAAAAATGCTAATCACTGCACAACTTTTATTCTTAAAATCTTTAAAAAACAAAAAACTAGTTTAACCATTTAATTGGAGTCATCTTTTCAATTGGGTGTTTATGAAAAACCATGATCTCTTATACCCAAAAAATCTTTTATACCCATTTTTTTTTTTTTGTAATAAAAAATTTCGAAAATTCACAAATCTAAACCCTAAATTAATCAAGGGGTCTTGGTTTAGGGTTTGCGAACCCAAATGGTAAGATTTTAGTTTCTATACCCTAAAAATATTCAAAAAAACATTTTAAAATCGATTTATAATCATTTTTGGATGATTTTATGATAAATATTTTAATTTCGTTTTTTGATTTTTGAAATATTTTTTTCTGATTCGTAAAATTAAATTAAAAATATTCACGAAAACAGATTTTAAAAATTATTTTTTTTGTGACGTATAAAATTAAAAACGTAAAAAAAATCAAAAAACACCCACGAAAGATTAAGTTTTTTCAAAACGACCAATTGAAGATAACTCCATTAATGAAGTCATTAAAGAAACGTACAGTCATCAAATAAGAGTTTTATCAATCTTTTCACATATCTTGTCACTATCTTCTACTGCAATTTCTAAAATATATAAATTTATTCCTCTCAGATTTTATACATAAGAGAATCTGCAAGTTATTGTTACACAAAAGCACACTGTAACAGCCTACATTTGTTGTTAGAACCTGAAATTCAAGTTTACCACATTAACATATCATTACTTGAGAACAAGAACAGAAAAAACCCATTATTCATAATTCTCCCACATTCAATAGCATATTATATGGTTATTGTTGATTTTATGCAAGCTCCATTTTGGTCCATAACAGTAAATAATAACTCAAGGAGAGAAGTGAATTGATATATGATTATAAAGAGAGACAAAACATGACCAAAGAGGATTTAAGCAAGAGGATCTTCCTTTCTTGCCTTCCGTAGCAGCTCTGCTCTAACTCGCTTCACCTCCGCTTCTTTCTCCATTCTTTCTTGCTACACATACAAACATAAAGTTTTGTCATCAGATTCCTTATCACTAACTTAATAAGTGAAATCAACAAGCTTAGCTCTTAATACCGTAGAATCAACAGTCTATAATACTCAACTCCAAGAAGAACATGTCAGGGGAGTTACATGTCGATACGGTTTTGTTATTAGAACCCTTATAGCTATATACCTTATCAAATTCAATCAGTGAGCTTTTAGCTCCTAATCAAGTGCAATCACACAATCTATACACAACTCCACGAAGAACGTATCTCTGTTCTGTTTCATATCTCACTACTTAGTCAAGTGGAATCACTCGATCTACACTCAACTCTACGAAGAACATATCATTGCTCTGTTTCATATCTAACAACTTAGTGAAGTGAAATCACACAATCTATACTCAACTCGTAGAAGAAGATACCAGTGTTCTGTTTCATAAATCACTACCTAATCAAATGCAATCACTGATCTATACTTTGTGCTCTCACATAAAAAAAAGAATCATCACATATTATTTCAAAACTAAACAAATTAAACACGAGTTCACTGATGAATGTCAAAGTGTAATAACCAATTTAGAGTCAGCTCCAAGAAGAACATATCGGTGTTTTGTTTCATATCTCACTACTTAATCAAAGTTCAATCACTCGAATCTCTAGTCTCTACTCAACGCTACGAAGAACATAACAACTCTAAGAAGAACATATCAGTGTTCTTTTTTCTTTCATATCTCACTACTTAATAGTTAATTCAATTAGCATTCTCTACCTGTGCTTTCACATCGAAAAAAAGAACAATCACATATTCACAAACCGAACAAATCGAACCACGAGTTAACAGTATCTCGGAATCATCACATCTTCAAATAAAGAATGTCAAAAGTGTAATCACCAATCTACACACTCAACTACAAGAAGAACATATCAGTGTTCTGTTTCATATTTCACTACTTAATCAAGTGCAAATGCAATCACATCCACAAAAGAACATATCTGTGTTCTGTTTGATTGTATTTCTCACTACTTAATCAAGTGAAATCACTACTTGTGCTCTCACAGCAAAATTAAAAAAACATCACCAAATTATTATTCAAACACATCAAAACACAACCTAAGCTTACCTCATAATCATGACATAACTAACAAAATCATCATAATCAATCATTGAAATCCCAAAAAATCAAGTGCTAATTACAACGTAGAGAGCTGTTTCAGAGAGTCCTGATATTGAGACCTAATCTCTCTTATAATCAAACAGATCCATGAAAACTTAGGGTTTGACCTCAAAAAAATCCTAAATCGGTCTCAATATCAGCACAAAAATTGAAGAAGAAATCGATGAAGATACGTTATCGAAATTGATTCAGAAATTCAAAAACGCGAGAGATGAATCAAAAACCTTCTCGTCTTGATGAAGAGCGATCCAGACATGGACTTTGTCCATTGATTGCCAGAAGGCGAAAGCAGCTAATGTCATACCAAAGTAAGTCAACACTTTCACCATTGTTATCTCCGTAAGCTTCTTCCGATGATTTTTTTTTTTGTTTTTCTCCGCCGCGTCGTATAGGAAAAGAGAGACTCAGATCCGAAAGACGTCGTGGATGATGATGTTGGTGCTGAGTGGGGAGATCTAGTGTGGCGAGATACACCTAACTTTTTATAAGCTACAATGCCACGTGTCTTTAGTACACCTAAGTTATTAGTGTTTTTATTTTATGGTGCAAATGATTTATTTAAATTTGTGAGGAATAAAATTAACTAAATTATCAATTTAATGATTTATCTAAATTTTGACCAGAAACAAAAGTTGATGAATTTGTTCTAGAGTTAATTAGTGTTTTGTGTACATTTTAAAACATAATTTATTAATTAAGTGATTTTGATGAAATAATTAATTTTAAATGATTTTGTTTGATTTTTGTATTTAATATGACAAATTTAGCCTTATTCACAGAAAATCATTCACGGAAGTCATTCAAAGGAAATCATTCACATAGATCATTCACTTGAAATCATTCACATAAAATCATTTATGGACAACCATTTATGAGATCTGTCAATTTCTAAATTAAGAGTAAAATTATAATTTAACATCCGAAAATCACATTTTAGCAAATTAAAAATAAATCACCTAATTAGCAAATTTATTCAAAATGTACCATTTTCCCAATTTTCTTTTTATTTTGTTCTAATTATGCTCGAGTATTATAGAAAATATATCAATGTTTAAAGGAAAAATATGCCTCTCCTAAAATGTAGAGGAATAAATTTAAGTTTAAATTTATTTAACAAATTAAATCCTCCAACTTTTGTATTCTACTAATATTATTTTTTTTGTTAAATGAGAATTCGCTATACTGCATTGAAGTTTGTAATAAGTTGCATTTCACATTTCGAATTCGGTTAATTCCGAAAGACACAATATATATCACACAAGGGACATTACAAAAGGTCCACTGTATACTCAAACTCAAAAACAAAATATGAGTAATATTTAAGTGTCAATGGCATAATACAATATGCTACAACAATCAAAAACTCAAGGCCAAACTTGCTTACACACTTCTTAATAGACACATGTTAACTCTTGAAAAGTGTTTTATTTTTCTTACATAGATAATAATTGTATATGTGTTGATTTCTTAAAATCTTCAAGGCAACAATAACATGCTTCTCATAGTCTAATTTATTTAATTATATACATTTTCTATGTATACCAACGCAATTTCTCATTGTGCCCATCGTCTACAAACATAACCATCTTCTTCTCAACTTACTAACCTTTTTTTCTTAGATCCATCAAGAGAACCATCTTCTTCCTCTTTCTCACATGCATCACCACAACTCATGAAACAATCTTTTTTTAGGTGTTCTTGTTTCGTGCACGGTTCATATGTTATGCTCATGAAGCCGATGAAGCTGTGTAGAGGCGTGAGACAGCGTCACTGGGGAAATGGGTGTCTTAAGATACGTTTTCTGAGGAAGTTTGCTCGTCTCTAGCTTAGGACCTTTGAGACATATGAAGTAGGCTTTTTCTTATAGTAAAACAACGTGTAAGGATTGATTAGAGATTTTGACGGTGGATCCTTATTGAAGGTATTTAGTATGTTGAAAAATATACAATTTATAAACAAAAGCTATTCGAAAGTATCACCCCAAAGCCTAAAATACAGAGTAAATATATTTAATAATTAATAAAAAAACAAAATAATAACGCCATGAAAAAAAAATAATAATAACGTGGTGAAGAAGAAAAATAGAAACCCTAAATCCGATAAGATATTTTCGAAAACAATTTTCCATTTAACGTTACACATTGTTCTTGTGCCACAATTTTTATAAACAAAATAAAATCAATATGGTATCCAGATTAATAACTATGCATTGTAAATTTCCCCCTCTCTTTTTTTAACATAACTTTCCCCCTCTTTTCCACTTCAACTTTTAAGAAAATGAAGAATAAATTATTATTTAAAAATGATGAATCAATGTTTGAGTAGGCTGCAAAATGAATAAATGACCTAAGTTTGAATTTAAAGTTTATTAGGGTGTGCAATTAATTTCCAATTTTTAAAACCCACCAATCTCCCATTTAAATGCATTGAACTGCTATATAAATGAATCATATACGGTAAGTGACTAATTGCCCATAAGTTTGAGAAAAAAAAATATAAATATAAAGAAAAATAAATATAAGAAAAATATATAAATATAATGAAAAGGGATATATATACAGAGCTATGACTGCCTTGCAAGACTTAAATGTGTCTACTTTTTCCCGACAAAAAAAATATATGTCTAAGTTGTATGAAAATTAAAATTTTGGCTAGTTAATAAACCTAAATTTCCAAAAATGGCAAAACCATAAGAATATATATATTTTTTACTATATACTATAATCATGTTTAAAATTGTCTGAAAGACCACAACATAATAAATGTATGAAACTAAAAACTAAATTCATTGTAACATGAAAAATAAACAATTTTTGTGACTGTTATATAACTTTTGTCAGGCGTTCATAAATATATCTCTCATTCTCTTTGTAATTTTTTATAATATAAAGACACATTTTCATTGAGAAATAGTTTTGTGAGAAAGAAGTTCTTCTAACATAAATAATATATAACTGTGAGTGGAGATTTTTCTTATCATGTTTCCATACGAAGAAGAAGAAGAAGAAGAAGAGGGACTTAGTATAGGAGGAGGAAGGCCAAAATCAAGTAAGAAACCCAACGAGCTTAATCAATGGAAACGTGACAAAAAAATAAATCAAATGCAACAAGAAGAAGAGCAAGATGAGGAAGAACTACTCCAAGAAGAAGAAGAAGAAGAACAAAGAGAAGAGCAAGAAGAAGTCCCAGAAGAAGCACAAAACCATGAAAGCAAAATACCGGTAATAATATTATTGTTATAAATTGTTTATTGATTTATAGGATATATCTTCTTTTTTTAAGTTACTAACTATTTTTTTGGGCTTTGTATTGTATTGTAGTCTTTTGGAGATAATAGTACACTTATTAGAGACTGGACGACAACTGGGTTAATCGATGATCCTATAACCCAACGTGATGGTATATATATATTCTTATAACTAATAACTTATTATAACTTGGTGGTTTAGTGTGACAAAAGAAAACAAAAAAAAAATTGATAAATCTATATATGTTTTTAAAAATTATTATAACTTGGTGGTTTAGTGTGACAAAAGAAAACAAAAAAAATAAATTGATAGATCTATATATGTTTTTAAAAATTAAAAATAAATTGATAGATCTATTGTGACCAAAAAAAATTGACAGATCTATGTTTTTAGAAAATATATCGTTCCAAATTTGTTTTGTTTTTCCAGTTTGGGTCTACATGTTTTTTTTTTGTTTTTTGTTAATTAGGATCTACATGTTATAAAAAACTAAACAGTGAAACATTCATACATAATTACGTTTTGCTTTAGTATATAAATGATTAATTTTATTAATATAAATTTTTTCGACAGATTAGTAAAAAAGGGGATTTAAGAATGAACGAAGCAAATTATTATTTTGTGAGACTATTTTAATTTTAAATTAACATATTCTTTTAACACCTCGTTGAAGTTTGTATGAACGGTTGATGAGAAATTTATGAATGACATATATGTATTTCTTAAACAATAATAATAATTTACGATACTAATCTTATTTTATTCTTTAAGCTGACATGTCGAATATAGAAAGTATCAGTTTGAGCATGATATATACACAATGACCTTTCAAATCTTATAAGAAAGATTAACCAAAATTATGTAATTTTGTTTTATAATGTATTTGTACAAGAATAATTTAAAAAAAAAGTATTTTTTGTTTGTAGTGTGTGTTTGCGTTTAATGTTGTTATTGTTTCAGATACGTGTGGTTCGGTCGTATTCACGCGTCTATTAGAAATATCATACAACAAAGATAAACCCATTGCCCAAAGACGCGAATTATCTTACTTGGATTTAGCAAACCATATACAAAGCGTGACAAAAAAGAAAAAGTTTTCATTCAGAAATTTAAACTTACCAATGAGGTATATTAGTGCGATTGGACTCCACAAAGATGTAAGTGTATTTATATGTATATACACACATTTTTAACACATGTAATTTAATACATTAAAGATTTTAATAAAAAAAAATAACTTTAAAAACTTTGTTTGTGTAGGGAAAAACATCAGGAAAAGGAGTGAAGACAAAAGGAGAGTTTGATGAGAGACAAAATGCTTCCAAACAATTCGTTCTTAACATGTCGGACGCAACCCCTTAAGGAATTATTATAAATAATACTCTCTTATTCAGAAATATTGGGATGGTAAGTAACTACTTTTGAATTCGATTTAATTACACAATAATGGAGATAATTAAAAGAAAAATGTATATATATATATATATATATATTTTTTTAAAAAAATTTCAGGGAATCCATCATGTACCAGCAGTCCCCTATGAGAAAGGAGAAGAACATGCTTTGCTTGTTGTAGCAAGAGGCATAACAAATGATGGTGTTGATTTCTTCGTTGTTCAAAACTCATGGGGAACAAGTTTTGGCAACGGCGGTTACTGCAGACTATACCTTCCTGAAAATGGTATGTTTAAAATATTTTGGCCGGTCTGATTAGTGCTTAAGATTAAGACTAGATTACTTGTTGTTGCAACTAATGGTTAGATCTATGGATGTTTTTTTTACTGCAATTAGTTGTTTATTTTAATCAGTTGAAAAAACTCCTTGTGGTGTGGTTACACTAATTGTCTATTTCGATTATCTAGCGCATTATAATTAACACCTAAACGATATTTTAATTAGTTAACAATGGGGATTATTAATATAAATCATGAGTTTTTCTATTGCATAAAAACTTGAAAAGTAGAGTAGAGTTGGGGAATGACATAAATAACCAAAGAAACATAACAACTTTAGATAATTAGAAACCTAGCCAAATTTTATACCTTAGGAGTCTTGGTCTGAAGGCTTTGGCGTAGGAGGAGGAGGAGCAGGTCTACATAGTATGGGATGTCTCTTTCCGTCAACAGTACACATACACTTGGCTTGATACTCGATAGGACGTTCACCAGGCTTCTCTCTGGCCATAAATGTAATGTATGACCTCGCTCTCGCTCCTCCTGCTCGATCATTACCTCTCACAACTTCAACAAACTCCAAAGGAGGAGAATTCTACAATACGGACACCAACCATTTAGCTATAACCAATATCACGACGACGACGGTGATTTAAGATTAAACAAGAACCTACAAACAAAGATAGTAACTTGCCTTGGCCTTTTCTTGGTTGTGTTTTTGGATGCACAAGTGAACCATCTCTTGCCAGTACTCGCGATATGTTTTGCCCCTAAGTGCAATCTCGTCTAAATTCATTGTGTCGATTCCTTTGTATCGACAAATTAGCTTACGATCTGGGTCTAGGTAAAATCCCTAATCATATTTTTGTAACAGATTATTAAAAAACCAATCTAGTTTTAAACTCAGATTTTGAAGGCTAATAATAATAAAAAAAGGTTAAATACCTTGGACTGAATGATTTGTCGTTTAGAGAAGCGATAGCTTGCCCTTTCCTCTTCATCGTTGGAAGATATCTCATCGGGGAAAAGAACCTCAGTTGGTGAGGAAGATGAAACATACTCTAATCCATCGAAACTGTCAACGTCCCACTCTGGCGGTTCTGTCACTATATCGTACTCTGCCTCTTTTGATTTTGGTTTCTCTTCCTCTTCTTCTTCTTCTTCTTCGGGCTCGGGATCGAACTCGGCCTTACGCTTTTTCAAGCAAGGATTGACTACGGATGAAGAAAACTCCATGGGCTCAGCGGCGGCGGCAGCTTCCTTCGATTTGGTCGAGTCTCCATCTTTCGCCGTCTTAGATGCACATGGTGTTAGAATCATGATGATGATGATTAAACCCTAGATTCCTCTTTTTTTCCGACCTAATTGGGAAAGTGAAGGCAAAATATCTTCTTATTATTTTTATTTGTTAAAACGAAGTTACATTGTTATTATTGGACCCATAATTTTAAAGTAATGGGCCTATTGTTACTGATAAGCGATAAATTTCTTCATGGGCCTTTTACATTTCTCGCACGTGACAACTCTCACCGTTGTCGAATCTCTTTCCTCAAACGGAAAAACGACCGTTTTGTAAATGAAATGATGAAAGAGCGTAATTTTCAATTAAAAATTATCTTCTTAGGAGATTTAAATAATATTATTTGGGTCCTTTTAAAATTAGTAATTTACATTTTTTATCTATGGCTTAGTTTTAGTTTGGTTTAACACTTTAAAAATTAAATAAAAAAAGTATCGGTTAACTTCTAAACCCAACTATTTTGGGTTTGAATAAAAATTTAACCGAATGGTTTGTGTATTTGGTATTGTTTGGTTCACTTGCTCATACAACTTTACTTCGGTATGGGATGGGCAAAATAACGGGATCCGAATAATCGAACCAAAAGCCTACCCGAAAATAAGGTTCTAAACCCGAACCGAAACCGATCAACTACTCTAACGAGATTTATATTTCAAAACCGAAAAATCCGAATGGATATGAAACCTAAACCATCCGAACTACCCGAAATTTTATTAAATATATAAATATATTAGTAATTTTATATTTGTAGTAACTTATATATACAAAAATTATAACATATTTATATATTTAATAAAATTTTGGATAGTTCGGATATCCATTCGGGTTTCGGTTTCGGATTCATTTGGGTTTTCCGGTTTTGAAACATAAATCTCGTTCGGTAGTTGGTCGGTTTTGGTTCGGGTTCAAGATGACTGAGGAAAACATACAAAAACAAGTTAGTGAATCAAGCAAGCGATACCCTTCTTAAACGCACATACAGATAGACATTAACATATTCAGAGCGTAAAGACATGCCCTTTCTTTGTTGATAACGTTACACCCTTCAAGTAAACTTCTCGGCCAAATAATAGATAAACATATATATTGGTATAAGAGATATCAAAGCATGCATGTTCATGGATAGGCTAAAAAGAAAAGTCGATTTATACTTCAAGAGTTTTGGTCAGAACCTTGATCTGGCTCCTCCTCGATTATGACCTCTCACAACTTCAACAAACTCCAAAGGAATATCATTAATTGGCCTTTTCTTGATTGTGTGTTTTGGATGCAAAGATGAATCATATTTTCCAAGTACTCTCGATATGTTTTGCCACGAAGCACAATCCGGTTTAAACTCATTGGTTTGATTCTCTTGTAGAGGTAACGTGATCTTATGCCCTAGGTATAGATAAAATCCATAAAAATTGTACAATTTTACATTAGGAAACAACCATCACGAGATTTAGCTAACCATTCACGAGATTTAGCTAACCATTCACGAGATTAAGCTAACCATTCACGAGATTTAGCTAAGATTCAAACCAAAAGAGTGAGATTGTACTTTGGATTCAATAAGCTCGTGTTTAACGAAGTGATAGCTAGGGGTTACCTGTTATACTTTTATTAAAAAGTATTGTAACATTTTATAAAAGTATTTTTATTTAATTGTTTATTTGGTACAATGAATTCGAATTTTTATTTGTTATATATTTTTATGTATTTTGATTTTTTATAATTTATGTTGGTAATTTAATATCGTAATAACTTTTGAGTATTTTTTTGTTTTATTATGTATACTTGTATTGTAACGGTGGAAATATTCTTGTGTGCCTTTTTACAATGTACATCTATATTTTCGACTTTTGTTCGTTGTTCATATATGTTTAATGCAAATAATGGTTATGCGGATTCAAATTCATATGTAGTTTAATATTTGTAAAATATATTGTAACATCACTTTTCGAACGTAGAATATACATCAATGGTTGTCTTGAATGTGAAAATTTATTTTCCTAATTATTTTTTCCTCTTTTCGTTAATATCACTTTTCAGTTTTAATCCACCATCCATTATTTTCTCTAGATTTGATTTTGTTGTAATAATTTTAATGTCCATGAGAGGTTTATAAGAATTGCAAATTATTAATTTTATGTGTTAATAATATGTTTACTTAGAATTCAGAACCAAACATCATTTTAATTATATTGTACTTAATCATTAAAATAAATTTTCAATATATGTTTATCATATAATCATGTAGACAAAAATTTGAAATATGTTCGCTATAGTCACTATTGCAATGAAAATAAATTTGTAGATTATTGTAGTTAGTTGTTAATCTTATATGTATTAATTTGAAGAAAAATAATTTTCTACAATTTTTAATTTGAAGATTTTATAGATATATATATATATATACATGGATACACATATGTAAAAAATATTCAACAAATTAAAAAGGAATTGTCTTTACAAATTCTAGATTTAATTGTCAATTAAATTATATTTACTATGAGAAATAAAATAATATAATATAATGAATTATTATTCAAAAACTAAAGAGTGAAACGATGATGTGTCAAAATTTTAGGAATTTAAAAGAAGTTATGAATTCATGAGAGGAGAGTATATATAGATCATCAAGAGTTAGGATTATTATTAGGAAGTTACCCTCGCCAAGTGCGGGATAAAAATATAAGTAATAGAAAAAAATGTTTATTGGTAAAAATAACGTGTAGTATAAAATGAAATAAAAAGAATTTGGATCTCATGTGATCCGCGTTAAACGTGGAGTTTAAATTTGAAGTATATATACAAAATATATTGTATTTTGTTTTTATAATGTTTTATTTACAAAAATTATTACTATTACTATTTTAATATTTATCATCGAAAAAGATTATCATTGCCGTTTCGATGTTGAATAAAATTGAATTTCTTATGAATTTTTAATATTATATTTTCTATAGTTTATAAGTTTTTCAACATGTTTTAAATTATTATCCATTTATTATGTCAATTTAATATATTTTTGTAATAAATTTGGGTTTTTTGTAATAGATTTTTGTTTTGGGCTTTATGAAATTTCAATGAATCATTAATGATATGAGACCATAATTAATTTGGTGATGACACGTAGGATTTTTCCAGGTAATTTTATCTCTGTATTAATAATATAAGATTTTTATTTGTTAAAACGAAGTTACATTGTTATTATTGGGCCCATAATTTTAAAGTAATGGGCCTGTTGGTTACTGATAAGCGATAAATTTCTTCATGGGCCTTTTACATTTCTCGCACGTGACAACTCTCACCGTCGTCGAATCTCTTTCCTCAAACGGAAAAACCACCGTGCGACTCTCTTCACACGGTTTCTCCTCCTCCGCGATTCGAATCGCCTCCGCGAAACCCATCCCCGACGCGTACTCTCCCCACCGCAAAATCCGTCTCATACTCTCCGCAACCTTCTCCCCGAAGATTCTCACCGTCTCCGTCGCAGATCCTTTACCGATTATAGCCCAGCCTTTGTCCGCGTCGTAATCGAAGTCAAGCAGCTCCGTGACTTCTCTAAAGACACGATCGGATCCGGATTTTTCGATTCGCTTGAGTTTAGATCTCTTGATGCTTTCTAATCGGAGCCAGAAGAGCTGTTGTATAGCTGGGCTTAACAAGACGGAGCTCTCTGTCTCTTCCATGGCGGATACAGAGACCATCTTTCGTTTGCTAAGGTAAATCATCTCAAATTTGAACCCTTGCCTTTGAATTTTTCTCGCTAGTGATGTGAATTCGTCTACCCAATCAGTGTTTTCGCTTCCGAAGATGCATATCTCTCTTCCTTCTTGCACCTATGAGTTTAGGAAGCTTGAAGTATTGGTTTCACAGTATGATCACAAGTATTGAAATTTTTAGATATTAGAAGAGAAATTTGTAATACCCATGTCTCAAATGTAGGATGTATGCCATTGATTAGAAGCTGCAAGGACCATCCATCTTCTTCCCAGAGCTCATCTTCTCTTGAAGCTGAGAATGGATATGCTCTAACACCCCATATAAGCACCATATCCATGGCATTCATGTTCACTACCTTCCCGTTACAATCCATCGCCACCACCGTTGTTTCACAATCTCTATAGAGCCATTCTGTTCTTAGAAAGTTAAGTACTGTGGAGCTCATCAACCATGGCCGCTTTACTGAGATCCATGGTAAGGAGTTGGAGAAGAAGTTGAAGTTTCCCTTTTCTTCGTCCGTCCATTTTTGAGAGAATGGTATTGGAATCCATAAGATTTCGTAGTTTTGTTCTGTGCCTGTGTTGGATGGATGATCATATAACTGTTGGAGAAGGAAGAGAAACGGCTCTACGGGCAGGAGTTCTGGGTTTGATAATAGTAGCAGTATTACTGTTTCTTTCAGTTCAGTTATAGCTATCTGTCATTAGAGAAAGAATATTTAGTAACAATGAAGATGCTCTTGCAAAGGTTAAGTCACAAAGAAGTCGCGAAATGTCTTCACTTATGAAAGGTAAAGAATCACTCTATCTATTATCGTCATACTGAATCTTTACTGGGATGTGTGTATAGTATGAAAGTATAAAGTAAAAGATCAAAAGGTAGAGACAGAAGCAAAGAAAAAGAACAATCATGGAAAAAGGAAAAGGTTGGGTTCTTTGTACCTCTGTGGAGTATTGTTGAAGTTGCAAATCATCTTGTAGAGAAAAAAGTAGTTGGAGTACCTCTTGGTTGTCTTGATGAGTCTCCGTGCTAATGTTCCTAAGCCTTTGATAGATATCTTCCTCTTTAGATATAGCAACAGAGAATCAACATCAGGTATGTGTTCAACTTTTATTAAGAAGCCGTGCTTTTGGAACTTAACCTCATAAATCTGAAAGTTACCTATTCGTGTGCTGCATTCATCTACCTGCTTTCTGAGGCGGGTGTGCATGTTGCGTAACTGATATCCCATACTAGAAAGTTCCCCTGCTGCTCTCCTTGATTCTGTTTCCTGAGTAATTCAGAGAATTCCTAGCCATGAGAAAACTCAATGTTGAAATGTTATTATGATGGTAAACGTTGATGTGTTTTGTTTATTCGTTTTGTAGTGAATGCACCTGCTGTGTTTGCTTGAAGTACGGGATCTGCTGCATGCATACAATTGCACTTTTGACAACCCGGTAAGTAGCCAGATAGATGTTAGACATATTATCTCCCACAATGTCGATGTCTACCTTTGCTTGTCTAATTGGAAGTCTCTCAAACTCTACGATGCATTTGGTTACCTCCACCATAGCTTTAACGAGTAAGCTGAGAGAGTTTAACCATGGACTGTACTTGGTTCTCTCCATAGACAACTTGTTTAGTGTAGTAATTGACGCTGCGACGGGATCACTGAATGCTAGATGGATTGGTAGCAATAGTTCTCCATATGTAGCAGCAAGAGATCCTAGTACTAACACAGCCTTTGCATCCCATCTGTATTCTTTCAGAAGATCAAACAAAGCCATTGTTCTTGTATGGATCTCATTCTCTCCCTTGCACGGACAAAGCATCTGCAATCTCAAGAGTTTTACGGTTCATACATTTTTAGAGAAAGAATCGATTTGAGAAGAAAGGATGGGATGATCTTGTTACCTGAACGGATATTCTGGAGATAGCGTATGGTAGTGTTTCCTTTGGCTCAAAAACTTCAATGTTGGTCATACAACACTCTGTTAGAAGTGGCATAGAAACCTGAAAAAATATAGGCCTAGTCAAGATTGTAAGGGATTGAAGCTTAACGGATGGAGAAGAGCTCACATCATGTTGAGAAACAAAACTCAAGATTGTTTCGACTTCTTGAAGAAGCATGTCAGTATCAATCCAGCGACCGTCTGGATCATGTCCACGAAGTAACTGCTCGACTATGATGTCTTCATTCAGAGAAGAGATGTTCCTTCTGGAGTTCATGGTAATGGTTCTGTTGATAGGACTATACTTTGAATATGGAGCATACTAACCACAAAGTATGTTTTGTGTCTTGTTTTTTGTGTGATAAGACATTAGTAGGGTCTCTCTGAAACTGAAGATTGTTGAACAATCTGACATGAATCTTATACAAAAAGACTTGAAACATATCTTTATCTTTTTCTGTTTATATATTCTTCACTTCTTTTTCACTGTGGCACACACTCTTGTCCATTACCGAGGAAGAAGAAGAAGGACAAGTAGTGACTTGTTTTACAGGGAAAGTATATCTCAATCTATTTTACACTATGATCAGTACAAAGTAATGAGTTTGAAAGCTACTTCACTTATGAGTCTTTAGCTATACATAGAATATATACTAACCATAACATGTCAATTTATGGTAGTGAATCAGGACAAGTTTGGTCCACTGTGTTGAAGACTAGAGGTTTCAGACAAGAAAGGTATATTATTATATAAGCTTTGATTCAAGAAGACACTTCAAAAAAGAGGCTAATTTATTGTGTTAAGAATCTGTAACAAGAGTCGCAATCAAAAGGTACTTATTTACATCACAGCCTGCCTAGAGAGACTAGAAGTGTGTTGTTTTTCGTGTGCAGTAAAAATGAAGAACATAACAAATTATCTACAAACCTTTGTTCCTCTCAAAGTACTAGAAACAACTGCTAGGACACTGGTCACATCTCCACCACTATCAATGATATCAAAGTCGGTAAGATCTGTACTGTGTAATATCTCTCAGATCACCTCGGTTTCTATTACCTTTTGAGAGAGTTATTAGCTTAATAAAGCTTGATACGAACCGATATTGAGCTTCGGCAAATGGGGCAGACGCTGAGGTCTTCCCCGCACTCCGAGCAAGTCTGTAACATAAAATAGTAAAAACAAAAGGATAGTGAACGGTTTAGTTTCAAGTGCAATCCTTATATAGATGACTCGGGAACAGTTCTAGATCGAAAAAATGCACCTGGTGACCACAATTGAATGCCATGTTCTTCGGAGACATTAGACATATCGGGCAAACCTGTCCATGACCATCCAACATAAACATGTGATTAACCAAGAAATGATGTTCAACAACATCGTGAATTATATCTTTGTAAGCAATACCTGGCCATCATTACGAGTAGTTGATGGCGGTGCGGTGGCAAAACCGTCATCATATGGTTGTGGTGTTCTGCTCTGAAAACTTGTTGACCGAGAAGTTCTAGAGCTGTTACGCAATGATTGACTAGCATAAGTCGGTGGTGGAAGCGCAATCTTGTTTGGACAAGTACCTGTTCTTCGTCTGCAAAGTTGGTGGTTGTTGAGATTAGCTTATCGTTACAATGATGCAACCAAATATCTGAAAACACGCTTACCCGAGTAAGCCTAGTTCGAGGGTGGCCTTATACTGAGATGGGATCTCCATCAAGGCTGAAAGCGCGAACTCTGCCTCTTTTCTTGCAGGATCAATGTTCTTTGACATAATTTCCGTGAAATTCACAAACTGAAATGATTTGTGGTTATATTCAAAGCCTTGTTGATTTGCAAGGATCTACGCTATTGCAGGAAGCTTGTTTGGTGGTTATTATTACCTGGAAATTGTCAAAGGCACGAGCTGGGATGTTGTCATCAAACTGTCTCATAGTGTCCCATGGACCATCTCCAACACCGACAAGAACTATCGAGAGAGGATACTCACTGCAACAGAATCCATCCATCACAAGTTAGAAACACGCGGTTGGATCTTCCTCAAAGAAACAGTATCTATTACCTTGCTCTGACAATGGCATCAATGGTCTTCTGCTCTTGTGGACTGACTCCACCGCTGTCTGTATCAACACTTCTTGTCACCTGTCATAATAAAAGATCCAATGGTAACTATATAGACACACAATATGATCCTTTCTCCAAGTCGGTCTTTTACCTGTCCATCAGCGATTATGAGAAGAACATGGTACTGGCCTCCGCTTTCTTCCACTATCGTCATGGCTCTTTCGATGATAGGTGCAAAAGATGTCGGACCTGTTACAGAAACCGGCAAAACATCACGAAAAAGTAGAGCAAAAGTAAGAAGACAAGTGAAAGAAAAAGGACTTCTTAGTCTCCCTATACCTGCAAGGCGGAGCTGTGGAACGATCTCTCTGTAACACATGAGGACTTCTTCAAACCCATTACAGAATAAATCGTCGGGATTGAAACTAAAGACATCCTGATCATGTGTTGTAGCTTCATAGTCAAGGAGACACAAACCTTAAACTCAGCAACGAACTTAACGGATATATAAACAAGATCGGGTAACTATGGTTCTTACCATCTCCGAAACCATAACATGGGATCAAATTGTCCTCATCAAACACCGACAAAGTCTTTCCGATGATTGAAATAGCTTGCTGGTAAGGATTTGGAGTTGCTCCAATGAAATGCAGGCTCTTCCTACCGAATGATCTCGCCCCTCAAAACCAAACCAAATCACCCGAGTCAGCTTTCAAACCACATAAACCAAGACTCAAACATTGTCTATACATAGAGAATAGCTTCTCCTAACCTGTCCACTCGTTGCTCTTCGTGACATCAACACCAACAATCAGATTCGAAGACTCCAAACCCGCGTGTGAAAGAGCAGCCGTAACCTGTCCCAGAGAAATCAAATCAACAATACATAGAGAAATTCACACAACAAGGCTCATTCGATGTTTTATGTGATTCAAACCTCATCTATGGACCGATAGTTATCAGCAATCCGTGAATACTTCCTCTCGAGATTCTTATGAGTTTGATAGCCATGGTGGTTGTAAGAAGAGACAGGACTCGCTGATGGATGGTTCGGTGTCTGATAAGAGCTGTTCTGATCTCCATAGCCTCCCCAAGAAGTAGAAGAAGAGCTCGCAGAGGCGCTACGAGCATACCTCCTACTACCGCTTCCACCGCCTCTGGGAGAGTCTTTAGAGCTACTTCCACCCATTACAGAAAACCAAACCCAGAACAAGATGAACAAGACAATAGCCTGCAACACTTCAAGCATATGGTCAACACAATAAAGAACAACACTTTTCTTTACAATTCATCCACGCATGTCTCTCTCTCTCTCTATATATATATACACATGAGATGTTGTTGAAGTCTTGTAAATGTTAAAGGAGAAGACTTTTTTTAAAGACAATCCTAAATTGCAAAACAAAAGTCTTGTCCTTTTACATTGTTTAAACATTGTCTGAATCTGTAAATTACACAATTAAACTATTTAATTAAGAACAGTCTTTCTCAAGGAGGACTATGTCATGGCCTTGAACTACAAGGAAACTTTCTGATGAGTGAATTTTTTCCGGCGAGAAATTATAAATTAATAAAGAAGACCCTTTTCGGGAAATTACAAAGGAAACAAAGGGTTTTATGAGTTTTGACTGATTCATATTCTCCATTGATGTTTAAAAATGTAAGCGAGAGAGGTTTAAATTAGCGATGTAGATGTTTTACCTGTAAAAGACGATCGAATCCCGAGTAAGGAGCTCTTGTAAAGTTTGATTTTTGAGTGTTATTTTAGATCACAAGATTTATTATCGAGAAATTCACAAAACTAAACCATTTCAATCATTCATTCACAAATTACACATAATTCAATTTTTTTCCTATTTTTACACCCTTTTCAAATTTTATATAGTTTAATTATGTTCTAAAAAATTACCAAAATTAAAATATTTTAATTTGGGTTCGCTAATTAGTGTTTATGGTATAATATTGAAGGTGTAAGGTTTTGTAGATAAGGCTAATTTCGATTTAATTTTTAGTAATTATGTGTAGTTTTGTAAAATGAATTTAAAAAGGTGTAATTTTGTAAAATGCAATTTAAAAGGTGTAGTTTTGTAATTCTCCATTTATTATTTACAAATAGGGAAAAACGTCAATTAATTCCCCAAGTTATCAAAATAGGTCATTTTATTCTCCAACTTCACATTAGGCTAATTAATTCCCCAAGTGAAGTTGACCAAGCCAATTTAGACACCGATTTAGTCAACGTTAAAATGAAGTTAACGGCGTTAATAACACCGTGAACAATTGACTAAATCAGTGTCTAAATTGAGGAATAAAATGACATATTTTGGTAGCTTGGGGAATAAAATGACATATTTTGGTAACTTGGGGAATAAAATGACATATTTTGACAACTTTTCAAAATTGATAAATTCTTTAATTTTTAATTGAAAATTACACCTTTCATCCTTTCATTTACAAAAAATTACCTAATTACACCCTTTACATTCTTTCAAAATTTAATAAGGTTGATTCCCTTAAAAAACTTCAACAAAATTTAAAAAATATTATTTGAGTTTGCTAATTAATGTTTAGGGTATAATGATAATGGGATAGGGTTGTCTGATTAGGGTTAATTTGCATTTAGTTTTTAGTGTTTAGATGTAGTTTTGTGAAGAAATTTTAAATGGTGTGGTTTTGTGAAACGTAATTTAAAAGGTGTACTTTTGTAATTCTCTCTTTTAATTTTTGAACGTTGATGTGACATGATATTATTGGTTGTTTTAAATCTCTCAATATATAGTAGATTCACTATAAATTAATAATGTTAGAACTATGAAATTTTGTTTGACAAAAAAAAGAACTATGAAATTTTATTAATATCATTATTAATTTATATAGGTTTTACTGTATTTAGAATCAAATAGCTACATTTAAAATTCCATAGTCATAACCTTAGTGTATTTAATCTATTGGAAAATTAACATTCATCATTTAAAAGTTAATGTTAAATATTTTTAATTGAGCACCAATTTATTCCCGAAGTTATCAAAATAGGCCAATTTATTCTCTAAGTTCTAATTAGACCAAATAATTCCTCAATTGAAGTTGATCAAGCCAATTTAGACTCTGATTTAGTCAATTATTCACTGTGTTAATTAACGCCGTTAACTTCATTTTAACGTTGACTAAATCGGTGTCTAAATTGGCTTGGTCAACTTCACTTAGGGAATTAATTGGCCTAATATGAAGTTGGGGAATAAAATTGTCTATTTTGGTAACTTGGGGAATTAATTGACGTTTTTCCCTTTACAAATATACACAATTGTGCTAATTATATAAGTATATATTTTCAGAAAATATATATATTTCTTTTTTTGAGTTGATATTCGCTTGACTTTGGGCTTGATTGGAAACTTGATTGGAAGGAGCTGTAGACTCTTCCTACAGCCAAATAAAAGTCTAGAGTCTAAATTATAAACCAATCATGCTTTAGCATTCCTTTTTTTAAGGAAAGCAAAAATATTTGTTTTCTTTATTTTTTGGTTGTACATAGCAAATTTTCTAAAGCACATATTTTTATGCTTTCCAAATTTTCTCTCTTCTTTTTACATAGCAACGTCTTTTATATATTTTGTAGCCTTATTATATCATATTTTAAATAGATAAATTCACAAAACTACACCCTTTTAATCTTCCCTTCACAAAACTACACCTAATTAAATATTTTTCATATTTACACCCTTTCGAAATTTTAAAAGTTTGATTTACCTTTTTAAAAATTACCAAAATTAAAATCTTTTCATTTGGGTTCGCTAATTAGTGTTTAGGGTATAATATTAAGGGGGTAGAATTGTGTGGTTAGGGTTTCTTTGGATTTAATTTTGTGTGTTTAGGTGTAGTTTTGTGAAGTAATTTTGAAATAGTGTAGTTTTGTGAAATGTAATTCAAATGGGGTAGTTTTGTAATTCTCTCTTTTAAATAAATGTTTTTTCAACTATATTTAAATGTGTTAGTTTTGTGAAATGTAATTCAAATGTGTTAGTTTATTTATTTATTTCTTCTTTTATATTGTATTAATTATTTTTTATTGTATTGCTTAATAAATTCAGAGCAATAATATTTGCCAATCAAGATTTTATTTTAAAAAGCTACAACCAAAATTTATACAGCCAAAATTCTACGGCAAAGCTACAACAATAAATCTTACAAGCCAATTTTCTACGGCAAAAAACATAAAGCTACAGCAGCTACCAATCACCACCTTTGTCTTTAGATAATAATTATGTCTTGGATTTGGATTTTATTTTATTAGTTGAAATATAGTAAGAGGAATTCACAAAACTACACCCTTTCAACCCCTCTTCACATAACTACACCTATTTTAATTTTTTCACATATTTACACATTTTCAAAATTTTAAAAGTTTGATTTACCCTTTTAAAAATTACCAAAATTAAAATCTTTTCATTTGGGTTCGCCAATTAGTGTTTAGGATATAGTATTAAGGGAGTAGGATTGTGTGGGTAGGGTTTATTTGAATTTAATTTTGAGTGTTTAGGTGTAGTTTTGTGAACTATTTTTGAAATGGTGTAGTTTTGTGAAATGTAATTCAAATGGTGTAGTTTTGTAATTCTCCCATATAGTAAGAGGAATTAACAAAACTACATTATTTCATCCTTTCTTTTACAAAATTCTACCTAATTCAATCTTTTTACATATTTACATCTTTTCAAAATTTTAAAAGCTTGATTTACCCTTTAAAAAATTACTAAAATTAATTTTTTTTTTCATTTGGGTTCGCTAATTAGTGTTTAGGTTATAGTATTAATGGGTAGAATTGTGTGGATAAGGTTTATTTAGATTTAATTGAGTTTTTTTTTTTGTTAACCTGGGGTATCCTAGGCCTATGGAAGGACCCAGACTAATCCCCAAGGGGAGGTGCAGCCCACGGATAGACTCTCTCTCCGGGTATTCAAATGGGCCTAAAGCAAGGACACATATCCATGTGGCCAAGTGAATAATCTAGAAATTTCGGACTTGCGGAGAATCGATCCCTGGCCTAGACCAACAGGGCGACTCCTCCAAACAAATGGAAACCACTAGACCAAGAGCACTTGGTTCAATTGAGTGTTTAGGTGTAGTTTTGTGAAATAATTTTGAAATGACGTAGTTTTGTGAAATGTAATTCAAATGGTGTAATTTTGTAATTCTCTCATATAATAATTATACGTTTTGTCGTAATAATTCTAGACAATTTTGAAAATCCTTCAAAAAGTTTTTTAATTACATGTAATGTAATTGTATAAATTATACTTTAAAATTATTTTAGAAGAAAAATAAATTATTTCATTTAATAGGATAAAAAATAAAAAACAAAATTAAAAAATATATATAAATAGAAAAAATTATTCCTATTTTATAGGATTAAAGTTTCAAATATATCAAACTAATATTTTGTATATATTACACCGTGGTACTTTTTTAAAGGAGAACAAGTATAGAAATTAGAGAAATTCACAAAACTACATCCTTTCAACTCTTCTTTCACAAAATTATACCTAATTTAATTTTTTCACATATTTACTACCTTTCAAAATTTTAAAAGCTTGATTTACCCTTTTAAAAATTACCAAAATTAAAATATTTTCATTTGGATTCGCTAATTAGTGTTTAGGGTATAGTATTAAGGGAGTAGAATTGTGTGGGTAGAGTTTATTTGGATTTAATTTTGAGTGTTTAGATGTAGTTTTGTGAAGTATTTTGAAAATGGTGTAGTTTTGTGAAATGTAATACAAATGGTGTAGTTTTGTAATTCTCCCTAGAAATTATCAAAATTATACACTTAAAAATTATACACTTAAAAAATATACACTTAAAAATTAGAGAAATTCCTTAGAATACCATCAAAATAATTTTTTGTTTTCAAACTACCTTTACAAAGTTTTGTACAACAAAAATATCATTAAAATGTTTTTTATAACAAAAATACCATAAAAAGTAGTAGTTTACAAAAATACTACAAATACAAAAAACGAGTTTTAACACTTTTAGATTTTATTTTTTTCATTTGGGTTTGCTATATAGTGTTTAGGGTATAGTTTTGAAGGGGTGGTGTATAGTTTTTTGAAGGTTTTGGATGTAATTTTGAAAATTTAAGATTTGTGGTATTTATGAGAAAAAAAAACTTTTTAATGGTATTTGTAAAACTTTCGAAAATTTGTGCTAATTGTGTTAAAAAAAACTTTTTTTAGTGGTATTCATAAGAATTGTCCTAAAAATTATACACTTAGATGAGGACATATTCAGTTAGCTCGAAGATAAAACTATTTTAATTGATAAAACTAGATGAGGACCCGCACGTACGTGCGGAAATTAATATAGTTTTTAATTTTATATATTTATAATTATTTAGTAAAAATATATATATTAAATTTTTTTACCGATTTGGATTATATTTAGATAGTCTCTTATTTCATAAAATACATTAAATAAAACATGTAGATTGTGTGAGGTATAGTTTAACGCGAGATTCATCCGTGTATTAGAAATATTTAAATTTGTTACCCCGGATATACCTTCCAAGATGTCTTGATACAAATTTAAAAATAGTTTACTGAATTATATTTAATATAAAGTTCAAAATTATATTTATGTATAATTTTATATTTCGAATATAATTTAGTTATATATTATGAATTATTTATGCTATTTTTTGACCCGTTGCTAAATTACACATAAATATTTGTGCATAAATTGATTTCGATTTAATTTCATAACCATTATCATTCGTTTAAATTTTTTTTGTGATCTTTTAACGACCCGTTACAAAAACTAAAATGAGAATTACAAAACTACATCATTTGAATTGAGTTTTACAAAACACGTCATTTCAAAGTTATTATCAAAAACTACATCTAAACACTAGCTCAAAACTAAATATAAATAAATTCTACCTACACAAAATCTACCCTTTAATATTATATTGTAAACACTAATTAACGAACCTAAATGAAAAGATTTAAATTTTGATAGTTTTTTTAAAGATAAATCAACCTTTTAAATTTTTAAAAGGGTGTAGTTATAGAAAATATTGAATTAGATGTAATTTTGTGAAAGAAGTGTTGAATAGGTGTAATCTTGTGAATTCCTCAAATTAAAATATGTATTTGCTATTATGATTTGTATTTTTTTAACATCGATTTTTCTTTCCTTTATTAATATTTTTTTTATAGCAACTTCTTATATTAATATTTGTTTTTAAATACTTTGAATGTTAGTTAAATTGAAATTGTTTGGGCCTTCATATTGGGTTTTTCTTATTGTCCATTTGATTTTTTCTAGCCCAATAAAAACCATAGGTTAAACAAAAAAATGTAATGACATTTGATAATAAATAGAATTTTTTTAAGGGCATTTTGAAAAAATGCTTTCCAATTAATATATAAGATAGTAATAACATATTTGAAAATAGTATATATCAAAAGTGATATTTTACATTTATAAGCCCTTTGTTTCCTTTGTAATTACTTATTAAATGCATTTTCTACTGTGTTGACAAAAAAAATGCATTTTCTATTATGTATAAGAAACATAATATTTTACAAATACATACTCTAATATGCTAAGCAGCTTTTGATTTACAAGACCAAATAACCACTAACTCAATTTGAAACCCATATACCCATTATTTTAGTCTTAAAATTAGGAAATTATCCGCGCCAAGCGCGAGATAAAAATTTACGTAATAGAAAAAGAAATATTTTTCGGTAAAAACAATTTGTAGTATAAAATGAGATAAAAAGAATTTGGATCTCATGTAATCCGCATTAAACGCGGAATTTAAATATGAAGTATATACAAAATATATTGTATTTTGGTTTTTATAATGTTTTATTTATAAAAATTTATTATTATTTTAATATTTATCATCGAAAAAATTATCATTGTCATTTCGATGTTGAATATTTACCATTACTTATAATTTACTATTTATCATTAAAAACAATAAATACATAGTGTGTTAAAACCTTAATATGACTCGTTTAACAATGAAAAGTATGTCAATTCGGTCTCTATTTGTCATAAAACTCGGACTATTAAAACCTCGGATAAAACCACTTAATTTTTGGGGGTTCGAGTCAATTTTGTGTTCAAGTTTTGTCATTTGACATGAACTCTGATGTTTAATACAATTTTATAAAATAATATTGTTATTTATAAATGAACAATATGTTTTATCACTCTTTTGTGCGAGAATATAACATACAAACATTAGAAAAATTATAAAGTTGTGTTTTTCATTGGCTTTTTAAATATTTTAAACATATTGTCTATGAAGGTTTAATCACTCTTTCATGTCTAAACTTATCCGAAAATTATTTTCTCAAATTTTGGGAACCAGTGGTTCAACCGATGAGTCGGGTAAATTATGTGTTCAAGTTTTGTCATTTCACATGAATTTTGGTGTTGAATACAATTTTACAAAATAATATTGTTATTTATAAATGAACAATATGTTTTATCATTATTTTGCACTCAATGTGATAGAATATAACATATAAATATTGAGAAGATCTATTAGAAATTATAAAATTGTATTTCTTATGAATTTTTTAATATTATATTTTCTATATTTTATGAGTTTTTCAATATTTTTTAAATATATTATTTATTTATTATGTTAATTTAAGACATTTTTGTAATAAATTCAGATTTTTTGTTTTGGGCTTTTGTTTTGGGTTTTTATGAATTTTTAATGAATAATTTAATAATGTAGGACCATAATTACTTATGTGATGACAGTGTAATTTTTACACTCATTTTCTCTATTTGTCTCCTGTATTAGATTATTATCGTCACTAATCGCATTTAAGCCCACTTATAGTCCAATTTCCTTAATCACATCACTTTTTATAATTGGTCTGAAAATTTATTTAAGCCCACTTAAAGCCCAATTTCTTTAATCGTATCACTTTTTTATTTCTCGAACGACTTCTTTCAAAATTACAAAACTGCATCGTCTGAATTACGTTTCATAAAACTACATTATTTCAAAATTATTTCATAAAACTATATTTTAACACTCAAAATTAAATTCAAATAAATTATATCCACACAATCCTACCCTTTTAATAATATATCATAAACACTAATTAACGAACCCAAATGAAAAAAAAATAATTTTGATAATTTTTTAAGAGATAAATAAAACTCGTAAAATTTTGAAAGAGCGTAAATATGTATAAAATTGAATTAGGTAAAATTTTATAAATAAAGGAAGAAAATAAATAGTGTAGTTTTGTGAATTACTCAATTTCTAAAGTATCATATAATAATATATGAAAATAATAACAAGAAATTAAATAAATGGACCCCTCAATATAAAGAAATTGGACTCACCAGTTTGGTAAGAAATCTACATTTAATTAAATATAGTTTGGCAACCCAATTAGTATAGTCAAACTTTATTGATATTCAATTAAATACCCACAAAATATAGCAATGTCATATATTTAAACACTTTGTATTTATTAAAAAGTTGTTACACAAAATAAAGCTTTTTGCTTGAAGAACGAATTCATACGTTTTAAGGTTAGAAATACTATCAGTCACTAATTTTAACAAATATATTATTTTGTAATTTTTTTTTCTTTTTCTAGTGAAAATTCTCGTGAAAAGATCTTGACCGACATGGATTCTTGATTCTGTTTTGTTGGTAACAAATAATTTTGATACCAAATAGGTACAATTTTGACACTATTCAAATTTTTCAGAATTTTGATTTTAGTTATAGATTTGTGTTCATACACATTACACACAACAAAAAAACAAAATGTATAATCTCAAAAAGTGGATACATCCAATTTTTAAAAAAATTTGGCATATGCGTGTCGGTCGAATATGAAATTTAAAATCGTCATGTTATGCGATTACTTGTACGCATTCGATTTTAGCCAATCAAATCGCGACACTTCTTTTTTATTAAAACACTGTCGTTTTAGTTTTAATTATTTTTAATTTTAATTTGAAATATTAATTATGAATCAGCTTATTAATAAGCTAATTTCAGTTTTTATTTCACTTTAAATTCCTTTTTTTTTTTGGTTTCACCAAACTAAAACCTACTTTGCTTTTCTTTCTTTGAATCTTCTTCTTTAAAAACGAAACGCCCAGGTAGCGATTTCAAAAAAGCGTTTTCTAGAAACGCGATTTCGCTCCTTCTCTCTCTCTCTCTCTCGCACACGTTATTTTACTGTTCGGCGTTTTCTCGACGAGAAGCGATCGGTCACGAGGATTTTGCTCGTGTTTTTTGGGGTATTCTCGTGCTTCACTGTTTTTCGTGTAATCTCTCATTTTGTGGTTAATTTGAATTTTTAATCCCCAAGGTTCGTAAATTGATTTTCTCCTTCTTTGTATTATAGTTCTATGATTTTTTTTTTTGATTTTTTTCGGTAATTAATCGATGAAAAAGACTATAGGTTATAATGAAGATTTGTCATTATTATTTGTTTTAAGTCTTATAGTTTATTGCTGCTTTTGATAAAAAAAAATCTCGATATTTGTGTTATGAAGAATATTTAACAATTAGTGTTGGTTTTAAGTGAAATTTGAGGTCTTTAATTGTTTTTGTTTTTTTAAGCAAAGTGTTCTGTTTTTTTTTTTTTATAAGAAGACTTTGTGTGATTGTATTGCTTCTTGTTTTTATGGGCACATGGTTTCTTGCTTGTTTTTGTGTTATAGCATTTTTACTTGAGATTGTGATTATTAGAGTGGAGTAATCTTTAGGAGAATGTAAATCAATGTGTGTGTGTGTTTTGACTTTTTTTTTATAGATTTAATATTGTCATATTAAGCTTTGGTCAATAGTTTGGTATTGAAGCATATATTTCTCCCTCTCATGGTTGGTTTTTAGAAGCACTATACATTATGTAGGTTTTAAGACACTGACTTTACTTTTTTTTATTTTTGACTAAGAATTTTATATAGCGAAAGGACAATCCTAGTTTGTTTATATCCATGTGTGTTATTGGCTTTGAAGAGGCCTTGAGTTTTGGAGTAGAGAGAAACAAAGTAGAGTGACTTCCTCTCTGTTAAGAGCTGTGAAACTACAATCTGAAAGTTTAGAGAAGATATGGGAATCTTCTCACTCAGGTAAAGATCGCGTCTTTTTGTCTTTGGTTTGATCTTTCTAGACCTGCAGAGAAACCACAATCGAATCTGTTGTTTTTGTTTTCATTTCAGTTCGATTAGTAGACGATCAAAAGATGGAATGAAGGTCATTGCGACGGCGTTTTTCGGAGTAACTTTTGGATTTTTGATTGGAATATCTTTCCCATCATTATCAATCACTAAGGTTGTATAATCAAACTTTTATATTTATGTTCTGTGTGTTTAGTATATTCTTTCACTTTGTTTTACTCATAGAAAGAGTTGTTCTTATATTTCAGGTGAATCTCCCAACAAACTTTTTTCCTTCAAGCGATCTCTCGTATATAGAGGAAAAGGGTTCCACAATTGCTACTCCAGAAAGTCATAAAGCTTGGTCATCATCGAATAGTAGCGCCAGCAACTCATCCGAACCAATCGACAAATCAAAGGCATGTTTCCACTCTTTTTATTCATCTTCATAGACAAGAAAACACTTAAAATCTCCCCAACAATAGAAGACATGTTTGAGGTTTCTTTATGTCTGATTAATGCTGGACTTGAAAGTAGGATTAAACTTACCGTGCCAAACATTAAAGGAAATATGCAAAGAACATCTGTTTGTTCGCCTTTTGCTTCTTGTGTTTTGTTGAGTAACTCATTCATTTTTCGTTTCTGTTTGCTGCAGATATGGGTTCCTTCAAATCCTCGTGGTGCTGAAATGTTGCCACCAGGTATGGTTGCTGCTGAATCAGACTTCTATTTGCGCAGATTATGGGGGTTACCACAGGAGGTATGTGCTCAAAACCACTCTAACCTGCGATACAATCTCGATATACAAAAAAAAAACTGGTCAGAGACACTATGTTGTTTGCTTTTTCAGGATTTGACCAGTCAACCAAGATACCTCGTGACGTTTACTGTGGGTATTAATCAGAAAGAAAACATCAATGCTTGTGTCAAGAAGGTTTGTTTTCACTCCCTATGTTTGATGTTTTGCCTTTTGGTATAGCGTCATATATGATTCGTCCTTCTCAAACAGTTTTCAGAGAACTTCACCATTGTCCTGTTTCATTATGACGGCCGAGTAACTGAGTGGGATGAGTTTGAATGGTCCAAGACTGCTATACACATTAGCGTGCGAAAGCAGACAAAATGGTATCAACCTTTTCTTCATTCTTTATAGTAGAGAATAATCTTGTGATGCTTACGAGTGCTGACTCTCTTGGCACTTACAAAATCTGTTAGGTGGTATGCAAAGAGGTTTTTGCACCCTGATATCGTAGCACGGTATGATTATATATTCATCTGGGATGAAGACCTTGGTGTCGAGAATTTTAATGCAGAAGAGTGAGTGCTTTATAAACCCATCATTATGAAAATACATTTTCCATCAGTTTAATTTGAGCTGTTGTGATCATCACTTACCAGGTACATAAAGCTTGTGAAGAAGCATGGCCTGGAGATTTCTCAACCTGGTTTGGAACCAAACAAGGGCTTGACATGGCAGATGACAAAGAGAAGAGGAGATCTTGAAGTCCACAAGTAATGATGCACGAAAAGTCCCTTATATTTTGGCCATGTTTAGTTTTGTTCGTAATGATCTTTACAAACCACTTTTGGGCTTTGAATCTTTATCAGGATAACAGAAGAAAAACCTGGATGGTGCTCAGATCCTCATCTTCCTCCATGTGCTGCGTACGTAGAAACCTTTCTTTCTACCTTTTTTACGAGTTTATATTTTCCTTACAACAGCAGGAACTATAACAAGTCTTAAACTTTTGTGTCATTTTCAAATGCAGATTCGTCGAGATCATGGCTCCTGTATTTTCAAAAGACGCTTGGCGATGCGTCTGGCACATGATTCAGGTTCCTTACTTCATCATCTGTTTGTTCATTCTTCATTCATTCTTCATTCATTCTTCATTCATTCTTCATTCATCTTCCCCTTTCCTATCTCTAAATCTCTCTTCTTGTATTACCTAATCTGCTAACAGAATGATTTGGTTCACGGGTGGGGACTCGACTTTGCGCTAAGAAGATGTGTTGAGGTACAAAACGGACACTTTCAGCTTGTCCTCCTCTTCTTTTTATTACCAGAAGAAAAGATTTATTGTTTTCAATTATATCGTTTGTTATGTGACGAAACTGCGTATGTATTGTTATACCCGATAAGCAGCCTGCACATGAGAAGATAGGAGTAGTAGATTCTCAATGGGTCGTTCATCAAACCGTGCCTTCCCTTGGAAGCCAAGTAATTTCCATAAAACTCTCTCTATAACACATTCGTCTTCTTGATCTTAAACTAACCTACTTTTACTTACTGTATTATAGGGCGAGGCAACGGACGGGAAAGCGCCATGGCAAGGGGTAACAAATCTCTCTCTCTCTCTCTCTCTCTCCCTCTCTCTGAATTAATCTCTCTCTCTCTCTCTCTCTCTCTATCTATCTCTTTGTGACGCGTAATTTGTGAAATAAGCGACTTCAACGAGTGTTTTTGTGTGTGTGTGTGTGTGTTTTGCAGGTAAGAGACAGATGCAAAAAGGAATGGACAATGTTTCAGAGTAGAATGGCTAACGCGGAGAAAGACTATTTCAAATCCTTACAAGACCAAGGCTCCTCCTCTGGTTCAACATCAACCACCATTTAAAACATGAGAGTTTGTTTTAAAGAAAGTAGCCCAAGACCAAGACACTTTTTACAGATTCAGTTTACAAAAAAAGTTGTCTTGCAATTTACTATATAGAGCTTCTGTATATGTTAAATGTAGTTGAGAATCATCTCTTCTTTAACTCGCAGCAAAATCTTTGCATGGAATAAACCAACACAAAAAAGTAGATGAATGTCACAAATGTTGATCCATAAAAGCAATTCTTATGAATACCACTGAAAAAAAGATTTTTTTAACACAATTATCACAGATTTTCGAAAGTTTTACTAATACCATTAAAAAGTTTCTTTTTGTAAATACCACAAATTTTAAATTTTCAAAATTACATCAAAAACCTTAAAAAACTATACCCTACCCCTTCAAAACTATACCGTAAACACTTTATAGCGAATCCAAATGAAAAAAATTTAAAATCTAAAAGTGTTAAAATTCGTTTTTGTATCTGTGGTATTTTTGTAAACTACTACTTTTTATGGTATTTTTGTTACAAAAAACATTTTAATGGTATTTTTGTTATAAAAAACTTTGTAATGGTATTTTCAAAACAAAAAACTTATTTTGATGGTATTCTAAGGAATTTCTCAAAGCACTTTTGCGTCAAGCAGGTGGAGTACATGATAATTAAGAAAGAAACAATCGCATAATACAAATTACACATAACACAATCATATATTACAATAATCATCAAATGCTAGAGATTCTACATGCAAATCTATAAAGATTATTTTTCAAATACACTTGCTGAATTTCATGTGCTTTAGATATATAAACTTCTCTGCTTCTTTGTCAACATTTTCATCATCATCATTATCTTTTGCTATCCTCTCACTCTTGACTTTCCTCATGAAATCATGTGATGATGCCTTGATCTTCACGTTACTTAAGTCTTCATACTCCATAGCTTGAATAGGTTTAGCCATCATAACTCTATGACGATCATGGTGATGATGAAGATGAAGATGATGGTGATGGTGATGTGATCCATGCTTAAGGAAAGTCTCGAGTACCATTTATTTATTTAGAAGTATTGTTTGATCTCTTCTTGTTATTTAAGTTACATTTTGATATAATCAAAAGGTTTTAATTTATAAGACATGTTTTAGGATAAAAAAAGTTTTTAACGATTAGGCTGAATCCGATACTCTTTTAATTTTTTTCCCCGTTTATGTGTCTTTTGGAATAAATATATAAGATAATTCTATGTTAATTTGGCCAATATTCTTTGACCATTAAAATATATATGCACATGTTTCTTGTTACATAACTTTTTAGGTTCAATATTTTAATTTGGACTAATGGTTTATAATTGGACAATTCTTATGAATATCACTAAAACAAGTTTTTTTAACACAAATAGCACAGATTTTCGAAAGTTTTACAAATACCATTAAAAAGTTTTTTTTCTCATAAATACCACAAATCTTAAATTTTTAAAATTACACCAAAAACCTTCAAAAAACTATACCCTACCCCTTCAAAACTAGACCTTAAACACTATATAGCGATCCCAAATGAAAAAATTTAAAATCTAAAAGTGTTAAAACTCGTTTTTTGTATTTGTGGTATTTTTGTAAACTACTATTTTGATGGTATTTTTGTTATAAAAAACATTTTAATGGTATTTTGTTATAAAAAACTTTGTAATGGTATTTTTAAAACAAAAAATTATTTTGATGATAATTTAAGGAATTTCTATTTATAATTCGATCTCTATTTGATATGTTAGTGATGAGATATTAGGAAAGACTAGACTCGTATACTAAGAGATTATGATCTAAAGTAAGATATTTAGAGCATAAACATTGGTAGAACCACATTTTCAGCTCTTAAATTTTTTTTGTATATTTATATTTTTTATTTATTTAAAAAAAAAAAAAATTAAAAAGTATCAATCATGGGCCGCCACGTGTCAGTGGGACCCATGAACAGTACAAGAATCGGATCCAAATATAGAGCTAAAAGTGGTGGTTTCTTAAGATTTTAGTGGGGCCCACGCGTTAAGAGCCCCACTAAAACCTGCAATGTTTATGGTCTTAGTTTGAAAAATATATGTTTAAGAAAATCATGTTTAAAATAAAAATAAAAAGGGGAATTACAAAACTACTCTATTTGAATTGCATTTCACAAAACTATATCATTTCAAAGTCAATTTTCAAAACTACACTTAAATACTCAAAAACTAAATCCAAATAAACTATATTCATACAATCCTACCCCTTTAATATTATACTTTAAACACTATTTAGCGAACTTGATGGAAAAAAAATAATTGTGGTAATTTTTAAGAAGTAAATCAACCATTTAAAATTTGAAATTGCTGTTTGTGAATTTCTCTAAAAAAATATGTTTAAATAGCCCATGCACAATAAAAACAGTAAACTAAAGTAAATGTTGGTTGTTATTAGTAGCACTAGATGCCTTTAATAATCGATCAATAATAGCGGTTTTTCTACCGCAACTTTAATAAAGAATGTAAGAAAAATTAATGTGCATAGATGGCTATGTTATAGTCTAAGGCATATATTTGTTGTGGAATGGAAATTGCATCTAATTCTAGCAAAAGTTTGAAGAGTCGTCCCTCTAAGAGCATCTCCAAAAAAAATCTCAAAACTTCAAATTTGAGGTTTTTTGTCCTCCAAAAGAAACCTTAAAACCTCAAATTTTGAGGTTCCATCTTTTTTTGCATTTTCATCCCTACAATTAATAATATTTCACAAATATCTTTATTAATTTTTTAATTTCATCATTTTGATACAAAAAAAATTATAGAGGAATTCACAAATCTACACCCTTTCAACCCCTTCTTCACAAAACTACTCCTAATTTGATATTTTCACATATTTACACCCTTTCAAAATTTTAAAAGCTTGATTTAACCTTTAAAAAATTACCAAAATTAAAAAAATTTCATTTGGGTTCGCTAATTAGTGTTTAGGGTATAGTATTAAGGGGGTAGGATTGTTTGGGTAGAGTTTATTTGAATTTAATTTTGAGTGTTTATGTGTAGTTTTGTGAAGTATTTTGGAAATGGCGTAGTTTTGTGAAATGTAATTCAAATGGTGTAGTTTTGTGATTCTCCCAAAATTATATTTTGTAAATATAAACTTAATTTTCACATGTTAAACTAAAAGAAAGACTTTCAATTAAAATAAAAAATATTAATTTAGTAATTATTTATTTGTTTAATAATTATTTGAGGTATATTTTATATTATCTACAAAAATTAAGAAATTTATTTAATTATGAAAAATAGTAAGGACTTAAATGTAATATGTAAAATTAAGTTTGATGTTTCTTTCTGGAGATGCTCTGATTTGTGTTAGTCTTTGATGCATCTAATTTATGTTGACTTTTTTAGGTCAATGCTTCAATATTCTTCATTAGTTGGTCGTTGTATCTTTTTTGTTTGGTCATAATATTAGTGCTATATTCTTCATCATCTAGTCAAACCATAGGGTCTAAGTTAGACACACCAGACTAGCACCGCTTGGTTGTGGTTACGAATTTGGTCACAACCAGTGGCGGACGCAGGATTAAAATCCACCGGGGTCATAATAATTTATTAATTTAAAAGTTCGCATAAACAATAAAAAAAACTACAAATGTATATCAAAGAACTACCCGACGTTCAATCATATTTTAAAACCGAGTTATCACTGTTTCGTTAGTCACGGTATCAAACACCTCGTTTTCAATAAAACAAACGAGACAATCATTTAAAAATTCATCACCAATATTATTAGGCGATGTCGATTTCACTAAATATTTTATTAATGTTATTTACCTCTTGATTTATAAAAGAGCAATTTATAAAAAAAAAATATGAACTCATCTGATAAAACTTGAAGAATATCAATGTCTAAGATAAAAAGTAAAAATACTTCAGTGAAAAATTTTGTGAGAGAAGAAGACGAAACAACTTTTTGATTTTGTATTATTAAAATTATTAGGTTTTATTAATTTTAGTGGGTTTTTTCTTTAATTAACTTCATACTATTGTGTCGTAACTAAATGTAAAATGCACATGGGTCAATAATTATTTTTAACATGGGTCCATCTTACAAAAAAATTTTACTACAACCTAATTTTAAAAAATTGACCTGGGTCAATTGACCCACCTAACCGCATACTCCCTCCGCCACTGGTCACAACCATTTCAATTTCTTGCACCACAGAAAAAAAAATTATAGCCTCAAGTCCATAAAAAGTTTATTATCTTTCCTAAGAGTGTTTAGACTAAGTTAATGGACTTGAAAAATATAAACACTTTCAAGAATTATATTGAAATTATAAAGTAGTAGTTATGAATATCTTTGATTTCTTTCTATAATTTAATTAGTATTATATGATGAAATTTAGAAAATATTCTCATGTGAAACAGACGCAATAAAACAACACAAGTGTACATTTTTCACATGTACGATTCAATGTTTTCTAATCATCGTGTTAAAACATTTTCTGTCTAAATTATAGTATTTTCTTTACAGAACAGTAATTAAACTAAACCCAAACTTTTATGCAAGTAAAATACATTTATTAAAAACTTTGATCATGCTATGAAAAATTTTCATTTTTAAATGCTTTCAAAAAAAAAAACTTTAACTCAATCACATATTATCCATTCATTTTTTTTTTGGTCAACATTTGGGCCACAAATGGCCGGCCCATTAGCCAAACTTACACTATTGTAGGCGCGGGGAATCGATCCCGGATGGGATGGTGCTACCTACCTCCTGTGGACTTATGACTGCCACTAGACCAATGTCACTTCACTTATCCATTCATTTCTTTCTCAAATAAAGACAGCAAATTTGGCCCAAAACCTAAAATAAATAAATAAATAAATAAAAAATCTTATTACAAAGAGTACAAAAATCCAGCTCAAATCCAATCGTGGAGGATCTCTAATTGAGACAAAAGGGTCCCACTTCCAAATGGGGACCACTTTTTGTCGGCTCGACACCCACTCAGGTTACAATTTTTTTTTATTAATTTTCAAAAATCAAATCAAATCTTTTATTTGTAACAAAAAAAATTAAAATCTTTTATAACTTTTTCTCTTATTTCACACACGTAGAGTTGACATCAGGATAGGAAATTGAACTTAGCATCCAATACCCAAAACACCTTTAGCTAAACCACTTTAATTACGAAACTACCATTAGACCCTTGTGAGTTGTGACCATGTTGGTTCTTTTCGTTGTGGCCAGTGATTGATCCAAGACAAGTCCTATGGTCACACTCATTAGTCGACAATACCGACCAGAGCCGTGAAGGGTGTTTATATTTGTGTTCCCTTAAACCAACGGTGCTCTTTTGTGTTTTTTAAAGGTAACGATTCTGACAAGTCATGAGACATTGTTGTTTTGTATCATAACTCCTATGTCTTTCCTTTTTTTTTTTTAACTAATTAAGCCATATAAATGATTAAATTATATATGTATATATATATATACTTCTTCTTCTTCTTTGTTTATTCCGTTTCAATTCAACACTCAACACTTTCTTTCTCATTTTGGTAATAAAAACAAAGATCATCCTTCTTCTTCTTATGCATCATCTCTTTTTTACAATGTAAGTATACGATTTTTTTTTTGTCAATAATATGCATTTGATGATTATAATATTGTGGTAGGTTTTTGCAAAGAAGACACACTAGTACTAATTATTTACCATTAGGTTATATGTTATAATCAAAATCATTGTTATGAAAAAACTATAAGGTTTTTGATATTTGGTTTATTATGGCTTTTTGATTCTTTTAGATTAATGACATTTTAAGCAAAGTGTGATGCCTTTGATCTTGAATCTTCCCATAAATTCCGGAATTTAATTTAGTTGAGAAAAGAAATTGATATATTTCTTCAAACCTATGACTTCTACTAAGATTGAGACTATATATATTTACATTATTACTATGCTTAAATTATATAAATATATAAATAATGAAATATAAAACAATGATTGACTGAGTTTTATTTTTACTTTCTTGTCCATTTTATAATATATAAGACTCAAAGGAATCAGAAATGAGATATTATTAAAAAAATATGTCAGATGTGTCATATTTTAAGTTTATAAATTTAAAATTTATCATATTATAATTAAACGACTCTTAAATGAAAGATAAAAAAGAAGTCCACTTTTATCTATGTTAAATTATACTGTTGAAAGTGATCAAATTAAACAACAAATATATAGGACCTATTTCTCTAGACTATATAGTTAATGTTAGGCTCCCTAACTTTTTAGCCTTGACCATAATTTACATATATCTATGTTAATATTATATGGATCTTTTTATCAACTTCAAAAGGGTGGTTAAATGCATTATGCATTAATTATTTTTCAGTCAAAAGTAATAATTTGTTTAGAGAGATGATCAAGTTTAACATTTTGTCTTTCTTTGAAAGTAATTTATTATCAATCATTTGCTTTGAGCATGCTTCCACTTTTCTCTAATAGTTGTTAACATATATGGGTAGATTCGGTATTTTCTGTTATATTTTAAAAAATACTATGAGAAAGACACTTGTTAATTGTTATTTATTTAAATAACATATCTATGCATACATTTATATTTGGGAGAATTATAAAATACACCATTTGAATTATATTTCACAAAATTACACTATTTCCAAAATACTTCACAAAACTACACTCAAAATTAAATCCAAATAAACCCTACCCAAACAATTATACCCCTTAAAACTATACCATAAACATTAATTAGCGAACCCAAATGAAAAGATTTTAATTTTGATAATTTTTAAAAGGGTAAATCAAGCTTTTAAAATTTTGAAAGGGTGTAAACTTGTAAAAATATTGAATTAGGTGTAGTTTGTGAAGGGAGGGTTGAAAGGGTGTAGTTTTGTGAATTTCTCTTTATATTTTAATTATAGTATTCATAAATATGTATTATCGCTCGACGTTTTTCACAAAGTGTGTACACTCATTAAAGAGTATACGAAAAAGAGGTTATATTGTCGATTTTATTGTCGCACTTTGATTAAAAGAAGTGTATGGAATATATATATATATATATATATTAAAAAATATAAAAGTAGTTAAATGTTGTATTGAAATGTCAAAAATTTCAAGTGTAATTAAGAGGCAAGGAAGATAACGAAAATGTCAAATTAATCTCTACTATGACTTGGACGTAAACCGATGTGGACCATGCAATTCCATTATCCATCTATAGTATTAATTTACACGATTGTTAATGTCACGTCATTTTCAAAAATATATGCGTCATAGATTTATATAACAACACTAATAAATATATATATATATATATATATATATATAATGTTTTCGTATTTTCAGTTATTTATTTACATGTCCCGTCGTATTTTTTTACATATATAAAAGTGATATATTAATTCATACGCAAGACATTAGTTATCATGAAACTATATTTATATCGTACCTAAAATAAAATACAACGATTTAATCATTGAATAAGTAAGGATTTGATGTTTAATTATATATATATAGGGATCACACACACACATATATATATACCATATAGCTATTTTGAACAATCTACATATCAATTGGTAACTAAGTGGTGTATCTAATGGTTTTTACTTGGTGAAATAATCACTATGTTAATCCTTGTCAAAAATTATGTATTGTCAAAAATAAAAATAAAAATATGTGTGAAAAAGAAAAATAAGAGAGAAGCAATGATGAGAAAGAAAGAAGGTGGGATAAACAGAGGCACGTGGGATTGGTGATTTTCCTTTGCACGCTGGTGAATGGCCTCACCACCATATTTTTTACCCTAAAAATCAAAATAAAAAAAACATCAAAATAAATATTTAATTTTCTGTAAAGTCCCTACCATGAATAAAAAAAAATTAAAAAATCATATTTTGCATAAAAACATGAAAAACCAAACAAAAAAAAAGTAGAAAAGTAGATCACTCTCTAGCTTTATTTTTTTGTATTTCCTCTTTATCAAAACACACAAAAGATATCTCTAAGCTTTATGATTTTAAAGAGTGTTCTTCTTTAGTCATCTTTCTTAATTACAATCCAAGTTTAAACTTCTAATATTTTTCTTCATCTATGTTTGGTTTATGCATGGGAATTAAAAAACATTCTTGTTATAATATATTGATGAGCTAATATATAATAATAAGGTATGTTTATTATATTTTTGTGATTGATGTAACTTGGGTGGGTTGTGATGTGTATATATTGTTGTTATGTTGATAAGATAACCAATTCTATCTTTATTCTTTATTTTCTTTTCTTTCATTACATTGATTTTGATTCTTTTTGTTATTTATGTCCATATCATATTTGAGTATATGGAATTTGATTGAATGGACATAATCTCTAGTGGTAGTTATTTTAATTTTTTTTCTTATACATATTTTTTTTATTTATCTATATATCTTACCAAATTACTCACCACAATGACAAATCCCCAAAAACAAAAAATTAATTTCTTTTCTCTATCAATAAAATAAAAAAACTCTCTTGACAAAATTTTGATATGTTTTGTCTTATCTTGAATCTTGTCAGGTTATTTTGAGGAAGAAACTGTTGTTGAGTGTTCAAAGCCTTATAAGAAGAAACCATACAATTTTAAAATTTGGTCATTATGCAAAGGATTTTCTGAAGATTCAAGAAACTTAATATAACCATCATAAATAATAATCAGCCATGAAGTTCATGAAACTTGGATCTAGGCCTGACACTTTCTACACATCAGAAGATTCAAGGTAAATAATAGTAAACAATATAAAGTAAAAATAAATCTTAACAAAGTAAAAAAAGCTAAGTTGTTTGCTTTTGTTATAGATGTGTTTCTTCTGAAGTTACTAGTGACTTCACAATCCAAGTTTGTGGAAGCACATATCTTCTTCACAAGGTACCCTTTCTTCTTCTTCTTCTTCTTCTTTGTAATGTTGTTTTTTTCTTACTATTAAGGTTTATTTGATTTTTTTAACTTCTTGGTTATAGTTTCCACTACTTTCAAAGTGTCTAAAACTCCAAAGAATGTGCTCTGAATCTCCACAATCAATCCAACTTCAAGAATTCCCTGGAGGTGTAGAAGCCTTTGAGCTATGTGCCAAGTTCTGTTACGGTATAACAATAACGATAAGCGCATACAACATCGTGGCAGCGAAATGCGCAGCAGAGTATCTTCAGATGTCAGAAGAAGTCGAAAAAGGTAACTTGGTGTACAAGTTAGAAGTTTTCTTCAACTCATGTGTACTTAATGGATGGAGAGACTCTATAGTCACTCTTCAGACCACAAAGGCATTTCCTCTGTGGTCTGAAGATCTCTCGGTGACAAGTAGGTGTATCGAGGCTATAGCCTCTAAGGTTTTGTCTCATCCAACAAAAGTTAGCCTATCACATAGCCATTCTAGAAGGGTTAGGGATCACGATGACTCGTCCTCTAACAGAGCCGCGGCTACTATGAGTAGAGGAGGAGGATGGTGGGCTGAAGATATCGCCGAGTTGGGTATAGATCTTTATTGGAGGACAATGATTGCTATAAAATCTGGTGGCAAAGTGCCGTCGAGTCTTATCGGTGATGCCCTTAGGGTTTACGCCTCTAAATGGCTACCTTGTCTAACAAGAAACCGAAAATTAGCCAGCAAGAAAGAGGATTTTGATTCGGATTCCGATAATGATTCTTCGTCGAAGCATAGGTTGTTGTTGGAATCAATCATAAGCTTGCTTCCCGCAGAGAAAGCCTCGGTTTCTTGCGGTTTCTTGCTTAAACTACTGAAAGCATCCAATATCTTGAACGCATCGGCTTCTTCGAAGATGGAACTAGCAAGAAGAGTGGCTATACAATTAGAAGAAGCGACGGTTAGCGACTTGTTAATACCACCAATGTCTTATAAATCAGAAATGTTGTATGATGTAGACATTGTCGCGACAATCTTGGATCAGTTTATGGTACAAGGACAAGCTAGTCCACCAACAAGCCCTCTAAGAGGTAAAAAGGGTTTGAATGATAGAAGAAGAAGGTCGCGTTCGGCCGAGAATATCGACCTTGGGTTCCAAGAAAGCAGAAGATCTTCCTCTGCTTCTCATAGCTCAAAGCTTAAAGTAGCTAAGCTTGTTGATGGATATCTCCAACAGATTGCTCGAGATGCGAATCTACCGCTATCAAAGTTTGTCGCTTTAGCCGAGAGTGTACCGGAGTTTTCAAGGCTTGACCATGATGATCTCTATAGAGCCATTGACATATATCTCAAGGTAAAAAACAATCACTCAAAAAAATTATCTTTTGTTAACGAATAATCTTGCAATTTATTTAATTAGTGTATCCACTAAACAAATATTTTTGAGGTTAATTTAGTTGCATAGAACAAAAAGTCCTAAACCTCAAATAATAATTAAAAATAAACAAATATATTTGAAGTTTATTTTCTTAGGCCTTCCAAGACAATTTAGCACAAAAAGCCTTGAAATGAATAATTTGTGATTTATTTAGCTGTTTTGTGTTACTAAAACGAATAATTTCCCGATTTTTTTAACCATTGCATTGACTAAATGAATAATCTTGCGTTTTTACAGGCTCACAAGAACCTAACTAAATCAGAAAGAAAGCGAGTTTGTAGAGTTTTAAACTGCAAGAAACTCTCAATGGAAGCATGTATGCACGCGGCGCAAAACGAGATGCTTCCTTTGAGAGTTGTAGTCCAAGTACTGTTTTACGAGCAGGCCCGAGCCGCCGCAATTACCAACAACATCGAAGGCAAGAAAATGACTGAACTGCCAAGTAACATCAAAGCACTTCTTGCCTCACACAACATTGATCCTTCTAATCCAAACGCGGCCGCTTTTAGCACGACAACGAGTGTGGCCGCGCAAGAAGATCAATGGAGCGTTTCGGGTATTAAATCGGGGACACTTAGAAGCAAACTAGCTGAAGAGGAAGAGATAGATGAAAGGTTTATGAGCCGAGACGGAGGAGGAAGATCAACTCCGTCTCGGTTTAAAGCCTTTTGTGCTATACCGGGACGACCTAAGAAAATGTTTAATAAGTTATTGTTCATCAACAGAAACTCCAACGACAAAAACTGAAAAAATGAAACAGAAGTTGTTGTCTTTAGATCTTTTAGAGTGTTTAGAAACAAAATGTTTTAATTTTTCTCTCTATGTAAGTTCGCAAATGTTTATTTATTAATCTCAAAAGTAATAATGTTAAGGATTATATTTTTTTGTCTCATTGGATCATACAAATTGACTTCAACTTTTGTTAATTGTTTGAATTTATTTTTTGATTGTTTGAATATTATAAATTTGTAAAGTTAGTTTATCTTTAAAGTTTTTCATGTTTTTTTTTAAATATATGACACAATATTTAGGGATCTCAATTGGTCTCATTGTCCATATGGACAGGCCCAGTCCAATTGACTATGGACCGGTTATGGTCATGCCTAAAACAAAATGGTCTAAATGGGCTAAAAACCAATTTGTCCATGGTCAAAATGGACAAAAACCATTGGACAAAGGGCTGTCCATTGGACATTTTTTTTGATGAAAAACTATTATTTTATTATCAAAATAGTAATTGATTGTTTTCCCTTGAAAACCATAAATTATAAGATTTTCCGCTAAAACCATAAAATACCGTTTTCCGCCAAAATCGTAAAATACCATTTTCTGCCAAAACCGCAAATTGTCATTTTCCCGCCAAAACTGTAAATTATCGAATTTCCCGCAAAAAACGTAAATTATCGTTTTCTCGCCAAAACCGTATATTATCGAATTTCCCGCAAAAAACGTAAATTATCGGATTTCCCACCAAAACCGTAAAATATTGTTTTCCAGCCAAAACCGCAAATTATCGTTTTCCGCCAAAACCGCAAATTATCGTTTTCCCGCCAAAACTGTAAATTATCGAATTTCCCGCAAAAAACGTAAATTGTCGTTTTCCCGCCAAAACCGTATATTATCGAATTTCCCGCAAAAAACGTAAATTATCGGATTTCCTGCCAAAACCGTATATTATCGTTTTCCCGCCAAAACCGTATATTATCGAATTTCCCGCCAAGACCTTAAATTAACTTTTTCCCGTCACAACCGTTATTTATTTTTTGTGAAACTGCAAATTACCATAATTAACTAGAAAAACAAATTACTTTCGAAGTTTAAGAAGAGATAAAAAAAAATTGTATGAACAACATGTGGACACCCATTTGGTTATGGTCTTTTTTTGTTGTGGTCTTTAATTGGTCCATTGTCCTTATGGAACCAATTTGTAACCAAATAATAAATGGTCATTTGTGGCATGACCAATTGACACCTCTAATAATATGAATTATATGGATTTAAATCATGAGACTTAGACTTTATGAATATAGTGTTTTTATATTCAAAATAAAAGGGGAAAAAGTAACACCGGCCAAATTTAAGAGACAAAAATGTGCTCTTCTTGAGAAAACGATATATCAACAATTGTTTTAACTTTTTACCAACGAACATTATATGAAATATGCATTGCATCTTCCACGAATTTTATAACATTTCATCACTGTTTTTAAATCAATAATTGATTATTTTCCTCGCTTTTGAGATAAAAAAAGATTCTAACAATTTATAAAAGTTGTATCCGCCACCATTCCATGTCTATTTTGTAACTCTTCTCGTTATTTTGATAATTTGCCCTTTGAGATGTCTTAGGAGACCAAAATATTTGTAGTCAATCATATTATTAATGGGTCGTATAAAGATTTTGATCTCTATGATATTTATTTAGTAGGACATCTTTCATATTAATCATATATAATAAGTGCATAAAAAACACCAAATTCACAAATCTTCAAATTTGGTCGAAAATACTTCTTAGACACATTTAAATTACTACTCATTCTCGGATTTACACTATTTTAAATCTCAAATATTATAAATAAAATGACTGATTACTCAAAATACAAACAAAGAAAATTATAGTTGTATAGTTCTTTCTCCTTAAGCTAATAATCTTACTTCCAACATCTTTAATGATTAAATCACAAACAACAAAAGCAATACCATGGATTCATCCATGACTCTTTTTTTATTTTATTTTATTTTTGGTCACCCCATGACTCTTTTTTATTATGAGTTATAGTTATTAAATTAAAAATTATATATAACTATATTTTTCATAAAGGAAAAGATACAGTGGAACGATACAAACGTTAATATTTTTCTTGAAGTATATGAAAATGAGATGGAACTCATTAACTGGCGTACCGGTCCTCTTAAAAAAGAAAATAAAACAAGAATCATAAATGCATTTCGAGATGCAACAGGTCAAAATCCTGAATGGATTCCTTTAAAAAATAAATATTATGCTATAAAAAAAAGCTATGATATTTATCGACGACTTGTTCGAATGACCGTAGTTGCAACTAATCATACCACTCAAGCAATTGAAATGGATGACGAATGGTGGCATGATCGTATTCAGGTAAATAGCGAACTTGATATCAAATTGATTTTTAGTATAATAAAATATTAAATTAAGGTATTCAAGTTTTTAATTACAGGAAATTCCAGATGCTTTGAAGCTTCGGTCACATCCTCTTAAAGACTTGGATAGATTGGATCGACTTTTTCGCACCAAACATATTTCTACGGATGATGGATACTATCCAGGTTCTGGAGTGGATCAACATAATGAATTTGAAGTCGGTACTGAAAATGATTATGAACCCGTGAATCTAGGAGATGATTCTGACGTGCCTTCACAAAACTTGAATGAAGCACCATCTTCCTACAACCAAAGTTCCAAAAGAGTGTACGGAAACACTTCGCGCAGTTCATCTTCAACACGTAAACGATGAACGTCAAAAGCTACGCATGACTTTGTGACGAATGAAGCCTACATGAAACGTACGGAGATTTACGAACGAGCACAAGACGACAAGTTGGAACGAGCAATTAACTCATTACTAACACTCGATGGTCTTCAATATGAATCTTCTCTATATTGGGGAGCAGTGACTGTGCTTCAAAGCAACGAAACGCATGCACGTGTTTATCTCACACTACCTAACGATAATGCTAGAATTAGATATCTCGAGCGTATGACTGGAATCGACCGCTATGTTGAATAAGTGAACTACAATAATAATTTATAAGAAAACTTTTCTTTTATTTATAACATAATTTAGTTTATGTTTTGCATTGAATAATTGTTGTTTTTGTTTTTTTTATTTATTTTGAATTAATAAAATTTATTTTAATTATTTATTTTTATTTTATATAGAGGAAATTAGCATTATACAGGATGCTTGAAGATGATGATGCGGAAGAGGGAAGCATTAACTTTGGAGAATCAATCATGGATCCTTTCTCCACGAGCATCGAAAGACAACGAATGAATTTAGATCCAGAACGAGGTCGAAGATACGTACATTAATTAATTCATGGCCATCAACAACAATGTTATGACATAATTCGAATGTATCCACCCGTATACATTCAGTTATGTGAAAAGCTTAAGGAGGATTATCATTTAAAAGAGAGTGATGAGGTAAGCGTCCAAGAAAGTGTTGCTATTTTTCTCACCATATGTGCTCAAAACGCAACACAAAGGTATGTTGGAAAAATATTTGGTCATTCACAAGAAACCATAAGCAGAAAATTTCATGAAATGTTAACCGCTCTCGAAGAAATGCCGGTTGATTTACTTAGACCTGGTCCAAACGAGCTCATGCAACAACATCCAAAGTTACAATCAGACAGAAGTTACAATCAGACAGAAGGTATTGGCCTTACTTTAAAGGATTTATTGGTGCAATTGATGGAACACATGTTCCTGTCACTGCTGCGGGAAAAGATTCAGAAAAATATTGGAATAGGAAAAGCGACACAAGCATGAATATATTAGCTATATGCAATATAGACATGTTGTTTATATATGCTTATATTGGTATTCCTGGATCTGCTCATGATGCAAAAGTTTTGGCGCTCGCAATGGAAGGACCTCATCAATTTCCAATTCCACCTCTTGGTAAATATTATTTAGGGGATTCTGGTTATCCTCTTCGACTTTGGTTGTAGGAAGATGGTGCTTCATTCAAGTTTTGTGAAGGCACGTCAGAATCATCTCCTAGATTCACGGGTTCATAATCATCTTCGTGGAGAAAGATATCATCCTAGCCAATATAATGGAGCTAGACAGTTGAGTAGCTATAAAGAAATGTTTAACAAACGACATTCATCATTACGATCTATCATTGAAAGAACTTTTGGTGTATGGAAAGCAAAATGAAGAGTTTTAAGAGAAAAACCAAGGTATACCATACTTGTTCAACGTAAGGTTATTGCAGCAACAATGGCGTTACATAATTTTATAAGATTATCAAAGTTACGTGATGCTGATTTTGATTCAGATCATATTGATAATACTTTACCGGAAGAAAATTATGATTCAGATGAAGAAGAAGAGCAGAATAACAATTCGATGCAATACATGGAAGAGATTCGAGATGAAATTTATGCATCTTTATGGGATTCTCGAAGATGATCATAATTTTTTTTAATGAAATAATTTTTTTTTCAATAGTTTCAAATATTTTTTACTATTTTGTAAGCAATAATTTTTTATTAATTTATTTTACTATTTTAATATATTTTATATATATTCAGTATATCAAAATATAAAACATACAGAAAAACCAAAATTACCAATCAAGTTTTTCAAAACCCAAAATCTATTTCCAAAACAAAAACTAAAAATTTAAAAACCAAAATCTAAAAACAAAAAACCAAAATCTAAAAACCAAAAACCAAAATCCAAAAACCATCCAAACAATCACCACCTCAATGTAAAAAAAAACCATGGGATTCAAAAACAAGGCACGATTTGATAGACTAGAAAAAATTAATACGATTCTAAATGCGTTTTGTATAACGACTGATTTTAAAATTAGTCTTCAAAAAGGATATCCACTAGAATCTTCTACTTGACCAAAGACTTTGTGTCCACTGTCCACATGGCAACCTTTTGGTCTCTCTCTCTCTCTCTCTCTCTCTCTCTCTCTCTCTCTCTCTCTTAACATTCAAAAGCCGACTCTTTCCAAGTTTCCAATTACCAATCTATTAAAATAAAAAAAAATGTCAAATTCGCCACAAATGTTTCAACGTTGGTGACACGTAACCACATCTTCTTCCTTCACGCTTCTTTATAAAAGGAAAAGAGAAGATAAAGACACAGTAGTTTCTCAACAAAACCCTTATACTTCAAGAACATAAACACACAGAGTTTCTTTGTGTTCATCAAGTGCCTTTTTTTCTGTCTCGAGTTTGCGCGAAAATGGAGAACAAGACCAATAAAAGAAACGAGGATGGTCCAAAACATAGCCAAGTGGTGAAGATAAAGAAAGAATCTGAGAAGATAACGCAACCCTCTCTGCAACAGCCAGAGATGAGAAGGGTCCTTGGCGTGATCACGAGGCGTCAACGTCCGCGTTCTCCGCTAGGTTTCGGTGAGAGATCTATCTCCGTTGCGAATTGATACATGTTTTAAGTCTTTTGGTAACCAAGAGAACAAGAGATAGAACAAGAATGAGAGAAAGGTTCCTAATAGTTATATAGGCTTTTGTTGTATATATGTATATACTTTTCTAATGTAAATATGATCAATAAATCTCCCTTAAAAGAAACTACTTTTAAGCTAAACACACACAAAAGCAAGAGCTTCTTCAGACAAAAAACTCTACTAAAGAGACCAAAACGAATCTTGCACTCTTAACGGTAAAATTTTTGATTCCACTTGCAAGAAAACTCGAAAGACTTGGAAAAAAGAAGAAGAAACAAAGCATGAGGGAACTTACAAGTTCGTTTCTGTTAAAGACGATCCGATTTGAAGCATTAGAGGATAAACAGGACTAAACTCTTTGTCTCCTCTCGACCTTATCTTCACCGCGTAATCATCCAAAGTCGCTTTAACCCCTTTCCAGATCTGATCCTCTCTTTGGTTGTCGAGCCACAGCGAGTACTGTTTAGGACTCAGTCTGTTCTTCTGCATCGGCGACTCCAACTCGTCGGGGCCTCTCGTGTATAGATGATGCAGGACAATGCTCGGAGGTAGATCTTGTATGAGAGGAGATGTTGCCATTTGAGACGTTTCCAAGAAAACCAGCGGTCTAAACGCTCTAAGAGCTCTGTACGGTGCGCCGAGCTGTTCCACAGGGAACAAGTTTTGTCCCACGGCGAGTTCAAGCTCGGCCATGTCTTTAGCCATCCTGAGTTTTCCCCATTCTGAGAGCGGTCTCACGAGGGAAGCGTGCCTGATGTAGAAGATCAAAACCCGTGAAGCCATTTGTCTAGCGAGTCTAGTGCAGATCGATTCTGTTCCCGCGGTGTTAGCTGCCGCTGTGGAAGGCAATAGCCTCGACAGGAACTCTCTGCGGAAGTGGAGGATCGATCTCTGCAGCTCCTCCATGTACGGGGAAGCGTTGTCGTCCACGGCAGCATCGTCTACACCAAAGTTCTGATCGTGAATCTGAAGAATGCATGACTCGAGTTGGTCTCGCATTGCTTTAAACAACGGTGTGACTGGCTCGCATGCCGCATCGTATATAGCAGCCAGATAAGGAGAGAGTACATCAGAAGCTATACTGGGAAGGTCTGATACCATGGATGAGATACGCGTGTGGATGCCTTGCAGATGCTGACATAATGTGAAATTCCTGATCTGTGTTGAAGTTGCTGGTCCTGTTACCTGGCGCGTCTCAGGGCCTGTAGAAATCTGTAATAAGAATGTAGATGTGTTATATGTTATACATAAAAGCATACATATAAGTCTAACTTTTCTTTACTGGTTAACCATGATTATTATGCCAGCCAAAATAGCAGCTAACAACATGTATACATTTATGTAGCTGGTGTGTTACAAGGTAATTATAATAGCCACACAAGAACTGTGACTCTGCAACCATTCTACCCTCTACATATGTATGCAACCTTAAGAACTCCTAAGTAATGGAATACACATTGTGCCATAATCAGTGATACGAATAACTAAAAATTAAGAAGAAAATTAGAAGAAGTCTTACCTGGCACTCAGCTCGCTGAGCTAGGTTACTAAGGGCCTTGCCTATCTCACGCAAAACTAGAAGAGTCAAGCGACCATCTGGATGAACAGCCTCGATCTCTTCTTGAATGTGTGATAGTACCTGTGAGATCTGTTCTTTAGAAGGTAAACTCCCACGGCTCGACATAGGGAATATCGAGTTCACCAGATCAGACAAGCGGCCAAAGCATAAGGATAAGAAAGCTGTCTGGAATATTGCGATACATGAAACCATTTGTTCTTTCCTTTCTGAATTGATGGCAGGTAACACTCCTTTCACATCGGTGTCGCGAGAAATCCTTTCAAGGAGATTTTCAATCATAGATACGAGCTTCGGGTATCCCATGGTGAATATCTCTTTCACATAGCTTGAAGCTGTGAATGCAGATTTCATTTGGGTAGTAAACGCCTTCACAAGCGCATCCCATACTCTGTCAGTTAACATAGAATCACCTTCCTATGCATATACACACTTCATGATGTCAGCAATAAAACCAAAACAACACCAAACACTAGAATCTAAACTAACACATTCCAAAGTTTCCTTTTGACTAAAAAACATGAAGGCTCATCTACTAACATCAAAGAAATACATTCCAAGGCTTCTTTTTGATGCGGAAACATGAAGGGTTATCTACTAACATCAAAGAAAGACATGGGAAAGCCTTCTTTACACGGAAACATGAAGCATCATCTACTAACATCAAAGAATCACATGCGAAAGCCCCCTTTTGATGTGAAAACATGAGGGATCATCTACTAACATCAAAGAAACACATGCAAAAGCCTCCTTTTGAGGCAAAAACATGAAGGATCATATACTAACATCAAAGAAACACATGCCAAAGCCTCCTTTCGAGGCAAAAACATGAAGGATCATCTACTAACATCAAAGAAACACATGCCAGAGCCTCCTTCTCATCTACATCCTAGACCACTCTATTTTCTCACAATTACCTAATATAACTCTAGGAACCTAATTTTTCAGCATTTTCTTACCTTGATGACTTCGTCAAGAAGAAGAACATGCGTAAATGGATCCCTCTTCTTCGACAGTACACGCTCCAAATGCCACACAGAGACTACAAGCGAATACAACTGTTCCATACAGCTAGCCATCCTCTGCCACAGAGCCTCCCTAGTCTTGGCTCCGCCACCAATGTGCGGCGACCCACTAGACCTAATCCCTCCAGGACCAAACCCACCACCCGAGCCAGACGAAATCGCTTTCATGTCCATAGCAACGGTCACGCTCTTCACAGCCATGCCTTTGTACTTGTTCACCAATTGATCCACCGTATGCTTAAGCTCTCCAAGGTTGTAGAAAACTTGTAAACCGGTTCCTACTTCTGCTTGGTTAAGCCCTTCCATGCCTCTCTCCAAAACCTTCATAGCTTCAGATCTCAATCTCTCGCCGATCTCGTTAACGAACTTGATTTCCTCGTCGATAACGTCGATACCGAATAGATCGTACTCTTTACACATCGTCAAGATCTCGAAATGTAGCTGCGCAGCTTTCGTTAAATCGATTTTCTCCGGATCCGGAGAATCCGTGAGATCTCGAAGCTTCTTCGAGAGACGTAACGTACGTACGGAGTGTGAGAGAAGCTCCGTCGCGGAATGGAGATTCGATAGCTGCACGGATTTGGATCTGATGGATCTAACGGGATCGGAGAGATCGGATCTGACGCGGCGGATGGAAGATTGGAGAGAGGAGACGGAGGATCTTAGGGAGGAGAGAGAGATCTCGGCTTGTGATAGAGAAGAAATCTGGGATAGCAATTCGGGGTGGCGAGAGACGACATCGTGACGGAGCTGAGAATCGAGGAGACGGATCGCTTGGTGGAGACGCTCGGCGGTTGAAGCGGGAGATCCGGAGGCGAGTGCGGCGGAGGAGAAGGTAGAGGAGGAGAAGGAAGGGGAGAGGAATGGGGAGAGGATTGGATCGGTGGAGAAAGAATCGAGCGGCGAAGACGGAGGAGGAGGGGAGGAAGTAGACGGTGGTTGCGGTGGTGGATTTTTGAAGGTGGAGAGACGCTGAAGAGAAGGAGAAGACGGAGGAGGAGGAAGTGCCATCTCGCTCGTTTTTTTTTTGTTGGGCTTCTCCACGCGTCCCGCGTCTCTGAGTTAGAAATAAAAAACACTTTAAAGAGTTTATTTTAGATTTTGCAAATTTTGTGGAAGGAGTTATCAATCTAAAGACACTGCCTAAACAACAACACATAATCACTAAACCATTACTTAGCCTAAAAATATTTGATTCTGGTTACGTAACCGCTAATGATAGGGGTTAACAATTTTTTTACCCCTAAAAAGTAGTAAAGATTTGTTAGTAGCTAGTGATTACGGTAAAAACTAAAATAAAATTGCAGAAAACAAACATAGTTTTAATACTTACTTTTTTGATTGTTGTGGTTAGTGACGGATAAACGAACATAATCAATATATACACACTAATTTGAAGAAAAAAAATTAATAAGTAATATGAGATAAATGTGATATGGGAAAAATTGAACATGATATTTCATATAGAAATCTTTAGAGAAATTCACAAAACTACACCCTTTCAACCCTCCTTTCACAAAACTACACTTAATTCAATATTTTCACAAAACTACACCCTTTCAAAATTTTAAAAGTTTGATTTACCCTTTTAAAAATTACCAAAATTATTTTTTTTTCATTTGGGTTCGCTAATTAGTGTTTAGGGTATAATATTAAGGGGGTAGGATTGTGTGGGTAAGGTTTATTTTGATTTAATTTTGAGTGTTTAGGTGTAGTTTTGTGAAGTAATTTTGAAATGGCGTAGTTTTGTGAAATGTAATTCAAATGGTGTAGTTTTGTGATTCTCCCAAATCTTTAACCTTTTTAACCACTAAACCAAAAAGTTTATAAACGGATTTATTTATATCATAGCAAAATAAAATTAGAAATTCCTTAGAATACCATCAAAATAAATTTTTATTTTAAAAATATCATTACTACAAAGTTTTTTATAATAAAATACCATTAAAATATTTTTTATAACAAAAATACCATTAAAATATTTTTTATAAGAAAATACCATCAAAAAGTAGTAGTTTACAAAAATACCACAAATACAAAAACGAGGTTTAACACTTTTAGATTTTAATTTTTTCATTTGGGTTCGCTACATAGTGTTTAAGGTATAGTTTTGAAGGGTATGATATAATGTTTTGAAGGTTTTGGATGTAATTTTGAAAATTTAAGATTTGTAGTATTTAAGAATTTTTTTTTTTAATGGTATTTGTAAAACTTTCGAAAATATGTACTAATTGTGTTAAAAAAAAAAATTTTAGTGGTATTCATAAGAATTGCCCAAATAAAATCTATGTATTTTGGTTTCCGATGACACCAATCATAAAAGTACAAACAAATTAAAATCAAATCACTATGTTAAACTAGATTAAATTTGTCTTTTGAATTTTTTTGTTTGAACTTTGAAGATAATAATATTGTTATGATCCAACTATCTAAATTTTCATCGAAATTAAGTTTGATGAAAAAAGAATGGAACCTAATCCTATCTAGAAATCATATTATTTACATTTATACCATTGTGTTCATACATTTATACCATTGTGTTCATACATTTATACCATTGTGTTCATATATCCTCTATCAAACTCATAGTCAATTCTTCATCTAATAATTAATTAAAGAGTTTATCAGATTATTTCTATGGAATTAGAATATTTTACACTTTTTGTGTCACCAAAAGCATGTGCAAAAGGGCCTAAAAAAGACACATGTCGGCATATAATTGGATAACATTGTCACGGACTCGTCAAATAAGCCTAAAACGCACCTAAACGCCGTTCTCCAAAAACAGCGTTCCGCGTCTCGACAACAACAATTCCCTTTCTCCTCCCTGCGTCTCTCTGCTTTTCAGATTTCGTGAATCACCTTTTGTTTTCCTCTTAGGTTTTTTTTAGCTTCGTTTCTCCATTGCTTTCCTCTTGCGTAAGAAGAAACTATGGCGATTAGATCCTACGAGAGGAAACTATCGTTCGAGATTCTAAGCAGAAGCAGCTCCTTAGAAGACGATTCACTCCCGTCGATCCGCCGATCCAGCTCAGATCCGATAAGCGGAAACGACGCCGGAGAATCGCCTAAAGAAATCGTGAAACGAAAGAGACATAGGAGGAAGAAGAAGAAGAACAACAACAAGGTTACCGAAGTCGATACTATCCCGGAGAACGGCGATTATCACGCCGCGGCGGATATCGCCAACGGCACGGCGGAGGAATCGAGCTGGTTTCACCGCGATTTCGATATCGACGGAGAATCGACGACGACGGCGTTTGAGAACAGATTGAATTACTTTGGCGGCGGCGGCGTCGTGACGCAGACTGTTGTACACCAGAACGGGTTCAATTTCGGCGAGCTAAGGCAGAGGAACGTTAACGGGAGTGTCGTCGTCGACGAAAGTAACGACGAGCGGTTTTCCGATACAATGAGCTCTGATCAGAAGCTATACACTGAGGAAACCGTCGAGAATCCGCCGTTTCAAGAGGTGCAGAATCAGTTTCCGAGAAGAGATACCAACGGCAATGCGGCGACGACGAAGAGGCTCGACACGGAAGCTTCTTTGGATTGGAAACAGCTTATGGCGAATGATCCTGATTGTAAGCTCTATAAGCTTGTATTGGTTTTTGCACTATGTTCTAATATTATCAATTTCAGTGTAATAACGTTTTAGTGTTCTTGTGATTTAGTTCTTTCAGCTGAGACAAGGTCACCTATGAAGTACTTTATGGGGGAGATATACGGTGGTGTTTCGTTAAGGAGCACGACGACTTCTGGGAACGATGTAGAACGCGAAAGGATATATGATACTATCTTTCGGTTACCATGGCGATGCGAAGTGGTAAAGCCACCTCTCTTCCCTTGTCTTAGTAAATGAACATTTTTTAGTTTAGCTATAGGTGTGTTATGTTGTGTATCTTAGCTGATAAGTTTGTACAATCTTAATATATATCGATTTGTGTGTATATGTATGATTGCCGAGGTTTTTCACATTTGAAAGAATTTGAATGCAGCTTATAAATACTGGATTTTTTGTCTGCGTCAACTCATTTCTGTCGTTGTTGACAGTCATGCCAATAAGAGTCATGCTGATGTTATGGGGTGGTTTTAAAAACAGGTGAGTTAGCTTTTAGATTCTTCCTTGATAATAAAACAGTGTTTTAATGTACTATGAAGTTATGAATTTAGATACTGTACTACCAAAGTGTTCACCTTTGAAGCAAGTGTAACATTGCCTTGATCATACTATTTGTTAATACACTTGGTTTGGTGGTTCCTATTATGAGAATGTAACTTGGTAATTTTTGTGGCAGGCAGTTCAGGAGGCCTTCCTCATCGGAGCTGTCTGATCTTGGTTGTTTTATAGTTTTGGCTTCTGGTACCATTCTTCTCGGGAGAACAGGTGTAGTAAAAAGTTATTTGTTAGTCTTGTAATATATTTTTGTGTCTGATCTTCCTAGTTTAATATATTTCCAACAGAGTAATGTGAAAATGAGTTCTCATATAGTTCTCTTATGTGTATTTTTTGCTCTTCTTGTTTCTCTGTTTTGTTTCCGCAGATATCAGCTTAATTTACCACATGATTCGTGGTCAAAGTACCATCAAACTATATGTGGTTTACAATATCTTAGAGGTAACATAAACTCAATTTCATATAGTTGATAGTATTTGTGCTTTCACTTCTCACTTCTCTGTCCAAATGGTATTAACACAGAAACTGTGTTTCAGATATTTGATAGACTCTGTCAAAGTTTTTGTGGCGATGTATTTGGGGCTCTGTTTAGTTCTGCAGCGGGAGTGGCTATTTCCCCTCCTGAGAAACTGAGATATTGTACTTGGAGATTTGTTTCAGACCTAGCATTAACTATGGCTGCGTCAAATATCCTCATAACGTTATTACTAGTCTGATTTCTGATAACTACTAACTACCTCTTCATCTGTTATCTCCTTAACTGTCTTCACTTCTCCATTCATTCATTTTATTAGCTCAGGCAATTACGTTGTCAACGTGTATTGTTGCTCACAACAATGCCTTGTTGGCCCTTCTGGTGTCAAATAACTTTGCAGAGATCAAGAGCAGTGTCTTCAAACGTTTCAGCAAGGACAACATTCATGGCCTAGTATATGCGGGTAAACTTTTACCCCATTCCCTTTGTGGAATTTTTACAATTATACGATAAAGACTGTCAGTAGTTCCAGTTTAAATTTTTGTTCTTTGATTGGTATGTTCTGGTTCCGTGCTATTTCTTGACCAGATTCAATAGAGAGATTCCACATATCAGCCTTCTTGGTGTCGGTTTTGGCTCAAAATATACTGGAAGCTGAAGGCCCGTGGTTTGGAAACTTTCTCTACGTGAGTGTAAATATTTTCTTTCGTATTTATAAGAAAAGTGTAAGCCTCTTTTCAGATTTCTCACAAGTAAATTTACTTGGGACTCTGCAGAATGCAACCATGGTTTTCTTCTGTGAGATGATGATAGACATCATCAAGCATTCATTTCTCGCCAAGTTCAATGACATCAGACCTATAGCGTATTCTGAGTTTCTTCAAGCTCTCTGCGAGCAGGTATGAATTATATTAGCTTCTCTCTCTTGTTGTTCCATTGGCCCTATAAGATTCCATTGTTGTCTCAAGTGTTGTGTTTCTTACATCATTATCCTTCTTTGTCAGACTTTGAACATCCGTCCGGAAGATAGAAAGACAAATCTCACATTTGTCCCCATTGCACCCGCTTGTGTGGTACATTCCTCTTCCCCATTTAACCCTAAGACTCATAAAAAGGCGGGTTTGTGATATGTCTAAAAGAAACAAATATCGAAATAAGTGTGTTTTGGGGTTTCAGGTTATCCGGGTACTGACTCCAGTATATGCAGCACACTTGCCTTGTGGCACCATACAGTGGAGAGTATCGTGGATGATCCTATTATTCATCATAACATATATAATGCTCACAAGCCTCAAAGTACTCATCGGCATGGGACTTAGGAAACATGCTACTTGGTATATTAACAGATGCCGAAGGAGAAACTCCTCCCATCTACACAACGATTAAACGCCGACTTTGTAGATGTGTAACATCTTCATCAGGGAGGAAGCTGAATTTACAACTTTGTTTTTGGGTTCTAAGATCATCTTTGTGATCTTATTATACATATGTTTATTACTCGATGAAAAGCGATTTTGGCACCATTAGGCAAATATGTACAAAGAGATCTTCATGGATCATTTTTTGGCAAAACAAAAGCGCTATTACAGAACCAGAATAAAGACATTACTATGACTTGTGATGATGTGAGTTTATCAGATCCAAGAAGCTTCTTTGTTCCCAGGTGAAAAATAATATTTGCAAAGCCTACTTTTGTTATTCACTATATAAAAAATTCAACATAACAAAAGTTTTTGAGGCTAATATGATAATTTGTTTTTATTCATTTGAAGCCAACAGTCTCATCTGCTTTGTCAGAATCTCAAGGTTCCTAGATTTCTCAGGAGTAAGCTGTCCGAATTCAAAGTCATCATCTGGTTTCTCCATCTCTTCGAGTATAAGCTCGAGCGTCCTGTTCTTATCTAATTCCATTGCTCCATCATCTTCCTCATGCTCCAACAATGTCGCATCGTCTTTTCCTTTCTTCACATTGTTGTTCCTCTTCTTCTTCTTTGAAGGACTCAACAACAATAGCTTCTCCCAAGCACCGTCATCGTACAAATCAGGTATGATCAATGGCACGTGATTCTCATCGAGGCAGAACTTCAACATATCCGCGTTTCTAAGAAAGTCGTTTAAGTCGCTCTCCTTAGACTTCGCTATTCCGTCTAACGATGGTTGTTGTTGGTATGTTACTAAAGGAAGACCCGTCGAGTTTGCTTCTCCTTCATCAGTAACTTCTTCTAAAATCGTCGCTCCTCCTCCTCCTCCTTCATTATTTCGCCAAGCCTTCTCCTTCGGTTGAAGCAATTGAACTAGTAAACTCGGGTTTTGCATAACCATCACAAGAAAAGAAAGCATCTCTTGTTGACTCTCTTCCATGCCTTGAACTCTATCTTCCAAGTTTAACATCTTCGTGTCCGTGGTCTCTTGATACTGCCTAACTTTGATCAGCTCTTGAGCCAATGCGTTCTTGTCGCCTTTCAAGATATCGACTTCTTTCCACAACTCGCTCTTCTCTATCTTTTCGTGAGAAGGAGAAGCGTCCGTTGTGGTTTCTTGTTTGTTTACGGTTTTGCTATGGTGGTGGTCACTACTAGCTTGAACGTTTTTCCTCCGAACAACGTTCTTTAACAAATCTTTTCGTCCTTTTACAAACCCGTCATTCGCAAACTCCCATCGGTCTGCATCTACTTTTCGAAAGCCCTGTAAAAAGAATAGTCACAAACAAACACATTCAAGAATCAAACTCGTATACACACGAATATCAAATTAGGCCTAATTTGATAAACCAAATCTTCACTACATCAACAATTACTCATGCAATAACTAGTCTTGAAGATGTGACCAATGTTAGAGAATCACAAGAACCTATTAAATCTCTCTCTCTCTTTCTCTCACTTCAAGCTTGATATTCAATACATCATGTAACTACTAGATTAACAGTGACTCCAATTTTATAAAATCAGAGAAAAATCGAAACTTTACTAAACACAAGGGCAAGATTTCAAATCAAACAGGCATGGAGAGAGAGAGAGAGACAAACATAGATATTGAGCTGACGAATGAAGCTAGAGAGATTGCTGTGTTTAAAGTATTTGGGCAAAAGCTGAACAGAGAAGACGGTCGTGTCGGAGATAACGAAGCTGTTGTTGTCTCCGTTTATGCTCCACGAGATTATAGAATCTGTAGAAGAATCGTCGACCATCTCGTAACATTTCTTCAGAAACGGAGCCACAGAAGAAGAAGAAGAAGAAGAAGACCCAATACCTTCCTTTGATTTTTTCGCCATGGAGAGAAAAATCTGAAAATCGAATCAAATTTTTGTCGGAAAAGGAAGGGACTTTTGCGATGAAACTTGTGCGCTAGGCAAAGAATCGATCTCTCTTTCGCAATCAAAAGGGAAATTTTGAAGAAGAGAGAGAGAGAGATTTGTGATTATGTGTCACCATTGGTGACTCACCAAGTTTAGATATTTTTTGGGATATTATTTTTGCAAAGTCTTGGTCTTTTGGCATAATATCAAATATCAAGAATTTTTGGCATAATATCAAATATCAAATATCAAATATTATTTTTGCAAAGTCTTGGTCTTCTGGGAAATCATATATTTTTAGAATTTTTGTTCGTGGAAACAATCTATTTTTTTTTGTTAATCAATCTATAAAATTGCTATTTTTGTGTACAATTATAAAACTATAATTTTTAATTACGTTTCACAATATTATAATATTTTAAAGTTATTTTTCAAATTATACTTAAATATTCAAAATTAAATCCAAATAAATTTTATATACACAATTATAATCTTTTAATACTATATCCTAAACATTAATTACGGAATCCAAATAAAAATATTATAATTCTTATATAAAAACAATAAATTAGATGTAATTTTGTTGAAGAAAGATTAAAAAGGTGTAGTTTTGTAGATCATAAGAGCATCATTATAGGTAGAGTCTTTTAAAAACTCTTAGATTTTTTTTTGTGGGGCCCACAGGGTTAAAAGTCCACCCTGGAGCTCCTATAAAGATGACCTAAGAGCATGATTATTGGGAGTTTTAGTGGGGATCTTAACGCGTGGGTCCCACTAAAATTCACCAAAATTTTAAGAATTCATCTTTTCCAACTCATATTTAGAATCTAGTTCTAGTACTATTCATGGGTTCACTGACACGTGGTGGACCATAACGGTGGGATTTATAATATATATATATATTTTTTAAAATCTAAAAGAAAAAAAAAAAATTCGTAGAACTTGTGCATATTTTTTTCTCCCATTAATCATGGTCTAAGTGATTGAATTTTTGAACTCTTGATTTTGAAACTAAAGGATTTCAAAATAACAAGATTTTATCGGATTTGCTTCTACATCTATCAACACAAGATACTGAAAATTTGGTTTATCCTTTAATCACGCGTGGTTGCCGATAACTTTGAATATTATTCATCCACTTGCATACACCACTACATTTTTCAACACTTGTAACATAAAAAGGAATTTTAAAAAGTAAACTATATTCGAATGAAAATAGAGGAATTCACGAAACTACGCTCTTTCTTTCGTTCCTTTGCAAAACTATATATAATTCAATTTTTCACATATTTACACTCTTTCAAAATTTTAAAAGCTTGATTGATTTATTCTCTGAAAAATTACCAAAATTAATTTTTTTTCCATTTGGATTCGCTAATTAATGTTTAGAATATAATATTAAGGGGTGAGATTGCGTGTGTAAGGTTTATTTGAATTTAATTATGAGTGTTTATGTGTAGTTTTATGAAGAAATTTTGGAAATGACGTAGTTTTGTGAAATGTAATTCAAATGGTCTAGTTTTATAATTTTCGTAAAATACGATCCTTTTTGAATTTTCATAAATACCAATGGACAATAGTTGAAAAAGTCGTAGATAAGATCCAATAGTATTGGTCTTTAACATATAGTTGATCAATAAGTTTGACTAGAGAACACAATAAAGACCAAGTGTACTTACCCTTTTTTATTTTCATTTATAACACAATCTTTAAACACACACTCTCATTATCAAACACAACTCATAATAAGACTAAATTAAGATATGGCTGATGAAATACCTTCAAAAGGGATTCTCAAGAGTGAAGCTCTTAAACAGGTTTTATATTTTCAAGAAATTTTTATATGATCCAAACATAAGTATTGTTCATATCTAGAAAGTGGTTTAATCTTTTTAAAAAAGAAAATTAGAAATCTGATATATAAATATGTGTTTTATATTTTTTTTGTAATAGTACATCTTGGAAACATCAGCATATCCAAGAGAGCATGAGCTTCTTAAAGAACTTAGAAAAGCTACTGTCCAGAAATATGGCAATTTGTAAGTATTCTTCTTTAACCAATTTTATATTATGAAAATTAAGAAGTAAAACTTTTAAGAGACAATTACAAAACTGACCATTTGAATTGTATTTTAGAAAACTAAGTCATTTCAAAGTCATTTTTCAAACTATACATAAACACTCAAAATTAAATCCAAATAAATCGTATCCACATAATTCTAACCTTTTTAATACTATATCATAAATATTAATTAGCGAATTCAAATGAAAATATTTTAATTTTGGTAATTTTTTAAAGAGTAAATCAACCATTTAAAATTTTTAAATGGTGTAAATATGTAAAAATAATGAATTAGGCGTAGTTTTGTTAAGGGATGATTGAAAGAGTGTAGTTATGTGAATTCCTCTCATTTAAATAAGTTGTATTTTTCTATAGAAGTGATTAAATATTTTTTAAAAATACCACTAAAAAATTTCTGCCACAAATACTATCACAAATTTTTTCTTCTAAATATACCACTAAGAAACTTTTTCAAAAATAACAGATATAAAAAATATACAATTTGAAAGGTTTTCAAAGTTGGATTTTTTTATTTTATTTTAGTTTAATATGTGCTGTTTAGGATTTAGTTTTGAAAGGATTTGAATTTAGTTTAGATGGTTTACAATATAATTTTAAAGGTACTTAACTAATTTTAAGTTTTAGTATTATTTTTGATAAAAACAAATTGTGGCACTTTGGGAAAATATTTGCTTATGGTAATTTTGAAATAGTAACTAAAAAAAATGGTTTCTTTGGGAGTGCCCATGATACATAGTTAAGTGTATATTAATAAAATTTTCTTGTGGTAAAAAAAAAAAAACACAGAAGCGAAATGGAAGTTCCCGTTGATGAAGGACAATTCTTGTCTATGATATTAAAAATGATGAAAGCTAAAAACACACTCGAGCTTGGTGTCTTCACTGGCTACTCTCTTTTCACTACTGCTCTTGCTTTGCCTGAAGATGGCCACGTATGATCTTTTATTCTTCCTCTCGTATATAATCATATTGTTGATTATTAATTAAACCTTTAATAATACGTTCAAGATATTTTTTAATTAATTTTTTAGTAAGTTTATAACTAGTGTTCAAGAAAACGTTAGGCGCTAAGCGGACGCTGATCTAGAGCCTATTGCATAGAACGCTTAGTCGGAGCCTATGCGATTTTGTAGGCGGTCTAAAAGTTTAGAAAACCATACTATAAAATATTTTAGAATGTACAAAATTTCATAGTTTATAGATAATAAAATCTTTTAAAACATTTTTATTATTATTTTATAGCATTGATATCTTTATTCAATAATAGAAAATACTAAATATAATAATTTATAAATAATAAAATATATTATGTTCTTTTTTATACCATCGTAATATTTTAAGCGGATTAAAAGGAACATTGTTTATAACTAGTCAATTTTGTAGCGCCTAAGCACCGCCTAGGCGGAAGCTATTAACGCTTTTTTGAACACTGTTTATAACTAGTCAATTTTGTTCTAATAAATAAAATAAATTTGAATACTCTTGCATGTAGATTACTGCAATAGATGTCGACAAAGAAGCTTATGAATTGGGATTAGGATTTATAAAGAAAGCAGGTCTTGATCACAAGATTACTTTCATACATTCTGATGGTATTAAAGCCTTGGACCAATTAGTGAACGAGGTACATACGTGACAATACTTGTTCTTAATTATCATTATTAATTATTATATACTAATCAAGATTTAACTATATATTTTTTGTTGGCTAATGGTCATACACACACACACACATATATATACACACTTAGAAATTTGTTATGAAAAAGGTAGAGTTTAGCGTTTATATGCATTTATATAAAATGAAATTTTAAGTGAATGATCGTAATTACCTCATATTTTTCTTACTATTATTATTCACCAATCAAGCTTAAATTAACATGTTTTTTTGCCTAATGGTTATACTCATATGTAATTATATATACAACTTTAATTTGGTATAAGCAGAAAAAAGAGTTTGATTTCGCATTTGCGGATGCGGACAAATCAAACTATGTTAACTTCCATGAAAGGCTTCTGAAGTTAGTTAAAGTTGGAGGATACATCGCTTTCGACAACACTCTATGGTTTGGTTTTGTTGCCGAAGATGAAGAAGGAGTCCCTGAGCATATGAGAGAATATAGATCGGCTCTTATCGAGTTTAATAAGAAATTGGCGTTGGATCCGCGAGTAGAAGTCTCTCAAATTTCAATCGGAGATGGTGTCACGCTTTGCAGACGCCTTGTATGATTTTCTAAAAAAGGACACTATTTAAGACCAAAGTTTGTGAGTTTGGAATAAAAAAAGTTAATGTGAGATGTTTTCAATAATGGATTTTGTTATTTGTTTTGTTTCGAATTTTGTTGTAATGGTGTGTGTGTGTTTTAATTGATTGATCACTTTTCATTTTCTTCATATACTCAATTAGTCTAAACTCTAAAGTAATATAAAGCTTAATAAGATTTGGTTACTTCGTTAAACTTATTATTACTAAGACCATCTCCAACAAAGAAACCGACAAAGTTTCTTAATTATTCAATAGAAGTTATGAACAGTGTAATTTTTAAAAAATATATTTAATAACACATCAATCATGGGCCGCCACGTATCCAGTGGGGTCCATGAACAATGCAAGATCCCTCTAAGATCGGATCCGGAATAAGGAATTTAAGAGTCGGTTTTTTAACTATTTTGTGGATCCCACCGACTAAGATCTTTCTAAAAACTCCATTGGAGTTGCTCTAACAACATATTAAATCTGATAAATCTAGTTAATGTCAATCAAAATTAACATTTATCATATGTTATTTAATATTTATCTTACAAGTAACTTTTTCTTATATTGATTGCATTTGAGTTAAGGTATTTGTATTTGAGGAATTCACAAATCTACACCCTTTCAACCCCTTCTTCACAAAACTACTCCTAATTTAATATTTTCACATATTTACACCCTTTCAAAATTTTAAAAGCTTGATTTAACCTTTAAAAAATTACCAAAATTAAAATTTTATCATTTGGGTTCGCTAATTAGTGTTTAGGGTATAGTATTAAGGGGGTATGATTATTTGGGTAGAGTTTATTTGAATTTAATTTTGAGTGTTTAGGTGTAATTTTGTAAAATATTTTGGAAATGGTGTAGTTTTGTGAAATGTAATTCAAATGGTGTAGTTTTGTGATTCTCCCTTTGTATTTTTCTACAAATTAAGATTGCTTATTTTTGTAAAGATGACACCAACAAGAAAACACGATGAAACAAATCTTTATCTTCTTTACATTTCCTCTAATAATATCTAATAGCTTTTATGATAAATTAAATTATTATACTACTTTTGAGATAGCTCATTTAACAAATTGTATATAAATTGATTTTCCCACCTTTTTGAGATAACATGTAATATATGTGATACACCTTTGTTTTAAAATACATGCATCACTAGCTTTTTCAAATTCCATAATTTCTGCCAAAATTACTTATCAACCCGAATTATATGACTTATTTTATTTATTATTCAATTTAATGCAACTAATTGTTAATATTATTTAAGGCCAACATTTAACACATGTGCCAAAGATCCTCAAGAGCAAAGTTAATTAGATATGGATCATATCTTACCTGATAAACTGATTCTCAAGAGCAAGGCTCTAAAACAGGTTTTAATAAGTTTACTAGAAAAGGATATGTTATATACTTATATACAAAAATAACTATATGTTATATATAAGACTTTTGTAATGTGTTATATTTATATATGTTTTGGTGATGGTAATTAACAGTATATAATGGAAACGACAGCGTATCCAAGAGAGCATGAATTGCTCAAGGAACTTCGTCTTGCTACAAAAGAGAAATATGGCAATTTGTAAGTTTAATTTATTGTGTAGTCAAAATTAATGATTTACTCATATTTTGTTATAAATAATGTTGAAAAATGATTAGCTAAAACAATACAAAATTTGTCAAGATACTACTAAAAAATAGCCATAAATATTCAGGACTAAACCAAAAGCCACGAAAAACACAAATAACCAAACAAAAAAAATGATGAAAAATACACGAAATTTTTTTTAAGCACCGATAAACAAAAAAAATTTACGAAAAAATTGTAGATGATTTTTTGCACGTAGTTTTTCATGGTTATTCTTTTGCTATATGTATTTTGTGATTTTTTCATAATTTTCTTAAAATAAATATGTGGCTATATAAAAAAAAAAATAGTAGTGATGTATCTTCAAAATATATGAAACATAATGGTTAATGCTTTAATTAGTAAAATTATAAAATGCAGAAGTGAGATGGGAGTACCGGTCGATGAAGGTTTATTTATATCAATGCTTGTAAAAATAATGAACGCAAAAAACACACTAGAGATTGGTGTTTTTACTGGTTACTCACTTTTCACTGCGGCTCTTGCTTTACCTCAAGATGGTCGTGTACGTAATGATTCTTCTTCTTCTTCTACTACTTCTTAATTATAGATTTGTCTTTAAAAATAGTGGTAATCATGTCATGATTATAAGTAGTAATTAATGTAGTAACAAAAGTGGACTAATTTTTGAGATGTAGATTATTGCAATAGACATGGACCAAGATGGTTACAATATGGGATTAGAGTATATGAAGAAAGCATGTGTTGACCACAAAATCAATTTCATTAAATCAGATGCTCTCGAGGCATTAGACCATTTGGTTACCACGGTACCGATAATTTGTGAATTCTTATTATTAATTAGCATTATATATAGACTTATAGTCCATCATGTGTTCACAAAATAATTAATTTCATTTTTTCGCAATTATAATTTCATATTAAAAATATATAAATCAAGCAATGTTAATTTAGTCATTACCATTTGATGAAAAATTCATTATGTTAATCTAGACCAAGGATCGAAATTCCTTTAATTTTTTTTTGTCACACTTTAGGCACTCAAAAATTTGGTTAGTGGAATATTCGATGATATCATTATTACTAATTTAAAGAAAAGTTAAAGCTATCGACCCCTATTTCTTACTAATTTATATATTTATTTATATATATATATATATATATATATATATATAAATAAAAGTATAACATTTTTGTATAAAGTAGGGCTCTTATATAAATACATAAAACATGGCTTGTGATAGAACTTTGTATGGCCTTAATTAGTATTATAAGTTAATTACCAAGCTAATTAATCAATCTTTTTTGGCTAATGGTTAAGCAGAAACAAGAGTTTGACTTTGCATTTGTGGATGCTGACAAGACAAACTATGTCAATTTCCTCGAAAGGCTGCTTAAGTTAGTGAAAGTTGGAGGAATCATAGCTTTCGACAATACATTGTGGTTCGCTACCGTTGTCGACAAAGAAGAAGAAGTTCCACAACATATGAAAGCATATAGAGAAGCTATCTTAGAGTTCAATAAGAAAATCGCTTTGGATACTCGAGTCGATATCTCTCAAGTCTCTATCGGAGATGGTATCACGCTTTGTAGACGCCTCGTGTGATCGATGAAAGCGAAAATAATCCAAACTTAATCAAATACTAGAGTTTGGAAATAAAAAACCTATTATATGGTTCAATAAAATGTCTTTCTCCTTAGTATTGTATTGTAATGGTTTGCTATATGTGTTTGACTCATCATATTGCTAAATAATAACTAAAGTATTTATTATTACTCTTGATTTTGTAAAACAAGGTTTCAATTAGGATGCATATTGTCACAGTTTCTTTACTTGCGGCAAAATATTAAGAATAATTAAACTTTAGGGACTTGTTTGACAGTTTTAAGAACTAAACCCAAACCAAAAGTTAATCAAACCAAACCGGAACTTTTTCATAAAACCCCGAAATCAAATATAACCGCATTAACAAAATTTAGTAAAATAATCAAACCAAACCAAACCGGATCTATATTTATAAAAAAACAATTACAAAACTACACTATTTAAATTGCCATTTACAAAAACTACGCCATTTCAAAATCACTTTTCAAAACTACACCAAAATATTTAAAATTAAATTCAAATAAACCTTATCCACATAACTATACTTATTTAATATTATACCCTAAACATTAGTTATCGAATTCAAATAAAAATATTTTAAATTTGGTAACTTTTTAAATGGTAAAAGTAAATCTTTTAAATTTTTTAAAAGGTATAAATATGTAAAAATATTAAATTAAAGAAAGACGTTGAAATCGTGTAGTTTAGTGAATTGCTCTTTATAAAACCCAAAAATCAAAACTAAACCGCATAAACCAAAGGGGCCCTAAACCAAATGTAGTGATGAGGTGGATAAAGGACACGTCAGCATTATCTCGTTACAAAAACGTAAGGTCGAAACACAGATAACAAAAACACACACAAGAAACGGTTCTTGTCACTCATTTTTAACTTTAGATAACAATCCATACAAAAAACCAACCGTTGGATCTTTCTCTATTTTAATTTTAAACCACACAAAAATCATAACAAGTAAAATGATACCATCATTTTAAAAGCTAAACATCCTTTGTTTCACAAATTCTTGCCACATACAAAAAAAAATATTCAAAAGGCTTTATAATATTTTGGTCTGCACCAATGGCTAAACCGGTGGCTATTGAAGTGTATAATCCTAATGGAAAATACAGAGTCGTTAGCACAAAACCTATGCCTGGTACTCGTTGGATCAACCTCTTGATCGACCAAGGTTGTCGCGTCGAGGTATATATTTTTAAAAAAAATTAATAAAACTCGATTCAAGAATTGTTATAAATCTTGATTAATTCATGCTTAAATATTATTTTATTTTTCTTGAATAATAGATATGTCATTTGAAGAAAACGATATTGTCTGTTGAAGACATTGTTGCTCTTATCGGAGACAAGTGTGATGGTGTCATCGGTCAGGTAAATTAAAAAGGGAGAATCACAAAACTACACCATTTCAAATTTACTGCACAAAACTACACTTAAACACTCAAAATTAAATTCAAATAAATTCTACCCACACAATCCTACCCCCTTAATACTATACCCTAAACACTAATTAGCGAACCCAAATAAAAAGATTTTAATTTTGGTAATTTTTAAAAGGATAAATCAAGATTTTAAAATTTTGAAAGTGTGTAGTTTTGTGAAAATATTGAATTAGGTGTAGTTTTGTGAAAGGAAGGTTGAAAGGGTGTAGTTTTGTGAATTTCTCAATTAAAAATGACATAATTAAAGTGTATAATTTATTTCACCAAAAATAAAGTGTAAAATTTTACACTTTATGACATGAAAATAAAACCGTTAATTTTTTATTACTAATATCGTACGCTTCTAACTCAAAATCTATTGATATTAAATGGTTTAAAGTATTCACATAAACCATCAATTTATTTAAAAATGGGAGAATTATAAAACTACACCTTTTAAATTACATTTCACAAAACTACACCATTTCCAAAATACTTCACAAAACTACACTTAAACACTCAAAATTAAATCCAAATAAACCCAAACAATTCTACCCCTTTAATACTATACCCTAAACACTAATTAGCGAACCCAAATAAAAAGATTTTAATTTTGGTAATTTTTAAAAGGGTAAATCAAGCTTTTAAAATTTTGAAAGGGTATAAACTTGTGAAAATATTGAATTAGGTGTAGTTTTGTGAAGAGATGATTGAAAGAGTGTAGTTTTGTGAATTTCTCTTTAAAAATCATGTGCAAAGTTATGTACTAATTATATTGGACTACGGTTATGCATAACAATTATTGGAATATGGTTATGTATTTAGGGGTGCATAGATTATATAATTAGATTAATGTTAAAAAAAAAAAAGATTATATAATTAGATTAAAGTATTGTAATACTACTTATTGAGTTTATCATTTCAAAATTTCTAGTATTTTGATTTTGTTTTGCTTCCACTTTATGTGTGTTTTATGGTTTATAGTTAACGGAAGATTGGGGAGAGACACTGTTTTCAGCACTAAGCAAAGCAGGAGGTAAAGCATTCAGCAACATGGCCGTTGGTTACAACAATGTCGATGTCGAAGCAGCCAATAAGTACAAAATCGCCGTTGGTAACACTCCGGTAATTATAAATTCTCATTTTCTTACAATTTTTTATCATTCGGTAACAAAAATTTAAACAAGTGTTTATAATGTTTAAAGTCATATATATATATATATATATAAAAAGTGTTTTAATATGTTCATAATGTTTTTTGAGTTGTATGTATAGGGAGTGTTGACCGAGACCACGGCCGAGCTAGCTGCTTCTCTTTCTTTGGCTGCAGCTAGAAGAATTGTCGAAGCCGACGGTTTCATGAGAGGTGGCTTGTATGAAGGATGGCTTCCTCATTTGTAAGATTTATTTGAATTTTCAAGAACTTGATAACATTCTTGTTTCTTGATAGCTTCTGAAATGAATCAAGAAACATGTAATATGATATTTTAAAGACATTTAGTTTAAATATTTGGGTAGGTTTGTTGGGAACTTACTTAAAGGACAAACTGTTGGAGTTATTGGAGCGGGACGTATCGGTTCGGCTTATGCTAGAATGATGGTAAGACTCTCTCGTTGCAATGACAATTTTTGAAATTTGATCAACACTTAAATACACAAAATTAAAAAAAAAAAGCTTAATTTTTTCGACATTTTGATTTCGAAAAATAGGTGGAAGGGTTTAAGATGAATTTGATCTACTTTGATCTTTACCAATCAACTCGCCTTGAGAAATTTGTGACAGGTACAATACAATTTCTAGTTTCATTTTTTTGTCGTATGGGATCGATAAGGCTTAATCTATAGCCAATTAAACCTTATAACATGTGGGTAACGCATAGTCGTGGACATGTAAACTACTAGACCAAAGACACTTCCCATACGATTTTTTGAAGTTTATATAAATGTGATGATGGTTATTGTGCACAGCTTATGGACAATTCTTGAAAGCGAACGGAGAAGAACCCGTGACATGGAAACGAGCTTCGTCCATGGAAGAGGTGCTACGAGAGGCCGATCTGGTAACTTTAATTTTTGTCTTTTATGGTTATGTTTTTGAAGTGTATATGTTTTAGTTAGGAACTAAACATGTTTGTATTTTAAACAACAGATAAGTCTTCACCCAGTGTTGGACAAAACCACTTACCATCTTGTTAACAAAGAGAGGCTTGCCATTATGAAAAAGGTTAAGAGTTTGCTTTTTCATTTTATCCCATTTTATTATCACTATAGATTTATCCAGTGCCTAGCGCGTTTTAGAACACTGATTAAATGTACTTGCGTTTAGGAAGCAATCCTTGTGAATTGTAGTAGAGGACCCGTTATCGATGAGGCAGCTCTTGTTGACCATCTTAGAGAGAACCCGATGTTCCGAGTTGGTCTTGATGTGTTTGAGGTATGATTATACGCGCTTCGACAAGGCCAATTAAAACATCAAATAAAAAAAATTATTGTTATGATTTTTTTTCAGGAAGAGCCATTCATGAAACCAGGACTTGCTGATATGAAAAATGCTATTGTTGTTCCTCACATTGCTTCTGCTTCCAAGGTTTGCAAAAGCTTAAAACATTTTTCTTGTGTTATTGTCTTAATAAATTGAACATAATAACTATAACTTAGCGACGATGACAGTGGACTCGCGAAGGAATGGCTACGCTTGCAGCTCTCAACGTCCTCGTATGACATTCTCACTCGCCAAAGCATATGTTTTTATACGATTCGAGTGATAAATTTTGATAAAAAAATTTTTGAAAATGTTTTAACAGGGGAGGATCAAAGGGTACCCGATTTGGAGTGACCCGAATCGGGTAGACCAGTTCTTGAACGAGAATGCTTCACCGCCTAATGCTAGCCCGAGCATCGTCAACTCGAAAGCCTTAGGTACTACATTCACATTAAAGTCTTAAATAGTTTTTAATTATACCGAGTCGACACAATAGTCAGTAGCTTTACCATAGAAACATACACTCGAATTTGCGATGAGAATGCTACATACCTTTGGTGAACTTATCAATGTCACTATACCAAGACCACTTTCATGCCGCTATATAGTTTCAAAGGCCAATTTTTTGTTTGAGAAAACATTATTATTTACTTGATGTCTTTAAAACCGGAACGGAAAGTGAACTAGAAGTCCTTAGGGTCACTGGGTAGACCGATTACATTTTCATTGCAGAAAATACTTTTTTAAAATGATTAAAAATGTTGAATTTACTTAAAGAACTAGGATTTCACCCCGTGGTACACCACGAATTCAATGTATTTTCAAATGATTTTATATATCTATATATTTAAATTAGAAGTTTGTGACATATATATTTTATAGAATAAATAGTAATATTTAACAGTTTTCAATATTGTTATTGTTTATACGAACAAATAAGATAATTTGATCATTTTATATACAAATAACCCGAATTTGAAATATCAAACATGAACATAAAAGAAATATCCAAATTGAAACCGATCAAAATATAAATACTTTGACCGGGTAGAGAAATTTACTAACGAAAACCCGGAACTGAATGCGAAATGAAATAAATTTTATGGAATTGAACCGAATTACCCAATAATTATTTATAATAATAATAATTTTAGTATGAAAAGTTGTTGAAATGAGATTTTATTGATTTTGATTATTAATTCAAATTTTAATTTTGTAGTACATAATCCATATAGCAAAATTTTAATATTAGAAGTTGTTGGAAATCTTTTTTATTGATTTTTATTATTAATTTAAATTTTATTTTTTTAGGAAGATAATAATCGTAAATGTATATGTTTGTGTGTATGTATAACATAAATTTTATTTTAAATTGTTATCCAAACTAAGAATATGATTAACATTTTAGATTTTGTTTAGGTAAGAATAAATGACGGTTTAACCCTTAATGGTTTTTTCTTATCATGTGTTAAAAATAGTGGTATTAGTTGTAAATAAGTGATATTTTTCGGAAAAATTCAAAAAAATACTTCAAAAATAATAATATAGATATAGTTCACAAAATAATTATTTATTAATTTATACTCTAATATTATTCTCTTGATGTTTTCAGGGTTGCCTGTTTCAAAGCTATGAGTTTAAGATATGAAGAAGCTGGAGATTTGGGAGAATCGTGCATGTCTAGTAAATATATGTGATGGTGTTAAGTTGTGTTTATGCATGTATTGTAATAATCATGTTTGATCCATAAATCACTCTTTTAAGTGTCTTTCTTTTGCTTTGTAATGTCTTTAATTTCGCCACATATCCAACATTCCTTATTCTCTAGATACTCATGTGTTTGCTTTTCTCAGTAGAGCTTAATTGCCTCTCTTTTCCCAAAAAAATAATTAATTACTACATCAAGATCGTCTAATCGACAAATTATGATTTAAAATGTACCATATACGCTAATTTCTGAACATATAATCTATATATCATGTAAGTTTAGTAACAAGATAAAGTTTTTAAATAAAATATTATAAAATGCGAAATTAAATCCTAATTTACTATATACATTGTGTACTATATACATTGTGGTGTAATCTAGAGACTCATAGAAATATCAAAAGTGATTTTAAGTAGGAATCAATAGAGACACAATGATTGAGAGATAAACAATCTTATTTAAGTTTATTATCATATATTTTGGCATCTTCTTTGTTAATTCTTGTATGTTAGTACAAAGCATCTCCTTTAGGAGATCAATAAGCATATATTGTAGTGTATATAGCCTATGATTTATTATTTAATTTGATTCCCCTACGATTACATAGTTTTCTCACTCAAGAGTTATAATTATTCGTTCATATTCAAATAAATAATTGACAATTTTTTAAAGAAAATAATAATAGACTTGTACATCGTAGGACCACCGTAAGTTGTAATAATGATCACTCGTAATTAATTATTAGTTTGTATACTTAAAACATATGTTAATTAATGTAGTAGTCCATCGAATATAAATAAAATATAGTAGTTAACTAAATATATAAAATCCTATAAATTTCATTGTCTGTTGAAACTTTCATAAAAATTCAATCCGTATCGTATAATCACATTTATTATGTAAAACAAAGTTTACAAACAAAGTTAGCTATAAAAAACTGTTTTTTGAAAAAAAAATTGACTCGTATTTGTTTATGTAAGTGTACCCCCACATTTCCACTCCATAGAAGATTCTGCTTAGGCTATATATTAAAAACCAATAATATTTTTATTTACAAGATATAATTGGTGATCACTTTTACTAATTAAAAAAACAAGAGCATATGAGCCTATATAAATGATAGGCATTAGAGTCTACACACAAAGTATATAGAAGAAAAAGAAATAAATAATAAAAATGGAGAAAGTAAAGATTGTTCTTAATTCACTTCCTATGAGTGGGGGAGATGGCCCCAACAGCTACTCTAAGAACTCTCAAATTCAGGTCTTTTATGTTATCTTTTTTTTCTTTTTATTAATCTTAATTACAAAACAATATTTTTTTCTTCTTATTTCTTAGTCCAATTTTCATCAATGGAACAACTACAATTTTGAATTTTTAATGTTATATATTATTTTGTTTCTTTCTTTTGTTTTAACATATTCATAATAAGAACATATTATTTTTCGAAAATATGGAATCATGAGCACTTGAAATGTTCTAAATCATATAACAAAATAATCAAACCGCATTTATAAAAAATGAATAAACAATATAATTATGAGGAATTCACAAAACTACACTCTTTCAACTCATCTTATTCATCCCCATCATATTTTATTTCATATCTCATCAAGAAACACCTATACAAATGGAAAAAGAAGAAGTGAAACATTTCAAATTCATCAAATTTTGGTTTTTTAAATTCTTTATTATAAACTTAATGATATCTATAAACAATTAAAAGCCGATTTCTAAATATGGATATCTAATCTCATGTTTAATCATTTTGCAATGGTATTATATTCACGTCCATTTACAAAACCTAGTATTCTCATATTCGATAAAATAAATATTTCTTAATATACTTTTAGTTTATATTCTTAGATATGTTAAAAATAGAATCAGAAAACTTAAAAATTAAAATAGTTGATATGGCTGGCTATTCGGATCAATGAAAACTTTTTCTTAAGTGTTAATACGTTTTATACATTTTATAAAATAAAACCATAAAATAATCTTAATTATCGACTATTTTTTTGGTGTGGACAGAGAAGAACAACCACTCTATTAAAAGATAAAATAGACACATTAATAAAAGAAAAACTCAATGCAAGAACCTTAATATCAAACACCAACACAATCCATATAGCCGATCTTGGTTGTGCAACAGGACCAAACACATTCTTTCTAGTCCAAGACATAATCAAATCCATCGAAACAACCTTAGAACCAACAAACACTTCACCAAAACCAGAGTTTCTTGTCTACTTCAATGACCAACCAAACAATGACTTCAACACTCTCTTCACATCTCTACCTAAAGACAAAACTTACTTCGCAATCGGTGTCCCGGGATCCTTTTATAGCCGAATTATACCTAAATCATCCGTTCATATGGTGGTCGCGGTGGGAGCCACACATTGGCTTTCAAATGTGCCAAAAGTTGTGTTGGATAAAAGCTCCAAGGCATGGAATAAAGGAAAGGTTCATTACTCGAACGCGTCAAAAGAAGTTGTTAGGGCTTATGAGGAACAGTTTGGTAAGGATATGGAGAAGTTTTTAGAAGGTAGGGCTAAAGAGATAGTGAGTGGTGGTCTTTTGGTTGTTGGAATGTGTGGGATTCCTCATGGAATGGATTTTTCAAATCTTGGTGATAGTGTTATGTATGATTCCATGGCTCATGTTCTCATTGAAATGCAATCTCAGGTACTATATATATATTATCTTCTATATAATTAGTATTCATTTTAATTTATATTCATTTGATAGTATGTTGAAACTTTCAAATTTCAATATGTATTATTAATATTCATCTGTCATTGATTTAAAATTCGTTTTGGATATGTATGTAAACTATCTATCACATATCAAATACTTTGAAGGTATATTTTGAGAAATTTTGAAGGAAAATTCCAAAATACTAAAATAAATGCAAAAATTGTTTTGCCACTCTTATAAAATAGCTTAGAAATTTATAAATGTGTATGTATAAGATTATAAAATAGTCTTTATATTTTTTTTTAAAATGGACAAAAAATAAAAGTATTTTTGGAACTGACTAATAGTTTTCAAATTATTAATTTTAAACTATCATAAACATTATTCACATAAATAGTTTGAGACGACCTAACCACAATCTAATACCTTTATGCAACTTATATATACTTTTAACATAATGTGTAACATAACATATATATATATATATATATATTATTTGTTTTGTTTGGTAAAGAAACATAACATATATTGAGTTTTGTGAAATTTCCATTTAGGGTTTAGTGAGCGAAGAGCAAGTAGATACATTCAACATACCAATCTACTCGGCATCGCCCGAGGAAGTAACAATCTTGGTAGAGAAAAACGGCTTCTTCGCCGTTGAATCGATGGAGCTAATGGACCCAACGGCATGGCTCAAAAGGCCAATGAACGATGAAGATGTGAGACAATGGATGGTTTGCATAAAAGCCACAATGGGATCTCTTTTTATTAGTCATTTTGGTGAACATCTCTTAGATGGTATTTTCGAACGTCTCACTACAAAACTTGTTGGACTCACCGGCAAAATTGAATCTAGTTACCGTGAGAAAGTCATGTTGTTCTTTGCCTTGAAACGCAAATGAAATTTTAATATTTGGCTATATTTATTTGTTTTTGTTGCATGTGTGTTTTTGTTAATGTTTGTTTTATAAATTGTGAAAATTTCTGACTTTTGTTTTTTATTTTATTTTTGTAAGTGAGTTTTTGTTGATGGTTTAATCTGGTCGATGGACCTATTAATTTTGTATAGGGTTACATTTTGTATAATTATTAATTTATACTCTTTGGGTTAGTTTTTGTCGAGGGTTACATTTTGTATAATTATTAATTTATACTCTTTGGTTATTTAAGAGTATTAAGTCTTGTAGTATTGTTTGCGATTTAGTTTCAATCATTTTCATTTATAAATGGTTCATTTTTTGAATTAAATAGATTCTTTAATGCGCATTTACCGAGGAAAATTCATTTTTAAAAGGCGAATTACAAAACTATACACTATTTAAATTGCATTTCACAGAACTACATTATTTCAAAGTTATTTTACAAAATTAAACGTAGACAATAAAATTAAATCTAGATAAACTACTTTATCTACATAATTTTACATTTTTAATATTAAATTTTAAAACACTAATTAACTAACTCAAACCATAAAATTTCAATTTTGCTAATTTTTAAAAGATAATTTGGACATTTTAGTGGGTCAACATGTTTGTGTCAAACTAATTTTAATTAAATACTTAAAAGTAGTTTTTATACCATTTGTTTGTTTTTTTGTTCTCATGGTATTGTTATGGATCTATCATTTATGGAGACTTTAGTTGAGTTTTGTAGGATATGCATGACATCACATTGTTTGATCTATATAGTAAAAATTCAACACACGAGTTTATTGTCCATTAATTTGTTTGGTATTATATTATTTAATTTCTACAATGTGGAGCTTGATCAGTACCATGACAAGTGGACAGCCTAGACGTTTAGCATGTGACAGTATATTACACATCTGTTTCAAAATAAATGTCTAAACTCTAAATACATTTAAAAATAAAACTCGTTTTTCTAATTTCACTGGAAATTTTCTATAATAATAACCTATTTTTTGGAACATACTAATATAATTAATTATATAAAAGTTATATTTGAAATCTATCTTAAACCGACACTAGTATTAAAACGGTGGTGTATATACTATAACAATAATATCATTTTTAATTGCTTTTGGCCTCTAATCAGGTCTAGTGAGAAGAACAAAACAAAACTCTTAAAAAATTACTCTAATCGTGTCGTTAATTATAGTACTAAACCTATATAATTAAATAATATATCTTTAATAAAGTAAAACAAATATCGCATTTCACGAAAATATCTAAAGATCCATCTGACCAAACTCAAAAACAGTTTAAATGAATCTGATTCAAAATTGCGTTTTCAAAATATCTTCCTCCGACCCAAAAAATAAAAATAAATTATCTTATCCCAGAAAAATATGATGACGTGGAAGAAGCGGAGTGGCGAAGTAAGTTTTAGATATTTTCGCTGAATATATCTTCGCGTGACGTGTCCTTCACCAAAAAAAGCGTAGACTTTACTTGATTACATAACTAACCTCTCATCTCCATTTAATTACAATATTGCCACTACTCTCTCTTACCAAAACTTTCATCTTCCACTGTAGATTTCAAAGGGTATTTTCGTCACAGAATCTTCCATCAAGACGAAAAAAAAAAACAAAAATATCACAAGAGAGAAGAAAGATATTTTCGAAAGAGAAGAAAACAAAAATATCACAAGAGAGAAAAAGATATTTTCGGAAGAGAAAAAAATCAAAAAAAAAAATGGCGAGAGAACACGCAATTGAATCGATCAGAAAACGAAAGAGACGAGGCAGATTCTCCGTCGCCGGAGAAGAAGATTTCATCGGCGGCGGCGGATTAGAAGATTTCATCGGCGGCGACGAGATCGGAAAAGAAGACGTAAGCGACGACGATAAGCTACCATTAGAAATAGGTATGTTATATTACCCAGTGACGTCACCATCGTTCATCGTCTCCGATGCACTCGAGCCAGATCTTCCTCTGATCTACGTTAACAGAGTCTTCGAGGTCTTCACTGGTTATCGCGCCGACGAAGTTCTAGGTCAAAACTGGTATTAACTCCGATTTCAAAAAATTGATTTCGTTTCTCAATTTTAGCTTCACATCATAATAGTTTGGTAATTCTCATTAATAATATTAAACTAGGATTTTACACCACGGGTTTATGTTTTTACAAATAGTTTTATATATATATATATATATATATATATATATATATACGGTTAATTTAGAAGTTTGTAATATTTTTTCTGTTTTTGTAAAATAAATAAAAAATATTCAGAATTTCTAAAAAGTATTTTGTTTTTTTATTGTTTATGCAAATAAATATATAATGAGAATTAGATTTTATATAGCAAAATCTTAATATAATTTGTAAGTTGGTTTATTCCAAACTATTATAAACTATGATGGACAAAACTTCCGGATCCGAAATACCGAACCCAAACCAAACCGAAATTCCCAAATTAATACCGATCCTAAAAACAAATAACTCGAATGTATAGGGAAATTTACTACCATAATACCCGAAATCGAATCCGAACCGAACTCAATTTTTTAGAATTAAACTAAACTATTCTTACTACCCAAAAATTATTTAAAATAATAATAACTATAATTATATTTGAAGTACATAATTGGAACCAAACCGAAATTAAAGAACCGAAACCGTTCCAAAAATAAATAACCCGAACGAATTGAGAAATTTACTACCTGAAAACCCGGAGCCAAAACAAATTTCTAGATTTGAACCCGAATTACCCGAAATTTGTTTATGATAAAGTTTAATCATTATTTTCAAACTTCTTGTCATTTATCTAGAATTTTTCAAGAAATCGAACCCGTTAATAAATAATTGTTTTTTATTGTTTGATATTTTTAACAAAAAATTGTTTTCAACTCGTTTTTAAATGCTTAATAATATTAATTAAACCTTTTTGATTTAAATAAAATTTTAATGGTAGTTTTTATAAAAAATTATGTAATTATGTATTTATGTGAATTACATATTTTTATTTTGTTTTTCAAATATTTTTATTTATTTTTGGAGAGGATTGTAATATTTCCTTATTTGTTTTTCGTAATTAAATGTTTAAAAATATTTCCTTTTATGCTCAATGGCATAATGTGTAAATAATTGTGATTTTTTGGATATATTCAAATTAGTACTTCAAAAATAATATATAGATGTGTAAATAATTGTGATTTTTTGGATATATTCAAATTAGTACTTCAAAAATAATATATAGATATATATAAGTTTTCTTACAAAATTAGCACACATTCCCAAAAGTGTTACAAATACTCAAAAATACCACAAATTTTATATTAGTTTAGACACCATAAACCTTCAAAACATTACCATAAACACTATGTAACATACCCAAATAAAAAATTTACACTGTTTTTTGTATTTGTGACATTTTATAAACTACTACTTTTTAATGGTATTTTTTATATAAAAACATTTTAGGTACTTCTGTCCTAAAATATTTGTAATGGTAATTTCAAAACAAAAACTTATTTTTGTGATATTTTAAGGAATTTCTCTAATATAATTAAGAATCTCTCTGTACTTTTTTTTTGCAGCCGATTCTTACAGTATAGAGATCCTCTTGCACAAAGGAGACACCCATTGGTAGATCCTGTGGTTGTTTCTGAGATAAGGACATGTCTTGAACAAGGTATTGAGTTCCAAGGAGAGCTTCTCAATTTCAGAAAAGATGGTACTCCTCTTGTTAATAGACTAAGGCTTGTACCTATAAGAGACGATGATGGGATCATTACTCATGTGATTGGAATACAGGTCTTCTCTGAAACCACTATAGACCTTGATCTTGTCTCGTACCCTGTCTTTAAACAGCAGGTTGATCAGACATCTGAGTGTTTGGTTCCTAACGGAGGAAGAAAAAAGTTTAAGGAAGATCTTGATGACGTGTGTGGGATATTGCAGCTTTCTGATGAAGTCTTGGCTCATAACATTTTGTTCCGGTTAACCCCGAGAGACGTTGCTTCTGTTGGTTCGGCTTGTAGGAGGATGAGGCAATTGACGAAAAACGAAGGAGTGAGGAAGATGGGGTGTCAAAATGCGTGGGGGAAAGAGATAACAGGGACATTGGAGATCATGACTAAGAAGCTAGGATGGGGTAGGTTAGCTAGAGAGCTCACGACTCTCGAAGCCGTCTGTTGGCAAAAATTCACCGTCGGTGGGGTCGTGCAGCCTTCCCGATGCAATTTCAGCGTGTGTGCCGTTGGGAATAGGCTTGTTTTGTTTGGCGGGGAAGGTGTTAACATGCAGCCGATGGATGATACTTTTGTTCTCAATCTGGACACGGAGTTTCCCGAGTGGCAGCGTGTGAGGGTCAAGTCTTCGCCTCCAGGACGTTGGGGACACACTCTCTCGTGTCTTAATGGGTCGTGGCTGGTTGTCTTTGGAGGTTGTGGAAGTGAAGGATTGCTTAATGACGTATTTGTGCTCGATTTAGACGCTAAGCATCCAACGTGGACAGAAGTAGCAGGAGGAACTCCGCCGTTGCCGAGATCTTGGCATAGCTCTTGCACCATTGAAGGCTCTAAACTGGTCGTCTCGGGTGGCTGCACGGACGCTGGTGTGCTTCTCAACGACACGTTCTTGTTAGATCTAACGACAGATAAGCCGACATGGAGAGAGATCCCGACATCTTGGGCTCCTCCTTGTAGGCTCGGACATTCTCTATCGGTCTTTGGCCGGACTAAAATCTTAATGTTCGGCGGCCTTGCAAATAACGGTCATCTAAAGCTAAGGTCAGGGGAAGCATACACTATAGACTTGGAAGACGAGAAACCGAGATGGAGTGAGATTGAGTGTAGTGCGTTCACAGGCGCAGTTGTGCCGCCTCCAAGACTAGACCACGTAGCCGTGAGCATGCCATGTGGCCGTGTCATCATATTCGGAGGGTCTATCGCGGGGCTTCACTCTCCTTCGCAGCTATTCCTTATAGATCCTGCGGAAGAGAAACCGTCGTGGAGGATACTGAATGTACCAGGGACACCTCCTAAGTTCGCTTGGGGACATAGCACATGTGTTGTTGGAGGGACTAGAGTGTTGGTCCTTGGTGGTCACACCGGTGAAGAATGGATACTCAACGAGTTACACGAACTCTGCTTGGCTAGCCGTCAGGACTCGGATCTGTAAAGATTCTCTGTTAGCTTCTTTGTCTGGTCTTGTGGTTTTGTACTATGTAGAAGAAATCTAAAGGAAAGATGAGTGTGTACATAGTAGTGATCAGTGTACCCTTTTTAGATATTCAATGTAATGTAAAACGGTTTTGCTATTCTATAAATATACTTCCTCACTTATTAAAGATATTGAGAGCTTGGAGATCTGAATAGAGAAAGATGTTAACAAACTTATACGTAGAAATAATCAAGAAACACCTTAAGTAGAATAAAGAAGAACCCAAAGAAGTGGTAAAAGTACACAAAAGCTAAAACCTATACAGCCAAACAAACTACTTTCCTCCATGTTTTCTCGGTCATCGCTAAGCAGTGTAAGCCCGATCTAAGTCAGAAAGCATACTCATCTCTCTATTTTTTTTTTTTTTGTGGTTGGTACCATATCATCACAAGAGGATGTAATGAAAACAAGTGTAATAAAAAGATAGATAAGGTTAATAAAGCACACCAGAGAGTATAGCCACGAGAAACCAGTCTCCTCCCTCGTGTCTTTATTGTGTACTTCTCGTTAACCCACTTCGTCCAGTAGCTCTGCAGAAACTCGAAGGACGATGATGATTAGTCTTGAATTTTTTTATACAACATGATAGAGGATCATTAGAATGATCAAGGTGATGTTTTAACATGAGAGATATGTTTTTTCGGTAAATACCTTCCAGTAAGAATCTTGGCAGTGTTGGATGTGTTCTTGGTGTTTGAAGATCTTTTAGCTCTGTTGTCTTGATCTTTATCCACACGCATAGCAGCAACTTCTTTCTCCATTGCAGCTACTTCCCTTCTCATCTTCTTCGCTTCAACCTCCATTGCCTTTGTTAAAGTTTCAACCTTTCTTGCTAACATCTATTCAGCAAAAAAAACATTAAAAAACTTTCATTACAAGCATGTCTTTTATAGTAAAACTTTTACATGGAAAATTCAGATATTTTACCTCTATGGCATCATCCTTATCTTTGAGGCTTTGATCCTTTTCATAAGATGATTTTCTCAATGTAACTACTTCCTTCTGTAATAAATCGTACAAAACTCCCGGTACTTTGTCTTCGGTTGTTGTTGTTGTTGGTGCAGGGAGTTCATTTGTTGGCTTCTCTTCTGGATTTTCGTTCAAGGCCATTGGTGACTCTGATTCTTTTGCCTCGCCGTCACAAGCCTTGTTGAATGAATATTTTCCAGGTCCGTTTAAGAGTGCTTTGCCTCTGTCCAATGATCTTGTGCCACCATCAAATGACTTTGATGTTCCTTTAGCATTTTTCAATACCGAGGAGGAATTTCTCATCTGAAAAGATGGAATTTTCTTTGGCATGAAACCGTTCGATGCAAACTTTTGTAAATTATCTGCTCCACCTAGTGACTGCCTGCGAGAGGGTCCGTTACTCATGCTTCTTCCCTCGGGCGTGTTCCTTATGCTGCTGCTTGAAGTGCCTCTTAGTGTCTCTTCAAGAACTTTAAGCCGTAGTTGAAACTTGTCCTGAAAATTTTACAAAAAAAGAGTTTAATTCTAATTCAGTTAAACAACATCATCAAATATTAGTAGGATGAATAATGAATGAATAAGAATACTTTTAGCTGTGCTTCAGATTTTGCAGCGCGGTCTGATATGGCAAGCTTATCGCGGAGTTGCTGCATTTCTCCCTGCAAGAAGAGAGTTTACGCCGTAAGGTTGTGCTTTCTTTCAATGCAAAGAATCTGCATTCCAAGAAATTTGGAGGAAGAAAACAATCATATCGAAGTGAACCTGTAGAAATCTTCTTTCTTCAAGCCATTGCTTCACAGGCATCACTTTGTCATTACCGTCTTTCCATTCATTTGCAACAACCGTCGCAACTCTGTTTGCTGTAACCTTTGCACGTGCAAGTTCCCGGTCAAGAGTTTTTCGTTCTTCCTGGAGAAATATTCCTTTATCAGTTCAGCTTTCAATAACAAAGAAAAGCTAAAGATTATATTGATTCATTCTTTGTGTATCAGTTACATTCATCTCTTGAAACTTCCTCTGATAATCCCTCACGGCATTTGCAGCAGCGCCACCAGCAAGAACCGCCTCTTCGAGCTCACGTACAGTCTGAGTAAGCTTTTCAACCTCAGCAACCTTTTGCCTATGCATTTTGTCTAGAATTTTGTTTTCTTCCTAAAGCATCAAACAGGATAATAGATAGCTTTTAAACAAACATGTGATAACAGAAGGCATCCGAAAGACTGATTAACTTGTAAAAAGTAGAGCACCTGGCAGATTTCTATCTGTTTCATCAGCTCTTGGTTCTTATTTTGGAGATCATCAACTAAGGCAGCTTTAGCCAGGGCAGATTGAACAGTCCTCTCAGCGTCAAGTAAAGCCGCTTCTTTCGATTTAGTGAGACGATCCAAGGCTCTGTTATCTTCTTGAAGTTTCCCAATCTACGCAAAAAACATCGCAAAATGATCAATGTGTCTTATATGCAAGTAGAAAGCACTAAACACGAGGGAAGAAACCTCAGAGCGTGCAAGCTTAAGCTCAGCTTCTAACGGGGCAAGAATAGCTTCGATAGGAGGCATGTCATCGTCTTTTTGAGCAGCATGAACCCTTCTTAAAGTGGCTTCAGCAGCAAACTGAGCAGCCATGGAAGCTTTCTTCTCCTCATTGATCTTCTTGATTTCAAGATTCTGCAAAGAGTAGTTGATAATCAGATGCCCACCAAAAACAAAACAAAAAAACAACAAGTAAACACATAAATGGACAGTAAAGAGGGGATTTTTCGATTCAATACTTTGCTTTGGAGAAGTGATTCATTTAACTTGAGCTTCTTCTCCAACTTATCAAGCTCATCAGTAAGCTATAGAGACCAAAAAAAGGCCACACAAGAATCAAGAAACTTATTAAACAATGATAATAGCCATTGATGAAAACTCAATACAAAAGCAAGTAATACCTCTTCAACAGCTTTCTCTCTTTGTCTCTCAGAGAATCTCAAAGCTTTGATCTCTGCTTGTGCTTCTCCTAGCTCTCTATCTTTATCTACAAACACCAATACAAAAACCCAATAGATTTTTTCAGATCTGAATCTAACACGTAGAGCCACTAGATCGAGCAAGAAGAAGAAGAAAGCTATGAAATCGAACCTCTAACTTCGTTTTCGAGGCGATTAAGCTCTAACTTCACTGGATCCGAGCCGTGGAGTAGATTCATGAACTCGTTATCGCCTGTGGCGTCGAAGCTAGGTCTAATCGGCCTCCTCCTCGACGAGCTTTTCCCTCCTCCTCCGCCGCCTCCTCCGCCGCCTCCTCCGCCGCCGCTGCTCTCCTTGTAAGACGCCGACATCGTCAGCGACGGGTACGGTGTTGGAATCGGAGGCGTCTCCGTTGAATCTCCGTCAGGTGAAAAGTCCGACATCTCCGATCTGATGATTTCCTCGAGATTTTCTTCACCAACACATCCAAAATCGCAATGTAACTATAGAGAGAGAGTAGTTTTCAAGTGATGTAGATTTCTAGAGAGAGAGAGTGTTCTCTCTGGATCCAAAATGGTCTCTGGTTTTGAAATCAGACGGTGAGAGAGAGAGAGAGTGAAGCTAATCTAGAGAGAGAAGGAGATAGTGCAGAGATCTTTAGTGAGAGAGAGAGAGATTTAAATTAATTAAAAGAGTTATGACAAGGCAAAGGAGAGGGAAGAAGATTGGATTAATTAAAGTTAAATTATGATTAATCACTTAAATAATCTGTGTTTTATTTTAATTTATTTTAGAGTTTTATATTTGGTAAATGACTAAATGGTTATTTATGTATACATATTGGTGGATAGTTAATTGTCTTGGGTTGTTTAGTGATGTGATTAGTGAGAAAAAGGCTGTGATTAGTCAAAGAGAATCTTTGCGCGTGAAAAGAAGGGAACGTGTAGTAATATGTGTTGATCTCTCTTGTTGTCTTTTCTTAAAAGGATTATTAATAATCAATAATGTGGTATGTTTTCTATTTATATTTTATACCTTTAAATTCCTTTTTTATTAATTCAAAAAATCCATTAAAGTACATAAATCTACATTATTTTGAAATTCATTGCTACCAAAATAAAGTTTAGGAGCTAGTGTTTTAAAGTTTTAGTCTGCAATAATTGTTTATATAAAGTAATAATGTCCAAACTACATAATTGTATTAAAAATATATTAATTTATGCGCAAAAAATTAACACTAAAAATTATAAATTTATAAAGATATTAGTCGATGTTATAATGCAAAGGACAATTACAAAACTATATATTTTGAACTGCATTTCACAAAATACACACTATTTGATTATTTCAAAGTCACTTTTCAGAATTACATCTAAACAATTAAAATTAAATCTAAATAAGTCATGCTCACACAATCTTACCTCCTAATACTATACAATAAACATTAATTAGTTAACATAAATAAAAAAATTAATTTTGGTAATTTTTTAAATAATAAATCAACAATTTAAAATTTTGAATATGTGTAAATATGTAAAAATATTGAATTATGTGTAATTTTGTAAAGAAAATATCGAAATAGCGTAATTTTGTGAATTCCTCTAATGTAAATAACTAATTTTGGAGGAAAAATGTTGCGTAAGTGATTAATTTTTTTTTTGGGTTGGTTAGCTTCATTTCGAGTAATCTATATTTGATATCATAACATTAAAAAAAAAGTAATGACACAACATAAGTAACAACTTAACTTACACCTTTACCAAAAACGACACAAGCATTCATTTTCTCTGGTTTTATCTACTCTTTATAAGACTATAACTTATACAAAGAGATCAACTTCACTCTTCATCATTGCTTTTGAGGATATTGAACTTGCACAATGGACATGTCGCGTTCATTTTCAGCCATTTCCCGATACACGTCGAATGAAAATGGTGGTTACAAGGAAGCGCGACAAGCTCTGTACCATCTTCATATGAACACAAACATATACAACAGTCCTATACACACACACACACACACACACAAATGACAAAACAAACAAAACCCATCAAAAAAGCTTTCAAATTTCATCTGAGAAAGGCAACTTTTTGAAAATAACACAAAACTTACAGCATCTTCTGCGAGAAGAACACGTTCGTTTCCTGAATACTCGTTACCCGACTCGACGGGAACCATTCTCCCGCCACCATCGGTTTGCTTTTCTCCATTGTTCATCATCTGAAACTTATACTTGGGAAGTACACTGAGATCTGCTTCCGACGCACCTTCCTGAATCACACATACATATCACGCCGTTTATACAAAATTCATCTCTTACCAAAAGGTGAGTCCTTGTTTTATCCTATTATACCTGCCCGGCAACAGCGTAAAGAAGAGCGATGATACAAGGGAGACAACAACAGAGAGCTATTCCGATAAGACATGCTAACACCACGCAGAAAACAGCGAAGAACACATCAAACGCTAGGAAAACAAAAGTCAACCTACAAATCATAAAACATTGTTATTATTATATCAATGTAACGTAGATACGAGATACATTGAGAGCATATATCAAAACACAGACATACCAGTACAAGCGCGAAGCATCTTGGAGAAGAACATCACCACCAGATACAAGCCAATAGAATCCAACGATCCACCACACAAATGATATGATAGTGTTCATTGATTCACAAGTCTTTGTGCTGAGAAAAACCATCAAGTAACAAATCAACACTAAGCTTCCATGATCACACACACATTGTAAAAGTTCCATAGATTGATATTACAAGCTACTAAATCACACATAAAGAGATATATATAGTGTTCATTGATTCACAAGTCTAAGTCCTGAGAAACCCATTAAGTAACAAATCAACACTAAGCTTCTATGATCACACATTCACACCAAAATGTAAAGTTCCATAGATTGATATTACAAGCTACTTAATCACACAAAACTAGAAACATAGTGTTCATTGATTCACAAGTCTTAGTACTGAGAAAAACCCATTAAGTAAAATTTAACTAAGTAACAAATCAAACACTAAGCTTCCATAGATTGATTTTCACAAGCAATTCTATCACACATAGAGAGAGAAAGACAAGCATAGAAGCTAACCTGAGAATCCTTTCATCATCACCATCTTCATCATCGCTATCGCGATTCAAAATCTCTTCACCGGATTCTAAATCGCCACCGCCACGGCCACCGCCACGCCGTGACGAAGAAGAGTTTCTCTTCCTAAACTCTGACCAGACAAGTACAACATGAACAAGACACTGAATCGCATAGCCACAGATCCAGATCCGAACAGGCACGTTAGGATCCTCTTCCTTCGAAATCAAAAGCACCACGAAAGCGACGACGACGAAAGCGATGTTCCATAGCATATCGAGAGCGACGACGGGTTTCGAGTATCCCCAATCTGCTCTCCGATCCTCGAGCTCTTGCGCGGCGGTTTCTCTTACGAGCATCGATGCGCCTCGCCGACCTGAAGCTCGGCCTAATAAGACGGCGATCGTGGGTTGACGGCGACGAGGGGATTGACGGGAGCGGAGGAGGAGCGGTGAGGTTGAGTCGGAGATTGTTGGTGAAGTGGGAGGAGAAGGAGAAGGAGAAGGAGAAGGAGAAGAAGACATGGTTTTTGTGAATTTGTATTGAGATTTTGAATTTAGGGTTTGTTTGTGTGTTTTTTCTTCTTCTTCTTTGTAATGGAAGATTTTTAGGCGAATCGGTGATGATGATGATTGATAAATGTTAAGTGAGAATTTGAATAGTCAAGTATTGGACTAGTGGGTAAGAAAAAAAATGAGAATTACTATTTACTAAAATCTTAAATTAGTTTGGTAGAACTTCTTAATTACCTACTAAAAATATACAAATGTTCAACCGATATAACCTTTTTAAAAAAAACACATGTACTTAGTTTTCTTATAAAAGCAAAAATTACCATCACAAAATTTTTTAGAAGTACTAATAAAAAAATAATTCTCAAAAATATCTAAATGTCGACAAAAAAAAATCTAAAAAAATGTTTTTAGGACAAAGCACTAGGCATGGCCATTCGGGTATTCGGTTCGGTTCCGGGTCCGAAATTTCGGTTCCGGTTCGGTTCGGTTCTTGAATCTATTACCCAATCACTACTTTTCAATATTTCGGTTCGGTTTCGGTTCGGTTCCTATCGGTTTCGGTTCGGTTCGGTTCTTTGTTTGAGGAACCGAAAAATACCCGAAATTTTCGGTTCCGATTCGATTCGGGTATTTCAAATCAAAAATAGAAAAAATACCCGAAAACATAAAATATACCCAAAAAAAGTTCATAAAAATACTCAAAATTATGAAAAAAAACCCGAAAATTGAAAAAATACCCAAAAACAAAAAAATACCCGGAATAGGATAATAAAAAATACCCGAAGTTAGAAAAATAGCCAAAAATACCCGAAAATATAAAAAATACTCAAAGTATATAAAAATATTTCGGTTCTTCGGTTCTACCCATGGGTATTCGGTTCGGTTCCGGTTCCTACCCGATACCCATGGTTCTTAAGTTTAGGAACCATCGGGTATTTATGGTGGAACCGAAATCGGAACCGGAACCGTTTTTTTCGGTTCTTCGGTTCCGGTTTTTCGGTTCCGGGTATTTTGCCCAGGCCTACAAAGCACCATTAAAATATGTAAATTTTAAATTAGTTTGAAACCTTAAGAAAATAAACATAAACACTCAAAACTAAACTTTATCTCATTCAAAATTATACTTGAAATATTATATAGTTAATTCAAATGGAAAATTGTAAATTGTAAAATGTTAAAACTATATTTTAGTTTTAAAATACGTTTTAATGATATTTGAGAGAAGTTATTTTTGTCCAAAACATATATTCATGGTATTTTAAGAAATTATTTTAAAAGATTATTCATAAACATAAAAACAATTTTTAACATAGGAGAATCACAAAACTACATCATTTGAATTATATTTCACAAAACTACATCATTTCAAAAATACTTCACAAAACTACAACTAAACACTCAAAATTAAATCTAAATTAACCCTACCCACACAATCATAACCCCTTAATACTATATCATAAACACTAATTAGCGAACCCAAATGAAAATATTTTAATTTTGATTATTTTTTTAAGGGTAAATCAAGCTTTGAAAATTTTGAAAATGTGTAAATATGTGAAAAATTTAAATTAGGTGTAGTATTGTGAAGGAGAAGTTGAATGGGTGTAATTTTGTGAATTCCTCTTTTAACATTTACTTTACAAGTTTATTTTTTTCATCTGAACTTAAGTTTAAATTTATTCGTTAATTTTTTTGTCAAACGTTTTATTCGTTAATTTTTAATTATGAAAAACATAGAGTTTAGTTTTAAGGGTATAGAGGGCTTGATTGTAAGGAGTTCTAGACTTTTCTTACGGTCAAATAAAAGTATAGAGTCTAAATTATAAATCAATCATGCTTTAACATTGCTTTTTTAAGGAAAGCAAAAATATTTGTTTTCTTTATTTTTTGGCTTTACGAAGCAAATTTTCTAAAGCACATATTTTTATGCTTTCCAAATTTTCTCTCTTCTTTTTACATAGCAACATCTTTTATATATTTTGTAGCCTTATTATATACCATATTTTAAATAGATAAATTCACAAAACTACATCCTTTTAATCTTCCTTTCACAAAACTACACCTAATTAAATATTTTTACATATTTACACCCTTTCTAAATTTTAAAAGTTTGATTTACCCTTTTAAAAATTACCAAAATTAAAATCTTTTCATTTGGGTTCGCTAATTAGTGTTTAGGGTATAGTATTAAGGGGGTAGAATTGTGTAGCTAGGGTTTCTTTGGATTTAATATTGTGTGTTTAGGTGTAGTTTTGTGAAGTAATTTTGAAATGGTGTAGTTTTGTGAAATGTAATTCAAATTGGGTAGTTTTGTAATTCTCCCTTTTAAATAAATGTTTTTTCAACTATATTTAAATGTGTTAGTTTTGTGAAATGTAATTCAAATGTGTTAGTTTATTTATTTATTTCTTCTTTTATATTGTATTAATTATTTTTTTATTGTATTGCTTAATAAATTCAGAGCAATAATATTTGCCAATCAAGAGCAAGAATATTTGCCAAAAATGTTACAAAACTACACCATTTGAATTACATTTCACAAAACTACACCGTTTCAAAAATACTTTACAAAACTACACCTAAACACTCAAAATTAAATCCAAATAAATTCTACCCACATCATCCTACCCCTTTAATAATATACCATAAACACTAATTAGCGAACCCAAATGAAAAGATTTTAATTTTGGTAATTTTTAAAAAGGTAAATCAAGCTTTTAAAATTTTAAAATGACGTAAATTTGTGAATTCCTCTAAAACTTATTGGCATTTTAGGGTAAACAAAAGTTCAGTGGTATATTTTTCTATTGTCGTGGTGTACTATGATTATAACTTAAAAAAATGTATTTTGGACAATTGCACAATTATATGTTAACCTTACAAAACAATTTTGCAATAAAATGGATTTTATCTTTAATTCGATAAGATTATTTATTGGAGTGAAACGCGCCGTTTAGCTTATAACACTTCCCCTCTTCGTCATCGTCTACACATTTGATGAGACTTCGCCGATATATTTTTCCGATCACATTTCGAATTCTGTCTCCGATTCAAAACTGCCCACTAAACTCATAGACCAAAAAGTCCAAAACTTTCACGTAGCAGAGACCCAAATCACAAAGCCCTAAAATCAAAATCGATCCGAAATTTGTTTCATACTCTCAAAAACCTCGAGACAAAAAAAAAATGGCAGAGGCAAAGAGAGATCACACAAGGCTGATTCTTCACGATTTCATCTCTAGGACAGAGTGTAAGGAGCTCGAGTTCATACACAAGAGTTGCAGTACGGTCGGTTACAGACCAAATGTCTTCTCAACAACTCTATCTCACCTTATCGCCACCGATTCTCCTCACCTTATCATCCCTTTCGTCTCCATTAGAGGTCTGCAAAAACAAACCCTTTAGCTTCTCTTTAGATACAGATTCCAAAGGAATGTACTTTCTTCATGTCCTGAGTGATTTGATTTGGTTTGTGTAAGCAGAAAGGGTGAAAGAGAAAATGGAAGAAACGTTTGGGTGTGAGTATGATCTGTTTATTGAATTCACAGGCTTAATTAGGTATGTAACTAAGTATGTTACTTTGTTTTGTCTCATAAAAACCCAATAAAAAAAAGGTTGTTAAGGAATGTTTTGTATTGGTTTGGTTTTGAATGTCTCATGGGAGTGGTGAAGAATGATTAGTTTCTTTTGGCTTTTGAATCAGCTGGTGTAGAGGAGCAAGCATTGGGTGGCACAGTGATGATAACAGACCTTATCTTAAACAAAGAGATTTTGCGGTCTGTGTTTTACTTGATTTTGCAGTTTATACGTCGTTTTTCGATATGTATGATTGAGTAAATGATACGTGTTTTTGGTTGGTTTTGAAGGCAGTGTGTTACTTGAATAGTTATGAAAAAGACTTCAAAGGCGGGCTTTTTCGTTTTCAGAGTGGGGAGCCAGCAACCGTCGCTCCCTTGGCTGGTGTAAGTATGTCTTTTTTCTTCATTTGGCTCAATGGTTAGTCATTAATCGGCTTAGCTGAATGATGAGTTTGTGTCTTTGACACAGGATGTTATCATGTACACAGCTGATGACCGTAACATTCACTCCGTTGACGAGGTCCTAAGCTCGTTAGATAGCTTCTTTCTTAGTTAGGTTGTTTCGTGTAGAAGATAATAAGTATACTAATGGAAGTTTACAGGTCACAGATGGAGAAAGATTGACTCTTGCGATATGGTTTAGCCGAGATTCATCACATGACGAAGATTCCAAGCTTGTTTCTCGTCTTTCTCAGTACATGTCGCCTGGAATTTACCTCCCTTCTCCTGCATCAACCAACATGTACTGGTTCTCTCCTCATCAAAAGGCTAATCAAAACATAGGTTTCGATATTTGCCTTGCGAGGCTATGTCTTCTTGGTTTCGACGTACATAGCTTGCAAGACAAAGATCACCCGGATGCTTCTGAACAACTCTTGGGACCATTACAAATAGCTAAAGGCGGAGTGTTGCTGATACGGAAATTCGCCAACATTCTTCATGCTCTTCAAGTACTTTTCTCTTAAATCATATTAAAGCCGAATTTTTACATGGGCTACTTCAAGGCTTTAGCTACTTGAATGTGTGCTCAATGGCTACAATCAAATGCTTTCTGTTTTCTTTCGCGTTGTTTGTTGGATAACAGGTTGTTCAGTTTTGCCATTGGAAAGCTTCCGAACTCAAGATTTCGAAGGTCGAAAATGACACTATAGAAGAGGAGGTGAAAGATATGTCACAACATCAGCTACAAACTATCAAGACCCTGAGATTAGTTTTCCTCCCAGATGAGAGCCTTGTGACCGCAGTTTTCGGATATCCTTGCTCCGATGAGGATCAAAAAGTGAAAGATTCTCTTGGCTTGAAGGATATATCACTCGCGGTTACGGCTTGGGAAGAGTATACTTGTAAGCTACAGAAGGAGCTATCATTGTCTTTGTCTCAATGGAAATTGTATCAGACTATACACAAAGTCATATAGGGTTAGAAGTACTCTTTAGTCACTGATGAGTTAAGTTAGGTAAAAACCTTGAAGTAGTTACTCTTGTCTGCAAAACACAGTTTCTCAAGTCCTAAGTTAATCTTTGTTTTGGAAGAAAAATTTTGAGGTGGTAATTTTGATAGAAAGTTCTTTTATGATAAATTTGAAATTCCAAAATATTATTGTGTGACATTTTTAGTTAATATTTTTGAAAAATATACAGCATAGTGACAGTGTGATCCTAGTGACGTGGACCTTCCAACTCATAAGGAAGGTTTCAAGAGAGTCAAGTCAACGACTCCGTTCGCTAAAAAAATAAATTAAATTTCCAGAAATGGGTTTATTTTTGCTCAATTAAGAAACAAAGGGTCAAAATTACAAATTAAGAAAAATATTCAGAGGTTTTATTATAATTATCACAAATAATGGATGTTGTCACTTTCGGAATCATAATCGGAATAATCATTCTCTTCTTCTGCGCCGTCTGCTTCATCGCCGTCGAAGGAACTTGCTTCGAAAACCGCCGCTCTTCTTAAGGGTTTTAATATTAGATGTCGAAAGTGGTGATTCCGGTTCTGATTCTGGTGCTGTTTCTGGATCTGTGCGTTGAATCCGGATTATCTCACTCCACGACGGCGCGTGATGACCACGCGCATCAACATCACGGTGGTGGTGGGTGTAGTCACTCTCACGGTGATCACCGCGATCATCATGGGGAGGAGACGGTGACGACGACGAAGATGAAGCTGTTGCCGGAGGAATTGGCTGAAGAAGAGGATATGAGGTTGTGTGGGTTTGGTCCTTGTCTTCATCACGACAACGACCACGAATCTAGTTCTAGTCTCACTGGATTTGGTAAATTGATTCATCTAAAACCACATTCGATTTCAATAGATTCATAGTGCTTCTAAGTCTTCTTCTTCTTCTTTTTTTGCAGCTTTGTGGTTCAATGCATTGGGATGCTCTCTATTGGTTAGCTTGGCTTCACTTATCTGTCTGGTTTTGCTACCAGTTATGTTTGGTAAGCAAATCACTGTGTGTATCCTTATATGCTTATGTATCCTTATGGGCCTATAAACACTTTAGTTGTTTGAATTGTCATGAGAAAGTTAGTCTCATTTTGTTTATCAATGTCTTTAAAAGAGTAGCTTTTTCAGGTGTTATGTTTTTTGAATTGCAGTTCAAGGGAAGCCAGCGAAATGGTTTGTTGATGCCTTGGCTCTCTTTGGGGTATGCCATTTTGGTTTTTTTTTACTACGAAAGCTTTTCTTTGGCCTTGGTGGTTTTGAATTTTGCGATATCGATACACTGTGTTAATGAGTTGGATAATCGGTATATATGATCTGTTGTTAGTTGAAATAGTTTTGATAAATTGTAATTTGTTCGATTACCAGGCGGGAGCTATGTTAGGGGATGCTTTTCTTCACCAATTGCCTCATGCTTTTGGTACAGTAATGGATACAGTTCTTTGATCTCTTACTAGTATATGCGTTGTTGCCATTTATTGGCTTTAAAGCCTTTTCATTTACTTTGTTTTGCATGGTCTCTTTGTTTTTCTTTGGTCTCTTACCGTGTGTATCCTAAAGTGCAACAATTATCGTGTGACAGGTGGTGGTCACTCTCACTCTCCTGATCACCATGAGAGCCATGGGCATCATGATCATTCTCATTCGGATTCGCCTTCACACTCACATTCTTTACAAGATCTGTCTGTTGGATTGTCTGTTCTCGGTTAGTATTGAAAAACGATTGCTCTCTTGTTTGTTTGAAAAAGTTCATCAGATTTTACACTTTTATACTCAAACATCATTTTTGATTGTGTAGCTGGGATTGTGGTCTTCCTTCTTGTGGAGAAGTTGGTACGGTATGTCGAAGAAAACTCGTCTGGTTCCAATACTTGGGGGCATCATCACCACCACCACCATACAGGCAGTAAGAAACTCAAGGATGAAGCTGAACATAACGGTGACCAAAAATCTTCCTCTGATGAGACTTCATCAGAGAAAGTCTCTAGCGGCCCTTCGGATGGATCTCTCCGCAAGGTTAGTAACAACAGTTCTATGTATATATATATCCATCTGTAGCCAGAAAGTACCTGATTTATTTAGCTATAATGTTATGTTTTTTATCAGTCTCTAGCTTGAATGATAGGTTTTGATATACTTAATATATCACAATGTGACTTGTTTGGTTCTTGCAGAGAAAGACTTCTGCTGGTGATGCTGCTGATAAATCAGATTCAGGCGCAAAAATCACGGATGGGAAACTGGAGCACCCAGAACAGGTGGAACCGCATTCAAGCCTAGTCTTTGGTTACCTAAACTTGTTCTCCGATGGTGTTGTAAGTACGTGCTCCCTCATCGTTTACCAAAGATTGCAAAAAAAAAAGTGATTACAATTCATCAGACAAAATGAGAATTTGGTCCTGTTTTTTTCGTTCTGCAGCATAATTTTACTGATGGAATGGCGTTAGCAAGCGCGTTTCTCATATACGGATCAGTTGGTGGATGGTCAAGAACATTGTTTTTACTTGCCCACGAGCTTCCCCAAGAGGTATGTACTCGATTTGTTAAACTTGATAACGCGTATAGCAACAAAATAACCACTTGAAAAGCATAATCGCGGGACGATATACTTGCAGATAGGTGACTTCGGTATTCTAGTGAGGTCAGGCTTCACCGTAACAAAAGCACTCTTCTTCAACTTCCTCTCTGCACTCTCCGCACTCGCAGGAACCGCATTGGCAAGTCCTTTTGAAACATATCATATCTCTTAAAACTGTAAAACATGGAAACCAAACTAAACTCTTTGTGATGTTTTCTTGCCTCCTGCCACAGGTTTTGGTCTGGGGAAATGAACCGGGACAGTCATCGTTGATCGAGGTAGGTTCTACAATGAACTATCACAATGCTTCGATCTCTAGTAACACTTGGTTAACGATTTTTACTATCTTTCTGTGGCAGGGATTCACGGCGGGTGGATTCATATACATAGCGGTTGCTGGTGTTCTTGCGGAGATGAACAACTCCGGGAAATCGACGGTTAAAAGCAGTGTGTGCCATTTGATTTCATTGATGCTTGGTATGGGTGTTGCTCTTGTTATCTCTCTTCTTGAATGATCTCTCCTCATAAAGTCATAACAAAGTGTTTTGTAATCTCCCATATAGAGATGTCCCCCAAGCTTGGGTTACATGGATATTTCACCTAGTTTTGAACTTTTTTAATGGACACAAACAAATATTTACTTGTTTACGTTTTGTTTTTTGACATCTTTTACTTGTTTACGTTTATTACAAACATTTACTTGTTTATGTTTATTACAAGAGACCAATCGGATCAATACATTAAATATATTTTCTTATATAAAAAAAATATATATTTAGATTTATAAGATAAAACAAAAATAATATTAACATGTTTGATCAAAAAACGATTGGTCCAATAATTTATGTGTCATTTTCCTATTAGTCAGATTTTTTTTATTTCTTTTATTTCAACTAGGTAAGTACCCGTGCGGTATCGCACGGGAGCTAGAATACGTAAAATATTTTTTAAAATTCATAAATCTAAACTAATTAGTATATTTATTCATATATTAGATAATTCATAATTATTATAATCTCAATATTTTATATACATTAGTTATTTTAAAAGTGTAAAACTTGCAATTAAATTTAAATAAAACTCAATCACAAATTTACAACCTCGTAACAATATTTTTAACTTCAAAAATGTTGTCACAATTTTTTTAAAAAATTAAAACCCTACATCATTTTTTCTTTACTACAAATAAATATATTAAAAATACTCGACACTTACTTGCATTTTAAATCGTTTTATCAAATTGCGTTAGTAAGAAATCAAAAATCTGTTTTCATTAAAACAAACGAGACGACAGTCATTTTTTATTTGGTTTAACTATTTAGCGTTTAAAATTTAATTTTGAAGTAGGTAAGATTTACTTTTGAGGGTTTATGATTTAATTTTTAAGATTTTAAACTACAATAAAACATTTTTATATTAATACTCTAAATGTGAATACTTCTATAGAAAATAGATTTTAATAGTATTTTTGGTAATTTCCCTCAAAATTATTAAGTTTTATTAAATTTAGTGGAATTTTACTTTAAAGAGCATATGATAAAATTTATCTGATTAATTTTTTAATATGTTAGAGCGGTATAAATAAATTTAGTTTATTAGTCAAATTGATTAAGAAAAATAGTTATGAATTGATTAAGATATGAGGTTTTAATTTTTCATTACCTTAAGTTAGACCACCATTTAACGGAACACACATTAAAAGTTGGGCAATTAATAAATTGTAGTGAAATTTTATTTCACTAATAAAATAACATGATTCATAGTTTTTTTCTTTGAACTGTTGAAAAAACTCTTTTTACAAAAATACCATAAATATTAAATTACCTTAATATTTCTTAAACTAAATTCTAAAGTCTCAAAACTAAATCTTACAAATAAAATACATACCCCAAAAAATAATGATAAATAACAAATCAAGAAATCGAAATAAGGAAAATAAAAAAAGGATAAATAATAATCTACAAACAATAGTGAAAAACGAAAAAATAAATATACAAAATAAGGTTTAAGATCATATCATAAGGTTTTCTTCTTCGTCTTTAAAATTTTAGAAACTTAAAAAAATGATTTGGAAGTAGTTACAAAAATACCATAAATATTAAATTAGCTTAAAATTTCTTAAACTCTTTTTACAAAAATACCATAAATATTAAATTACCTTAATATTTCTTAAACTAAATTCTAAAGTCTCAAAACTAAATCTTACAAATAAAATACATACCCCCAAAAAAATAATGATAAATAACAAATCAAGAAATCGAAATTAGGAAAATAAAAAAGGATAAATAATAATCTACAAACAATAGTGAAAAATGAAAAATAAATATGCAAAATAAGGTTTAAGATCATATCATAAGGTTTTTTTCTTCGTCTTTAAAATTTTAGAAACTTAAAAAATGAGTTGGAAGCAGTTACGAAAATACCATAAATATTAAATTAGTTTAAAATTTCTTAAACTAAATTGTAAAGTCTCAAAACTAAATCTTACAAATAAAATACACATCACACTACCAAAAATAATGATAAGTAATAAATCAAGAAATCGAAATAGGAAAATAAAAAAAAAGATAAATAATAATCTACAAACAATAATGAAAAACGGGAAATAAATATACTAATGAAGTTTAAGATCATACCATAAGGTTTTCTTCTTCGTCTTTAAAATTTTAGAAACTTAAAAAAAATGATTTGGAAGTAGTCATGCGACATATATATAAAAATCAAAAGACACATTTTGGAAGACACCTTTTCGATGAAACAACACGAATTTGTAAAGACACTTTTACGAGTTTGTAAAGACACCTTTACGAGTTTGTAAAAACACATTTACGAGTTTGTAAGGACACATTTACGAATTTGTAAAGACATTTTTACGAGTTTGTAAAGACGCCTTTACGGAACACACCCCTACGAAATTTCAACAAAGAAATCTCAACAATGCCCTATTTATAATAATCAAAAGACATGATCAAAAGTTACGATTAAAAGACATGACTTTTTCTAAAACGGTTACGTAAATAAACGAAAGAATACAACTTTATAAAGACACATTTACAACGAAAGAATACAATTTTATAAAGACACATTTACATAACAAACCCCTTGAGTCTTTTTTTTATTTTGTTATTATTAGTAGTTTATAATAATCAAAAGACATGATCAAAAGTTACGATTAAAAGACATGACTTTTTCTAAAACGGTTACGTAAATAAACGAAAGAATACAACTTTATAAAGACACCTTTACAACGAAAGAATACAATTTTATAAAGACACATTTACATAACAAACCCCTTGAGTCTTTTTTTCATTTTGTTATTATTAGTAGATTTAGTTAATTACCTAACTATAAAAAATATTCTTCTAATATATTTTCAGACATATTTTTTAAAGTTTATAGCTTTGAGTAATTTCGCTTTAAACAAAAAAAAAAAATATTCTTCTAATATTATGTAGAACTTTTATAGCGATGGAGTTTTATATGATCTGGTTCGGTTTAAAAAATACATGAAATAAGTAAACCGGTCACACGTGGCAGCTTTTTAATTTTGCTTTTTATTATTTAATATTGATTTTTTGAAAAGAAGCGGTTACAACGGTGTAACGGATGGTAAAGGAAAGAAGAACTCAAAATAGAGAGAGAAGATTTTACAGAAAATGACTCTCAAGGAAGAAAAAGAAGAAGAAGAAAGGCACAGAGAAATCGAGAGAGAGAGAGAATAGACGAGAGAGAGAACGACGAGGGAGGAGGCATGACGATGAAGCTATGGAAACGAGCCGCCGCCGCGATGAAAGACCGTAAAAGCTTATTAGCCGTGGGATTCTCGCGGCGGAGCTCGTACCACCGTAACGCTGATCTCGAATCGGCAATCATCCACGCCACCTCCCACGACGATTCCTCCGTCGACTACTCCAACTCCCACCGCGTCTACAAATATATCCGATCCTCTCCTCTAAACCTCAAAACCCTAATCCACGCCCTCTCCTCCCGCGTAAACCACACGCGCTCGTGGATCGTAGCTCTCAAATCCCTGATGCTCCTCCACGGCGTCCTCGCCTGCAAAATCCCTTCTGTCGTCGGCGAAATCCGCCGTCTACCTTTCGATCTCTCGGGTTTCGCCGACGGACACTCGTGTCTAAGCAAAACCTGGGGGTTCAACGTCTTTGTGAGATCGTACTTTGCATTCCTCGACAGCTACTCTTCCTTCTTGTCCGATCAGATCCACCGTCACCGCGCGATAAGGAGATCGGAGAAATCATCCGCAGCCGATTCGACGGTCCAAGATCTCGAGAGGATCCAGAAACTACAATCTCTTCTTGATTTGATTCTTCAGGTCCGTCCTGTGGCTGATAACATGAAGAAGACTTTGATCTTAGAAGCTATGGATTGTGTCGTGATCGAGAGTATTAATATTTACGGTAGGATATGCAACGGCGTTATCAGGCTCCTTCCCGTCGCAGGCAAAACAGAGCCTACCGTGACTCTTAAGATCGTTAACAAAGCTAAGGCGCAAGGAGAAGATCTCGCTAACTATTTCGATTTCTGCAAACAATTCGGCATCTCAAACGCAAAGGATACACCGCAATTCGTTAGTATACCAAAGGAAGAAGTCGAAACGCTTGAAAAAACGGTTAAAACCAAGAGCGTTAACGACGAAAAGCCGAAGAAACAAGAAGAAGATGTAGAGGAAAAGAAAGTTGTGGTAGTGTTTCAGAAACCGAAGAAATCGCAGACGATTATTACAGAGAAGTGGGAGATATTCGAAGAAGAAGAAGACGAAAAGACGAATAAAGAATCTCAAAATCATCGGCCTTTTATAGTAGCGAACCAGCCGCTTTACATCGAATACCAAATGCCTGATTTGATTACGTTCTAGCGGACGAAATTCAAACAAAACCGGATCAAGATCGATGTTATTTTGCCGTCTGGTTCTGTACATAAACACACAATTTTACCAGTTTCCTGAGTAAATTTCAAAAAAAGAGGTACATTTTTGAGATACATACCCGAGTTTTTGGACAAAATTTGATTCCGAAACAAAAAAAAGGATATTACAATTGTTTATCTGATAGTGACAAACTTATTGGTACCATGTTTAGCCCAATGAGACTTCAAATCGATCGGTTTCGAGAAATCGAAACCATCATTAGAAAGCCTCTCGAGAACTTTTCGAAAAGCACCTTGGCTCATTTTCCTACCAGCGATCCGAGCACCGCGCTTTTTACTACTCATCGGCAAAGGATACATTGACACATTCGTCGTGCAGCACGCGGACTGCCATCCACCGCAACCCCACCGATAACACGGCTGAGACAAACCGGTACACGAACAAACCGGAACCGGCAAACATCCAATATCCATCGAAACACCGTTTATAACCATCTCTACCCTCTTCCTCAAAGGACTTCTCTGAACACTATTGCTATCTTTGATCTTCCTCTCTTTCTTCGCCTTTAGCTTCTTCGTGCATTGCCTTCTCTCGAAGGCCTCTTCGTCGCAGGGACCGGGTTTAGGAGCTTGGAGAAGAAGTTGCATTGGTTGTGTCATGTAAGTGTCTGAAACACAAGGTATGTTGTTGAAGAACTTGTTGTGATGGTTTAGCCAGCTATAGCTCATGAAAGGCGCTTCGGAAACCGCGAAATCGCGCGGATACGAGACCGCATTGTTGTTGATGTTGTTGTTGCTGACATTGTTGGGAGATGAAAAGTTTGGATTTTGGTTTATGATGTTTGGTATTAATTGAAACCCTATGTTTGGTCTGAACAGAGAAGGCTGTTCGTAATAACCACCCCAGTTTCTATTATGACTCAATCCATCTTCTTCCATTGTAATAGAATCTGTTGCAGACAACAACAAAAAAAAAAGACAGTACCTTTTTAAAAAGATGGTTCCTTTATTACACAAAATTGGGTTTTTAGATTTTGATAAGTTCGTTTTAAATTAAATTCACCATGGAACTAAAGAACACAGCTTTGATAAAGATTTCGTGAGATTCGTCTATGAGATTTAATTAGGGTTTCGTAATTTAAACATTTTTAAAGGGGATATAATAAATTTGTATACGCATAGAGAATAGAGAAAAAGGAGAGTAGAAATACAAAAATTATTTTATTAAAATGGAGAGAGGAAACTTACCGAGGATGGTGAACTTTTATTTTTTCCCTTCGAAAGAGATATGTGAAGGAGATGGATGGTGGGAGATGATAGAAATCTATTATATAATGAGGCACTTTTTGCTTCTCCCACAATAAGCCACATCATCATCTTTAAAAAATAAAATTTTAAAAAATTATTTAATATAAATATGCTTTTATGAAAACATTAATACAACCATTTAATATTAATAAAATTCAAATAAAATCCCAAAAAATATAAACAACATCGCTAAAATATTTTTCATAAAACTCATTAACATTAATAAAATCCGAAAAATATATTTTATAAAATATCTATATATATATATGTATATCAATTTTAAATAGCTATTAAAACTAATAATAAATAAATCTTACAAACGATATAAACAAAAAACAAGAAAACTAGAAACATCTTACAATTCATATGATTACAATCAATATTTAAAAAAACAAATTAAATTAAATATAAGTGAATTGTGTATATATATACTATTAATTGGGAATAATTTTTATAGAGAAACCCTTCAAATCATCTTTAATTTCGAGGTCCTCGACCAAAACTCATCAAAGTATTCTCTACTCTGTTTTTTTTTAACTTTTCTAATAATGACGGATTTTTCTTACACAACTATTTTTTGACAACATTAATACAACCATTTAATACTAATAAAATTCAAATAAAACCTCCAAAAAATATAAACAACATCAGTGAAATATTTTTCATAAAACTCATTAACATTAATAAAATCCGAAAAAGAAATATTTAATTTAATTTTTAACATTTATAAAATATCTATATATATAGATACATATATCAATTTTAAATAGCTATTAAAACTAATCATAAATAAATCTTACAAACGGTATAAACAAAAAAACAAGAAAACTAGAAACATATAACAATTCATACGGTAATAATCAATATTTTAAAAAGCAAATTAAAATAAATTTAAGTGAATTGTGTATATTTATACTATTAATTGGGAAGAATTTTTATAGAAAAACCCTTAAAGTCATCTTCGTGGCCCTTCACCAAAACTCGTCAAAATATTCTCTCCTCTCTTTTTTATTAGCTTTTCTAATAATGATGAATTTTTCTTACACAACTATTTTTTTGACAACATTAATACAATCACTTAATACTAATAAAATTCAAATAAAACCCCAAAAAAATATAAACAACATCACCGAAATATATTTGATAAAACTCATTAATATTAATAAAATGCGAAAAAGAAATATTTAATGTAATTTTTAACATTTATAAAATATATATATATAGATACATATATCAATTTTAAATAACTATTAACACTAATCATAAATAAATCTTACAAACGATATAAATAAAAAAACAAGAAAACTAGAAACATATTACATGGTCACAATCAATATTTTAAAACCCAAATTAAAATAAATTAAAGTGAATTGTGTATATTTATCTATTATATAATGAGGCACTTTTTGCTTCTCCCACAATAAGCCACATCATCATCTTTAAAAAATAAAATTTTAAAAAATTATTTAATATAAATATGCTTTTATGAAAACATTAATACAACCATTTAATATTAATAAAATTCAAATAAAATCCCAAAAAATATAAACAACATCGCTAAAATATTTTTCATAAAACTCATTAACATTAATAAAATCCGAAAAATATATTTTATAAAATATCTATATATATATATGTATATCAATTTTAAATAGCTATTAAAACTAATAATAAATAAATCTTACAAACGATATAAACAAAAAACAAGAAAACTAGAAACATCTTACAATTCATATGATTACAATCAATATTTAAAAAAACAAATTAAATTAAATATAAGTGAATTGTGTATATATATACTATTAATTGGGAATAATTTTTATAGAGAAACCCTTCAAATCATCTTTAATTTCAGGGTCCTTGACCAAAACTCTGTCAAAGTATTCTCTACTCTGTTTTTTTTTAACTTTTCTAATAATGACGGATTTTTCTTACACAACTATTTTTTGACAACATTAATACAACCATTTAATACTAATAAAATTCAAATAAAACCTCCAAAAAATATAAACAACATCAGTGAAATATTTTTCATAAAACTCATTAACATTAATAAAATCCGAAAAAGAAATATTTAATTTAATTTTTAACATTTATAAAATATCTATATATATAGATACATATATCAATTTTAAATAGCTATTAAAACTAATCATAAATAAATCTTACAAACGGTATAAACAAAAAAACAAGAAAACTAGAAACATATAACAATTCATACGGTAATAATCAATATTTTAAAAAGCAAATTAAAATAAATTTAAGTGAATTGTGTATATTTATACTATTAATTGGGAAGAATTTTTATAGAAAAACCCTTAAAGTCATCTTCAGGGCCCTTCACCAAAACTCTGTCAAAATATTCTCTCCTCTCTTTTTTATTAGCTTTTCTAATAATGATGAATTTTTCTTACACAACTATTTTTTTGACAACATTAATACAATCACTTAATACTAATAAAATTCAAATAAAACCCCAAAAAAATATAAACAACATCACTGAAATATATTTGATAAAACTCATTAATATTAATAAAATGCGAAAAAGAAATATTTAATGTAATTTTTAACATTTATAAAATATATATATATAGATACATATATCAATTTTAAATAACTATTAACACTAATCATAAATAAATCTTACAAACGATATAAATAAAAAAACAAGAAAACTAGAAACATATTACATGGTCACAATCAATATTTTAAAACCCAAATTAAAATAAATTAAAGTGAATTGTGTATATTTATACTATTAATTGGGAACAACTTTAATAGAGAAACTCTTCAAATCATCTACAACTTCGGGCCCTAGCACCAAAACTCAGTCAAAGTATTCTCTATTCTCTTTTTTATTAGCTTTTATTAAAATGATGGATTTTTCTTACACAACTATTTTCTTGACAATATTAATACAACCATTTAATACTAATAAAATTCTAATAAAACGTCAAAAGTATAAACAACATCACTAAAATATTTTTGATAAAACTCATTAACATTAATAAAATCCGAAAAAGAAATAGTTAATGTAATTTTCAACATTTATAAATATCTATATATATAGATACATATCAATTTTAAATAGTTATTAAAACTAATCATAAATACATATTACATACGGTATAAACAAAAAAACAAGAAAACTAGAAACATCTTACAATTCATATGGTCACAATCAATATTTAAAAAAACAAAGTAAAATAAATATAAGTGAATTGTATATATTTATACTATTAATTAGGAAAAACTTTTATAGAAAAACTTTTCAAGTCATTTTCAACGTCAGGGCCCTTGACCAAAACTCTGTAAAGTATTTTCTACTCTTTTTTATTAGCTTTTCTAATAATGATAGATTTTTCTTACAAAAGGTATAAATAAAAAAACAAGAAAACTAGAAACATCTTACAATTCATATGATCACAATCAATATTTAAAACACAGATTAAAATAAATATAAGTGAATTGTGTATATCTATACTATTAATTGGGAAGAACTTTTATCGAGAAACCCTTCAAATCATCTTCAACTTAAGGGTCTTTAACCAAAATTTTGTCGAAGTATTCTCTATTCTCTATTTGATGAGCTTTTCTAATAATGATGGATTTTTCTAACTTTATACATTTAACTGAAATGAAATTCAAAAAAGTATTTTATAAGTAATTTTTCAACTTATCATGGTTTATAATTCTTATTAGCAATTATGTAAATATACAATTTCTGATACTAAAGTTACAAATATTTAGTTTTAGTTTTAGTTACTAATAACTAAATTCAAAATAATTATTTAAAGGAAAACTAAGTGCATCACACATTATTACGTCTTACTGAAATTGACGACAATCATTGGCATAACAGTCAGGTGGTTGTTTACTTGTCTTTGTGGGATGATGTTGCGTCTGTTTTTAGGGGCATCCTCAAGTCGGGTGATAGGACACAATCTGACATGTTTGTCACCACTGTTAATCTCGAACTTTTTGGAGGTAAAGTCTTGAAATTTGTAAACTTTAATTGTTTCTATGAGCATCATTGGTTTCTCTAATAAGTTGTTGTTCATTGGTAACTCAAACATTCTTTATATTTGAAATAAGTAAGAAAAGATGAGCGCAAGTGTGTGTTGTCTTATCACTAACATTATCATCATTCTTCATCTAAGTATCAAACTTAACCGAATATATCTTCCTTTTATATTTTTTGTCCTCCTTGTCATGGAATGTGCTATTATCTTAATAGTGGTCGTTTGACTTTGCTTTGTTTACTTATATCTTCATTTCATTAAACCCAGTATCTCGGGTGACTAAAACTTTGAACCCACCATGAAGTCAAGTCTGTGTTCTTGCGTCTCGACAACGCTTTTTTCTTTAAAGTATTCAGTTTGTTCTCTGTTTTCTGTTTTCTTTTCGCATATACAAATAAAAACGTATTCACTTTTTAGGGTGCATAGGTTTCTCAGTCTATATTTATGAACAAGTTTCACTTTAAATTTTTCTAACAATTATTCAAACTTTAAAAATAAAAAAAATTGTCACCCTATATGTTCACCAATTTAAATTTTCATCAACAGTATTAGAAACTATCACAATTTAAAATCTGCCTCTTACAAATGAAGAACAAATATAAAATACATCCACTGTTAGCATTTGATATCAGCCCTTTTTGTCGTCACAACACTGCACACTCCTACTTCAACTCATAACTTTTCTCGTCGATTCAACATTAGTTAAATATTTGTTACCATATTTAAAATACACATACGTCTCCGCGCTTGCGCGGGGCTTCGCCCCTAGTGATGATAATGATACTATTTTTTGTTTTTTTTCCTCAACGAAAACATGGTATTAAATCATCATTATTATTATACATATAAATATGTAAGTTAAGCATATGAAATTAAAAGTTTGGTTAGCTTTACTCATTTGAGATTGAAGTTCTAAGTTATGGTTTATTAATAGGGTTATTTTGTTTGTGTTTAATTTTTAAGTTGAAAAATTAAATATAACTTCCGATAGCTTAATAATATTAATATGTGTTAATTTTTAAAAAAATATATATATAACTCTTAAGTTAAAATACGTTTCTCATGTGAACATTCATGTAATTGTACGAACATTCATGTATAAATTTTTTTTAACGAGACAATACTATTCATATAGTCGTATGAATATATAGTCGTATGAATGTATGCGCATGAATATTCATGTTTTGTATTTGAAAATTTAAAATTTGAATGCATAGTTTTCTAAATATTGTAAATATTTATGAATATGTGTGAATATACATAACAATATGTGAACATTTATAGTAAAAACAAATAATTCATGAAAAAATTAAAACATAAAAAGTTGTGAATATTAACGGTCATTAATAACCGTGGAAGAATATATTGGTCGCAAAATATATTGCATAAAAGAAAATCACTTAATTACCTAATTTTTAACACAAATCATTTTATCGACAAATTAATACACAAAAAAGTAACATGTTTCTCTAATATTTTTTTTTATTTATTAAAATATCGATAATGCAGAATCCCTAAAATATTATTTGCGAAATAACTTTTGTTAAAGATCCTACGTGTCGAGTTCACATCGAGTCTCAGCAAATTGAATGTTGACATGACATGAGAATTTGATAACAATCAATCAAATAGACAACAAAACAAAATCATTTACTAAAACAAACATAACTTAAAAAGACTTTCAAAACCCAATAATTACATATCAATAAACATATTGAAACAATATTTATGGAGAAACAAATAAAATAGTAAATAATTAAAAATATAAATTCTACTTTTTTATAAAATAATATTGAGTACAATCAATATAATAAATTTTTATTAGTTAAAAAAATCAAAACGCATTAAATTTTTCCATCGAAATTAAAAACAAGGAATGGATGAAATAAAAAACTCTCTTAAAACGACATTTATTCTGAAATAGACGGAATAATAAATTTCAGTATTATATAGAAATGAACGCTAAACGTCACCACAATCCTATAAATTTATACTGCATGTTAGGGGTGAACCGGATCCATATATCTGGTTTTTTTTTTTTTTTTTTTTTGTCAACATTTGGGCCACAACTGGCCGGCCCATTAGTCAATCCTACACTGCCGTAGGCGCTGAGAATTGATCCCGGGTGGGAGAGTGTTAACCTGCCTCTAGTGGACTTATGAATGCCACTAGGCCAAGGTCACTTCCCCATCTGGGTTTTTTTAGGATATCCGAATCTGCATATGCCCATATCCGTAATAAATGATCTGAATTCATATCCAGTACCCCGGATTTCCGGTCACCATATATTCGTTGAGTTTTGAAGGATATATGGATCTATTTTTTGAATATTTTATAAATATATTTTGTTAAAAGAATAATATTTTTACTGAAATGGATCCGGATCTAGGTTTTTAATTAAAAATATATCATTTTATTTTTAAAAAAAATATTTACAGGATCCGGATCCAGTTTGCGATTAAATCCTTTAGTGGTACGTAGTCAAATGCTAGAAAACTCATTTCTAATAGATAATATTAGAATTAATTTGGATCCGATACAAAAAACTAAATGGAGTTGAACTAAAAAATTGAAAAGAGATCTTATAAAGAAATACAAATTTTGTTTGGATTGTCCATGATACAAAAGTCTCGAGATAATAGTTGTAATTCCTCAATCATGTCTATAATGACATGGTTCTGAATATACTATTTCATGACAAAAAATTACACTTTAAAACTAAATCTAATTTAATAAATAAAAAAATAAAAATTATATAACGAAAACAAAATGTAAACCAAATTATAAACCTTAAATATAATTTTTGACTTTTACGTAAAATTTTATTATTTTCAAAATTTATTCATCAGCGTCATCGGGTGAGTTATCTACTTGAGAATTAAATACATAATGTACATTTGCATCCATGTACTACCTTGATTCCGAATAAAAGTCATGGGCCTTTATATACGGGTTTTTAAGTTTTCTTTTTTTAAGGCCTAGTATTGTCCTCAAGATTCATCATCCAGCTTTTTGTATATTGTTAAGGCAATTATTAATTATTTACACTGAATTTGTTATGCACTGAAGTTCATTTCTTCATTCATAAGTTCATATTTTCATAAGATTCATTTCATGTTTTATAAAATTTGTTTAATTGTGGTTTAAAGTTGTCTTTACATTGTTTTTATATGCTCTACCTTATTTAAATTTAATTATGGATAATGTGTATATAGTTTAAACAAAACAAACTCTTAACAAGAATTTTAAAATATATCCACTTGAAAAGCACAATTAAACTTCTGATATTTGTTTAAATTAAGGAAAATTAATGAATGTTTATGTATATGTCTATTTGTGTGTTGACTTTTTTTTATATGAAATGTTTGTAAAGAAAGCAAGCAACAAGGTCGATGAGAAATCGCTATCAATCATAAAATTGGTATGGCCATAAGTTTTTCCAACTTTTTAGAGACTAGTACTTTCTCATAATACTTCCCTGACCAAATATATATCATTAAGCTAACCAAAAATGTTTACCAAATTATATATTTTCATGTTGCCAAAACACATGTATTTTAAAGCATATTCCACAATGTTGGCAAACATCAATCCTATCTTCTTAATCCCACAGTTAATTATTGTCCGCACATCAATGGTCTAGTGGTAGTTGGTTTCGGATAAGGCGTCAATCCGTTCTTTCCAAGTTCGATTTCCATTAGAAATAAATCTCATTGGTGTGTGGGAAGTTTCGACACAAACCAGTTTACATGGTAGTTCGGTAATAGATGATCTAACTACCTTTAACATTAGTCGAAAAACAGTTCAAACTCTGGAATATATAAAATGGTAACCAGTCCACTCCATAACACTCCGATGCATTTATATACAATTGAAGCATATACAATTGTAAACTTCTCAGTTTCTTTATGTTAGTAATACACCACAAAATTGTTTAGAAATTACTCTTAAAGACTTTTGAATTTAACTGCATGAGAACCCAAAAAAAAAGGTTTTCTCTATAAAAATTTATATATCGGTAACTTTTGTATCTTTTGATTTATATTTATTGTCATAATTTGTATTCTTTACATATATATATATATTGATATAACTTTGAAACAAAATTGGATCAAAAATTCTCTTGCACGTATTTCTAAAATTACAAAAATGTAAAATGCATACAAAACATTGTCGTCCCTAGCCAAGTCATTTAACTAGAAGCTAGTCCTTTATGCACCAAACTGATTATCCTATCAAGTTGCAACTTAACATCACAAATCATTTTAATTTCAAGACAGTAAATTAAAAGGAATATTAAAAAATAGGGTTCATGTTCATATATGTATAGATCCGTGAGCATTAATAGGCTCAGCCTATTTTTATGAACAAATAAACAGAACCATAATGATGACAATTTATACAAAAGTTACATATAAAGACATTGTAATAATGAAGAAAAAAAGGCAATAGAGTAAGTAACGAGTAGGGTATAAAGGCTTACACCGTCCATGTGGCCATAAGATTTGGCTATGCTTTCTATGAAGATTATGACATAGAGACAAAGTCACTTTTTCTCTTTGTAAATTATTATTCAACCAAAAAAAAAATTATAATTATTTTGTTTTTAATTAGTTCTTTATGCGTTGTCAATATAAATTTTATTCATCATTACTACTTGGAAAGTAAAAATAAAAGCCAAAGGGGTACTACTCCCATGTTGTCATCACTATTCTCACTCTCTTAATTAAACTTTAATTAATTAATTAATTAATTAATTAATTAATACTACTTTTTATTTGTTTTTTACTTGTACTCCTTTCCTTTTTGTACTTATATTTTTTTTCTAAAACGAATCTCGCATCTAATATTAATCCCTAAATCTTGCTTTTTTATAATCACATAAATTTGTGTCTGGAAAAGTCTTAATAAGGACTAGTATATAGTATATAGATATTCGTATGTATTTTAGTTTTTTTTGTAAATAAAAAGTGACGTGAAGTCATTATTTACTCTGTGTTTTGGGTTTCAGTGAAATCTGAAAAATGTCAAAACTTTTCAAGTTGCAACTTTGAGATGGCAACAAGAGCAAACGAGACAAATGCCTCAGCTTTTAGTGCACAACTCCACTAAAGGTTTTTTTGTTTGTTACTTTTTTATATATAAAAAACAAAAATGTCGTTTTGTTTAATTAATAGTATTATTTAATGCTAAAGATACCTAATTAAAAGAGTGAACTGATTAATGTAGTCAAATAAATTTTAACTAAAAATATGATGAATTTTTAGGGGAAGTGACATTGGTCTAATGGCAGTCATAAGTCCACGTGAAAAAGGTAACACCACCCTACCCGGGATCGATTCACAGCGTCTACGTTTGTATATGATTGGCTAATGAGCCGATTATTTTGTGGTCGAAACGTTCAAAAAAAAAATTATGATGAATTTCGTAGATACAGAGTGACAAACATGTAAATAAGTGTTGTGTTTTTGCTTTTTTACATCAAATTAAATGACATGTTGATGTTATATACTCTCTTCGTTCTATATTACATGATGTTTTAGTTTTTTACACGTTGATTAAGAAATTATTTAATTTTATTATTTTCAGTGTAAAAACATCATTTAACTTCCTACTTAAAAATAATTCAACCAATAGAAACACATCATTCATAATCTAAATCATTGGAAAACACAAAATATCTATTAATTTTACATTGAAAAATGATAACATCAACTAATTTGAAACAAAATATTTGTCTAAAACATTAAATACTATGAAACAGATGGAGTATTAATGGAGTATTAATACCCATAACAATATAAGATTATTTACCTTTTTCATAAATAGACTATCTGACTTTGAAATTTATAATAACAAAATGACAAAACATTTGGTTATTTAGTGCACAAGATTTTAAGGTAAAAAAAACTAATTATCGTGTTATCGGCCATATATTTAAATGACCCTTAAATAAATGAAATAGGTGAATACTAATTATAAACAAAAATATCATAAAAAAATATGATGGTGAAAAATATATATTGATATATATATATATATATTATACAACTTACAAATAAAAAAAAGCATAGCATGTGATGAGAATATCTCCCCCATCCTCCCACCCATTCTTTCCAACTCAACCCCTCTCTTTTTCTCTTCTTTTTGTTTTTAAAATTGAAAAAAAGATAAAACTTTTTAAAAAATTGTTACATTACTTCTCTTTTGTTTTTGATAAACACTTCAATTCTTACATTACCACTTGGTTAGATAAATGCTCTTTAATGAGATGGTGGACTTTTAATATCTTATTTATACCTACAACACACACACACACTTTATAGACATGAGTTTTTTCATAAAGACAAATTCTCTTGAACATATTCTAGATCTATAATGATTCGTTTGTTTGAGATTGTTAATTAGACATAATTATTGGTCTTAGCTAGTATTCAAAAATCAAATGTGAGTTTAGGTTTGTCTTTATTTAAATCATACTCCCTCTGTTTTTTTATTATAGGATTTTCTACCTTTTCAGATATAATAAACAAACATATAAAAATATATTATTTTTTGTGATTTATAATTTCCAACAACTCTAAACCAATAATGTTTAATTATTTTTCTTGAATTCTATAATTTATCATTAACAATTGTATATAAAAAAGTGAGAAAATCCATCTTTTTAAAACCAAATATTTTCAACAAAAATCATATATTAAAAAACGGAAGGAGTATTTTTTTGGAATCAGCAGTTGATAGTATTACGTTTAAGGCGTAAAACACTCTTTTAAGAAATTATTGAGTTTCAATTGTAGAAACAATATTCACATTTGATTAAAAATATATTTCTTATATAGAAAAAGATATAAAAGATATGTGTGATGATGGCACCACATTGTATATTTGTATATATTCAGAAAAATGAGTTGGGTATATGCATGTGACTTATTTTCAAAAAACAAATATTCTCATGTCCCTCTTTTATATATAAATCCAGCCCTAATGGCTACACATACATTTGTCACCATTAAAAAAACATATACCCTAGCATCAAATTTTCCAAGATTCTCATTTCACCAATCCTATAATTATTTATCTTGAAAGATGAAAAAAAACTAACTCAATATCTGATAGAATATTGAATGATAAGAAATAATAATGACTTGTAATTGTTTTGTAGTGAAAGGGGATGTTTTTTTGTTTCTTGTCCATATACTAATGTGGGCTCCAAGCTCCCTTGTCCCACTCTCTTTTTATATGTTATACAACAATCTCACTTCATATATTTGTTTTGTGTTAGTTTGTATATAAACAGTGTATAGATAAAGAAGAGAGAGATAGATTCATAAATCATAACTACTCTTAAGAAGATTGAAACATTAAAGACCATACAAATATATGTATTTCTCAATCTATAAGGTGAGAGGTCAATGAAACAATTAACAAAAAAGTTGAAAGTTTTTTTAATTTTTTCCCAAGAAAATTATTAGAAAGATATGTATAGAGTAAAGGAAAATAGAAAAAGCTTTTGCCTTTATGTGAGATAAAAGATGATTTTGGAAAAACCAAAAAGCCCTCTTTGTTTCTCTCTCTTAACTCATTCTTACTTTCTTCTTCTATTAGTAAAGATTGTAAAACACAATACTCTCTCCACCAAATAAATAAGGAAACAATAACAAATCTCTTCTTCTTTCTCCACATGAAAAACAAAAGATTCCTAAATTTTGTTCTTATTTTTTGTTAGTTCATAGTACTCTCTCTATACACTTCAACAATAACACTCTCTTCAAATTAAACAAAAAAAAACTCATATGATGATAGACTATGAGAGAAGCAATAACACCAAGAAAATCAACCATCCTCCTTCTTCCTCCTCCTCCGATCTTCATCCCGACGGTGATGGAGTCGTAAACGACGACCCGCCGGGACACCTGGTATATATAACCTAACCTTTACAATTTTATTAAAAATATTACTAAATATTCTTGAAAAAATCAATCATTTTTCGCCGAAAAAGATAGATTTTTATCATAATTCGGTTAAAGTTTTGGTTTTTCCCGTTGGGTTTTCCTGTAAATATCCGAAACTAATCATATATTTTTTTCGCGGTGGCGGTGGCGGTGGCGAAAGATCCAGAAGCAGAAGTAGTATCTTTATCTCCAAGAACACTACTAGAATCGGATCGATACATATGCGAGATATGTAACCAAGGGTTTCAAAGAGACCAGAATCTACAAATGCATAGGAGAAGACATAAAGTTCCATGGAAGCTATTAAAAAGAGAGACAAACGAAGAAGTAAAGAAGAGAGTCTACGTTTGTCCTGAGCCGACATGTCTACACAACAACCCTTGTCACGCTTTAGGAGATCTCGTGGGGATCAAGAAACACTTTCGAAGGAAACATAGTAACCATAAGCAATGGATTTGTGAGAGATGCTGTAAAGGCTATGCTGTACAATCTGATTATAAAGCTCATCTCAAAACGTGTGGCACTCGTGGCCATTCTTGCGATTGCGGCCGCGTTTTCTCCAGGTATAGCGTTTTCTAATAATAACACAAACCCTAGTTTTTATATTATATAGTTTTTTTTATTTAAATATATTTAGTAGAATGTTGTTTTTTCTAGTATGGCGTGTACATGTTGATTGTATATAATGCATAGAGATTTTGAAACGATATTTATGAGTGGAATCTTAGGTTTTTTGTTTGGGCGTTTGTTTTGTCTTAATTAATTTAATAATTAGTTTGATTATATATTTGAACTCACGTTGACCTTCATTATCACACTTTGTTAAGTATATATCTAATCCAAAAGATATCTAACTCCACTAACTTGATTAATTTTTATATTTTATTCACCTATTTTTGATACATAACAAATATTCCTTTGTGCTTTTAGTTTATAAACTATATAAAAAAAAATATAATAACAAACTCTTCTTGAATTATCAGAGTGGAGAGTTTCATAGAGCACCAGGATGATTGCACCATGCGCCAATCTCAACCATCAAGCCACCATCAACAACAACAAAGTGTTGCAAAAGCTACACAAACCGCTTCAACCGCGAAAAAAGCCGATTTTTCCTATGCTTCTATATTGCCTGGACATCCTTTGCTAAGACAACATTCCTTACCACAACAACAATCGGATTTTCTCTTTCCTTTTGTTAGCTCATGCGCTACTACTGGTAGCAGCATCGAGCTTCAGCTACTTCCCTCGAGGGAAGTAGCTGATGAGACAAGCCTTAGTCTTTCTATAGGGATGGATACAACATTAATGCCATCAAGCTATGAGAAAGGAGAGACAAGCATACTATACGACGAAAGAGAAGAAGCGAAAAGACAGATAGAGATCGCGGAATCAGAGTTTGATGAAGCTAAGAGGATAAGACAACACGCGAAAGCTGAGCTTCGTAAAGCTCACCTTTTTAGAGAAGAAGCAAGTAGGAAGATTAGTGGGATGATAATGCAAATTACTTGTCATCATTGTAAGCAACATTTTCAAGCTCTTGCTTCTTCGGTTCCTCGTCCGCATTGTGCTGATCATGAGAGTACATCACTTGGTGTTAGCTATGTGTCTTCGGCTACTACGGAAGGTGGTAAAGCAAGTGATAGAGCATCTTCATAGTGTTTGATGAAAAGAGACAAAAGAAAGTGATATTCTTCTTTTTCTATGTATTTTTGTATTGAAATTTGAAGGTCATCTTTTGATATTCTTTGGTTTTATTTTTTATTTATAAATTTGTGGGTTTTTTTTTCACAAAACAAAAAATTGAAGAAGAGAAGAGGTATCTTATATGGAATATGTGGTTGAGTTTGTTGATGGTTGTTGGATATAGTAACTTTGGTTAGTGCAAAATAAACAAGTTATTGTAACTATAAGTTACAACTCAAGAATGGGTACCTTTACAAACAAAATAAATGATAAAATTTACTACCTCCGTTTTTTTAATGTTTGATGTTTTAGAAAAAAAAATTGTTTTTGATTGTTCGATTTTCACAAATATAAATGTAGTTTTATCTATTGATATTTGTGAATTGTAAATTTCAAAATATATTAATTGAAATTCTTGCAACAATATTGGTCAAAAAGTATTAAAAATTGTTAATAAAATAAAAAAGGAGGAGGGAGTATATAACTTTTTTTATTTAATAAGCAATTGTTAAAGAAGAAGGGACGTATATTTGCATTTTTGAAGAAAAGAACACACAAGTATTGGCATTAAATGTAAAGGAAAGTGATGATTTCAAATCGTGTGTATAAGATTCTCAGGTAGACTATCCCCACGTAGTTACGTTTGTGTAGACTTTAATTTGTGTATGTGAGAATGGTAATTTTAAATTTCATTGAGATTAGATTTTATCTCAATTTTGTGGATTTTTAGCCTTTTTGAAGATTTTTATCTCAATGTGACCAAAAAAGAAATCATATCATCACACATAACGACAAAAATATCATAAGGTATCTTTTGACCGTAATATTTTGATGTGTACTATACTTAAAAACATTTTAGTAAAATTATATGTTCTTGTAAAATATATTTTAGGGTCTTTAATTTTTCATTTTTAGAGAACAAGCCGTAGGTTCATAGCTTCACCCTAGTTTACAAAATTAAGATTATAATTAAATAAATATAAATTATAGGCTAAATTTTTAAAAGAATGAGATTTTTGGTAATAATTAGATCCCAAGCCTTACACGCAACAAACAAATAACTGAAGCACAAACATGTCAATACTAACAGAAAAAATTGTAAATAAACACTGTTTAAGAAAATGTGGAATAGGTTATAGTCGGGTTGTTATCTAAATTATCTACGTTAAAATTATTATAAATGTTTATACCAGTTAAAATTTTCTTCAAATATTGTGTTTATAAGTTTTTTATAAACATTTTTTTGTGCTAAGTAAAAGTAAAGTGAAACATATGTTATGTTAAGCTCAAGGGGGTTCACGTACAAAATCGTATCTAACAATCAGTAATTATTAGAATCACATATCAAAACATTTATAATAAAATCAAAAATTGGGACGAGATATTTATTTGGTGCGAGTCATAATTACGAATTAAACGCTTGCATGGTCGCCATGTGGGTTTCTTAAATACTATAATAAATAAGTTTCTTATAAGGTTATAATTATGCCTCACTATGTATGGTTAATAAAATGTACTATCTTATTGTATATATGCATATCAATTATTTTAATGTCGTTTTCTCGCAAAAGACTTATAATCATGATAAAAAAAAAGTATGTTTGGACTAGATATATGTTTAAGTGGACAAGAAAATATAATGATCTAATTATATATTTAAAAATAATGGAGTGCTTTTTTAATTACAAGAAATTGGCAGTAATTATATATTTTATGACTATGCAAAGTTGAATATTGTAATGACTATTGACTGATCATGCATAGAAAACAAGGGTTGGTGAAAGAATATTCAGAGTTGAATAGTTGACTGTTAATTTTGGTTGTTATATTTATTTATAAATGTTATAATTTATAAAAATAAGAAGAAAAAAACATTAATGCTACTTGCTAGTGTGCTTGACGCTTACATGTTATTAAGGAGAAGACAACAACACAACAAGAGGGCCTTCAGGAGCAGATTATATCATCAATAAAGCCCAGTATTGAAACAAAGCCCAAGTCCATCTCTTCTTCACAACGGTCAAATCCAGAAGGAGACAAATCTTCTTCTTCTCCTCACGCTGCTCCCAAGGTCCGTACTGTCTGCAGTCAAGGCAATGGAATCAAGACGGAAAACCGTTTTGATCTTCTTGGATCTCTCACCTGCCAAGTGTCAGAAGATTAGAGATATTAGGTCATTGAGCTAAAGAGAGTACCTTAGTATAAATATATCATCTTGTAATCACAACAAATAATAGAGTTTGAAATAAATAAAACTTAAAACTTTCATTCCTGTGTTTACGTTTATGGTATCAGAGCCATGGAGATCTCCATTGAGCTCTATGCTGGTCCAAAACTAAACATCACAAATTGTGTAACCATCAAACTTACAGAGAGAAATTACCTTCTATGGAAGAACCAATTCGAGAGCTTTCTTGCCGGTCAGGGATTGTTGGGTCTCATTAATGGCGCCAAACCACCACCACCTGCTACGCTTCCTGTTCCAAACATCAACGGATCTACCACAGAAACACCTAATCCAGATTTTCAACAATGGCTCCGCCTAGACCAGGTGGTCAAATCTTGGTTACTCGGCTCTTTTTCTGAAGATGTCCTGACTGTGGTAGGCGCAGCTACTACGTCTCATGAAGTCTGGACTACGTTGTCCAAACATTTCAACAGAGTTTCCTCTTCTCGTCTTTTTGAGCTCCAAAGAAGACTCCAAACAATATCAAAAGGGGAGAAGACAATGGTTGAATATCTGAGAGAAATAAAGAATGTATGTGACTTGCTTGCCTCTATTGGAAGTCCTGTGAACGAGAAGATGAAAATCTTTGCTGCGTTACATGGTTTAGGAAAAGAGTATGAACCAATCAAAACCAGTATTGAAGGTTCTATGGACCTAGACCCTTCTCCCATCTTTGAAGATGTTATACCAAGATTAACCAGCTTTGAAGACAGAATCCTCGGATACACTACGGATAACAATGTCTCTCCTCATCTTGCCTTCAACACCATGAGAGCTGAAGCTCCAACGACTTACTACAACAACAGAGGTAGAGGCAGCTCATACAACAGAGGATTCTACAACAGAGGTAGAAGTGGTTATTCAACAAGAGGGAGAGGTTTTCATCAACAAATTTCTGTTCCTACCTCAGCTAACAACTTTGGCAATGAGAACAGACCTACATGTCAGATCTGTGGCAAACCTGGACATCCAGCGTTGCGTTGTTGGCATAGATTTAACAATAGCTACCAACCTGAAGACCTTCCAAGTGCTCTTACAGCCATGAGAATCACCGATGTTTCAGAGCAGTCAGGACAGGAATGGTATCCGGATACTGGTGCGTCTGCCCATATAACCAGCTCTCACCACAGCCTTCAACACTCACAACCTTATTCAGGTAATGATGCTGTCATGATTGGAGATGGTAATTTTCTACCAATAACCCACACTGGTTCCACAACTTTACCAACGACATCAGGTACACTACCGTTAAAAGATGTTCTAGTATGTCCTAATATTGCCAAGTCATTATTATCTGTGTCTAAACTTACTAAGGATTATCCTTGTTCCTTTGAGTTTGATTCTGATGGGGTTCGTGTGAATGATAAGGAGACAAAGAAGTTGTTGGTTCTGGGAAGCAACCGTGATGGTCTTTATCTGTTGGAGGATCCAAAATTCACAGCTTACTATTCCTCTCGGCAAATATCTGCAAGTGATGAAGTGTGGCATAGGAGACTAGGACATCCAAATCCAAAGATTCTTCAGCAGTTAGTATCAACCAAAGCAATATCAATAAATAAAAGCGTCAAGAGTTTCTGTGAAGCTTGTCAACTTGGCAAAAGCTCAAGACTTCCTTTCTCTTCTTCTCTTTTTGTTGCAACTAGACCTCTTGAAAAACTACATTGTGATTTATGGGGGCCTTCACCTATCTTTTCTAATCAAGGTTTTCGATACTATGTCGTGTTCATTGATCATTACACACGTTTCTCTTGGTTTTACCCCTTGAAGTTTAAATCAGACTTCTACTCTGTGTTTATCACTTTTCAAGCTTTAGTTGAAAATCAGCTTCAATGCAAAATTGGGTCATTTCAATGTGATGGAGGTGGTGAATTCACAAGTCAGAAGTTTGTTCAACATCTACAACAGTGTGGGATTAAACAACAGATCTCATGTCCGCATACGCCGCAACAAAATGGCTTGGCAGAGAGGAAACATAGACATATAACTGAACTAGGCTTGTCTATGATGTTCCAAGCTAAAGTCCCACAAAAATTTTGGGTTGAAGCCTTCTATACAGCAAACTTTCTGATCAACCTATTACCATCATCAATAGACAACGGTCAACATAGTCCTTATCAGAAATTAATGGGGAAGCCACCTGATTACCAGTCTTTAAGAGTCTTTGGAAGTGCCTGCTTCCCAACATTGAGAGATTATGCGGTAAACAAGCTTGATCCCAGATCACTCAAGTGTGTGTTCCTTGGGTATAATGACAAATATAAAGGTTACCGATGCTACCTACCTACTAATGGTAGAGTATACATCAGTAGACACGTTGTTTTTGATGAACAAAGTTTCCCGTTTGGAGATACGTATCAACGATTTGACATGAAGAATGCTTCATCAATATTCTCAGTCTGGCAAAAGAGTTGTCTTCGTCCTAAATCATCTGCAAAACCAACACAAACAAGAGGGGATTACAGTTCAATAAGGAGTGCTGAGACAATCGAATCTCATCAGGGAAAGACATCGATGTCTACTACAGAGGAAGAGATAAGTCCTGAGTGTACGGCAGACATTGATTCTGTTCCTATAGGCAACAGCTTATTTTCTTCCCCAGTTAGGACAGATATCCATCATACTCCCTGTTTCACTCCACCTGAGTCACCACCAACATTATCCTCTGTTATAATCTCACCTTCTTCACAACTCCGGACTTCTGATTCACAAGTTTCTGGTATACCGCAAGAATCTCCTCATGTATCACTTCCTGGTCACAAGATGATTACAAGGTCTCAAGCAGGTATATTCAAACCCAATCCTCGATATAGCCTCGCATACTCGGAGAATCTCTTATCCTCTACCAAGGACGAGTTTCAGCAGCTCCGAAACATGAAGGTTGGAATACTGCCATGAAAGAGGAATATGGTAACTGTAAAGAAGCTAATACATGGTCTTTAGTACCATACAGTCCTGAAATGCATGTTTTGGGAACTAAATGGGTCTTTACACCCAAACTAAATGCGGATGGTACGCTTGAAAGACTTAAAGCCAGAATAGTAGCTAAAGGATATGATCAATCAGAAGGCATTGACTATCTTGAGACTTATAGTCCTGTTGTTAGAACGGCAACAGTGAGGATGATACTACATGTAGCTACTATCATGGATTGGGATGTCAAACAAATGGATGTTAAAAATGCTTTTCTCCATGGGGAGTTAACGGAGACAGTCTATGTTAAACAACCTGCGGGCTTTATAGATGCAACCAAACCAGATCATGTTTGTCTTCTACATAAAGCTCTCTATGGACTTAAACAGTCCCCAAGAGCATGGTTTGACAAGTTCAGCACATTCTTATTAGAATATGGGTTCATATGCAACAAATCAGATCCATCGCTATTTGTTTATAAAAAGGGCAAGGACATCATCATGTTATTACTCTATGTGGATGATATGCTCATCACTGGCAACAATTCAGATACATTACAAAATCCGTACAAAGAGCTTCATACACAATTTAGAATGAAGGATCTTGGCGGACTTCATTACTTCTTGGGAATACGAGGCTCGGTTTACGGAAACGAGGATTATTCTTATCTCAACAAAAATACGCAGAAGATCTTCTTGCTGTGGCGGCCATGACTAATTGTACTCCTGTGGCAACTCCATTACCGTTGCAGCTTAATCAATTACCAGAACAACCAGACTTATTCTCCAATCCAACATATTTCCGAAGCTTAGCGGGGAAACTTCAATACCTCACACTCACTAGGCCTGATATCCAATACGTTGTCAACTACGTCTGCCAAAAGATGCATGCCCCAACAATATCAGATTTCACACTGTTAAAAAGGATAATCAGATACATAAGGGGAACCACTTCTTTCGGGATATCCTTTGTCAAAGATACTGACTGTACGCTACGGGCATATAGTGACAGTGATTTTGCAGGGTGTGGATCAACAAGGAGATCCACTGGTGGTTACTGCACATTCCTTGGACGGAATATCATATCCTGGGCTTCAGCTAAACAGCCAACAGTCTCGAGAAGTAGCACAGAAGCCGAATACAGGGCACTCTCTGAAGCAGCCTCAGAAATCAAATGGATAAGCAATGTCCTCAAGGAAATTGGAATTCCTTTACATCAAACTCCAGAACTTTACGGTGACAACAAGTCTTCAGTACAGCTATCTGCTAATCCATCATATCATAAACGGACTAAACACTTTGAGCTTGATTACCACTATGTCCGAGAGAAAGTGGCTCTTGGATCTCTGATTGTGAGACATGTTCCAGCTGAACAACAACTTGCTGATATCTTTACGAAATCCTTACCAGCTGCTCCATTTACTGATCTTAGGTTCAAACTTGGAGTTCACGTACCTCCCACGCCAAGTTTGAGGGGGGCTATTAAGGAGAAGACAACAACACAACAAGAGGGCCTTCAGGAGCAGATTATATCATCAATAAAGCCCAGTATTGAAACAAAGCCCAAGTCCATCTCTTCTTCACAACGGTCAAATCCAGAAGGAGACAAATCTTCTTCTTCTCCTCACGCTGCTCCCAAGGTCCGTACTGTCTGCAGTCAAGGCAATGGAATCAAGACGGAAAACAGTTTTGATCTTCTTGGATCTCTCACCTGCCAAGTGTCAGAAGATTAGAGATATTAGGTCATTGAGCTAAAGAGATACACTTAAGTATAAATATATCATCTTGTAATCACAACAAATAATAGAGTTTGAAATAAATAAAACTTAAAACTTTCATTCCTGTGTTTACGTTTACATGTAACATGTATATGGTTGGTTCAGACTAATGCTAAAGCTATGCCTTTTTCTATGTATAGTATTTTTTTACTTTTTTATAGACTCATATTATAATTATATAATATGTAAAATTATATAACATGTATATGTATGTACATGTTATTAAAACCTTTTTGTGTTCCACGGTCAGGCGCCAACTAGTTCACGAAGATCCTGTTTTAATGAAACATATCTTAACCATCCAAATATATAACATTTTAGTCGATTTTTTTGGCTAAAGAGTATAATATTTAGGAAGTGTGTAATTTTAAAATGATATTTTGAGAAATAAGTAATTTATAAATGAATGAAGAGACCAATCGATGCTTTTATCTGTTGAAATAAAATTATATGTTTATATCCAAAATTGTTTTAAATAGTTTTATATGTTTTCCTGAAAACAAGTACATTTTATTTGAAATACCTAAATTACTTGTATGGTTGTATCTTATACCTTACCATAAATATATGAATTATCATACATATTTTTAATAACATTTAGAATAAACAATTTATATCCGAGTTATTCAAAAATAATATTCCTACCATTTACCTTGATATGTAATAATGAAACGAAGGACCTAGTGGAAATTTTAAAAGGGGTATTTTAAAATTCGGTTCTTAATAAGAAATTAAAATCATATCGTTTAATTTTCTTTGAGGGACCTTGTGCTATATAAAGAGAGGAACAAACAAACTAAAAAAATTGCTTATCCATTTCATGTAAAAAGCATAATCAATTAGAGAAACACAACAATGTAAATGTATACAAAGATAAGTCATTTTCAAGACCAGAAGTGTGTGTCGTTTCCATTACATTACAAGAAAAAATAAAAATTAAACGATGAGTTAAAAAAAGACACCATGATTTTCAGTGCCAAAGTTTGAAATGGTTTAAGAGTCAGGCATCAGTCTTTTTCAACAGACCCGACTTCACTCACTTCCATGATTTACTTCTTATACTTCTTTTTATAATCTTATTTTTTTTTTTTTTTTTTTTTTTTTTTGGAATCCTGGTGTCCTGATCCTTACCGAAGTAAGTCCAGACTATTTCCAGGAACGCTGCAGCCCGTATGTTAATTCATGATGCGTGAGGTTCGAACTCAGGAGGCTGAACTCACAGTATGGTAGCCTTTACCGCCTGCAATAGAGCTCGGTTTTTATAATCTTCTTTATACGTCATGTCACATCTTCACGACACAATTCTTAAATATTATTGCTATTTTCTATATACATATTTATATATTTATTACTTGAAACATTTGTACTCTCTGGACCACTTATACATTTCCATTTTTAATGATTTCATTTTTCTTGTTCAGTTCTTTTTATTTGTTTCAAGTGTATATTTGTTGATAAGAAAACAGACACTCAACGAAAAAATAGTTTTTATTTTATAATGCAGAACATATAGTATACGTACGGGTAGTGTTGTGATTTTATGAATCAATATTAACTATATAAAAGATTGATTGCTAATTATATAAAAATGATATATATAATACCGATCATGATGCAAATGCATTATTTTTTTCAAAAATATGTATTCACTTAACAACCATTAATAAAAAGTTTATAAGAAAATTATTTTGAAGATAACAGACGAATCCAATCAAAATATCCAAAATCTTCTATTATCTTAAAAAGTAAAAGTTTCAACGTATCATTATTATTATATCCATCTACTAAATAATTATTTGAAGTAAAACAAAACATTTTCTTGGTTAGTAAACAAACCTTTTATCCGTTTTCAAAGTAAAGTATAGTCTATCAAACTTACTTTTTAGTGTTGAAATATATTTGAATATTTTTATATTATTTGTGGTGTCAATCACATGGATTTGGTTCATTTAGGTGGTTATGTCACATGAGTCATGATGCGACATTATAAAAGTACACAAAATGTTATCATCATTTTTCTCATGCATTTTTCGCATTGCAAGTAATTCTATATATATTTAGAATTATTATTAAGAAGAACGTACGTATACGTGAAAATAAAAAAATATTTTAAATTATAATATGATTAAACGATAAAGCCAAATTATACAAGAAAAAAGAAAAAAAGGTAAAGACAATAATGCTAAAATTTTCACAAAGATACCGAAAAGTATAACTTTATACCACCTCAAACTTTTAAAAAGCCAAAATATTACTTCTATCCTTTTTTGAGTAATAATATCAATTAAATGACACTTTATTTTGTCTCTATCTTCTTGATAACGCTTTCGGCTAGATATCTTTTTAGATTCGGAACTTATAAATGAAATGATTGATTAGTGAAATATATTAAATATTTGTTTTTCAAGCACATGTAGATGAGCTTACTTAACATTTTACCAAAAGAAAACATGTAGGAGAGCTTTATATAGATCCAAATGTAAAGTGATGTGACTCATTTCTTAAAATATTATCTATACGTACATAATAATCCTTTACTTACCTATATCATTAATTTGATTATATGAAATTTTATCTTTTTTTCACAAAATGCTTTATCTCTGTGAGCACTTCTTGGATTTGTCGTCTGGTTAATATTAAAAAAATTGTAAACAAATGTTACAATTTCAAACCCAGAAAAGACCGAGTTAAGCTCCGGTATTTCTGGCGATTAGAACCTGAATAGCTTACAAACGATAACTAAAAATCCAAAACAATGGACCACCATTCCAACAAAGTAACCAAAATACCAACACCGAACATGATACTAAGCCTGCAACGATTCGTCTAGAGTAGCCTAAACCTCTCAGAAAACAAAAGTCCGCAGAATTCGACTATATTAGCTCGAAATCCTCAGGAGCCAAAAGTCCGCAAAGCTCGACTATCTTAGCTCGAACTCTGAGGACACAAAAGCCCGCAAAGCTCGACTATATTAGCTCGAACTCTCAGGAAACAAAGGCCACACACGGTTATTTGAGCTAATGTTTACTATGAGACTTTAGTAAATAATAAAAATTTGGCGGTATGTAAGTAAATTCTTAAAAGATATTGGGTTTTTCGTAAATAAACAAAGAATTGGGGTTTACGATAAATACTCAAAGTCATGGCGGTTTCCTATAAATACTCGAAGTTATGGGGTGTTTCAGTAAATACTCGAAGTTGTGGGGTTATTCGGTAAATACTCAAAGTTGTGTGGTTTCTGTAAATATTCAAAAGATTTGGGGTTTCCGGTAAATACTTAAAAATATTAGGAATTTGCGGTAAATACTCAAAAGAATTGGAGTTTTGTAAATACTTATTGTTTGGGGGGGGGGGGTTCAGGTGAATACTCAAAAGATTTGGGGTTTTCGGTAAATATATAAAGTTATGTGGGTTTTCAGTAAATAGTCAATAGTTTTGGGGTTTTCGGTAACTACTCAAAGTTATGGGGTATTTCAGTAAATAATCAAAAGATTTGGAGTTTCCTGTAAATACACAAAGCTTTGGGCCTTTACGATAAATACGTTCGGGGGGAGGGGTTCAGGTGAATACTCAAAAGATTTGGGGTTTTCGGTAAATATATAAAGTTATGTGGGTTTTCAGTAAATAGTCAATAGTTTTGGGGTTTTCGGTAACTACTCAAAGTTATGGGGTATTTCAGTAAATAATCAAAAGATTTGGAGTTTCCTGTAAATACACAAAGCTTTGGGCCTTTACGATAAATACGTTCGGGGGAGGGGTTCGGTGAATACTCAAAAGATTTGGGGTTTTCGGTAAATATATAAAGTTATGTGGGTTTTCAGTAAATAGTCAATAGTTTTGGGGTTTTCGGTACCTACTCAAAGTTATGGGGTATTTCAGTAAATAATCAAAATATTTGGAGTTTCCTGTAAATACACAAAGCTTTGGGCCTTTACGATAAATACGTTCAGTGGGGAGGGGTTCAGGTGAATACTCAAAAGATTTGGGGTTTTCGGTAAATATATAAAGTTATGTGGGTTTTCAGTAAATAGTCAATAGTATGGGGTATTTCAGTAAATAATCAAAATATTTGGAGTTTCCTGTAAATACACAAAGCTTTGGGCCTTTACGATAAATACGCAAAGTTATGGGGGTATTTCGGTAAATACTCAAAAGACTCGGGGTTATCGGTAAATACTCAAAGTGTTGGGGTTTTTCTATAAATACATAAAATTACTAGTGTTTTCGGTAAATACTTAAATATTGTGATTTTCTATAATAAATAGTTAAAATTAATGTTTCTCTCTAAATTAAAAGACATTCGTGCGGGCGTGTCTTTGTGAGTTTGTGGGATAATGTGAAACCTCTATAAATTAATAATGTCGTGATTATACATGTTCGGTATAATGTTATTAATTTATGGTAACTATTAATTTATCGAGAGTTATATTACACTATAAATCGATTTTGGACCGAAAAAAATTATTAACTTAGAGAGATATTAATGAATCGAATATTAATTTATAGAGACTATATTGTACTTGTTATTTTCATTAATGACTAGGATTTAACCCGTGGTACACCACGGGTCTATGTTTTCTATATGATTTTATATATCTATATATATTTAATTTAGAAGTTTGTGATATATTTTTTTTGTTTTATAGAATAAATAGAAATGTTCAAAAGTTTTGAATATTATTATTGTTTATAGAAAAAATAAGATAATTTGATCATTTCATATTCAAATAAATCGGATTTGAAATATCAAACCTGAACATAACCGAAATATCCAAATTGAGACCGATCAAAAAATAAAACCTCGAACGTGTAGAGAAATTTACTAACTGAAACCCCAAAACTGCATCCGAATTGAAACAAATTTTATGGAATCTATTCGAATTACCCAATAATTATTTTAAATAATAATAATTTTAATATTAAAAGTTGTTGAAATGAGTTTTTTTGATACTATATAATATTTTGTAGTACATAGTCCATATATAAATTTTTTAATATGATTTGTAAGTTGAGTTTTTCAAACTATTTTAAACTATTTAAACTATTGAAATTGTTATTTTTGTATATTATAAAGGTGGACAAAATACCCGGATCCAAATTACCGATATATTTAAACCAAAACTAATCCAAAAAAATTAAATAACCCGGACATATAGAGAAATTGATTACTCGATAACCCAAAATCGAATCAAACCGGAATTTTGTGGAACATAACCGAATTACCTTAGTTACCTAAAATTTATTTAAATATTAATAATTTTAATTGTAAATATAAATATTTTTAAAAAATATATTCAAAATATATTATATTAAATAACAAAATTACTATCTTAAGCTTTTTGTGAAATATTTTCTATTACCATTTAATTGGTGAAAATTAAATATACTTTCCGTTTTTTGTTGGTGAATAATTTTGTTGCCAAATGTTAGGGGTTTGGAATAATTGGTAACCAAGTTTTTATATGTATTTTTGGTAACCAATTTGATTTTAACGTTTATTGATGATAATGGACAATTAAATAATTTCCAATTTTGATTTTCTTAATCCTATTTTGATTTACATATTTAATTATATGATATTGATTGACAATGGTTAAGGTAAGTTTCGCATAATGTAAATATGCTATTCTATTTTTATTAGCATTTTTAAAAAACTTGTGATTAAAATAAGAAAACAAATAATTATTTTCTGTAAAGTTCAAATTTTTTATAATTGTGATGAAAACAATATTTATAATTGTGATCAAAATATGCATCATACTTGTTATTTTTTGTGAAACTATAATATTTACTATCTAAATTTGAAAAATAGTAATGATATATTGTATTGTACAAATAATATTAGTTGAGTGTTATAATTATTTCACACATGATTTAAATTTTTTTAATTTAAAAAAATATTTTTTTATAATTGTGGTTTATGGTATGATTAATCTTTTTAATTTTTTTTAAAAAATATTTTTCTTGGGTATTTTTTATGTCCTTTATTTTCCTACATAACATTTTTTGTATTTTATTATTAATGATTTAAGAAAAACGAAAATTTAAATCTAATAATTTAAGGAAAACGAAACTTAAATATCTTTGGGTATAAGTTTAGAATTATTTTCTTTTATGATTGTTATCCATGTTAAGGATAAAAATAATCTTTGATAGTTTTGTTTGTATTTTTGGAAGTTAGTTTTGCCCTTTTTAAAAATTCAAATCATTTGTGAAACCAATGGTATGAGATGTAAATAAGTATGAATTCTGGAAAAATTTTAAATTAGTACTTCAAAAATACTAATATAGATTCTAATCTCTAAAACCTGTGTTTTAATTTTTTAGGTAAGAGCATCTCCATCCCTAAGACACTTAAAGTTCTTCTTAACCATTTTTACAAATATTTTGCTATTTATTTAATTTGAAAATATTTTCAAAGACATTCTATATTTTTGACCATCCATTGGTAAGAATCCAATGGATCTTAAAAAATAAATGTTCATAAATAAAATGTCCATTAGTCAAGAATCAAGATCAAACCATAATTATAAAGTAAACAACAAGGATTATTAAGATGTCTATTGGCCGTATTTTACACTTGATAAAACCATAAAGGAGCAGAAACCACAAGATTAACCACATAATCATCAAGGAGCTTCTTCTTGAACTCCATCACTGGCCAATCTAAGCTAACGAGAACCTTGTCAAGCTTGGGAACAGAACAAAGATCCTTAAAAACAGGGGCACCCATCAATTTCAACTGGTTCTTGAATATAAGAATCAAAAGATTAATGCCACAAAATTTCAACAAATCCTTGTTGATTCCGTCATAATTCCACCAGCCAAATCAATTCTTCTTCTTTTTCTGTTTGTTTTAGCCAAATACACAAAACTCTCAGATTTTTTCTGTATATTCTGAATATCTTCCCATGATGATGACACGTATGAGTTTTAATCTCTTTCCAAATTTTCCAAGACTCCATTCTAATAATATTAGTGTATTTATCTTTTTCCAATTATTTTTATTTTAAAAACACTCTCAAGACATCTTCTAAACCCATTGCGCGCGTGACTGAAACTTAAATATCGACAAGAAAAAGAATGATAAGTCTTAGCATGTTATTAGGCTATAGGGTTGGGCCCATTTTATGGGTTTGGGTCCACTTTATATTTGAATTTAATCTCTCTTTTATAAAAAAAATTTACTCCTTCAAATATTTATTTTCTAGTTGTCATAAAAAAATATTATTTTCTAGTTAACTATTTCTTCAATTCTCAAAAAAAAATTGGAGAATATTTTACAAAAATTCAGAAATCTTTTGTAAACGTTAATAGTTAACTTTTGAGGAATTCACAAAACTATACCCTTTCATCGTTTCCTTTATAAAATTCTACCTAATTTAATTTTTTCACATAATTACATTCTTTTAAAATTTGAAATGGTTGATTTACCTTTTGAAACTTAACCAAAATTAATTTTTTTTCATTTGAGTTCGCTAATTAGTGTTTAGGGTATTGTGATTAAGGGGGATAGGGTTGTATGGGTAGACTAATTTGAATTTATTTTTTGGTGTAGTTTTGTAAAGAAATTTTTAAAATATATAATTTTGTGAAACGTAATTCAAAAGATGTGTAGTTTTATAATTCTCCGTTAATTTTTTTATATTGGTTTAATAGTTAAATTCCATGGTCTACGTGAAAAAAGCAAAAGTTTTTTTGTGCAAGCAACAAAAATCAACTGATAACTTTGATCTTATATATATATGTTAAAAACACACACTAGAAGGATCAAAACAAGTTCATAATACAAATCTAAACAAACTCTTCTGTCTCTCATAACATTATTTTTATACACATCCCTTAGAAATTTTCCAAGAACACTTAAACTAAAAAAATTGATAATCTATAGATTAATTGAGTTCTCTTTTTCTTCTCTTGCAGCTTCTTTATGTACAATGTAACCAAAAGAAACACTAGAGATAAGTCACCACTCTAAAGGGTTCTGATTCATACGAAAACCGCCATTTTGCATTCTGTTGAATGGTGCCGCCTGCTATAAACCGAAACAAAAGTCATTGCTATAAAAAAAGCGATATGAACAAAAACAAAACAATGAACTTTTAGTTCACAAGTGAGCCAACTTACCATAGTTGAGTTACTTAATATCGTAGCCACGAGATCGTCACTTATTGCAACAGGCAATGGCGGCATCCGGGTCATCAAGCCAGGCATATTATTCATGCTGCCAAATTTTCAAGACATTATTTGACCAAAGCCCCTAACCAAATTTATCGAAAATTTTAAAGAGAATTAACTTACTCGTTTTGGATAGTGATAAGGTTGTTCCTTGCTTGACAAAAGAGGTCTACGTTATCATGCGCCTGTTCATAAACCATCAGGACGTACCACGATATTAGCAAGAAGGCGTATGTATTGTTGTGAAAAAAGATCATCTATATGGCTTACCTTATATGAGGAGAGGTTAGATCTAATCTGACTAAAAGCTCTTACATTCTCTTCTAAGAGATTTATCGAATGTCCGTTTAAATCTGAGACAGAAAAGCGAAAGAATCAGTTTCAAAAAAGAGCAGAGACTAAAGAAGACCATACATATGTAAGTAAACAAGAACGATATTTGAACCTTTATATATACACAAACCAATAAGAATATATGATATAAAAGTGTAAATCTGAATATAAGGTCTCTCGGATAAAGATAAGAGGTTAACCTTCATATGTGATTTGTTTACTAGAGCTCGTAAACGGCGTAGAGAAAGGGTAAGAAGCCATGTTATCAGGCAAAACAGAAGGTATGCTTGAGCTAGAAGACAGTTCCACTTGCTTGTCCTGAAGACAAATACAAAATCTTTTAGAATGTTTCCGAAACCTTAGGACCAAATCAAAATGAACAAAATGGCACGAAACGCCGCCAACATACCTTGCTAGAACTTATTCTGTTTCCACGATTTAATTCTTCTGCTTTTCTTCTCTTTCTCTGCGCAAAAAATAGTCGGTATTTCAAAGGACAAAGACTAAAGGTAAAAGTAAGAAAGCATTCAACAGATACAGATACAGAGAAGGTTTTGCTCAATACAACAAAGACTGTTATGCTCCCTATTCTCATCCCAAGAACTCACGTGATATAACATTTGGCGAGAATAAGACTAAATCTCCATAAGAAGGCAAAGTACACCTCAAACAAAATCTTAAGTATAAACCATGTCACACTGTTTAGTCTAGGATTCTATATAGTCCAAAACTAGTTACTAGGACAGTCTAACATGTTAATACAAGTGTACGCTGTTTATTTCATATACATCTAAGCACATAGAACTGCAAGATAGTTACAAAACTACGAAAACAACTTAAAAAAAACACGGAAATATCGCAGAAAAGAGCTTTACCGTCATCCATCTACACCGCAAAGCAACATCCCTTACGGTTTTTTCAGGTAAAGTAGCTGCAATTTTGACATACTTCATGATACTAGGCTTATCCTTATACCTACAAAACACACAAATCAAATCATATTAAACCTCAAACAAAACAAAAAAACACATCAAAAGATCTCTAATAGCAAAACAAACCAAAAGAAAACTCACTTCTCCAAGCCATTCTCTAATCTAAACTGTTCTTCATTTGACCATTCACTAGCCAAAGAAGTCTCAAGAGACGAATTCGAACAGCTTCCCGTTTGAATAAACCCATGATTATTGACATTATTGACCATACTCATCTCAGAAAAGGCACCAACACTACCATTTGGTCCCAAGTAAGGACACATCTGATTCATCTCCGATGAAGTATTTGTCTGAAAATTCATGGCGTGAAGATTCATTACAGAACCCAAAGACTCTTCGTGACGAAACCCAGAGTTGGATTGAGTAGCCATCCACATAACCTAATCAACTTTTAGTCTCCTACACATTCGATTATAAAGGTTGCAACTTTAACACTTTTGAGAGAATCGAAAATTAAAGTTATTGCAGAAATCAAATCTGTAAATTAATTGAAACCCATCTTATAATATGAGTAAAATATGAAACCCTTTTGATCAGATTTGAAAAAGGAGAAATTTTTTTAGAAAGCTAATCATCTTACGCCATTGAAGAAGAAGAAGGAAGAAGAAGAAGAAGAAGAAAAGAGTAAATACTTCACCTTTGTTTATTGTTTTTGTTTACCAATCAAAAAACTTGTTTTTCTCCTTTTTTTATTAGTTTGTGGAATTGCTTTTTAAATTCTTTTTCTCTATTGAAGAGGAGCCTTGTTGTTTATTTGCTCTTTGCCTTTGGAGAATTTTTATAGAGAAATAAAAAAAGAGAGAAAAATGGTAAAAATTAGGGAGAATTACAAAACTACACCTTTTGAATTACATTTCACAAATCTATACCTTTTCAAAATTACTTCACAAAACTACATCTAAACACTCAAAATTAAATCCAAATAAATCCTACCCACACAATCTTATCTCTTAATATTAATCACTCTAAACACTAATTAGCGAACTCAAATGAAAATATTTTAATTTTGATAATTTTTTAAAAGGTAAATCAAACTTTTAAAATTTTGAAAAAGTGTAAATATGTGAAAAAATTGAATTAGATAGAGTTTTGTAAAATAATAGATGAAATGGTGTAGTTTTGTGAATTATTCTAAAAATTATTGTCTCTGTTATGCTGTATTGTAGTTTTTTTTTAGTATATACTTTTATGTAAATAATCTTTAACATGGAAAAGATAAGGTCAAATTTAAAAATCAAACCTTAGGTGTCGAAATATTGAGATCCAACATTATTGTTTTCCAACATATAAAAGGAATGTTATGTCAAATGGCAAAAAAATGTTATTTGACCATAAACAAACAAATGTAATTAAAAGTGGATTCGCATACTAATTCTAGGAAGGTAGACCAAGAACATAATTGGTGTCTTCGTTATGTTTTGTCTCCCTTTGTTTTTGTAAAAAAGGTATTTTAGTTTAATTTTATTTAATAAATATAGATTCAGTTTTCCAATGAATCTTTTATTTATTAATGACAATGAATTGTAGTATTTTTTATGTTTAAATGTAATGAAAATAATTCAATACTAAAAATAGTAAATCATGAGTCTTGAATTATTTTTATATGTGTCAAAATTAATACAGATTTTTAAAACGTAGTATTGTTTTAAATTTTTTTTTTTTTTTTGATAAAAAGTATTGTTTTAAATTTTAAAGACTATAAATGTGAATAAAAAATAGTTGGCATGTCGTGGAATTCAGTAACAGCACGGATCCCAATAAAAAAAATAGAATTTGATGACCTTTCTTCTAGTATCATAATTTTATTTTTTCAAAAAGTTTTTTTTTGTTTAAATATTTTTAAAAAGTTCTATCAACTAGACATGAAAATTTTGTTTTAAAATATCAATACATCTCAAAACAATATGAATTATTTTCATGGTATATTGTTTGTATGTATCCTTAGCATCTCAACAATTATGGGTTCCACTAATTAACTTATCTGTTCGTGCAATGCTTTTTACAATTATACGTGGTTTATGCAAATCATTGGACACTAAATGTATTAATGATTTAATTAAAAAAATAGTCACATATTTTGCACGATGGTGTCATGGACATTAACTTTATTTATTTGTAAGGAAACACATTACCAGGCCCGGGCTCACTAACAATATTGGGTCTTGTGTAGTATTTATGAAAATACTTTATTCTCAATTTTTTAAATTTTGAGCTAAAAAATATCATAACTTTACTAAAACATTATATGGGCCAAGTGAAAGATGTCTGGAGAAAATATATCATGTTTCTTTTAATCTTTTTTTTGGTTGGCAGGTTCGACCTTCAAATAATTATTAATAAAAAGAATTCGAACTACAAAGCAATTAGTCTTGGGATAACATTCCCATTATTGTCTTCCATGAAAATCGAATTAACGATTTCTGGTACTGAATCATAAAAATGAATACCTAACGGCAACGAGAAAGCATAGTTCGCTAATCCGTCGGCAAGACGATTAGCTTCCTTATAAATGTGTGTAATCCGGACTATTCAGTCATTTGAGATAAAACCTTGGCACAAACGTACCAGGAAAGACAGCGGGTGAGCGTCGCTAACCCCTGAACACAAACACTCCACTACTAATTTTGAATCAACTTCCATCACCACCCTTCGATGACCCTTACCCCACGCAAAAAATAAGCCGTAGTATACCCCCAAAGTTCCGCTAGAGGCGCCGAACATATACCAATACTAAGGACAAAGCCTCCTCGCCATGCAGTGTGTAAAAGAAAAGACTATATGTTTGGTTCAAAGAAAAGACTTATTTAAAATGTTTGGTTCTTAACTACAAAAATCAAAACTATATGTTTTTTTGTCACAAATCAAAACCATATGTTATCGTCTAAAAATCATGCCTTATTCTCTCTTCCATCCCAAAAATACATAAATACATTGTTACCTATTTTATGTTATTAAAATACTTTAATTTTATGTAAACTCCGAAATTCCAAGATTTGGATCTTTAACGTGAAGAAAGATATAATAATATATAGCATATCCCGAATTATTGCATCAAAATTGCAATATATATATATATATATATATTCATCGTGTAACTAAAGTCTTAGCTTTAACTGGGGGTGGGCGTTCGGGTACCGTTCGGGTTCGGGTCGGGTCTATTCTGGTTTCGGATTTTCGGGTGGAGGATTATAGGACCCGTTCGGATATTTCGATAATTTTTTCGGGTTCGGTTTGGGTTCTTTCGGGTTCGGTTCGGATTCGGGTACCGAAATTATAAAAAAACTTCATAATTATAAATTAAAATATTATAAAATATTCGAAAGTATATAGTGTATTAGGATGATCCGAATAATAGACAATTAAAACTATTCAAAATTACTTAAATTATACAAAACTACTCGAAATATTAGAAAATGTTATATTTTTGAAATAAATTTACTAACAAATATAAAATTACTAATATTTATATACATTTAATTAAATATTTGGGTAGTTCGGGTACCCATTCGGGTTTCGGGTTCGGGTTCATTCGGGTTCGGGTTTTGAATTTAAAACCCGTTCGGGTATTTGATCGATTTCGGTTCGGATCCTCTTTTTCGGGTCGGGTTCGGTTCGATTTTTCGGATTCGATTTTTTTGCCCACCCCTAGCTTTAACCACTCAAATTTTCCTAAATGAAAATTAATAACAAGAGCTATATATGGTTTATTCCACTAATAAAAAAAAAACTCAAAGTGAAAAAATTATTAGAGACCAAAAAGATAACTCATAAGAGCATGATTATTGGTAATCTCTTAAGCACAGTTTCCTAAGTTTTATTTTATTTATTTTAATTATTTATTTTGTATTTAAAAATAAAAATAAAAAAAAATAAAATAGAAAACACCAATCGCGGGCCGCCACGTGTCAGTGGGGCCCGCAAATTGGGTAAGAAGACACGTGGCGGCCCGCAAATTGGGTAAGAACCGGATCCGAAATAAGAGCTTTAAGAGTGAGTCTCTTCACTTTTATGGTAGGCCCCACATCTAAGAATTCTTTTAGAACTCCCAATAATCATGGTCTAAGAACATGATTATTGAGGTCTAAGTCCCAAAAAAAACATTTTTTTCTTTTTTTTTTGGTTTATTAAAAATAATAATAATAATAATAATTCGGACCAATCGCGAGCCGCCACGTGTCAGTGGGGCCCGCGAAAAATGTAAAAACTAATTCTTAGAAAAGAGTTTTTAGGAGTGATACTTAGAGATTATGCGAACCCCACAGGTTAAGCTCCCCTCTAAGGGGCCGATAATCTTGGTATAAGTAGTTCTCTAAGAGCAACATTATAGGCAGAACCGTTTTGTGGTTCTTATTTTTTTTTTTTTTTAATTTAATTTTCCAGATTTTAAAAAAAAAATAATAAAGCAACCAATCGCGAGCCGCCTTGTGTTAGTGGGACCCGCGAAAAAAACAGAAGGCGCCTCTTCCACAAGCTGCGCAGGAAACGGATTCTACTTAAATTGGTGAGTCCCACCTTTAAATCTGCATTAAAATTTGCCTATAAAGATGGTATAAAGTAACTGTGTGTAGTGATGATAAAACACAATATTGACGTACATTATTAGAATTGTGTTCGTTAATAGAAATAAAGATGATACAAAGCATATGCATTACAAAATACATGAAACTATTTCTCCATTAAGGAATCTCATCAATGCTTCATATTAATAAGGAAAATAAAATTTGATGGATTATAATGCATTTGTATATACTTTTTTTTGGCGTACGTACGTAGAGGAGAATCACAAAGCCAAGAAGCATGCGTGACACGTGTCAACAGCGTATTAACACGTTTCTGGATTCCTTAACGCATTTAGGTTTGTATATAACGGCAAAAATATATTTAATTATCATGTTTTAAAAAAAAAATTATATGAAGTAGTAAAATCACACACTTACACGTCTCTTGTATCCACAAGGTGGACATCGATAGTTCATACTTGTAACTTGTGTAGCTAGGTCTACAAATTTGTTTCTAAAAAATTTAAATTGTTTTTTACTATCAATTAACACATATATTGATCCATTTTTAAAATCTTGTTATTCAAAATATATATAAACTCCCATTCTTTTGTTCCACTATCCATTTGTGACCAAAGAGGAAATTTCTAGTAGTGTTTTAGAACTTGTTATATATTTTAGAGTACAAGAATTTATTAGATGCACTTCACATCAAAGACTCATAAGCTGGTGAGATTTGATAAATAAATCTAAAAAATAATATTCTAGAAACATACTTACTTCCTCAACTTGGCATCTACTTGTATATCGCATAACTCATATTTATGGTACTATATAGTATAATGGAAAACAGCTAAAAACAAATATTGAGAGATAAAAAAAAAGAAAAAAAAAAGAAAGACATTTATGTGTGTGATAAATAAACCTAAGGTGTACAAGAGCTAGTCAAGAGAGTCCCAAACTCACTTAGCTAATAACTTTGCTTTCTCTCCATATTTATCTCTCTTTTTTCAATTGATAAGTAGAAAAAAGTATAGGGTATAGGAAAGTAGAAAGAGTAGGAAAAATGGAGGGGCAAATATGCAAAATATGGAGAGAAATGAAGAGTGTAACAGCAATGGTGGTGGTTCAAATAGCAGGGGCAGGATTAAACATATTGTTTAAACTATCAATGGAAGATGGTATGAACCCAAGTGTTCTTGTGGCTTATCGTCTCTTCTTTGCTACACTTTTAATGCTTCCTCTTTCCTTCATCTTTCAAAGGTTAAGCCTATTTTTTTAATCATATATATATATAATATATGTTTGTGTTTTTTTAATATATTAATTGGTTTTGATTATAACGTTCTTATTTAACTCTTATGTGATCAAGTAGGAAGAAGAGACCAGAATTCACATGGGTTTTACTCTTACAAGCACTTCTCTCTGGGTCTCTCGGGTATGTAAAATTGTCACACATAAATGTTTCTCTATGTCTATGACTATAGATTCAAACTTAAAACTTGAGGTCCTAAGAGCATATTCATTGGTGTTTTTTAAAGATATCTTAGCAGGTGGGCCCATTAAATAGTTAAGATCTTGATCTTATATTTGTTATTTAGACCATTTCCAACAGAAAAACCCACAAAATTTCTTAACTATTCAGTGGGGTCCATCAACAGTTGGTTTAAAACAAAATAAAAAAAATAAAAACGGACCAATCATGGACCGCCACGTATGCATGAATAGTTAAGATCCGGATCTTAAATAAGAAATATAAGATTCAGATCTTAACTATTTAGGTGGGCTCCACATGCTAAGATCCCGTTAAGAAACACTATTGGATTTGCTCATAAGATCTGGATCTTAGCTATTTAGTGGCGTTTTGGATACGTGGCGACCCATGATTGATGCGTTTTTAATTATTTATTTTTTTAAACCAATTTTTCAAGGGTCCCAGCAAATAGTTAATAAATTTTGTGGGTTTCTCTGTTGGAGATGGTATAAGAGTATACATAGAGGGGGATTAATTAGTATGTTTTAGTCTTGAATTTCATAGTTTTTATACAAAATTTTCCTAACCTATATGGTTTGTGTGTTACAATATTACAAGTTTTTTTTGGGTAAAATACATATTAATTACAAATTTATAAGCAAGAACGTAAAATATGGATTATCATAAGTTAATACGAATGTAAAGTATTTTAATAAGATTTTGGGATATGTTGGTTAGAGTTAAGTACTAAGTTTAGGGTAAAACTAGTCGTTAATATAATATTCATTTTTAAAGTAAATAATCGAAAAAATTATACATATTGGTTTTTTTTACCTAAAAATAAACAAATTATAAATATAGGGTTTATTATAATTTTTATGATAATTAATTATTATAGTGTGGTGATACCAAGTATCTTAACAATAACGGGTCTGGCTCTAACATCAGCTACATTCACTTCTGCTGCTGCTGTTCTCACCCCTATGACCACTTTCGTATTGGCTGCAATTTGTAGGCAAGTCTATAATTATTAATAAATATATATATCACAAATAAATCCATTTTTATAATATGCTAATTATATTAAGCAAGATAAATATAATATATATATATATATATATATGTTTTTAAGTTTATTAGTGTTTTGGAATTCATATATATAGGATGGAGAGTGTAAGGCTTGGATCAAACGAAGGGAAGGCTAAAGTATTTGGAACACTACTTGGTGTTGGTGGAGCTCTTGTCTTTATTTTCTACAAAGGAAAAGATATTCACTTATGGTCAACTCACGTTGACTTTGTCAAACAACAAAAACCACGTGACTCCTCACGTGACCATACCACTACACACCACATCTCTATCTTTGGGGCTCTTCTAGTTTTTGGTGGTAACTTTTCCTACTCACTTTGGCTACTATTGCAGGCAAGTAAGAAGAGGAAATCACGAGTTTGCGACCCATATTTTTATAAAAATATGAAAACCGGCCCATTTTTCTAAAAAATATATTTAATGGACCCATTTTTTTATCTATAAATTGGAATTTTTCTAAGAAACTGTTAAGAAATATAGTTTGGTTTGGGTAGACCAAATGTTTAAAAGGATTTGCAACCCTAAAGCAAAAAAAATTACTTTGTGATAGGACAAGACTTATATGTATATTTTGCACATAGAGTTATATCAAATGGTTCACGTTATGTTGAGTTATTATAAAGGTTTAATTGGGTTATATAGGTTAAAATAAGCAAAAGATTTGGAGGGCCTTATTGGAACGCGACATTGATGAACATGATGGGTAGCTTAGTGGCCGGGCTTATCGCACTTTGCGGGAACAGAGATTTGAAAAAATGGAGATTAGGATGGAACATAAGACTCTTAACCATTGCTTATGCGGTAAATTATCAATATATACACTAACCATTATAGACATTTACAATTTTACATACCATTTATTGTTTAGGGTTGTCTAAAAACTATTTAATATCATAAAAAAATTATAAACCAATGTATTAAGACATATCTTCGGTTTTGTTAGTAGATATAACATATTCATAAGAGGCTGTTAAGAGAATACTTATCTAAGGATGACCTAAAAGTATAGAATTTCTAGCTTATGCGGTAAATCATCATATATATCTAACCATTAGTTAAGGACATATACATAATTACATACCATTTAGTGTTGTCTAAAACTATACAATATCATAACAATTTTATAAACAAATATATCAAGACGGATCTTTGGTCTTGCAATTATAGTGTACATATTTACAACTTTTTCATAAGACTCTATATGAGAATATTTATTTACCTAAGGATATGTAAGAGCATATCCATTGATATTTCTTATACAGATCTTAGTAGGTGGGTCCATTAAAAAATTAAGATCTGGATCTTATATTTCCTATTTAAGATCTAAATCTTAACTATTTTGTGGGCATTTGGATACGTGACGATCCTTGATTGATGCGTTTTTAATTATTTTATTTTTCTTTTTTTAAAATCAACTGTTCATGAGTCCCAATGAATAGTTAAGAAATTTTGTGGATTTCTCTGTTGGAGATGGTCTAATGAAAGTATATTTTTCTTTGTAGGCAATTGTGATTTCGGGTATGGTGATAGCGGTTAACGCATGGTGCCTTGAGTCAAGAGGACCGTTGTTTGTATCGGTATTTAGCCCTATAGGACTTGTGATCGTAGCATTCGTTGGATCATTTGTTCTTGATGAAACACTTCATATGGGAAGGTATACAAAAAGCTCATGTGTTATATTGTGGAGATGGTTTTGATGTAATTAATGTATATAATATGGTTTATATTTTTTTTGTAATTTGGTGACAATACAGCATAATTGGTACAGTGATTATAGTGGGAGGATTATACTTTGTGCTATGGGGTAAAAACAAGGAAATGAAGAGGATTACTACTATTACTAATACGACATTGGATCAAAGTGTAATAAATAAGACTAACAAAGACATCACACTTAACAATCTTCCAACATTAAGTACTAATTAATGTCCCTTGAATCTACGTAGAAATCAACCATCATTTTTACAAATAAAAATTAATATATTTTGTTCTAATCATGTATATATATATATATTTTTTTTTTTGGCAACCTTTGGACCACAAATGGCCGGCCCATTAGCCAAACCTACACTATATATTTGTTCTAGCTATTAAGTATTTATGTGTGTAGATACTTTTGAATTAAAGTCGTCGATATAAATATGTGTGTTCTAGCTCTTCTACAATGAGTATTATCAAAGAAAACGTTTTCTTGAACCTTGCATGTAAATTATGTTTATAAAAATAATGTCTAGTTTCATGCAAGAAAATTAAACAAGTCTAGACGTTTCTCATTATCATAGAGATTCTTACTATTAAAGCTTGTCCATAGACTATTTTTGGTGTTGCACAAAAAAAAGACTATTTTTGGTAAAATCCGGATTAAGTTGGAACGGGCCATTAATGGGCCGTTAATGGGCCATTTAAATAACCTTTGACATAATTGATTCCCCAAGCATCCTAATGAATCTTTGATTCTTACAAGACAAAACACCAAAGATTCCCTAGTTAACATAGCATATACCATACGACATCATCGACCTAAGCACAAAAAAAGAATAACTCATTAGCATAAGGCTACTTCTTAATCTTACCTCTTCTTGAAAACATGTTACACATATACTTAGCTATAAATGCATATATTTATATAACAATACCAACATTAACAAAAAAAAAGATTCAAAACCCACGTTAACACATGACATCCGAGTATCATCCAAGAGTTATTGTGAACGGTACAAGAAGAACAAGAACGTTTCATTACTTCTATTGCCGTCATTGTAGCCGTACAATTAGGCTCCGAAACTACGGTCTATACGGTCCATTATGTCCTTTTTGCTCTAGAGAGATCAATCTCCACGACGAGCTTGACATTATGAGACTAAACCGGCCTTATTGGGACACCGACACCGATTGGATCACACTCCATCTTATCAACGATTCACCGAGACATAATAATAACCGGTTTAATCATGACCTAGTTCATAATACCGATTATGATATTGATGAATTCGCGGATGTCATGCCTAGCGAACGGGTCGGTCCACCACCAGCCTCACCATATGCTATAAATGCTTTAAACACGGTTATAATATCGGAGAATGATTTGGCGAAAGAGAAGGTTTGTGCTATATGCAAAGAAGAGTTTGAAGTTGGTGAAGAAGGGAAAGAGTTGAAATGTTTGCATGTGTACCATTCAAGTTGCATTGTGTCTTGGCTGAATATACATAATACTTGTCCTATTTGTCGATTCGAGGTTAACTTAGATGGAGAAAGAGGGTCTAATTATGTCGAAAATGATCGGTCTAATCGGGTTAGGACTAGGGTTTGTTCGTTTTGGCCTATTCGAATGATGTTTGATTGGGTACATAATCTACTTGGTAAGATACCTCCTCCTGACTTAACTTTTATGGGTATTTTATTATGTTTTTATGTTTTTAATGATAAAGATTAACTCATAAGAATGTATATCGCAGATATATGAATAATTAAGGGATTGGCAACAATTGACTACACATGAAGTTAAAATATATGATAAAGATGAGTAAAAAACATGTTTAAAAGAGATGCAAAACATTAAACATGGTAAAGGCTAATTAAACGAAAATTTGGCTTTTCTCATGACTATAAATATTTGTATGCTAATGCCATTGAATGATAACTATCTTTAACTCGTTTGTAAGTTATAGTATTATAACACGACTAAATACAACTTTTGATGATAATAAGTTTAATTAAGTTGGACGATCAATATAAACTATATAATTATATATAGCCATGCAATAAATAAATGCGAAAATGATTACCAAATTAAAGGACATCGCAAAACGTCTCACATTACTGAAGAAAAAATAAAATATCTATACTATTGGTTTAGAGGAATTCACAAAACTACGCACTTTCAATCCCTCATTCACAAACTTACACCTAATTTAAAATTTTCACATATTTACACCTTTTCAAAATTTTAAAAGCTTGATTTACCCTTTTAAAAATTACCAAAATTAAAATATTTTCATTTGGGTTCGCTAATTAGTGTTTAGGGTATAGTATTAAGAGGGTAGGATTCTGTGGGTAGGATTTATTTGGATTTAATTTTGAGTGTTTAGGTGTAGTTTTGTGAAGTATTTTTGAAATGGTGTAGTTTTGTGAAATGCAATTCAAATGACGTAGTTTTGTGATTCTCCCTACTATTAATTGGGAATTACAAATTTTGAGGAACCTTAATTTTTTTATTTAATTACATTGTATGAATTTTAGTATAAAGTAATTTTTGATTAAAAAAATAAAAAAATCCTATTTAATAGGATTAAAAGAAAAAAGAATTTACAAATAAATTAATAAATATAAATAGAAATAAATATTCTTAATTAATAGGATTACAATTAAAAACGAAAATAAAAATAAGTAGGTAACATAATGAAAATATAAAATATTATAAATATTTCAATTTTTTGTTAATCCAACGTATAATATTAATAATATATTTTCATTATTTAAAAGTATTTTGATTATTTAAAATTTTCATTATTTAAAAATATATTTTTAGAATATTCAAATCGATGATGTAAATAAAAAAACAAAAGCATCTGAAAATCTTAAGAAAAATTAAATTTTTAATATTTTTAGATACCTTTGCGTGACGTCTTGCACAATTTTGTGACGGGTCAAAATATATCATACATAATTTATGATATATAAAAAATATTTTTAATATTAGAACATATATATAACTAAAAAAATTATTCAACATGAACAAACAAAAAAAATTAAAATTGTATCAAATTAATATTTTGTAAATGTTACTCCGGTGCGTCTCGCAAGGGTAAAAATCTAGTTTATACTATTAATCGGGAAACACAAATTTTGATTCATAAGTTTTTTGGACAAAAATACCATCATAAGTTTTTTTCCTTAAATACCATTAAAAAGTTTTTTTGGACAAAAATATCATAAACTTAAAATTAAGTTAAAACCTTCAAAATTAACATGAAACTCTCAAAACTAAACCCTATCCCCTTCAATACTATATCCTAAACAGTATATAGCGAACCCAAATAAAAAAAATTAAGTTTTAAAGTGTTCAAAATTAGATTTTTGTGTTTATGATATTTTTGTCCAAAAAAATAATTTAAGGGTATTCGATGAAAAAAACCTTGTAGTGTTTTTTTTGTCCAAAAAAACATTTTTTCATGCTATTTTGAGGAATTTCTCAATTAATTTTGGGACCAGAAAAAATATTATTTTACATAACTATTAACGAACCCAATATTAATTTATAGAGACTTTTTGTTTTTTGGTCGAAAATTTATAGAGATTATATTATATATTTTTTTAAAAAAATTAACTGTTTTTAAATTCTCTCTGGCCTTTGTGTTTAAAACCTGCTCCACTAAATAAAATAAAACTCGGCCCAAATAGGCCCAACAAGATAAGCTCAATGTTCATATAACCCACACGCGCTTACATCGAAACTCGCCTCCACCTCCTCTTTCATCTCTCAAAATTCAAAATCGAAAATCACTCGAGAGTGCGTTTCCCTAACCTCTACACCGAAAGCAGACTTATCAAATTAGGGTTTCTGATAAAACAAACGAAGAAGAACACAGAATCTTCCAACAATGGTGAGAGAAATCTGTAAGCTTTTCTCAGACTTATCCTGATTTTCGAAACCCTAATTTGTGTATTCTATGTGTTGAATAAGGGAGGCGAAGGAGAAGATCTTGAACCGCTTTTCGATTATCATCGTGTTCAGCCTTCTAATTTCGTTTGCATAGACGACGACGATTCCGATGTCGCGGAGGTTCCGGTGAAGAAGAGATCGAAAAATTCACCAACAGTAAGAAATATTTGATTATTTTGTTGTGAATTTTCTTATGATCAATCAAGTAGCTCTCTTTGTGTAGATTGAAATTTAAACAAGTGGATTTTCATTGATAGGCCTTAGAATTGAGATTTTGTATACAATGTGTAGTATATGACTTTGATAGTTTTGTTCTTAGTTTTGTATTTGTTTCTTGTTAACTTTTTTTTTTGTCCTTTTCTAATTTGATGATTAAAAGGTCAATGAAGATGTGAAAGTGATTGAAGTGGCGGGTGGTGATGACGATGATGATTGGTTGCCTCCTCCGCCGAAAGTTGTCTTTGATAAAAGTAAAGATCCCGGTGAAGATTCCACCATTAAAGCATTGAGGTAACTTGTCTATGTCGGGGGTATTTCTCATCTCTCTATGCTTCGCGTGTTACTCTTAGAAGCTACGTTTTTGCGCAACCTTATAGCTCTTAGTAGATTTGACTTCATTGTGATGATGTAAGTTTGGAACCTGCTAACTTTATCTTAGTATTTGTTAACCTCCCCTGATGATATGATTACGTCGAATTGAGTGTCATTTTGATAAGCACGTGAGAAGTCACATGTGGCATAACATAAGGAAAGGGGAAGCCTTGGAAAGCAAATAGAGGGTTTGTTGTTACAAAGGAATCAACATGATGAATAGAAATAGATCGTCTTCTTGATTTATTTATGCTTTTTGCGAGGAGAGAGAAAGAAACTTGTGTTCTTAGGGTTCTTAGCTTGTAATCAATGGAGAATAAGCATCAATAAAGGAGTTTGGGGATATTGAAGCTTATCACATTTCCTTTCGTTTTTTTTGCTGCCCCTGAAGAATCTTGTTGCTACGTATTGATTATGAATTCCTAACTGAGAATATGCAATGTAGGACGAAGAAGATGGAGCTCATGTCGTTCGCAAAAGATGTAGCAGATGTGATGCAGGAAGCCGAGGAGTCTGCTAAAAGAGAAGCCGAAGTTTCGCTCAGATCATCTTCAGAGGATGCTGCTCAGGCACCACCAGAGCCTAATAATGACAGAGCCAAGATAGTCATTACGATACAGGACAAAGATCAACACAAGCAATTTCGGGTTTTCGCAGTAAGATTTTTCACTAGACAACCTTCCATTAACTAAAAGCTTTTATCCTAAATTTGTATGTGTGATAAGTAGACATAAGAATTGGCTCTTGTTATGTCTCTTTCGCACGCTGATGTTGATTTGGTATTTTTCTTACCATTTTTGTTTGTAGGATGAGAAGTTTGAGAGGGTTTTCAAGATGTATACGGATAAAGAAAAGCTTGACCCGCAAAGTATTGTGTTTACTTTTGACGGCGACAAGATTGATCCGTCGAGTACTCCTTCTGATCTCGAGATGGAGGAAGGCGATATGATCGAAGTACACACTAAGAAAAGATGACAAAAAAACAGGTAACTGATCGAACTCCTTCTCTTGTCTTTTGTTGACATATATATTCGTTTTATTACAATATATCGATATCTTATCGGACTTATTAGCAGCCTGAAGAGTGTGTAACATGGAAGAGATAATATGCTAAAGACTCTGGTGTTGTTATCTTTGTGACCTTTCTCATTTTCTTGCATATTTGTTTCTTTCTTTAATTTGTAGGATAATAGATTCAACATTTTTTGCTAGTAGTGTGCAATATATAGATCAATCAAATCTAATTTTGATCCAAAAAAAACCAATCCGATAACCGAACTAAACCGTTCTTAACCAAACCAGAATTCAACCAAAACTGATTCCATCTCAATAAGAGCAATCAGGTTTGGTTCATAAATGTGTGAATGAAAGAAGACTTTATATTGTTTGATTATCTTTTGCAACATATTCACTAGAAATTTAATTTTATTTGTGATGTTTAATCATAAAGGTTACATTGTAATGTTTAAAAGTAACACATATGGAGAGATTAAAGAATTACTAAAAAAAACATTTTGTTGTTCAAGTTTCACAATCTTGAAAGTTTTGTATGAAGACAAATCTTATCCTCTCTAATAATCTTCAAAATCAAGCAATTAGTTGAATCTAATAATGGCACAACCGTAATTAAAGCTAAAGACTATGATTAGTCTTCATAGTGAACATATTTTTACAAAGAGTTGGATTATTTTCTGTTACACTTCTCTAACAACCAACACAATTTGTTACTAATCTTTTATTAATTTATTTAAATGAGAAAATCCTTTATTCATTCCCTCCAAAGAGCAAAAGAGCAAATCCATGCTTATATAAATAGCCAAATCATCTTTCTCTCTCAAGCCATAAAAAAAGTAGTTTTCCTCTCAATTTTCTCGGCAGATTCTCTCCATTTTCTCGGTAGCTCTTCTCAACTTCAGGTATATTCTCCGATTTTCTCTTCGATTTCTCGATTTTGTTCATATAGTTTAGTACATATCACTCTCGAAAAACTAGATCTGAATCTTCGCGATTATTTATTTCTTCCTCGAGATTTATACTTGTTCCGTTACAGATCTAGAATCTTTTGAATCTCTCTGAATCTTTCCTTCTCCGTTTGATTCTGTAACAGAAACTTCTCCGGAAAAAATGGAAAACGAAATGTCGCCGTTTAGCTACAGAACAAGCTCCGCCGCCGCCGTCGCCGTCGGATCTACGCTTTCCCGAGGAAAACCGTCCGGTTTCGGCGTCGTTTCGTCTTCTCTCTTACGCGACCGGATCTACCAAACGAGCCGCGACAACGTCCTGCAGCAGCGTCGACAAGACATGGTGAATCGCGAGTCGTTGTGTTACACGCGCCTCCACGAGGCCTCTCTCGAAGCAGAATCGCTCCGTCTCGAGAACACAGAGCTAAAATCGATGAATCGTCGCCTGAAAACGGAGCTTGACCAGATAATCAGATCCTCTACCCAGAACAGGTTCGATTGCGATAGGGCTCCGCTTCGGATGCTTAGCGAACTTTCCATCGGAGACGCCGAGGAAGCGGAGAATCGTAACCACCGTGCGGATGCTGATTTAGAAGATGTAAGCGGCGAGAGTCCGACGAGTGTTACAGAGAATCAAGATATGAACCGTTCTTCGCTGCCGAAAAGCATCTCCGTGAGATCAAGTGGTTACTCGAAGACTAGCCAGGGAGGAGGTGGTGGTGTCGCTCACTGTGAAAAATCTAGAGGAACTATGCCTAAGCCAGGAGCTTATGGTCAACAAATCAGTAAGACGGTACGGTACATATCTATCTCTTCTTTGTGTTTCTTGATTACTGTGAGAGCTTGAGCAGATCTTGGTAGAGGAATACTCATTGAGACTATATACTTGGTTTAGCTGCTGAATCTGACCTGTATGGTGCTATGTTATAGTCATCTATTCTCTGTGATTCGATAATTAGGTAACACTGTACTGGTCTTGATTCACCTATACACTTGTTATATGTTTATGCATTTGTTGCTGTTGGTCATAGATTTTTGTGTTGGGAAGCAACATTAGTAGTGATTCTTAAGTAGAAGAAGATAACAAAGAGATGTATGATGTTATTTGGTTTCTCTCAAGTCTGAAGTATTAGATGTAAATAGTAATGTTGAATGATGAATGAAGGGCATGGCTTATCATACAATGCCATAATGGTGAATGAATTTGTGTGTTTAGGAAATAGGCAAATCATAGAGAGACATTATAAGACTTTGCATAACTGTTGAACCTGAGATATGCGCATATGATTCATTTTTATGAAACCAACTTATAGTCATTGGCTTTTCTAAAGATGTGAAGAGTAATGGTAATGAATAATTGAATGAAAAATGCAGCAAAAGGTATATGTAAGAGGAGGAAAGAAAGAAGAGGAAGAGGAAGAGGAGGAAGAGGAGATAGAAGTGGAAGTATACAACCAAGGGATGACAAAGACAGAGCTGTGCAACAAATGGCAAGAGACAGGGACATGCCCATACGGGCAAGGCTGCCAATTCGCACACGGCATCAAAGAGCTAAGGCCAGTGATAAGACATCCTCGTTACAAGACAGAGGTTTGCAGAATGGTACTTGCTGGTGATACATGTCCTTACGGACACCGTTGCCACTTCAGACACTCTCTAAACGAGCAAGAAAAGCTCATCGCTGCTGCTGCTTCGATCAAACCCAAGTCCAAGTCCTCCTTCAAGCTGCGTAATTGACAAAACAAAAGGTTTGAATGATTCAATCAATACATATAACAAAAAACAGTAAGTAGTATATAGCTATATAGATGATAACAATGTTGATAGCTTTATTCCAAAAGATTGGCAAATAATAGCATTTTGGTATAATAGAGAAAAAAAGAGTGAAATAATGTGCAATTCGTAAGAGCGTGTTAGGGAACTCTTTAAGACAATTTGTTTGTGTGAACAAAACAATGAATCAAATAATAGAACCCACCATTTTAAGCCTTTTTCATACAAATACATATATGTTTAGTTTAGTATATATTGAAATAGGTTCTAAAATTCAAGTGTGATTATTATGCAATATAAATATCAACAAAGGCCAATACCGGGACTTGCTATCACCGGTAACATGAGAACAAAGTTAGCAGCTATTCCGGCAATTTCATATAGAATGTTTTTTTTTGGCCTAATAAAGTGAGAGCCAACCTAATTTGACATGAATAATCTTTATATTATATACTATAAATCCAAGATTAAATAAGTTAAATCAAATGTTCTATTTGGATGATTACTTATCTCTTCTAAAATTGCAAAACAAAATTAAAGAGACAAGGGTAATGAAATGATGACTGATGGAGACACTTTGACATTTTAACAACATTATTATTATTTAGGAGTTAAAGACACTTTAACGTCTTTCTTCACTTACCAAAAAGCACTAAAAGAAAAAGACAGTAAAAGAAAAGAAGAAGCAGAGAGAGAGAGAGAGAAGGAAATCAAATGGCGATTTCTGTTCCTATCATCGCCGTCGTCACTTCCCTTCACCTCCTTGCTTTCGTCTTCGCTTTCGGCGCCGAGCGTCGCCGTAGCACCGTACCATTCATCTCTCTCTCTCTCTCTCACTGTTTCTTTCTATTTTTGCTCTCTTTTTTTCTCAGATTTATAGCAATTTTCTTTTGTGGACAGGCTATGCCGGTGCCGGATCAGTACGACGAGAAGACTTACTGTCAGTACGGAACATCTGCATCGACGGTGTACGGTATGTCGGCTTTTGTGTTGCTTCTCGTGAGCCAGGCGGTGGTTAACGGCGTTACTAAGTGTCTCTGTTTCGGAAAGGGACTCGTTACTGGTACTTCTTACACTGTTTGGTCTATTGTCTTCTTCGTCGTCTCTTGGTAACAATATTTCTCTCTCTCTCTCTAATTTGATGTTTGATTTCAAATTTTGAGTAGTGAAGAGAATCTAAAAGATTAGAGAAATTGATCTGATTTTTGTCTTACTCTTCTTGAATCTGAGCAAAGTAGACAAACATTTTGTGATTTGATTGTATACTTAAATGGGTTTCAAGTGTCAACTTTGAATCGAAAAAGTTTAAATTTTTTACCCTTTATTCAGTAGATTGTTTTTGATGAACTCCTTTCAAATTTGTAGGCATATTAGTTTAGTTATGTGTTTACTAACTAATCATGATTTTATTAAGTCACAAATTCGTTGCAAAATTAAACTACTTTAGGTTTTAATGGTTCTTAAAACTATACTTTCGCCTTGTGAGTAGCTCGATATTCGGATTAATATCGCAGGAAATCGATAAGTTGTGTGGACTTGTTCATTATCGCCACATATGTGTGTGTGTACTTTTTCCAAGATATGAGATTATTTGGTTTCACAATTTGTGGTATAATCAAACTATAGAAACATGTTATATAACTTCAGCTTTCTTAGTATTGATTAGTTATCTAAGTATTGAAGCTAAAACCGGACTATATATACACAACTATAGTGACTAGTTAGTTACTTAGTTAAACTCTATGTTTGAGTTGTTTTGTCTTTAATCATTCATATATACTTTCAGGGTAAGTTTTCTAGGTGCCGAGGCGTGCTTATTAGCGGGATCAGCGAAGAACGTGTACCACACAAAAACCAAAGGAATCTACCAAGGGAAAGAGATTTCGTGCGCCGTCTTACCCGTTGGTGTATTTGCTGCTGGAGCTGCTTTTACTCTCATGTCTTTGATCGCGACGGTTCTTTACTACTTGGCTCATTCTAAGGCTGACACCGGTGGATGGGAGAAGCATCGTAACGACGGCGGCGGTGTCGCAATGACAACTCCAGGTCATGTAGATGCTCCTCCAAAGCAACAGAACACAGACTTTGATAAGGTATAAAAGCAATTTATGTTTTTGTCTTGTGATTTTTAAGACAAAGGGTATAAAAACTAGTAAAAAGGTTCGTTTTGTTAATCGTTGTTACAAACTTGTGTGTGTTTGTTATGGTAATGTTGGGTTATGTTATGTCTTATGAGAAACTTGGATTGGCTCATTATCATCTTAGCTTCTTACTTGGGCCTTAAATAGGCTCAATAATAACTTTCATAGCTCGAAATTGAAAGGGTTTCCAAAAAGCTATAATCAAATTTTTTGGAGAACACATTGTTGGATTTTGACAAATTTCAATTATTATATAGGTCTTTAGGGCTATATTCTCTTTTTAATAGGAAGCAGTTTTTGTAGAATTTAGATATTAAACTTTGAAAACATTACTTAATACTCCTTCTGTCCCATTTTAATTGAAGTTTTGAAGCTTTGCACGCTATTTAAGACATCCATTTTTATCATAAAATTATCATTAAATATAACAAAATTAACCAATAGAAAAAAATATAATATAACTCCATTGGTTAGAAAAGTCAAATGCATTTAATTTCTGCATAGATATTTGAAAAACATCAACTAAATTGGAATATAAAAAATCCTTCAAAACTTCAATCAAAATGGGACGGAGGGAATATATCATTAAAAAAGTTTATAGGAATAAAATACCATCAAATGTTACCATTAAAATGTTCTAAAATACCATACTACAAAAACAAAAAAAAACAAGATCAAAATGCACTTATTATTCTGTTGTGAACGGTTCTAAAAAAAATCAACTCCGTAGAAAGATTATAATAATAATCTTACAAAAATTATGAGAGAAGACGAAAAACAATAATTTTGTTTGCTTGCACATATTTGGATGTTTATCTATTTGATTTTTGGAACATTCTATGTAACTCAGAGAAAACTATATTTCTTATGCTTGTTGGTTCTCAGTATTTAAATTATATATAATAAAAATAGGTGCAATGGTTTATATTTACAAGAATTGATCAAAATAAACCAGTAACATAATAAGAGAAAATCACAAAACTACATCCTTCATAAAACTACACATAATTCAATATTTTTACATATTTACACCCTTTCAAAATTTTAAATGGTTAATCTATTTTTAAAAAAATTACCAAAATTAAATATATATATATATATTTGAGTTCGTTAATTAATGTTTAAGATATATTATTAAAGAGATAGAATTGTGTGGGTATAGTTTATTTGAATTTAATTTTAAATGTTTATGTGTAGTTTTGAAAAATGCATTAAAATGGTGTAGTTTTGTAATTGTCTCAAATAATAATGGTCAATTAGATTTCAACCGTTAATTAAAAAATCACTCTTTACTAATTTGTTTTGACCACAAATAATTTTAAGATTGTGCAATGATTCATCCAATCATTAAAATATTAACTAATTAAACATGTATCGTGTAAATAGAAAGGTTGAGCAAAACAGAACATAGTAAGAAGTGTTCACAAAAAATTTGTGACATCTTATTATTTAGAAGAAAAAAAAAACTCATCTATTTCAAAACTAGATGCATATATATATACACATACATATCTTGATTTTACAATAACATTTTCTACAAGAACACAAAGAAACAAAGACTACAAAACTTCATCATGGACCATGATTCATGGTCTTAAAAACTTGCACAAAGCTAAAGCTTATTTAGTCTGATCACTCCACATAGTATCATGTACCTGTGATGTATTTTGACATATAATAACTCGAAAACCGTCGAATAAAAAACAAAGTAAAAATTAATAAAAAAAAGTAGGTATATTGGATTCAAACCTGATGAAATTGAGGGATAAAAGGCATATTTTGGGGAGGCATAAATGAGTTTTGTGGTGTATAATAGCACCAAGGAGTAGTGTATGGAGGAGACATAGATGGTGCTTGAGCTCCATAAAAGAGTGACATGTAACTATGATATTCGGTGTATGCCATTGCCATAGACATTAACTATATATAGACCACATAACACACGAAGCGTTATTTTTCATAATATGACTAAAAATGTCTTTAGACTCGAAATATCTTTAAAAGTTTATTAGGCTCAAAATATCGATAACGAATTTTAATATATTAGAATTTTTTAGGCTCCAAATACCATTAGGAAAATCAGTTTTTAGAATTTATTTTTTCATTTGTGATTGATATTTGGAGTTTAAAATTTAGTTTTAAAAGGTGTATGATTTAGTCTTAGGGTTTAATTAATAAGAAGGTTTTAAACTATTTTCAATTTGAGGTAAAAACTTGTGAATAATTGTGATAGTATTTTTGGTCTAAAAACTTAAAAGATGTAATTTTAGGAATTGTCCAATAAAAATATATATATATATATATATATATATATATATATTATAACCAAAGGTTATGCTTGTGTTAATTGTAGAATGACCAACAAAAGATATATATAAAGCTTACATCTCTATGTTGTTTTAAGCTTTTAATGTATTGAATGATGCTTTCAAGCTTAGTTGCAAGATTCGCCTGTTACATACATAAACCACACAAAAGGAGACGTGTAAAAAAAATTGTACTATATATTTCTATGTATATATTTATATATAATAATAATTATTATAAACCTTTTCGCGGTTAGGTGTCGTCAACATTTGCAATATTTCTATTTTATCTCTAATAATCTTTCTTCTTTTCTGCATAATCAAGAAAATAATAAATCAAGCAAAGAAAGCATATATTAGCTTGAGAATATTTAATTAATAAAGAGATGATCCTAATTAACCTTCTCCATCATCACACGATAATCCATTGAACGTTGTCGTTTTGAAGTAAGTATACTCTTGTTGTCTATATTTTCACTTTTATTGGTAACATCCTTAGGCGTTAAAGAGCTTGAGCCAAATATTTCTTGTAAAGGGTTTAATTCGTTATGATTTTGTGATGAAGAAAACGAAGAAAGTATTTCAGACAATGAACATAACTCTTCTTGGATATTTTCCTTGTGATTGTTTTTCTCCATTAATTAAATTTGAGTTTTTAATTAAATTGTATTGAGAGAGAGAGAGAGTGAAAGTTGAGACTTGTCTTTAAAATTTTCATCAAGTGGGAAACAAAAGCTATAAATAGGAGTAATTAAGTAGCTTGTTTTTTATAAAAAAAATTGCATCAATTTAGCGGAAGAAAATATATGGTTTTGCTTCCTCCTTTGGTTTCCTAACATAAATTATATACTCTATTATAGTATAATTTTATTTGTTTTCTAATTTATTTTTACAAAATAAGACATAAGATAACATTATTATTTATGTTTGTTTCTTTTCTTTATTAATATGATTTATCACTCTTTCTTGAAATTCTAAGCAGCAATATGAAGACGACAAGGAAAATAAATAGACATATTATTATTATTTGTTATTATTATGGATAATTGCCAAAATTTAGTGAGAAACTTGCAATAGGATGCTCTTATACCCAATAAAACTCCAAAATATAGAACTCCACCTTATTTATATATTTATAAGTGAAAACTATAAAACTACACCATTTGAATTACATTTAAGAAAACTATACCATTTCAAAAATACTTCACAACACTACATATAAACACTCAAAATTAAATCCAAATAAATCCTACTCACACAATCCTACTCCCTTAATACTATACCCTAAACACTAATTAGCGAACCCAAATGAAAAGATTTTAATTTTAGTAATTTTTAAAAAGGTAAATCAAGCTTTTAAAATTTTGAAAATGTGTAAATATGTGAAAAATTGAATTATGTGTAGTTTTGTGAAGAGGGTTCAAAGGGTGTAGTTTTGTGAATTCCTCTATTTATAATGTTTTTAATTTGCACGTTCTAATAAATTTGACAGTGACGTCAATTTACCGTTCAAATTATTGTCTCTGTGTGATTACAAATTTAGAGACAAATAAATGATATTTATATATTATAACCTTTTAATTATTGGAGGAGTTTTTTTTTTGTCACGCAAGGTTATAATATTTATAACCGCAAAAAAACATTTTGAAGTTGTCATTGGAGGAGTTCTTTTTATTTTAAACAGTTTTTACTTAGAATAAACGAATATAGGAGAAGTAATATTTCTCTTAATATATACTTTTTTTGTTCCATAATAGATAAAGTTTTAAAAGTGTTTTTTTGTTTCAATTTAGTTGATGTTTTACCGTTTTTATGTAAAAATAAATGTTTCAATTTTGTAGTAGCTTTTTTCTGTTGGTTGATTTTATTATATTTAATGATGTTTATATAAAAAAAAAGATTTATTAATATGCGTGCAACATCCTTATACATTAATTAAAATGAAATGTAGGAAATTAATAAAACTAAACCGGACCAATGTTAGTTCCTTGAGCACTTTAGAAAGTGTTAGTTCCAAAATGTTTAGCTTTTTTGTGCTAAAAACTGATAATTTGTCAGATAAAATGTAAAATACAATTTGTCAAAAAATTAGTTCATAAAACTTAACTTGTCATCCTATTTTTATACATTAGTAAGAAAAACAAAATGGTGAGTAAATATTGAAAATGAAGCGGTAGTAGTTTAATGGTTTCCTCTTGTTGAAGAAACCGCTGTTTTAATTAAAGATCAAACGTGAAATTATTATATTTTTTTCATTCGATCACTTGAAAATAATTCATCATGTTATTGTGTTATTCTTTGGATTTTGAATTTTTCTATTATTATTTTTGTGTTTTTATTTTGTCGAGGAATTTACAAAACTAAAACCTTTTAGAGGAATTCACAAAACTACATCATTCAATTCCTCCTTCACAAACTTACACCTAATTTAAAATTTTCACTTATTTACACCCTTTCAAAATTTTAAAAGCTTGATTTACCCTTTTAAAAATTACCAAAATTAAAATATTTTCATTTGAGTTCGCTAATTAGTGTTTAGGGTATAGTATTAAAGGGGTAGGATTGTGTGGATAGGGTTTATTTGAATTTAATTTTGAGTGTTTAGGTGTAGTTTTGTGAAGTATTTTTGAAATGGTGTAGTTTTGTAAAATGTAATTCAAATGGTGAAGTTTTGTGATTCTCCCAACCTTTTAATCTTTTGTTCACAAAACCACATCTAATTCAATATTTTTATATATTATACTTTTCTAAAATTTTAAATGGTTGATTTACCTTTTAAACAATTACCAAAATAAAAAAATATTTGGATTCACTAATTATGTTTAAGATATAATATTAAGGAGATAAGATTATGTGGATATAATTTATTTGAATTTAATTTTGAGTATTTAGATGTATTTTTAAAAAATGATTTAAAATAATATAAGAATTATAAAACTACACCATTTGAATTACATTTCACAAAACTACACCATTTCCAAAATATTTCACAAAACTACACCTAAACATTCAAAATTAAATTCAAATAAACTCTATCCACACAATCCTACCCCTTTAATACTATACTCTAAACACTAATTAGCAAACCCAAATGAAAATATTTTAATTTTGGTAATTTTTAAAAGGGTAAATCAAACTTTTAAATTTTTAAAAAGGTGTAAACTTGTCAAAATATTGAATTAGGTGTAGTTTTGTGAAGGGAGGGTTAAAATGGTGTAGTTTTGTGAATTTCTCTTTTATTAAAATGCAATGAAAAAAAAATGTAATTTTGTTATTTTTTCTTTTTTGTTTTCCCTCACGTGCCGTTTCTTCAGAAGCTTACGCGTTGATCGGTTGTCTGAAACGGCGGGTGAAATTCAAGGTTTCATTTTTTTGGATACATTCATAATTTAAATTATCCTAAAAATGTCACATTACACTTATATTTATTCACATGGGCTTACAAAACAAAGCCCATTAGGTAACAATTAGTTATGCCCATTAAATAGTAAAATATCAAACGGTGTCGTCTTGACGTTGGAACATAACAAACTTAGAACGAATGTGTGATGGGATACGAACAGGACGGTACTTGTTGTCTAGCCAAACAGCTACTCCTCTTGCCTCCAATATAGCCTGTTTGGTTACTCATATATAAAACAAGTTTAATATAAAACCAATGAACCAAACACAAAGCCTATAGTTACAATTTATTTTAAAAAAACCTCTTGATTTGGGAGTTTAAAGATGAAATGATCAAAGTAAATACGCGCGGCGGATGTCCCCGATATCCTCGCTTTAACCACAAACTTGTCTCCGCTCTGCTTTCAAATCAAAATGAAAACGAATAAACACACATATAGAGAAACATAGTGATGTTATATAATAATAGTATGCGAGTAAAAATTAAGAGAGGGAATGTTACGCGTAAAGGCGCGAGGAACTTCATTGTAAGCTCGGAGATAGCTAAGGATTCGCCAGAACGGGCTACTTGGTCGCAGTTTATACCTATACTCTCGAGAAACTCGTGCCGACCTTTTCGTAGAAAAAAAAACAAGGTCAACAACAACAAATGATGATTTATATGATCTTTACATTGCATATGCTATTGGGAGACCGATCCAAAGATAAACCTAGTCACATGGCCGGTCATAGGTAATATAATGCCCAAAGCAAAAAAAAATACACTATAAGAATTTCTGCAAATTTGATGCCCTTTTAATTATATTTTTTTTTTTGCGCCCAAAGGACATGCTTTACCCGCTTTAGCTCAGGAGTCAGGACCGCCCACCGAGATCAAGATTCGGTTATGAAAAGTATTCGTTATATATAACAATATACTTTCGTAACAGAATCTTGATAATACATGAATCTAAACCTTTGAGTAGCATGTTATACATTTCAAAATTAAATAATACACAAACCGCATTCACAAATTTTCAAGAAACTCAATGAAGAAACGGTTTACGAAAGGGATTATTGATAATAAAAGGATGAAAACGGACCGTGTTGGCAGTAGTTGGCGTAAACAGAGTTGTTGACAACACCGAACTGATCCAATTCGTAATCTCTAACTTTCATCTCAACCTCATGAAACCCCACACCACTCATACTGTACAAATTCACATTCATTTCATACCAAAACATAAGAAAGAAATTTTGAGAGATTAGTAAGGAGAATGTAAAATTTTAAACCCTTTGTCTCCTTTGAGGTCGAAAAATGCGAGTGGCTTGAAATTGAATCTCTTTGCGCTTCGCATAGTCAATATACTCCGTCGCCGCCTCGGAAATACCGTCGTACGAAGAAGCAGATCCGGCGGAGCCGCCGTGGTGGCGACATGAAACATTTCGAGTTCTCTTGAGCGACGATTGCCTGCAAATTGTGGTGGGGGTAGGTTTGATGAAGGTTAAGATTTTTTTTTTTAAAAGAAATTGGGAATGAATCTTCTGTAAATAAAGATTTCATTTTTGGTTTCGGATATATATAAATGGGAGAAAATATCAATTAAATAAAGAAGTTTCAAAATTCACCGAAAAAAACATGAACTTTCACGTGAACCATTTAAATCATCTATTTTTGTTGACGGACGTTTTAAATCACAAATTTTTTTTACTGAGAAAAAAACAGCACAAAATTGAGTATGTTCGGAAAATTTGACAGTATGCTCAATTCCAGCTAATTGAAGTGCTCGGTTCTTCAAATAAACCTCAAACTATTGCGTTAATAGACTTAACTTTTGACTCTTTTTGTTTAAGTTGTGCTCTTTTTGTTCTGGTAATAAAAAATTTATGATTTAAAATATCAGTCAACGAAAAATACATGATTTAAATGGTTTACGTGAAAGTTCATGATTTTTTTCCGTGAATTTTGAAAGTTCATGACATTTTTCCCTATATAAATGGGGAGAAATGTCAATTAAATCATGAAATTTCAAAATTCACCGAAAAAAAACATGAACTTTCACGTGAACCATTTAAATAATACATTTTTCGTTGACTGACGTTTAAAATCATGAATTTTTTTTTACTGAGATAAAAAGAGCACAAAGTTGAGTCCGTTAACGGAAAATTTGACAGTATGCTCAATTCTAACCAATTGAAGTGTTCGATTCTTCAAATAAATCTCAAATAATGTCAAACTATTGCGTTAATAGACTTAACTTTGGAATCTTTTTGTTTACGTTGTGCTCTTTTTGTTCCGGTAAAAAAAATTCATGATTTAAAACGTCAGTTAACGAAAAATACATGATTTAAATGGTTCACGTAAAAGTTCATGCTTTATTTCGGTGAATTTTGAAAGTTCATGATTTAATTAACATTTTTCCCAATATAAATAGGTTTATTAGCTATATTCTGACTAAACATACTTGTTACAAAAACAGCCTATTTTCTGTGGGTTTTTTTTTTAATACCAGGAGGTTTTAGGCCCAATCTCATAAACCCTAGATATAAACCCTAGATCCGAGTTTGATAATACAATTTAAAGGCGTAAATCATCATTCCAAAACGCTATTCAAATTTAGTAAACTAAACTTGTATAAACTAAACTCATGTATCATATTACAAAGTTCTAAGTTTGAGATTCGGGATTCTAACATTGTTGACACCATTAAAGAAGACATCAATTAGATTAATAAACAAAGTACTAATGAATCAAGAAAGAATCCTCTTTTACCTCTATTGCACATAGTGTTTTTGTCTTGACACAACAACTATAACTAAGCTGTAAAAAGAATGGGTAGTCAATAGATAGGGAAAGTTGTGCAAAGAAGACATGCATATGTAATAATACCAAATGTAGTATGTCCATTCTCAAAGTTTCTTCAACCAGTAATAAACAAAGTAGAAAAAAGCAATTCTTATTAGTATGATTACAACACATACACACAACAAGCTTTGGCTTCTCGAAACTCTGCCGACAAGGAAAGGGTCTTCAAGCCTTTGTCCTCACCACAAGAACAGGGCATTTAGCATTGTTAACACAGTAATTGCTAACACTTCCAAGGAAAGTCCTGTCCACACACACACAAACACAATACAAGACACATTTATCATCTTTCAAAAGCTTAACTCACCAGCGCTGAACAACCATCTTAATGTTTCGTATACAAACCTTTCTAGTGCACCTTTACCATGGCTTCCAACAACAAGCAAATCAACACCAAGCTTCTCTACAGCTTCACATACAGCTTCTTTCGGATTCCCAAACTCCATAATCTTCCTTGGTGTTACCTGTTTGTTTACCCCACCAAGACCAAAACAATAGTAAGTAAGAGCTCAATCTCCAAGATTCAACTCGTAGCATTCTAAAACAACAATAGAGTTCGAGTTCAATCTCATGATTAAACTCATAGCATTCGAAAACAACTACAAAAAGTTCAAGCTCAATCTCGGTATTCGACTCACAACATTTGAAAGCAACAATAGAGTTCGAGTTCAATCACAAGATTCGAGTCATAGCATTTGAAACTCGAAAGCAACTATAGAATTCGAGTTCAATCTTATGATTCGACTCATAGCATTCGAAGTTCGAACAAAACTACAAAAGTTCAATCACACGATTTAAACTCATAGCATTCGAAAACAACTACAAAAGTTCGTGTTTAATCACAAGTTTGTGGGTCATAGCATAACTATTATAGAGCTTGACCTTCTTTGAGCTATAATATTACATTACATAGTGATCTTTGCTATCAAGAATATTGTGGTAAAGACCATAATCTAAACTAGTTTCATATAAACCCGAGAAAGAAGAACCCTATACGAAAACAACTACAAAAGTTCGAGTTTCAATCACAAGACTGTGAATCAATAACATAACTATAGAGTTTGGCTTTCTTTGAGTTCTAATACATTACCAATACATAGTCATCTTTACTATCAAAGTATAGTGGTAAAGAGTAAAGACCATAATCTAAAGTAAGTTTCAATATAAACAGAGAAAGAAGAAGAAGAAGAAGAAGAAGAAGAAAACAAACCCCACTCTCAGCGCAGATTTTGATGCCTTCATAAAGCCGATTCAAACCTGCGTTCTTATGATTCTCTTGCATCGAATTAATCAGCTCCATCGCTTTCATAGACAAAATATTCCCCCAAAAAAAAAATCAAATCAATTTCAAAAAACCAAGCCATGAAATAGTCAGAAATCGATTCCTAAGAGAAACCGAAACTGAAGAAGAAGAAGAAGAAGAAGGATACTAACGAGCGGCGCCATAAGAGGAAGCGTAGACGCAGCTAAGATCCAACGGAGCCTGTGCGGTGAAGAGGATGATATCTGAATCGGCGAGGCTTTCCTTGAGATAACGGAGAGTCCATCGCAGAGCGGTTTTGCTGCAGTCGCTTTCGTCTATCGCTACCATCACTTGCTTCTTCTCGTTTTTCACTTCCGCCATCGTTTCTTCTTCGTGATCGTCTCCGTTGACCAAAAAAAGATTATTATTGTGACTTTTCTTCTTTCCTCTCTCTCTCTCTGTAGAAGAGGAAGAAGAAGAAGGAGCCTGGGAGGCACGTGGTGATCACGTGTCGATCGATAGAGAAAGCCCACGAGATTCTCTATATGGGCCTTTGCATTTAGGCCCATTTAAATAGACAAATTATTATTTTTTCTTATTCCTTTTAGTAGGGGTGGGCATTTCACCCAAGACCCGAAATCCGATCCGAACCCGATCCGAAAATTCCGAACCGAAATCGAACCGTATTTTAAAAAAACCCGAACGGGTTTTAGAATTCTTTAATCCGGGTACCCGACCAAAATCCGACCCGATCCGAACCCTAACGGGTACCCGAATATATATATGTTTATATAGTTTTAATAGGGAAATTGTGAATTTTCATAGGGTAGTTTGAATTTTAATAGGATATTTTGGTTTTTTGTGGGTATTTGGGGTTAACCCGAAACGAAATCCGAAAAACCCAAAACCGGAATCCGAATTTCTCTCCAAAAATCCAAAAAAATTCAAAAAATCCGAACCAAAACCCAAAAAACCCGAACCGAAACCCGAAAATTCCGAACCGAATTATATTTTGATTCCATGTCGGGTTTTGTTAAAAACGTGAAACCCGACCCGAACCCGAATATATCCGAACCGAACCCAAACCGAATTTGTAAATAACCGAACGGTTTCTATATAGTCGTACCCGAAAAACCCTAACCAGAATGAACCCGACCCGAATCCGATCCGAAAACCGAACCCCCTAGCTTTTAGGAATGAAAGTGGTAATTTTGAAAAAAAGAGAAACACAGCATCGTCGTCTTCTTCTTCGATCTCTCTCGCTCTCCTCTCTCTCTGTAATCGAAACAAAGCTTTTTCACACGCAAAGTACGTATAATCAAATCTCTTTGCTTATCGATTTCGTCTCTTAGGCTTTGAATTCACTGTTTGTTTCTCGTGCCCTGTGAATTTAGGGTTAGTTTGTTCTATGCTTATCTCTTAATTTAGGGTTTTCCAAAATTTCCCAAATTGAATAAACCTTGTTCCTTCGTTAACATCGTTAGATTCAACATTTTTCTGTCTCCTGTAAGTATGTAAACTATGTATCAATAGATTCGTCGCTTATATATAAGTTTTGAAGCAGGTGAATTTATAAGGAAAAAATGGTATCTGCGTTAATAAACGAGAACCCGATAGTTTACGAGAAGAAAGAGCGTCGTGTTCGTGCGGAATCGAGCAATTCCGATGAGCTTTCTTCAGAACCTATTGATCAGCTTGAGATCTTTGATATCCTTTAAGCTTTACACAGAATTTTCATAGTGTGTTATGTGTGTTGTTATGTTACTTTTAGGTTTCTCCTTAACATTTGTGACACATCATATAAGAGATATAAAAGATCCAGAGCATCCTTACTCTTTAGAAGAACTTAAAGTGCTTACAGAAGACTCTGTTGAAGTCGATGACGACAAGAGTTATGTTAGGTAAGGATAAAAAAAAAAAAATCAACCCTTGTTGATTGGATTGTGTGGATGAAGAAGCTTATGTTGTGCAATTTTGTTTTTTGACAGGGTTACTTTCACACCAACTGTTGAGCATTGTAGCATGGCTACAATTATCGGTCTTTGTGTCCGCGTTAAGCTTACTCGTAGCCTTCCTGCTCGATACAAGGTATGTACACTACAACCTTTTTCCGATACTTTTGTTTCGCTTTGATTCTCCCGCGTATTGTAGAGCATTACTAAGAGTAGTTTGAACATAATTTAAGTAAGAACTTTCTCGCGAGAAATCAGAGTTTTGCCTACATATATTCTCGTTGTGATATGTAAGGCAAAGATACATTATTTGGTTGGTTGTTGAGCAAAACTGTTCTGATACTTGCTTAGAGAGTATAGCTCGAGTCTCTACCATGTGTTATTAATACCACACATGACACAACACACAAAGTTTTGTTGTGTCTGAATGTTACGAAAAGTCTTAACGTTTTTGTTTGCAGGTTGATATAAGGGTAGCACCTGGTACTCATGCGACAGAGGATGCAGGTATATATCTCAAATTTTCGATATCTATACCGTCTTTTTTCTGTATCCATGTTCTGGTCTTAAGATTTATAATTACTTGTCACCCATGAAACAGAGTGATAATTTCTCATTACTTTGGTCTTTAAAATTTGCAGTGAATAAACAACTAAACGACAAAGAACGTGTCGCCGCTGCGCTAGAGAATCCGAACCTTGTTGAGATGGTTGATGAGTGTTTGATGCCATCATATGAGTGATAACAAAGCTTGGTTGGTCTTTAGGTACACACTGTCTTGTTTTGTCTCTGCTTTCTCTGCAGAGAATTTGATCGAACTTGTGTTCAGTTCCTTTTTTCATTACCGAACTTGTTAAAACACTTGTTGTTTTAAACACATGTTGCCTTTGTTTTTGTCTTAAACCAATACTTTCGTATGTCTTTAGTGCTTTGATTATCTTCTATTGTCTGAACTAGATCGAATATTACTCTTAACATGGATTTTGTATTGCAAAATTGGGTTCACAAAAAATTAAAAATTTATGAGAAATTTACAATTACACTCATTCAAACAATTTTTTCACAAACCTACGTCTATATCTAATTCAAAAAATTTATGTCTACATTCTTTTCGAATATTAAATGATTAATTTACATGCAAGTTTACAAAACTAAAATATTTTATCTTGGTTCACTAATTAGGGTTTAGAGTTTATTGCTAGAGGAGGCAAGTTTTGTTAGTAGAATTTAAGTAGGTGTAGTTTTCTGAAATGAATTTTTTTGTTTATTGGTGAAATGATTTTGAAATGTGTAGTTTTGTAATTTCCCCCAAAATAATAAAATTAAAGTAGATATTATTGTTTTGTGTAATTCTATTGATAATCTTTATATATTAAATTGAGTTCAACGGTATGCAATCTAATTTCTAATCCAAAATACTTGTGTGACTAAAACTACTGTATACATTAAAATAATTTTTTTAAAAATACGTGTTGATTATTTATGATAATATTGTTACAAACGTCAAATCTACTTTTTATTCCTGGTCTTTAGGCTTTATTTTCGTTTTATGAGTTATCATCTTACTTCAAAAAGCTTTAGTTTAAACAGTACGTGAGATGTATTATTTATTACCAATCCATATGTATTTTTTAAATACATGCACATAGATATTTTTGACTTCTCGGTTTAAAGCGACACGACCCTTCCTTATTTTTCCAAAATTATATTATTATTTTTTTTAAACAGAATAGTATATTGATTTGTTCAAAAAGAAATTGTGAGCGTGATAGTTTAGTGACTAATTAACACTGATTTAGTAAGAGGCTCTTTGAATATGAGAAATTCACAAAAGTACGCGATTTAAACTTTTCTTCACAAAATTACACTTAATTCAATTTTTTCATATATTTACGCCTTTTTCAAATTTTAAATGGTTTAATTAGCTTCTAAAAAATTACCAAAACTAAAATATTTTCATTTGGGTCCGCTAATTAATGTTTAGGTTATAGCAATAAGGGATAAGGTTTTGTGGGTATGACTAATTTTGATTTAATTTTTAGTAATTATGTGTAGTTTTGTAAAATTATTTTAAAATGGTATAGTTTTGTAAAATGCAATTCAAAAGGTGTAGTTTTGTAATTCTCCCTTTGAATATGATGAATTCACAAAACTACACCATTTCAACCATTTCTTCACAAAACTACACCTAATTTAATTTTTTCACATATTTACACCCTTTCAAAATTTTAAAAACTTGTTTTACCCTTTTAAAAATTACCAAAATTAAAATATTTTTATTTGGGTTCGCTAATTAGTGTTTATGGTATAGTATTAAGAGGGTAGGATTGTGTGGATAGGATTTATTTGGATTTAATTTTGAGTGTTTAGGTGTAGTTTTGTAAAATTATTTTAAAATAATGTAGTTTTATAAAATGCAATTCAAATGGTGCAGTTTTGTAATTTTTCTTTTGAATATTCAATGTTTTGAAAGATATTCTAAAGTCAGGATAATTAGTTGGCTTCTAGAAATTGGAGTTAAAGAACAATTAGCATTTAGCTGTCTTCTTGCTTTACCGTTTAGATAAATTTGTAACTTAAATCAATATAGTTCAAAAATTGTGTGAATTCAATAAAGTTACTTTAGTTAAGAATATAAAATGTACTTGCTCTTACAAAATTCTTTTTCATATTTATATATTCTTTTCACGTGAACATCTAATCCATGTAGTGAAGTCACGAAATTCCATTCCATTTCATCAACTACAAAAAAAGTTTTTTTTTTGGTTAAAATCATCTACAAAAAAGTTAAAAGGAATTGTGTATATTATATTCTATACTTTCTATAAATTATATATATTCTGGTTCTGTCTTGTAGGATTCGACTAATAAAAATAGAAATAGATTCTTGTAAATAATATTTCATTAAAACTTATTTGGTCACCAAATTTCACTTCCGTATCATTATCATAAAAACGTTAATGATATATATATATATAATATTTCGTAACTTTTGTTCTTAAACAGACGTTAAGGAAATTAAAAAAAAAAAGACAATCCATTTTGATAAAATTCCCATTTACATACTATATTTGATAACAAGTAGATATTTTAAACTGAGTATATTATGCTAAATTTTTTTAAAAAAAAACATTTACATTTGAACTGGCAAAGAAAAACATGAATCTTGAAATATAAAAACAGTGCTAAAATAATATTAAATGTATAAGCGAAGAGAGTAATTTTTATGAGATACACTAATAACCTAACTCAGGAACATATATACTTATTTAATTAATTCTGAAAATGAGTAATAGTAGTTAATGTTTCATTGAGATAAAGCAAGCTGATGGCTAAAGTGTAACATTTTTTCAAATACCACCAAGACTCTATAAATTCGCAATAACTTATGGATTCACTATCACTTCTCAAAACACCAACAACCTTTTTCATCTTTACCCCTCTCCATGCATAGAGCTTAGGAGACACAAAAAAAAACACACTAAACAAAATCACATAAACTAATAAAGAAACTAGTAAGCGAAAAATGGAAAATTCAATGAAGAAGAATAGCTTCAAAGAAAGTGAAGATGTAGAGCTTAGAAGAGGTCCTTGGACTCTAGAAGAAGACACTCTTGTCACAAATTACATTCTACATAACGGTGAAGGTCGTTGGAATCTCGTCGCAAAATGTGCTGGTAATTAAATTAATCACAAAGTTGATTTTTTTTTTTCATAATCCATAACTTTACTATATAATCACTATGTTTTGTTAAAAAAAAACAGGGCTTAAAAGAACCGGTAAAAGTTGTAGATTAAGATGGTTGAATTATTTGAAACCGGACATAAGAAGAGGGAATCTAACTCCTCAAGAACAACTTTTGATCCTTGAGCTTCATTCTAAATGGGGTAATAGGTATGTCACACTTTGATTTTCATTAAAAATTTTTTATCAATATAGGAAGTTTTGAACCGATGACCATAATAATCTTGTTTTGAAGATGGTCCAAGATAGCGCAATATTTACCAGGAAGAACAGACAATGAGATCAAAAACTACTGGAGAACAAGAGTCCAAAAACAAGCGCGACAACTTAACATAGAATCTAACAGCGACAAGTTTTTCGACGCGGTTCGTAGCTTTTGGGTGCCTAGATTGATCGAAAAGATGGAGCAAAACTCATCAACTACATATTCTTGTCCCGGCCAAAACAACAACAACAACAATAACTCTCTTCTCCTTCCTTCTCCATCTCAAGACTCCATGAGTAGTATACAAACACATATAGATTTTTTGGGTCAAAGCTCGGGTTTAATGAATATGGATAGTTCTACTTCAAGCTCGACTTTCATGCCCGATGTCATGAGTGTTCCACACTTTATGGATCAAACCACTATCAATGATTCAATGTGTTTCAATATTGAAGGTGATAATCAAGAACTAGGTGGGTATATCCCTGGCATGGAGGAATATTATTACATGGGAAATTCAGACATATCCATGGAATGCCACGTGGCGGAAGCGTACGAGGATGTTACACAAGATCCCATGTGGAATATGGATGACATTTGGCAATTTAGGGAGTAATTAAGTTAGTCAAGAGATGATAGAGTGGAACCTATACTACTATGGTTTTATATTATATATTATAATAGTACTATATTTTTCATTTTATGATAAAATGTTGTTAGATACATATTTATATATAGTTAATGAATTTATCTATAAGTCTCTTTGTATTAATGAAAATCTTCTATTAATCTTATAAACATGTTTGTTCCTAGCTATAGGTAAGTTTATATAAACCTTTTAGTTCGTGTTACATGTATAAACTTATTTGCTCAAAATACATGTACTAATTAGTCAAGTTTATACATGACTAAGCTTGAGAGTAAACAGAGAATGTGCATGCTAGCCTTGAATTTGTTTTGGCTTTTTTATGGATTTTAGTGAGAGGAGAACATAACTAATCTCATCTCAACACGTGAAAGAATCCAAAAGCTAGGAGAGACTATATCCAAGAAATCAAAATTATGGGACAAGATAGGTGATAATACAAGGACAAATAATGTCTTTTTCACCAAAAAATGATGTTTTCTTTTGTAAGATATGTATAAGTGCAAAGTTGACGATATTACAGGAGAAAGTGATTGACATATATGTCATTTTGTGAAAATCGTAGGAAACAATTCGAATTTTTTACTTGTAATATAAGATATATAATTAATACATATCCTTGTTGATATACAAAGATCATCTATATACGCCTTTAGGTTCCATTCTTTAATTTGCAAAGGTGGAAGATTAATCAAAATAAAATAAAAATTCAAGAAAAATGATGTGTATATTATAAGTTTTATGCTAGCTTTTGTGCATTTATCAATGTGGAATCAAATGTAAAATATAGTGACAAAGGACCCCATTAATTATCAATTATTGTTCAAAAAAGAGCTCCAACTAAAATGATAGAGAAAGGTGGCTTTAGAGAAGTCTTGTAAGTGAAATCAAATTATTGTATGTCACTTCTAAAGTGTTTTAAGTATATGGAAACTCCACAATGATTTAAACCCAAAGGTACCACTAAAAGTTGGAACATACATTTCATGCACTTTTGAGAAGCCATGAACCAAAACACACACACACACATTAAGGGGGTGTTATTGAATCAATGATTTGAAATCAACTCTATTTGTTTTGAAATCATTAGTATTTGAAATTTAATAGAGTTGATTTTAATAGATTTTAAAACTTCTGCAATATATTCTTAAAATCTTTACAATAGATTTTTAAAATCTTTGCAGTATCCATTGGATTTGAAATCCAACCATTTACTAACAAATTACTAATAGAACTCCACCGCTAATCATTTCAAATGAATAAGAATTCAAAATCTATGAAAGTTGAATAACACTGGATTTCTAAAATTCATTTAAACATCTACACCGAATAACACCAAACTTTAATATCCATGGGAAATGATTTTATAAATCTTATATCCAATAACACTAGATTTTTAAAAAGAATTAAAAATCATGCTATAAACAGTGGCGGAACCAATGTTGTAGTAGTGGGGTCAACTACACCCATCAAATTTTCAGATTCTTTTATTTTTTCAGATTTTTTTTATATTGCACCCATGTAAAATAAATCTTGACCCCATCTAAATTTTTTTTGACCCCATTAAATAAGAAAAAATAAAATGAACGTAGAGTACATTTGTACTAATTTGTTTTAATAAAATTTGTTTGCCCCCAGTAAGAAATTTACTTGGCTCCGCCACTGGCTATAAATAACGGTGAATTATAAAACCTCTAGAGTTGATTTAAAATCATTAATTGAATAACACCCCCTAAATATGTGAAATTTCATAAATATTTTATAATTAATATAATGTTTTATATATTGTTTCATGTGATTTTATTGGAATAAAACGAATTTTATTGCAATTGGTTTAGTATTTTATAAACGGTCTCACATACTAGTTTGGTATTAAAAAACATAACGAATGTAATAATTTTTAATATTATGTCGGCAAAAAATGGTTGATATTTAAAACTTGTGGACTAACCTCAAAAACAATTAAGTAAAGGTTAAATTAACTTTAGAAAAGACATGAGTGTAAGGTGGACGGTGGACCCAATATAAACAAAAACATTACTGTTTAAGTCAAATGTGCATTAATTACTGTAGTTAAAATTAATTCATAACAAAAAAATAAATTAGGCCACTAAAACCAAATGCGTTGAGTTTAATTTAATAATCCTCTATATAAACTGAAATCGTTAACCCATAAAATCATGTATTCCCTAGTAAAACTATATATATGTGTTGTTAATTATTTTTTAAAAAAAGATTTATATAGAAACTCGACTAATTAATGATGATGATTATGTAGGTTATACTTATTATTACTTACTTATAGTAAGAAAGAGTTATAAAATTCAAAAGTCAAAAGTCAAGATGATTGTTTGAAAAGAGTCACCAACTCATTAACAAAAAAACAAAAAAAAAGTCACCAACTTAAAAAATGGTTCATGAAATATAGACATGTTCCACATTTTATCTTAATTTAAACAGTGTTATTTTGGCACCAAAATTATAATCACACATTACACATTACAATTAAAATCGTATTCTGCGTTTTTTTTATTTCATTATGATCACATTGCTCATAACTAATTTTATTCAAAATCAGATTTAGTCAAACCTAGGACATGAATAGTGAACCAGCTTCATATATGACATGTGGATTGTGTATTTTTGGCACGTGCGTTTTGAATATTTTTTAAAACTAATTAGTGACTAATTAATTATAATTTTTATAAATATCAGACCACTTTTTAGAAGAATAATATATACTAATTTTGGGTTTAATTGTTTTGATAGCATCATATGAAAAAATGATACTATCCCATGTCAGAGAAATAAACGAGCAAATATATTTAAAACAAAGAAAAGATAAGTGATACTGATGCTATAAGCACTAACACACATGTAGAGAACATATAAATCAAATCATAGTGAAAGAGTACAATAATAATGTATATATGCACTATAATTTTATCCATTTATCCTCAGGTCCCAAAAGCAAATGGCACCTTATACCTTCCTAAATCAGTAATATTTCAATGTGGTTCTCTATAGAATATTCATATTTATATTAAAAAAATTTCCAAATTCGTCGAACCAATTATTTAACTTTTTGAGAAAAAAAGAGATTGAATGATGTGAGGCCAAAGCATAATAATTTAAAATGGGTATACATAGTATTATATAGCACAATATTATGTAACAATCACTTTCAATTTCTTACGAGTCAATGAAAATCACATGCGTGAAAAGACTAAACTCTATAGAATAGAGTTTTTGGCAACTTTGTAGGACAGTAATTAAGTATCAACATCAAACTATTTGTTTTAGATACAATGGTTATGGTTTGAATGTGTTGACGAATTTACATTTGTTTGACTAAAGACTTTTTTTTAACATACCTTCAAATTCAATTCAACGTAATCAACAAAACCATAGGCAAAAAAGTTGTTGGTCTTTTTAATTAAGCATAAAACATTAATTATGACCCATTAGAAGTATCTAAAACTCTATTAATCCATAAATATAAAATACTTTAGCATGCATTATGATATGAAGATACATGATGGGTTCAAGGGGGTAAGGTTTATTACAACGTAAAATATATTAACCACCAAATTTTTTTTTTTTTTTGAATGTTGAAAACATATATTATTTTAACAGGTTCTCAGGATTCTACATGCTTACAATAAAACCCCTTTACAAGTGTTTTCTTTAAGTCCATTGGACTATATCTACACCAATTGTTTGAAAAGAAATGGATATATTAATCATATGTTTGTTCGGTCCAAATATATATTGGACAAAGGTGTAATAGCCCATATTTACATATAAGGGGTTCTATATCACCAATTTTTTTTTAAAAAAAATTATAATGAATATCATTTTTCAATAGAAATGGTTCAATAATTAGAAAAGGTACAAAATAACATGGGTGATTTATCATGAGTTTAACTACGGATCTATTTTTTTATAAAGACATTAAGAATAAAATATTGATTGTGATTTTAAAATTTGTCAAAAACTCAAATGATTAAAGCTTATAAGCCTTAGGAGAAGTGAACGTAAGAAAAGCATATTTAAAATATATTAGAGTGTAACAAAATTAAAAATGTGCTTCTTTAAATATTATAATATTTAAGCGTGATAAGAAAAATACTAAACTAACAACAACAATTTTAAAGAAAAAAAAATCTTTAGCCAAATTTAAATCAACACAACATATCAATTTTGTGTAATGCAAGAGTATAACTTAACATGAGCGCTACCATGATTACAAATCATACCCTAATATCAATTTAGGGATTTAAAAATCATAATTGGATTAATCCACTTTTTTAATAATTGCATTTTTGTGAATTTATTTCGGACTACTAATCAACGTCGGACCAAAAATAATATGTTAGGTTAATATAGAAGGAATAATAAACACATTACTTTAATTATTATTTTCTCATTTTTTTATGTCTACTATATAAGTTAAGCATATCAATAATATGCACTTTAATAAACTAAATATCGTTTAATTAATCCGTTTTACAATGGAATACACTACTATTCAAAACCTTTTATACAAAAATGGCTCCTTTAATTAGAGATCGGATTAAAGCCTAAAACACATGCAGCTGCTTAATCACATTTATATAATAGTGACCTGATAAACGAGAATTTACCCTCGTTAAGTCGAATGCCTTATCGTAGTATATAAGGTGTCAATCCGAATCAGGAGCAATCAATATATTAGAACTTATGAGAAACTACACTTAGTCTAAGCAAATTAAAGAGTTGTTTGTTGAACGTTTTGTAACCGTGTAATCAATAAACGAAAAACGAAAATTAAGAGTTTTAAAGATTTAAATAAAAAGCTAAACAATTAGGTTAAAGTATTTTAAAGGTGATTAAACTTTCAGATTTCAAATTGTCTTTTACAAAAATAACTTCAAGGTTTTGAAAACGATTTTAGATCAATCCACTCTCGTGACAATGTTCATTTTCTCAACAATTAAACTAAAACAATATCTTTGATAGTTTAATCGTCGAGAAACTTTAAGAACAAATCAATTTTAACCACTAAGCTTATTAACACAGATCTCTCGGTTAAGCTAGGCTTAGTTCTAAGATAATTGTTCATGAATCTTTATAATCTCTCGATTCATAAAGTTTCTTAGGTTCAATAATCGAATGACCAACTCGATTAAGGCTTTAAGTTTGTTACCAAAGACAAAAGTTTTATAATCTATTGGGTTCTAGACAATCATCAATCCTAAATACAATCAACCCCTTTTTCCCCTAACCCAATTGTCTATTTGAATCTACTCACTAAACATGTTGAATCTCAAAATAATTAAATTTAAAGAAAGCATAAACATAAACAAAACAAGAGAATAAAGGGTTCAAGAAAACTCTTATTGATGATGATGAAGATTCCAAAGGTGGCCAAAGACAAAACACCAAGAATTCTCCAAAGTTGTGAAAAGCAAAAACCAAGCGATCGAAAAACAAAAACAAAAACTAGAATAGAATAATTGTCAAAACATAAAACAAAACCCTAATATAGTCTTGAACCATAAAATTAAGGAAAACCCATAGGTTTAGGAATTATTTTCCTAATTAAAACATGAAAACCGGATTTCCTTTTAATTTTCGCAGCATGTACCGGTCAAGTGAAACCGGTACAAGCTGGTCGATACGCGCTCATCGGTACACGTCCATTGGCTTCCTTTCTTCTGTATCGGCCAGGTCAAGCCGATACAACAAGTCGATACCGATCCTCAGGTCGATACGCATCGGTCGGTACAAGTGCTTTTTCTTCTTTTCCTCTGTACCGGCCACTCCAAACCGGTACAACATGTCGATATGTGATCTTCAGGTTCTCTTTTAGCTTGTATCGACCATGTGTGACCGGTACAACGAGTCGATACAAGTCTCGGCAAAATAATTCTCCTATATCGGCCACAACAAACCGCTACAACAAGCCGATACAATCATGTTCCGCTTCTTTTTGGCTTGAATTCTTCGTCTTTTGCCGTTTTAACGCTCCGAAACCTGAAATACACGAAACAAACCAAAATGCAACCTATATGATACTAAATGCAGCCTAAATGAGTTAATTCTAATGCATAAAATAAGGTAAAATATGTAAGTTATCACGACCACGTGACATGATCGATGTCCTCTTCACATGTTTAGGGAAATGACTTCAAATAATTCAAAGAAATATCTCTTCATTTATTATCTATAAAATGTTGTCGCAGGCAATAATTAACTTGGTCATGTATGCAAAACTATTATTGATCCACAGAATAATTTATGATTCATTACATCTTTACTTTTATGTCAAACATTAAAATTTTTAAATCATGTATACAAAAAAAAAATGCTTAAGATCAGTAAGCGAATATGTAGCTGCAAATGTTTGAAATCTGAAAACATACATTGCATTATATCTATGTAAATATATAAAAAAAAAGTGATATATGACAATGATCAAGTACAATGTATCAAATGATACCCTCCGTTGTTAATAATTTTGGTATTATTTAGATTCAATTACAGACACTATAATCAGATGTCCTTTCCAAAAAAAAATGTAATTAACCACTTGGTCACATATTATTACTTTTCTTTACTTCCAAAACGAAATCAATACTACTTTTCAAAAAAAAAATATGAATGTTTTTTTGGCGTGCGAATGATCAAACTTTTTAACTTATTTCATAATTTTTTTAGATCCAGTGGTAACCGGTAAATTATATCATATGCGAAAAATATAAATTTTATGTCTCTATTTTAATGAACCAAGAAATGATATTATATGCAGAAAACATATATATCCTTTTTTCACGTTCAGTGTATTTATGTGACTTGCAGAAATAATTGTGGGGGACACATTCTTTATCTATTAACCTAAATCTAATTAATGAGCTCAAACATTTCTACACAAATTAAACAGTAAAAAAAAGTGTTGGATTAGACTCATCAATCATCATTAACAGTTTGTTTAATTATCATTTTGTTTTATATTCCCTCCCTTTCATAAACAATGTCACTTAAAAGTCTTGCACACAAAATAATTATTTTTTGTTTTCTATAAAAACATGATTAAATCAACCAATATAATTGGTAAGGATGTAGATTTTTTAAAAAACCATAATATATAATTTTGTGAAAGAGGGTTTAAAAAGTGTAGTTTAAGCATCTTTTACAAACGATGACAAATATAATTGATATCTTTTACGTTACATTATTTATTTTAATTTCTTCTTTTAACTTTTTCTTTAGCTGGATCTCTCCTTTTTCTTTTTGTTTCTTTGTGAAAAACATATAACAATAGATACTATGATTAATCCTCACCACCTCCTATTTGTCTCCTCATTATTATTCTTCCCTTCTTTATACAAAAGATAAAGCTTTTAAGTTGCCATTTTTGACTTTAGAATCTTTCATCTTTCTTCCTCTATACTTTCCATTAATCTTTAACTCAATTTTCAAATCTTGAAGGTCTCTTTATTATTTTCCCGGGCATCGGCTTTTGAAATTATACAACAAGAAGACACATATATATATAGTGTAAGAGAGAGGTTAAGAGAGAGAGAGAGAGAGAGAGAGAGAGAAAGTTATGGCTATTGATGTTTCTTGTATAGATGCTCCATGTTTAAGAACAAGTCCAAGAAACTCTTTTTCATATGAACAAGATTCATCAACACAAGGTGAAGTTAGATTAGACACAACACTTCTTGATTCAAATTCGGATTTCGATTTCTGCTTTGGATCAACTTGTTCTGTTCAAGAAGTGTCTCCTGCTGATGAACTCTTCTCTAATGGTAAAATTCTTCCCGTGCAGATCAAGAAAGTAACTTTTAGGGTTCAAAGATCATCTTCACTCTCTTCATCCTCATCTTCTTCTTCGTCTTTATCGTCTTCCTCATCGTACTGCGATGAGAGAGCACCAGAAAAGAAGATAATGAGACTCAAAGAGCTTCTATTAAACCCCGAATCAGATCTCGAAGATAAGCCGAAAAGTTTATTCTTGCAACTCAAGAGAAGCATAAGTCTTAACTATGATAAGAGAAGAAACAGCAAAAGTCTTATCAGATCTCTACATTTCCTCTCAAGAAGTAACTCAACAGGCTCTGTTCTAAACCCTAAACCTAACTTGCTTCACAAGGAAACTCAAAACCCTAACAAAACTCATAAGCTACCTAACAACACATCTCTTTTAAGAAGATCTTCTTCACTCTCAACTTCGGTTCCTTATTATTCAACCAAGAAACCACTTTCAAGAAACAGTTTCGGACATGGAGAGATTCGAGTTAGTCCTGTCTTAAATTTCATACCGCCCGCGTTCGTATCGAATGTAGCGGACGGATGTTTAAGCATTGGATCACTTTGTAATGGTAAGAAAAATAGGAAGACAAAGTTGTGAAGAACATCTTTTGTCTTTTTGTGGATGGAGAAAAAAGCAAAAAAATATTCCAAACATAAAATGTATTTACTTTTTTATATTTTTACTGTTTGTATAATGGTGGAATATAGACAGACAGCACATGTGATAATTTAGACAACATGTGATGCTTTGTCTGTAATTACAAAAACCAAAAAACAAGAATAATTGATGAACTAGGCAATAATATAGGCATAGGAGAAGAATAAGACACCTTCGTTGATTCGGATCTTTTGGAGGTAATTTTAGAGTATAAATATTAAAACGTGTTAATTAATGTATCATAAAAAATACTAATTGTACGTCGTTGTAATAATTAAAGGTATAGTTTGATCTAAACTACCAAAAATTAAGGATATTTGTTAAGATATGGGTTTCTATATAAAATCAAACAACAATATAAGAATAATTAGCCCTCCTAAGAATAATTTCCTAAGATGATTGACCTCCTAGGAAATTACCAACCTGACTATGCCAGCATGTTTTATCTTTGGTTCATACACTATGACACTACTATGCTTCGTTGACTCTTTATTACCCATTGCTCTCTTTTGGTCTTTGTTTTTGATGTAACCGATATGCATCTTCTACAACAAACTCTCTTGTACAGTTTTATTTAAGTAATGAATTAACCTTAAAACCAAAAAAAAAAGAAAAGAATAATTAGCCCGATTTTATATAGTTATTTGTTTTAATAAAAAAATTAGGAAATCATGTACATTTTTGGTTCTTAATTTGCAATAAAGTGATTTGTGTTTCAAAATTGGTAATTAGGTGATTTTCCTTCCTTCTATTTTTTATAACTGATATATCCTTCCGCGCATTCACACAACTTCATGAATGTTCACAAGTTTTATGTTTCAGATTTTTTCATGAATTATTTAATCAAACTATGAATGATCACATGTTATCATGAATATTCACACATTTTCATGAATATTCACACAATATCACGATTAGAATGAAGAACATGAATGTTCATACGAATACATGAATGTTCACGCATATACATGAATGTTCACACGACCTGACCAGAAAGTTCAGAGTTATTTTTGATTTTTCAACATAAAAAAACACATAAATGCAAATACAAAAAATCACCCTATTGGCAAATTAAGAAGTAAAAAGTACTTAGTTTACTAAATAACTCAAAAAATAATGATAATAACCTTAACACTTCTTAATTTAGCATTATTGAAGGCAATGCACTAGGCTTGGGGTAAATAAAAATATGTGACATTTTTATAAAAATATCAAGATGATGAAAATAATGTTTTATCAAATAGCTGTATATAACAAAAAGATCACAATCACACATAGAAGAACGGGTTAGAAATCAATATTTAAATTATTAAAAAAAATTATTGTTGGTTCGAAAAAGTGTGGCAATTGATTCAAAGATCTTAACAAACTTTCCTATAATCTTTCTCGTTATCCTTTTTGAAAATGTGGTCAATTAATATATTGTAGATTTCCTTTTTATTATATATATATTACATTAGTTATCATTTATTATTAAAATAATATTTCAACGTTATGAGTTTTTCGAACAAATATATATATGCATATTAGGAAATACGAAGAAGAAAAATAGGAAAATTGACAAAGAAGAAAGTAAAATGAAATGAAATGAAATTATGAAATATTGGTGTAAAAAAAATGAAATTATGAAATATATAGGACCATTAAGGACTACATGGTGTTATGATATGCCTTAAAGATTATCATAAAGTAACTAAGGGCTTACATGATATCCTCATTTTTGCAAAGATGATATAAGCTTGATTAGCCTGGTATTAATTAGTATAGGGTGAAGTTAACATGTTATAGGTAATTAACTTAATTAATACCTTTTGAGTTTTGGTTGATACATACACCCAACATATGTAGTATCATTTTTATATAACTTGGGGGATTAAAATCATATAGACAGAGCTATGTAGGGAGGAAGGGGGTCAGTTGCCCCCTATAACCCTTTTTAAAAGTGTAATTTTGTTTTTATATAGAAAAATGTTTGTTTGCTGATTTGGTTTAAAACATCTAATATGACCCTACTAAAGCATCAAATTAATTAGCCAAAACTTTTATGAATATGCCCCCTAATCAAATAATCAGTAGTCTAGTTTTTAGATTTGATTACGAAAAACACTAATAAATAAATTGGTCATGGACAAAGATCAATAAGAAAAATAAATAGAGGAATGGTTATAAAAACTACAAAGAAAGACATTAACACATGAAAGCAGTCTATATATTGTCTTTGAACTTGTTTAATCACATACAGTTAAGATTTGGTTAAAAAAAACTAAATACTTTTCATTGCTTATAATTGGTTTCTCTTTGCTGAATTTCTCTACATCTTTTGTCCATGTTTTTTTATATATATTCAGCCATTGTAACATAAGAAACCAAAAACTAACAAATAACTAAACAAACCAAAAAGTTAGCAATTCAACATCAATCTCAATATATTCCACAAATTTGCAAAAACTTCAACTTCATGAACTCATCAATCATCATAATCATCATCTCTGTGAAATTAATAAAACAAAAAATTAGCAAAACAATTAATCAAAGTCATGTTTTAATTAAACACAAAAATCATATATAGACCTTTCTTTTATCTTTGGATTCAGGGACATTGTAGAGATCTTGTGTGATTTCACTTAAATAAAAAGCTGGATATAACATCTAATAACCAAATATAAAACAAAAACAATAAGAACATTCATAGTTTTAATTAAACCTTAAAAATTAAAAATAAAAATCTAACATCAAAGAAAAGAAAAATTAAAACTTACATTAATCCGATTCTGTGAAGCTTTAGATAGTTTCTTGGACCGTTTCGGTGGTTTATTACCAGTCATCTCCAAGAAATCATCTTCAATCTCTTTCTTCGTCAGCTCCGCCGTGAATCTCCGCCTCTTCTCCGCCGTCTTCTTCGCCGCCGCTTTGCTCCGTTTCACACCGTCGCTGCTACCTTCTCCGGCATCAAAAACCGTACCTTTACTACTTTCTCCTCTCCTCCTCAGCTTCCACGGCCTTGTCTCCGCCGTTGGACACGATTCCTCTCCGTCGTCGCCGTCGTCGTATAAACGTCGCTTATTAAACGGTGTTTTAGCCCTCTCTGTTCTCAGATCCGACACGATCGTCTCTCTAAACTCGCCGTTACTTTCTCCTCCGCCGTTAATCTCCGCCGTTAAATTCGCCGGTGGTTTTTTCAGATCAGAACCTAATCTGAATCGGATTAGGATTTTGGGAAGGCGTAAGAGATTTTGATTTTGGGATTCGACGGAGACGCATCTTAGGTATCGTTGTGCTCCCCACTTGAAGTTCAAAGGAAGGAGATTGTTACACGTGTCGCCTTCTTCTTGATTCACCATTGTTACGCTTAATAACAGAGGTTTTTTTTCTTCTCTTTAGGTTTTGTTGTTGTTTTTAGGTGGCAGAGAGATTGAAGAGAAAAAGGAAAACTCGAGTATTTATAAATGTTTGTAAGGGTATTTTTGGAAATTTGCTTAGATTTTGTTGAAATGGGGGACCCATTCTAGATTTGATTTTATTTCTCAAAATTATCTAAAATATTATAAGCGATAGCCTTTTAACATTTCTATTTTTCTATTAAAATTAGGAAAGTTATCAGAATATCATAAATCTTGTATTTTCAAAATAAGTCGTGGTGATTTTTTTTCATTGAAGGAAAAAAGTTTAAACGTTTAATTTTGTACAAAATTATTATATATACCCTATTGTAATTTGTAAGATCATCTCCAACGGAGAAACCGGTAAAGTTTCTTATAATTATTCAATGAGACGTATGAACAATGTAATTTAAAAAAAAAAAAAAATCATAACGCATCATTCTTGGGGTCCATAAAACATTACAAGATCCCTCTAAAATCGGATCTTAGATAAAGAAATTAACAATAAGTTTCTTAACTATTTTGTGGACACGACTAAGATCACTCCATTGGAAATGTTCTATGTTCTTAAAACACACAAAATCTGAGGAGGTGGTTAGTGCAAATCGCTTTCATGAATATTCATGTCTATTAATTTTTTGAGAAGAATTAGTTTAGTGGGCTTGTTAAAGGGCCTGTAAATGTGATATGGGCCTAAGCCATTTTGCTCTCTTATACATTCTAATGTCACTTCAAGTGCAAAAGTATATATATTTGTGAACCAACGAGTTAATAAATGAACTAAAACAAGATCACATTAAGCACCATGTGATTTTTTCTTTTTTTTTCTTGTTTTTTTTTTGTTATTCCAGGAGTTTCTGGATCGAATCTCATAATCCTTCTACACCCGTGACCAGCCTTTCACAATATCATTAACTCGCGTAAATTATCGTGGTTCGAACTCATGAGCACAATATCACCAACGATTGCGTTTAACCGATTGAGTCAATCCGTCGTTGATTCCATGTCAATTAAAGTAATAGATTCTTCTTCCCTTTAAATCTTAGATATTTAGATTGTAACAAACGCCCAAACATTATGGGTTTTACTTCTGATTTTTAAGTTAAAATAGGCAACAAAGATAATTTTTAATTTAAGGGAAAAAAAAAACAAAGATAATTTTCATAAGGTTTCGAAACTCACATATCATGTCTTACTCAAATGATTGCAATGTTTACCAAAGGCCTAATATTCGGAACATCGTATTATACCAAAAAAAATACCAACGCTCGTTTCATTTACCAAAAAAAAAACATTTATAAGCTAATGCATGGTAAATATAACTTCCTATTGTATTAATCAAACTTTCTAAATAAGAGAGAATCTTGAATAAAAAAGGGGTATAATGTTTTTCCCGACAAAATCTAGTACTTTATTCTTATCCTATATATATATATATATATATGAAATCCCTATATAGACATCATAATTGCAATTTGCAACTACATTGCAAAAAGTTTCTATAAGAAAAGATATATTCAAGTTAACGAGGCTTCGACAAACAAACACACACACACATCATCTTTCTTCATTTTCCATATATCACGTCAACAAAAAGCAAAACCCTAGGGATTGTCCTTCTTTTACATGTCCTAAACAATCTCCACATAAAGCCATATCTTGTTGCTTTAATTTGATATAGAATCTGAATTGTTTATCTTATAGTGCTTGTCCCTAACTCACCATGACATCCATCGTACTTTGTCCACTACCTTATCACCACACTAGGGGTTTACTTGGGAAAAATACTTCATAATACATATAGTATAGATTATAGGGAGAATTACAAAACTACACCATTTGAATTACATTTCACAAAACTACACTTTTTAAAAAAAATTTCACAAAACTACACATAAATTCTAAAAATTAAATCCAAATTAAGTCTACCCACACAATCCTACCCACCCAATCCTGCTAGTTAGCGAATCCAAATGAAAATATTTTAGTTTGATAAATTTTTAGAGCATAATTGAATTAGCGAACCCAAATGAAAATATTTTAATTTTTAGAGCATAATTGAACCATTTAAAAGGGTGTAAAAGTAGGAAAAAATTGAATTATGTGTAATTTTGTGAAGGAAGGATTGAAATGGTGTAGTTTTGTGAATTTCTCTAGATAATATACAGTAAAATCTTTATAAATTCACGATTTTTGTACTACATTATTTTATTAAAAATTGTATTAGTTGATAATGATTATTAATTAATACAGAAGAAAATTATATTAATTTCAAAGTTAGAACCGAAAAAATTATTAATTTATAGAAATATTAGTGTAACGAATACTAACTTATAGAAGTTATATTATACATATTGTTCAAGATTTTGTTATCGCTAGCTAGGTTTAAAATGAAGAATGAAATAGCATAAATCATTGTTATGTGTTTAGTTTAAATTTAGTGGAGATGATTGAGAGTATATGCAATGTATATATATAGTGTGTTATTGTCATAGTGGTAAAGCAAAAAGCAAAATCAGGACACACCCTCAAGAGTTATATATAGTTTAGTGGGTTTCTTTTTAGATTAGGGTATTGATAATGTGATAGGGCTACTTTGATGATTCCTTAAAGAGGACACATGCATGATGTAGCAAAAGAGACCGAAAAGGATATACCTTTTTGTAATTAACAGACTATCACCAAGGAAGCGTGTTTAATTACTCTCTAGGTTTATCATTTATGTGACATATTCTTATAAACATTACGTTATTTTATATATATTGGATTCACTAGCAAATGAAAATTATAGACGCATTGGACTCGTGTACATGTCTTGTAATGATTGGGATATGGAACATAAAAGATGTATGATCCTATGTTAGGATTATAATTAGCTTATAATTATGGTTGATATTTCTTAATTATAGAGTTTAAACTTTAAAGTTTTTTTGAACTTTAGATGTGGAATATTTCTCAAAGTTAATAACCAGTTAATAATGTTCAAAATTTCCCCAACTCTCATCACCTATACCATATATATATACTATATATGTGCCTATTGTATTATTAAAATTCTAAAAACAAAGATACTTTGTGTCTTGCATATAAATTATTGGCCATTGTGACTAGGACTCCATTTCGTGTTTAAAATGGAAAATGTGTTGGCCTACCTTTCCCTATTTATTAATATATCATGTCAAATTCCGGTATTTGAGGATTCTCCCTTGCTCGTGACATTAAAATTTTCTAATTATTGAATACTTCTATTCACATAATATTCTTAATTGTTTTGGAGATTTGTTAATTCTATAATCTTGTACAGCCGTTGCTAGTGTGTATGCTCTCATTGCGGATAGACTTAAGAAAAAGAATAACATATATACATATATATATATAAATATATATATGGTGGATAAATGATTTTACAAAGATTCAGATCATCTAGTATTTGTATATATTTGTACTGATTAAAAAGATCAAGTAGATTCTTTATTGTGTTAAAAAGATTCATAACTTGCCAATTTGTAATTCTCTTTATAAATATTTTGAGTTTGACTAGTAATTTCCATATTTTATTTAAGATCACTTTGTCTAGAATTTTTTTTATTCTAAAATTATTAATCTTACTAATCATATTTTCTGCAATAGTGCTTTATTTAACATCAATTTAGAGAAACACATGGATTACAGAACATACCTGACAACTTATGTATTATTGTTTAGTTTCATATTTTATTTGCGCCACCGCTGTTTATTTATATTATTTCTTGAATTTTCATTTTAATAAAAAAAAAACATTATCTCATTTTCTTTTTATTATTTATAAGTTTAGATTTTTAATACTTAATATCTTGGGCAAGAAACATTAAGAGAATGGTGTCAAGAAGAAAGAAAACATAATTTGAAAGCAAGAAAAATCACTAAAAATAAATAAAATTAATGAAAAATGTTGATAAATTATATACGATCTGATAAAATTTAAAACATTTCAACGACCAGAAGGGGAAAGGCTAAGATGCAAATCTAGCCCTAACACATCATCAAAAGTAGGTCCCACTTCTTTGTTAAACCCATTTAATGTCGGTCTTGGCCCATGGGCCTGAACTTGTCTATTATTAGGCCCAATATCTTGAATTACGCATCCATGCGACACGTGGAGCTGCGAAGTAGAGACACGTGGCATAGGCAAATACATCCAACGACCTCCTCCCATAGGCGGAGGAGACACGGCGGAGGAGGAGGAGAAGGAAGATAAAAGATGCTGCGGAGGAGCGAAGGCTGAGACGATAGGATTCCTTAGAAACGTTGACGACGCGTTTGAGTAACTATTAGCGTTTGCGTTTGAGTTGCGAGCGCGTTTGAGTTGCTGACGCTCTTTCTTGTGAGCGTTTTGGTGGCCGCCTAACGCTTGCGAGTTACCAAACTCTCTACAACAATATTGACACTCGTACTTACGTTCTCCTCCTCCGCCGCCTCCGCCGCCGCCGCCGCCGCCGCTTTGGCCTGAGGAGAAAGACGGTGATGATGATGATTGGTTTGTTTTGATGGATTGTTGGTCGGAGAAATCTTCTTCACCGTCCACGACATTGAATCCAAATAGCTTAAGACGAGAAGTACTTGATGATGTTTCCATTATAATATATATATATATATGTTCAAGAATCAAGATTGGTTCTTGAAAGAGAGAGAGAGAGAGAGAGTGTGTGTGTGTGTGATTTTAGTAAGAGACATTTGATGCGTGAAGGGTTATATATATATATATATATATGAAAAAAGTGAGATGTAGGCTTTGTATAGTAACATGGGAGACACTGTACGAGATTGCAAGTGTGTATGTGTGTGTGTGAATGATAATTAATTGGTGTTTTTTTAAATTATTTTAAAAGTTATATTTGTTTGTATTTTATATGGAAAATGAATCCCAAGAAGAGAAGAAAAAAGAAGTTAAAAGAAATAGTGATAGTGGGAGTTTGAGGAACACACTAAACGAGACGACATGGATAATGTCTTTTTTCTTTTATTTGTTTCTTTGTTTTTTCAGTTTTGGGAATTTTTTTTTACTTTTATTTGTGTTACTTTTACTTGTTATTTTCGGGCAAAATCATAATTTTTCACTTACTTTATTAATTTTGATGCTAATTATTACATCCTTTGTTTGTTTTATTTCCATCAAAGATTTTGTTTTGGTTTAAGCTTTTTCACATTTGCGATCACTAGAGAGCGATTCCAACCGAAAAATTTAATAAAGAAAAAATTAGGAAATTAGGTACATTTTTTTACCTTAATTTGCAATAAGGTGATTTGTGTTTTCAAATTGGTAATTATGTGATTTTCCTTCTTTCTATTTTGTTTATGACTGATATACCCTTTTGTGCATTCACATAGGTTCATGAATGTTCACAAGCTTTCTGTTTTAGATTTTTTCATGAATTATTAAATCAAACTATGAATGTTCACATGTCATCATGAATATTCACACATGTTCATGAATATTCACACATGTTCATGAATATTCACATAATGTCACGATTATTTTAGAAGGAAGAACATGAATGTTCATACGAATACATGAATGTTCACGCATATACATGAATGTTCACACGATCTGACCATAAAGTTCAGGGTTATTTTTGACTTTTCAACATAAAAAATCACTGCAAATACAAAAAAAAAATCATCCTATTAGCAAATTAAGAAATAAAAAGTACCTAGTTTACTAAATAAATTAGAAGTTTAAATGCTATAGACATATGATATGTTGAAAACCTTTCAACGTTGTAATATATTTTTGGGTTAATTTATTGAGTTATTTTAATTAAAAAAAATTCACTCAAAAGCAAAGTAAAAAAGATGCCGACACACAGAAAGTAATCAAAATTTATCCAAAAAAAGGAGTAGATGCAAAACAAATAAAAATCATAGACTTATTTTTTCTATTTAAGAAAACATATACTCCGGATCCGATCTTGACCCTTAAAGTGAAGGAGTTTGAAATGTGTGAAAGAGAAACATGAGAATCTAAAGCCAATATGTGAAATTAAAATAAAAAAAGAACAAAAGCTCCACTTCATCTAACTTCTGTATGGCCCACTTCTCCCATCTAATTGTCGTGCGTATCTATTTTCAGATACGATCTCCAAGTTAATCAAAGTCAAATAACTTAAATGATTATCTTAGCTTATTTATAATTTATGGCCAAAACCTCATAATCCCCGAGTTTTCAAAGAGGTCTCTAACATTAAATTTAGGGAGAATTACAAAACTACACCATTTTAAAATTACTTCACAAAATTATATCTAAACACTCAAAATTAAATTCAAATAAACCATATTCACACAATTCTACACCTTTAATACTATATCCTAAACACTAATTAGCGAATCCAAATGAAAATATTTTAATTTTGGTAATTTTTTAATAGGTAAATCAAGCTTTTAAAATTTTGAAAGGGTGTAAATATGTGAAAATATTAAATTAAGTGTAGTTTTGTGAAAGAAAAATTAAAAGGGCGTAGTTTTGTGAATTCCTCTAAATGGTAGTTAAAATAATAGGAAACAATAAGAGAGAATTAAGTTACGATACTTAAATTGCTTTGTTTAGAGACGTCTTAAAATATTTTAAGAATCTCATTGTCTATATGTCTTTTTTTTTTACCGGCTAGATTACTTAATTTTTTTAATTAATTATTTTTTACAGAAAATATAAATTTAATAACACTAAAAACCCAACCCATTGATGGAGATTCTCTAACACTCTAATATATTTTTTTTAAAATTATGTGTGTGGGAATTTTCAACCTTTAAATACTAAATTCAAACACTAAAATATTAAATTTTAAAACCTAAAAAATTGGTTTGGTGTTTGTGACGTTAAACACAAAATTAGTGGTATTTTCTTAAAAAAAATGTGGAGGCTATTTTTACGCAAAATACTTTTTAGTAGAATTAATAGAATTTTTAAATAATCCAAAAAGAATTCATGTATTTTAATCATATCAATATATCATCATAACTTACAACATAACATTAATAAATTATAATTAGAGCTATAATCCCCTCCATTTCAAAATAAATGACATTATAAAGTTACATATGTTTTAAGAAAATTTATAATTTTCATTAAAACATCATTGAATATAGTTATACCAACAACTAATAGAAAACATACAATAAAATACTACTTCCTCCGTTTTTTATTGTTTGATTTTATACGGTTTTCACACAAATTAAGAAAACACATAAATGACTATTAATAAATATGTTTTGAACAATTTTCAATACTTTTAAACCAATAGTGTTTCAAAACTCTCAATTAATATACTTTGAAAACTACCATTCACAAATATCAATACATAAAATTACATTGATATTTGAGAAAATCATACTTTTAAGAACAAATTTTTTTTCTAAAACATCAAACATAAGAGAACGGAGGGAGTATTAGTTAAAATGTTAATTTTATTTAATTTGTGCATTGAAATCATAAATGTCATTTATTTTGTAACAAAAAATAGGTTATAGTCCCAATATAAAATTAAGTTGTTTACACAAAATAACTTTAGATTTGCAAGAATGTTAAGTTTAATCGCTGAATAAGATGGCTTTGGGAAGGGGAAAAACATCGCGCGAAGACAATGCTAAGTAGTGTGAACACGACTAAAGCCTAAGCCAGTTAAAACTTGTGTTTGTTAAAGAAAAAAGAGGAAGGCGAAAATAAAGTTTCGGATGTTAACATGTCTCTATCAACGACAAATGTTCCGCGTCGAAAACTCAAAGACACATAAGCTAATATATAATGGATATAAATTTCTCCGCTTATCGTCAATTGATTTTAAGTTGAAAGCTCCTAATAATCATAACAGTCTCCACAAATTAAGTGCCAAATGTTGTGGTTAACAAAAAGTTGCTACGTGCCAAATGTAGAATCCCTTAATTATTAGTAGTATTATTATTTTGCGTCATTATTATTTTGGTATAATGTCACGAGTACCTTTGCGTGATTAACGTTGATATTCACACATACTTACTTACTTACTTCTATACATATAATATTCACACATACTTACTTCTATACATATAATTATATATAGAGGGATAATAGATATGCAAATCTTACTTACTCAATCGAAAAGCTAATTATGTGGTTTTGAGACTTGATTAAGGCTTTTTTATTTGTCCAAAAGTAATAATTGTGTAAACCTTTATAAACTAAAAGTCTTTATTAGGGGCTGGAGAGATGTCACATCTTGTCTACCTTTTAATTACATTTTCTACACGAGTCTACATTATTCGTTTTCTTTGAGTTTTTTTCATGCATCTTCTTCAAAATCTCTCACCACCAAACCAACTATCACTTACAATGTGGGTTTTAAGATGTTTTGATTTGCTTTTGAAATTCACTATATATATAGATCTTGATTAATAGCTACATACTCCAAATATTGTAAACTATACCGATTTCAAGGGCTTAAAACATAGAAAATTTATTATACATATATATATATATATATATGTTATATTGTATGAATATAAGGGTTAGTTCCTAATCATATGTTCCTCCATATACAATATACATGTCATGGTGATTCCACCATGAAGATGACCTAAACTATTCAATTATTATTTTTTGGTGCAATATACATATATTATTTTATCACTTGTCTAGGTATTTGATTGTAATCATGTTATATACCAAATATTTCTTGTTGAAAACAACTTAAAAGCAAAAAGTTGTCGAACATGTAATTAACTTATGTTTCTACCTTTTTCTTTAGGGATCCAATGAAACTTTGTTTTTGACTTTTTTCAATAATGATTTTGTACATAAGTAATATTTTCTTTCCTCGTTTCCTGGTGGAACTCAAGGATTCTAATAATTTGTGTATGGATATTTACTTAATAAATTACCACTACAAGAAATCACGATTTTTACCACGACCATAATCGTTGTAAAATCGTGGTAAAACGCAGTTTACCACGATTTAACGACGATTTTCATTTCGTCGTTAATCGATCGAAGTAAAAACCAAATCGTCGTAAAATCGTGGTAAATTTTACGACGACAAAAATTCGTTGTAAATTCGTGGTAAAATATTCGTTGTAAAATCGTTGTAATTGTTACAACGAGTTTACAACGAATATTTGGTTGTAAATTTGTAATTATAATAAATCGAAAATTCTTACAATCGTGGTAAAATCGTCCCTAATTAGGGACGATTTTACGACGATTGTAAGAAATATAAATTTTTCAAATCGTGGTAAAATAGTCCCTAATTAGGGACGATTTTACCACGATTTGAAGAAATATATATAATACAAATCGTCGTAAAATCGTCCCTAATTAGGGACGATTTTACCACGATTTTTATTATTATAAATAAAAAAAAATAAAATTAAAAATTAGAAGGATGCTCGCCATGGACGGACGTCCCGGTGTGGACAGAAGATGTCCTGGAAGCCGAAGCCGAACCGGAAGCCGAGCCTTCCCGGAAGCCCTCTTCTCCGCCAACATCCGCATGTAGTCCGGCGGTAAGGTCTTCCCTCTCCTAGGAGCCATATATAAAGTACTCGCCAAAAAAACATTAAATATTTAAATAATAAACATTACGTATTTAAAAATTATTAAGTATTTTAAAAACTAAACATTATATAAGTATTTTAATGACATTAGTATTTTAAAAACTAAATATTAAGTATTTTAATATTAATTATGTATTTTAAAAACTAAGATTAAAAATTAATTATGTTAAGTAATAAGTTTTAAATATTTTAAAAACTAAACATTAAGTATTTTAATAATTAATTATATGTTCTAAACATATAATTCTAAAATCTGAATCCTAAAACTAAAATCCGAGCCGAAAACTAATTCCAAATCCTAAAACTAATTTTAAATCATAAAACTAAATTCCAATTCCTAAAACTAATTCTAAAATCCGGTTTTAAAACACATATATTAAAAATATTTACCTTTGGGGATGTTGAAAAAGAGTGAAAGTTGTAGAGTTTTAGAGAGAGAAAACTTTAGTGAGAGATAGAGATTTAGAGAGAATGAGTGAAAATGAAAAATTTTGGTCGACTATATATAGATTCGAAATCGTCGTAAAATCGTCGTAAATTTACCACGATTTTACGACGATTACTTTATAAATCGTCGTAAAATCGTGGTAATAATTGACGTTGACAACCTTGTACAAACAAAACTCCTGAGGATTTGACGTTTAGAGTTTCATTTTTGGTCGTAAATACGTTGTTAAATTACCACGAATTTCCATCGATTTTGTGTGAATCGTCGTAAATTCGTGGTAAATTTATTACACTAAATGGATTTTGCTAAAATTCATCTGCCATTTGACTTCATGTTGAATATAATTATGATATTGTATGTATATGAAATCATACTAAGTCATATGATTGTAGAAAAACAAGTTTTGGTAAAATTAGAACATATAGACATATTAACCACAATATATATAGTACACTTTATCTTAAACTTTATAAATTCTAGGAATATGTAACAAAACTTATTGATAAGCAATTTTAACATTGTTGTTATAGTTATTCATTAACTTTAGAGGTCTTAAAGAGTGTTTGTACGTAATATAAGACATACTTTTGAAAATGTTTGGGGTTTAGGGGTTTATACAAAAAGACGTTGTAAAATAGTGGTAAATTTACCACGATTTTACAACGATTACCTTTAAAATCGTTGTTAAATCGTGGTAAATTTACCACGATTTAACAACGATTACTTTATAAATCGTTGTAAAATCGTGGTAATAGTTGACGTTGACAACCTCGTACAAACAAAACTCCTGAGGATTTGACGTTTAGAGTTTTATTTTTGGTCGTAAATACGTTGTTAAATTACCACGAATTTCCATCGATTTTGTGTGAATCGTCGTAAATTCGTGGTAAATTTACCACGAATTTACGACGATTTATTACACTAAATGGATTTCGCTGAAATTCATCTACCATTTGACTTCATGTTGAATATAATTATGATATTGTATGCATATGAAATCATTCTAAGTCGTATGATTGCACAAAAACAAGTTTTGATAAAATTAGAACATATATACATATTAACAACAATATATTATAGTACACTTTATCTTAAACTTTATAAATTCTAAGAATATGTAAACAAAACTTATTGATAAGCAATTTTAACATTGTTTTTATAGTTATTCATTAACTTTAGAGGTCTTAACGAGTGTTTGTACGTAATATAAGACATACTTTTAAAAATGTTTGGGGTTTAGGGGTTTATACAAAAAGACGTTGTAAAATCGTGGTAAATTTACCACGATTTTACAACGATTTCGTTTTAAAGCGTTGTAAACTCGTGGTAATCGTTGACGTTGACAACCTCGTACAAACAAAACTCTTGAGGATTAGAGGTCTTTAAAAGACAACGAATTATAAGATTATTCGTGGTAAAATCGTCGTAAATTTACGACGATTTTGACACGATTTGTGAAATTTACACATATCGTGGTAAAATCGTTGTAAATTTACGACGATTTTACCACGATTTGTGAAATTTACACACATCGTGGTAAAATCGTTGTAAATTTACGACGATTTTACCACGATTTGTGAAATTTACACAAATCGTGGTAAAATCGTCGTAAATTTACCACGAATTTACGACGATTGTTAATTTATTTTATAAAAAAAAATTAAAATACATTATTTTCTTATTTATTACTCGGAGTCATCAGCAGACTCATGTTCGTCCTCAGAGTCAGATTCATCAAATTCGTCAGTCTCTTCGACTTCTTCTTCGTCCTCATTACCTCTTCAGCTTCCCTATTATGTGGATCAACGAGTAGGACCATGTCCGTGTTTAGTTCTGGCGAATGAAAATCGACTGACGTGTCATTCTGTAGTGGTGATTCTTCTTCCCTGATTATGTACCCTCTCGGGGCAATTTTGATGACGGATAGCCAATGTATTTCTGTGGACTTAAGACGCGGATAAGGAATGAAGCTTACTTGCTCAGCTTGCGATGCAAGTATGAAAGGCTCGAACTTGTTGTATCTTCTATTCTTATTGACATCAACGATCCCATACTTGTTGATTCGTACACCTCTTCCGATCGTAGGATCAAACCACTCGCACTTGAAGAGTACGCACTTCAACATGAGCAACCCGGAAACGTTATTTCTATGATTTCTTGGATGATTCCGTAGAAATCAATGTCTCCTCTAACACAAACACCGTAGTTAACACTTGTTCGATGTCGCACGTTTTCAACTACCAGATTAAATGTCTTTAAATCGTTGTTAAAAAGTCCCAAAATCGAAGTTGTAAATTCGTGGTAAATTAGCAACGATATAGCGACGAAATATTCTTATAAATCAAAACGTCGGTAAATCGTTGTAAATTTACCACGAATTTACAACGATTTGGTGCTTAATCGGAAAATCGTTGTAAAATCGTCGTAAATTTACGACGATTTTAATCGTTGTAAAGTTTACGACGATTTTACGACGAAAACCAAAATCGTGGTAAAATCGTCGTAATGTCGTCGTAAGTTTACGACGATTATAATCGTTGTAAATTTTTCGTGGTAATTTGCGCAGATTCTTGTAGTGTACATAGACGAAGCATATAGATCATTAGCCTATTCTATGACCTAAAAAACAAAGAATGGCTTACCCTATAACTAAAAAAACACAAGGATTGGTCTATAAAAATAATTTAAAATGTAATCTAAGAGTTCAAAATCAAATATATAAGTCATAGGTTTTGTTTTAAGGGGGGGACCATGTATGTTTGGTAACAACTTAACATAGTCATTTAGATCTCATTATTGTTTTCATCATATCTTTTTTTTTTTTATCTCACTCTTGTGTCTTCGGACAGAACTAGTTTAAGTTATCTGGTATCCATTAAATCATTGTCCCCATGTGTTGATTGCCGTGAGAGGAAATGTGTTGGAATTTATATATTTTTAATTTTAAACTAAATATTCGGAATTAATTGTTTGATATTTGTTGTTAGTAGGGTAGCAACATGTAATCTAATATAGATACTCCCTTTGGAAATATTCAATAAAATAAATTATATAAATTAAAAAAAACTCAAACATATACTCAATCAAGGATGAAGAATGTATTAAGGTAACTATAGCATTTTTTGTTACTCAATTATAGGTATTATATATAATTTTTTTTAAAGGAGCAAGTTTGGAGAATAATAAAGTGAAGAAAGAAAAACAAAGGCTATAAGAAAGGGTTTAATAAATAGAATAATAAAGTTAAGGTTTTAAACTCCATCTAGATCTCTCGTCGTAGCTTCGTTTGGTATTCAAGGTTTTCTGCCTTGGATCGGATTTGTCTTGTGCTTTTGGTTGCGGTGGAGTTGTTGAGATGGAGTAGGTTTGACTTATGTGCCCTTTCAATCCGGTGTATCCTCTTGTCGTCTCTTTTGCTGGTGAAGTTAGTTTTAAAGTCTCCCTTCATGCTCTACGCTTTGTTGGAGTCCTCTAAGGTGCGATTCTTATTGTAGCTTCTGTTTTTCGGTTTAGGTTCGGCGTCTTCTGTTGCTATTGGTGGTTCGTTGGATTTGTTTGGTCTCTTTGTCTAAGCTTCTGACTTAGAGTTTATAGTATACTTTCATCAATTTCTCTATCTCTTTGTTTAATATTTCTTTGGTTTAGACTTTTGCTTCCCTTGTTTGGGCTATGTCTACGGTACTATTCCGGTTTCGATAACGGATTAAAGTAGTCGTCTTTGTGTAACAAACTCGTATTCGTGTTAGAAGGAAATTCTAGATGACAAAAAAGGGTTATTGTAAATGGTGAGAAAGTGGGTGGACGTAGGCACTTTGGTTTTCTACACTAATAAAGGATTACACATGTGATTATAAATCTATATTACCTATCTTTTGCTACATTTTTCCATTTTAATTATCTGAAATGTATAATTGCTTTTTATTTTATTTTCTTTCAGGGCTATAGGAACCATAACCCATATTGCAAAAATTCTAAGACTTTAAAAAAACTTGCATCTCCTTGGAATGGGAGAGGCCGAGAGGGGTTCACTAATCTTTTTTTTTTTTTTTGTTATAATGTTAATTTGGGTTCACTAATCTTGAGTCAAAGCCATGTTGAGAATTGATTTCACTAGCAATACCATATAAAAATTTAACCAAAAGATTAATGGCTCACTTTACTTTCTTTAAATTACTTCACCAAACAACTTAAGGATATATGACTTAATAATATAAACTACTTTAAGCTAAGACTTAAGGAATAAATAAATAGTTTACTGTTGTTCAAAAAAAAAAAAAAAAAATAAATAAATAGTTTACTTGGATGTGTTTTGTCAAAAGAATTTGGGTAGTAGACAATGTTTCGATATCTTTTTAATTAACATCAATTAATATATGTCCAAGAAAACAATTCATAGATGTAGAAACCTAATAAGTTTATAAATTAGACGACATGGAAACAAATAATTATGTGAAATATATATATTTTTAGGCGTGTTAGGATTTTGAGTTTACAATTCAAAACAAAATAGTAATAGTGAATGTATTAAGTTTTGAATGTGGAATATGATATCCTCAATGAGGTGGAGGTTATTTTCGAATCATTTAAATAAGTTGGACTAATTAAACTTGATGATGATTCTATTATTTCATTTCATATATTTTTACGGCATGTTATAATTAAAAAAAAATGAAAGATAATTATGCATAATGGGTTAAGCATGCATGTATTCCTGGTGTTTATAGACCAATATTGATGAAAACCAATAGCCAAAAAGTTTGACAATCTGATAATAGTGATGTTTAATCTCATGGAATTCAAAATTAATCACGGATTTGGGAATAATCAAATATTTGACATGTCCCGGCAAAAGTGTTAATATTTGACAAATAGAACTACTAGCTGTCTATCTCTTGATGCTTTTGTCTAGCACTATTTATGTATATCCTTATCAAGTCTATCATTTTTTTGACAGAAATGATGTTTTATATTATCATTATAAGATCTTCAAGATCAAAATTATGTCCCACAAATATTTGATTAGCAGCTAAATTCAACTAATGGGGTTATAATAATCTAATTAATACTTTAAAAATAAAGTCGCCCCACAAAATGGATTAGTATAAAACTTATATATAAATGAGATTAGCTTTACTTTTAGTCATAACCCACACATCAGGAAGACTCCACAAAAGGGGACTTTAATTTTTTTTAGAATATGTAAGAAGAAAAAAACAAAATTAGTCATTTTATTTTCTAAATCCAAATCTCCTTTTAATTAATGAAATAATATAAAATTTTATATATTTTAAAATACTTTTCTGAAGCCAACCAAAGAAGGTGGGGTGTGATGATTCATCACAAAGCCTCATCATGTGTTCCAAGTGACACTTAATCAAGCATATTAAATATTTAATTATTATTACCAACTCTACCTTTTATTAAAGCATAGGAGCTTTAGGCTAGAAACTTACAAAATTAATCTAAGTGGTACACGTCAAGTAGTTACATGAACATGCACACACTGTCACACATATACATCTAAACTCTTAATATTGGCTACAAAATTATATTATTCAGCTAGGAAGCATCTGCCAAGGACATGAAAAGCAGAATATGTTTTAAACTACATTAAAGTTTAAGAAAATATGTTATAAATTATTGAACTTATTTGCGTTGCATGAATGGTGCCATTGATCCGTGATATCTAGTCTAGATATAATAGCAAACATATATTTTAAAAATGTTAAGCAGCCTTATTTTATGCCTTACTTCGAGGAAGAAACAATGGAAAGCTAATTTTTCTAAAATAAATTTAAAATGATATTAGGCTTTATTTATTTTCAGCGTCAGTGTGTAATAATTTTAATACTAAATGTTATCATGAACATCAAATGCAGATACAAGTGTTTGTAATCCAATGGCTTCAAAAGTCAAAACAGGTTTTATATTAATAATATCAACATATATATAAACCACTAATCATTCCACTTTTTTGCCTTATAAAAATTTATATAATTTGACATATTTACTACATATTGACAATGTTAGTTGAAATCTAGTCATTTGACATAACATCAACTTTAAAATATTTACAATAAGAAAAAGGTAAGTAGCTTCATGCATACACCTAGAGACTAAAGTTTAAGAATCATATATATATATAAAACATTTAGCCCTAACTTTCTTCTCTACTAGACTTAAAATATATATAATGTATTAATATTTTTACTGAATGAGTTGAAAGTTTCACAATCAATCCATTTGTTAATCACCAAAAAAAAACCAATACTATATTCTTTAAAAAATTGATTAATAAACCTCATTTTAAAATTGGTCAAGTGTATGTAATTGTATTCTCTTTTTTCCTTTTATTGAAAGTTGTCCATGAGGATCTTATACAATAGAAGGCCCAAAGAGGACAATGAATCAATGTTGCAAATAAATAACAAAATGGTGCTAAACTTAAACACCCAAAGTTTGAAAACAACCCTTATATGATAAAAAAAGCTAATTGTTAGATAATTACTATTGTAATTATCCATTTAGAAAAGATAATAGTTTTGTTATTATCTCTTTATGTTAGCCGACATATCATGCCTATATAAAGGCATTCTCTTTCATTTGTAAATATATACATCTTTCTCAAGCTAATAAAGAAACAATGTTACGATGACTTATATGTGTCTTTCATCGCTTGTTCTTCTTTGTATAAACAACATAAACTCTTAGTTATATTAGTTTTATAACACGTTATCAGCACGAACGTCTCTGCTTATACGAGGTAATCGTTGGATGAGCTTCTATATACCCGGTTAAATATTATCCAGGTAATTTTAAATTATGTCGTTAAGTTTATAAACATAGTGGAAAAATTCTGTTTCAAACCTATGACAGAATTTATATCCTAAAATGTTTAAATTATGATTTTACTATATAAAAGAAACTCTGGCAAAATTTAAATTAATATAGTTTAAAATCTATGAGAAACTCTGGCAAAATTTAAAGTTAAAAAGAATATAAAGCTAAAATAAACTATGACAAAATTTAAACTAGTATAGTTTAAAATTTAAGAGAAACTCTGTCAAAATAATTTTTGCCAAAAGTATAAAGTTAATAAATCTAAAAGAAACTCTGGCGAAATTTAAACTAGTATAGTATTAAAAATCTAAAAGAAACCTTTCCAAAATTTAGTCGATAAAAAATTATCGATATTTATAAATTTAATTTTTATATTGGAGCAAAAAGTTTTGTCTCCAAAAATATATAATAGAATATGCCTCTTTGATCAAATAGAAGACTATGGTTCATAAATCAAATAGAAGACTATGTCTTTTTGATTATATTGATGATTTGTCTCTTTGATCTTATGAAAGGCTATGTCTATTTCATTATACGGTAAGTTAAAACCAAAAATATATGAAAATTTTGCATATTGCAAAATAATTAAATGTTTTAAAAAAGTAAAATATTTTAATAAAGTAAAAATGCTAAAGAGCTTAAAAGCTCACGAAGAGCTTAAAGGCTCACGAAGAGCTTAAAGGCTCACGAAGAGCTTAAAGGCTCACGAAGAGCTTAAAGGCTCACGAAGAGCTTGAATGCTCACGAAGAGCTTGAATGCTCCCGAAGAGCTTGAATGCTTATAGAGAGCTTGAAGGCTCACAAAGAGCTTAAAGGCTCACGAAGAGCTTAAAGGCTCACGAAGAGCTTAAAGGCTCACGAAGAGCTTGAATGCTCCCGAAGAGCTTGAATGCTACTGAAGAGCTTGAATGCTTATAGAGAGCTTGAATGCTCACGAAAAGCTTGAATGCTCATGAAGAGCTTGAATGCTCATGAAAAGCTTGAATGCTCATGAAGAGCTTGAATGCTCATGAAGAGCTTAAATGCTCATGAAAAGCTTAAATGTTCATGAAAGACTAAACGCTCTTGAAGAGCTTAACTCTCGAAGAGTTAAAAGTATTTTAAAAAGAGCGAAAACGCTCTAAACGAGCGAAAGAAAAGTTAAACGCTTTAAAAGAAAACATGATGACGACATGCAATATGTATAAAAATGGCAAAAGATGTATATGAAAACAAACCTGAAGTTTATTGATTGATTAAAGTTTAATATAACCGGTTAAGCCATCCGGAAGTATTAATGATTGAAGATCATTAAGAATTTGTTGGGAAAACAAGAAGTTTTTCAACTTATGCATGTTTTAAAGAAAAGAAGAATCAAAGTCATCATGTGAAAAGAAATGAAGATCACTATTTTTTTGGTTAAAAGAGCTCATTGAATATAATGGTTGATTTCTTTATAAAGATCCCCATATTATACTCCTAATATGACCGATCTAAAAGTGAGAATCGGTCCAAGATAAACGAGCATGTATAGCCGTTATCTTGAGAAAGAGAGTAATATGAATCTTATATTAAAAGTTAAAAGGATCCAAGATGAAACACATGATCCAAGATGGATATGTTGTTGATCCCGAAAATGGATTCAATTCGAGATGAATAATCTAGAAGAATTATTATCTCGAGGGGAAGAATTAAAGAATCCCACAATGACACTAAGTTGATAGTTTTGGTGGATTGATATCCCAAAACTAAAGCTTATTAAAAGCTTATTAGATGTCGAATGAAATAAAGTTAAACATCCAGAAGATGAAAGTGAAACATCTAGAAGATGATATTCACAATCAATGAGTTTTAAAGAATGGTGATATTTCCGTCTGGAAATTTGTGGGTGTGTGATATATATTATGAATGCTCCTCCACACCACATAAAAATGACATCCAAGAGGATGAAGTATATGAGCTGGAAATGAAGAGCTGCTCTAAAAAGCCATCATTGGAGATGTGCTTATTGTAAGATTTGCAATCATAATCTTGATGATAAGATTTCTCTAAGGGAGAATTATGGAATAGTTGGAATACTTGAACAAAAGGATTATGAACCAGAAGTTCAAAAGTTCAAAGGATCACTATTCAAATTTATTGCAAATCAAATGATGGGTGAGTTTTATGAAATGAATTATCATTATAAGATCCTCATACGAAAGAAAATGGACTTGAAGTTCATAAGATAATTCAAGGTGATGAAAAGGAAATCTCATTCCATATGAAAATGCTCCAATACAAAATACATGTGTTTGTGAAGGATAACACATAAAGTCTATGTAAGACTACTTTGGTTCCGAAAATTGAGAAATGATAAAGGAGCAAATATTAATTAATCTCTTCAAAAGAAGAAGAAGAGTAATGAGTCATGATCAGAAATCCCAGGAGGATTAAAGATCCATGAAGGATCAAAGATGAAATCAAGTACTTGAACAAAATCATTGATAATGATTAAGAGATCTCGATGGGTCATGACAATATAATAAATATGGAACCAAAGTCGAAATAAATGTCGACTATAAAAGTGACATAACGCGCGATGTTATAAATGAGGATCGGAATTCTCCGCTTTGTGGATTAGCGTTGAGAGACATAATTGGCCAATAAATATAAGAGACAATCAAGTCTATATTAAACTCGTTTGAGTAACGAGAGTTTTGGACCAGAAGTCCAAATATGAAAAGAGTATTTAGATATATAAAACAAAATGCATATGAAGTATGGTTTTGTAAAAATACTCAGTATTGACAAATATATATGAGAGACTTGAATTACGTCTCATGAGGAAAATGCATGCAAAGTTTAAATTCCTGAAGAATTAATGATATCATAGTAATGTTCTCGAGAACTAAGATCGATCAAACTCTGAAGAGTTATAAACAAGACCTTGGAAAGACCAGAAGTCTTCAGACATTAAGTTAAACATCTAATGAAAAAGATGTTATGTTAAGAACTTCTAGAAGAAGTTGAATATATATATATATATGTGGTCATAGAGGACCATACTTATATGTTGTTAAGCATTTATAGATTTTGCAAATTATACATAGAATTTGCTAGTAATATATATGCAGGATATAATTCATCCCTTATGCGCATATATTGGGATGAGATATGATTAACTTGGGATTATTAGAAATCCCAAATTTTGGTATAAGTTATTTTGCAGATATCAAAGTTTTATAAGATCTCGTAAATCATGTAAAGAATGTGCAAAAGTATTTGTCCTGAAGACGAGGCTTCCAGGGAAAGCGAAGGAAGAAAACATGTTCTTTTTAATGACGTATTTGCAAAAGTGTTTATTTCGGAAGATGAAGCTTCCAGGGGGAGCAACAAAAGAAAACACATTCATTGAAAGACATGTTTGAGAAAATGATTATTTGTGAAGATATGACTTCCAGATGAAGTCATGATTATGTTCGCGGTTGCACTCTTTTTCCCCTCATCATGGTTTTTATCCCAATGGGTTTTTCCATGGTAAGGTTTTTAACGAGGCAACAAGAACGCGTCAAAAGATAGACATTTGTAGAAGAAGAAAATATATTTCCTGAAGATCTCTTTACAAAAGACGTCTATTCCGGAAGATGATGACTTCAGGAGGAAAAATGATGAAATGCGTGGTTGCACTCTTTTTTCCTTATCGTGGTTTTTATCTCACTGAGTTTTTCCACGAAAAGGTTTTTAATGAGGCAACAACAACAAACAAGTAAAAGAAAAAAACCAAAATACGATAATATAAATGGATAATTAAGGGGAGTGTTAGATAATTACTATTGTAATTATCCATTTAGAAAAGATAATAGTTTTGTTATTATCTCTTTATGTTAGCCGACATATCATGCCTATATAAAGGCATTCTCTTTCATTTGTAAATATATACATCTTTCTCAAGCTAATAAAGAAACAATGTTACGATGACTTATATGTGTCTTTCATCGCTTGTTCTTCTTTGTATAAACAACATAAACTCTTAGTTATATTAGTTTTATAACACTAATAAATTTTTAGGCCCTTTTTGTACAAGAATTTTATTTATTTATTTTTAGGCCCTTTTTCTTAAGGTAATTTTTTAATTTATATTGCCGACCCCAAAAATTAAGCCTAGCCCACCGTTAAGATTAAATAAATGGGTAGGACAATATAACCAATAAGATCTATTAATTTTACATATAAAAACTTTACAAATCTCTCTAACAAAAAAAAAAGAAAATAGAGGAGAGTGATCAAAAATACATAACGGTCGATGCAAACAAAAGAAGTTTATCCAAAGCACTACTCGTAAATTTTCTAGCAAATAAAAAACAAACCATTGTCTTATTATCACACTTCCTAAGCCACTTCAAGAACTCCACATTAACAAAGGACCCACCAAAGACTCTAGGATGGGCCCTACGCTTTCCCCAATCCGTCCACGTCAGCGTCCTATTCGAGTTACGTAACCCTAGACTCCGTTTCACACTTAGCAACGTAGGGATGTAATGTTCGTCGGGAAAACGAGAGTAAACGTTAAAGATAGGCCAATAAAACGTATCGGACACGATCTCTAGTGCCATGGCTCGGTCTAGCTCGAACCATTGAGAGCCTTTGCGCCATTGGTGAATGTGTATGTGAGGTTTCATGCGACGGTTGTAACGGACACGACCGATGGCTAGGTCGTAAGAGTCTACATGTGTTTGTGTTGTGTTGGTTAGGTAAGAGAAAATGGTTGTGAAGTTGAAGAGAGGTATGCATGATTCTGAGAGAAGTATGAAACGCTCGTTTGATATGTCTAATAACGCGTTTGCTAGTAATCTGCGTTCTGCGTCTACCATGTTTGCGTTTGCCCAATCTACTCTCTGCGTTTTGATATTGGTATATAATAAGTGACGTTAGATTGTCATCATGACTCATTTCTTAGTTGCACTTTTAGGTTTTGGATTTTAATGAAAAATATTCTATCAAGTATTAACTATAAATAGATTCACTATTTAAAGATTCAACTAAAATTTAATAACAACAAAATATCAACTAATTTTTTATTAATGCCTCTTTTTATAAAAAAAAACTTATCAAATACTTTCCATATATTTAGTTTTTACAAATAAGCTTAATAAATTACTTCAGACTCATAGAAATTCAGTAATTCCAAAGACAAACATATCAGTGAAAAAAAATAATCAAACCAATTCAACTCACAATGGGGCGTGGCTAATGGGTAAAAAAATGCATATTTAACATCTCAAGTCGTTTCAAAAAACCAAATGGTTAAAATTTGTTGAAAAAATTTACATACCTATTTAGATTTCTTATAAAGGATATAGACGTTATGCAAAATGAGCATGTATAAAAAAATTTATGCCATTTATTTAAATACATAAACTTATATGTATTTTTAAAGAAAATATCAAATATCTTATAGTTTTTTTTTAGGTAAAAGGTTAATGTCATTTCGCCAAAATAACTTGCGATTAATATTTACACACCAAAATGCAAAAAAGACAATAAAGAAAGATATAACCAATGGTGTAGGAAGCTAACCTTGCTTGGAATGCGTCGCCCATGAAACACCGAACCTTGTGGCACGGACTCGTTGTAAGACGGACTAGTGTGGACATAAATAGTGAAAAGACCATCATACCCTCTAAAGAACCTTTCCCATAGAGAAGCCAAAGGTAAAGGTCCTCTTGTTAAAAACATGAAAGCAACCTTTGGTGTTCGAGGGAAAGGGTAATTTTCGATCTTTGGCACCATTGAAGCTCTCCAAAAAAGCTCTTTATCTTCCATATTGTGCATTATGTTATTTGTTGGCCTCAAAAACGTTTCAAGCTTGTTTTCCTGAGAAGCAAGATCAGAAGGAGAAGGAGAAGGAGGAGGAGGAGGAGGAGGATAGGTACCGAGGAAGAGGTGGAAATCGCTTTCCAGGGTCGGGGAATAAGGAGAAGATACTTCTTGTAATGAGGAATGAACAATGATACCAATTATCGCGCCTATGCAGAAAATGAAGAAATATGAAAGGAGATTGAGGAAATGTTGGAGTGGTACATTGAGAAGTTTTATTATTAGAAATGGTGATAAGTTTCGGTCTTTTTGGATCGACATATCCGGCTAGAGATTACATATGTAGAGACTTTTGTCTTTAAAAACATTTAGGAGTTGAAAAAAGGATAGTCTTAAGATTTAGTTGAAATGAAGTGAAGAATTTGAGAAGAACAAGTAAATGAAGATATTTGTGGCGTAAACAAAAATTACACACGCAATGTACGTAGTAATAACATTTTGAAGTATATATTTTGAATAATTTACTTAAGAAAACTCATGAGAGAAATTAATGTTTGTTATCCCTCTCCTATATATCTCATTTAGTCTTTCTAAATGAACTATTTGCATGCATTTTTTTATTTCATTTTCTCAAAACCATCTTTCGGGTGGAGATTAATATTTAATGATGATTTGGATGTTTCACTTGATATATAATCATTCATATATATTCGTTTTAAATATTATTATAATATCTACATGGTTTGTTTCTTCTTTGGCAATAAGACATTGTTTGATGTATATTTATTCAATAATTTTATATCTTCAAGTTATTGATCTTCTAGTAATCGACAACAACACATTCTTAAAACGTATATTTTGAAATTATATCACGCTTGCAACAACTACAATGTATAAGTAAACAAAAATGAAACTTAGTAGTATAAGTTAAACCTGAATTGGGATGTCTTATAAAACTTGGAGTTGGCTTATATATTACAAGAATGAAAATGACAAGGCCATAAAAGCATGATTGTGTATATTGATACTAACAAACAACTAAATTTTAATATTTGGATAAAGATGTGAATTTCATTTACCCAACGTTTATAGTATCCAATTTTATGACATGATACCAACTCTTTGTAAAGAACAAGGACATTGGGTTAAAGTGTGTTGAAACAAGAATATGTTAAAACCCAACTTCATAACACGTTTACTTTAGTTAAATCTAATGATTGGGCTTAAAACATTATGGGTTTGGATATGATTATTGGGTTTAAGTGTGTTAAAACAATCATTGTGGAACACGTGGCACCGGTCCCACAACGCCATAAAGATCATTGGAAGCTTCATCTCATTAATTTATGACATAAGTAATGAATGTTATATTTATTTAAAGCTTGGAACTGAATATTATAACACAAAGTCAAGTCAGTTAGAGAACCGTCAGATTAGACAAAGACTAATTATGGTGGCTGAAACTAAATTTTTCGTGGCACATCTCCTTAGAAAAAGGTTAATTATGTGATTATGATTTTTGGGTTAATTATTTATGTGATTATGTTTTTTGGGTAATTATTTATGTGACTATGAGAGTATAAATTACACTATTTCAATATTTTTTTTTGTCACACACCAATTTTTAAAAAATTAGATTAATACACATAACAAAATAAACATTAATACACATCTCAACACTAACAAAAATAAACATCTTTGCACTAGATGTTTTATCTTGTAGCTTTATAAAAATATCCAAGTAATAAGTACTCCCTTCGTTTTGACGTCAAAAAAAAAAGTATTCCCTCCTTTGCAAAAATATAAAAATGACATTGTTTATGAAACGAAAGAAGTAGTAATGCTTACGTAAGCTTACATGATTTATACTATAAACTTTTAAAAACGTAATGCAATGCCTCTTTGGTAAATGAACGAGAGGAGAATGTTGAATTTTATAGAATTTATTTTGCATAACTTTTATATCAAGTCTTGTATTAATCCGAAACGCTTTTGTATTGTCACCAATTATGGATATATTTGTTACTATACTACTATATAATTTTTTAGAAAAAAATACAATTAATTGGCGTTTATCTTCTTCCTTAATTTTGTTGGTGTTAGAAGAGTTTATTTTCTTATTACTTATTAGTATGTAATTTGTTTAAGCGTCACAAGTTTCAAATGTATCATTAATTTAATAACCCGATTTAATTTTGACGTTAAAACAAAAACAACCGTTTCAATACTTATTCTACCTACGATTTTTTCAGTTACATACAAGTATATACTACTCCTAGGCCTGGGCATTCGGGTATTCGGTTCGGTTCCGGTCCGAAATTTCGGTTCCGGGTCCGAAATTTCGGTTCCGGGTCGGTTCGGTTCCTGAATATATTACCCAATCACTACTTTTCAATATTTCGGTTCGGTTCCTATCGGTTCCGGGTCGGTTCGGTTCTTTGTTTGAGGAACCGTAAAATACCCGAAATTTACGGTTCCAGTTCGGTTCCGGTTCGGTTCCAGTTCGGTTCCGGTTCAGTTCCGGGTATTTCAAACCAAAAATAGAAAAAATATCCGAAAACAGAAAAATATACCCAAAAAAGTTCATAAAAATACCCAAAATTATGAAAAAACCCGAAAATTTAAAAAAATACCCAAAAACAGAAAAACACCCGGAAAAGGATAATAAAAAATACCCGAAGTTAGAAAAATAGCCAAAAATATAAAAAATACCCGAAAATATAGAAAATACTCGAAGTATATAAAAATATTTCGGTTTTTCGGTTCTACCCATCGGTTCTCGGTTCCGGTTTCTACCCGATACCCATGGTTCTTAAGTTTAGGAACCATCGGGTATTTTGGGTGGAACCGAAACCGAAACCGGAACCGTTTTTTTTTGTTCTTCGGTTCCGATTTTTCGGTTCCGGGTATTTTGCCGAGGCCTAACTACTCCTACTAGTTAAGCAATTTTAAAAATTAAAATGAAACAACTATTGACACATGAATATTTGTCAAAAAATCAAATTTCTAACAGCTATACCATTACTATTTACACTATATATATATAAAGTTTTTTCGATGGTATGAGAATTCCAACTTTTCTAGCCATTAAATTTATTTTGACCAACAATAAAGAGACTCAACACATAATAAATTTATAAATAGAATACTCCACTTGTAAAAGCGGTTTCGTATCTCTTGCCCTTAAAGCAAAGAACTTAATAAGCCATTCTTCTCTATTCAAACTTTGTAAAAAGATCCATTTATACACTCCTCTTTTGAACAACACAAAACATAATTCTCTCTCAATGAAGAAGAACCAAAACTCATCACAATCTCTAGCAACAAAGCTTATCAATGTTCAATACCATAATTTTCTCAACCTCCTTTCTTATTCACTTATCCTATGTTGTGGCGTAATCATCGGTATCCTTCTACATTCTTCTCTACAAGACTTCTCTTCCACTTCCTCACTAAACATCTCCAAGCTCTTCCTTGTCTCATCTCCTCCTCCTCCTCCTCCTCGTTCTCCTTCTCCTTCTCCTCCTCCTTATGAGTCTGATCAACGCGATGGGCTCATAAGGTTTTTAAAGCCACCGGAGAAGATTATGCATGACATGGAAGACGAAGAGCTTTTTTGGAGAGCTTCAATGACTCCTAAGATAAAGAACTATCCATTTCCAAGAACACCAAAAGTTGCTTTCATGTTTTTGACAAAAGGTCGTTTACCACTTGCTCCTTTATGGGAGAGATTTTTTCGAGGGCATGAAGGTCTTTTTAATATATATGTACATTCGTATCCTTCTTATAACCAAACCGAACTTGAAGGTTCGGTCTTCTTTGGCCGGCAAATTCCAAGCAAGGTTAGCTTCCTACACCTTTTACATTTTATTTTCTCATTTTGTGTAAAAATGCATTGGAGAAAAATAAATATTTAGATTTTTGAAAATCTTTAGTTTCAAGAAAATAATCGTTTAGTAATAGTCCTAATTAATATCTAAATTATAAAAATGTTAAAAATTTGTTATAAGAAATATCAAAATTCTTGAAAGTAAAGAATTGTCAAAATATAAATTACGTATTTCTTAAGATTAAAGAAATGTCAAAATTCGTGTACTTTATATTTCTCGAAAAGTGTTTGGTTTAATTAGTTGGAAACATGCTCTGACTGTGATTGAGTAATTACTACATAAAAATCTCATACTAGAAAGAATAAAATTTATTAGAAATATTGTGAATGGAATGTTGATTATCTTGCATAATACAGTTACTTTTTGTTAAATAAATTATTATTATACCCTTCTATCAAGCAATGATTTATGGTCCGTCGTCGGTGCTAGTGTTATCATATTATAATACTATACGTTGCATGGGTTTTTAGTTAATTATTGCATATTTTGGGGGTAATTATTGTATGATTTCTTTATTAGTTTTTTTTTACAACATGATTTCTTTATTAGCTAACATAGTGTTTTTGCGAGTGTTATCATATTATAAACGCATGTACCCGTAATAAAAACAGGTTGTAACAAACGCTTCTGTCTTAAATAAATACTCCCTCGGTTCCCTCCGTCTTTTATTGTTTAATTTTATAGGTTTTATCTCATTTTAAACTTATTAATACAAGCAAATATCTACAAAAGTTAGTTAGCAATTTTTTTTAAAAATTTCAAACTCAATTTTTAGTGACTTTTTTTCTTGGTCAAATTATCTTATACACGGTCATTTGAACATAATTTCTATTTAGGAATGTACTGTTTGAATCTTTTGAAAGTTATGCTACTCGTGTCCTATCTATAACCGAAACGAAATAAATTAAAATTTTCATTAGAAACCGTGGCTAACTTTACTTTGATAAGTCAATATATATACTTGGTATAATTAACTCGGAAACTTCTTCAATTAACTTACTAGGCGTTATCATATTTTTCAAATTATTTTTGCACTTAAAATGCAGCTTAGGATATTCCTTATTTACCTAAAAATAATTCTTGTAAGTATTTTCTTTTGGTTGTGATTTATATAATTCTTGCAAATATTTTTATACCCCAAAAAAGAAGAATAAAACATAATCTAAAGCTAAAACACTCTTAAGATAATTTTATATTAAGGTCCATAACCACCAAATTCAACTAATATAATTAACCAAAACAAAATTAGCTAATTCTAGCTAGTTTTTCCTTTGTAATTACGTTGTGTTTCTTTTACATTTATTTATATGAATTACATAACATATATATAATTAAAAGTTTTATCTATTGACAATGCAGAGAGTTAATTGGGGATATGTAAATATGGTGGAAGCAGAACAAAGGTTACTAGCAAACGCATTATTAGACATATCAAACGAAAGATTCATACTTCTCTCAGAATCATGCATACCTCTCTTTAACTTCACAACTATTTACTCTTACCTAACCAACTCAACACAAACTCACGTCGAATCCTACGACCAATTAGGCGGGGTTGGTCGGGGTCGTTACAACCCCGACATGCAGCCACGTGTCCAGCTACGACATTGGCGCAAAGGCTCCCAGTGGTTCGAGCTGGACCGTGGATTAGCCCTAGAGGTAATCTCGGACACGACTTATTGGCCTTTGTTTTACCGGTATTGCCACCACGGTTGCTACGCGGACGAGCATTACATACCTACGTTGCTTAACGTTAAACCGGGATTGGATTGGCGTAATGCGAACCGGACTCTTACGTGGGTTGATTGGTCTAAAGGTGGACCACATCCGAACCGGTTTATTAGACATGAAGTGACTAAAGAGTTTTTGGAGAAGTTAAGAAGTGGTGGTAATGATGAGAATAGGCAATGTTATAACAATGGAGAGAAGACTAATATTTGTTATTTGTTTGCTCGTAAGTTCTTGCCTACTTCTCTTGGTAGGTTACTTTGGCTTGCACCTACTGTTTTATATTTTTGATCATATTTTTTTTTTACATTATTTATATTTCAATTTGTCACGGTATTAATGTTGTATTCATTTTATTCTTCTTTTGTAATTCATAAATAATAATTTCAGTCTATAATCTATTTTGTAATGTTTAATGAGAAGTCATAGCTAGAGATTTTGTATATGATTCATCTACTATACGTAGCTTTTATAGATACAAGTATACTTGTATATGTTTATATAGTTGACAATTGTGTAACCCTATATATGTATGATACATAGAGAAATTGAAAATGTTACACGTAATTATGAGATAATATGTGCACATGCTTTGTATATACAATAAACACCTTTATAGTTTCTATCGTCCGAATAAAATCAGAAAAATGAACCTGATTCTCTTCTTATTTTACAAACTAAAACAAATAACATAAAACTTCACAATCCTTATCACATGTATTTGTGATTTGGAATTCTGGTACGGTTCGACGTTCTCCGGTTCGGTTCAGTCCTAGCAGCTTCTGGTTCACTATTGATCGCAATCAGATTTGACCGGAGAGGCGGTTTCTCTTGAGGCTTAGGACTCGGAGATTTGTGAGAGAGGATAGTTGCGAGATTGAGCCCGTGAGGTTTAGATTCTCGAGGATTAGTCTCGTGACTCTGTTTTTGACACAGGAGACACCTGTCCAGTGACACGTGTCGTGGTTGTGTTCCATGTGGTTAGTTTTCCGGTGGAGTCTGCGGTGGATTTGAAGTTGAGAAGAGCTTCTGAATCGGAGGTTGGAGAAGAAGAAGAAGTGAAAGGAGAGTGGAGAAGAGAGAGAAAGAGGAGAGAGAGAGAAGCAAATGGTGGTTGAAGAAACGTTTCTCCATTGTTGCTCTTTGACAATTTGTGCAGAGAGAAAGAGAAAGAGAAGGAGAGTATAGAAGCAAACGTTGAGGTTTCCAAGACAGAGAGAAGTTAAAAATCACAGAAGGAAAGTGGTATAGTTCGTAATTAAAGACTTGAGGGTTTATGTGTAAAAATAAGTGAAATGACGAATATGCCCTTATTCGTAGATATGACATAGACCATACCCACAATATATAGCTTTTAAGTATAAGAGCATCTCCAACCCTACTCCAAAATCATCTCCAATCCAACTCTATTTTCTACTCCAAAATGGAGAAAACAACTTTTCTACTCCATTTATGGAGAATTTTTAATCTCTATTCCATAATGGAGATGAACTATTTTAATTGCACAATAGTCCTTCAAAATTTATATTCATTTGTTTTGTTATTAATTTATGTTTTAAATCAAGTGTTTATTATTAGTAAACTAAAAAATATGAAAACAATATTTTTTTTTGCAAATAAATATTTAACTAATTTTAAATTTCAAAATACAATAATAACACAAAATAAACATAAAAATTGGTTTTTAAAATACAACAACAAGAAACCAAAACAAAAATTTAACAAAAAAGATAAGTTAAAAATCCACCAATATAAATAATTGAATAATATCTATGTTTTATTTTATGATGTAATGTAGTTTTAATTACATGGTTTTATTAAAAAAATATTATAATTTCTATTAATTTTGTAAAAAATAAATAAATAAGGGTAATTTTTAAATTATAGAAGTTGTAGGCAATATTTGTAATTAATAAGAAAGTGAAAAAAAAATATACTTATAATATTCTTTTATGAAGTAGAAAATGGAGAAATACATTGGAGTAAAATCAATTTCCATTTTGAAGATACTCCATTTTAGAGTAGAAAATGGAGAAATACATTGGACATGGTCTAAACAAACAAGCTTTTATACATGGTATACCAATCAAATAATCAATCCAACACACAATAAAATCCGAAAATAAACTCGAGTTTATTCGAATGAAATGTAATAACAAAAAAAAACCAAAGAAAGAAAGAATCATTATCAAAGAATACATAAGAGAGAAAGTACCATCTTTTTCGAGTTTTAGATGACTCTCACTCCGCTCGGTCTTTTACCTTCCATAGCATCCTTCTTGTCGCGACAGTCCGTGCACAAGAACGGTCCTTGCCACGGCTTAAGACTAGTCGAGAAGATAGAACCCGCGTGGACTGATATGCCTTCGCTCGGAGCCAAGTCTAGTTGGCATATCGCGCACGTGAACATCCCTCTTCCTGTTTTCGATTCACCACTTGGTCCTAACCTGCAAGAAACGTCGTCAAAGAATGTTTTCTCGTCTTTGCATAGAGACGGAAAAGAGAGAGAGAGAAATTCCTTAAAATACCATCAAAAATAGATTTTAGGCCAAAAATAACATCACAAGTTTTTTTCTTATGATACCATTAAAAAAAAATCTGGACCAAAACACCATAAACACAAGAAACAAGTTTTCACACTTAAAAATTTTTTTTCTAAAAAAAAATTGTACCTTTCTGCGAGCATTGCAGAGCCTTCTTCGAATAGCTCTTCGACGATACTAACAGTAGAGAGTTTCTTGGAGAGTTTGTTAGACGAGTTCGATTTCTTTCTAAAGAGCAAAGATCTAAAGAAGTTGTTGTGTTTCTTGGGAGGAGAAAGAGGCAGTTCTTGCGAGTTGTTGGGGGGAATTATATCGACGACGATGCATGTTGTGTCGTCTTTAAGTCCTCTTCTTCTCAATGCTTCCTACAAAACACATAAACCTCAATACTCTCTTAAGAAAGATTACACATTTTGAAAACTAGGGTTTTTAAGAAGATTCAAGATCACCTTAACTACTTGTCTAGCAGCAAGTTCAGCGGGTATGCCACGGCAAGTTTTGGCCGCCACTTTTGAGGAAAGAGCGTCCCATATACCATCCGAAGCGATAATAAGCCTTCCTCCAAGGTTCGATAGCTTTATATATATACAAATTGTGATAAACATAGTGAGTTTCTTTTGTAAATGACAATACAAGTAGGAACAATTGCAAAAATACACCTTTAGGATTGTACTTTGTAAAATTACATCTCTTTTCATAAATGCACTTCAACACTAAATATTGAACTCAAATAAACCCTAAACCATACCCCATTCAAAACTTAACCATAAACACTAAATATTGAAACCAAAATTTCAAATTCAAGAGTATTTTTCAAGGGTAGTTTGATTATTTAACACATTGAAAAACGTATTGTTAAAATGGGTGTAGTTTTGTAAAGTAGTGTTTGACAATGTGGTAGTTTTGTCAATTTCTTAGAAAAGAATGTCATTGAGTATATATACATTACCTTCACTTGCTTTACAAATGGAACCGGAACAATGAACTCACCAACGTCCATGTCACCTATAGACCTTGAAAGGCATAGACCACCAGGCCAACACCGTAAAGGACCAATCTACATAGTTACATAGTTTTCTAAAAACCTCAAAAGAAAACCCACATTGTGATTGATTAAAAAAAGAGCAACAACACAACACACCTCAACGCCTCCAACAATGCTTAGCCTACCAACTTCTCCGCCACTAGCAGTCACACGTTCCCTCCTAAATCACACAACAACGAACTTTAGACGATTCTTTTAAGATCCAAAAACCAAAAGATAGCTTATTTTAAGGTACATACTCTTCTGTGTTATCTTCAAGCCTGTGATCCACAGTGAGGTTAGAAACAGAACCACCATTAGTATCCAATACACAACGAGAGTCACCAACACAAGCAACCGTCACAGTCCATCCATCTACTATAACAAACGTAGCCGTTGTTCCTGAAGTCTCTCCTATCATTCAAAGAAACAAAGTTAAAACCACAACGACATAGCTCATTATAAACTGATTGCTACATCACACATACCTCTGCTCTGAAACTCCTTATCGGTCTTCACGAATCCAGATACTAAAGCACGTGGTAACGCTTGTAGCCATTCGTCACGGCTAAGCCCACTAGGAAGAGCATTTAGAACATGGTTTAACAGATTCTCACGCGTAAAAACAGCTGCAGCTTTCCCATTGTGCCCATCAAATATCTTACAAAACACACATCAACGTAGTCAGAACACAAACAAAATGAAGCCAACAAGGTATACACATCAATGGCTTTTTTCCTGACACTACACATTCAGATCACATCAATGGCTTTTATCCTAACACTAAACATTGAGAACACATCAATGGCTTTAGTCCTAACACTACATATTCAGAACACAACAATAGCTTTTGTCCTAAGAACACATCAATGGCTTTAGTCCTAACACTACACATTCAGAACACATCAATGGCTTTAGTCCTAACACTACATATTCAGAACACATCAATAGCTTTTGTCCTGACACTACACATTCAGAACACATCAATAGCTTTTGTCCTAACACAAACTCATATCCTGGAGAATCAGACAGTGAGGATCAAAGTTTACTCTTAAGACATCAACACAATATCAGGAACTCAAAGAGACCATCAACATATACAAAGATCATATCTTTTGATTCAGCTTCTTAGTTAATCGAAGAATCGAATAGTTATATATACCGCGAAAACAGAGATATTAGTTGAAGAATTGAAAGGAACACGAAGAGCATCTGTCCTGATCAAGAAGTAATCTTCTCCTTTCCTAGATTGAGCAGCTTGTCCGTATCTAACAATTGGTTTCTCCATCTTAGTAGCTTTTTTTTCTCTGCTTATCAAAGCAGCAAGTGGCACAAGATCCTCATGGTTATGATTATGATGATGAGTACGTCTCTTTCCTTCTCTAGAAGCCATTAACAGAAGCTTCTTGAGCTTTAGAACAATCTCAAATCTGATGACCCTTTACTTAAAAACCCAAACTTTCTAAGCCAAATCATGAGTTTCGTTGAAATCAAGCTTAAAGGTAGAAACTTTACCTGCAAAATAGAAAATCTGAATCATGGAGCTTATTGTTATACTCTTATGAGAAATGGGTTTTAAGCAAAAATTAAAAAGACTAACGTAAGGGATTGAGATGGTTCTTCTTCGTTGAGTAAGCAAAGGGAGAAAATTGTCTTTGTCTTTGTTGAATTTGCCGGTGGCGAAAGACAGAGAAGAAAGAATATTATTATTTAGAGTTTCCGAAGGGAGAAGGAAGCTTGACAATGATAATTAAAACGCGTTATGTGTTTTGCTTTGATTATAAATTCTTTGTGCAATAAACACACCAATAATCCAAATTAAAAGATGTTACAACTATTTTAATATTATTTTGAATCCATATTGACATATTGGATTTGGATTTTAGGTAGTGTAGAGTGGAAAAAACACCAAAAAGTGTTGGAGTATTTAGTTTTGATGCTTTTTTTGAGTTTTTGTAGATTTCACTGATATTAGTTTATGTGTTCTAACATTTTTTAATTAACTTTTTATTTTCAATTACTAAATTAAATTTCGAGGAATTCACAAAACTAAGTTATTTCAATCATTTCTTCGCAAAACTACATATAATTCAATATTTTTATATTTTTACACATTTTCAAAATTTTAAACGGTTGATATACTGTTTAAAAAATTACCAAAATTTAAATATTTTTATTTGGGTTAGTTATTGTTTAGAATAAGGAGAATTACAAAACTACACCATTTGAATTATATTTCACAAAACTACACCATTTCAAAAATACTTCACAAAACTATACCTAAACACTCAAAATTAAATCCAAATAAACTCTACCCACACAATCTTACCCCTTAATATTATACCCTAAACACTAATTATCGAACCCAAATGAAAAAATTTTAATTTTTTTTAATTTTTAAAAGGGAAAATCAAGCTTTTAAATTTTGAAAGGGTGTAAATATGTGAAAAAATTAAATTATGTGTAGTTTTGTGAAGGAGAGGTTGAAAGGGTGTAGTTTTGTAAATGAGGGGTTGAAAGGGTGTAGTTTTGGGAATTCCTCTTTAGAATATAGTATTAAAAAATGTAGGATTGTGTGCGTATAATTTATTTATATTCAATTTTAAATGTTTAGATTTAGTTTTGAAAAATGACTTTGAAATAGTATATTTTTGTAAAATGCAATTCTTTTTTTTTACATTTGTAAAATGCAATTGAGACGGTGTAGTTTCTCGTTATTCCTCTTAAATTTATTGTTATGAAATTAATTTGAACTTTTAGTGGTTATATTTTTCAGATTGGTAGTTAGTTTTATTGACATATAGGGATTTTAAGACCAATAAACAAAATTTGAAAAGGTAACTCAAAGGCTCTCAAAATCTAAAGTCCATAAGCAAGAGTTTTTTTTTGACAACATATGCAAGAGTTTTATATCCAAATTTATTTAGTCTTAAAGGCCATAAAAGAATGTATAAAAATTAAAAACTTTTGTAGTTTTTGTAATTGAGTCCACTTTTGTTCATCAGAAAGTGTCTAAAATATTCTTAATGGGCTCAAAATTATTTTCACTTTAGACATTGCATTTATTTGGGCCGGCCTTGAATATTTGTACTCTTACATAAAAAAAGGTTTGTATATATAAGTGTTGGTTGCTTCGGCTAAAAAAGATTGTTGGATCTGCCACTTTGTGGTATTTATGAAAGTGGATATGCTTATCAAGTGGTGGTAACCGTGGTATGATGCTATAGGGACCCATAAATCAAAGAAAATATACGCTGACGATATTTATTACAAAAACAGAGAAACCATATTTACAGTATTATAACTTTTATTTGTTTGTTAAGATAATAACTGGTTGGTCCTAAACAAGTACATTTTCACAATTGTTGTGTCACATGTGGATTATTATTGTAAATTCGAACTAAAGCAATAGTCTATGTGTTTTATTAATTATTATAAAGTTTAAGAAGTTTATTTTCGGGTTAAATATTAAGATATACTATTATCTTTATTAGAAGTTTTAATTAAGCATACATAATTATAGTTTTATTTTACAAGTTCTCAAGTAAATAGGTTATTATTTAAGGATAATTATAAAACTACATCTTTCAACTAACATTTCACAAAATTACATCTAAACGATATATATATTAAATTCAAACAAATTTGGTCTCTTAAATTCTGCCACTTTTAACACTAAGTTATAAAAACTAATTTTGATTTTGTTAAAATTTTAAAAGATAAAATAGCCATTTAAAACTTGGAAAAAATAGATATTTAAAATTTTTGATTTAGATTTATGGACAAAAGCGTGAAAAATGTAGTTTTGTGAATCTTCAATGTATAATTCGTTTTTCAAATTGTTTTAACCAGAGTAAATTTTTTACCGTACACGTGTAGTTGTCAAACGCTATAATTAAATCGCTGAACGCTCCAAAATGCACAATCATGGATCTAAAAGCATCCTTCTCTACCGTACACGTGGAACCTGACAATATCGCGTGTGACTGAAGCAAGGCATTTTCGCGTTTGAGGCGGTGAAGCCCTCTCTCTTTATGATATTTTATATTTATATTGTTTTTAACAGTAGATATTTTTGTTAAAGAACACACAAAAATATTGTGGTAAAATTATAAAACATTATAATAATATTACGATATTAATAATCGCTTATACCGATGAGATTTTTCTCACGGGAGAAAGGGGACCGCTAACGTGGGGGTGTATGTTAATATTTAATAACTTATAAATTAAGATAATTAATGTGATATTTTTTTTGGTGACAGAAAATTAAAATAATAAATAATACAATATGGTTTGGGATTTACTGTAAGTTGCCTATCGACCCGTCCCTTCCCACTATCCAGCGTTCATAAATTTATACTAAATTAAAATATTTCTGAAAAATGTTTTGTTGCTATATTATAATCTAATTTTAAATTATTTGTGGGACCTAGTATTTATCGGAAGTGTAAAGATAGTGGAAAAATAGTTTAATATTTTTTCGTTCTTACACAAGATCTATGCTTTTTAAATTTTTAGAGCGTAGTATTCTCATGCCACTTTTTTATTGTGAAAGTTTATTAGAAACTCTTTTTTTATTTATTGTCAACATCTTTTATGAGAAAATGATTAGAAACGAGAAATTTGATAAAAAAACCCTCTTTTTCAAAATTGAAAAAATAAGACATGATTTCTAAAGATGCTTAATCCTTGGTTTCGCATAATTATTAAAAACTAAACACAAATAACATATATCGTGATTGATCCGTTTTTATTTTTTATTTTATTTTTTTAGTTACACAAAATATATTACAAAAATAAAAATTAAAAATTAAAAATTAAACACCTATTTTTGAGAGGGCGATAATGATGCTCTAAGAGATAAATTATGAACCGGGTTTTTACAATTTTAAGCGATTTCAAAAACCTACAAAATTAATATCCGTGGAACCAACATTTTATTAGAAAACATAGAGAAAATTAAATTAATTCACCTTCGTTCAAGTTTTTTTTTTTACCTTCGAATTTAATTAATAAATAAAATAAAAAATCTAAAATGCGTGACATGTACATATTTTTTAATATAAAGGTCACCTCTATAAAATGAACAAGGGACCTCTTCTAGACTCTTCTCTCTCTTCTCTCTCTTCTCTCTCTTCTCTCTCTTCTCTCATCACACACAACACTTTCACGCCTTTCATCATCCTTTCTCTACCCTCATTTTTTTTTCTTTTCTCTAAATTAAATTTTTATTTCCTCCTCCTTCTTCTTCTTCCTCTCTAAAATCAAAAATCTATGTTCTCTATCTTCTTATCGCCATAGCTCTCAATAGAAAAGCTGTACAGTTAAGCTTAAGGTATCATCTAATCTCTTCTCTCTTCTCTCTTCTCTCTCTCTTTCTCCTCGCGCAAGCTTTTGTTCACTGTTCACTGCCATGGATGTGTTTCAATTTCTCAGAGCTCCGATTATGTTTAGATCTGTAGATTTCAATTGCTTAAAAGCTTCTTCTCCGCGAAAAAAATCGAAACGGATCTGTGAAACTATACGAATTAGATCTCGTTTTTTTTATTCAGATCTGAAATCTATATTCGATTTAATCTCTGTTTTTTTAACAATTTCAAAAATCTGATGATGAAACAGGTTAACGTTTTATATATATATATTTTTGAAAATTTTCGAAGACGAAGAAGATGAATCACTGTGCGGTACAAACAAACGCGTTCGGAGATCTGAGAAGCTCCGTTTCAATGGCGGAGAGAGATCAGAATCAAACTGTTGTTTGCCCTAAACCACGTCGTATTGGTCTCCATCCTCATCATCAAGCTAGATCTCTGCGATGTTACTTCAGGTTTTTTTATAAGATCTTTCTCAAAATTTTCAAATCTGTAACACACATAGCTTATAGATTCTCATGGTTTTAATTTGTTTTTTTTTGCAATAGCCAACAAGTGGAGTTATGTGAATCCAAAGCAGAGACTGATATTTTAGATATCATACTCACCAAGGTAATATAATTTTATTTTTTATTTTTAAAATTTGGTAGGTAAAGTTTGTGTATCAAAACTAGTTTTAGGTTCTTGGTTAGTAGAAAGTAGGTTTCTCATAGTATTATTATTAGTTTATTTTTGAAAATGACAAAAAAGATTAGTAATCGTGTACGATTCTTGATTTTAAAAGAAAACATGTCAAGTTTATTGTGTGTTTGAGACTTGTCTAGATTCTAGAATTAAGACGTTTCTTGTGTATGATAAAACTCCTTGTTATGTTATTGGGTCTCTCTACTTTATAAACTTTAGATAACACATCAAAAATCAAAAAGCTTATGTTTAAAATGGTTTTATTGTTATGGTGGTTGCTATTACAGGATGGTTACGATACTACAGAACAAGTTCTTCATAGTCAGGCACTAGACTCGCCGTCCCCTTTTTTATGTGGGTCGCCGCCTAGCAGAGTCGCTAACCCGTTAACACAAGATGCAAGATTCAAAGATGAGATCACTACATTCGTGTCTTCACCGATCACCACGACACCTTTGGGCCTGCCTCGTTCGTCGTCCTCTCCTTCTTCTTCTACCTCGGGGAGGAAAGGAGGAGGAGGATGTGTTAGAGGCAATTTTGGTAATAGCCCAGCAGTTAGAATCGAAGGATTCGATTGTCTTGACAGGGATAGTAGAAACTGCAGCATCCCTGCCTTGGCTTAGACAACAACAAAAAAAAGACAAAACCCTTTTGGTTTCATATAAGTCTCTCCTTATTGAATTTTAAGTCTTAGAAAAACCAAGTTAGTGTGTCGTATATAGAAAGTGATTTTAAGGATATATATTGAAGATGTGTGGAAGCTTTTGAGGTTAAGTATGGAGAGTGAGTAACACTAGAGATGTTTGTTTTTTCTTTGTTTTTAAGAGTGTAAATAGTGGTTTAAGTTTGTAGTTTTGTAAGTAATTAAGGAAGAAAAATGAGTTTGTTGTTTGTGGTAAGGGAAAAATAAAAGTTTTTTAGGTTTTGGGGAGAATATTAATATTTGGGAAGTTTAAGTTCTCTTCTCTAATCTATTTGTGTATAAGAGAGATGGAGATAGAGAAGGTTATTTTGGGTATTTTAAAGTTGTTTTTTAGAAGGTTAAGAAGATGAGGAAAAAAAAGTTGTACAAAAGGAAAGAAATTCAAATGATATTTTTATTTTGAAAAAAATTAGAGAATCTTATTTTTACTTATGTGAATATATGTGGTTTTTGAGAAAAAAGTAAAAAGAAAGAGATGATGTAATGAGTTTAAAAAGCTGCGAATTGTGAAGTGCCACGTGTTAGAGTAATATTGGAAGCGGATTCAAATATAAGCTATCTGGTTAGTTCAATTATTGTTGTCCGTAAATGTTACAGAACGTTGACCAAAATCTGAATAATAGTGTCGGAATATGCAATAAAATAAATATTTATTCAATTTTCTTGAAAGAATAGTTAGGTTGTTGTAACTTGTAAACCATAAATTAGTAAATCAAAGATCTATTCGTTAAAATCTTTATTAACTTGAGAGCAAGTTCAACGGTGTTTCTTAACGGGATCTTAGCATGTGGAGCCCACCTAAATAGTTAAGATCTGAATCTTATATTTCTTATTTAAGATCTAGATCTTAACTATTCATGTATACGTGGCGATCCATGATTGATCCGTTTTTATTTTTTATTTTTTTATTTTGTTTTAAACCAACTGTTCATAGACCCACTGAATAGTTAAGAAATTTTGTGGGTTTCTCTGTTGGAGATGGTGTGTTACAAAAGTGAATATGTGAATATATTCGTGATAAGATAAAGTTTGTTTCTTTTTTATATAAATTTAAATATACAATTAAATAAATGAGAAAAAATGAGAGGCAGAAACAAGAAAGGAACATGCGGTGACAGCATCTTCTGTGCTTTATAAATTAACAAGAAATATCTTCAGATCTTAAAAAAGTCTGACACTTTGCTGCAACTGTTGCCCCTTTCTCTTTTCTTTCTTTTGCAATTTATTTAAATTATTTTTTATTATATTTATCTCAAATATTCATTTCGGTTTATCTCGAAAAAGAATTTATATGGGCCATAAGATGAAAGACAATTACTTACAAGATTTGTCATACGGCCCATTTAAGTTTGGTATTATACTTAAAAGAGCATCTACAACGGTTAAACAGCGTAAAAGTATTGAGTTAAAATGTTATTTTATTGAGTTAAAAAAAAAATTTAATAATAAAATGAGTGTAAACCAATTAAAAGATGACAAATAGCTGTTGGAGTTGTTAAGAGTTCTACAAGTTTTAATTTTTTTTTTTTTTACTTTAGTACATCATTTCTATTCTCTTTCTAAAACGGCATAAGCCGCTGAAAGCCAAATAGGAAGCGATGGACCAGTATAATGGAAGAAATCCTTCCTGCCATGTGCACTTCGTGCAAGTAGGTCCGCTTTTTGTTTCTATCCCTTGCTGCAAACCGTAGTGAGAAACCCGGGAAGAACATTTGCAGATCTCGTAGCGTCTCCAGTTCAGATGAAAAAGTAGGCCACTCGTGAGGTGTCGCCACCATACTCAGGAGATCCCTGCAATCCGTATAAAAGATATGACAATCAGAATTATATCTACGCAAGCATACCATGGCGTAAATGAGCCCATGTAGCTCTGCATGAAACGAGGTTAAGCTCCCATCGAAGCCTTTCAATCCCAGGAGCTCTATTCGTCTCTCGGTCTGTTGTAGAACCCATCCTACCCCACTAGTTACATCCCCTTCCTTCCACGAGCCGTCCGTAAAGCAGGCCAACTCGCCATCTCGGGGTTGTACCATATTCATAGCTTCCCCACCTTCCGTTATTATCTCCGGTGTCTATGATACAATTAGTTCTTGTGCGATACACCATGCCTCAACTTCTTGTAATGCCAAATATTTCGTGTCCATCGGGTCACGATCGATATTTTGAAACAACTTATCATTTCGTGCCTTCCATATATACCATGCCACCCATGGGTATGCCGGGACTCTCGAGTCGGGACACCTCCATCGGAAGAAAAGGAAGTCTAAATTAGCTCCCAAGCTATCCGTAGGAAATCTACTGTGTCCCGATGGTACACCAGCCAATGCCCAAGTCTGGACCGCTGGTGGACATTTGAAGAGCATATGATTAATTGTTTCTTCTTGTCCACACCGGGGACATTACATTTCACTCCCCATATGTCTGTATAATAATCTTTCATTAACCGGCAAATTTCCGGCCAATGCTTGCCATAGAAAGTGTTTTAGTTTATTTGGAGACCTTAGTTTTCAGACAAACTTTTTAAAAACTTTGAATGATGGTTCCTGTAAGAGGGCTTGAATCTCCTCATCATTTTTGTTTAAGTACAGAACCTGGTAACCTGACTTTATTGTATAATTTCTCGATTTTGTATGATGCCAGCAGTAACTATCCTCCCTCAGTCTTGATGGTGGATTGATACTCATAATTAGGGAAATATCTTCTTGGCTCACCATTTGCCTCAATAAAGGAAAATTCCATACATTTTGTCCATTTACCCTCAGGTCGGAAACCCTCAGGTCTGGATAGTAATGAGCACCCGGTCCTGTAGCCGGCCGTGGTATCTTATCCGGTATCCAGTTATCTTGCCAGACCCGTGTTTGTTCCCCTGAACTGATAACTCTTCTTACTCCCGAATTAAGTAGGTCACTTGACGACCAAATACTTCTCCATCCAAATGATGGTCTATTTGGCTTTCTCGCATAGAAATGGTGGATGTTCCGGAAATATCGTCCCTTGAGGACCCGTGCCACTAGTGAGTTGGGGAAACAATGTAATCTCCACAGTTGTTTAGCTAGTAGAGCTTTGTTAAAGTCCGTAAAAGCCTTAAAACCTACTCTTCCATCTTCTTTCGAGATACACATCTTTTTCCATGACATCCAATGGATTCCCCTGGTGTTCTCATTTGTTCTCCACCAAAATTCTGCCACAACACTTGTTAACTGGTCACACAATTTTTTGGGTAGCAGAAAGCACGACATGACATAAGTAGGTATGGCTTGTTCACTGACTTAATCATTATCTCCTTGCCTCCCTTGGACAAAAGCTTAGCATTCCAACCATTGATCCTCTGGTGGAGTCTATCCCGTACATATGCAAAAATTTGTTGTTTGGATCCCTGTAACTGTTCTGGAATGCCCAAATATTTTCCCATTACTCCTTCCAACCTGATGCCTAATCTGGACTTTATTTCTCTCCTCAATTCATGGCTAATGTTTTTGCCAAAGGTAATTGCCGACTTCTCAAAGTTAATACATTGTCCTGACACTTTCTCGTAGGAGTCGAGTATTCGTTTCAGTGTCATGCATTGATCGACCTTTGCTCTGCATAGAAACAGACTATCGTCCGCAAATAGGAGATGTGAAACTTGAGGACTTCTGTAAGCCACCTTAATCCCTGTGAGACTCCTATCTTCTTCGGCTCGCCGTATCTAGGAAATCAAAACTTCCGTACAGAGGATAAATAAGTAAAGCTATAACGGATCCCCTTGTCAAAGCCCTCTCGAGGGCTACAAATTTTAATTAAGTAACGTTTCTCTTTTTTCTCCAATTTACAATATTTATTAATATTTTTAATCTAAAAAACTTTATAACAACCATTAGAGAATTTTTTAGATATAAAATTTGATTGAGATTTGATGGTTTAATAAGGCAACCATAATATTAATTTAAATCTAGGCATATACAAGAACCGGATCTTTGATAAGTTAACAAAGTTTTTGATGTATTTAAAAGTTTCAATTTACATATTATTACCGTTCATATTTCAAATATTGCACACAAATGAATAAAAACATGTATTTTTGATGGGACGATTACAAAATTACACATTTGAATTGCATTTTACAAAATTACATCGTTTCAAATTTACTTTTCAAAATTACATCTAAATATTCAAAATTAAATTCAAATAAACTCTACCCACACAATCTTATCTTTTAATAGTATACCGTAAACACTAATTATCGAACCTAAATGAAAATATTTTAATTTTGGTAACTTTTTAAAAGATAAATCAACCGTTTAAAATTTTGAAAATGTATAAATATGTAAAAATATTAAATTATATATAGTTTTGTGAAATAAAATTGAAAGAATGTAGTTTTGTAAATTCATCTTTTTTGAATCAGCTAAACATAAATCTTTTGTTATATTTAATATAAGTAACTAGTGATGAGTAGTAATAACCTTATACGTAAGAGCATGTTCATCAAAGTATTCATCAAAGTATTTTAATATAATTATATGTATTTAGATTTATAAAATAAAAAATTAATCAGTATTTATACTAATAATAATAAGCATCGAAGCTTATTGGAGCACTTCTGAAAGTAATTAAGCACTGCAACTCTGCAAGTGTCGTCTTCTTCCTCAGATAAAACTTTATCTTCTTTTTTGTTTCTACGCTTTTCTCAATCACTTTCTTCTCTCGAGCTTGTGTTTTTTTCTAAAGGATTCAACTGATTTCGATTTAGGGGTTTTTCGCTTCAGAAATCGAAGTCAATGTGTGTGTATACGCATTATTCGAGAGAGAGATTTGTGCTTAATAGAAAAATCGAGATCCTTTTGATTTTGGGTTTTTTTGTTTGTTCTGTGATGGGTTTTTATCTATGGAAATGAATCTAGGGTTTGTTTATAATCTGTGGAGAAGAAACAATGATACGAAGGTTGATCTATGGCTTCCTTTGGTTGATACTGGTTTTCAATTTGGCTATGAGAATAGAGGGAAACGCATAAGGTTTTTTTTTTTGCTTATTTTTCATCTTCAAGTTCTTATTTCTCTGTTTTTATGATGCTTGAGAGTTTTTTTGAATTTGCTTCTTTGAGTAGTTTAGACTCCGTTGAATCTTGTGTTGGATTTAAAGTATATATTTAGTGATGCAAAGAGAAATAAGGAAAGTAGTGACAAAGGTTAAAGCTCCTGGTGTGCTTCGTTTGGTGTTTCGTGATGTAGGAACTTTTGAATTGGACGATAATACAAGTTAATATACATGGCTTGTTGATGATAATCAATCTCATTCTCGGTGTTTTAGCTCAAGTTTCGAATTCGTGTGTATCTGAGCTGAAATATGAAGCAGTGAGGTTCTGGTATGTTTAGTGGCTCTCTTCAGATATTGTTATTGACCGTGAATTTATGTTGGTGTCTTTCTTCTTTCGAAGTAATTGTTACTGCCATATACTCCAGGGGAGATCAACTATGTGTTAAATTGTTCTTGGTAATGAATTTAACTGCAGGTGGTATCAATGGATCTATTGCTTATGAACTTGAGAAACTTGAAAACGCATGTTTGAAGAGATCCTTAAAGACACTTAATCCTTCTCATAATGTTTTTAAAATATTTTAAGCAACCCTTTTTAGTCTCTTTTGATGGAAGACAAATTTTAATAAAACTTTTAAGAATGCTTATGTATTTTGTTTTGTAAAAATACACACAAATACTAATTAAATATTGTTAAGCACCTTAGAGCATCTCCAATGGTTAAGCACCAATGGAGATTGCTTAACCATTTTTTAATAAAATTTAATGTTTAAGCAACCTTTTGTAAAATTAAATATTTTGTTGCCTCCAATGGTTAAGCAACTTTTGGTGCTTAAAAAAACTTTTTTTTTTATTTCATTTCAAAAATCTTATTTCAATTCATAAATTATATTTTAAATTATATTTTAAATTATATTTTACATTTATATTAAACAATTTTAAATTCTTAAATTTTTTAATTATTTTAAACATTATATTTTACATATCACAAATAATAATTAAAGATTTAAACATACATGAAATACATTGCATACAAGAAAATATTATTTTTTTTTTAATTTCACCCAATCACAAATTGACACTTAAGGTTGCTTAAAAAAAGCTTAAAATGCTTCTATAAGCACCAATGCTTAACAATTAAACCATTATTCATTTAATTAATTCCCCTAAAATTATTAAGCACCCTTCCAAACACCCCTTAAACAACACTAATGGAGTTGGTCTTATATTTAAGTACCTTGATGAATATGGTCTAACCAAATACAACCACTATAGCCATGACACATGCTAATACATTTAATTCAAAGATATGTCACAACCATAATATTAGTGACCAACCATGGCAACATTCTATGTTTTAAAAGTACTGTTCCACATTTTCATGCCATATCATAGCCACATAAGTTACCGATTCCATTATAATTGTGGCCATATAATTTCTGTGGCTACTTTAAAGCATTACTAACCACAAAATTTTGATTGTGATATTATAATGTATGAACTTGTCACCGGTTTTGATCCGTGACATGTTCTTTATGAAGCCTTCCTTACTTTATAGCCACTAAAAAGTCAAAACCAACTTTGCCGCACAACTTTAGTTAACTATATACCATTCACTATAAAAATACACCTTTTAATTAGCTACATATGTTTTGTTTATAGCCGTGCATGGCAAACATGAAATTAGTTATATATCATAATAATTTAAATAAATGTAGAAATAAATAATTTAGCTTGCAATGCAGTATGCTACCTTCTTTGTATAAATAAGTTTCTCTCTAAGTAATACAATTGGATTTCACTCATCAAGTTCTTTCATGGAAAACAGTAAAATACAAAAGAGTACTATTAATAACGAAATCAAACTTAAAAATGGTAGGGGTTAAGTTTATGTTAAAACGAAGGTTTTTTTAAGTTTATGTTAAAACGAAGGTTTTTTAAGTTTACACTTCGAGATATTTAGTTTTAATGTTTTATACTTGAACCACTGATGAAGAAATTTGAGAAATTCATAAACTTATACCCTACAAACACTTTTTCACAAAATTACACATAATTCAATTTTTAATAAATTTTTTTTTTTTGTCAACATTTGGCCACAAATGGTCGACCCATTAGCCAACTCTACACTAACGTAGACGCGAGAAATCGATCCCGGGTGGGGTGGTGCTACCTGACTCGTGTGGACTTATAAATTTATATTTTTTCAAATTTTAAATAGTTAAATTTTTCTATTCAACTTTTTCATTTAGGTTCACTATTTAGTATTGATGATTTATTGTCAAATTATAAGATTTAATATTTAGTGTTTAAGTATAGTTTTGTAAAGTGTATTTTGAAAGGTGTAATTTTTTAATTCCTCTCTATATATTTGTCAATAGTAAAATCCTTTGTTCTAAAACTCGCTCGCCTAGCCGATTATTCCCCCGAGTTTCCGCTACTCGGTGGTCGTCCGCGTCGATTAAGTTTTTGGCCGCGTAAATTTAATGACCTAAATAACGACGTCTAATTATATAAAATTTTGCATAATCCAGTTAATTTTTGATTATTTTCTAACTAATTTGATCATTTAGATATAAATTTTATAAATTTTTTGATAAATTATTAGTTTTAGAGGTTAATAACATTATAAATGATAATAAAAAATTAATATAAAGTAAAAAAATATATAAAAATATAAATTTATCCTAAAATTACTCTCCGATTAATCCCCGAAAAATCTCCGATTTTTTCGCTAGGCGCTAGGCCCTTGTTGCCCGTACGTGTAGCACCTAGCGAATTCTTGAACCTTCGTAAAATCAAAAGAAAAAGCAAGTAATATGAAAAAAAACTAATGTCGGTAAAACAATTCAAAAAACAACTCGTGACGTCTCACTATATCTTATACATATGTGTGTGTATATATATATATATATATATGTCACATTGCACTAACCACTTCCTCTGCCTTTATATCTCCTTATAAATATCCTCTTGACTTCACTCTTTTAACAAGAATCAATTCAATCACCACTAAAACACTTTATTTTAATAATGAAGAGACAAAGAGAAGAGATAAATGAAGAGGAGACAACGTTGGCTATAGCGGTTGCGGTTGCTGCGGCGGCAGCAGTGGAGGAGGAGCAATGGTGCGGCGGAGTAGTAGAAGAGATGACGTGGAGCACCGTGTGGTTGCCTTTTTGGGACATTGAGTTCATAGGAAGAAACTATGGTGTTTTGTTCAATGATGTTGCTTGGGATGATGATATTTGGAACTTCAAGAATCTAACTCATTTCTCATAGTCCATTACTCCCTATTTGGTTTTCTGATACGTGTAATGTATTCGAAAGACAATAGAGACAATAGAGATAATGTACTGGCGTGAAAAAAAAAAAAAGATTAATTAATGTCTTTTAATGGGGTTAATTTTAAATGGGATAATTACAAAACTACACAATTTCAAAATAACTTCACAAAACTACACCTAAACACTAAAAATTAAAAGGAGAATCACAAAACTACACCATTTGAATTATTTTTCACAAAACTACACAATTTCAAAAATACTTCACAAAACTACACTTAAACACTCAAAATTAAATTCAAATAAACCTTATCCACACAATCTTACCCCCTTAATATTATACCCTAAACACTAATTAGCGAACCCAAAATAAAAGATTTTAATTTTGGTAATTTTTAATAGGGTAAATCAAACTTTAAATTTTTTGAAAGGGTGTAGGTTTGTGAAAATATTAAATTATGGTTGTGATTGGAAACACTTAAAAAGCGGATTTCAAAGCGGATTTCAAAGCGGATTTAGTAAAACCGCATATTATTTGCCAATCAAGTAAAATAATAAAAGGCGGTTTTCAAAGCCCAAAATGCACTAAAAAGAGAAACCGCACCTTAAGTGATGTATTTGTGGTAAGAAAAACGCTACAGTGTCTTTTTTCTTCTTTTGTTTTAATTTGTTTTAAATTACTAATACTTACAATAAAATATTATGTAGTAAAAGTGTTATTAGTCCAATATTATTTAAATTATAAAGTGTTCTTAGTCCAATGTTTGACGAAGAGATAAATAACTAAAATTTAAATTGATATCAATAAATTAAAGGAAATTATCAAAATACACATTTAAAATTCTATTTTGTACAAATATATTCATTTTAAGTTTTTCATAAATATACCAAACTATAGTTCTAAAGTTGTTTAGGAAAAACTTAAATTATGAAATTTTACCATTTAATTTCATAAAAAATTATTTCGATAAATTATACCTAAAAGTTGAACCGCTAATGTTTATTCACCAATCGAACACTTTACAATTCCGCTTAATTTATCAAAACCGCACTTGATCCGCAAACCGCTTTTTCTTAATAAATCCGCACTTAAAAACCGCACCGTCCCGCGAATATCTAAATCCGCACCGCTATTTCGTTGTTACCATTCGGACCCTAAGTGTAGTTTTGTGAAGGAGGGGTTAAAAGGGTGTAGTTTTGTGAATTCCTCAAAATTAAATCCAAATAAACCCTACCCACACAATTCTACCCATTTAATACTATACATAAACACTAATTAGCGAACCCAAATGAAAAGATTTTAATTTTGATAATTTTTGAAAGGTAAATCAAACTTTTAAAATTTTGAAAGGGTTTAAATATGTGAAAAAATTGAATTAGATAAAGTTTTGTAAAAGAATGAAAGATACGGCGTAGTTTTGTGAATTCATCATAAATTAATCATCTAGATTCAAGAATTAGTCTTTCTTATAAACTATGTTCATGTCTTAATAATAGTCAATAGTGTAATGTGAACTGTTAATTTCTAATTTAAATTGTGTCTAGCTTCAAGTTTAAAAACAAAAACAATTTTGGTGAATTTATGCTTAAAATAATAAAATTAGACATTCTTCCATTTGCATCTCCGGTACAGTACTTTATAATAATTGTTCCATTAACATCACGTGATTGTATTGATTCACTTTAATTGGTAACCTATCAAACAATATGGTTACAAATTAATATGGAAATGCTTTTACTACCGACATACTAGTGGGAGTATATAAGTTCTCTTTTTTTGTTAAATAGTATTATAAGTTAATATGAAATCTAATTAAATTAAAATGGACCTACTTAATTAGCCACAATTTCTACCAAAGGCCAGTGAATGATTTACGCAAATTATTTCCATCCTTGTAATTTGTTTTTCTTCAAAATTGTTGGATACATAACATTAACAATATTTCCTACCACACGTTTAATTTTGCCAACAAATTGAGGATGCAAATTCTATATATTGTATCCAACTCTTTTTAGATTATCAAAGTAAAACATTCCCTCAAAACTTATAATATTGGTTTGTATTTTGTCGACATCATCTATGAATGGCTCTCATGCATGTCTCCCATTTTTCATATCTTAAAGTTGTTTTGTTTCTATGGACCTTTGTTAACACTCAATCACTTAATTACTTAAATGCCCTTCTCAGTTTAATCTAATTTCTTTTTGTTAATTGCTTTAAAAAATCACATTTTAATGTACCTTTCATGCACTTTAATTTGAATTAGAAAAAGTGAAAAACTAGGCTACCAAAATATATAAAGGTGAATAAAAAGTTGACATCCCTTCTACGGAAGTAGGAAAACTCTCCCAGACACGATTATCGAGACAAACTTTTCTCCACCTAACTTCGACGTCGGCAACTCCGTTGCTCGCCGGCGTCGAGTTCTAATCTTTGTTTCTTACTCTTTTTTCTCTGTTTGTTCTTTCTTTTCTCTGGTACTTCTTTTTTATCCTTTCGTCGATGTTTGTGATAGTTCTTGGACTTCGGAGTTGCTCGAGTCTGAGCTTTCTCCTCCGGCTGAGAAGCTGGGAAGGTCTTTAGCCACCGCGGAGGTTGGTCTCTATCGTTTCTTGGACCCAGATCTGATTTTGATGGAAGACCAAAGCCTCTCCATTCGACCTTGGATTCTTCGGCCAAGTGAGGATACGTCGCCGCCGTACGAAGATGAGTTTAAAGATTTTGTCTTGCCTTTTCATTTCCGGCATAATCTCGCGGTATCTTATCTACTTCCGAGACCTCTCTCGTGTTTGTCAGTTAAATCCCCGTCGAAAGTAACCTTTGGCTATGACTATGATTTTAACCCGTCGAGCAATGCTATCACCCACCGTCGGTTGAATCCTTCACGATTAATGAAGCTACTCGTCTATATCTCTCTTGGACCTTATTTAGCCTCGAATATGTCTTCTCTCCCTATGCTTGTCCGTATGTCTCCTGTTTTTACCTCGTCAATGTCACCAATCGGGACACAAAGACTTTTCAACGGCCCTCCGTTGTGGATGTGCTGCGCTCCGGTTAACCGGATTTCAAAGGCCTACGACATAATTCCGAGTACCAGCCGTCATCTTCTATTCCATCAAGAAAGATATATCATGCTTTCTAGGGTTTTTGGTGGTGGGCCAATATTGGGCTTGGCAGTTTATTATTCAAAAATAAATTTTATGACCTTACGGTTTGATAAGCCAAAAAATCGTTTTAGACTCTTATTGTTAACAAGAAAAAAACTATTTTATAGTTATGGTTATTCTCTTAAAAAAGTCATTTCCTCCAATTTGGAGAGTTCATTGTTACATCCCTCATTTATGGAGGAGAATATCTTTTTATCATCTCTGTCACATAAGACATTGTCTGTTTATCGTTAAGTTGCTTTGGTGGGGAAATGCATGTATACCGCCATCAAAAATGTTCGGAGACCTAGATTTCATCAACTCTCATCATCGCTTTATTGCATTATGGAACAAGTTATCCATCTTCTGTCAAAGTGTAAGCATAAATGTTTTGTCCTCGACAAACTCTTGTGGTTTTGGTACGATACTGCCGCATATACAAAGTTTTGTCAAGATACTATCTCTGAATTAGCGTATGCTTCACAAATCTCCTCGTATGTCGAGAGCTTCTTTCTACCATCTTCTTTCTCCCAAGGATTTTGGATCGCGAGAATTTATTCTCGTCTTATTTGTGGTCACCCTGTTCAGGGATCTAGTGTTTCGGCACTTCTAACACAAGTTTGGATATTTAAAACTACTCGAAAATTTGTTATTTTCCTGTGGCATTGCATCCCGAAGTGGCACTTTCTTGAAGCGGATCTCATATGTACCTTATCTTTTTTATGTATTGTTATTGTCTTGAAAGTTTTTTTTATGATATGTTGTATTAAAATCCGTGTGGTTTTCGTTAAGAAACCAAAAGCACCTGAATCTATCTTTTCTCATGTAAACGCTTCGGTTATTGTTAGATTTTTCGTAAAGGAAAATCTTATACCAAAAGTTTAATAAAATGGGGTTTGTTGTCAAAAAAAAAATATATATATATAAAGGTGAATATTGAGTGAGTGACATGTAATTATAAGTATAGATAAATATGAGTGGTAATTTCGTAATAATGGATTGCATGAAGGGTAAATTCAAAAGAAGCTAAAAAGTGGTAAAAGAGAAAATAAATTTTCATTCCCGAAGAAGAAACTCGCCAACTTTTGCCAAAAAAACGAAATGCCAATTTCACTGAAACTCACAATCTCTTTCTCCCTATTTTTAGGCTCTCTTTCTTCTTCTTCATCTTCTTTTGTTACGATAAACCACTAAATCATTAAAAACTTATACATAAAACATATATCTTTAGTTAAAAAAAATATTTCATTAGAAAGTAAATATCTCAAATATATAGACTTTAGAGCATCTTCAATGGAGTTTCTAAGAGGATCTTAGCCCGTGAGATCCATAAAATAGTTAAGAAACCGACTCTTAAATTTTTTATTTAAGATTCGCTCTTAAAGAGATCTTGCATTGTTCATAGACCTACTGAATACGTGGCGGCCCATGAATGGTGTGTTATTAATTTTTTTTTTTTAAATTACACGGTTCATAAGTTCCGTTGAAAAATTAAGAAACTTTGTCTCTTTTTTTGTTGGAGATGGTCTTACAAACTTTTCCACTACTTTCTCTAAGTAACGCACAACTTTTTTAAAATGACAACACACTTCAAGAAACCTATTAACTTCTTCCTTATAAATACACATTGTCCACTATTTCTTAACAATCATAAAACACATGTACATCAAAGGTTCTTAATGTATTTTTTTTTTTGTGCTTATGTAGTTTTTTGTGTATTTAAGTATTAAAATAAATCAAAACAAAATTTAATACTAAGCACCGATGAATTAAAATGCTTACCCAAGCATTTTAATATCCCTTCAAGCACCTTTATGTGTCAGCCTGTGATTGGCCAAAAAAAAATTAGGTCTTGGGGTTGATTTTCTCTCTTCCATTAAATTTAAAATTGATTTGCTCGATTCCTCTCCGGCGATTCGAGCAACATCTATTTCGATTTCAACCTTCGTACCTTCTTCTTCGGCGGTGGCGGCGGCTCCTCTCTCTCTCTCAAGCTCGGAGATTGTATATCTTTCTCTCAAGCTCGAAGACTGTATATAACTCTCTTTTTCTTTGATATATGGTGGATGATATGTTTAATTTTATCTTTCATGAGTTTGATTTTCGTTGATAGACCTTTTTTGTCAAAGGATGTTGCTGACTATGGAAGAAAAGAATGTTCCTTATGACACGAAGATGGTTGATTTGGGTAACAAACCTGAATGGTGAATGCTTTGGATCCTTTTTGAAATAGACATGTTTGTGATTGATTATGACTTTGATTTTTCATTTTGTAGTTTCTCAATGTGTTGATGTTCCTGTTTAATGTTTCTCTAGGTTCTTGAAGAAAAACCCTGAAGATAAAATTTCAATGGTGAAGTTTGATGAGAATTGGGTTCCTGATTGTGATGTTATAACACAGTCTTTGGAAGATAAGTATCATGAGCCTCCTTTAGCAACACCATACGAGAAGGCTTCAGTGTAAGCACTTGTCTTATTTTTTTCTTGGTCTTTTGATGTTGTGTGTGCTCGATTGATGTCATGGACCTAATATTGTTCTTGCCTGAAATTGGTATCTTCTCAAAGCTCACTATAGTTTTAAGCTTTGGATCTTCTATATCAATGATTGTTTTTGATTGCTTTTTTGTAATAGTTGTTGTGCTTGTGTTGCTTTGTTACCTTATAATTGCAGTTCTGCTAGTGTAATGGTATTGAAAGCTTTTGCAAGTTGCTTCTTGTTGTTTGCAAGAGGTTACAACCAAAATTGCACCATAAGACTATCAATTCAATGGATTAAATCCGCAGATTCTCTCAAGCCAATGCTACACTCTTCCTCGCTAAATTCTATGGCCGAGCCGGTCTCATTAACCTCCTCGAGTCCGGTCCTGAACATCTTCGTCCTGGTACACACTAAAAGCATAAATTGTTCATTTGAATTATCATTTTTAAAAACATATATAACGGTCCATTATATTTTTTTGGGTAATGCGAGAAGATTTATAAGTAGTCGAATATCAAACAAAGATTTAAATATATAGTTTTGGATTATGTCACATACCCATTTTATATTCTAATAAAATACTAATAAATTTGGGATGATGTGAGAAGATTTGTTTTATTCAGCTTAGTTCTTATTTCTATAAATTAATACCGTAGAAATTACAAAATTATACTAATAAAATACTAATTTATAGAATGACAAATAACATCAAAAACCAGATTTAGAACCATATTTTCTTTTTTATTTTTTTAAAATATTAGTTTAGCCATTATAATAATTTGTAGAGGTTATTTTGTATAGAACTTTCTTTATTTTTGTTATTTTTTGTCTAGCAATATTTAGGTCATTACTCTACGAGGCATGTGGTCGGATAGTGAACCCTGTGGATGGTTCGTTGGGTTTATTGTTGTCGAGAAACTGGGCTCAGTGCCAAGCAGCCGTTGAGTGCACCCGCGTCACACCAGATCATACCTCCTCACAAGACTAGTTACGACATTCGCCACGTGGCGAAAAATCAAACATGCGATGACATGACGGAGAGTCTCTAGTCCCATGTGTTAAATGTGACAAGAAAAAGACACAATCTGCGCGAGTCAAACGCATCGCTGATGAGTCTGTTAACTATGAACTAGGCGAATCTAGTAATGACACGTGGCAACTCGAGAGTTATGGTCCGGTGCATGGTGTTGTTGATGGTCAAGTCGATATCAACGAAGTTGGTTTAGAGCTTAGACTTTGGTTATAAGCTTTGATAAGACCAAAAAAAAATAGGTGTTTCACTTCCAATTTATGCATATGGCTTAGAGGAATTCACAAATCTACACCCTTTCAACCTCTTCTTCACAAAACTACTCCTAATTTAATATTTTCACATATTTACACCCTTTCAAAATTTTAAAAGCTTGATTTAACCTTTAAAAAATTACCAAAATTAAAAAAAATTCATTTGGGTTCGCTAATTAGTGTTTAGGTATAGTATTAAGGGGATAGGGTTGTTTGGGTAGAGTTTATTTCGATTTAATTTTGAGTGTTTAGGTGTAGTTTTGTGAAGTATTTTGGAAATGGTGTAGTTTTGTGAAATGTAATTCAAATGGTGTAGTTTTGTGATTCTCCCGCTGGCTTATGTATATAAAATTTGGTACAATGTGAATAATTAATTAATCGATTATTATGCCCATTTTTTTATGATTAGACATAGTTAAAATATGTTGTTAACCATTTTTTACTGCTTATTTTTTTTGGTTATTTTTTGGAGGAATTCACAAAACTACCAACCTCTTTTTCACAAAACTACACCTAATTTAATTTTTTCACATATTTACACCTTTTTAAATTTTTAAAAGCTTGATTTACCCTTTTAAAAATTATCAAAATTCAAATCTTTTCATTTGGGTTCGCTAATTAGTGTTTAGGGTATAGTATTAAGAGGGTAGGATTGTGTGGGTAGGGTTTATTTGGATTTAATTTTGAGTGTTTATGTGTAGTTTTGTGAAGTATTTTGGAAATGGTGTAGTTTTGTGAAATGTAATTTAAATGGTGTAGTTCCGTAATTCTCCCTATTTTTTGTGGTTTTTGATAATTTTTAATTTTTTATTGTTTTAATTAATAGAGTACGTTGCCTAACACAAACTCATAGAGACATATATACGATTTGTTGGTAATTTGAAGGAAAATTTTTATTGAAGAATATATTGAAAGTTTCTTACGAGCTGGAATTTGAGGCACATTTAATTGATACAAGCCCAAAATATACACAAAAAATGATGCACAAGTATTTTCGTATTCTTTGAGAAAACATATACTATATTGCTAGGCTTTAGCGAGGGCAAAAGTGTGATTACTTAGTGAAATTATAGTGGATGGTTATTAAATTTAGAAGAAATGCAAGAATAAAATCTTCAAGTAACAAGAAAAAATGTAACATATGAACTTTCAAGTGAAATAATGTAAGATTAAACATTGATCTAAATTCTAAACAACAGTAAAATAAATATGGACGTCAGCGATGAAAACAAGAATACTTAATTATAAAAAAAAGGAGAAATATTCTTATTTGATACACAATAAGTTATTAATTACATCACAAGAAACTAAAAACTACCCCAAATGAAAAAGTAGAGATTTTTAAGTGTATATGCTAAGCAAATAAATACAAACACTTTTGCTTTTACTTTTTTCTTCTCTCTAACTTCAAGTTCCCAATAAAATCAAACCATATATATAACCAAACCAAACCATACTTTTTTGAACGTTTTGAGATCAAAGTTTAACAACTTCAGGGATAAAGACAGGGTACCGGTCGATACAATCGGACCACGGTCCATCTTTAGGTGTCTTAATCGTACGGTTACATTTCCACACGGCAGAGTTACACTTAAACCCGCTCCCAAACGCTATTTGCCAAACGCGGTCTCCTCTTCTCATTCTACCTTTAGACTCAATGTAGCAAAGCTCATACCACAAAGACGAAGAAGATGTGTTACCAAAACGATGTAGCGTCATTCTCGACGCTTCAACGTGTTCTCCTGATAGCTGCAAATTCTTTTGTAGCTCGTCGATGACGGCTCTACCTCCCGCGTGGATGCAAAAATGTTCGAAAGCTAGCTTGAAATCCGGTATGTATGGTTTCCACTTTGAGTTGAATATTTTGCGTCCGATAAGGGATGAGAGGAAAAGTAGTTGTTCCGATGCCGGTAGGACCAATGGACCTATGTTTATATTGACAATAACAAACTTTAGTTTATAAAAACAAATATTTATAATATCGAACCAACAAAATTTAATGCAAAACCAGCTAATTTATCATAGAAATAAGACATATACCAAACAATTCGTTTAATTATACTCAAAACTACATACCCTAATTATTAACTTCTCTTTTTTTTTTAAAATGTAAACCGAAAATCAATCAAACATGTTTAATTATATTCTACTATATATAATACCAAATCAGACCATAATTCAACCCAAAAAAAAAGTAAATTAATTCAAGGAATTTAATAAGCTAAATTTTCTTACTAAAAATTATCATTAGACCAAAATGAACCAATAAATGTTACCGTTCCAATAATTAATTTTTCACATGGTATGAATGTATTATTTGTTAGGGCATTAAGTATAGTGAAATAAATGATATGTCATTATTATGATTACCTATAGTCGTGATGTTAGCCTTGAGGGCTTCACCGGCAATAGCCATGAGATCTTTAGATAAGTTGATGCCAACGTTTTTCTCTTTATCTTCTTGCTCATAGACACAATAGTAAGACTTATCGTCCGCGCCACGGTGGGTCCTAACAAGGTGGCAAAGCTTGTACTTGGCTCGCCACCTGTCGGACCGGCGGTTAGACATGAGAATTGCGGCGGAGCCCATGCGAAATAAGCAATTGGGGAGCAACATAGCTCTCTCATTGCCCTTATAGTAATTAGGCGTTATGATCTCGGTACTGACTATGATCGCATTTGAATTGGGATGGACTTGAAGCAGATCGCGGGCCAGATCAACTGAGATTAGGCCCGCGCTGCAACCCATCCCAGAAAGATTAAAGCTTTTGATATTACTCCTAAGCTTATATTTGTTGATAACCATAGCGGAAAGCGATGGAGTAGGAGAGAATAGAGAACAATTCACAATGAGTATGTCAACATCTTTAGGTTTTAAACCGGTTTTCTTGAAAAGATCGTCCATGGCAGTGAATATAACCATTTGGGCCTCGCTTCTAGCGGCGTCCATGGTCGGTGTGGGAGGAATGTAATGAATAGCCGGAGGCAAACAAGTCTCTTCGCCAAGACCAGAACGTTCAAGAATCCTCATTTGAAACTCGACGCTCTTAGGCTTGTCCTTGAGTATCAAACGCGAATGTTCCATGAACGTTGCGAACGGGACACGGCACGTGACGGGCGGTTTGTAGCAAGAGTAGTCCACAAGAAAGACCGTACGTGGCTTGGACATGAAGTAAACGGTCGAGATGAAAACAACAAAGAAAGATGAACATAGAACTTGAATTAGGTCAAAGTGAAGCGAGTTCCATACACTAAGTATCTCTTGTGGGCCCATACGAAGAAGCTCGAAGGCGATTATCGCCATGATTGGGATCAAAAGAAGACTCAAGAAATGATTTACTAAGTATTGGTAACCTAGTTTAACATACTTTAGCTTCACCGAGCTAGAGAACTCTTGCATTGGAGGCATGGTCTTGGAGATTAAAACTTTGATGTAATAATTATAAGAATATGGTTAAGTGGTCTTCTCTTGTGTATGTGTGTTTATAATTAACTTTTTTTTTGAAGAAGAGAGAGTGCATGAATGTGAAGGATATAAAGGCAAAAGACAAGAGAAAGTGGTAGACGAGAGGAGTTAATGTAAGAGTCTAACGTCACCCAACGCTCTTGCTTTGCTCTCTATTTAATTTTTTGCTTTTCATATTTTGAAAAATTCTTTAAATTTTATTATGAGAAACTGTTTTTTATAACTTTATTTCCAGTTGTAACTAGACAGAAGCAAGTTATGTGAGCAAATGATAAGGACTGTTTCCCTTTTTGATATAAATTTTTTCATATTTTTGCAAAATTGTTGTTGAAATAGAAATGTAAATAAAAATAGAAGAGACGTGTCATTGTTCGGTTACAATTAAGATCAAAGTGTTTGGTAACTACTTTGATTTTGTGATGACGTAGGCGCAATATATATTGTACTGTTACGCTAATTTGTTGTATATCAAATAAAACATAGGAGTAGTATTATTCTGTCATATAAAAAAATTGTATTATTCTCTCTTTTAAATGTCGCTAATATTTTTTTTAGGCAGGAATTAAATGTACGTTTAGAATTTAGACCATCATTATAGGGACTTCAAGAGAAGGATTCTTGGGTTGGGTCCCACAAATAAAAAAGAAGTCAATTGTTTAACCTCTTATATAAGAGGTGACTCTTAACATTTTCGCGGGCCCCACCGACACGTGGCAGCCCGCGATTGGTTAATTATTTTTTTTTAATTTTCAAAAAAAAAAAAAAAAAAAAAAAAAAAAAATTGAAGCATCTTTTTTGGATTCCAACCTATAAAGATGCTCTTATAACCAAGAAGAAAAATCCAATGTACGTAAAGTTACTTGTGAGTTTGGACCTATTAGCTACGTACGTGTCAGAAAGCGTTGAAATCGGAGAATTTAATAAATTATAGATACATTAATATTATGTTTATTTACATGTTTTAATGTCTACAAAATCACAATCACAATTAATCATTCATGTTTTTTTTTTGTGTTAAAGAATTTAATCAATTAATCATTCATGTTGCATAAGTTAATCGACAAAAATGGAAATATATTTTCTACGAGTAATATATTTTACAAATTTACATTCACAATTAATCATTCAAATATATTTTATACGAGTAATTCATTCATATGTATTTTATAATCATTTGTAGAATTTTAAAAAATTATTAATCTAATGTGCCTAATTAGTTGGCGCATTCATTGTGTATTTAAGAGTGTGAGTTTAATTAGGTTATAGTCTTATTTTAGAGTTTCTCTTGAAATAAATAAATAAACCGTTGTGTTTTTCCAGAGAAAGACTAAAAATTCTCTGGAAAAACACAACAGTTTATTTTTGGACAAAACTATAAAGCAAGTTAAGTTTACATTCACAATTCATTCAAATCATAAGCATAAAGAGAAATAAATAAATAAGTTAAATTTACATCTTTATAAAAAAGAGAGTTAAATTTACATCTACAATTCATTCATATATGAAGGGTTTTTAGTCAAAAAGCATGAAGGCTCCAAAATAAATATATATTTTTTTAAAAAAGCCAAAATAAATATTTACATCTACAATTCATTCGAATTAAAACACATGAACATTTTTCTTTCCAAAATAATTCGAAACTGAAATAAGTAACATGTAAAAATTTTTTAACAAAAAAAAAAAAAAAAACATGTAATAATTTAAACCAAACTAATAATAAGTGCTTGTAAGTAAAGATAAAAAATTCACGGTAGATTATATACTAAATTTTTAAATATCACTATGAAATATTCTTTATGAAATAAGTAACAATAGTAATTTTAAAAGTGGAAACACACGAGGGAAAATCAAACAGTAGTTACAATGTTTGACTATGAAAGTATACAAGTAGACAAACCTCGAGATAATAAATCTTCGAACATGAAAACAAAAATCAAAACAGTTGTTACAATATTTGACTTAGAATCTGAAAAGCAGACAAATCTTGAGATCCCATGATTTTACATATAAAGACTAACCACCAAAAAACTCATAATAAAGTCAAAAATCTTTTATGCTATGATTTAATTTTCACCAAAATATAAATTTTATCCTATAGTTGAATAAGAAAGCAAGATATTCACAATTTTACCAAATTAGTAAAAAATCAACATCGCAAAAAATTGATACCAAATTGTGAGATAATTAATGCCTGCAAATTTTGATGAAACAAGTTTTTTTTGTTTGGAACTGTTCACCAGCTTGATAAGTACTTGAAGAGCATCACATTTAATATTTTAAATAAAATGTGGATGTGTTTTATTTGATATACCGATTTTTTTTTTTTTGACGACATTTGATATACCGATTTAAGAGTCCACTATACAGTTTTTCCATCACCTTTCATAATAAATGTATGTACATGATGAATATGATTTTTCTCATATCATAATTTTAAAATAAAAAGTTATGTGGAGTTTGTATATTTTCTTAAACATTCACAGTATATTATTCACTTAGGCTCTAATTATTCCAAAATAGTTATTGTTATAATATGCAAATATTAATCCTTTGAGTTCACAATTGATTTCACTCTGCAAAATGGAGATAAGACGTTAATAAGACCCCAAATAATATTTTATATAGCAATTACAAACAAAGACAAAGTCAAATACATACATAAATAACTCTTTTTTTTTGTCAAACACATTACACATAGATAGATAACTAAAGTCACTTTCTCTTACTTCAAATGCATTATTCTATTCTTTACTCCTAACTCTAAAATCGAGTTAAATTTTGTTTTATTTTTGAATAAAAGTAGAGTCATGAATAATAATGAAATAATAAATGAAAATATTTTATTTTTAAAGTAACCATAAGTCTCTTTGAAGTTAGATATTCACTCTAAATTTAAGGAATTAGAGAAGCTTATACTTATGAAAAATTTATCAATTATTCATCAAAATACAAAGATAATGTGATGTGATCAAAATCAAATAAACGGAGAGAGAGAGTCGGACCAACTAGCTGCCAACTACCTTATTAGACGTTTAATAAATTAATTATTAAATATGTAACCAAATACTTATTCTTCAATCATGTACATATATTTGTTTAATTTCAGCTTGTACAAATTGGTTGCAACTCTTAACTATATAATATGTGTTTCATATTTTATACTTATGTCAGTCTATCATGTGACAACAAGAGTGCTCCTATGACTTTTGTTATCAGTTAAATTTTTTTTATGAGAATATGGTGTAAATTCGCTTTATCCTACATTTAATTTTTATTACAAACAATTTCACTCAATTGGTCATACATGATATCGAACATAATATCATGTATTAGAACAATTATGTAACAATGTTGAAAAGTTTATAGAATTGAATATTAAGGAGACCATTTTCTCAACTATCTCTATTAACTTTTGACAATATTTATATTTCTTTGTGACTTAATTAAGTCTTCTCCCTATCTTTTTTTTTTGTCAAAAAGTCTTCTCCCTATCATATGTTGTTTTCTATCAATTATACAAACCAGCTTAAATATTGACCTATACTTTTGGTTTTTTGTCACTTAGCTTTTAATTAGGATAGTTAAGAAAACAAATCAATTATGAATACAATTTCCAGAATTCATCTTCATACTATTAACTAAACTTATATATTTATATCTATGTTTTAATGTGAAAATATGTTATACTCTATTAGCAGAATACATAAATTTATTATTTCTCAGTACTTAACCCTAAACCTACATAATAGATTTAAGGGAGAATTACAAAACTACATCATTTGAATTACATTTCACAAAACTACAAAATTACTTCACAAAACTAAACTTAAACACTAAAAATTAAATCCAAATAAACCGTACTCACACAATCTTATTCCCTTAATACTATACCCTAAACACTAATTAGCGAACCCAAATGAAAAGATTTTAATTTTGGTAATTTTTAAAGGGTAAATCAAACTTTTAAAATTTTGAAAGGGGGTAAATATGTGAAAAATTGAATTAGGTAGAGTTTTGTAAAAGAAGGGAAAAAATGATGTAATTTTGTGAATTCCTCTATTAAGTATTGACTATCAAGTAGAGTTATTTAGATCTTTTGTATGCTGTGATGTGAAAAATATGTTATACTCTATTAGCAGAATACATAAATTTATAATTTCTCACTTAACCCTAAACCGATATAATATATGTAACTAACTCATGTCAAACCTACATAATTTATATATATTTTCAAACATACATAATATATTTTATCAAGAAAAAAGTTACATATCTTATATATTATTAGTACACGAGGCAGAGAGAGAAAATTACTGAAAAAATCATATGTGTCATCACCAGATTAATTTTGGTCTCACATCATTAATGATTCATTGAAAATTAATCAAAAACCCAAAACAAAAAGCCCAAAACAAAAAGCCCAAATTTATCACAAAAATATCTTAAATTGACATAATAAATGGATAATATATTAAAAAATGTTGAAAAACTTATAAAATATAGAAAATATAATATTAAAAAATTCATAAGAATTCAATTTTATAATTTCTAATAGATTTCCTTAATATTTAATATGTTATATTTTATCACATTGAGTTCAAAATAATGATAGAACATATTGTTCATTTACAAATAACAATTTTATTTTGTAAAATTGTATTCAACAACAAAATTCATGTCAAATGACAAAACTTGAACACATAATATACCGACTCATCGGTTGAACCACTGATTCCCAAAATTTGAGCAAATAATTTTCGGATAAGTTTAGACATAAAAGAGTGATTAAACCTTCCTAGACAATATGTTTAACATATGTTTAAAATATTTTAAAATATTTATAATTTTTCTAATGTATGTATGTTATATTCTCGCACAAAAGAATGATAGAACATATTGTTCATTTATAAATAATAATAGTATTTTGTAAAATTGTATTAAACATCAAAGTTCATGTCAAATAACAAAACTTGAAGAGAAATTCACAAAACTACACCCTTTCAACCCTCCCTTCACAAAACTAAACATAATTCAATATTTTCACAAATTTACACCCTTTCAAAATTTTAAAAGTTTGATTTACTCTTTTAAAAATTACCAAAATTAAAATCTTTTCATTTGGGTTCGCTAATTAGTGTTTAGGGTATAGTATCAAGGGGGTAGGATTGTGTGGGTAGGGTTTATTTGGATTTAATTTTGAGTGTTTAGGTGTAGTTTTGTGAAGTAATTTTGAAATGGTGTAGTTTTGTGAAATATAATTCAAATGGTGTAGTTTTGTGATTCTCCCAAACTTGAACACTAAATTGACTCGAGCCCCCGAAAATTCAGTGGTTTTATCCGTGGTTTTAATAGTCCGAATTTTATGACAAATAGAGACCGGATTGACATATTTTTCATTGTTAAACAAATCATATCATGGTTTCAAAACACTATGTAATTATTGTTTTTAATGATAAATAGTAAATTATACGTAATGGTAAATATTCAACATCGAAATGGCAATGATAATCTTTTTCGATGATAAATATTAAAATAATAATAGTAATAATTTTTTGTAAATAAAACATTATAAAAACCAAAATACAAAATATTTTGTATATATACTTCAAATTTAAACTCCAAGTTTAATGCGGATCACATGATATCCAAATTCTTTTTATCTCATTATAAACTACACATTGTTTTTACTAATAAACATTTCTTTTTCTATTACGTAAATTTTTACCCCGCGCCAAAACTTCCTAGTAATATTTATTACAAACAAATGGTAAGTATATGGGCCTCCACAATGCAGAAAGAAACCTTGAAAGCCCATTGGGCCTTTAGTAATTTCACCGTAACGTTTACAAAGTTAAAAAGGTTTATATATATTTCTATATTCACGTCACGTGTGAAAGCATTTCTTGAAATTCACAACACAAATGTAATGAATCTTTTTTATTTCATGACAAATGTAATGAATCACCCACTCTCCTTTTTAGTTTTACACTTTTTTATCAAATAAACATCATCAACTTTATATTAAAAACCTAATACATCTCTCTCTCTCTCTCTACCATTTCAAATATCAAAACTCGAATCAAAATCAAGACATGGCTGAATATTTGGTCACAGGAGGAACTGGTTTCATTGCTTCTAACATCGTTAAATCACTTCTTGAACTAGGTCACAATGTTCGAACCACTGTCAGAGACCCACGTTAGATCCTAACCATTCTTACAAAACACATTTTAAGTTTTTATATTTTTGTATGATCAATGTTAAGTAGTTATATATATTTTTCGCCAATTTTTGGACAGAAGTTACAGAGAAATACTAGTAGCATAAATAATGAAAGTCTTAAGTCTGTATAAAATAGATATCAAAATTATGTTTAATTGTTTCTCTAATATTTACATTTCACTTGTTTTGTTATTTGAAAGTTGATACAAATACATTTCAAGTCTTTTTTTTGTATGAATGTTTATAATTTTTTCACAACTTTTGACAGAAGTTATGGAGAAATACTAGTAGCATATATACCAAAAATCTACATATAAAATACATGTCAAAGTTTTATTTGTTTATCGAATCTTTACATTCAAGTTTTCTTTTTTGTATGATTGTTAAGTAGTTATACATTTTTCACAAATTTTGACAAAAGTTACATAGAAATATATATACTAGTAGCAAAAATACAGAAAATCTACATTCAATCAAGTTTTTGTTTGTTTATAGAATATTTACATTTAATTTGAATTTGTTATTTAAAAGGTGATGAAGAGAAGGTTGGTTTTCTATGGGAACTAAAAGGAGCAAAACAAAGGCTAAAGATTTACAAAGCTGATCTAACGGTAGAAGGAAGCTTTGATGAAGCAATGAACGGTGTAGATGGAGTGTTCCACACGGCTTCTCCTGTTCTTGTTCCACATGATCACAACATTCAAGAAACATTGGTTGATCCAATCATAAAGGGTACAACCAATGTGATGAACTCTTGTGCAAAGTCTAATACTTTGAAAAGGATTGTTCTTACATCTTCTTGCTCTTCGATACGTTACCGTTTCGATGCTACTAAAGCTTCTCCTCTCAATGAGTCTCATTGGAGTGACCCTAACTATTGCAAACAATTCAATGTGAGAAACATTTCTTCTCTCTTCTTCGAATTTTTCGATTTAAAAAACTTAACAACTCTACTAGTTTAGTGGTTTGTATTTAGTTATAGAGTGTTCAAAGTCAATAGCTCAAATATATTTATGTTATGGACCGAAGGTCTGAAACTCTTATCGTTTATCGATTATCATGAAAACAAAAGTTTGTATAGAATGCATGTTATTGAAAATGTTTCTCTCTAATCTACTTGAACTTTTGATTATAAATATATTTCTAACAAGATTTATAGTTTAGTGGTTTTTATTAGGTTAGCTTAATATAATGCATGTTGTTGATGGACAAGTACATTAATTATGGTGGTGTGTGTTTTGATTAACGTATATAGCTTTGGTACGGATATGCAAAGACAATAGGCGAAAAAGAAGCTTGGAGGATAGCTAAAGAGAAAGGTTTAAACTTGGTGGTTGTGAATCCATCCTTTGTGGTTGGTCCATTGCTTGGACCTAAACCAACAAGTACTCTTCTTATGATCCTAGCCATTGTCAAAGGTCTTCTTAAAGAGTACCCGAATTTCACGGTCGGGTTTGTCCACATTGATGATGTAGTTGCTACACATGTTTTAGCTATGAAAGAGCCTAAAGCATCAGGGAGAATCATATGTTCGAGCTCGGTAGCTCATTGGTCTGAAATCATTGAGATGCTAAGAAACAAGTACCCTAGTTACCCATTTGAGACCAAGTGATTAATATCATGCACACACTCTTTAAGATTTAAATGAGTTTTTTTATTTTGTTTTATATTATATGGTTGATTAATGTATATATTTTGTTACATTTTATTTAGGTGTAGTAACAAAGAAGGAGACAATAGTGCACATAGTATGGATACAAAGAAGATACATGACTTGGGATTTGAATCTTTCAAGTCATTACATGAGATGTTCGATGATTGTATTCGAAGTTTTCAAGAGAAGGGTTTGCTTTAAAGATATCCATTTCAATCTATCTTAATCATCGAATTTAAGATAATAATAATAAAGATGTTTCTATGGATTTCATGAACTCTACGAATTAAGTGTTATTAAGTGATTAAGTCTGTTAGCAAATTAAGCTAAATAGTGGCTAATTATTCTACATGAAGATGGTTATTATTACAATTGAAAATTTTACTTGAATTGAATGGGACAATTCAAATCAAACAATATGATAAAAATGGGTAAAAAATCACAAATTTGGTATGGTTTAGGTTTTAATCAATGAAAACCCTATATATATCCCAAATAAAGTTAGGCTTTATTAACTTTTTTACTTATATTAGAATTTGGTTTCAAGGATGTGATTAGTACGTTATTGGATATAAATTTGTAAAAATTGAGCATTCCTACATATAATAAAACTATAAAAGCATTAAAAAATTTGAAAACTTTATCACAAGATCCTCAATATATACTTAAATCACCTCATGCATGTGCATTTTGAAGCTCTTATTCTTATAATATATCACGTGATCATGCCTCAAGCACGTACGGACACAAAAGTAAAGATAAACAAAAGCATGTGCTATACCAAAAAAGAAAATAGTGGAAGAGAGTGGGAGAGAAAGTTACTACGACTAATAATAATAATAATAATAATATAAGACTATACAGTAGTATAAAAGTATAAACTCGTCCTCCTTTGACTTTTCATCATTCCCAATCACTTTTTTTATTTAATTTATAATATAAATTATAAAATGCGATACAGCTGTTTTGTTGGAGGTTTATAATCAATTCAACAAAACCTGACAAAACCAAACCTCTTTAATTTCCCCTACTCTCTCCTCTTTAACTTTTTTCTCTTCAAAAAACGACACAATACAAATTAAAAACACACATAATTGCAAAAAAAAACTATAATTAAATTAAATTATAAAACAATAAATATGATATGTTTTGTGATGGCGCGGCGAATCAGCAGAGAAACAGTGGAAGAGAGGCCACCAATAAATAAATATTTACACGAATTGTCACTTTCTTTTAAGATTCTTTGAATCGCAAATACGTCAGAATCTAACGCATTTTTCTGGTAACAAACAAATACGATAACTACAATAAATAAAAACCAACAAAATTAAAAATTTAAGAAAATCCCAACTAATAAAATAATTTTATGTTTTATTCATTAAGTAAAGAGAAAGGATTAAACAAACTCATTAAAACTGCAAAACTCGGCTAGTTAGGTCTTAAAGACCATAACATTATAACACCAGAAAACACTCTTTAGATGTGTCTTTAACACTAAAACATAGCAAAAACTCAAATAACACAATCCTATTATTATTTAAGCTGCAAAACTTTTCCTAGGGCAAGTAATGTTTTGAGTAGCGATTTGATCGATAAAACCAAAGCTAGAATCAGCTAGCTCGAGATCAACATCCCCGAAATCAAACTCGGGTAAATCGATATTACCAACACCAGCACCAATGTTGTTGTCTCCAAAACCATGGATGTCGTCGAGCAAACCAAAGTCGTCATCGAGCTTATCATCGGCCAAGAAACAATCGAAATCAATGTTGTGATCGTTTCCACCATCAAAGAAACTAAGATCCGGGATCTGCAAACCCGTGAAATCAAAGTTGTACAATGGACCAATAGTATCATCCTCGACATTGTCACTATCATTAGTAGCAATCTTGTTCTCTTCTTTAGGCAGAGGTGGCGATGACAAAGCTGGAGTGTCTTTCTCGAAAGGAGGAGAGCGAGAGCAAAGGGTCCCGGGTGAAGCAACAGCGGGTTTAGTAGTAGTAGTAGCTTTCTTCTCGGAGACAGAGACAGAACCGTTGTTTTTGATGGCGACAAGTGCGTCATACTCTTTCTTCTTGTCTTTATAAGCTTGATGAGCTTCTTCTTGTGTGTGAAAAGTACCCAACCAAATCCTCATTTTAGTGATTGGGTTTCGAATCTCGGCTGCCCATTTACCCCATTTCCTCTGTCTAACACCGACAGGCTTCTTCCTAGTCAACAACCTCGTACTAGGACAAGAAGGTAAAGATCCTCTCTTTCTCATTGTCTTTGAACTGTCCTGTGAAGAGCACACAGAGGAAGGCTCCACATTTGTAGTAGATTCCGAGGGAGGGAAGTTGATTTCGAGGACCATCCGTTTCGGTTTAGGAAGCTTCATGAACTCTTCTTCCTCTTCGTCGCTAGAGGAATCATCGGTAGCGTAAGGATCGTTTACTATGATCCTTACTTTTCTCAAAACTTGGGTTTCTTGAGGAATGGACAGTGATGATGATGGTGATGATGATGGTGATGATGATGATGATAAAGTGTTGATGCTTCTTTGCTTTGGTTGCTTTGTAACACTCGAAGAACGTTTCTTCTTTGCTTCAACCATTGTTGCTTCTTCAAAAAACCCAAATCCTCAAAATACCCCAGAAAAATTATACTAAAATCTCACCAAAAAAAACTCTGTCAAAATTGGTTTTAAAAAAAAAGTCAGCGAACTATGAAAAATGAAAACTTTTGTTGCTTTATGTGAAATCCCCCAAATACTTCAACTCCAGAACAAGTCCTGTGAGACAAAACAGAGCAAAGTTTAAACATTTGAGATCTTTAAAGCCTAATATAAAACAAAAACATAGTAAAGTTTCAATCTTTCACATCTTCAAAGACTATAATCAAACAAATACAGAGTAAAAGTTTCAGTTTTCACATCTTTAAAGACAATAATCAAACAAAAACAGAGTAAAGTTTCAATATTTCACATCTTTAAAAGCATAATATCAAACAAAAACAGAGTAAAGTTTAAACCTTTGAGATCTTTAAAGCCTAATATAAAACAAAAACAGAGTAAAAGTATCAATCTTTAAGATCTTCAAGGCATAAAAAATGGTGTAAAGAGAGATTTGATATGGGGGGATTTATATACCTTTTGGGTCTTAAGCGCATGGAAAGAGAAGGAGTCTCGAGTATAAGCCTCTGCTTTAAGCAGAAGTGAAAAGCCTTTGAGGAAGAAGCAACAATAGCCAGATCAGATCTCGTCGAAGAAGAAGACGACGATGACGAAGAAGAAGATGAAATCGGAGAAGAAGAAGAATTAATCAGAAACGAAATCAAAGACGAATCAGACCCAGCCGACATAAATCCGCGTTACGAAACGCTCCGATTTTTTTCTTATCTCCGGACCAAAACCTTAAAAAAGCTTCACTGTTTGTTTCTGTTCTTACACAACAACAACAAATAAAAACAGAGTAAAGTAAGAAGAGAGAAATCAAAATAAAACCCACACAGCTAAAACCCTAGAAGCAGATAGAGATTATAAATCTGAGGATGAGATTAAAACGAAGAATCTGTGATAAAGTTAAAAAGAAGATAACAGTAACAAAAAAAACAAATAAAGATTTGATTTTTTTACAATATTTACAGAGAGAATACGCAAATCTCTAGAAGACATAAACATCAAATAAACAATAAACAAATCAAACGAAGAAGAAGAAGATGATTTCTTTAATAATTTCATGGAGAAGTGAAGAAATCAATTAATTATTTTTTATTATTATTATTGTTAACCTTTGTGAAAGTGTGTTTCTTCAGATTCTCTCTCTCTCTCTCTATGTCTTTGTTTCTCTTTTTTTTTTTTGCTCTGAATAAGATTTTTTTTTTGACGCTCTATATATTGTGATTTTACATAAACACTAATTTGCTTATTTATTCTGATTTTAATTAATGTCGGTCAAAAGGAGCTATTCAAAAGAAAATGAATGATAAAAATAGGTAATAAAAATATTGAGTTTTTTAATTGAATAAGTTAAAAATGGTAAATAATGCGTTATTTTGTTAAAGAATCTTAACTAATTTATACTCGGTCACGTTTTAATTTAACATTACTGAGAGATTTAATGAATCTTCAGTTTCTTTTCTTAAAAGAGTTTAATAGTGATGTAAAAAAAAAAAAAAAGAGTTTAATAGTAATTGACTGTAATATAGCCTTTTTGACTTTAATAACAATTTATACGTTACATTATTGTTAATCTTTATAATGGTAAGTTAGAAGGAAAAATAGAAATAAATATATTAACATAATATTATCATGAGGGAGGAGACATATAAATAAAATTAGGTGGCATGGGAGAAAGTAGGGACAAAATTAACATTAATGGCGCATGACTCTCTCTCTCTATATAATATACATATTACATACTCATGCATCTATCATGGCCCGCCAAGAATCTAAAGCGCGTGATCATTACTTTCCTTACCCACAAATATTTTGTAATAACATTTTTTATAAAAAAAAGAATTGGGTTTACTTTGGTTTAATAATTAATTTTTTAGGTTTTTTTTGGGATGAATATCTAGACTTTTACGTAAATTCTTTAATTTTGTAGGAAAATCTTAACTATGTAATCTCCGCAAATAATCTAACTAAATTTTATCTTACTACTAGATTTTATAATTTAAATGAATCTAGCAAAGAAAATAATAAAAAAAACTAAAAATCATTAATCCAATAACAAATAATTTTATTTGACTTTATAAATCTACTAAAATACATTAAACAGAATGCAACTACTAAATTTTTCCCCAGAAATATATCTACACCAATTTGTATAAGTTTTCTTATTTTTTAAAAATTAATTTATAAATCATTAATCTAATGACAAATGATTTTATTTGCATTTATAATTCTATTATTATTCGAAAAATGTTTACAATGCATTGTTAAAGATGCTCATACACTAACCAATACACCACCTACTAATTTTTTGCGGGGATACATATCTAAAAAGCTTGTATAAAATCTTCTATAATAACATGTGTGCCATTAAACTACTAAATTTTGGCATTATTTTGTAAAAATCAAAACAGATATATACTTTGAAATTGTCATGTGGTTACAAACTGACAATATGAATGTAAAGCTTCGCAGGTTTGCAATGTAAACTAATGTTAACTAAGAAATATTGGAACTTAAGAGAGGAGCGGGTGGATCTCTGGGTGGAGCTGATCAATATCCACTCTGTTTTAAATCTACAAAATTCTCCGTGGGCTATTGGAGGAGATTTTAACCAGATCCTTCATCATAATGAGCACTCTTCTGCAGCTGTTAACGCTATTACCTCTCCTATGGGTGAATTCAGAAATGCTCTTTCTCAGATAGGTGTTTTTGACCTGCGATACAGAGGAACTCTTTGCACTTGGACAAACAAAAACCCCATTGCTCCAATCGTAGAAAAGTTGGATAGATTGCTTGTCAACTTTCCTTGGGTTGATGCCTTTCCAAATAGCCTTGCTTCCTTCCTTCCTCCAGAGAGATCTGACCATTGCCCTTGTATTCTTGATCTGGTTGTAACCCTTCCAAAAGCTGGTACCAAACCTTTTCGTTTCTTCAATTACCTCACCAAACACCATAGATTCTTGCCAACGGTTGAGGAAGCTTGGAATCGAGTCGGCGACTATGCAACGTCTCTCACTCTTCTTTGTGTGAAACTAAAGAAAATAAAGAGAAATTTAAAAACACTTAATAGAGATAACTTCTCCCAAATTCAAGAGAGAGTGAGAGATACTAACGAGTGTGTTGAAAGTGGTGCGAGTACAAGCTCTTCAACAACCGTCGCCGGCTATTTTTCGGGAAGAGCGAGACCTTACCGCCAAATGTGCATTTTTATCATCAATAGAGGAAGCATATTTCAAGCGAAATCTCGGATAAATTGGCTTAAAGAGGGGGATCGAACACGACTTTCTTTCACGGAGCTTCGCAAAGTCGAAATTCGATCAACGCAATTAGATCCTTCACTCTTCCTTCGAGTCTACTCATTGATGATCCGATATCTATGGGAACCCACGCGATGGCACATTTTCGATCAATCTTGGCCCCTTCGTTCGGAATGAACAACCTTCCTCGGTTTCGTGGTTTCATCTTTACAATACATTCAGGTGTTCTTCTATAGTCCAACAGAAGATGGTATATTCTCCTGACCATCAAGAGATTACCAAAACCCTGATGAAGATTAATCCCAACAAAACCTCGGGACCGGATGGTTTGACTTCAGGTTTTTTCAAAGCTGTATGGCCTTTGTTGGGCCAAGAAGTTTTAGAATCAATTGCCAACTTTTTCTCCTCAAGCTTCCTCCCTTCATCCACTAATGCTACCATTCTTTGTCTTGTTCCAAAGAGACCGGGAGCTTCCGCTATTGGTGACTTCAGGCCTATCGCTTGCTGCAACACTATCTATAAAGTCATCTCAAAACTGCTAGTGGCCAAATTAAAGTTAATTCTTCCTGATCTTATCTTGCCAAATCAAACGGCCTTTGTTCAACATAGGTTGCTTGTGGAGAATACCATTCTGGCTACTGAAGTGGTCAATGGCTATCATAGAAATAAGGGGCCTAAAAGGATTGCAATCAAAGTGGATATAGCTAAAGCCTTTGACTCACTTAGCTGGGAATTCCTTTTCAATTGTCTTACTTCCCTGAACATTCCTGATATTTTTATTAATTGGCTCAGGGCTTGCATTTGTACACCTTCTTATTCGGTGGGATACAATGGAACAATTCAAGGGTATTTCAGAGGAAAGAGGGGTTTACGACGGGGAGATCCTCTCGTCTCCTTACCTTTTTGTAATAGCCATGAATTGTTTGTCACTTATGCTAGACAAGGCGGCGGCTGAAGCAAGATTTGGTTATCACCATGGATGTAAAGATTCAAAACTAACACATCTTTGCTTCGCGGATGACACTCGCTTATCTTCGTCGATGGTTCGGCTAGTTCCGTAATCAATGTGCTTCGGGTTCTTAAGGAGTTTCGGGACAAATCCGGATTGGCGATCGGTCTCCCAAAAACAACCTTCTTTACGTCCGGCTTATCGGATCGGGAGGTGGTTATCATAAAAGCTTCTACAGTGTCTTGACCACGGTCGTCTTCCAATCGGATATTTGGGTGTTCCTCTTACTACTAAAAAACTAAATGCAACAAATTGTTCACCCCTTATCCTTCATGTTCAGGGCAAGATTAACTCATGGACGGCAAAGACTCTCTCTTTTGCAGGCAGGTTGTTGTTAATAAACACGGTCATCGCCGGCATTTCAAATTTTTGGTGTGCAACGTTTGTGTTGCCTAAAGCAATTATCAAAAAAATTCATTCCTTGTGCAATGCATATCTATGGAAAGGAAGTTATGATGGCGACTATTCGGCAAGAGTAAGTTGGGAAACGAGTTACTTGTAGTAAGGAAGAAGGAGGTTTAGGTATAAGGAATCTCTCATTACTCGGAATCGAGCTACTTTGCTTAAGCTTATTTGGCTCCTCTTTTTCAGATCCGGGTCTATATGGGTGGCTTGGTTCACATCACGTGTGCTTCGAGGAACTGTAAACAACTTCGGTTAGTCAAGAGCAAGCAAAGCAACTCGTGGCCGACAAACAAACTAATTAAGGTTAGAGAAGTGGCTTACCCGTGGATTAAAAGGAGAGTAGAGAATGGTGGAGCAACAAGATTTTGGACTGATAACTGGAGCCCTTATGGTAAGGTAGAAGACTATTTGTTGGGATCTAACACAACAAGGCTCGGAGTTAAGGCAAGACATCAACCTCGGAGAACTATGGCATCGTGATCAATGGACACTTCCTCCGACCAGATCAGACTCTCAAGTGGTCTTGTGGGCATTCATCTCATCTTTGTCACTCACACAAAATGAGGATTACTATCAGTGGATCCCTGAGGATAAACCACAAATTAAATACTCAACAGGGCAGATCTATAAGCTTCTAAAGCCTCATTTACCTTTATGCTCATGGAGTAAGATCGTCTGGTGTTCTAGAGGTATTCCGAAGCATAATTTTCTGACTTGGTTGTTTGTGTTGAACCGGAGCCCGACGGCGGACAGGATCATCAGATGGGGTCTAACAACGGAGCCAATATGTAGCCTGTGCAATCAAGGAAATGAAACTCGAAACCACCTCTTCTTTCTCTCGTCATTATAGCTGGGCAATTTGGCAACATGTTTCTTCTCGGTGTGCCTTTTCTCCGACAAGAGAATGGGATTCAAATCTTCAATTACTACAGAACTTCGTCGGGTCTAAACTAGAGAGAGTCTTGGTGTTAATAGCATGGCGATGTGTGATCTACTCGTGTTTGGAGGGAGAGGAATGCAAGGAGACATGATCAAATATTCAAACCGTTTGATGTCATCATTCGCTTCGGTAAACAACATAATTAGAAACAAGATCTCTAAGCATAAGGGATTCAAACTCCGATCTTGCATCGGCGATGATACAAATTTGGATGCTGCTCGAAAGATTCTCTTACCTTTTCTTCTAACTCTCTCTGCAGGTATTAACTCTGCCATTGAAGTTCAACGACAATTCGAATTCTAGATAAAATATTTAATGTTGTGTGGTTCTTTGATATTAGGCTTTTCAATTCTCTTTTTGGGTTTTATTTAATGGGCCTTTGCCTAAACTACTAACCCATTTGGGATGTAATATTTTATTTCTTGCTTTAATATGAATACCCTTTAAACAAAAAAAAAAAAATATTGGACCTTTCATATGCATATATCTTTTTGGATTTGAAATTGATCAAATCATATAATATAACTAAAATTCAATAGAATCCGTGAACTACAAGTTTCTTACGTTATCTGTAATTCAGGAACATAACCACTAAATCAACTCATCGTCCATAATTTTTTTTGAAATTCTATTTCTTTTTCCCGTTTATATATCAAAATTAAATACGTGGTTTTACCAAATCATATAAACCTTCCGAACCCATCTCTTCTATATTTAACTCCAAAGATATAAGGTTTTATCAATTTAGAAACATATATATGATTCTTTGTATAAATTAAAATTAAAAAAGAAAAACCAAACAAGTATCCAAAGATGTGACAAAATTTATTGAGGGCATGACTTGATATTGGTAACAACAACTATTAAATTAAAAAAGTGTATGTGAAACATGAAAACTTCAAAGTTATAATCTTTTTCATTTCATAAAAAATGTCATTTTAAATTTTGATATACAGATTAATAATTATTTGTTTTCCACAAAATAACATTAATATGATCAAACCATCATTATTCTATTGGTCAGAAAATTAAAAATCATTTCAAACCTACATCAAAAATTAAAAACGATACTTATTTTGTAACAATTGTTTTTTTGCCTATTCTTATTTTTTTGCCAATTGAAAAAACTACCAAATATTTTATAGAGGAATTCACAAAACTACACATTTTCAACCTCTTCTTCACAAAACTACACATAATTTAATTATTTCACATATTTACATCCTTTCAAATTTTAAAAGCTTGATTTACCCTTTTAAAAATTACCAAAACTAAAATCTTTTCTTTTGGGTTCGCTAATTAGTGTTTAAAGTATAATATTAATAGAGTAGGATTGTGTGGATATGATTTATTTGGATTTAATTTTGAGTGTTTATGTGTAGTTTTGTGAAGTATTTTTGAAATGGTGTAGTTTTGTGAAATGTAATTCAAATGATATAGTTTTGTAAGACCATCTCCAACAGAGAAACCACAAAATTTCTTAATTATTCATTGGACCCATGAACAGTTGGTTTGAAAAAAAAATAATAATTAAAAATGCATCAATCATGGGTCGCCACATATCCAAAGGGTCCACTAAATAATTAAAATCCGAATATTAAATAAGAAATATAAGATTCAAATCTTAACTATTTAATTAGTTTCACCTGCTAAGATCTCATTAAGAAACATTAATAGATATGCTCTAATTCTCCCTATTTTATATTATAATAACATAATCTTATGGTCTTAGACACGTGAAAGGCACGTGAGACGAAGATATGGGTTCATGAAGAAGTACCACGTCGACAAATTAAGGTGATCGAGTCTTTAACACCTGTCCAATTTTCAGAGGCATAAAGGTCTTGTCTGAATCTAATGGTCCATCTATAACTATAGCATACACAGTGCGCTATTAATCACGTGATCTCTATAAAGTATTTGCTACTTACATTCATTCCAAAAAACCAAACATGTGCGATTTTATAGATGCATTATGTCAGTGCATGCATTCATGCTCCATAACTTTATAATTTGTATTAAATTTATATAATTATACGCATTACTTTTTGTGAAATGGAATTATAAACAACCGAAGAATCATTTCTAGTATTTAATTATCTGGTTATTAATGACTTTCAAAAGATAAAAAAACGAAAAAATAAAGAAATAAATGATTTTTTGTCGGTGTTTTGGTTTTGGTCGTTTTTATTATTGTTTGTATTATATTTTTTTGATATTGTAGATGTCATGAAAGTCAAAATATTCAAATATGAAACTATTGTTCCATTATCCTAAATTTGGAAGTATCTAAAAATAGTTACTTGTTAGCAAAGAACGGTCAAAATTGAAACGTTCTTACTTTAATTACTAATTTAGATTTAACTAGTGTGATTTGTTCAATAGTCATCCATGTCTTATGGACTTTGTTTACAATCCCAAAGACTCGTTAATTAGTCGTTAAGAGAAAGTAGAAGAAGAAAAAAATAGTCGTTAATTAAGATATTACACTAACACAACCATTAAAGTAAGTTCACTTTAATGTCTTAGACAATTAATGTATTAATCATATCTTTTAAATTTGCAAGACAGGTTTAAAGTGGTATTTTGAAATTTACCCATAATAATATTTATATTTTTCACAATGTTATAACATTTTCTTTTAGTACGAGATGTCGAGAACCATATGTATAAGTGGTGTTGGGTAATTACATGTGTTTGGTACGAAATTATTTTTATATTTATATTTTAAAAAATCAATTTCTTATGTAAGATTTTATACTATATAATAATATAATAAAATATATAATTGGGCAACGCAAAGCGGTGGCGCGTGAATCGAAGCACTGTCTCCACACTGACTCTGCTCTTTATTTTCCCGCCATTTAGCCGCCTTTACACTCTCTTGGGCCCCACTTTCCCGCCATTTTCTTCCTGTCCAAGAAATTGTTACCACCTGACCAATAAAAAAAAGGATAATTATACAATATGGCCTCATAAGAATCGGAAATTAGGTCCAAAAAAGGTGCTACGGTTGACGGTACTATTCATCAATGATAAGACTCTTTTGCCCCTACTTTTTGGCATCAGTTTGATATTTAAAAGCCAAACTTGTCTGACACAACTGACCAAAAATCTTGCACATTATATTGTTGTTTAATCATTTTAATTTTTTTAATAATTTATTTTGTCTCTCTCATCTAAGAGAGGAAGATATCGAAAATACCTTACTAAAACACAAGCTTTCTTGGTTTCAATTTGTTTTTTCTTGGATGAAGTGTCTGCTTCTTTCATTCATAGTTCTTAAAAAGTTTTGGAACCACAATAAAAGACTATTTTTAGAGTTGGAGACGATTATAAATCTACAACCGGAGTAAAAGAAGATCCTTTAGATATGAATTTCGGAGAACAATTAGTTTACTTTATTAATGAGTTTCAATTTGTATAGTGCTTTATATGCAATCTCATAGATCCACTCTCGATTTCATAGGTAGTTACTAACTTTGAACATGCATTGACGAAAATTTGATTTCTTTGTTTTTGTTTTTAACCCTAATCTTTTTTTGGGGAATACAATGGTACTGATTAATTGCTATTAGTTGTATGGATTTTGTGTATAACTTTTACTAAATTTCAAATTAATTGCTTTTTCATTATTTTTTGTGATAAGTAAGGTTGCACGGTGGTGTATATGTTACATTGGTGAACATAGCATGTATCTTCATTATTACCTGACAATTGTGTTATGTATATAATTTATCGTATCTGGTAACCAATTGTTTAGTGACATGATCAACGTCTACCACAAAATGAGAAGTTGCGTATGATCATTGATTCCTTTGACCCGTTCGAGAGAGATTATATAAAAAAATTCCCACTTGATTTGTTTCTTGATAAAGATTTTTTGTTATAGCTTTTAATCAAACTCGATTTTCTTAGTACGCTAACATTATGATTTACATTAGTACTCTTTGTTAGTGAATTGATTAGTACAAAACTCCGTATGTGATTGTTAGACGATAATATTTTGCTAGACGTTTGTTTGTTCATTATATTTTTTAACTTGATTGTTAGCCGATAATCGTGTTACCGTTTGTATTGTATCTTACCGTATAAGTTTATGGTAAAATTGTCATGCTAAGATTTTGTGTTTTTTTAATATGGTCAATATCTATCACAAAAGCGAGAAGTTGCGAGTGATCATTGATTTGTTGTATGAAAAACAATTTGATTTAAAATGTATACAATGATGACATATACATTAGCGATGTTTAATAAATTTATTATGATAATTAAATATGCCACCAACAAGTTAGCTAATACAAATTATATAAATAATGATTTAACACGAATACACGATAAGTAAATGTTTATTACGTAATTTTCGTGATAATATTTAAATTAATTGATTTCAATTAAGTTAACACGATAAGAACACATAAGTGATTGTGGTAATGATAACTATTATTAAGTAACATAAATATTATCATAATAAATTAACATATTTTCACTATTTATTTGAGTAAACCAAGATATAATATCGTATTGACAATTACATTATAAAAACAAAAAATATCGTATTAGCGATAACAAAACTATTAGCGCCACCAACGTTGTTAGCGCTAACTAAATTGTTATCGGTAACAATCATTATTCTTTCATGACATGTTATTCACTATTTATATGTGAAGTTATCATATTAATGTTATCATGACAAGTTATTCAGTATGAAAGAATATTGTAGCAAAAATCAAATCATATTTTTTTGTTTATGCAAAAATCTAGTCATAATCTAACATTAAACTAGCAAATCCACTCATAATTCTAATGAGTCAAATTTTATTTTTTGACGGTAACAAAACTATTAGCACCACCAACTTGGTTAACACTAACTAAATTGTTATCGTTCATAATATTATTAACGGATAACATTATTAGCGCCAGATTTAGTAATCTCCCGCCCAAATCAGAGCATTTAATGCTTCAAGTGGTTGAATATCCTATGAATCTTCTTACTCTGCAACCAATAAATGGTTGAATATCCGATGATATCCTATGAATCTTCTTTTTTGCGAAAACAAATAAACTATTGTCGTAACAATTACATTATAAAAACAAAGATATCGTATTAGCGGTAACAAAATTATTAAAATTATTAGTGTTTTCTACTTTGTTAGCGTTAACTAATCAATTGTTATCGGTAACAATCACTATTCTTTTATTCACTATTTATATGTTAAGTTATCATGTTAATATTAGTATGACAAGTTATTCACCATGAAAAAATATTGAAAAAATCAAGTCATATTTTTTTGTTTCTGTAAAAACTCAATCATAATCTAACAGTAATATACCAAAAATTCACTCGTAATTCTAATGAGTCAACTTTTATTCCTTGACGATAACAAAATTATTAGCGTCACCAATGTGGTTAGCGCTAATTAAATTGTTATCTCAGCCGAAAAATATTGCTTTTTCTGACAATATATTAGTCTCTTACAGAATCTGCACAATAGTGATGTTGTCCCCGCCGTCATTTTTAAAGTGAGATTATGTAGGGGTAAAATCGTCTAAGAAGAAAAATAGATAGTTGTCAGAGCTTAAGAAAGACAAATTAGTTTCTGAAAACTAATTTTCAACTTATCTAGGTCTAGATATTTAATTGATCCTAAAAAAAAACTACTAATGACAATTTATTTTCACGTGCTTTGTATACTTGGTGTTCGTGGACTAAAATTTGTATACAGAAAACGAGATTAAATTCTTCATTTATCGTCTTTTTTTTTGTCTCGTGTGACATTTTCGTAAGATTTTATTTTAATGACATTTTTTGAAAGATTTTTTCTAATAAATATTTGAAATCTGTTTAAATAATTTGTGAACTTTGTTAATAATAGTGACAAAGTGAAGTAAAGCCGAAGAGTTCAAAACAAATTACAAAAGTAGTTCGGAAGTGAAAATTATTAAACTAATAAATTTGATGACGTGGATTTCCCACTGCTTCTAAATACTCATTTTGTACTTGAATCTTAACTATTTGTCAAAGGAAAATATAATTAAAAAAAATAATTTTTTTGGTGTGACTATATAAATTGCCAAATTAAAAGTGTGAGCTTCGTAGAGCTTACATAGATATTTTGGCTAGTTATATATTTTTCGAAAAAGCAATTCTAAAATCTTATAACTTTTAGTTAGGAAAAATAACTCATCCTTAATTCAAACAAAAAAAACAAATTATCCACTAATTAAAAATCACTAAACAATTAGTACATCGATATATCTTGGATTGAATTCCAAAATTTGAGACCGGGTGTTTTTTTTTTGTAGTTAGTAAAACTTATAACTATTTTTGGTGGTAACATATATATCTTTTTGTCATAATTAACAAATGAATTTGATTTTATGCTAATACTACTATACTAACTAGGAAAGAACCCGCGCGTTGCGCGAAATATTTACTACTTTTTATAGTAATTTCAAATAATTTTACATTGAGTTTACGAAGATTTTTGTTTGTTTTATGAAGTTTTTTATTTTTGTAATAGGTATATGGTTAAACTTTAGATATTTTTCATCTATTTTATATTTTACCAAGTTAATGAAAATGATTTTGTTTACAAACAACTTATGTTTATTGTCAAACCGATGAAATATCAATATGTAAAGAAAATTGTTGTTGTGTACTCATTCAGCTTGTCTAATTTTAATTGTACGCATGTTGTTTACTTTTGTTTTATGTAGAGATCTTAACACGTTAATTAATTTGGATCATATTTTGTTTTATTTTCTTTGTAACGTTATTGGATTATTTGTATATGTAATTGTTTATTTTTTATAAGGTTTTGTTTTCTCGGTGGATATTTTAAGTTTATTTCATATATTTGGTATTAACATTTGAATTTAGAAAGTATGTATATATATGGAGTATTTCCATCCCAAATTATAGTTATTTAAACTTTTATAAATTTATATTTATTTAATTTTTAAATTATTCTCTTTCTAACCCATTTTGTTAGATGTTTCAGGTTTTTTTTGATTTGTTTCGTTTTATTTGATTTTCACAAGCACTACAAGAATCTGCGCAAATTACCACGAAAAATTTACAACGATTATAATCGTCGTAAACTTACGACGACATTACGACGATTTTACCACGATTTTGGTTTTCGTCGTAAAATCGTCGTAAACTTTACAACGATTAAAATCGTCGTAAACTTTACAACGATTAAAATCGTCGTAAATTTACGACGATTTTATAACGATTTTCCGATTAAGCACCAAATCGTTGTAAATTCGTGGTAAATTTACAACGATTTACCGACGTTTTGATTTATAAGAATATTTCGTCGCTATATCGTTGCTAATTTACCACGAATTTACAACTTCGATTTTGGGACTTTTTAACAACGATTTAAAGACATTTAATCCGGTAGTTGAAAACGTGCGACATCGAACAAGTGTTAACTACGGTGTTTGTGTTAGAGGAGACATTGATTTCTACGGAATCATCCAAGAAATCATAGAAATAACGTTTCCCGGGTTGCTCATGTTGAAGTGCGTACTCTTCAAGTGCGAGTGGTTTGATCCTACGATCGGAAGAGGTGTACGAATCAACAAGTCTGGGATCGTTGATGTCAATAAGAATAGAAGATACAACAAGTCCGAGCCTTTCATACTTGCATCGCAAGCTGAGCAAGTAAGCTTCATTCCTTATCCGCGTCTTAAGTCCACAGAAATACATTGGCTATCCGTCATCAAAATTGCCCCGAGAGGGTACATAATCGAGGAAGAAGAATCACCACTACGGAATGACACGTCGGTCGATATTCCTTCGTCGAACTAAACACGGACATGGTCTTACTCGTTGATCCACATAATAGGGAAGGTCGAAGAGGTGAATGAGGACGAAGAAGAAGTCGAAGAGACCGACGAATTTGATGAATCCGACTGCGAGGACGAACATGAGTCTGCCGATGACTCCGAGTAATAAATAAGAAAATAATGTATTTTAATTTTTTTTTATAAAATAAATTAACAATCGTCGTAAATTCGTGGTAAATTTACAACGATTTTACCACGATATGTGTAAATTTCACAAATCGTGGTAAAATCGTCGTAAATTTACAACGATTTTACCACGATGTGTGTAAATTTCACAAATCGTGGTAAAATCGTCGTAAATTTACAACGATTTTACCACGATATGTGTAAATTTCACAAATCGTGGTAAAATCGTCGTAAATTTACGACGATTTTACCACGAATAATCTTATAATTCGTTGTCTTTTAAAGACCTCTAATCCTCAGGAGTTTTGTTTGTACGAGGTTGTCAACGTCAACGATTACCACGAGTTTACAACGCTTTAAAACGAAATCGTTGTAAAATCGTGGTAAATTTACCACGATTTTACAACGTTTTTTTGTATAAACCCCTAAACCCCAAACATTTTTAAAACTATGTCTTATATTACGTACAAACACTCGTTAAGACCTCTAAAGTTAATGAATAACTATAAAAACAATGTTAAAATTGCTTATCAATAAGTTTTGTTTACATATTCTTAGAATTTATAAAGTTTAAGATAAAGTGTACTATAATATATTGTTGTTAATATGTATATATGTTCTAATTTTATCAAAACTTGTTTTTGTGCAATCATACGACTTAGAATGATTTCATATGCATACAATATCATAATTATATTCAACATGAAGTCAAATGGCGGATGAATTTCAACGAAATCCATTTAGTGTAATAAATCGTCGTAAATTCGTGGTAAATTTACCACGAATTTACGACGATTCACACAAAATCGATGGAAATTCGTGGTAATTTAACAACGTATTTACGACCAAAAATGAAACTCTAAACGTCAAATCCTCGGGAGTTTTGTTTGTACGAGGTTGTCAACGTCAACTATTACCACGATTTTACAACGATTTATAAAGTAATCGTTGTTAAATCGTGGTAAATTTACCACGATTTAACAACGATTTTAAAGGTAATCGTTGTAAAATCGTGGTAAATTTACCACTATTTTACAACGTCTTTTTGTATAAACCCCTAAACCCCAAACATTTTCAAAAGTATGTCTTATATTACGTACAAACACTCTTTAAGACCTCTAAAGTTAATGAATAACTATAACAACAATGTTAAAATTGCTTATCAATAAGTTTTGTTACATATTCCTAGAATTTATAAAGTTTAAGATAAAGTGTACTATATATATTGTGGTTAATATGTCTATATGTTCTAATTTTACCAAAACTTGTTTTTCTGCAATCATATGACTTAATATGATTTCATATGCATACAATATCATAATTATATTCAACATGAAGTCAAATGGCATATGAATTTTAACAAAATCCATTTAGTGTAATAAATCGTTGTAAATTCGTGGTAATTTAACAACGTATTTACGACCAAAAATGAAACTCTAAACGTCAAATCCTCAGGAGTTTTGTTTGTACAATCAACGTCAATTATTACCACGATTTTACGACGATTTATAAAGTAATCGTCGTAAAATCGTGGTAAATTTACCACGATTTTACAACGATTTATAAAGTAATCGTCGTAAAATCGTGGTAAATTTACGACGATTTTACGACGGTTTCTGAATCTATATATAGTCGACCAAAATTTTTTATTTTCACTCATTCTCTCTAAATCTCTATCTCTCTCTAAAGTTTTCTCTCTCTAAAACTCTACAACTTTCACTGTTTTTCAACATCCCCAAAGGTAAATATTTTTAATATATGTGTTTTAAAACCGGATTTTAGAATTAGTTTTAGGAATTGGAATTTAGTTTTAGGATTTAAAATTAGTTTTAGGATTTGGAATTAGTTTTAGGCTCGGATTTTAGTTTTAGGATTCAGATTTTAGAATTATATGTTTAGAACATATAATTAATTATTAAAATACTTAATGTTTAGTTTTTAAAATATTTAAAACTTATTACTTAACATAATTAATTTTTAATCTTAGTTTTTAAATACATAATTAATATTAAAATACTTAATATTTAGTTTTTAAAATACTAATGTCATTAAAATACTTATATAATGTTTAGTTTTTAAAATACTTAATGTTTATTATTTAAATATTTAATGTTTTTTTGGCAGGTACTTTATATAAGGCTCCTAGGAGAGGGAAGACCTTACCGCCGGACTACATGCAGATGTTGGCGGAGAAGAGGGCTTCCGGGAAGGCTCGGCTTCGGTTCGGCTTCGGCTTCCGGGACATCTCCTCGTCCACACCGGGACGTCCGTCCATGGCGAGCATCCTCCTAATTTTTAATTTTATTTTTTTTATTTATAATAATACAAATCGTGGTAAAATCGTCCCTAATTAGGGACGATTTTACGACGATTTGTATTATATATATTTCTTCAAATCGTGGTAAAATCGTCCCTAATTAGGGACGATTTTACCACGATTTGAAAAATTTATATTTCTTACAATCGTCGTAAAATCGTCCCTAATTAGGGACGATTTTACCACGATTTGAAGAAATATATATAATACAAATCGTCGTAAAATCGTCCCTAATTAGGGACGATTTTACCACGATTGTAAGAATTTTCGATTTATTATAATTACAAATTTACAACCAAATATTCGTTGTAAACTCGTTGTAACAATTACAACGATTTTACAACGAATATTTTACCACGAATTTACAACGAATTTTTGTCGTCGTAAAATTTACCACGATTTTACGACGATTTGGTTTTTACTTCGATCGATTAACGACGAAATGAAAATCGTCGTTAAATCGTGGTAAACTGCGTTTTACCACGATTTTACAACGATTATGATCGTGGTAAAAGTCGTGATTTCTTGTAGTGAAGTTTCTATCCATGTTTTTTTATTTATTAACTATACTATAACCAATAATATTAGTCTTAATTTTTAATTGTTTTGAATAAATGTTAAAATAGTACATTATTTATAACTTTTAAACTTTGTGCTTTTAGATAGAAAATTTTACATAATGGGACATATGTAATATATTCCAAAAAAATTAGTATAAGAGAGAAACAAATTTTATATATTTTCATTTTAGAAAGTTGATATACATGTTTTTATTAGTGTTAAATATTATATTGAATTTTTTTTATTTGTTTTATTAATATTGAATGAGTTTTATTAAATAAATTTTTAATTGAATTGTCTTAATTATTTTTTATGATGATGTGGATGCCTTAGATTGAGAGAGTATCGTTCTATTATATAATATATTTTACTATAGTCAGTGGTTAGGTACAAATAAATTCAGCCTTAGTCTTGACTCTTGACTGTATTTTCATTTAATAAAGGACGAATCATTGACCGTTACATGACATATTCTTTTTTGATAATTTAGTCTTTGGGTTTTTGTATTCCAACATAAGAATCGAGTCATCTTTTAAGTACGAAAAAATTAATATGCTGACATAAAAAAGTGATGACAGGCACAACGACAAGTTGTGTATAGCACAATAAATGTAGACTTACCACAACATATTGTGTCTAATTATTTTAGGGTAGGAAAAAAATAGGGCCCCAAATGTTTGAATAGACAAAAATAGAGAGCCCAAATAATAATGGCATTTAAAAGATAAATGATCCACTTATGGTTATTTTGTTTTTTTTGGGGGGTCAATATGCTTAATGGTTTTAGTGATTTTCGAAATTGTGTAGATATACTGACGAATACATAATAAAACGAAATTTATAAAGTTTAAACTTTGCAAGTACAGTATAACCTCTTTAAATTAATATTCGATTTGTTAATACTTCTCTAAGATAATAATTTTTTCCGGTCCCAAATTTGAGTTTTAGTATAATTTTTCTCTTGATAAATTAATAAACATCATAAATTAATAACTTTTTATCAATATGGTGTAATCCCGACACTATTACTTTGTAGAGGTTTTACTGTATCGTTTTTAGGTTTTGTAAAATGATGTAATCCATATATAGTATATAATGTCTTTTCATATTTTTGGATTTGTATTCTAGGGTTTTTCCCGAATTATGACGTGGCATATAAAGTTTTTGTGAGGCTCAAAAAGGTCTTCACAACTTTTAGGATGATATGAAGTAAGAAGAAGCATCACAATCATTCGCATATCATATATAGAGATAAGAAAAGTGGTAAATAAGATTCTTTTACAAATCAAACCAAGATACTTTTAATATAGAGAAATTCTTTTGAATACCATCAAAATAAGTTTTTGTTTTGAAAATACCTTTATAAAGTTTTTTTATAACAAAATAGCAGTAAAATATTTTTATAATAAAAATACCATCAAAAAGTAATAGTTTACAAAAATATCACAAATACAAAAAAACGAGTTTAATAACCCTTTTCGATTTTTTTTTCCATTTGAGTTCGCTATATAGTGTTTAAGGTATAGTTTTGAAGAGGTAGGGTATAGTTTTTTGAAGGTTTTGGGTGTAATTTTGAAAATTTAAGATTTGTAATATTTATGAGAAAAAACTTTTAATTGGTATTTGTAAAACTTTCGAAAATTTGTGCTAGTTGTGTTAAAAAACTTTTTTTAGTGGTATTCATAAGAATTACCCTTTAATATATAGGGAGAATCACAAAACAACACCATTTGAATTACATTTCACAAAACTACACCATTTCAAAAATACTTCATAAAACTACACCTAAACATTCAAAATTAAATCCAAATAAACCTTATCCACACAATCCTATCCCCTTTACACTATACCTTAAACATTAATTAGCGAACCCAAATGAAAAGATTTTAATTTTGGTAATTTTTTAAAGGGCAAATTAAGCTTTTAAAATTTTGAAAGGGTGTAGTTTTGTGAAAAAATTAAATTAGGTGTAGTTTTGTGAAGGAGGAGTTGAAAAGGTGTAGTTTTGTGAATTTCTCATATATATACTTTAACAAATGGGAGAGTTATTTTTTTAGGCGTGCACTATCTATCTCTATGTTGATTTCAAATAGACCGTCGAGAAGAAAATATATATTGACTTTTTTAGAATCTAATATTTTGAGTGGCACGGACCAATCTTTAGGATAATGACATTAACCACCAATCTTCTAAGATCAAAAAAATCACAATCTATTATATAATAGCACAATACTCTCTCAATCTAAGGCATCCACATCATCAACATAAATAATTAAAATAATTCAATTAAAAATCATTTAATAAAACTCATTCAATATTTATAAAACTCATTCAATATTAATAAAATTAAAATAAAAACATTCAATATAATATTTAACACTAATAAAAAACATGTATATCAACTTTCTAAAATGAAAATATATAAAAAAAATTCTCTCTTATACTTTTTTTTGGAATATTTTACGTATGTCCCATTATCTAAAAGCAAAAAATTTAAAAGTTATAAATGATGTTTAACATTTATTCAAAACAATTAAAAATTAAGACTACATAATATTAGTGGTCATATAGTTAATAAATAAAAAATACGCATAGAAACTTGTGAAAATCAAATAAAATGGAACAAATCAAAAGACCTAAAACATTTAACAAAACGGTGAGAGAGAATAGTTTAAAAATAAATAAATATAAATTTATAAAAGTTTAAATAACTATAATTTGGGATGAAAAAATCTCCATATATATACATACTTTCTAAATCTAAATGTTAGTACCAAATATATGAAATAAACTTAAAATATTTACGGAGAAAACAAAACCTCATACAAAATAAATAATTACATATACAAATAATTCAATAACGTTATAGAAAATACAAAACAAAATATGATCCAAATTAAGTGACGGGTTAAGATCTCCACGTAAAACCAAAGTAAACAACATACATTTAAGAATAAACTAAAACATCCAAACAGAAGTTGTTCGTAAACAAAATCATTTTCATTAGTTTAGTGAAATATAGAATAGATGGAAAATATCTAAAGTTAAACCAGATATTTATTACAAAAATAAAAAACTTCATAAAACAAACCAAAACACCCGTAAATTCAATGTAAAATTATTTAAAATTGCTATAATAATTAGCGAATATTTTGCGCAACGCGCGGGTTCTTTCCTAGTAAACATAATGGGGGACACGTTATGTTTTTGTATCGCATTTGGTACGTATTATCTTCACATATTTCTCTTATTTTTTAATATAAGTATATGTTTTTCTTTCTAATTCTATTCATTTAGGTGTAAATTTATAATCAATTACATACTCCACGAAACCTAATTAATCTTTATTAAATTTCCCGTTTGAGTTACAATTTGTGTCGAAATATTTATTGTAGGTGAGATTTCAAACAACTTAACAACAAAAGCTAATGATTTGTTAGAATCTAGCATTTTACTCAGGTTGATAAAGCTTATATAGTAAACTATATTCATATTTTAACATACAATCCTTTGTGTTGATCTTTTAACATATATATATAACCTAGCTATGAATAAATTACACCTACCAATTTACTATAGTATACATTTTTCATGCATAATTTCTTGATTACGGGATATCACTTACCAAACCTAGCTAGAATAGTTTTCATGGTTTATGGAAATATAATTTATGGCACTAAAAACGTCTTTACTTTATTTTTTTGTTAATTTGTATAATTATAATCTATACTATAAGCAGAATGTACTATCCCACTTGTCTTGTTCATATATATGCTAGATATTTTTAGTATACACGTTGTTTTATCTTTTTTACATATTATATACTTTTTAAATTTGGTATACGCATGATAACATTATCACATATTTAAATAAAGCCTAAATCCCTAAGACATTATTTGTGAAGTGGTTTTGTGAAAATCCTAGGTGTCAACACTACAATGAATTTCAACAAATTAATTGTGACATGACAAGAATGATCTTTAATAACCAATGAAAAATGTGATATAACTAGAATAAATTTCAAACATCCCTAAAACATTATTTGTGAAGTGATTTTTGTGAAAATCCTAGGTGTCAACACCACAATGAGTTTCAACAAATTAATTGTGACATGACAAAAATGATATTTAATAACCAATGAAAAATGTGACATGGAAAAAACATTTATTAATAGAAAAAATGAAAAAGGCTTTTAAGGCCCAATAACTAGAATAAATTTCAAACATCATTTATGGAAAAACATATGAAATAATAAATACTTTAGAATATAAATTTTAATTTTTTATAAAAAATATAGTACAACAAATATAGAAAAATATAATAAGATTTTATTGGTTAAAAAAGTCAAAACGCATTAAATTTTTCAATCAAAAATTAAAAAAAATAAACAGATGGAATAAAAAACTTTTTAAAACCATATTTATTATGACATGGATATAACAATAAATCTCAGTATTAAATAGAACCGTTTAACTTCACCAAAATCCTATAAATATATACCGCATATTAAGGGTGAACCGGATCCAGATATCCGTTTTTTTAAGATATCCGGATTCGCATATGCCTAGATTCGTAAAAATGTCTCGAATTCAGATCCATTAGACTGATATTCGGTCATGATATACCGTTGACTTTTGAATGATATCCGGATCCGTTTATGTGATTACTTTTATAAATATATTTCTACAAAAATTGAGTGGAGTTAAAATAAAAAATTGAAAAATTTATATCCAAAACAAAAAGTAAATCAAATTATAAATATTCCTATATCAAACCTTAAACATAATTATCCATTTTTCCGTAAAACTTTATTATTTTCAAAATTTATTCATCGAGAAATAACAAAGTTGAATATGAATTGAGTAAAACAAAAAGAAGCAAAAAAAAAATGGGAGAAAGAAGAGATCAATGTGCGTGTGTGTGACAAAGAGCACATGTGTTAACCAAAATTAGAAACAAGCACTTAATCTCATAAAGACCAAAGTGTCGTTTTGATTTATCCAAAGGTTAGTGGAATTTTGTAAAAATATTTAGCAAGTCTTACAATATGTTACAATATAATTATTTCATTTTTTTGTACTTGTTTCTACTAGATGAAAGAGACATTGCCCTCAAAAGAGATTAATATATCTCAATTATTAACATTAAATGTTTACAAGATCATGATGTCAGAAAATTATAGAACTAATTTAAACAGAAACTCGTAGTTTACATTCACTTTATGTTTCTTTATTCATGAATTAATAATCATTTACTAAGAGATATTTTTTTAGAGTAAAAAGAGGAAGAAAAGTCTTATGAAAGTTGAAAAAATTAAGTGCATAACATAGTGTCCCGACAATATCATGTATCCATAGGATCTGATTCACCAAAAACTTATATATCAGTCACTCTCTTTACAATCCAATTTGTACGCATGCAAAACTACTACATGGACTAGCACTAAAATAATAATTATTGATATATCTTTTTTGTTTGTTTGTTTAAACTTATATCTATTATATTGATGTTATAATAACGTTGTATAAACATAACCCTAGTTTAACCATAAGCTTACTAGACCCACAAAATTAAGCAAAAACACATAAACTAATTTATTCATAAAAAAACAAATATAATAAGTTTAAACAACGATTTATATAGAATTAATAAATTATAATGTGTTATATACTATATGAAAATTGATATTTTTTTATTAAAAAGATATCGAAGTTAGTATATAACGAACCGGAATCTAGAAACTCAAACCGGTCCACATAAACCAAATCTGGTTTAACTCGTGGCTATAATCAGTAGAAAGCAAATTGTATATAAGCCACTAGCTATAAGCACTTTCCAATAATTTACAAACACAAAAAGCCTATAAATATTGCACCCACTAGTTAATAACATTTCAACACTTCCAAGTTAAATCAAAACAAATAAAAAATAATTAACTAATCATTACAAGAAAACACTAAAAGAAAAATGGAAGAGCAAAGCAAGAGCAAGATCAATGAAGAAGAAAAACAACTTCATGTAAAACCAAGTCGAACAAAAGGAGGATTAATTACTATGCCTTTCATCTTCGGTATTAGACTATAATCATTCCATATGATTAATTACTTATTATATTAATTTTTCTAAATAATTAAGAAACTGATTATAGTAGTTTAATAATCAGCTAATGAGATATGTGAGAAACTAGCCGTGGTTGGGTTTCATGCAAATATGATAAGCTATCTAACAACACAACTTCATCTACCATTAACCAAAGCAGCCAACACTCTTACAAACTTCGCCGGAACATCGAGTCTCACTCCTCTCATCGGTGCTTTCCTCGCTGACTCCTTCGCCGGCCGCTTTTGGACCATCACTTTTGCTTCCATCATCTACCAAATCGTAAGCTTACACTATACATATATATAATTTATATTGTTCCTAGATCGAGTCTATGCTCCTACGATAAAGTTACTGGCAGTGAGACCATCTCTAACACAAAAATCGGCAAAGTTTCTTAACTATTCAATGGGACCATGAACAGTGCATTTAAAAAAAAAACAAATTTTTTTTTTAATAACGCGCCAATCATTGGCCGCCACGTATCTAGTGGGTCTATGAACAGTGCAAGATCCTCTAAAATCGGATCTTATATAAGAAATTTAAGAGTCGGTTTCTTAACTATTTTGTGACCCCACCGGCTAAGATCCTCTTAAAAACTCCATTGGAGATGCTCTTAGAGCAAATCCAATGGAGAAACCTACAAAATTTCTTAACTATTCAGTAGGACCCATGAACATTTAGTTTAAAAAAAAAAAAAAAAAAAATTTAAAAACGCCCAATTATAGGCCGCCACGTATTCAGAAGGCCCACTAAATAGTTAAGATCCGGATCTTAAATAGGAAATATAAGATCCGGATCTTAACTATTTAGTGGGCCCACCTGCTAAGATCTGTGTTAGAAACTCCAATGCACATGCTCTTATGATCCAATATAATTGACAAAAAAACTTATAATTCATTTTGTACCTAAAAGAGTAAAGATAGTCTCATAAATTTCAGGACCGGCCTTGAACAATTCGAATTAACCAAAGATTTGTTTATATCGAACATGCTTAGTAAAATTTCCATTTTCTTGATATTATAATGGTTATAGATAGATATATAATAAATTGTAATTAAAAAAAATATTAGGGGATGACAGTATTGACTATATCAGCAATATTACCGACACTAAGACCACCACCATGTAAAGGAGAAGAGGTTTGTGTAGAAGCAGACAAAGCACAGTTAAGTATATTGTACATAGCTCTTCTTCTTGGAGCTGTTGGGTCAGGTGGGATCCGACCATGTGTTGTTGCTTTTGGTGCCGACCAGTTTGATGAGTCTGATCCTAACCAAACTATTAAACCCTGGAACTACTTCAACTGGTATACATTTTCTTAAAATATTTATAATATCCATCTTTTTCTTATATATATATATTAATAATTAATCAGATTCCTTTTATAGATTCCTTAATTTTATTTTATTAATTGTTGAATTGGTCGCAAGATTATAAAAAATTGGAATAATACTAGGATTCATTATCTAACATGACTTTTTTAATGTTATTATTAAGTTAAAAAATTGTAGCTACTAGCTGTTTAAACTTCTTAAATATGTATTTAAAGTTTTGTATATGTCTTAAGATTCAAAATTTACGTTCAAGTGGTCGATAGAAATTTCTTACCGTGACAACATTAAGTTTGTTATATTTTACAATTATTTTTTAAGAAATCAAAAATACAGTAATTAATCATATAGATGCCTAAAGGGTCCTTTATATTTAATGGTCATGTTAGTATTTTTTTGTTTGTTAATCATTGTACTTGTTTGTTACTATTATAACAACAAAATAATGAATTTGAATTATTATTAGGTTCTACTTTATAATGGGAGCAGCCATTTTAATAGCCGTGACGGTTCTAGTGTACATCCAAGACAACGTTGGATGGGGTCTAGGTTTGGGGATTCCGACAGTGGCTATGTTCTTATCTGTTATCGCATTTGTGGGCGGTTACCGCCTATACCGCCACATGGATCCATCGGGTAGTCCTTTTACCCGTTTGATCCAAGTGGCGGTCGCGGCTTTTCGCAAAAGGAAACTAAAGATGGTTTCTGATCCAAGTCTTTTATATGTTAATGATGAGATTGATGCTCCTATCTCATTAGGTGGTAAACTTACACACACCAAACACATGAGGTAATTAATATTTTTATGTCACATTCTTTTTAATAACTAAAACATACAACACAACATATTGTGGCACTTTATTCTCTAGTATCATTTTATTTTATACTAGGAAGGAACCCGCGATACTCGCAGGTTTTTTATATTATTTGTTTTTTTTTGATGATTCAAATATTTTTTATTTTCATAATTTATATTTTTAACTACCTATGTAATGTTAAGTTAATTTTTATTTTCTGAATTCTATGTTTTTGATATTTTTCACTAATCTTAAATAGTTTGTATATTCTTTAGTTTTTGTATTTTTGTTAGTTTTGTATCACCTGTTTTTTTCTTGAGTATTATGATACTATTTACTTATATTGATGTATTTTTAATATAGAGGAATTCACAAATCTACACCCTTTCAACCCCTTCTTCACAAAACTACTCCTAATTTAATATTTTCACATATTTACACCTTTTCAAAAATTTAAAAGCTTGATTTAACCTTTAAAAAATTACTAAGATTAAAAAATTTTCATTTGGGTTCGCTTATTAGTGTTTAGGGTATAGTATCAATGGGTAGGATTGTTTGGGTAGAGTTTATTTGGATTTAATTTTGAGTGTTTAGGTGTAGTTTTGTGAAGTATTTTGGAAATGGTGTAGATTTGTGAAATGTAATTCAAATGATGTAGTTTTGTGATTCTCCTTTTAATATATTTGTTTATATGAGTGTCCTAATATATGTTTTATATTATTTGTTTATTTAGTGTCTTAAATTGTGTATTTTTTATTTTTTATTTATTTTGCTTTCATGTTTTCTAACTAATTTTATAAATTTTGTATATTCTTATGTGATGTTGTTTTAGATATAGGAGTTTAAAATAATTATTTTTTTATTGACATCGATAATTTTATTTATTTAAATCCCTATAATTTTTTTTTCTAAAACATATATTTAAAAACGTTTATGTATTAATAAGTTTTATGCATTTCATATTGTTATATAATAATATTTTTAAATATTAAGTTCAAATTTAATATGTTTTATGAATTAGTAATTAAATTATGACATAAGTTTTTTAAAATTAATGAATTTGATAAATAAATTAGTAATAAATTTGAAATGATGATGTATCAATTATTAGAGAGCTTTTTATTTTCTGAATTCACTGTTCTTGATATATTTCCAGTAATCTTAAATAGTTTGTATATTCTTTAGTTTTTGTATTTTTTGTTAGTTTTGTATACATGTTTTTCTTGTGTATTATGATACTATTTATTTATATTGATGTATTTTTCATATATTTGTTTATTTAGTGTCTTAAATTGTTTTTTTTTCTTTATTTTGCTTTCATGTTTTCGAACTAATTTTATAAATTTTGTATATTTTTTATGAGGAATTCATAAAACTACATCATTTCTTCCCTTCCTTAATAAAACTCTACCGATTTCAATTTTTCAACATATTTACACTCTTTCAAAATTTTAAAAGCTTGATTTATCCTTTAAAAAATTATAAAAATTTAAAGTTTTTCATTTGGGTTCGCTAATTAGTGTTTATGGTATAGTAATAAGGGAATAGAATTGTGTGGGTAGGGTTTATTTGGATTTAATTTTTACTGTTTAGATGTAGTTTTGTGAAGTTATTTTGAAATGGTGTAGTTTTTCGAAATGTAATTCAAATGGTGTAGTTTTGTAATTCTCCCTATTTTTATTTTATATGTTACTTATGTGATGTTGTTTTAGATATAGGAGTTTAAAATAATTTTATTTATTAAAAGCCCTATAAATTTTTTTAAAAAAACATATATTTAAAAAAATTTATGTTTATGCATTTGATATTGTAAAATAATAATATTATTAAATATTAAGTTGAAATTTAATATGTTTTATGAATTAATAATTAAATTGTGACATAAGTTTTTTAAAATTGAAATGATGATGTGTCAAGTCATGTAGAACTCCCCTGATCTTTTATATATATGATTTGGTGTTTATTAGAGTTTCAGTGTTGGATTACAATTTATATACAAAATAACTAATAAACGACGTATTTTTATAAAACTAACACTATAATAAGTTAATAGTCACGAGGAATCTGGAATCATATAAGAATCTGAATTATATAAACTTTATAGTGTAACTTTTTTTTTTTTTTTGTCAAACACTTTATAGTGTAACTTAAAAGTTGATTTTCTTATATCCAATATCAATATAGTGACGTAAACCATTAGTTATTACCATAAATTTATTGAATAATCGTACAACAACTTGTCCACTAGATGAAACCAGACAATTTTTTTTTAGAAAATATAGATAACACAAAATACATTATAATTGTAATCGTTAATTCATTGAAAAGAAAATGAAATTCCAAAAGCAAGAAAAGACGTAAGAACACATAAAAGATGTCATTTTTATTGTTTTTGGCGGTATATATACATCAATAATTGAATTATTATATTCCCCATTTGAGAAACAGTGTAATTTAGATATTATGATACTAGCTAAATACAGTAATAGCGTGTTTAAGTTATATACATATATATATATATATATATATATATATATCCTATATACATTAATCTATAGATAAATTGGTTAGTAAAAAATATTTGGGGTTGAAGAAATTTATTAAATTATAATTTATGAGTTTATACATGTTTTACAGTAAGTGTAATTTTATTCACCAAAACTAATCTAAAAAGTAATTGATGAGTTTATACATGTTTTACTGTAAGTGTAATTCTATTCACCAAAACTAATCTAAAAAGTAAAAACCATCACATTTTAACTATAATTAACTGTTGTAAAAATTAAAAACAATAATTAACTACTAATGAACTTAATCATAATGCTAAAATAGTCTTTATGACTTATGCTAATGCTAACTTTGCTCTCTTTTAAGCACAGTTTCTTGGACAAGGCAGCGATAGTAACGGAGCAAGACAATCTAAAACCGGGTCAAAACCCAAACCCATGGATCCTAACCACAATCCACCGGGTCGAAGAGCTAAAATCCGTGATCCGAATGGGTCCAATCGGAGCATCCGGTATCCTCTTAATCACAGCTTACGCCCAACAAGGAACCTTCTCTCTCCAACAAGCCAAAACCATGAACCGGCACTTAACCGGTTCTTTCCAGATCCCACCCGGTTCAATGTCGGTTTTCACTACCGTCGCTATGCTAGCCACCATCGTCTTATACGACCGCGTTTTCGTCAAAATCGCGAGGCGTTTCACCGGACTCGACCGCGGGATCAGTTTCCTCCACCGCATGGGTATCGGACTCGCGATCTCCATCGCCGCCACTCTCGTCGCCGGATTCGTCGAGTTAAAACGCAAACGCGCCGCGATCGAGCACGGACTCGTCGATAAACCGCACGAGACGGTCCCGATCTCGTTTATGTGGCTGATTCCGCAGTATAGCCTCCACGGCGTCGCGGAGGCGTTCATGTCGGTAGGTCATCTCGAGTTTTTCTACGACCAGGCGCCGGAGAGTATGAGGAGCACGGCGATGGCGCTTTTCTGGACGGCGATTTCGTTAGGGAACTACGCGAGCAGTTTGCTCGTGACGGTGGTTCACCGGTTTAGTGCTAAACCGGATGGGAGTAATTGGTTACCGGATAATAATTTAAACCGGGGAAAGCTTGAATATTTTTATTGGTTAATTACTTTGTTACAAGCGGTTAATTTCGTTTATTATCTTTGGTGTGCGAAGATTTACACGTATAAACCGGTTCAAGTGCATCATATTAGCAAGGAAGTTGATGCATAATTATAAGGTCTTTGGGTATGTAATGTCAAATTAATAAAGAGTTTTCTTGAAATACCACCAAAAAGGTTTATAATTTGATAATACCATTATAATTTTAATATCAAAATACCATTAAAAAGTTGTATTTTACATAAATACCACAAATACAAGAACAATTTTTTTTTTTTCATTTGGGTTCAATATATATAATGTTTGTGGTATAATTTTGAAGGAAAAAGGTTTAATTTTGAAAGTTTGGAATTTGGTTTTGGAAATTTTAAAGTAATTTAAGATTTGCGATATTTTTGAGAAAATATGTGTCTATTTTTATAAGAAAAACTTTATTTAATGTTATTTACGATAAGTGCCCCTAAATCAAAAATATTATTTAGAATAAATTTAATAAAAGATAGAAAATCTTACTTTGGGTAATATTATTCTTATTGAAAAATATTAAAATCTTGAGAGACACTTTTGAGAATTTGAATAATATTTAACTAAATTTTTTAAAAACCCATAATTGAGATATTAATGTTTAAGGGCCATTAAAACTCCTCAACAAGTAATATATTATAATCGATTATATCTTTTTTAAGAAGTAATATAAAATAATATATATATCCGTCAAATTGTTATTTAAAACCTATACAAAATAAATAAAGTTATATATAAATATAGTGAATCGTAATAGTAATAAAATACCAAAAAATTAATTAAAAAACCCTTATGATGTCATTATGTTCTAAGAAACATTTTGTAATAATATTTATGAAAATTATCCTTGATAAATAATAAAAAGGTCGGAAAAATAATTTCTAAATTATTTAAAAAATATTTTTGTATTTTTGTATTTTTATATAATATATATATATATATATATATTTATAATTTACAACTCGATCAAAAAATCTAGTACAGAACTTGAAAGTACCAAAACTAAATATAACTGAAAATTAATATACTAAACCGGTTTGAACCATTATTAACATTTTTTAGAGGAAAACACTAATTGGTAACGGGAAAATGGCTAATTAAATCGTCAGCCGACAAAATTGATCCAATTTAAACTCAAATACCGATATGAACTATTTAAAATGTCAATTGTGATTAAGTGATCCAAATCGAACCCGGATTAATCAATCGGTAATTTTTTTAAACAGACGTTAACTCTTCTGTTTAAGCTGAAACGGTGACGTTTTATTAATGATATATCGACTATAAACACAAAAAAATCCCCAAATCGAAAAACATAAACCCTAATTCGATTTTCTCCTCTTCTCCTCCTCAAATTCGATTCTCTCGATTTTCTCCTCTTCTCATCTCCTCTCCTCTCCGATTAACAAAGATGACGAAGCGTAAAAAGCTCGACACTCACCGCCGTGAAGCTCCTCCACCACCTACGATTATCGACAAAGTCGTAAGTGACGAAGTTGTCATCACCACCAACGAAGGTTTCGTAGATGTTACAATTGAAGAAGAAGCTAATAGATGTGAAGGTTTTACAGAGATTCATGTAGAAGGGGAGATGACATAGGATGATGCCGGAACATACATGGAGATTCTTGTGGAAACAATCACAGAGGAAAGAGATGAGGATGACGAAACTAACATGGAGATTCCCATAGAAACAATCACAGGGGAAGGAGATGATGATGCTATTGAAGAATATCGTGTGGAATTGGATGATGTTGAGGCTTTGTTTCGTGAGTATGCGTCTGTTGAGAAAGGTGGGGATTTAGATCGGGATATTGTGGCAGTAGAAGACGTCGGCGAGCTTGGTACAGAGGCACAAGAAGACAGTGATGAAGGTGTTGGTAATGATATTTGGAATGACGACGTCTTACCAGACCCGTTGGACTCAGATGATGATGAGGAAGTATATGAGCGCAAGCAAGAGAGAGCCAACAGAGAAGAGAGTGACGAACTTCTTTATTTAGGAAAGACTTTTGGTAGTTCGGCTGATTTCAAGATAGCAGTGTTAAGGTACTCTCTCAAAACTGGTAAAGATAGCAGTGTTAAGGTACTCTCTCAAGATAGCAGTGTTAATGTCACTTGTACCACTTTTACTATTGTCACTTATACCACTTTCAGCAATTTTCATTACTCATTACTAATATTGTCATTACACTAACACAACATAAAACCATAAACCATTACTCAATTACATATTTTTTCTCTTCACTTTTACCACATATTATATGGTAAATGATCAAAACAATAAACACAATCACAACAACACAGAGAAACTTTGTAGCTTTTTTGGTCTTTCCAAGTTCATTGTTGCTTCGTGATAAACGAGATTTTACCCCGCTTAATCTAATATCTTAATGTAGTATTTAAGATGTCAAACCAAATCAGGAGCAAACAATGTATTCGAATTTATGCGAAACAAACTCAGTTTAAGTGTGATCAAAAGGGTTGTTTGAGTGATGTTTTTGTGACCGGAAATTTAACAAAACGAAAAACGAGAATTAAAGGTTTTGAAAGATTATTAAAAAGCTAAACAATCAGGTTAAGGTGTTTTAAAGGATGATTGAACTTTCGGATTTCAAATTGTCTTTTATAAAATTTACTTTAAGGTTTTGAAAACGATTTTAGATCAATCCACTCTCGTGGCAATGATCCTTTTCTCAACGATTAAACTAACACAATGTCTTGGATAGTTTAATCGTCGAGAAACTTTAAGGACAAATCAATTCTAACCACCAAGCTTATTAACACGGATCTCTCGGTTAAGCTAGGCTTGGTTCTAAGGTAATTGTTCGGGAGGCTTTATAATCTCTCGATTCATAAAGCTTCCCGGGTTCGATAATCGAATGGCCAACTCGATTAAAGCTTTAAGGTCTGTTACCAAAGACTAAAGTTTTCAATCAATTAAGTTTTAGACAATTATCTATCCTAGATTCAATCAAACCCCTTTTACCCTAACCCAATTGTCTATTTAGAACTACTCACAAATCATGTTGAGATTCATAACAATTTGATTCAAAGAAACCATAAGCATAAACAAATAAACAAAGAGAACAAAGGGTAAAGAAAACTCTTATTCAATGATGATGATGAAGATTACAAGGTGGCCAAGAAGCAATCACCAAGAAAATCTCCTCAAAGTCTCAATCTCAAAAACAAAACTAAGATCCCAGATGATAGAAGGGTGGCTGTCTCTTTTTACCCTAATAAAAAGTCTAAACCGATAAATAAAATAAAGGAAACCAAAAATCAAACCGGTTTTCCTTTTTACATAGCAAAAACCAAATCTTATTTAAAATTTCGCAGCCTGTATCGGTCAAACAAACCGATACAGGCTGGCCGATACGCGCTTCGGCAAATCTTCCTTCGGCTCGGTTTTCCTCGTATCGGCCGAGGCTAAGCCGATACGACAGGTCGGTACGTGTCTTCGGGTCTTCTTCTCTTGTATCGGTCACTCCAAACCGATACGGTTGGCCGATACAAGCTTCGGCAAATCTCCGTTTTCAATATCGGCCACGGAAACCGATATGCTTGGCCGATACGGACTTCGGCACACTCTCTGTCTTCTGTATCGGCCAACCGAAACCGATACAACATGCCGATGCAAGTGTATCGGTTTCTTTTTGGCTTAAATTCATCGCTTTCGCCGTCTTTATGCTCCAAAACCCGAAATACACGAAACAAACCAAAATGCAACCTATATGCAACTAAATGCAACCTAAATGAATGAGTTCTAATGCATAACCTAAAGTAAAATGTGTAAAATATGCAAGTTATCAACTCCCCCAAACTTATCCTTTGCTTGTCCTCAAGCAAGAGAATTTCGCATCAAAGTTTAGGAAGGTGTGGAGGCGGGGACCTCGGAACCAAAAGTAACGCGAAGAGTGTAGTGAACGAGTATCCTAAACATAGTATCCTATCGCAACCGAGCTAGTTCTACCTATTGCCATTCATCTCAAACTCCGTCTAAATCCGTTATTATTACCAAAAGCATGTGATCCACTTGTCTAGTCTAAGCACCTTTCACATTCAATTAAGCATAGTCGAAACATGAAACATGATCAAGAATTTTCAAGAGTTTTTCTATTTGTCTAGGTAAGAACGGGATTTCGAATCAAACGAGGAGGCTAACACTCAGGCATGTGGTTAGTTGTAGCGCGGTTTCTCTCGGGGAGTGAAAGGGTTAAGCAAAATCGGGAAAGACAAGAAGCAATGCAAATCCGGACATCCATCCCTATACAATTCTAATCTCTAACCCATCTTTTCACTCTCTACACACTTAAGCATTCAAACACCGAGTTTTCTTTCATTTTTTTTTTTTTTTTTTAACTACCTTAGGGGTTTTATTTGGCTAACTTTCTCTTTTTTTTTTTTTTTTTTTTTTTTTTCGGTTTTTTTGTTTTTTTTTTTTTTTTTTTTTTTTTTTTTTTTTTTTTTTTTTAAGTAGCCATTCTTTACCCCTAGGAGTTTTACAATTTAACTCGTGTTTATTTTCTGAAAATACGTTTTATTTCAAAGATGTGTTTCCCGTTATCCCGTCTACAAACTAGCATATGATAACCTAGCCAAATGGATGTCCTTCCTTGTCGCTCCCTATACTTTCAAGTTTTTGCGAAACCAAACAATCACTAAATGAAAAGAATTCTCACAAGTGTTTGGGTTTAGGCGAAGGGGGTGAGAGGGGAATCATCCTTATAATGAGAATGACCGGATTGCGCTTAAGGTGTTTCGGTTTAGTAAGCCACAATCCGTAGAAATCACAAAGCCATAGAAATACTCTTAAAAACTCTCAATCATGCTAATTAGAAGTCAAGTTTAGGTTCAAATAGTTTTTGAAGGCTACCTAGAACTATCAAGCTTCATAACCACACTATTGGCTTTTTAAACATCAATGTCTAGGGTCGAGATTTCAAGATTTTCGGCGAGTTCTAAGTCGTTTGAGGAAGACCATACACCTAAGATACCGTTCAAAACACTAGACGCGTCGCTTTATAAGGCTAAAATCATCATAGATCCCCTATGCATATGACCTAAATGAACTAATCCTAAATGCATTTTTTTTTTTTTTTTGTGTTTTTGGGTTTTTTCGTTTTTTTTTTTTTATGTCACTAATATGAAACTATATGACTACTCCCCCAAACTTAAATCACACGGTCTCCGTGTGAAACAAGTATCGAAAGAGGTTCCTAAATGCATGTATGAATGACTCTAATATGAAAAACTAATGCGTATGCATATGGTTCAGGATTTACCTCAGTAGTACTAACGCGTCGAGTCGAAGTCGTCTGTATCGGTCTCAGCAGACCGATACTCTTGCCCGATATCGGTCCAACAACCGATGCTCTTGCCCGATATCGGTCCAGCAACCGATATAACGGGCCGATACGCCCTTCAGAAATCGTTTTCCTACTTCGATTTCACTCGAAACCATCAAACATGACATAAATTCTAAGTAAACTATCATCTAAATGCAAACTAAAATTTTATATACAAGGATAGACATGGGACTTCCTCCCAAGTGAGCTTGTTTATAGTCTCTTAGCTTGACTTTACCCCCTTCTTTTTAGGCGACATTGGGGTTTGAAAGAGATGTCGAATCTCCTTCGGTGACAACTTCGTGTACCAGGGGCGGCTTGAGATTTACTCCTTTCACACCAAACTCGCCTCCATCTTTGTGCTTCTCTTGCCTTGAGTCGCAGCGAGCACTCCTTGCTTCTTTCTTGAAAGCTTTCTTCAAAGATTTAACCTCGTTGATTAACTTTCTAATGACGCGGTTTTGAGACATGTTCCAATGCGCCTTTCTGAACTTCCTAGGAGGGGATTGGTGTTCCACTTTTGGAGCTTTGGGTTTGCTCCTTGCATCATCACTAGACTTACCATTGCTAGCATCTTTTTCCACTCCAATCACCAAAGCTTCACAAGGGACCATCTCCGTAGGCTTCTTGACTACATCGTTGATGTTGTACCGCTGAACAAGGTCCTTCCCAAGGTGCAAATCTATCTTACCAACCTTCACATCTATGACGGCTCCAGCGGTTGCCAAGAAAGGTCTTCCAAAGATGAGTGGATTATTAAGCTCTTTGTCAATCTCCAAGACGACAAAATCTGTTGGAATGAAAACGTCCCCCAATTTTACAGGAATGTCTTCCAAGATTCCAACGGGTACCTTCACGGATCTATCGGCCAGCACCAAAGAGATCTTAGTAGGTTGGAAAGAAGAAAGACCAAGTCGTTTAGCAACGAGATAGAGGCATAACGTTGACACTAGCCCCTAGATCGCACAAGCACTTTTCGAAGACCAAAGGACCAAGAGTGCAAGGCAAAGTAAAACTCCCTGGATCACCAAGTTTCTTAGGAGAATGGTTCTTTTGAATGATCGCGCTGCACTCTTGTGAAAGCTTCACCGTGTCTTCCAAGTTTTTGGACTTGTTTTTGATGGTGTCTTTCAAGGATTTGGTGGAGTGAGGGACTTGGTTGAAAGCGTCAACAAGAGGCATGGGAGTTTGCACCTCGTTTATTTGCTTCTCGAGCTTAGCTCTAAAGTACTCCTTCAAGAGATGCATCTTGGCTCGACCCGGAAAAGGTAGCTTATCTTTATAAGGAGATGTCACATAAACGGGCTTCTTCTTTTTCTCGGATTTTTCTTCTGTATCGGCCATGTTCTTGGCCGATGTAGGTGGTCGATATCGGTCATCTGAAACCGATACTCCTGGCCGATGCGAGTGTCCTGTCTCCTGTTCGCTCGTATCGGCCTTGTCCTTGGCCGGCACGGGTGGTCGATATCGGCCAGTTGTGGCCGATACGCCTGGCCGATACAGGTGTCCTGTATCTTCCTCTTTACCGTCTCCTCCACTTTCTTCGTCCAAGAGCGTGGTATCTGCCTCGTGGGACTGTTCCACCTCCCCGACCTGATCCGCATTGTCCTCAATGAGATCGCTTGAAAGAATTTGTGTACCACTACGAAGTTCTATTGAGTTGACATACTCTCTAGGATTGGCTTCAGGTTTACCCGGGAGTTGGCCCATTGGTCGCTTAGAAGCTGAGGTAATTTGAGCCACTTGATTGTCCAGAGCTTTCAAGTGAGATGTCATTGATTCAAACTTGGCGTTGAGATCATTGTAGGAGTTATCAACCTTTGCGTTTATCTCTTTCTTGAACGTGTTGAACTCCATTTGACTCCGGGTTTGGCCGTCTAGAATCTGTTTTAACATCCGAATGGTTTGATCACCCGGGGGAGCTGGTGATGCAACCACTCCTTGAGCAGACAGGAGGGTTGTTGTACCCTGGAGGACGATTAGGTGGTGGTCTCGGTACGTATCCGCCTTGGTTGTATTGAGGTTTACCTTGGTAACCTCCTTGTTGCGCATGGGGATAGACCTGGTCTTGGGGGTTGGCTACGTTGTTGTTTCGGTAGGAGAGATTTGGGTGTTGAGAATAGTTGTTGAAACGCCCGCCGTTCGATTACCCATGTAGTTAATCTCCTCTTGATTCCCCTCTCGTTGGGGGTATTTGTTCATCGCCACTACCAACGTAGTTTATGCTCACTTGGTTGGACATGAGTAGCTTATCCAGCCTTCTCATTCACCGCCTTTATCTCTCTCTTGAACTCGCTCATCGTTCCCCGAGTTGCGGATGGTGCGATCATAGTCCTCTCCGTAGTTACTATCGCTAAGGGCGTAGTTCTCCACCGAAGCCGTCCATCGGCTTCCGTCTTCCCAAGGAAATTTCCTTGGCTAGCCGAATCGAGAAGCATCCCGAACTTCGGTTTTAGGCCCCGATAGAACGTGCTTGAGTAGGCTTTCTCCCGTGAAACCGTGGTGTGGGCATCTCACCGTGTAACCCTTGAAACGTTCCCAAGATTCGCCGAACGTTTCTTGGTCTTTTTGTGCGAAAGCGGAGATCTCGTTTCGCAGCTTTGATGTCCTCACCACCGAGAAAAACTTTGTGAGAAAAGCCGTCTTACATGCTTCCCAAGTCCGTATGGTGTCCTTCACAAGGTTTTTCTCGCCATATGTGTGCTTTGTCCCCGAGTGAGAAGGGGAACAAGCGCAGCTTAAACATGTCCTCATTGACACCATTGATCTTCACCGTGTCGCAAAGCATGTCAAACTCGGTGAAGGTGATCAATGGGGTCTTCACTAGGCAGCCCGTAGAACTTGTTGCTTGGACACCATGTTAATGAGACTAGACTTTATCTCAAAGTTATTGTTGGCGATGGCTGGTGGTGTGATGCCACTACGGTTTGTGATGTTTGATGGCACATCCGCTGTACCAATTGTGCGTGCAACGTTAGGTACGTTGTTTGCGTTAGGTGCGTCACCCATCTCGAATTCGATTCCGAACCCGAAGTGTCCGATGTGGATGAGTCGGAGTGGAGGGCCGGTTCTTCTTTCACGTGATATAGCTCTTTCGTGTGCTTTGATGTCTGCGAAGAAGAGCAAGTCTGTCACTTTGTCGGTGACTTCTTCTTTGCATACACCTACAAAACGAAAATCACAAGGAAAGAGAACAAGTTAGTAACGAAACCGAAACTTAATCCCAAGTGGTTTCAAAATTCTAATAATTGTTCGAGTTCCTGAATCGGCAACGGCGCCAATTTGATAAACGAGATTTTACCCCGCTTAATCTAATATCTTAATGTAGTATTTAAGATGTCAAACCAAATCAGGAGCAAACAATGTATTCGAATTTATGCGAAACAAACTCAGTTTAAGTGTGATCAAAAGGGTTGTTTGAGTGATGTTTTTGTGACCGGAAATTTAACAAAACGAAAAACGAGAATTAAAGGTTTTGAAAGATTATTAAAAAGCTAAACAATCAGGTTAAGGTGTTTTAAAGGATGATTGAACTTTCGGATTTCAAATTGTCTTTTATAAAATTTACTTTAAGGTTTTGAAAACGATTTTAGATCAATCCACTCTCGTGGCAATGATCCTTTTCTCAACGATTAAACTAACACAATGTCTTGGATAGTTTAATCGTCGAGAAACTTTAAGGACAAATCAATTCTAACCACCAAGCTTATTAACACGGATCTCTCGGTTAAGCTAGGCTTGGTTCTAAGGTAATTGTTCGGGAGGCTTTATAATCTCTCGATTCATAAAGCTTCCTGGGTTCGATAATCGAATGGCCAACTCGATTAAAGCTTTAAGGCTGTTACCAAAGACTAAAGTTTTCAATCAATTAAGTTTTAGACAATTATCTATCCTAGATTCAATCAAACCCCTTTTACCCTAACCCAATTGTCTATTTAGAACTACTCACAAATCATGTTGAGATTCATAACAATTTGATTCAAAGAAACCATAAGCATAAACAAATAAACAAAGAGAACAAAGGGTAAAGAAAACTCTTATTCAATGATGATGATGAAGATTACAAGGTGGCCAAGAAGCAATCACCAAGAAAATCTCCTCAAAGTCTCAATCTCAAAAACAAAACTAAGATCCCAGATGATAGAAGGGTGGCTGTCTCTTTTTACCCTAATAAAAAGTCTAAACCGATAAATAAAATAAAGGAAACCAAAAATCAAACCGGTTTTCCTTTTTACATAGCAAAAACCAAATCTTATTTAAAATTTCGCAGCACTGTATCGGTCAAACAAACCGATACGGAGCTGGCCGATACGCGCTTCGGCAAATCTTCCTTCGGCTCGGTTTTCCTCGTATCGGCCGAGGCTAAGCCGATACGACAGGTCGGTACGTGTCTTCGGGTCTTCTTCTCTTGTATCGGTCACTCCAAACCGATACGGTTGGCCGATACAAGCTTCGGCAAATCTCCGTTTTCAATATCGGCCACGGAAACCGATATGCTTGGCCGATACGGACTTCGGCACACTCTCTCGTCTTCGTATCGGCCAACCGAAACCGATACAACATGCCGATGCAAGTGTATCGGTTTCTTTTTGGCTTAAATTCATCGCTTTCGCCGTCTTTATGCTCCAAAACCTGAAATACACGAAACAAACCAAAATGCAACCTATATGCAACTAAATGCAACCTAAATGAATGAGTTCTAATGCATAACCTAAAGTAAAATGTGTAAAATATGCAAGTTATCACTTCGCATTGCCTCTTCTTTAAGTTCTTCAAACATGGTCTTTAACTCTTCTTTCTCGGTATTTAGCTTCAAAATCTCTATTTCAACACTTTCAATTTTTGGTAATACATTTTCAACCTCCTCAACCACAACTTCTTCAACCCATTTAAACAAATGATCCTACAAATTTTTTAAACATGTTTTAAAAACCACACATACTAACATAAATATATCGATTTTCACTCACATCTCTTTTGGTTTTGCATCGGAAAAAAGGACGTCCATGGTTTTCTTTGGTCTTTGCAGTAAACATAATAACATCACTACCACACTCATAGTTCTCGGGAAATCCACAAATCTTGTTTGAATTCAAGCTTTTTGATGAAGACTGAATCATCGCTTTTGACTCTTTTGATGAAGACGGAGTCATCGATTTTGATGAAGAACTTAAACGAACAAGACCCACAGAAACAAAGAAAGAGTCTGTGTAGAGAAGAGATAATCGAATTTGAGGAGGAGAAGAGGAGAAAATCGAATTAGGGTTTATGTTTTTCGATTTGGGGATTTTTTGTGATTATAGTCGATATATCATTAATAAAACGTCACCGTTTCAGCTTAAACGGAAGAATTAACGTCTGTTTAAGCAAATTACCGATTGATTAATTCGGGTTCGATTTGGATCACTTAATCACAATTGACATTTTAAATAGTTCATATCGATATTTAAGTTTAAATTAGATCAATTTTGTCGGCTGACGATTTAATTAGCCATTTTCCCAATTGGTAACAATTTTGAAAAAGTTGGTCCATAGAAATATAATATTCGAGCTTTTTCTGAGGCCCATGATTGTCCCCTAGAAGATTTTTCCTGTACAAGGCAGTCTCGTAATTTCAACTAATAACAAAGGATAAGACCGTAATTAACAAAGAATACGATAAAACGTGGAGCCAATCACCACCCTTGATCTTATCCCCAAATTGAAAACCCTACCTCCCAATTTTAATATCATTCAAAATCTCTCCTCTGTTTCTTCTTCTTCTTCTTCTTCTTCCTCTTCTTCTTCTCTCACGCGTTTTAGAGAGAGAAAATCTGAGACGACGACGAAACAATTAGGTCATAGTGTCGTAGCTAGCGTCTCGCAAGGAGGAGATTTCGGAAATGGCGTGGTCGTCTTCGTCGGAAACGCCGTCGTATTGCGGCTGGAACGAGAGACACGTGAAGAACGGTAAAGGAAAGACGGAGGTTCATTACTATCTCGAGAGAATCGACGGGTGCGCAGATCTCGCCGTTGTTGCGAAGACGAAAAACTCTAAACGCGTGATGTCTTTCAGATACGCTTCGAAGAAGAATCGTTCCGTTTTAAAGAGGCTTAACACTGTTAAAGACGTCGCGGATTGGCTCGATTCCATAGTTTCTGGTAACTTTTCTTCAATCTCTTTATAGGGTTTTATTGGTTTTTTGTGTTTATAAAAGTCCAGATCTGGACTCGTATGGGCTCGTGAGAATTGATTTAAAAAATTGGGTTTTTTCATAGAGATTTGCTGAATTTTGATAACCCCTTTTGTTTGCTTTGGCCTGTTTGATTTGTTTTCTGGGTATTTAGCAAAAAAATGATAAGAGGAAGATAATGTAAATAATCAGAGTTTTTTATGCAACTTAGGAAGAAGATGATGTGAATATTTGTTGTTTTGTGATAGAGCTCTTACCTCCTCTCACGTTGCGCCTTTTTGCAGCTAAAATCTGTTAATGACTTAGTTTTGCTGCAGACAGATCCGGTTTCAACCTTTTGGGTACTGAGAAAATGTCTGCAAGAACTGATTTTTTTTCAAGTTTTGTTCAATTATGTTCTAGATACAATGTTATTGACTTATTTCTGATCTTTTGTATGTGTTTTGCTTCGGTTTCTTAGGTGTGATACCTCATGTAGCAGATGTACCAGCTACTAATGTGACTATAGAAGCTGATGGAGGATTAAATATTGGCTCTTTTATGGTACTGGTTTTACCATGTCCAAGAGTTTTTTTTCTTTCAAGTGTCGAGCTGTTTCTTTTAAGCAAACGAAATACTAATCGGTTTCTCTTTTGTTTCTTTTTCAGAATGATCATTTTAAGAAGCCTATTCATCAGAGCATTAAGTTCTCCTGGATGGGTACCTCTTGGACTTGCAAGAAACGGCGTAAGCATTATCAATCTTTTTTGCGGAATGGTGTCAAAGTCGCGGTGAGTTTATTTTAGTTTTTATTGAAGTATGTATGTAATTACATCCTGTTACTTGTTCTGAAAGCTCACCTTTCTTTTTTAAAACTAATTGCAGGTCAATGATTTCGTTTATGTTTTAGCAGAGCAACATAAGAGACTTGTTGCCTACTTGGAAGACCTTTATGAGGACTCTAAAGGCAGCAAAATGGTCGTGGTACGGTGGTTTCACAAAACTGACGAGGTTGGTATTGTTTTGCCTGATGATGTTAATGATCGAGAGATTTTCTTTTCGCATTGTCTTCAAGATATCAACATTGAGTGCATAGATGGATTGGCTACTGTCCTTAGTCCTCAGCATTATGAAAAAATTCTTAAGGTGCCAATGCATGTTCAGCTAGTAGCTTTCTTCTGCCAAAATATATATGAAGATGATATCATAGAGCCATATGAAATTACACAGTTAAAAGGTTACTGGAGACAAGAAATGCTTAGATACTTGAATGTATCCGTTTTAAAATCAGGTGAGGGTAATCAAGCACCTGGTACCGATCAAAGATTAGGAGCTTCTCTTGTTGGTCGTGTTGGAGTTAGATCGAAAAGGCGTCGTACTAGTTCTGTTGAGACTTTGGGAGTACCATCTGCAGATGACATGAAAGGTGATTTCAAAGCTAGCCCAGATTCTGTTGTCTTGGGTGCTTCAGAGGCAAAAGATGGTTCTTCCCTTCACATTAAAAAGGGTTTACTCGTTGAAGTACTTTCTGGAGATAGTGGCATCAGGGGCTGTTGGTTTAGGGCACTGATAATAAAGAAACATAAGGATAAGGTTAAAGTACAGTACCAAGACATTCAGGATGCAGATGATGAATCTAAGAAACTAGAGGTAAAGAGTTTGAAACCCACACTTTGATTTTTCCCTGTACTGTTCATTGTGTTGACATGTTTCTTCTTTTGTTATCGCAGGAGTGGATTTTGACATCTCAGGTTGCTGCTACTGATCACCTAGATCTTAGAATCCCAGGAAGGAGAACGGTTCGCCCATATCCAAAACCCGTCAAGGAAAATGATGTATGGGCTGTTGGTGTTGGTATGCCTGTGGACGTATGGTGGTGTGATGGATGGTGGGAAGGGATTGTTGCACAGAAAATTTCAGAAGAGAAATTTGAAGTTTACCTACCCGGTGAGCTTAAGACATACCCTCTTAAGCGTGAGCTATGACATAGATTGTATATTTTTGTGGTACTAATTGTTATTTTGGTTGATTTTCTCTTAGGTGAAAAGAAAATGTCAACCTTCCATCGTAGTGACCTTAGACGATCTTCGGAATGGTTTGCAGATGATTGGGTACACATGAAATCAAGATCTGATCTCGTGAGTTCTATCCTTCCCCTGATGATGAAAAAAGAGGTTGAGGTGAAACATGACGAGAAGTTATCAGAAGTTGGTCTTGGTAATGGTGCGATCTCACCAAAGGATGAAGCTAAACACACGGTCCCTCTTCCAGTACCTAAGACCAAAAAGGCATGGACTAAGAAACCAGTTCCAGACCTTCTAAAGGATGTCTTGGTCTCTGACTGGAATTGGAAAAAACCACCGAGGAAGCAGAGACGAACTGTCAGTTCCTGTCCCCACATTCCCAGCTCAACCGATGGTTTCTCGTGTGAGAACTGCAACTTAGTCGGAGAGTCCCTGTTTGGGTCTTCGGTTGCTGTAGGAAGGAAGCGTAAACGAGCTAGTCGCTGGCCACATCATCCTAGCTTGACTGACGATTTCTCATGTGAAAGATCCTCCTCGGATTGTGATAACTCCAAGTTCATAGGAGAATCTCCTCTGTTTGGTTCTTCGGATAGGCAGCCATTGCCTGGCCTATTAATGTCGAGATGATGTTCATAAGCTTGGCGGGAATGGAGTGTGCTTTCGACTTGCGAGGTACAATATCACCTGTTGGACAATCTCTTCTCAAACGCGATTTTGTGTGTTCTTAGGTTATATGTATTTGAGGATTGATTATAGATTTAGCTAAAGCAAATGTCATCCAAATTCGTTTGTATAATAATGTGTAACAGTAGGCAAATAGAGAGCTTTCAATATATGCAGCAAGTTTTGGATGAAGTAGAGAAGGTAATAGCATTACCTCGCTTAGGGCTTTAGGTCATTAGATCAGAGTTTGGTTTTCTTAGAAATTTAAGTTATTGTATGTCTCTCCTTAGCATAAGTGATGCTATCTGTTTTTTTTTGTTTTTGGTCTGGTTTGGTTTTCTTCTTCTCTTCATGTAACATTATTTGCATCATTATAGAAACCTATCTTTTTACCATACAATATACTCTTTTTCTTGGAAACCTATAATTTCTGGTCTTGTTTTTGTGTAAGCAAAAGAAGAAAGATTATTGAGAATGTGATGGATATTTCTCAAATACCAAATTATCATAAAACAATGGGAAATCTTGAATTTGCAAGAAACAGGACAAAACAAAAAGGAGAATTATTGAGAAGTTAAGTTTCCACCACTTTGTTGCCAGAGATTGATAATATCAGTGGCTTGATTAAGAAGAATGATCATCTTCTTCTGAGAGATCCATGGCTTAGCTTCAAGTGTAGACTTAAGCTCTTCCCAAGCATCTTTTCTTGGCCAGAAGAAGTAAGGACTAAGTGGTATAGTTCCATGCCCAGGCACATGTTGGTCTAATCCTATTCCTATGTTCTTCTCCATCCACACAAACTTTAGAACCACTCTTGCTTTCTCATCTTCTTGTTGCTTCACCTTCTAAAACACACACATAACCAATACTCATGTGTTTTTGAAACAGAAGATAGACAAAGAAGAAGAAGAAGAGTGTGTTGTTTTGTTACCTTTGTTTGTTGTGGAGTTGTGTCTGATTCTGTGACTGGCTCAGCAGTGAGAAGAGACTCTGGAGCTGCAAGATTTGTGAGTTTCCGGTTTAGAGAGATGGGTTTGGTTGTTTGGTTAAGGGAAGATGGAGAAGAAGTGAAGGAGAGTTTGTGATGTTGAGAGATCAAAGATGAGCAGAGAGAAGCTGATGAGTGTAGTGACATTGTTGACATCATTTTCTTTGGTTTCTTGAAAGAGAGAGAGCAATGGAGAATTTTGTGAGAAAGTGTGTGGATAAGGAAGAAGAAGATATGGCTTGTGGTCGTATGTTTTGGTTGGTGTTAGAAATTATATGGGCCTTTAAGTGTTATAATAAATCTGATATAAGCCCATGAAGACGTATCAAATGATTAAAGGCCCATTATAACTTCAGAAAGTATACTTGAATTCAATTTTTTATTATTTGAAAATATAAAATCAATATTAATTTAGTTTCTAAAAATTTAGATATTGGATATTAGAATATCTAGTTGTCTTATTAGAAAACTGATTTTTCAAAAATATTATATATTTTGTAATTTGAAATAGTTGGAAATTTTATATATTAAAATAAATTTTCAAAAATAAGTTTCTTTTATTTAGGTTCAATATTTATTTTATAAGGTTTAGTTATTGTGTTTAAACTTTAAAGTTTAGGAGGAGTTATTGGATCATGGATTTGGAAAGAGTTTAGTTATTTTTTAAAATCCACCCTTATTGAATTTAAAATTCTATAAATATCTATCAAAATTTTATGTTATTGGATATAGAATTCTTTGGAAATGATTTAAAATAATACAAAATCCACCATTATTCAATTAAGAATCAACCAAAATCATTAAAAACCCGGGGTTATTGGATCATTTCAACTTTTAAAAGAAATAAAATATATTGAAATTTGAGAATATTTGGTTTGAGTTTTTTAAGTTATTTTAAGTCATTCAACAATCTTATCTAGGAAGATGAGATTTCCGAAAGATCATAAAAAATATATTATATTATCATATATTTCTTTCTTATATAAACTTCTCAAGTGTTCCACAAAGAAACCTACTCAACTCATAAAAGAAGACAAAACAGAGACCTTACTCACGTGATATTAACAATAACAGGTATACACGATTATTCTTTATAAGGCAGAATTATTTTTTGATATAGAGGTAACTTTTCAACAGTAATAAGAATAATCGTGCATGTTAAAGATTAGTTTTTTTTGGTTAAAGAATAATTAAATACAAATTATCATGTATATGAGCCTTCATCAAAATTGTTTAAAAATCTGTATGGTTTTGTTTATAAGGGAGAATTGTTTTTTGAATATTTATAACATTACTTTACCGTATTTGTTTTTATTATTTTTCTAGTTAAATAAAATTATTTTTGTGTCAAACAAAATTTTTTGTTTTATATTATGAATCATATGGTATTGCACCGTTGATCTAGTTTGATGATTTTGTTATGTTCTATTTATTTTAATAATTTTTTATATAATCATACCAAATACACTCGAATCTCTAACAAAATCAATTAAAATTTTTTTTGTTTTTTTCTTAAATTTTTATTATAAAAATGCAAAATCATGTATAATCTCAAAATTCTCCCAAAATCCAATAAAATCTTAAATCATTACAAATAATTATAAATCCATTGTCCAATAACCCCTCCTTAGTTTCCAAGATTTTAATCTAATTTAATTTTTATTGTATTTCTGCCCGAACAATTTGTTATATGGTATTCAAAGAAAAAAAATCATCATGTTAATTTAATTAATAAACTATTGTTCATGGTATTATAGGGAATTACCCTCCATTTAGCATTATTTTTTTTGTTCAAACATTTAACTTTTTTATTTCCTAATTTGTATATGTGATTTCTCCTTATAGTTCAAGGTGATAAATCAGTGAAACTTCATGATTTGTTCTGAATGTTAACGTTCACTACCGACTAAATAAACAGATGATCTAAAGATACTAAATAAGAAACTTTGGTCTTAGTTTCAAAATGTGAATTTTAAAAATATCTAAGACCAGAACTAAGCTTATGACATGGTATTAGTCTCTAGGCCTGGCTAACCATAGAGAGCTAAGTGCTCTAAGCCGAGAAATATAGTCGTGGATCACCAAAAAAGCTCGAGCCGCTTGTCTTGTAGTGAGGATCCTATGAAGTTGTTGTAGAGTTTGTTGCCTCAATAGATCTGCCTGTAAAAAAAAGACGAACCTTTTTAAAGTTTCTGTCTTTGTAATAACAAATTGTTGTCGTAGTCGAAAAAAGACGAAAAGTTTTCGTTCTTTTTTACCTGTCGAAGGAAGTTTTCGAGCGTGCCGAGTTTACCCATAGCCATAGCCATGTGACCCATATAGTCTGCAACATTGGCTGAAGAGTTTGGTCCCATAGAAGCCGAAGAAAGCGTCTCGAGTAAGGATTGTTGCAATGCTTCCATTCCTTGTGACAATGCATCTTCTGCTTGTTGAGACGATTGTTGAAGATTGCATATACCTATCAACTGCTGATCCGTTAATGGATCCACATGGTTCCCTAATATCTAAATGCAAAAGATCGAAAAAAACGGTTTAGACCCAAAACCCAATGATATGTGAGCAAATAGATCTAGTCTTTATCTTACTTTGAGTAGCTCAGAAGATCTAAAACCACCTAACCACATGAAAAACCTCTCGGCAGGCGTCTTCCACATGCCCGAAAGCATGTGGAAGACGTCTATTTTAGTGCCGATTCCTTTTAGCCTGAATATCTCGTCGTAGTGGCTCATCACCGCATCGACTAGCAGGCGTAGATCGTTGTCGCATAGCTGAGAGTTTACGCCGCCTCTCAAATCGTTTATCAGTCTTTGATGATCTTCCATCCACCGCGCGTATTCAAGTTCAAATGAAAATGCACCTGCAACATCAAAGAACAAATCTTAACCCTTAGTACTAAAATCACTTAATAGTACTAAAAAAGACAGAACTTGTTATGAAAGTCTTGCCATTTCCAGCAGCGGAGCGCGTGTGATCCACTGAAACTCCGCTATCAACCGAACATCCCTGCATACAAAACAAACCCAATTTAGTAAAGTTTTAAGCTTTCTTCTTGAATTGTGCATATTGTAAGAAGACAATGGTGTTTGAAACAGTTTGCTTCTAGACCTGTTGGCGCGCTCTTTTGAGCTCTTCTTCTAGCTGAGCTAGCCTTATTCGACTGTTCTCGAGTTGTTGAACATAAGCCTATTAAAGAGAGAATGCAATTCAAAGACTGAACTAAGTTACAAAGATAGTCGAAAATTATAAGGAAATGTAGTTTTAACGGTTCATACTTTTTTCCTCAACCGGCTTTTTCTAGCAGCCTCCCGGTTTTGAGCAAGTCTTCTAAGCGACTGCCAAGCATCTAATACGTTAAAAGTCGATACACACGATATATCTAACACCAAGACTCGAGAGGTTTTTGATCAGAAGATCTAATACTTTGTTCACTAGACTTTACCTTGGATTTGTCTGAACAATCTGTAGCCAAAAGCATCCCTTGATGAACTCCATTTAACTTAAAACAACACACAAAGTAAAGCTTATTTAAAACATAAAACACACAAGCTCTCTAAAACCATAACTAACTCAATATGCATTTAAAGCATATGGGGCCATTAAAAAATTCATGTTCACCATACAAAAAGCATAACTTTTTTTTACAAGCAAATCCATTTTTTAAAAGATCCATAAAAAAGTAAGTAGCTTTACATGAAACTTGAAAGAATAAAGTGTATTTTTGGAAGGTCACTTAACATAACTTGTCACCATCCCCCATGGTTTGTTTGGTCTCATGAGACCCAAAAGAAACAGACAAAAACCCTTATTTTGAAATGGACTAGAGAGTGTATACAAATATAACATATGATCAAAACCCAATGTGGACATCATTATGAAAAAATCCAAAAAAGGAGACAAAACAAAACTCCAAGTGAAGAAACAAAAAAAACAGAATCTTTTTTGTTTTGTGTTTGTGTGAAGACAAAAGGGAAACAAAACCTGAGATTTGTCATCAGTATCAATATCTGTGGAAGTGTCAGTATGTTGACTGTTATCAGCCATGGCTGAAACTGAAACTGAATCACACCATTTCTCTATACCAACAACACTGTTCCCTTTCTGGTATATTAACTGCCCTGTGTCCAAACACTCCTCTTCTCCTCCTCCTTCAAGCCTCTCCCTTAAGCCATACTCCATAACCTTTTCAAAACATTCAAAAACTCAAAAAAAAAACAGAGATGGATTTTGGTTTTGTGTGTGTGAAAGGAATCAACTTTCTTTGTTATTACCGTATCAAACGTTGTCGTGTAGTGTAAGTTGTTGGAAGCAATGGTGACATCTGCACAAGAAGAACCAAAACAGAGATTGATTCCTTTCAACAAAAGCATTGTACTTTCATTTACATAGAGAGGAAGGTAGAAGAAAGAAAGAAAGAAGCTTTTACTTGGGCTTAAGTGTAGAGTTTCTTCATGATGAAACCCATTATTAGTATTGTGTTGTTGTTGATGAAACTCTTCTTCTTCAAGACAACTATCTCCTCTGTTTCTTACACAGACAAAAAAAACAGAGTAAACATTATAAAGATTGGTTTTTTTATTACTATTTTTGTAGGAAGATGAAGAGAGAGAATGTGTACCTGAAGAAGAAAGAAGAAGGTTGAGAGTAAAAATCAGTGTTGAAAGGAACGGTCTTGAAGCTGCTCTGCATTTTGTTATTACAACACTCAACAAAAAAAAAAACACAAGACTTTGTTGAGTTATGTTTTTGTTTCAAAGGAAGAAAAGGGGAAAGAGAGAGAGAGTGATGAGTTGATAAATTAAAAAGGGAAGAGGAAAGAAAGTTACAGTGAAAAGATGGCGAATCAGTAAGAGCTATGAGAGGATTAATCATTAATAAATATACGAATATTATTGTGTAGAGAGAGAGAGAAGATCAGAGTAAAGATTTGATATATTTATTAATTAATTAAAAGTGTTTTTTTTTTAAATAAGAAAATGAATTGCGTCTCAGAAGGTGAGATTTTAGTTTCCCAATATCCAACACACACACCCACGTTTTTATTTCTTAATTTCTATAGAGGAATTTACATATCTACACCCTTTCAATCCGTTCTTCACAAAACTACAGGTAATTTAATTTTTTCACATATTTACACCCTTTTAAAATTTTAAAAACTTGATTTACCCTTTTAAAAATTACCAAAATTAAAATCTTTTTATTTGAGTTCGCTAATTAGTGTTTAGGATATAGTATTAAGGGGTAGAATTGTCTGGATAGAGTTTATTTGGATTTAATTTTGAGTGTTTAGGTGTAGCTTTGTGAAGTATTTTGAAAATGTGTAGTTTTGTGAAATGTAATTCAAATGGACAAATGGTGTAGTTTTGTGATTCTCCCATTTATATATATATATATGACAATTATTAGAGAAATTCACAAAACTACACCCTTTCAACCCTCCCTTCACAAAACTACACCTAATTCAATATTTTCACAAGTTTACACTCTTTCAAAATTTTAAAAGCTTAATTTACCTTTTTAAAAATTACCAAAATTAAAATCTTTTCATTTGGGTTCGCTAATTAGTGTTTAGGGTATAGTATTAAGGGGATAGTATTGTTTGCGTAGGATTTATTTGGATTTAATTTTGAGTGTTTAGGTGTAGTTTTGTGAAGTATTTTGGAAATGGTGTAGTTTTGTGAAATGTAATTCAAATGGTGTAGTTTTATAATTCTCCCCAATTATTAAACTATTTTTTTGAATTAAATTTTACACAACTACAATATTTTTAAACCAATTTTTAAAACGACTCTTAAACACTCAAAATTAAATTTAAATAAATTTTACTACACAATTCTACCCTTTAAATATTTTATCTCAAACATTAATTAAAGAACTCAAATGAAAATTTTTTATTTTGGTAATTTTTAAAAGAATAAATCAATTATTTAAAATTTTAAAAATGTGTAAATATGTAAAAATATTGAATTAAGTATACTTTTGTGAAAAAATACATTTTTTTAGTTTTGTGAATTCTTCTTTATATATTTCTTTTAGTTTTTAATGAAAAAAATAAATTTATAATCCTTTTTTGTTAAAAAAGATTATAATCCTTTCATTTTTTTTTTGGATAATATAAGTCAAAAGACCATAGTCAACTATATATATTTCTAATGATACGATGATGAATAAATTTATAATCCTTTTTTGTTAAAGAAATATTATAATCCTTTCACTTTAATTTTTTTGGAGAATATAAGTCAAAAGACCGTAGTCAACTATATATATTTGGGAGAATTATAAAACTACACCATTTGAATTACATTTCACAAAACTACACCATTTCCAAAATACTTTACGAAACTACACCTAAACACTCAAAATTAAATCTAAATAAACCCTACCCAAACAATCATACCCCTTAATAATATACCCTAAACACTAATTAGCGAACCCAAATGAAAATATTTTAATTTTTGTAATTTTTAAAAGGGTAAATCAAACTTTTAAAATTTTGAAAAGGTGTAAACTTGTGAAAATATTGAATTAGGTGTAGTTTTGTAAAGGGAGGGTTAAAAGGGTGTAGTTTTGTGAATTTCTCTATATATTTTGAATGATACGATTTTTATAATATTTAAAAATTATTTACATGATGCAATACTAAACTTTTTTTAAACTAGTGAAATTTGATTTTTGTAAATTAAATTTAGAATTCTCCTAAAGCCTTTTAAAATTATTTTAAACAGTTACTCTATTTACACTAAATAACAATTAAAATCGGGAGAATCACAAAACTACCTTTTGAATTACATTTCACAAAACTACACCATTTCAAAATTACTTCACAAAACTACATCTAAACACTCAAAATTTAATTCAAATAAACCCTATTCTCACAATCCTATCCCTTTAATACTATACCTTAAACACTAATTAGCGAACCCAAACGAAAATATTTTAATTTTTGTAATTTTTAAAAGGGTAAATCAAACTTTTAAAATTTTGAAAGAGTGTAAATTTGTGAAAATATTGAATTAGGTGTAGTTTTGTGAAGGGAGGGTTGAAAGGGTGTAGTTTTGTGAATTTCTCATTAAAATCCACCGATCAGTAAAAATGGTGCAAATAAAGTATTGAGTAATTCACAAAACTACACATTTTCAACCTTTCCTTCACAAAACTACACATAATTTAATTTTTTCACATATTTACACCTTTTCAAAATTTTAAAAGTTTGATTTACCTTTAAAAAATTACCAAAATTAAAATCTTTTTATTTGGGTTCGCTAATTAGTGTTTAGGGTATAATATTAAGGGGTAAAATTGTGTGAGTAAAGTTTATTTGAATTTAATTTTGAGTGTTTAGATGTAGTTTTGTTAAGTATTTTTGAAATGATATAGTTTTGTTAAATGTAATTCAAATGATGTAGTTTTGTAATTCTGCCTAAAGTATTTTGTATATCTTTAAAAAAAGTATTTTTTTGGAAAAAGAGCTAAACTCTGGCGTTTTCAGACAACCCACTGTTACAATTTGGTACAATGTGTAATATCGGCTTAAAAATAAAAGCAGAAATTAAAATATTAATTATGCAATGAAAAATATGTGTATACTCACAAATTACAATGGAGCAATAGTTTTTACTTTTTAACAATCTCACAAATGACCCTCTGTATTATTATTTTCTTTAAAAAGTGGAAAGTGTTTTTACCTTTTTGTACTTGTAGTAATTTAAATAAAAAATTATTATCAGTGGTTTTTCTAAGAATATAAAAATAAATAACATATGGAATAAATGTGTAAATATTTTGTTTAAAAGTATATATGTTAAGCAGAGCCTCGATATTTTCAGATACAGAGAGGGTCATTTCCATCTTGTTACTGTCTGCCAAAGTTGAAAATAGCCTCTCGACACTGCCACTCTCAGTTTTCATTTTTTTATATCTCATGCACCCAAATAAATGGTAAAAGTTCTATGAATTAAATATTAAAACATTCTAAAATATTATATAACATGGTAAATTCTAAAATACTCCGGTAAATACTAAATTCTAAAATATGTGGTCTCTCAATATTTTATATATATATATATATATGATTTACCAAAATATCGATTGTAATATGCAATATGTTTTAGCATAAATAAAATGTAATATGTTTAGTGTTGGTAACCAAAAAATAGGATTGTATATTATTTGTATTTTGACCACTCTATATAATACTAATTATCTTATTGGTCATAGTCAAAATGCATCTTAGGATGTTTAATTTAGTGACAATTATAAAACTACAGCTTTATAATTAGGGAGAATCACAAAACTACACCACTTGAATTACATTTCACAAAACTACACCATTTTCAAAATACTTCACAAAACTACACCTAAACACTAAAAATTAAATTCAAATAAACCCTACCCACACAATTCTACCCCCTTAATACTATACCCTAAACACTAATTAGCGAACCCAAATGAAAAAATTTTAATTTTGATAATTTTTAAAGGGTAAATCAAGCTTTAAAATTTTTGAAAGAGTTAAATATGTGAAAATATTGAATTTGGTGTAGTTTTGTGAAGAGAGGGTTGCAAGGGTGTAGTTTTGTGAATTCCTCTTATAATTACTTTTAACGAAACTGTATCATTTGAAAGTCAATTTTCAAAAGTATACATACACTCAAAATTATATTTAAATAAACTTTACCCATACAATCTTACTATTTTAATAGTATATCTTAAATATTAATTAGCGAACCTAAATAAAATTATTTTAATTTTGGTAATTTTTGAAAGAGTAAATAAACCATTTAAAATTTTTGAAGGATATAAAAATATGTAAAAATATTGAATTATGTGTAATTTTGTGAAAGAATGGTTGAAATGATATAGTTTGTGAATTCCTATTTAATTTACGCAAAATATTTATATCCAAACCTAAATGCATACAAATATAATTATTGTGAGGAAAAAAATATTAAACTATATCATATAACTTTGCTATTTCTAACTTTTTGATATATTTGAACTATTCAACTTATGTCATGATATGGATATTGAATGGATGTATTTTTCTTCCTTCTCTCCTGTAAAATTTCAAAAGAGGCGAAATTAATAAGCTGTAGAGCTAATAAACCTAGCCAAAGCTGTTACATCTCAATGATTTTTATAATTTTCACATCAATAGTATATATTTATGATAAATTCACTATTTCAACCGTCCCTTCACAAAACTACACGTAATTCAATATTTTCATAAGTTTACACTCTTTCAAAATTTTAAAAACTTGATTTACCATTTTAAAAATTACCAAAATTAAAATCTTTTCATTTGGGTTCGCTAATTAGTGTTTATGGTATAGTATTAAAGGGTATGATTGTTTGGGTAAGGTTTATTTAGATTTAATTTTGAGTGTTTAGATGTAGTTTTGTAAAGTATTTTAGAAATGATGTAGTTTTGTGAAATGTAATTCAAATGATGTAGTTTTATAATTTTCCTATATTTATTTAGTTAACTATTTAAATAAAATACAAACAGAAATTAATGAAAACTAGTAGCTTAGTCTGGCGGGCTCCAGCTTTGAAGCTGATGTGATGTTAAAGAACAGCAAATTATTTAATTATTTTTAAAACTACATACAAATAATAACTGTATGTATGATTTAAAATAGTAATCCTTATTTAATGATAAAAATCAAATAATATACACCAGAGACTTCATAACTTATATTCAGTGTACAGATAAAGAAGAAGAGCATTAAAAAGAAAACCTTTGCTTGAAAGAAACATCTTCCTCTTAAATAAATGAAGAAAACTATAATTATCTTCTTTTTTATAGATACATATTTAATTTTTAACATTTATTACTGTCTCCTCATCTAAAACCAGTAAACTCTCATTTCTTGTGGAGACATTTTTGACTTTTTTTATACTAAATAGTAACTCTTTGAAAGAAAAAAAAAACAGTATATTAATGTATTTTTGTATAAATAAACCGGAAATTGCATGTACAAAGTACCTATCTTTTATCCAATGATACAGAGAACGTACCAAATTTTTTTAAAATGGGTTTGGTTTGGACCAGAAGAGAGTAGAGAGTACTTTGGCCATGGCAGAGAGTCAATGACGTTTTTAAGCTATGTTTTGTGTTTTGTCTTGTTTTTATTTTGTTCAGTATCCGATCTTGTCTCTTTCTTCTTCATTTTTTACTTTTTTAAATTTTTTGTGAGATGTGATCATCACAACAACTTTTTCTTTGTATCCTAAAGTACCATTTTGTTTGTTAATGTACTTAGTTTTGTTATGTTTTTTATTTTTTTTATTGTGGGTTTGTATATTTTTGTGAGGTTGGAACCAAAACATATTTTTTTTTGTAAAATTTAAGTTTAAAGAGGGTAGAACTGTTGGGAGGGTAACTTAAACTTTTACTATGAATAGATATTTTCATAATGCGACTATACCATTATTTACTTGGTGTGTGTGGTTTTTTGTATGAATATATAAATGTATTGGATTGTATGTTATATTTGACCAAGATAATATCAACAATTTCTTATTAATGATTTGATACCTAGAACCTAGTCAAATACTAAATTTAATATTTTATTAATCATTAAATTATGGAGCATAAAACACTACAACACATTGCATAAGCTAAAACATAAATCTCTTAGAATATGTTCATCAAAGTTGCATATAGTATTTTTTTTCTTCTTTTTTTGTGATTTCTCTCCTTCGATTTTTCGGCGATTCTTCTTCGACCTCCATGGCGATTCTTCTTCGACCACCATGGCGATTCTTTTATGTCGAGTCTTCTTCCATGACGATTATTCTGCTTTCTACCTCCTTATTTTTCTTCTTCTCTTAGATTTTTTTTCTGATTTTTCGCATCAGTGGGTTGAATCTGATTTTTCGCATTAGTGGTAAGGATAGAACAAAACATGAACAACTAAAAGCAGATTTGGTCGAGAACAACTGGCAAAAATTTGGAACAAATTAAAATTACAAACAAAATCTTTGTAATATAATGTCAATGTATGTTTTAATTATATATTACGTGAAATATGTTTGTAAGTTTTAATTATATATTATGTGAAATATGTTTAGTATAATTTTTTGAGTTTTTTAAAAAATTTAAACATCCTTTTTTAGTCTCCCTTAATGGAGGACAAATTTTAATTAAACATTTAAAAATGCTTATGTATTTTGTTTTGTACAAATACACACAAATACTAATTAAATATTCTTATGCAACCTTCGTTTAGTCTCATTTAATGAATATGCTCTTAAACCAAACAATGGATTTAGTATATATATATATAAAAATATTTAACATTACTAGTTCTAATTCTATTTAAACTTTATAGAGATAACTAAGACTATTTATATTGTAAAATCCTGGGAAAATATTACATTTGGAAAGTTAGTAAGTACTAACACATTTACTTTGATTAGATTAATGTGCAGTCAATTTATAAAAAATAAATAACCATTTACCAATAGTATTAAATTGTTAATTAATTAATTGTATTCTTCATGTGACGTAATGCTCCTAGTGGAGTACGTATAAAATAATAAAACAAACTCTATAATATGTCTACTTGGGTTCCGGGGATCCCATATAGCACTAGATCATCGAATCCTGTTCTTCCACGTGGCAAGATCTCTCTAAAGAAAGAATCTGACGCTATTTTCTAATCGCGTGGACTTCACACTCCAAATCAAAAATCAAATCCCAAGAGAACAAAAAATTAAAAATTAAAACATTCAACCTCTCTTGCGCGACTTTCGTCTTCTTCCTCGTATCTCTCGCCGGAATCAGATCTCTCCGCCGCGAGTTTTCACGGTAAGTAGCTTATTCGATCCGATTTCTGTTGGGATAACAAACTAAGTCCCACATTGAAAATATTAGACGAGTAATGTCTAATATATAAAGAGAGTCCAACCCCAATTAATATGAGGCATTTTGGGAAGAAACCCAATAAGAAAAACCGTGAGGGTTCGAGACATGAGCCCAAAACGGACAATATCATATTAATTAGGAGTTAGACAAGGGCCTCACCAGTTCTCAACATGGTATCAGAGCTTCAGAGAGATCCAGAGGAACCTCGTTGTTCTTCTTTTGAGAGTAATACGAAAGAAGAAAAGAAACGATGGAAAAATATGAAGAGAAGAACAAAAAGACATCATTGTCGATGTCAAATTTAAACGAAGGAAGAGAGTCTGACTCCATCAAGTATCGCATGCTAACTTCGAGTAATTACACGGTGTGGTTCATGAAGATGAAGATTCTACTCAAAGTCAGCAAAATATGAGAAATAATGAGAAAGAGGAATATAAGGAGTAATATCAAAATGGTTGTCGAAAAGAAGCAGGTCTTGACAAGCGGGAAAAAAACTAAGGTAAGAAAGCGGAAAGAATGTCTTGTGAAACTTCTAGATTATGTTAGGAATCTTGGCTAGTCTTTATCAAGTTTAGGGTTCTTAGTTTCTCAGTTGTTTGTGTTGCAAGTAAGTAAACTACACCAAGAATTGTTTACCCTGAGTTCACCAATGTGGCTACGTCTCAGGGGAGAGATCCAAACTCTCAAGTATTCACTATAAACCGAATTGCTTTCTCCTTGAGTTTATGTGTACACAATACCGCAATACACAATATCTATCCTCTAATGTCTTGATCTTGTGTGTGCAGCTACTTCCAATACAGGCACCAGCAAGTACTGGACCAGCTGCTCGAGAACACCGCTCCGACACGAGCCGAAGCTGAGGAGAGACGAGCACACCCCGAGCGATACTACCAAGACCCAATCCCCAATCCACCAAGACGTAGACGCCAATGAAACCTACTCACTTGACCGCGATGTAGCTCCTCCTTAATCTGTCTCTGTTTTTGTGAATTTCTTGAAATCTCTTTCTCTGCTCTGTTTTCTTCTCTGTACCTTTCGTCTCTCTCTTTTTCTCGTGTTGATGAAGAAGAAGACTTCCCTTTTTTTTTATATCTTCAAGCTGGATTTGGGCTTAAGCTCACAAAGCCCAAACCTTTCCTTAGTGGGCCTGACCGAAACTAGCCCAAGCCCATTTGTGAAAACTCTAACCCTAAATCTAAAACAAGACAACACATTTCACAGATTACCTCAAGATTAAGACGGTACGAGATATGTGCCAAGTTTCGAGAGGAGAAGCTAAGGATATGTGGTCTTTAATTTGAGGAGGAAAATGTTGGGATAACAAACTAAGTCCCACATTGGAAATATTAGACGAGTAATGTCTAATATATAAAAAGAGTCCAACCCCAATTAATATGAGGCATTTTGGGAAGAAGCCCCATAAGAAAAACCGTGAGGGTTCGAGACATGAGCCCAAAGCAGACAATATCATATTAATTAGGAGTTGGACATGAGTCTCACCGATTCTCGACAATTTCATCGCCGGAAGAAATGGCCTTGCTTGTGCAGGTACGCGATTTAATCGGAAGCTTAAAATATCTCTTTTCTTAAAATCTCAAAATCGTTTACTGAATCGATGGTAGCTTCTCTTAGGGTTTTTACGAAGTCAATGGAATTAACTTTCTTCTCCGAGATTGGTGACAAGACGTTCTTCGCTGCTTCTGATTGATTCGATCTTCCTCTTTGAATGTTTAGTGAGTTTCTCTCTACATTGCTTTTGGATCTCTAAGAAGATAAAAACTTGTGTTTACTTGTTAAATTTTTGATGATTATTGAATGATTTTGAGCTATGTTCTGAAGATTTTGATGTTGATGAAACTTGTTTGCCTTTATAAGTAAGCTTAAGTGTCACATGAGCTTCTTGTAGCTGAGCTTATCTTGTGAAGTACTTAGCTTTTTTATTGTCTGTTGTAATGTTTATTACTATGTAACCAGATTTTGGCGATGCGTTATCGTAAGAGGCTTGTATTGGCTGGTTGTTTATCAGCCTTGATTGTAAGTTTCTCTATGCTTTGCTTTAGAGACTATTTCACTACAATGAGTAATTTGGAAAAGCCTCATGTCTTGCTATGTTATACTCTTAGGGTAATGACTATTCTATCTGCTACCATCGGTTGGGCTGCTCCGAATCTGGTTAGGTTATAGATATTGTTAAATGCTTGTGCCTATAGTATTTGACATCAATGAACTAGCTACTATATTTTTGAATTCAAACCACATATGCAGATATCTCGTAAATGGACTCATCATATAACAACGGTGTTGTTCTTTGTCTTTGGTTTGTTGTCTTTGTGGGATGGTGTTAAGGAAGGAGGGTAAGAAACTTTTGATGACACGAAGAAGAACGATCTTTGTGTCGTGAATTTCAGGTATCCTTGTGAAGACTTTTTGATCATCCTAATCTGTGTTTTATATGCAGAAGTCGAAGCAGAACTGGTTGGTCTATCATCTTGTACACCATTTGTTACTTATGAAGACAATGCTTTTTGACTTGACCCTAGTATGCAACTAAATCGCAAGACTTCTTGAACGTAGTAAAATGTTTTAAGGTTTTTCAAAACTGTTTTTGACGCTGCTGTAGGTTGAAGATGAACAGAAAAAGCAGAAAAGAACATTCCTCACGGTGTTCTTCTCTCCCATTTTTCTCAAGGTAATACACAATATCCTCATAATTAAGTGTGACTTTTAGCCATTAGTTTCACATTTCCCTTCGTTTCTGCAAGCGTTTTCGATATAACTTTTTTGGTGAATGGCGTGACAAGAGTCAGGTAGCTTTACCTATATATCATTTTGTTCCACTTTAGCTAGGTGAGCTCCACATACTTGCAGTAAATAAACTCTAATTCTAGCTTGCGACTATTGGTTTGGCTGCATATGAGAATCCACTCGGTGTAGTTCTTGGAGGAATTGTGTAAGTCCTCACATAATGATTATATATCTACTTGATAGCCTTCTTCCACTGCTGACTAGTCTCTCTGCTTGCACAGGGCACAAACAATGTGCACCGCAGCCGCTGTCCGAACGAATTGTAATACTTTCGATATCTCTCTCTCTCTCGATAGAACCAATGCTCGTCGGTTTTTAGAGTAAACTCTTTGATCAAATGGATCTTATGTTGTTTTTCCAGGTGGATCTTTCCGGTGGAATGCTTTTCATTGTTTTCGGCATCCAGTCATATCTTTCTCCGATCGATTCTTGATAAACTCTACTTGATGTTTTACTCAATTGCCACCAAAACCATCTTAGATTTCATATACTGAAGAATGTTAACACTCCTTTACAGTTAAGATTATATACTTATAGTGAATTATCAGAAAGATTTATCTGTAACACAACCTGGCTTTCAATAAAGTTTTCTTCTTTTTCATAGGGCCACAAGGTTCATTGCAATATCTTGTACCAAGTTTCTGATACTATATATACATTAAAAAGACATACTTTTGGGCTAAAATAGAGTCCTGGGAGGCGCGGGAAAATCTGTATTTAGTTTATCGATTTTAACTTTTTCAGCAGCCTCCACCATCAGGTTCAACAGAACTGAGAAGTCCGTTACCGCGCAGCTGCATACAGTGCTGCTCTGCGTCGGCCTGAGCACATACGATAACAACAGCCATGCCGTTGATGTGAGCTTCTTGCATGACGTTAACCGCAATGTCCACAGTCATGCCTGGTATGACTTTCATCAACACTTGAACCACGTATTCTCTCTTGTTGAAGTTGTCGTTGTGTAGTAACACCCTGTAAGGTGGTGCCATCTTCTTCGATTTCCTTCAAAACCAAAGCAACGAAGAGAATCACAATCACGCATGTGTCATTGGTCTTTATAAGTAAGAGTAAGAGTGTAGGTAGGCAAGGCGATACCTTAGATCAAACTCGGATTCACGACCAGGAGTGGTTTTCTCTATAATCGGTTTGTCCAAGACACCGCCTCCTTTGCCTAAAGCGGACATAGGCAAAGGAGTCACGAGAAGGCCACGATTCGCACATTGTCCTCTTGAGAAAGAAGATTTGTCCCCTACATACATCAAACAAACAATTCATAAACCATTAAACTCCATTCTATGCCAAGATTTTGGCGGTTATTACGAAACTTCCTTAATCCCTTAAAGACTCAATGAAACAATATGAAACTTTTTAGGATCATAGGAAAAGCTAATATTCAATTTTAATTAGCTACAAAAAAATTCGAGAGATTCAGATAAGGTTAAAGCCTTAACTAGTTATGTGTCTCTCTTAAAGCTAATTCGAACCAGGTTAATTAGTACTAATCAAAGCTTTCGAAATTTCGTTAAGACAGAACAGAACTGGTTTTGGTAAGGAATCAGACAAGAAGAAGAAGAAGAAGACCTGATTTAGAATTGAAGAAAGTGGTTGTTGGTGCGAGAGCTAATCTCCCACAAATCGCAGTCTCCATGTTTTCTTCTTCTTCTTCTCACTTTCTCAAAAGATCCAACACACACACACGCAGAGATAATCAGGACCGAACAATTATAATCACGAATGAAAAGAGACATTCAGAAAAAAATTGGTGGTTATGGAGTTTCAACGTTGCCCTTCTCTCCAAAACGCTGCGTTTTGAAAAATTGATAATAAATCAAATATCGATAGGCCTGATCCAGATCTAAAAGCCTAACAAAGTATTGTTTTAAATTAAACGTATTTGTAATAAAGTAACATGGACAATAAACTTTAAGTAAGCCCATGTAAATTTTGTGTCTTTAAATACAAATATGGACCGTTTTTTTAGTTGAAAAATACTTGTTCGTATTAAAACCAGATGTTTGTTCTAATTCAATACTTTCTATATTTTCAAAATTTAATTCTCTTTTAAAATATTATCAAAAATAAAAAAAAGTATTTGAGTTCAATAATTACTCAGTTATAATATTAAATGGGTAAAATTGTATGAATATAATTTATTTGAATTTAATTTTGAATATTTAAATATGGTTTTGTAAAATGACTTTAAAATATTATAGTTATGTCAGATACAATTCAAATGATATAGTTTTGTAATTTTTCATATTTTTATATGAAAATATTATTTACATTTTAACACTTATTTTACATTACTATTCAAAATTTCATTTTATGTTATTTAAAGTATATTACTTTTTATATAATTTAAATATTTTAACCTCGCAATCAATATTACTTTTTGCTATAATAATATTCAATTTTCTCAAAATTGTGCATTTATTTGGAATTTATCTTTTGAATTTATATTACAAAAGTTTGATTAAAACACTGAAAACTATATTTAAAAGAAAAATTTAAACGTTAATATGCCAATAATAATGACCAAAACAGCAAAATCTGGTTGGCATCAATTGAATACTTTGAAGAAGATATTTATGACACGTGGGAACTCGCGGAGAATCGCGGGAACATTGATTAGTACGTAGAAATGGTTCTTCGGGAGAATCAAAGGACACGTAATATTAATAAAATCATAAAATGTGATTCTTGTTATAAAACTATTAAGTATATAGACCGTATCTTTATGTGTATATAATGTTTAAGAGAATTCTAGAGAGATAAAGCTAGAGAGATGAATTGTTTCTTCATTATGATTTTGTTTAACGTTATGAACCTATTTATAGTAAAAAGTTTACTTCAACACGAAGAAACTTATATAAATATCTAACTATATAATATAATATAAGTTCATCTTTATCCATATAATTATCCGAAAGGATAATTACCACAATGGATAATTACAACAATGATTATCCAACACTCCCCCTTAATTATCCATCATTGCGTAGTCTCTCTGAAATAACTGGTTATAATCTTCTTTAATAAATTTCGTAGACACCGTCTTCTAAATTCTTTCTTTTGCGTGTTTTGTTGTTGTTGCCTCGTTAAAAACCTTTTCGTGGAAAAACTCGGTGAGATAAAAACCACGATAAGGGAAAAAGAGTGCAACCACGCATTTCATCATTTCTCCCCCGAAATCATCATCTTCCGAATAGACATCTTTTGTAAAGAGATCTTCAGGAAAATATGTTTTTTTCTTCTACAAATGTTTATCTTTTGGCGCGTTCTTGTTGCCTCGTTAAAAACCTTACTATGGAAAAACTCATTGGGACAAAAACCATGATGAGGGAAAAAGAGTGCAACCACGCACATAATCATGACTTCACTTGGAAGTCTTATCTTCACAAATAATCATCTTTGAATAAACGTGTTTCCTTCTATTGCTCCCCCTCAGAGATTCATCTTCTGAAATAAGCAAGGAAACACCACGAGATTGTTGTTTTGCGATCTCGGTTTACATGATCTTATAATTTCTTTATCCGCAAAACAACTTATACCAAAATTTGGGAATTCTAATAATCCCAAGTTAATCACATTTAATCTCAACCTAATATATGCGCATAAGGGTTGAGTTATATCTAAATGTAGATTATTAGCAAATGCTATGTATAATAGATAAATGCTCAATGGCATATAGTTTTGGTCCTTTATGACCAAATATATATATTTTACTTCCTTTAGAAGTATTTGACATAACATCTATTTCTATAGATGTTTAATACCTTGAGACGCTTTGTCTTTCCAAGGTCTTTTATCATATAAATAACTCTAAAAGAGTTTGATCGATCATCGTTCTCGAGAACATTATTATGATATCATTAATTTTTCGAGAATTTAAACCTTTCATGCATGTTTCTCATGAGACCCAACTCAAGTCTCTCATAAATATTTTACTAACGGGTATTTTAACAAAACCTTATACAACATGCGTTTTGTTTTATATATCATAATACCCTTTTTCGGATTTGGACATCTTGTCCAAACTCTCGTTATTCAAACGAGCTTAATATAAACTTGGTTGTCTCTTTTATTTATTGGCCATAAATTAATCTCTACACTCATTCACAACGTGGAGATTTATGATCCTCATTTATATATTGACATTGCGCAATATGTCATTGTTATAGTCGACATTTATTTCGACTTTGGTTCCATATTTCTTTAATGACATGATCATTTGTGAGATCTCTTTATCACTATCAATGATATCATTCAGATATCTAATTTTATAATAATCATGTCTCATGCTCCTCTTTAAGATATTATTTCTCTTTTCGAGAATTTTCTATATTTTTGAAACCAAAGTAGTCTATCATGTTTCTTACATGTTATAGACTTATTAATAATATGTTGTCCTTTCGTTGACACATATTTTTATTGAAGTATTTTAAGATGAGATATGAGATTTCTATTTTCACTTTGATGAATTATCCTATGAACTTCATGTTCATTTCTTTTGTATGAGGATCTTATAATGATAATTCATTTCATGAAATCTCATCCATCAATCTTTTATACTGATTTGCAATTTTTAGAATAGTGATCCTTTGAACTATTGAACTTCACGTTCATAATCATTTTGTTCAAGGATTCCAACTATTTCATATTTCTCCCTTAGAGAAATTGTATTATCAAAATAATGATTGCAAATCGTACAATAAGCACATCACCAATGATGACTTTTTAGAGCGGATCTTTATTTCCAGCTCATACACTTCATCCTCTTTAGATGTTATTTTTATGTGGTGTGGAGGAGCATTCATAATATATATCACACACCCACAAATTTCCAAACGAGATTTGATCTCAAACCATAAATCTTTTATATGGGAGAATTCTTTCTTATTACTCGTTGATTTTCTAATCATTTTCAATCACGAATCAATTTCAAGGGAGAGATAATTTCCATAAATCATTTGACTTATAATCATCTCTAACCATGAAACAATTACATGAGAAAACCGATTATATTTCACCGAACTTATCTTTATGTTCTTAGGTTAAGCTCATTTCGAGTGTGAACATAATCTTTTAATTGTTCCACTTATTTTTATTGTGGGATTCTTTAATTCTCCCCCTCGAGATGATAACTTATTTAGATTATTCATCTCGAACTGAATCTCTTTTAAGGATCGATAACATGTCCATTTTGGATCATATGTATCATTTTAGATCCTTTCTAACATTTGATATGAGATTCGTATTACTCTCTCAAGATGATAATTTTTTTCATTCACATTCATCTTGACCCGATTCTCATTTTTGGATCGGTTATATTATGAGAATAATATTGGGGAATAAAGAAATCAACCAACATATCTAATGAGCTTTTAACCAAAATATGGTGATTCATCCATGATCTTTTTTACATGATGATCTTATTATTATCATTTTGTATAAGACATGCATTAAGTTGAAAAATCTTTTTTTCAACTTACTTTTAATGATCTTCAATCATTGATAAACCCGGATGGCTTAACCGGTTATATTATATTTTGATCAATTAGTAAACTTCATGTTTACTTTCATTTATATCTTTTGCCATTTTTATACATATTGCATGTCATCATCATGTTTTCTTTTAGAGCGTTTAGCTCTTCTTTCGCTCGTTTTCAGCGTTTTTGCTCTTCATGAACGTTTAAACTATTCATGAGCGTTTAAACTCTTTGTGAGCATTTCGGTTCTTTAGCATTTTTATTTAATAAAATATTTTACTCTAATAAAATATTTTGCTCTTACAGAGCATTCAATTATTTTGCATTACTTAATATTGCAAAATTTTCATATAATTTGGATAACAAAATTATTTAAAATAAATAATTATTTAGCTTACCGTATAATGAAATAGATATAACCTTTCATTTAATCAAAGAGACAAAACATCAATATAATCAAAGAGACCTTATCTTCAATTTGATTAATGACATATATTTTCATATAATCAAAGAGACATAGTCTTCAATTTGATTTATGAATCATAGTCTTCTATTTGATCAAAGAGACATATTCTATTATAGATTTTTGGAGACTAAATTTTCCATTCAAATATAAAAATTAAATTTATAAATATCGATAATTTTTTATCGACTAAATTTTGGCAAAGTTTCTTTTAATTTTTTTTCTTATATTATAGTAGTTTAAATTTTGCCATAATTTCTTTTAGATTTATTAGTTTTATACTTTTGGCAAAAATTATTTTGATAGAGTTTCTCTTAAATTTTTAACTATATTAATTTAAATTTTGTCAGAGTTTCTTTTATATAGTAAAATCATAATTTAAACATTTTAGAATATAAATTCTGTCATAGGTTTGAAACATAATTTTTTCCATTATGTTTATAAACTTAACGACATAATTTAAAATTACCTGGATAATATTTAACCGGGTATATAGAAGCTCATCCAACGATTACCTCGTATAAGCGAGAGACGTTCGTGCTTGATAACGTGTTATAAAACTATTAAGTATATAGTACCGTATCTTTATGTGTATATAATGTTTAAGAGAATTCTAGAGAGATAAAGTCTAGAGATGTAACCGTTTCTTCATTATGATTTTGTTTAACGTTATGAACCTATTTATAGTAAAAAGTTTACTTCAACACGAAGAAACTTATATAAATATCTAACTATATAATATAATATAAGTTCATCTTTATCCATATAATTATTCAAAAGGATAATTACCACAATGGATAATTACAACAATGATTATCCAACAATTCTCACGCTTTCCTTTTAAGATTCTTTTTCTCTATTTTTTTTTCCTTTTTAATTTTCTCATAATACCTTTTTATTTCCCAAACTCTACAAAGTATATTCCTTCACCAAAATTATTAGCTCATTTTCCTTCTAATTCTTTATTTTTTACATATCATGAGTTGTAATAAAATTAACTTTTAAATACTATAAACATTAATTAACGTTGCTTTTTTGATAAAGGGTTTACTATCTATATAAGCTTCTGTTAATATGTATGTCTTTCAAATAAACTAAAACAATATGAATACACCGAAATAATAATATTTTACGAGATTTAATGTATCAACATTAACTTAGTTTTAATACGTGTTCATAATTTTTTTTATAGTTTTTTTTTTGCAAATTTTGTAGAGCATATTTTTGCATTTATAAATTTTTAACAATAAACGAGAAAAAATTAATTTCCATAAGAAAAAAATAACAAATAATTTTTCTTGTGAAACCATTTAATTAAGATATCACAATTAGTCTAATTATGGGATAACATATTTTAGTGTGAAATTTAAAGATTTGTATTAGAGCTGTCAATATGGGCCTAAACCCGCAGACCGGACCCATCCCAACCCATCATGGGACATATTTGGGTTATGTTTTCATTACACATTAAAAAGCGGGCATAACGGATTGCTCCGTTTGGGTTGCGGGTTAAATGGGTAAAGTCCGCGACGGGATGCGGGTTAGCGGGTTACCCGCTATATGTTATGTTTACCTTATACATTTCTATACATAAATTATGTATATTATATATAGAAATATAGATATTACACAATATCTAATTTGACACAAAAAATGTGATTCCTCTCCTTCTCCATCGACTCTGGATGTATGAGAAATGATGATCGTGAATCAAGAAAGAAGAAAAACATGAAAGAACACTTATTAATTATTATTTGGTTTTCTACTTTTCCTTTTACATACGGTTCATTATTTTACAATTAAGAATTATTTTGGATGAATTTTCATCGTTTTGGATTTTAATTTGATATTTTGCTTGCTTTACAATATTTTTTAATAACAACATTAAAGTTGTCATTTATTTTAAGTTTACATATGCAATTATGTTTTTATTTAAAATTTATAAAAAAACTTGCGGGTTGCCCGCCAAACCCATTAAATATAGTGGGTCGGGTTTGGGTTTAACTACGGTTGACCGCGGTCTTTGCGGGCCGACCCGTTGCGGTCCGCAAAATAAAAAACCCTTTACAGGAAGGCTTAATGGGCTGGGTTGGCCCGCTATGACAGCTCTAATTGGTATGAGTCTTTTGTTCTTATCCAAAAGTTTTTAATTAAGAATAGTGATGTCAGTTTTCGAGCTCTATCCATTATGCTACCGAATCTGATCCTTCGAATATTCACACATAAATCCACTCTAAATTACCTTTTTACCCTTTCCTTCCAATTATTTCAAAATCAAAATAATTAACTCTTCAAAGATTCGTTTAGATATGCGACGCCACGACTTCGATTCCCCTTCACTCATGTCCTAAAACTCTCTCTCTACAAAAATTATCAAATATATGTTCTCTTCTCTGATTCCATTTAGATCCAAAGATTCTTTCTTCACTACTTCTCTATTAGATCTATACATTTGTGTGTTTTTGAAAATTAAAGTAATTTTAAATAAAAAAATCATGGAGATTGATTATGCCCAAAAGTTGCAGAAATGCCATGAATATGTAGAAGCTCTTGAAGAAGAACAAAAGAAAATTCAAGTTTTTCAACGCGAGCTTCCTTTATGCTTAGAAATCATTACAAAAAGTAAAAAAAAAAATCTAAACTTTATTCAATTTTTTACACAAAGTCGCTTAATTTCTTTATGGGTTTTGATGGGTTTTCTTTAATTTGTTTGTTTTTATGTAGCAATCGATTTGTGTCGGAAGGAGTTATCAAATATGTCGGAACAAGCTCAAGACCAATCAGATTGTTCTGAGCAGACAGCAAGTGTTTGTGTTGGCCCTGTCTTTGAAGAGTTTATTCCTATGAAGAAGAAGACACAACAAGAAGAAGAAGAAGAAGAAGAAGAAGAAGAGGAGTCTTTTCCTCAAGCCGTTGATACTAAGAAGAAATCTGATTGGCTTCAGTTATGGAACCAATCTGATTTAGTTAAGAAAGCAAAAGTTATCGAGGTGAAATCAAACATGTGCGGCGCGTTTCAGCCGTTTAAAAAGGAGATTAAAAAACCCGATTTTTCGGAACCGGCGGTTGTTTCCGCTCCGGCGAAGACGACTAGCTCCACGACGGAGAAAGGCGGAGATGAAAGTGATTCGGTTAAAGACGGTGAAAAAGAGACGATTCAACTGCAACCGCGAACACAAACGCAGTCGCAAACGCAAACGCAAACGCATAGGAAGCAACGACGATGTTGGTCGCCGGAGTTACACAGGCGGTTTCTAAACGCGCTTCAACAGCTTGGAGGATCACATGGTAATAGCTAGAGCATGTTTATCAAAAGATTTTAATAGTTGCTTAAGTATAATTATATGTATTTAGGTTTATAAAATAAATAAATAATCAGTATTTATATTAAGCACCAATGCTTATTTAAGCACTTTTAAAATCTTATTTAAGCACTTTAATAAAGGTTTTAAGTATATTTAAGCACTTATATAAACACTTATATAAACACTTTAAAATGCTTAAAATGCTTATGTATTTTGTTTGTATATTATATACACAAAAACTAATTAAATATTCTTAAGCACTTTTTATTATTAGCTTTTGATATACATGGTCTAAAGACTATAAAAGATTAGTTTTAATTATCTATTAATAGTATTATTTATTAATTGATTGGTTAATTAATGACACGTAATTGGATTATTAGTAAAGTAATTAATTTATGTGTGTGACAAAATATGCAGTTGCTACACCGAAGCAGATTAGAGATTATATGAAAGTAGATGGATTAACTAGCGACGAAGTTAAAAGCCATTTACAGGTTAACTAATCATTTTCTAAAAAAATATATATTAAATCTGATATAATTAGCATCTAATTAATGGTTTAATCAAATCTAATTAATGTTTTGGATACAATTTGTGGCAATATTCAGAAATATAGACTTCACACAAGAAGGCCAACTACGTCTGCCGCGGTGCATAGCAACATAAATTCTCAACCACCACCACCGCAATTCGCGGTGATGGCAGGAGGGATATGGGTGCATTCGCCCCATCATGTGGCGGCGCAATCACCACCGCCGCCACCGCAATCTCCAAAGGGTTTGGTGGAGAGGAGTTCTAGTTGTTGCAATTTACAAGCTACATCTATGAATAGAACTACAAGTTCCTCTCCTGTGTCATAGTAAAGTTATCTTTTGATTTAATTTTGTTAGGGTGTTTTAATGAATGTAATGTAATATTGTATGTTTTTTTTGTAACGAAATATGTTGTTTCATATATATTTTTGAATAAATTAGATGAATTCTAGACTATTTATTTTTATGTTCAGTTTAGACAAGCTTTTTACGAGAATATAAACATTAGTTTATGGGATGACTATTTTTTTACATCCGGAGAGTATTATCCCACACTGAATTCACCTAAATTCTTAATCTCTACACGTATATCCTAAACTCGTAAAATTATCTGATTATCCACACAAACTCATTAAAATCTAATTAATTCCACATTATGCCAAAATTGCAATTAATTTATTAATTAACCGTAACAAAATAGACCCGATTATAATTCGAATTTAGCCCGATTATGATCTAAAACTATGGATTTAACCCGCTTAAAACATATAAGCCCTAGATCCATAGTTTTAGATCTTAATCGGGTTAGATTTCAATCATAATCGGATCTATTTTGTCATGGTTAATTAATAAGATAATTGCAATTTTAGCATAATGTGGAATTAATTAGATTTTAATGAGATTGTGTGGATAATCAGATAATTTTACGACTTTAGGGATATACGTGTAGAGATTGAGAGTTTAGGTGAATTCAGTGTGGAATGTGTATTTTCTGGGTGTAAAAAAATCGTCATCCCTTAGTTTATAGGTGGTATTTGACTACAATTTAAATGTTTATAAGGTAATTAAATACAATTAGGAGATTCGAATATTCTAAATAGGTCCCTTCTAATTAATATGTGACCGAAGTGGCCTTTCCTTCTCCACAAATGCATATTCAAATACTACCCAATAACTTTTGTTTATTCAAATTTAATACATAGATAAAAATCTATTATATAATAGCAGAATTTTCTCTCATTCTAGGCTATCCACATCATCACCACATCATCAGACAAAAATAGAAGAAATTAATACATTTTAAAGCGAGATAAGAAAAAATTAATACTTTATTTTCCATTAATTGAAATTGATTTTTTGGACCAAAATTAAATTTCTACACAAGAAAACTTACGATCAATCCCCACCAACCCTTCCATCTTCCCGTTTTTATATTACACACCCTTGAAAATTATTTTTTATTTTGCAACCAAAATGTTTTACATGGTGTTAGAGACATTTTTAAAAAACGAGTCCTTTATTTTTATTAAATAGTCACTAATTTTCCAAACAATCGTTCCACCATTTATAAGTTATCCATCTAAAAAATAGCTTAGAAAGAAAGAAAAAAAAAGAAAAGAGAACGCGGATTAAGAAATAATATTGAAAATTAATGTTATTACGAGACAACATCCATCTAACTAACTATGACACGATCTTTTGCGTCTCTCATGTAGCTAGACTTTTCAACTCTATGATTAACTAATTAAAATTGTCGTACAAAAAATAAATTAATTTAAACTAAAAGAACATTTAATAAAGTATTGTTGTTTATTATATGTTTATTCTTTTTCAAAATATATCAATCACATATATCTATATAATAAGCACAATACTCTCTCCATCTAAGCGCATCCACATCATCATCAAAAATAATTAAAATAACTCAATTAAAAAATCATTTAATAAAACTCATTCAATATTAATAAAACTCAAATAAAAAAATATTCAATATAATAATTAACACTAATAAAAACATGTATATCAACTTTCTAAAATGAAAATATATAAAATTTGTTTCTCTCTTATACTAATTTATTTGGAATATATTACATATGTCCCATTATGTAAATTTTTTATCTAAAAGCACAAAATTTAAAAGTTATAAATGATGTTTAACATTTATTCAAAACAATTAAAAATTAAGACTATAGAATATTAATGGTCATACTATAGTTAATAAATAAAAAATACGCATATAAATTTGTGAAAATCAAATAAAATGGAACAAATCAAAAGACCTAAAACATTTAACAACTAAATAAATATACATTTATAAAAGTTTAAATAACTATAATTTGGGATGAAAAAACTCTATATATATACTCTCTAAATCTAAATGTTAGTACCAAATATATGAAATAAACTTAAAATATCCACATAGAAAACAAAAATCTCATACAAAATAAATAATTACATATACGAATAATCCAATAGCGTTATAGAGAAAACAAAACAAAATATGATCCAAATTAATTGACGGGTTAAGATCTTGACATAAAACCAAAGTAAAGAACATACATACAATTAAAAGTAGAGAAGTTGAATGGTACACAACAACAATTTTCTTTACATATTGATATTCCATCGGTTTGATAATAAATTAAAACATTCAAACATAAGTTGTTCGTAAAAAAAAGTATTTTCATTAGTTTAATAAAATATAAAATAAATAGAAAATATCTAAAGTTAAATCATATATCTATTACAAAAATTAAAAAAACTTCATAAAACAAACCAAAACCATCACAAATTCAATGTAAAATTACTATAATAATTAGCGAATATACCGCGCAACGCGCGGGTTCTTTCCTAGTAATAATAAAAAATTCTTTTGTGTCATCTTTGTTTATTTGAGAACAAGAAAATCTAAGATAAATCATTTAGCTTTCCTTAAATAAACCAAAGAAAATTGTTGGAGAATTTAAAAGGCCATCTTCAAAATAATAGAATAATTCGCTTTAATTATGTTAAAAAGATATATAAATGGTCACTGGACCAAATATTTATTAACCTATAAAAGGATATAAAAATACTACTATTTCTATGCTATAGTATAGTGTAAAATGTAATTTAATAAAATTTATAACATCTTCAATTTCTTCCGGGCTGCTATTGGGCTTAATCAAAAGTCCATTTTCTAAAAAAACCTCTACTTTTTAAATTACGAACTTTTTTTGTCGCTTTAAAATATTGTTTCCTCCAAAGAAAAAAACTATTAAAAAACGTAAACAAAGGCAAAAATTTAAAATCCCTAAAATTGAATCTCAAAATCAGAAAGGGATCTTCTTTGATGGCGTCGTCAAGCGATCCATCAAAGGCAACGATGGAGACAAGGAAGAAGAAAGGAGCTCCTATCAAATTCTTGGTGCCTCTCATATACGCTCCTGCTCTTCCTCTGATTCGCTTGTCGCTAAGACACAAGCCAGTTCTCAGAGACCGTCTCTTCGGTCTCGTACTCGCTGGTGCTTTCGCTCATGGCTTCTATCTCGTGTATCCTCTTTTACGCTGCGTTTTGCTTATCTGGGTTGTTTTCTTTTGTTGTTTTAGTGAACTCTTTGCTTATAAAGTAGTGAACTTTGTATAGATGCTTTGGTCTTGTGTAGTGAAATTTCTTGTTTTAGTGTTTATTAGAATCTTTGTTGTTTTAGGAACTCTTTAGCTTATAAAGTATTGGCCTTTGTGTAGATACTTGGTCTTGTGCAGTGAAATTTCATGTTTTGTTAACAATGGATGTTAAGAGTTTTTTAAGATTTCATATCGAGATTTTAAGAGAGTTGTACAGTAGTAGTTGTAAATATATGGTGCATGAGCTTATTTACTACTTATTGTTTTCGATTTGGTTTTGTGTTGGAATCATCACATGATTCCTTAAATGTGATATTAGAGTCTATGGTTTCGAGTTTTCGATTGTGGGGTTATTTGTGAATTCATAGTCAAAGAAACTTCATGTTTTAGATGGTCTCATGAGCGCGAAGGGGATATATATATATATAACATATATTAGAATTTTACCACATTGGTTTGGTAGTTGAGAAACTTGTAGAATGGTATATGTGGTAAGTAACTGAGACAAGGATTTAAGTTAGTTCATTATCACTTTGCATGTGATGTGTAACAATGTTGCGACAAATTTTCACAACCACATGTGTGATGCTGCAATATGCAGGGAGAGCTAGGAAGAATTTTGTTATTGAAATTTAATAAGCTTTTCTTCATACCGATAGATACTTACTTTATAGATATTTCTATTGGGATTTTCACATAAGTTATGTTTTAGAATTCAAAACAAGTCTTGTGTCTGGCGTAGATATTCTCGTGATTGTTTTTGCTATGATCCTTGTTTTACGGTACATTCTAGTAAACTGTTTGCTATGTGTTCTCTCTTGTCCTTGATTTGATTCTTGAGTGCTTAAATAACCTTAGGTTCCTGATGGTAGTGAGAGCAAAAGATACACCTTTGGCGATTTTTCCAGTGGTACTATTTCTTTTGAAGATGTTTAGCTTGAGTTAACATAAGCATGAGTCTAATATGTGTTGATTTGATGTTGTTGATCACCTCTTTCGAATGTAGTTTTGGTTTTTTGATTGTTCCTTACAGAGATCTCACAGAACCGACATATACGATGCAGAGAGCAAAAACTGATAGTTGCAGCCATTCAAACAAGAGCTCAAGACTCCTCACATGTGTTTTAAGATTAATAAAAAGATGAATTTTGTGTTTTAACTCTTACCAAAAATTTGGTTTCTTGTATTGTTTTTTGCTCTTCTGAAACTGTGGTTTAAGTGCCTTATGAACTGGCCCAATTTATCCTCTTGTTTCATGAGAAAAGTGTATCGGCATTTACATTTTCTTAGCACATTCTTGAAAGTTCCCCTGAGAATGAAACATTTGTTAATAATTAGCCATATTATGTAATCATATTAACACATGTTTATGATGTGATCAAGGACTATATATTGTAGGACAATTCCTAGAAATACCATTTTTAACATTTCCAGGCCAAAATTACCACTAAAATATGTGTACTACAACAATAGTTAACTAGCCTAACATAGCCAAGTTAAGCCATAATTGAAATTTTTTAATACCTTCAAACTTTTTAAATTAAATTTTAGTTCTTTACAACTAAACTTTATCCCATCCAAAATTAAAAACGAAATAATAAAACCAAAAAAAATTTTAGTACAAAAATTATTTTGGTCTAGAAACATTTTGTGTTTTTTTTTTACATTTTTTTGTGACACTAAACATTTTAGTGTTGTTTTAAGAATTTTGCGATATTATATTAGTACATAGGAAAAGAAAGTCAACATATAACCAAAAATTGGCATGTGTTTCTGAGTACACAACACTTCTAATGCAATGATGACCGGTTTAAACAAGTACGTTTCAATTATAATATATGATTATTTTTTTTGTTTCTCTCTTCAAGATCCTAACTTAGCTCTTACACCACATGTACTTGTTATAAAAGTTGATACTTGGGGACACTCTTCTTACTTTTTGTAATAAGACTTGTTCACAAGTTTGTAATGATGATAGGGAGAATATGTAACTTGGTGAACATGAGTGACTGTGTAAAACAAACAAACAAGAATAAGAAGTTGTTGGTGGATTTTGTTTTGGGATCACAAGTTTGTGAATGTTCTTTTTTTATTTAAAGTTTGATGCCGACATGTATTTCTTTTAACTACTAAAATAAAGTAATATACTAACACAATTTTTATTTTTATTTTTTTTGCAATTATGATGGATATGTTTGTGACAATGATGTAAATGATTAGTATGATATTGGTGGTGGATGCTATCTTATATATTCACGTTTTTTATGATTTTAAAAATCTCACGTCAAGTAATTATGTTATGGTATATGATTTGTCAAAATATAGTATAATCAGAAGAGATGGAAATTTAGCGTTTACAAAAATTAGTATTGTGAAAATTTGTTATTATTTCATTTTTGTTAGAAAAATATATACTCTCTTTACATCTTACGATTTTCATAGCGTTCAATTATATTTTCTTGGAGAAGTGACATTGACCTAGTGGCAGACATATAAGTCCACATGAGTTAGAACAAAATTATCGCCCCTTAAAGGGGTTTTTAACCCTGTGGGACCCGATAATTAATAAGAATCAACACTTATATTTCTTCTCTAAGGACCAATACTTACACTATTCGTGGGTCTCACTAACACGTGGCGACCCGCGATTGGTCTTATTATTTTTTTAATAAAAAAATATAATTTTGGTAATTTTTTAAAGGTTAAATCAAGCTTTTAAAATTTTGAAAGTGTGTAAATATGTGAAAATATTAAATTAGGAGTAGTTTTGTGAAGAAGGGGTTGAAAGAGTGTAGATTTGTGAATTCCTCATTTTTTAATTTAAAGAGAAGTAAAGATTGTTGTGTATTCTTTTTAGTTTCTTTACTATTAATCATTTATTTTGTCCATAATACATTTATTTTTGTTTTACGTAAAAATTTTAACCCGTTTTTTAAATTGCGTCATAGTTTGTTTTCTTTTCTTTAATATTATTAGAACATTTATATGTGTTTTTGTTTATTTTATATGATTGTTATGTTTTCGGTGGATATTTTTAGTGATTATTAACATTTGGTTTAACAAGATTATTGAGAACAATTTATGTGTTATTTATATTTGTAGTCATGGAGTATTTGAATCTTAAATTTATAATGTTTAAACTTTATTTATCTATATATATTTAAGTTTGAATTTTTATATATTTATTATTGTATATAATGTAATGTTTTATTTTATTATTTAATGACTTTATCTCTCTAGTGTTTTTTTATTTAATTTTTATTAATATTAAATGAATTTTATATTTAATAATTTGATGATGATTATAGACTGATATATGAGACTCGAGGCATTGTCCATGTATTTATCTGTAAAATCTGTCAATGTCATGTGCTAATATATTAATCAAAACGTTGTCTTTTTATATGATGTCCATGAAATATCAATACTATATGCAACCGAAGATATTAAATTAACTTATTACGGAGTCAAGTCAAACTATAACTTCACAATATTACCAAAAAAACTATAACTTCACAAAATATAAAAAGTCAACTTGAAATATTTTTAACAGAAAGTAAATATTAGGACAACTTTATTTTTTGTTTTTTCAAATACTACACCGTTTAGTTATGAACTTATGATTAATTGATTTTTATAATTAATGCTTTACTTCACGTTAAGTCAAAAAGATCAAAAGTCATTTGAGAATCATACCATGAGAAAATATAATATTGCAAATTTGCAATAAGCCTAGATTTAGGAGGAATTCACAAATCTATACATTTTCCATTTTTAATTTAATATTTTTATATATTTACATTTTTAAAAAAATTTAAATGGTTGATTTATTATTTAAAATTTGTTAATTAATGTTTATGCTATAATATTAAAGGGGTTAGATTTTAGAGGAATTCACAAATCTACACCCTTTTAACCCCTTCTTCACAAAACTACTCCTAATTCAATATTTTCACAAGTTTACACCCTTTCAAAATTTTAAAAGCTTGATTTAACCTTTAAACAATTACCAAAATTAATTTTTTTTCATTTGGGTTCGATAATTAGTGTTTAGGGTATAGTATTAAGGGGGTAAGATTGTTTGGGTAGAATTTATTTGGATTTAATTTTGAGTGTTTAGGTGTAGTTTTGTGAAGTATTTTGGAAATGGTGTAGTTTTGTGAAATGTAATTCAAATGGTGTAGTTTTGTGATTCTCCCTAGATTTTATGGATAGTGTTTATTCGAATTTTTAGATATAGTTTTGAAAAATAACTTTAGTAATTTTGTGAAACACAATAAAAAAATAGTTTTATATTGTGATTACAAAACGCGTTATCACGACGCGTAAAAAGCTTGAAAAAAACAAACAAAATGTGCAAAAAAGAAGAAGCTTGGTAACTAAATTTATTTCATAGTATTTGATTTCATTTCAGTTATGGACACAAATTAAATTATTTCCTTTTATAATTTTGTTTAATAAGAAAACTTCAATTTCTTTGACCGTTGATTATTTAACGTATCATTGAAGAAGCTTTCCAAGACTAGGACGATTTTGCAAGAAAATTTCGATTAATTGTTACAGAAGAGATTCAAGTTTTTAATCAAGAGATCAGACGACAAAGAAGACATAAAGTTACTTGTTCTTGTCTGAAAATAATAAAAGCTCTTCTTTTTTCAAAAATATAATTGAAGTGAATCTCGTACAGATCTGAAGTTATTACATCAGTAATTGGTCTGGGTTTTTGCTTATGTGGTCTGGGTTTTTGTAAAGATCTGATCTTTTGTGTCTAAAATCATACATCGTCGTCTTCGTCTCTAAGCTTCATCTTCAAGCTTGTGTTAATCAAAGAGATAGCTTTCTCTGCGTGTGTGTGATATGAAGAGTTTGCTACTTGTTCACGTTTAGTGTTTATTTCGTTTGGTGAAAGTTTGGTGCTATTTTTGGAGACTATCATACTCAAAAGTCTGCAACTTTTAGTGATTTGGATCTGTCTCTGTCTCTGTTTGTTTCGTTTATTGGGCAAATTTTGGAGTTTTTGATGAGAAATTGAGATTGTTTTTTGTGTGATCGGAAGTTTTTAGATGGCCACAACGCCGACACAATCTCCGGTTTCAAATCCGCCACCGTCTCCACCGGCGGCTTCACCGCCGTTAGATAATTCACCTCCGAGTAACAATTCCACTTCACCACCGTCGTCTCCTCCGGTTGCAACCTCACCACCGCCAGTTACATCTCCTCTCCCTCCATCACCACCGCCACCGAATACAGCTCCTCCTCCTACTCCGATCACAATCTCACCACCGCCACCAACAATTGGAGCTCCTCTTCCTCTACCAAAACCACCAGAGATCTCTCCTCCACCACCACCACAACCAGTTATCCCTTCACCTCCTCCTTCAATTTTGCCGCCTCCACCACCACCATCGGTGCAGCCACCGCGTAATCCGCCTCCTTCACCACCAATCTTAGAACGCTCTCCTCCTCCTCCACCATCATCAGAGCCTCCTACTTCATCTCCTCCTCCATCACCGCCTTCAAACCGTCCTATTCGACCTCCTCCTCCTCCTTCACCTCCTTTAGACCCTCCCATTTCATCTCCTCCTTCTCCACCACCACCAGAGGATACTACACCACCTCCACCACCTAGGAGAAGTCCAACTCCTCCTACTTCTTCTTCTCCACCACCAACATTACCACCACCTCCTCCTCCTCCTCCACAAATACTTGTACCAAGTTCAAACCCTACTCCAAGTTCTCCTAATACTACAAACTCTACTCATAGTAGTAGTAGTAGTAGCATTGGCACTGGAGCTGTTGTTGGCATCAGCCTCGCCGTGGGGCTTGTGATTTTCAGCCTTATAGGACTCATTGTTTGGAGTGTGAGAAGACGAGAAAAACGCCTCTCAGCTGTTAGCGGCGGCAGCTATGTCACGCCGTCACCAATGAGTTCCTCTTCCCCAAGATCAGGTACTAAGATGTTAGAAGACACTTAGATACCGTAAGTGTATATGTAAATCTAGTTTCTTTGTGTGTACATTTGCTTGAATTTTTTCGATATTCTTGTGTGTATAGATTCAGCTTTCTTTAGGATGCAATCATCAGCACCGGTTCTAGTATCCAAAAAGCGGTCGGGAAGTGATCAGACATACTTCTCACAGTCACAAAACTCCGGCGGCTTAGGCAACTCGACAGCATTTTTCTCTTACGAAGACATCGCAAAGGCAACAAACGGGTTTTCGCAAGATAATCTATTAGGTGAAGGCGGGTTCGGTTGTGTGTACAAAGGGATGTTACCTGATGGGAGAGTAGTCGCTGTGAAACAGCTCAAAATAGGCGGAGGACAAGGCGATAGAGAGTTCAAAGCCGAAGTAGAAACACTTAGCAGAATCCACCACAGGCATTTGGTTTCTATTGTGGGACATTGCATCTCCGGTGACCGAAGATTGCTTATTTACGATTATGTCTCTAACAATGACCTTTACTTCCACCTTCATGGTAAGTAAACAACATTTTCTTCGAGATTAGGATTCATACACACACATCAATGGTGCTTACACTATGCACTATGTCTCCTAAACAGTATCCAAAGATGCCTTGGACTGGGAAACACGTGTTAAAATCGCTGCTGGGGCCGCTCGTGGACTAGCTTATCTCCATGAAGATTGTAAGTTGCTTCCTCATTTCACATAGTTTTAAACCTCTTAAAACCGTGTTTTCTTTCTTCAGATACTAATTTTTGAACTCTTTGATTGTTTTCTTGCTGTCCATATTCTTACTATATTTCGTGCTGTCAGGTCAGCCGCGTATCATTCACAGGGACATTAAGTCGTCTAACATCCTTTTAGAGGACAACTTCGATGCTCGGGTACACATAACTCCGATATTTTAGCATTTTTCAAGGTTTTAGTTTTAAGTTGTCATTTTGAAAAGTAATTGATCTCTCATGTAGGTTTCTGACTTTGGTTTAGCAAGATTAGCACTTGATTGTAACACTCATATCACCACAAGGGTTATCGGAACATTCGGGTACATGGCTCCTGAATATGCATCAAGTGGAAAACTAACAGAAAAATCTGATGTATACTCCTTTGGCGTTGTTCTCCTCGAGCTGATCAGTGGACGTAAACCCGTGGATACATCCCAACCACTCGGAGAAGAAAGCCTCGTTGAATGGGTACATCCATTACTCGAAACCTTTTGTCAAAGCCCTTCATGCCATTTGTTTGACCTTTTTGCATTATTTTCAGGCCCGGCCTTTGGTAAGCCATGCCATCGAAACAGAAGAATTCGATTCTTTAGCAGATCCCAGGCTTGGAGGAAAATATGTAAACTCCGAAATGTTTAGAATGATTGAAGCAGCGGGAGCTTGTGTACGCCATTTAGCCGCCAAGAGACCTCGAATGGGACAAGTACAAACATTTTTACTCTTCCCTTCTTTCTCAGACAAGAGTTTAGTTTTTGCTCAAAACTTGTAATATATATATATATTTTGCAGGTTGTGAGAGCTTTAGAAAGTTTATCCGCAGAAGACCTCACCAACGGTATGAGACTTGGAGAAAGCGAAGTCTTTAACTCGGCTCAACAATCAGCAGAGATCAGATTGTTCAGAAGAATGGCCTTTGGTAGCCAAAATTACAGTACAGATTTTTTCACACATAGTAGTTACAACAGCAGAGACGAAAACGTGTAAATATCATACACATACTTTGGCTCTACTCTCTCGCCGTTAGAGGCAACAAAAACATCAAGAACATCCCACTTTTTTGTCTGAAAACTTGCCAGTCTTTCGCGCCACAAACCCGCAAGTCCTGTTCTATACGCAGAGCGGGTTTTCATCGCAAAGGCAGAACCTTTTTGAGCGGTTCTGGTCTGCAGAAACAGAGGAGCATATTGGTTGTGCAAGAAGATGAGAAGAAAGAGTTCTGTTTTGTGTTTTTTGAACAAGAGAGAGGTTTGGTTTCTTGTAAGAGAATACTTTTGTATCTTTACCATCAAGTTTGCATATACTGTGACGTTTACATCTTCTGTCATGTCGTCTCATTCTTATACTTATGATGAATCAACAAGGAACTTTCTCTACCTCTCACATTGTGTCATTGTGTGTTCATATGGCTCAACTTCAAGGATGCAAAAAGACTGATTTACCCTCGTGAATCACCATTTGATTGAGAGTAGAATCAAAGGAAACTAAAGAAGATTGTGTAGTTGCTTTAACGTCCAAGATTCTTAAACAATTGCTTTTAAAAATGTAGAATCACATTTTGGTGTTACTTTGCTTTGCCTTGCATTGTTAATATATTCCTTTGACACAAACCTATGCAACCTCTTGAGTTCTGTTTTTTTTTTGTCCATCTTATATCTTTTGTTGTGTTACCTTAAAAACAGTTTTTTTTATATGCATCATAGTAATGAAAGAAGATTGTGGTGCTTCTGCAGCAGATTGTCTTGTCCTCTGTTGTTGCTGTGAGTGCTTTATGCTACAAGTCTTTCTCTTTGTATTCTTCAAGATCCCTTGTAAACTAGCTCATAAGATGAAGAAGCTTGTGACCAAGAGAAGGCTAAGAAGAAAGATGAGAAGAGACGCGATAAGAACCTTTCTACATACAAAGAAAGATTGTAGAGAAGAGGAGGAACGGTTCTATGGCCATGAGACAAGGTCTAAATGCATGGAAGATATTGAAGAGATGTTGCAAGAACTCTCCATGGAGGGAGAGTTTGTGTTTGGGAGTTTCTGGCGACACGGAGACTCTACAAACGAATTTGATTTCGGAAACTCGAAGTATGAAATAGCTAAAGACAGTGATCATATCTTGTCATTGCTCATCGCGCAAGATGTCTTATTGGATTCAAGAATCCAAACAAGGAAGAGTATCAAACCAAAGGGGTATATATAAACTTTCCCTATGCACTCTTCACCTTCTCTCTAAAGAATGACAGTAAAAAAAAATCAAAGGACTAATAAGCAATCTTGAAAGAGCAAAAGAAGCTAAAAGGCGAGATGACAGCCACTGACAATAACTATGTGGCATTGCATACCCTCTTTACCCGAAACTCCGAAGTATAGGAAGATGTCT